>CM061348.1:184971967-186221967 GCA_030867105.1 Liasis olivaceus | reverse complement strand
CCCTGCGTAAAATCTTCACACTTCCTATTTATGAGCTGGAGAATTTATCCCTGCAAAATACCATGTGGATGAGAAAAAGGGAGAAACAGTATTAAATTGAAATAAGACTTCTGCTTACCAATGATTGCATGGAAGAGCCACCCCTTTTGGTCAATATTCCTGTGATAAACCATAAACACACAAAAAGAATAATTGCACAGAAAAGGAGTTTGGTCTTTCAGGTAGTCACAATACAAATTCCTTTGGAGATGACGAATCCTTCAGACAGAGGGGAGAAAGTGGTCCTATAGCAAGCCAACTGGAACCCTAAAATTTCTCTCTCCTGAGGCTTCTACTCTAGAAAGTCCACATAGGCTTTTTTTTAGATTTTTTTTTTAATCCCACCTTTATTATTTTTATAAATAACTCAAGGCAGTGAACATATCTAATACTTCCCCAACAACAACAACCCTGAGGAGGCCTGAGAGAGAGTGAAGGGCCCAAAGTCACCCAGCCGGTTTTCAAGCCTAAGGAAGGACTTGCTCTAGTGCCTTAACCCCTAGAGCAAACTGGCTCTCTTTTATTCCATTTTCCTAGGGAAAACACTGTTTTCAAGCCAAAACACCTTGAATCAGTATCAGTATGCCTCAGCAGAAGCCTGGCAATATGATGGAGATGTGAGATTACATCCTCAGTGAATAGTAAGCAGGACATCCCTGAGCCACAACGAGACTGTCTGGATTATTTTTATTGATTTACTAATGTCCTGTCAATGCCAAGTGCCCTACCCCAGCTGCATTTGCTGAAGTTCCAAGCGAAGGAGACACCTGATTTTACTCACTGTTTCTCCTACCTGGCAGTGTACCTGGAAGACTGTTCTTATGCAGGCATTAGGAATGTTGATGCCAGGTCTGTTTCCATAATAGCAATCTGGTTGTTGAAAATTGGGGCAAAAGAATGGAGAAACTATATACTCTCCTTTTTCAACCATGGTCCATTACAGGGGCATTGGTCAAATAAATAGGTGGAAGGGTAAAATCAAGGAAAAAAAGGATTTCTGCTTGAGGTCAGCTTAAAATCTGTTGTGATATTTGCAAAATAATAATGATTATCAAAGTTTATATTTCTGACCAAGATAGAACTTGGCAATACCTATAGTTGTAAGTTATTCTGCATAACAACAGACTTGAACTTTCAAGTAAAAAGCTGATATAAAAAAGTAATAATGTAAACTACAATATTGTCTTGTAATAAAAAAACTGCATAATGTATATGAATAAAAAAACAGCTTAATGCCATCAGAGAAAGGAACTGTTTGCTTCCAGTTAATTCCAGATAATTCTTATCAGTATGGAGAAGGAAGAGAGAAGGGTGATCATGATGATGGTGGCAGTGGTGATTTTTCTCATGCTTTTAAAAATAAATTTCTAATATCTGTAATATCATCTTGTAGCAATAATACTACACATTTCATAGACAATACAAGAATGAATCAATGAGCTGTTTATTATCAATATAACATCATCATGACCAGTTTTCTGAAGACAACATGGTTCATGTCATTTGTTGTATGTAGGTATGTATTTAGCAACATTTAGTTTAAACAGTAAATGTAATATTTTATAGCATGTGTAAATCAATTTAATTTAATTCAATTCACAGACCCTAAAGAAAGGCGGTTTACATACAAAGATTTTTAAATGCTTTTTGACTACTACAAAGCTTAAATTTAAAAAAAAAATTATTGGATCGAAAGTTCAAGTAGTGTGATGAAAAGAGAAAGGGAAAGATGAGCTTCTCCTCCACAGAAATAAAAACAAAAGCAGAAAACAGATCAACCTAGTTTCAAGTCCAATCTACTAGTCTCCGGCATGAAATTCTACTCTTCTCCTCAACCCCAATCATAACAAATTACTCTAACACTTGATATTTGTCATATCTTAATAAGGAAGAAAAGTCTCGATAGGAAAAAATTAAATCAGGAGGTGACAGGAAACAAAACAGTATTTTGTCTTAAATTTGCACAACCTAATTTATAGTAATACAACAGAACCTACAAGTTCTGGTAAATGTCAGAGCAGCAGCACTCATTACATATGTTGATAGGTATGAAGTAAATTCTCTGTAGGCCTTTCAAAAATTGCACACAGCCAATTTAATATGAACCAGAAGTCTCTGGCTGCTGGATGAACATTCAGATTCATTCCCATATGGATAGTAAGAGGAAGGGGCTTTTTTCACTCCTCATGTATTTACAGTTGAAGGGTTGGTCTTTAAGAATGAGCACGAGGCCAACAACTATGGATTTTGTTTGCGGGAAGAACCTCCTACTTCCATAACACTATCCAACTGATGCAGAGAAAGCATCTTGGTAGTATATAACCTCTTCCCCCACTAGAATCTGCCTTGCCCAATCTCGTCTGGGCCAGCTCCAACAACAACATCTGCTTGGCAGCTTTTCAAATCCATGGATAGTTATCTAACAGGCTTTTGTGCTGCACTGTTTATTCTGTGTGAAGAAATGCCTCTTTAGTTGAAAGAGTACTTTAGAAAAGCTGTGCAGCTATTAGCAAGTGAAGCACAAGGCTAATAACCCCCACCTGCTCATCAAATTAATTATGACATCTGAGTCATTAAAACTCAGAAAGAACACACGACTGCAGACTTGTCATACGTAGAAACAAACATATTGTACGTTAGAATGAAAAACGAAATTAAAGCCAGACTATGAAACCAGCAGGGGAGGATGACCTTCCACTTATTTTAAAAAAAAAATGGATCATTCATTTCTTCTCCAATGTGACAAAAACAAAAAAGAGAACAAAGCTGAAGTTCTGTAATATAGACAACTTCAGGAAAATGTAAACAAATTGTAACCAGAATTGCTTCTACCAGGGCAGCACATACATTGATCTCATGAAAAAAAAAAACTAGACCCTTTATTTCTATTGGAGGGCACCCATATGATGTTAGGATAAAAAGGTTAATTATACAAAAATTAAAACTAAAATACAAGGAAGAAGCTTTGCATCAATATCAGGCTACATCACCCAACACCCAATATAAATACATAAGATATTCCTTCTATCATGAAATGTGGGTTCAGTTAAACCTAACATCAAGCAGTATATTATTAATATCCTTATAGCTGTTCATTTTGCTTTTATAGCAACCCTATGCATTTGTTATAGTTTACGGTACTTTTTGGAAATATTTTAAAATTTTTGCTATCAAAAATACATGCTTGCCTTTAACAATCTAAATAAAAAAATCCTAATTTTTCATTTCAAATTAAAGCAAAGAATAAATTGGCAGGCTTTGTTAATATATACTGATGTCTGAATGCATCAACTTAGTTGATAAAAATTAAGGCACCTTATTTTAAAGGATTCTAAATTCTGAGTATGTATTAGATCACAAATTGAAAGACACTTATGATACTGCTTGCTAATGATTCAGTGAGCAGTTCTCAAACTGCTCTTATCCTAAAACTCATCTGAGAAGGTTGAAAGTTACTCAAACCAGCAGTTAATTATTTTATTTGTTGGTTTATTAGATTTATATCCTGCCTTTCATTTAGAAGCTCAATGCAGCATACAAAGGGTTCTCTCTTCCTATTTTTCCCTGCAACAACAACCTATGGGAAGGTAAGCTAGAGCGAATGATTGGCCCAGTCATCCATGAGCTTCTGTGGCTGAGGGTGGACTAGAACCTTGGACACCCATTCGTAATCCAACACCTCAAACAGTGAATGCAGTACAAAATGGCAATACAGGATTTTATAATCCTTCGTTTTTACTCTCTTTACCTTTATGACCAATTTTCTGCCTTTTTAAAATATCCCAAATCCACTTCTAAGGAACATACTTCAAACATTGCAGAATACCACAATACCCGTCTTTTTAAAAGTTTTGTTTCCAATAGAAGCGAATTGTTTTGGCTCTTAGGACATCACTGGATATCCCATCACACTTCTTTTGTTTGGCTGCTAGAGTTGTTTCAGGTGTTTCAAATTCTCTTATATAGTAGGATTTCTGAAGAGACCGACTGAATTCTACTAGAAACTATGGAACCTAGTGCATGTAGGTATGTATGCATATGTACTATTAATGAGAAACAAATCTACAAAAATGAGGTGTTGGCTGTTAGAAGCAAAAGATGGCATTACAATCAGCCAAGGTAAGAAAAGAAGACAACACGTATTTGCTACCTTCACACAGCTAGCCCTGCTTTTCTGGTTCTCAGCATGTTTCCTGTTGCCAACATTGCTAATGCAGCTATAGCTGGATCCACCAGGCACTGGCATCAACTCCAGTTCCAGCTCTCCTGAGGCCAAGTCTCCAAGCAATGGCAAGTTCTTCAGGAGCAGCATCCCTGGACAAGGGCAATGGCAAAAATGATAATGAAAAGGAAGTGGTAAGAGATGGCAGCTTTTCCCAATCCATGGTCTGAGTGATGTTGCTGCAGCTTTCACTACTCAGTATATTCTCTCATTTTCATTGTGCTGATGTGGCAGCAAGATTAGAAGGATGACCAGAGAACAGGTTTACAGGAGGGAGAGCTGCTGGAGACAACACTATGGGCCATAGATTGAGAAAAGCTGCTTTGAAACATTCTAAATCTGGCAATCAGCAATCAACATGCTTTATAAATAAAATATTGCAGCACATTCTCATAAAAATTTGCAGTTAATAATAGTGCACTGTTCCTTTTTAATTTGTTATGGGCACCTTAAAATGGGATTCTTTATTTACTTATATGTTTGTTTGACTTTTATTGTTTTTAGTCAAGAGTAATTTCTGTGTTGATTCAGATTTGTTAAAGCTGAAGTGGACAATAACAGGAAGAACATATATATAAAAAATAGACAGGAAGTGATTTAAACCTAAATATCAGGAAAACCTGACAGAGATTCTATCTTGCTGCTTCTGTCCTTATTAAAAAGAGGTATAAAGACAAGTAAATACTTATATACCTTTTGAAATAGGCTTTCTTCATTAGCAATCTGACAGATCCTATGGTGGCTGTTTTAGAATGCTAAGCAAATTTGGAGGAAAGCAGTAATGTAAAGTCTCTAGGAAGAGTTAAGGCAAGAGAAGACATATCAACCAAAATCACTTTTATCTATTTAATACATAGAGACAATAATAGATGCAAAAGACCTCATAATTATATGAGCTATAGATAAGTAGGTAAATACTGTCAATCCATATGTTGAAAGAATTATATATCCAGTACATTATGGGTTGTGTCCAATTGTAATGAAAGCTGAAGGAGCCTTTTTGAAGAGCATGATCCTGCTTCACTCAGAGTAACACTCAAGTGTCAGGAAACCCTTGGTAATGATAAAGATGCTGAAGGAAGCCAGTAGAGGAAATCCTCTAATTCTAAGGAGACACTTCTCAGACGAAACACAGGAAGCTACATTATTCAAAGGAAAGAACGTATAAGAATTCCTTCCATTGCAGATCATTTTAAGGTCTCAAACAAAGCAGCAAATGTGACTATACTTGTAGGTTCCCAGGATTTCTTGAGTACCTCCACATTAGCATCAACAGTCGCTACACAGAATGCCTGCTAGCATGACCTAGGTAACCAAAATTTCAGAATATTTATAAATTACTTATGTAATACAGAAGTTATTCTACTGTACAGAAAACCAAGCTATTTGCTCAGGCCTCGGAATCATATAAATTTTAAAAGGACAGCAGAAACTAGCAGAAAGTTTGTGTTTCACAATTTAGTGTTGGCAGGAAAAATGGAATTTGATTCTTTCTCATTTATAAAAGTTATAAGTTCAAATAGAAGAGAATATATGCAGCTCGCTCATGTTTGAACTGTAGAGTCCTTGGGGTTCTCTGAGCTTGGTTGTTTTCTTGCAGATGTTTCATTACCTGACTAGGTAACATCTTCGGTCACCTAGTCAGGTAGTGAAACATCTGCAAAAAACAATCAAGCTCAGAGAACCCCAAGGACTCTAAAGTTATAAGTTATATATTTATAACAGTTCCTCATTAAAGGGTAATGATATACATTACTATTATACAGTACTGTTTAGCAAAATATATGAAAAATGTAGAGAACTGAAAGCTGGTAACTCTAGTATTTACAAAGCTATGTGGGATTCACAGAAGACAGCAGCAATCTAAGATAAGGAGAAAAAAGGCATACAAAAATGACTGAAAATATCCTGAAACTGTTTTGGACAATAGCTCTAATTTTATTTCAGGAACAATCCTGAGTATGTTTAAAGCATTTGAAAATTATACATTTATCATGTAAGAGTGGCTGAAGATTTCTTGGACCAAAAAAAAGAGGAGGAGCTATAACAGGAACTGATACAGAAAGTTACTGTCCACAAGGAAGAGAAGATTACATCCAATGGCCCAGACAACCTGACATACTTAGAAGATATTCCACAGAAAGACCTTCCAAGTTTTCTAAGCCTTCAGGGAAGTAAAAGAGACCACGAGGAACAGAAAATGAGAGACTGGAGCCTTGAGGAGCAGGGGGTTACAGTTCTAAGTTGACAGAAGAAAAGCTTTCACAATTGGTGACTTGCAACTATACAGAACAAGGGAAAGAATGTGTTATTTCTGAAACCATGATCTATATTTTCTGGATGACAGACTCCTAGATTAAGATGGATTATACTTCTCAAGGACTGGGAAGAATTTACTTGGTTGAAACCCTGATAAGTTTGATCAGGAGGTATTTAAAATGCATCTTGTGAGAACTGGAAAAATTTCAGAAGTAAAAAAAAGCACGTTAAAGACTGATGCACTCTAGGAGAAAGAGGGAGTAATTATTATAGTACCTATTAAACTACAGAATGAATATTAATTCATTAAAACTATGATCTTTGTTGTCTATACTTTAATGCTCAGACTATGGGAAATAAACAAGATGAGCATGAATTCTGAATACAGGAAGTTAAACATGATTTAATAGATATACCTAACATCTCATTACTAGATATGGCAATTTAAAAATACAATTTACTAAAAGGAACAGAAATAGTAGAAAGAGCAGTTGCACTGTATGTTAAAAGTATCCACATCTGCTCAGAAGTCCAAGTGAATGAACTTAGTAGTTGTGTATAGAACAGAGGAGTTTTTAAAAACTGAAACATTAAGAAAAGCAATACTGTTGTTATCTACTACTGCCTGTCCAACAAACAGGCAGGTAATGATTTCCAAAGCGAACTGCAGATCTTTCAAAGAAGCATAAATACCATAGGAGACTTTTATTACAGCAACATCTGTTAGGACACAAACTTTGTTAAGCATGGTCCCTTCAGGACATTTCTGTCCTGGCTTGCTGAACAACTTTCTCTTTCAGAGGGTATAGAAAAGCACAAAGGGCTTGACCATATTTATCTTGATCCTAACCAAAAAGAAGGATTTAACAGATAAAGTAGAAGTAGCAGGAAGTTTGTGGAAGAATAACCATGTATGAAGAATTAATGCTACTCAAAATATTTTTTAAAAATTGTAATGCCTATTTCCCACAATGTATGGCATTCTTTTAAGCACAATTTATTATGAAGCCCCCAAAATAAACTTAGAATATTTCACAGCCATTGTGAGATTATACTTCCAGCCTCTCATATATTTCTTCAAAATTCTCTTAAATAGAGAGCAATTACCTATATTTCTATGGCCATCTGTAGAAATTACAGAAGGCAAAAAGGCATAGATATCACTGTTGCCACTTCCATCTGAAATCTTAAAACCATGCTACTGTTGGCTTCAATTTTTATTTGTTCTGTAGAGTTCTGTCTTCTTTTGTTATGCCAGAAAGTTTCCCATTCTGAACTTCATTCCTACACAAAATATTGACAGTCTGGCACGTGCCAGCAGATAATAGTTTCACCAAACCAAGACCTAAAAGAAAGCATGGAAAGTCTCTGAAATGATCTGGAAGCTAAACAGTATCAGGCCTAGTTAGTTCTTGAATGGATGACCACCAAGGAATACCAAAATAGACCAGGAAGACAGAAAAAAAAAATCCAGAAAAGGAAATGTAATGCTGCTTTGATGCTGCTGCCAAGCTAACTACATGGATGTATCCATTAAGTCTCAGGACTTGAGCTGACTCAACAAGCACTTCTTTGAACACCGATAAGGGAGAATACCAAAGACATATTTTGATGCACTGAGGAGCACTGCAATTTCTATCTTACTCTCTCTCAAGATGAATCACTTTGCTCCTATTGTCTTCATCCTTCTAAAAAAACCAAAGAATGTGCCAGAGTGTTTCATAAAATTCTGAACTTAAATCACACACAGCAAACTTACTCTCATATCCACTTAATCTCAGTATACATCTCCACTCCTACTTCCTTCCCAATAGTATGCAGCCTTAAAAACACAAATGTTCAGGTTTCCTGGAGCTAAAGCTGAAAGGAAAAGTTCCCTTCCCAAGAGATTGAGCGAGCTACATGATCTTGGCGCCCTGAAGCTGTTAACTGTAGTAAAATATAATGTGGCACTTCACCACAATTAACCACAGGGGAAACAGCCTTTTTTCACCTTTGATGACATTTAACAGATAAGACTATAAATTCCAGATGTTATCTACAAATAAAGGGTTTTGAACACCAAACACGTGTACATATTTTTACTGAAAAAGAATTCAACTGTGCACCCAAAACAAGCAAAACCAAAACTAAAGATAACATTCACTTCATTAACAGATAGGAGGTAAAGCCAGTCATGAAACATATAGTCAATAGCCAAATAATGGGCTAGTTTTTAAAATAAATTTTAAATGACATCTGTTCATCAGCAGATGATTAACCAGACTGAAAATCCTAAATGAAGCTAAGTAACATTTTAGGCAAATGTTAGATGATTAAGGAAAGGGCTGTTTTACAGTTCTGATGCAAGAGAAACAGTCACTGACATTTTTCAGTTACAGCCTTAACAAGTGCAGCCGTTCATTTCTCTTCAATAAGGGGCAATCCCATATATGTTGCTACATCAGGTTTTTATGCCTGATAATCCTCGGAATTATACTAAATTTATGTATAAGGAATAGTAAAAACAGTAATGTTTTTACTATGATTCATATATAAAAGCATACTGTATGTTATAAAAATTTCCAGAGTTTAACTTAAAAATCAAACATATCAATGTATTGCTAAAATAAACATGTGGCAGCTTTAACTCTGCTTTATAGTGTGGACAGACAGTCAACAGAATTTTCATGGACATCAATACAAGATTGAAAGGGGGGAGGGGGACAAAATGAACTGTAATCTAGCCAAAATAAAACAGTTGTTGAGGGTTCTGACAACTTGGGAAAAAATACAAAATGTTCTGATCTGAGTTAAATTCCCAACCCCATTGCCCAAAATAATCTTAAACTTGGAGCATTTCACTCCAGATTAATAACTCACTCCAAATCTATAGATTTATCACATAAGCTGCATCTTAGTTATGGGTTTTCTAAAGCATTGCTGATTTTAATCTTCCTGACTGGATAGCACATAACAAAAAGAGATTCCCCAATCCTTCCTTATTCAGGTGGAAATTATTTTGTTCTTTTGGAAAAACCACATTCAGTTGTCCAGCAGGAAAGTGAGAAGCAAGAAGTAATGTATCAGAGCTAAGAAAAAGAAGAGAGTATCCTGAGCTTCTGACTAAAGCTTGCAGTTCTGCAAGAAGCTGGAAAATCCAGAGAAGCAAACATGAAGCCTCTGCTTCAGGAAATCCATTTGTCTCCAAGGAATACACATAAACGAGTTTAGATAGAACTCTACATTAAAATGTTATGCTTTGTCAGATTGTGTGTATCTAATTCTGATTTATGATCTCTGGTGATTTCTCTATGCAAGCTCAATTGTTGTATGCCTGAGACTTCTTGGAATCTCCGGGCAATAAAGTACCCTATATTACTAGCAGATACATTCCATCTAACCCTAACCCAAGCTTTTCTGATAATTATGTGATTTTAGCAGCATTATTACATTTATTCTGTCCAACATTGTTTTTTTGCATATGACTACTCAAAGGTAAGAAATTTTTACACTTTTTGATTTGTTTTAATATATAAAATCTGATTCTAATTATTCCCTGTGAGATTGATCTAGTTCTCAAAAGAGGAAGGGCTGATTTCTCTAGCCACATTTCTTAAAGCTCCAGAGTCAGGAGGCAGCACTCTATGCTCTTCTTGATGTTCTTCAAGATGTTGTTGGCCTTCTTTTCATCTGCATTACGCTGTTGGAACATACTGAGCTTGTGATCTACTAGTACACCCAAGTTCTTCTCATATGTGCTGCTGTTGAGCCAGATTTCCCCCATCCTATACATGTTTTTTTTGTTTTTCTTACCTAGATGCATGACTTTATATTTCTCCCTGTTAAAATTTCATTCTATTTGTTTCTGCCCTAAATCTTTTTGAATGTTTTCCCTCTCCTCCAAAATATTAGCCACCCCTCCTAGCTTTGTATCCTCTGCAAATCTGGTAAGCTTTCCCTCAACTCTTGATGTAAGTAGATCCAGTTATCCAAAATCTGCCTTTTTTCAAGGCTCCACATAAGCCTGAAAATAAGTTGTAGCTGCTTTATAGGCAACTTATTAAAATTACTGCAGTTCTTAAGTTTGCAACAACTTTTTTTTAGGTTCACCATGGAAGTTTGAAATAAGATAGGTTGCTTTAATAAATAGCAGTTGAACTGCAAGATCCAACAGCACTTCTTCCTAAAGTAAATGCTGAAACTGGAAAGGTGAGACCCATCAATTCTCAGAACAGAACTGTTATCTGCTTCTGTCATGTCTGTGAAGCTTCTACTGCAAGTTCCTGAATGGTTTGGAGTATCCAGATTGATTGCTATCCTGGTAAGAAGTCCCAACAGAAAGCTCTTTCCTACTGTTGAAGAGGTAGATACAGACCTGATCTCAACCCAGTTATCTGTGGATTAAGTTGCTAATGCCTTGATTCAATATCAGAATCATTTTGAGGGACAGTTAATTCAGGTGATAAACCAGCTCTGGTGCCAAAGCTGGCAGTGGTTTCTGTATTAGTAACAAAAGTCCTCAAGCAGCAATTACCCACCTCTCTACCTCACAAATATTATGGGAATCTGAGATAATTTACTATCTTCCTTTCTCAATGTGAATTATATACCCCTCTTAAGATCTGAGGATTTTCTCACAGAGAGATCTTGAGAAGGCTTTATCACTGCCCTAATAACAGAGAAAGATGAAAAAAGGGGATTCCACTTTTTGATAGAAAATCATACAGATTTGGACAACTATCCCAATTTCAGGGCACTTCAGAGGATCAAAGGAGTGATACTAACCACGTTGCCACTGCTCAGTGTGACAGGATACAATTAGAGTATGAGCTGGAGAGAACCTGACCACAGTACAGTACAGGTAGTCCTCACTTAACAACAGTAATTGGGACTGGAATTTCCATCACTAAGCAACACAGTCATAAAGCGTGATGTCGTGTGACCACACTGCTTAGCAATGGAAATTCCAGCACTTCCAGTTGCTATCATTAAGCAAATCACCATGGGTCGTTAAGCAAGGACTTCACATGGTCAGCATTTGTGACCTCTTACTGGCTTCCCCACTGACTCTGCTTGTAGGAAGCTGGAAATGAAGATCACAAATGGTGATCACATGATTGCGGGACGCTGCAATGTTGTAAGTATGAGGACTGGTCATAACTACCACTCGTTCAGCACTGTCTTAAGTACAAATGGTTACTGAATGAGTGGTTGTTAAGCAAGGATCACCTATATAAAGGGAGTAGCAGATGAAATGTGATATATAATCATATATCAGAACACCATAAAGCTTCTGCCTGCATTAATCCAGGGCTACCTGGTCAACCAACGGAAGACTCCAGAAATTGCAACAGAGTATGGACAGGAAAGAACAATCCCACTATTTTTTTTGTTTCATTCTCCAGCAGATCAGATATTTCAGAAGTTGAAGCTATGCACCTGTGAGCTAACCAAACTCTACTATCTGCCTGCTAACACATACAAAGCCAGTCTTTGTACTGTGGAGAGCCTGGCCACTTAACAAGTGAGTACCCTGCAAACACTATTCCTGATCCAAAGCATCAACAAACTGTCGCACCTTTGGGAAAGGGAAGTAAAAATGCTGGTACTGGCCAGTCGATGGCTTATATGAATAGCATCCTATTACAATAGAATTTTGGGAAAAGATTAAAAAATGAAGTAAACAATGTCATAGTATTCTTATAGTACAGACAAAGCACATACAGTGCTTTGGATTCATTTCCACTGCTTTGTATCACATGGGGGCATGAACATAGCACACATGTCTGCAGCTCTTTACAGCAGCCACATGTTTTCCCATGATTGTCAATTGTCACAGGAAGCAACCAGCTTCAATACAAGGAGAGTAATTCTAAAGAATTATCAAACTGACCACAAAATGACCCCTTTTTGAAGGCCTATCTGAAGTACAACTCCAAAGCTGTGGAGACAGTAACAAGTGCTGATCCCTACTGCATCTGCACAGAACAGACTCATGTTACTTTTCCAAGCTGTATAGTGTCTCTTCCACCAAGATAATGGAAGGAGAGAGGGAGAACTATCAATGGAACACTATTAACTCTGCATCATTCTTCACAGGGAAAGACATTAGTACTATGGCAGGTCATAGGAATGTAACTTTGGTAACTATCTTTTATTTTGGACTTTGTGAGGTTTTTGAGATCTTAAGAATGAGGACAGGGTTGAAGAATATAATCTCTTTACTTGTCCCCTGAGCCTCTTGTATGGTTAAAGGAGGAGATTACTGCCTCTTTCTGGAAAGATCTATTACCTAAAAGAAGCAGTAATTTACTTTTACTGAAAGAGATCCTTAGCTGACCTGGGAGAACTGTACTGTAATATTGGATCATTCTAAGGTTATGGGCCTTAGAAGCATTGTTTTGCAAAGGACAGGATAGGCCAGTGTTGAATTTTATGGACCATTTTCTGGACATGGCCCTATAAGAGCAACTATCTCTCTTTCCAATCTAGTCCACAGTTGTTTTTATGGGAAAAGTTGGTGAAGAAAACATAACATGAGTTCCTAGAGGACTGGCAAAGTATAAATCTGACAGACAAAGGAGTAAAAGATTACTGAGAAATGGGGTGCTACTTATGAAGAGTCTTTAATCTACAGCGTGACTGTGGAGGCACTGGTTTAAAAAACTTATTTCTCAGCAGGCAGTGTACAGAATATAAATTCTACTCTTGACAACCCAGAACTCCAGATGCTTAATTCTAGACATCTCCTGGAATCCTTTGGCCTCTGCCATTTTAGCGTGTCTTGCGACTCTTTTGACTGACCTTTTTTTTAAAATCATACTTCTTTTAATTGTGAGTTTGTTTCTCACTGTTCTGATTCCAAGTCCAGGTTCTACCTTCTATCACATATCACTAATATCAGAGTTGTATTTGATCAGAGTTGTATTTGGACTCCTGAACTCTGTTCAAAAAGAGGTCTTACCTTGTCTGTTCTCTACTAGCTCTTGAAAATGTTTTAATTGAAAATACTGTTTTACTTGCAAAGAGCTTCTGTTTTAAGCTCCTTTTTCTTACATTATATTTAATAATGTGCATTTTAATACTAAAAAGAGAATATGCACAAATATTTAAATTATAAATAAATAGCATTCTTATTTCATGATCAGTATTTTCAATATTCTTCACACTTCTCTTGGAGTATTCAAAGGTTTGGACATACTGTATCTTTAGTTTCTTAAGTCATATTTCCTGTGTTAAATATTTCTTTTTTTGTAATAACTTCATTAAGTTTTTAAAAAGGAACAGTAAAAACTAACAAAATCTAATATTGAAATAAGTAAAATAAAATTGAAAAAAAATATTGTGTTAAAATTTTCTTGTAAATATGTGTGAATTTAAATAAACATCAGCAATAAATTTTCTGATTTATTTGATCAGAATTCAACAACGATTATTATTATTATGTTGTTGTTGTTGCACCATCAGCCAGATATTTAAACTGTATTTGCCATTTTTATCTACCTATAGACTACTTATCATTTATTTGAAATTCTGATAAATTAAAAATTTGCATGGAAGTGAAGTTTACAAAACTTAAAAACTTACATGAAAAACAACAATAACAAAAAGCTTAGTAAACAAATACATAAAAATGATAGCCTAAATAGTTCTCTATAGGGGGATAAAAGGTACCACCAGAGCTGCTGGGAGTCAGCAGCATATAAATAATTTTAATAATCATCATAATCATAACAACATCTGGAGCACCACTTGAAGACCATCAGCACTGACAAAATCACCATCAGTCAATTGCAAAAGGAAGCTTTATTTGGAACAGCTTACATCCTGTGACGATACCTTTAACACCATCAAACAACATCTGCCTATCCCAGGTCCTTGGGAAGTACTCTATAGGTGGATAAAAATGGCAAATACAGTTTAAATATCTGGCTGATGGTACAACAACAACATAATAATAATAATCGTTGTTGTTGAAGGTCAATGAAGAGCGTTATATTGATGTGTACGGCAGCAAATATTCTTAGGGCAACACACCCACCAACAAATGGACCATTTTATTTTATACCAACTGTAGTTTCTAAGTAGTCTTCAAAGGCAGCCTCATGTAGAACCCACTGCATTAGTCCAGATGAGTGGTGACAAGCACAGGAATTATCACTGTAAAGTCTTCCCACTCCATATATGAATGAAGCTGGCTTACCAGCTGAAGCTAGGCACAGGCTTTCTCACCATATCCTTCACCTGTGGTTCCAGCAATAGTTGTAACTCCAAGAAGACCTTCAAGTTACGCCTGTAACTTGAAGGTCTTCAATGCCTCCCCATACAGAGTCAACACTGGGGCTGACAGAGCACCTCAGTGTACAAACAATAACTTCTTAGTGCTCAGCTTTAACCTGTTTCATCCCATCTAGGCCCAACAGCTCCAGATATCAGGTTAAGATTTATACAGCATGTCCACACAGGTCCAACCTGGTCACTGCACCAAATCCTCCTCCCCCTCAAATGATGCCCTTAAAGTCCTTTAAAGTCCTAAACAGATAAGGGGCTGGCCATTTATGGGATTGCCTTTCCATAAGTTAAGATCTGCAGAAGATGCTCACACTCTCAAAAGCTCGTATTTTTAAAATAAAGAAAAGGCCATTGTCTCTGTTGTTCCTAGACTATGGAACATACTCCCTTGGAACACGGACTTTGTCCCCATTCCCTCAGGTATAATAAATCTGTAAAAATATATCTATTTTGCCAAGCTTTTAATTATTAAATAATATTGATAAACATTTAACATAGGTAAAAATCTAAAACAATTGCAGAGTTTTGTTTCTTAAATTTTGTTAGGGCTCACCAGCATAGAAAGGTGGGATATAATTCAAATAAATTGAACATAATTGCTTTTAGGAATACTCAGCGCTCAGAGAGTCCCTAATTTCTTTTTATGGATGCAATCCTCAATAATTTTATATTCTATTTTTGAATGTTTGCTGCCTCAGAAATTCCTTAAGTTTGCTAATATCTTCCATCATTTGGAAAACTTAGATCACTATTAATATATGCAATCATCATTACAATAGGCACTGTGAGAGAACAAAGGAAGCCTGGATTTAATGCGTTACAACACAGGAATACAAAGTTGGAGAAGTTCTGCTTTTGACTGGAACCAAAAAGAACCCATTTCCACATTATGTTTCCTAGGGTAGTCTACACTTTAATCATTTCCTTTCTAGCTAACAGCATTTTTAATTTTTAAAAAATAACTGATATGCTCATTTGAAATGCATGAATGCAACAATAAATTAAAATACTATTTTAAAAAGTGAACATTACTTCTTCCATAAGTCTATAATTTACAATTGGACAAACTAATTTTCTGTAGGAAAGTTGTCTCTCAAATTTTAAGAAATGAAATAAAATTAGCATTTACTCTTAGGCTGTTTTCTGTTTTATGCAGGTCTCTTTTACAGAGGTGTTAAATTTTGCATGGTCAGCTTCAGTAATATACAGAAACCAAAGTTAATGAACCTATACAATAAGACAGGGATATGAAACGTCTGGCAACTCAAGGGATACACGAGGCTTTGTGTGAGATGTGGAGTCAAGACCTATTTTAGGAGAGAGTTTCAAAAGTTTTTAGGGTGACATGGACACAAGTATCTGCAAAGCTTCAAGCATCCGTTCTGCCCCACAAACTCCTCCCTCAAATGCAAAAAAGGACCCAAACACTGTCCTTATCCACTCTAGCAGGCTCTCAAGGTCACAAAAAATATGCTGGTGGGCTATAGACAGTCCACGGGTATAATTCTTGCAGCCCTATCAATTACAATATAGCCTCATATCTACAGAAGTCTAGAATACAAACTTGAATAAACTATGGCCAAACTACATACCACTTTAAAGCGACAGAGAGCTGGCAGTCTTATTTTTGTTACTTTTTTTTCCTGCACAGTGAAGTGCAGGGGAACCAATCTAAGTCAAAGCCTTAGCATGGGAACAGTTTTAATTCTTTGCTTCCACCCAACCATGGACAGAAACACAGAGTTCCATGATCCATTAATAAACAGAATGTGTAATAAAGTAAACTTCAGGTGAAAGAAGCCTGAGCAAGACTATGGTATTTTCATTACCATAGAACCCTAACCTTAATATTATCTATATGTGATATACATTCTCAAACACAAAGTATTTCACAATAATTTTATGCTCATTTATGAAGCCTACTGGACAATACAATAGCAATATTGCACAGGTAAGCAGAACTGGCGTAGGAGTTATTTCCCCATGCCACCCCTTAAGTTTTATTGCAATATTCCTTATTGGAAGAACATTTAGGAAGCTATATACTTTTAGGATGGAAGCCACATAAGAACGAATGGAATTATTTCAGGTTAACTGTGGAATGGAATTTTTCCCTGAGTGTACTGAACTCATGGCTTTTAAGGTTAATGCATACAAAAATGGATGGGAGTAAGATTACTGGATACAATTAGGAAGTATTGTTCTGATGACCAGAAGCACTGTGATATATTTTGCATTTAATAAAAAAAAGTATGTACAAGTTACATACTTAATGAAAAAATATGTACAAGTTAATATGCATTTGCTACTACTTACTTTGAGTATACTTCTTTTAGCATTTTATACATTTTATATCTTCTAGTAGAAAATGGAGTTCTGCCCAATGAAATTAGACCACCAGCTATTTGCAAAATCATTTAATATAAAATGCTGAACTACTCATTCAGATCTACGTTACAGTACATATATTTTAAGTGGATTTATTTTTAAATTACTCCATATCTCTGTATAGATTTCACTACACATACAGGTATGGGAGAAAAGGTATTGAAAGATATGTTTTTGTACTTTATCAAATTATGTAATCTGTTTTTTGCATTCAACTGTAGATTAGACAGATGCATAAGTATGCAGGATTTGGCAAGTAGTGACAATGGTCCAATCTGTATTTTTTAAAGTTTCCATGAGATTTATTAGGTGAAATAATTGAAAGCAAATTTGAAGGTCTATGTTTAGATATTCTCATTTGGTTCTTTTGAAATTTTACTGTTAATTAAAAGCCACTGAATTTTCAGATGTCTTCCAAAAATATAACCAAAATAAAGCTCAAGTATAAAGCATACTTAAACTTAGTTTATGTTTTAATGTTATTATAATTATAAATTAGGCATTCTTCCAGTGTGCCTCTTCAATAATTTTTTGAAATATTACTAATTATCAACAATAAACAGAAATGCCTGCTAGCATACTGAAACTGTCTATATTAAATGTCAAGCTTTATTTCAATTTACAATTCTGTTTTGTGGAAGTTCTAATTTTAGATTCAGGTATTGCTAGACCATCTGACAAATCCCTGATTGTTCTATTTAATTTCAAGCACAAGATATAAACATAAATGGACCCTTAGGTGAACCCTTAAGTTATCTACAGTCTGTTTTCTTCTATTTATACGTAGAAATTATTATGACAACAACAACAGCAATAGCTTATTACACCTAGGAAAATGTATCGGATCTAGTAAGCTTTCTAAAACTGAAAGAAAATTAACAATGTTCTATATTATTAATTGAACCCCATATGTAAAAGCTACAGAAAAATAAATTTATACAGCTCTATTTGCCATGACACTGCTAACAAGTTATACATGGTAAATTTGCGTATTTCAATAAGAACACAGAATACCATTACCAGACTGGATAAGAGATTTGTAGAAAATGTTCAATTTAGCAGCTCTGAAATTACTATTACACAATTCATTTCTTATAAGATAATGAGCTCCCTGGGTTGGCAATATAGCTTCCATTGTGGATCACCTATTAGGGTTTTTTTGGAATTTATAAACAATATAGAGTTCAAATCTAGTTTATTCTCCATTTTTTTCTGCATCTGTCATATTTTCAAATGCCAAAGCTACTAAATGGTATGAATTATCAGAGTCACATTCCTGGACAAATTATTCCTCCCAATGTATTGTCGAAGGCTTTCACGGCCCGAATACGATGACCGATGTGGGTCTTCCAGGCTGTATGGCCGTGTTCTGGAAGTTTCAGAAACTTCCAGAACATGGCCACACAGCCCGGAAGACCCACATCAGCCATCTTATTCCTCCCAGTTTTGCTAGTTCTTATCAAACTGCAGCATTAATTACTCACAGCTAGAAATATTGTCCATTTCATATTAAACGTGAGACTACCAAACTCAATATGAAGATTCAAAGATGAAAAATAGTCTAGCCATTGGATAGTCAGCCAGTCTATTAACACAAAATTCCATAAATGCATACAGTCTTGCTGCAAGGAAGAACTTGACTAGAAATAAAATTGTGATTCTATAAGCTATGTATCTTGTTTCCTGATGAAACAAGTCATGGATTACAGAATGCTTTCAGATTCTACTTTATTCTCAGTAATCACAGCTTTAAACAGAACTACTGTTCTCCTATAGATTATATTCATGGGAATGTATCAGACAAAGCCTGGTCATAATTAGTTTTACTAGCAGAAAAGCATTTTTTTTCCTTTACATCTATACAGAGTCTTTTTAAAAACTAATAAATAAATAAATGGCCTAAGAAGGCCTGTGATATATGGCCCTCTCATTACAAAGTTTCTGTCATCTGTGTTTGGTGCCGTGTAGTTTGTTTAGTGATTCCCAAAATGCCTTGGCTCAAAATTATAAAAGCTGCCAAAAAAGGGTATTTGTAGAATTGCCATGAACAAAAGACCATGATTGCTTCTGGGTATGGTCTTCTAAATCCTGGTTAGACTGTTAAGTATTCTTTCATAAATTAGGATGTGAAAAATTCCTAGACTAAAGTCCTGACAAATGTGTTCTGAGTTAGCCCCACTTTACAACGGAGGTGTCAAATTTGAGCCCTGCAAAGAAAGACTGACTAGTCTTGTAGGATTTGCCAAGGAATCATCAGAAGTATGCATTACTCTATCAGCCTGCCTTCTGTTAAAAAGTAACAGAAATAACTCCAAACCACCTCAAGTTATTTTTTTACTTTAGGACACGCCTACTGTTTTCTTTTGTTCTGATGTCCCCTGAATGAAGCCCTAAAATAATTCATCTGTAACTCCCAATTACTTTTTTGTTTCTAGGTACCTATTGATCCTTTTCTTGCTGTCTATCCTGTGCTATCTATGAACTTTAATTTGAAACTAGAAATTGCTCTCCATGTTGTTTCTTGTGGGTTCTAATTAGCATCTGCTCCATTCTACCTGAATACTAAACAACCACTTCCAGATTCACATACTTTCATACTTTCCTTGAATTCTGTGTTGGCTTTCTAACCTAGAACAGTTTAGTTTGTTTTAAGAAAGCTTTGTTCCCCTAGAACATGATCACTGAAGCCAAGGTCTACTTCCTTATATGACATGATATTACCCATTAACACTTCTTGCACTCTTTCCTGGTGACTGCTATTTTACGTTTCTGGCTTTGAAAACAATGGCTTTAATGATCAAAAAAGGAACCCAGAAGTTGGGAGAAACTGCTATCTAAGACCTTGAATATATTGTGGCTATGGCTGTTTTGCAATTTATTTTGAATCAGGTTATTGTGCTGTCAAGGTCTCTAACAATGACTTAACATTTATTAAGTCTCATCATCACTGCCAGAAATAGACATTCAGAAAAACTATTTTTGTGACCCCCTCTGGAAATAGTGTTCTGGATTTTAATTAAACAGTATGTGTCTGTTCAATCATATTTAACTTTGATTTAAAAGAATACTCTATAATAAGTATTGGCTATTCAATGCTTTCCAGGTACTTAAAGATGTTTAACTGCAAATTATCAAAAAGGGCATATGGTTATTTTTAATTCTTATATCCTCAGAAGATTACTCTCTTCTGAGAAGCAGAAAACTATAAAAACTGTTAGTGGTTTTTTTTTTAATTTCCTCTATTTTACCTTTCCAAGTCTACCAATTTTATTTTTGTATTCCCAACATTCTGTTCAAACCAAGCCTTCTGGCTTGATCACCTATTTCTCTAATAGTTATTTTCACTGCATATATAGGGAAGCATACATGATTTAGCAAATGTTTGTGAATGGAATTTGATTGTGACTGGCAACCATGGCCCAAGAAATAAATATTGTAAACAATCCCAGTTTAGCCTCCACAGCAACAGGGACTACAAGATAGAAAAACTTGGATAATTAGCAATGAGTCTGAAGGTGAGCAACCTCAATGTCCAGCATGTGAGAAGTGTCCATGTTAATGTTTCTAACCAGCCATGCATAGTTAGAACATTATTTATTCCAAGTAACCATATTGGTTCCAGCAAACATTATATTCAAAAGTAAACATGCTCAAAAATTTAAGTATAAGTTGTTGAATGAGTGCAGCCAAGATTAAAAGTACAGATAGTTCCTGGGTTAAAAATGCCCAGGTTACAGACAACCCATAGTTAAGAACAGACCCTACTGTGCCAAAATTCAAGTTAAATACACAATGATTCAAGCTAAACACACAATGGTTCAAATTCATTAGACAATACTACTTATTCAGTTCCAACTTACATACAAATTCAACTTAAGGACAGATCTTGGGAACAGAACTCATTCTTAAACTTGGGACTACCTGTATCACAGAAGAATATCAAATAAAATAAAAATGGAAAATATATAGGAAAACATATTCTTCAAGACTTAAACAAACGTAGCTGAAATGTTTTATGTACATACAAGGTTTAAAAAGTCCAAGCAATATATAAGATCAGTTGTAATAAAATCCAGTTAATGATCCCTCCATTCAGAACAAAGCTATAACCTCACAATTTAACTGGCTTTTCCGTTAAAATATTTTAATGTACAGGTATGTTGAATAAGGTAGGTGGGAATATGTGCATATGGACATGGGAGAATAAAGAAGAGAGACCACTATGTTCAACTCAAGGCAGGGGAGTACAGGCCAGTTTGTACATTATGCTATGCCACAAGCTTATCTTAACAGGAATGTGCCCTCATGCCTTCAAAGGATCCAAACCATGAAGAAGTGCCAGTACCGAAGCTTGGCATGAAGTGGGAAAGCAGGACTTTGGCTTTATCCAACCAGAGGCACGAACAGAATTAAGCTATCAGCAAACCAAAACCAAGCCATGGTTCACTGGCTTTTTTCTTAGCACATGAAGCCAGAGCCCTGCTGTAGTACTTCATGCTAAGCCTAGCAATTCAAAACATGGAAGGCTTATAAGCTGTACCCATTCTCAGTTGCAAATAGTCACAATCACCATTAAGCCAGGTTTGGGGTGACATGCGAACACAACCAGCTTTCCTACTTGCTTATGCGACCTCTCAAACTGAAACAGCCTTCTAAATAAATAAAATTCCAACCTATAAGCTTCACCATGCATGGATAATACAACACACCAAAGTGTAAGAATATCAGCACTGCTTCCTCTTTGTATTTCTTTTGTTCCAATGCCATTACTAAAATAGTTCCAAGAATAATTTTTGTATCCCCTCCACTCCCTTTGGGAACCCTAAGTTTGCCCTACAGTATAAATTACAGAAGTATGCTAGATTAGCTGTTATATAAATAATGGTGAAAAATCGTAAATACACGATACACACTAATTCATTAAACACGTGCAGCTATAGACAATTACCTCCATTAATATTGCAAACATTTAAAATACAGTTACAAAAGCAGACATAAATTCAATTCTGGTCCCAGATATAACTAAAGAGTCTTTTAAGTTGTAAAACAAGAAAAGGAAACAAAGCAAATTTTCATTATTATACATTGCAGAAATAAAGTGCGAGGTCTATGATCCAAAGAACCTATGTCAATTTTGCTTCTCAATTAATATCTACTATCCCAGGTGTTCCACTGAATACTATTCGGGAAGATTTCCATCCTCTAGAATCAGATTTTCAGGAGTATATTGAGTAGCGAAGAAAAAGAACTTGGATTAACCAGAAAAACACTTATTTCATTCTTACATAATCTAAGTGACCTATGTATTACAAACTAATCTATTTAATATATCAGATGTTTTCCTTTTGCTCATTAGTATGCATTATTATTTATTATTAATACTGTGTAGAAAATGGGAGCCCATTTCAGTGTTTAACACAACTCCATCAACTATTCAATATTTTTAAATTATTGATTTGTTAACAAGTTATCAAACATTTTCCTGCTCATGCCCAAAAACTGTTATTCTAAAAATATATACAAAACTTAATAAAATATGTTTCTTTTACCATTTACAAAGCTTACGAACAGAGCTGCAGAATAATTACTCTTATACGTTTAATTACAACCCTGTCTCAGAATAGTTTCATCAGTAACAACCAATTCATAATGACAGAAAAATCTGAGATACTCTTCTCAGTATACTTAAACTTTTACACTGCCAAATTGTATCCTGCCATTAGTAACAAAATAAAATCAAATATATTAGACTCTTCCTTAATTAAGCAAATATACATACATGTTGAATTCTGAATTATATTATTATATCCCTTATAAGCTTCTTGTTTGAATTTTATATCTTTGCTGACTCCCAGACTGTTCACGATGAGAGGATACATATAAGTACATACATGTATAAACATAAAGAGAAAAAGCAGTGAGGAATTATAGGATTTAACTGCTCTTTATGTGGTCACATAAACACAACAGGCAGTAGTAAAATCTCCAAACCCAAATTTAAGTTAACAATTACGGTAAAACCAAAAGAATGTGTTGGAATAATTCTTCCCTGTAATTCAGACTGAATGCACAGCATCCACTGCTTATAACAATTTCTTTTTCTTAGCTTGTTACTATGTTAAAAACATGGATATAATTATAGTTGTTGGTTTTTAACTGATTGCAAAGTAGACAAAGGTAAACTGCTATTAGTAAGCATACCCACTTCCAATAACTGTGTTTTGACATTATAAGTTAAAAATACAACAAACATAACAAGAAGGAAAAACCAGTAATGACAATTATAAGCAATATGCTTAGGAAAACCAGAGCTTAGCTTTGGCCAAACTATAGCTGATCAAAATTCACTTTGATTTTGGAAAGTTACAAATGGACGAAGGGTCCAGATGGATTTGAAATAAGATTTTGGAATTAATTATAAGAATCCTTCCTGTGGGAACATGCTTTTGTTTTGAACTCTCTTTAAAAAACACATGATAGGATGAAACTCTGAAGGATGGACACTAGAGGAAACCAGAGTGAACTAAAGATTACAATTAAAGGAGAAGAACACTTAAATTCAACTTACTAATACAGAATGGAGCAACATATTTTAACATTGGACATATTGAAGGATATTTTTGAACAATGGACCCAGAAGTTAATTTTAAGAGTGCCTGCCTCTATAGATAGACTGGGTATAAAAGATGTTATGAAAGAGGAACAAGTTTTACTGGACAAGACTGAGATTGATCTGAAAGTTGATTTAAAAATGACAAGTTACAAGAATGATATGGAAAAAAATGTTACACTAGACATACAAATGAAACCAGCTGATGTCTTAATAATTAAAAGGGATATACAAATAAACTAAAAGAGGGACCTGGATCATATAATATGTAATTTAATTATATATTATATAAATAAATATGTAATAATATATATTCCTATATTGGATTTACAAAGGAGGCTTGTGAAAGCTTTGAAGAATTTTGTGAGAAGGGATAAAGAAAAAATGAAAAGAAATCAAGTTCTAGGGCATTATTTGAAGGGATAAAGATCAAGACTGTTAAAAGTAGAAGGAAGGAATATGCAGTTGGTTTATCTGATCAAGGTTAAAAAAGATATGTTGTTATCTCTGGTAACTCTTAATCGACTTTTGCTGATCAGAACTGAACAACAAGGCTTTAAGGATTTGTTTATAGATAAGAGATTGGATATGGGAAAAAGAGATCATTTGTTGTATTTTAAGAGAAGGTGCTAAGTTACTAAAATCGTTTACACTTGTCATGATGAAAGGAGAAGTCATTGCTACATATTCTCTACTATATTCTTTTTTCTTTTTTTCTATTTTTCTTTCTATTGTTTTCCTTTTCTGCATTCTATTTTTTCTTTTTATTCTTTTATTCTTTTAGTTAGTTTTTATCTTTTAATTGTAATTTTTAATAAAATTACTATTAAAAATTTCACTTTCCCCACTTTTCACAAGTCAGCACCAATTTAATTGCCACTTATACTCATTTATTTTCAAGTAAGTTCCATTTTATGTTACACTGTTTATTATAAATGTTGACTGGCAAGTTTCCGCTAAAAAGTAATTCATCTCAGAAGTACTGTTTGATTTTCCACCAATGTTAATAAGTCTGCTTCTTATTTACCAAGAATATTCAGAACAGCATTTTACCAGGTTATGCAGCAAAGGATGTACAACTTCAGTTTCAGTATTTTAAAGAAAACTAAGGATTTTTTTTTTATTATTTTGATGTTTTGAATCATCTGATTAGAAAAGTTGTACTATACTATCACACACAAAAACAGGAATCTCTATCTAATATAATTAATTCTTATTTGTTTTTAGCCCAGAAACAGGTTTGAGACAAGTTCCTCTGTAATAGGTCTGTTCAAAACATGAAACAACCTCATAACCAAACTGTATTAATAATGTAGATAAAATGCACTGGGTCTAAGTAAGTAATTTCAAGAGATACAGACTACATGGGTCACCAAGGAAAAATCAAATTCAGGGTCAGGATGATTCTGGAGAAAAGTCATCACCTTTAAGTTATCAAATAATTCTCTTATTCTGCACAAAAAATATGTAAGAAAGAGAAAAGAGGACACTGCAAATTATGGCTTTTGCATTTTTGGAGTTCAACATGAACTGACCAGTAAAGATGTCTAACAAATGATATGATCATACATTCACGGCAATTTAGAAAAGTGATTATACCTCTATTATTTTATTGTTCAAAGACCAAATTATGGCCTTGTAACATTTGAATTAAGAAAGTGACTGAGTTCATGTGTTGTGTTGCATTAAACCTGACTCCCTAATCTTTTTCTACTTGTTAGCCTTTTTAGATTATTGAAAACATGAAGACTTTCTCACAAAAGGGCTGCTAATATGCTTGCTATGAAATAAAACCACTTTGAGGGAGAGGGGAGGCATGACCGTTTACAAAATGCATTTACCAAATGTTATTTGCCAGCCCCTCTAGACTCTTCCACTTACCTTTTCCCAATCAGGTAAGGATACTTCCAATTAAAGCAGTAGGGTGTAATGTTTAATAAAACCACAATTTAAAAATCATACAAAAAACACAGAAAAACAAAACAATGGGTAATCTGAAAGACAATTTGGCTCTAAATAAGTTTTTTTTCTCTTTTTTAACCACATGGTAGTGTGGAGCCAGATGAGTATTCCTCAAAAGGGTTTTGTACCTGAAGGGCCATTGAAACCGCCCAGAGTTGCTCTCCAGTGAGATGGGCGGTGACAAGTTTGAAATATAAACACACACACACACACACACACACACACACACAGAGTACTGTGCAAAAGTTTTAGGCAGGTGTGAAAAAATGCTGTAAAGTAAGAATGCTTTCAAAAATATATATTGTAATTGTTTATGTTTATCAATTTACAAAATGCAAAGTGAACAAACAGAAGAAAAACCCAAATCAAATCAATATGTGGTGTGACCACCCTTTGCCTTCAAAACAGCATCAATTCTTCTAGGTACACTTGCACACAGTTTTTGAAGGAACTCGGCAGGTAGGTTGTTCCAAACATCTTGGAAAACTAACCACAGATCTGCTGTGGATGTAGGCTGCCTCAGATCCTTCTGTCTCTTCATGTAATCCCAGACAGACTCAATGATGTTGAGATCAGGGCTCTGTGGGGGCCAAACCATCACTTCCAGGACTCTTCTTTACGCTGAAGATAGTTCTTAATGATATTGGCTGTATGTTTGGAGTCGTCCTGCTGCAGAATAAATTTGGGGCCAATCACATGCCTCCCTGATGTATGGCATGATGGATCAGGATCTGCCTGAATTTCTGAGCATTGAGGACACCATTGATCCTGACCAAATCTCCAACTCCATTTGCAGAAATGCAGCCCCAAACTTGCAAGGAACCTCCACCATGCTTCACTGTTGCCTGCAGACACTCATTATTGTACCGCTCTCCAGCCCTTCAGCAAACAAACTGCCTCCTGCTATAGCCAAATATTTCAAATTTGGACTCATCAGTCCAGAGCACCTGCTGCCATTTTTCTGCACCCCAGTTCCTATGTTTTCATGCATAGTTGAATCACTTAGCCTTCTTTCCGCGTTGGAGGTATGGCTTTTTGGCCACAATTCTTCCATGAAGACCACTTCTGGCCAGACTTCTCTGGACAGTAGATGGGTGTACAGTGGTGGGTCCCACTGGTTTCCACCAGTTCCGTGCTGATGGTACTCGTGGACAGCTTCCAAGGTCAAAGGGAAGTAAGCATAATATGTCTTCCATCTGCTGCATTAAGTTTCCTTGGCCAACCACTGCATCTACGGTCCTCAATGTTGCCCATTTCTTTGTGCTTCTTCAAAAGAGCTCGAACAGCAGATCCTGAAAGCCCAGTCTACTTTGAAATTTTTGCCTGGGAAAGACCTTGCTGATGCAGTAGAACTACCTTGTGTCTTATTGCTGTGCTCAGTCTTGCTACAGTGTATGACCTGTGACATGAAACTCTTCCACAACCTCACCTTAGCAGCAGAGTTTGGCTGTTCCTCACCCACTTTTCAGCCTCCTACACAGCTGTTTCTGTTTCAGTTAATGACTGTGTTTCAACCTACATATGAAATTGATGATCATTAGCACCTGCTTGGTATAATTGATTAATCATACACCTGACTCTAATCCTACAAGATCCCTGACTCTGTGCAAGTGTACAAAATGTGCAAGTGTAAGAACTGATGCTGGTTTGAAGCCAAAGGGTAGTCACACGAAATATTTAATTTAGATTTCTCTTCTGTTTGCTCACTTTGCATTTTGTAAATTGATACACAGAAACAATTACAATATATATATATATATATTGAAAGCTTTCTTACTTTACAGAATTTTTTCACACCTGCCTAAAACTTTTGCACAGTGCTGTATATATATATAAAAATAAATTGAGAAAGTTATCACATTGTGAGCTAAACCAGACCACCTTCCACGTTTCCTCAGCACCACCATCTTCCTAACAGCACTGAACTGGTCCTTAAAGGTAGGGAGCTTAACTCCCCCTTATAACAAACCACTAGACCATATCAAACAACTGCTATATCTTGACATATATTACATATATATGTTTGTGTGTGTATCTTTTGACAGTCATGGTGAACAAAAAACAAAAACACAAAGAATTGGCCTAACTTCTACAAGAATTTTGTCTGCTTCTTAGGTTGCAATAACTAAAACTGATCCCATAAAATATGACCAAAGAGCACCCCCACAAACTCAGCAGGACTTACAAGAATTATGGGACCTAATTCAGAGCAGATGCAAGTAACTTAAGCTCTCAAAATGCACCACAAATTATCACAATAGACTACTACTAGCCCAGCCATGAAAACATTTTCCTGTGTGGTTCAAAAAGGATACAATGAAGATGGTAGAAAAGGCAGCCCTCTCTGTTATGACAACTGCCACACAATAAATGTGATTGTGTATTCTAGCCTATACTCAGCCAAATTTGGGGCAAAATTTGAACAGTATACATTCTAGGCATCACTTGGACTGGCTTAATAAACTAAGGAGCAAGATATATACATAGTGGTGTAGTGGTTAAGGCTCCAGGCTAGAAACCAGGAGACTGTGCATTCTAGTCCTGCCTTAGGTACAAAGCCAGCTGGATGACCTTGGGCCAGTCAATCTACTCCCAAAATTTTGCCAAGAAAACTGCAGGGACTTGTCCAGGCAGTTGCCAAGAGTCAACACTGATTCAAAGGTACCAAAACAAAACAAAACAAAACTACATTTAATATTAGACTACTAACATTATGACTCTAAATTTAACCTAGTATAATTCTACCCTTAGAAAGATTTCACTTATAAAACTATTATTCAGTACTTAGGGAAAACAACCCAGAATACAGATCCCTGATTACTACTCTTTCTAGTAAGGTGATGCAATTCTTACTATTTCTAGTGTTAATATAGGTCTAAAATCTAAGAGAATATTAATATGTTTATGAAAGAAATGTATGTTTGGCATGCATTATATTTACAGGTGATGATTTGAGAAGTAAAAGACAGTATCTTGTTGTAGATTGCTAAGACTCATGTGAAACTTTAAAAATTCAATTCCTATAGCATTAACAAGTATTTCATGTTGATTTTATTATACCAAGTTTAAATGTTCTTATTTCTTGTATTTCTTGCAACTTCTAAATAAGGCTTTCACCAAACATATATCACACTACTGCTGCCCAAGGAAGTAAAGTCATGTTGCTCATAACTTTGAATCAACAGAATTGTCTCTAGAGATTGGGAATGTTAGAGTTATTCTAAGTCCATGCAGGTTTTGCTTTCAAAATTACAGCTGCAGTAATTGCAAGGAAACCATTTGACATATCTTGATAAAAAAAAAAGCCTAAACCAAAATTGACAGTAAATATAGTGACAATTATGTAAAATCACAGAGGTCATCTATTCTGCTTTCCCAGGAGGGGATAAATTATTCAGGTCTCAGTACAGTTTTTTCCTGACTTTTCTTCAGAAAAAGGGTTTAATCTATCACCTTGTTTTGTTTCTATAATCAAAACTGCAGCATTCATTAAATTTGTTTATTTTGTTCTGATTGAGTGTTTTATGTTTTCCAAACCTCTGAGGCATTTGGCAAGCCCTGGAGTGGCACGGGGCAGGAAAGAAACAGAAACACGTGGATTCGGTACAGAAAAATCCCATGCCTCTATAGGGCCTGCAGAAAGAAAGAAAGACAAGACTCACACAGTAAAAGATCCTGTCCCAACCCAAGTCTTCTCTGCACAGTAGAAGTGCTTTCACAGACACTGTACCCACTGGTCTATATGAACTGCTGGCGTATGACAAAATACACACATGCTTCTTCAAGAACAAAATGAAAACTAAGCTTCCAGCCTGATGAGGTAATCCCTTTTTCCTAATCATTTCTACAGAGAGCCAAGAGAGCTACCTACCTGTTGGATTAGGAAAAATGATCAACCCAAACATGACAACATTTAAGCTACTAGTCCTCTTAGTTATCATGAACAAAAAGTACTGGAGAAAAAGAGAGTATCAGTTAAAAATAAACTAAAAGGAATGTCTTTTTCCCAATAGTTGTCCCACTAATAAGAAGAGATAATGTCCACCCAATGAAGGACTGAATTCATCCTTGTCTCAAAGCAGAAAATTCAAATATAAGCTATCCTGACCTATTCCTTTTTAGCTTCTTTTTTTAAACCTAAAAAGGAAGGACTGCTTATCCTAATTGATGTGTGAATCAGCCTAGATGCCTGCCTGCAGTGAAATAAAAAATGAAAAAGGACTACACTGTCTCTGTCCAAAAGGCTTACAAATTAAATTACAATTTATCACGAGCATCTAGTTCTACTCTCATAAAAACCAAGAGAAGTAGAAAATGGATTTACTCTGCAGGGTGTACTTTCAGAACCTCTAACAGGATTAACAACAAAATTCTAAATGGTTTGTTTGCAGCTTCCATGTGGCATGTAGATTAACTATTAAATTCAGTTTGGGACACTTCAACATCTGTTTTCAGTGCATTACAATGAAATTAAGGGACTTCGTATATACATTTGACTCAATAAATCTGTCAGTAAATTGGTATTTTCCAAAATATTGCCCATAAGTATTACTATTCAGTAGTCTCATTTGCATGATCCGAAACAATTGCTTCATAGCGTTCTTCTTGGCTGTGCTAACTGGTCCCAGGGACATGACCTAAAATAGTATCAAATGGTTCAAAAAACAGGACAGTGTTATAACAGATTAGGGAAAAGAAACATGCTGCAATTCCCTGTAACAGAATCCAGAAGAATTGCATGGTCACAACATGACTTTGTCTATCTATCCCTTCTAGGTAATAAACAGTACATATACAGAAAAACTCCACTTTTAAATGGAAACTCTCATTAGAGCCATCAAATTAAGTTGCGCGTTCTTTCATCTTTAGATTAAATACTAGAAATTACTTTAATTATGAGATTAGCAACCATCCCTGGCTATTTTTTATTCAATACAGAGGGTGGACAATTGTTATGGGTTTCTGCAGAATTGATTTGCCAGGACGGTAAAAGCAAGAAAAAGCAAGTGTAGTGATGGTGGTTTGGTGTAGAGAGCCAGTTTGTTGTAGTGACAGCCAGTTTGTTGTAGTGGTTAAGGCAGCAGGTTAGAAACCAGGAGACCGTGAGTTCTAGTCCTGCCTTGGTTACAAAGCCAGCTGGGTGACCTTCGGCCAGTCACTCTCTCTCAGCCCTAGGAAGGAGGCAGTGGCAAACTACTTCCAAAAAACCTTGCCAAGAAAACTGCAGGAACTATTCCAGGCACTTGCCAGGAGTCAAAAACTGACTCAAAGGCATACACACACACACACACACAAAATTATGGTGGCAATGACTGAGGGCGGGTAGAGGACAAAGCAGAAGGTTCTAAGATGTCTAGAAGTGGGCACACTTGTGAGATCTGCTTCATGGCAACCTGATCCTTACCACTGAAAACCTCACAGTAAGGAACAGGTTCGAAGGCCCATATAACAGCAATGCTGGTGGCAGCTGAATAGAGGGAGGGACAGCTTTGATAAAATCAAGGGGTGGGTACAGTGTGCTGTACTGGAACACTGCCTTACAAAGGGGGGAAGAAGGGTGATACTTGTTCCGGGTTTGAAACAAAACATTTTCTGGTTTGTGCACCCCTCTACTTCAATCTGTGCAATTAAAGTAAAAGGGCTTGGCCCTCAAACAAATTATAGTAGTTATACGTTTTAGAATAAAAAGAAGTTTCATACTTTGGTTAACTGTCCCTTCTAGGACAAGTAGCAACATTTTCAATATAGAGTATTCACTCATATTTGGATATCATAAACACTGAATCTGCTATCTAGGGCTTCCTGATTCAAAATCCATTCCCAGGACAGATCCCCTGGCATAAAAGAAAGCCTTTTGTCATATGTAAGTCAGTTAGCTAGAATGGGATCTATTTTAAGCAACTGGCTGGAGACACTGCTCATAGATTTGTCACCAGATGGAGAATTCACACCAACAACTTGAAATAAAAGGGCAGAGTCTTTGTAAGGTAGCACTTTATTTTCCTTTTCAGCTAACTTCCTAATGTTTTGTGGCAAACTGGAGGCTTCCTATTCAATACAATTCTTTGCAGATCTGAATAGTTTAACTACAAAAAGCAACAGAACTTTGCAAGCCTCCCAAAATCATTAATACAGTTGGTGGCAAGTAATTTTTTAAATTAAAGAAATGTTATGGGAATGAAGGGCCAATGTAAAATAGCTGGCCTCTCTCCACTAACCATTCTTTCAAACTTCTATAAGATAATGATTCTAGTAATGGGGGAAATGTTTAAGCAGAGGTGTTCAAAAGTACAAGGGTGTCTGATTTACTAATAAGTAAAGCATTCTTAAATCAAGACAACAAATTTCCACAATTCTTCCCTTATTTGAAATGAGAGGATTGCAGTTATTTGAAACTCCAGAGTATTCTGCACATATCTTTTAGATGGTTGCAAGACCTATTCAAAGTCTGAAAATACAGGTGCTAAGAGTACCTCAGATTGCAAGGTAGCCTACTGAAAACAAAAGGATCTGGCTTGTACAAAACTATTCCAATATCCATTTACAAAATATTATTGGAATCTCTACAAGCTTGCGTTGACACTAGCCAGCTCTGCACACTCCAGGATATTTCTCATTTGCAACCCAGTCCAAGATTTCTTACTTTAGAAAGATCAGGAGAGGAATATGTTCTGCTAAACTATTCAGATTGAACTGTCAAAATAAAATCCGTTTCTCCATGTTCTAAGACCCTTAGCTCACCAGCAGTCAACTTCTAAGCAGACAAACACGCAGAATTCTCGTAAATTTGCATGAAGCCCACAGCTGTGCACACAAGTATTAGTAAATTCAGGCATTAATCCAACAGTGGCATTAGAAAACAAGAATAGGATATATCGGACTCTACCCAAAAACCAACCAGCAATGCAAAGAAAGAAATCTCATACAGCTTTCTGCTATTCCCATAGCTAATGTATCAGTTTAGATGCCAACACTAAACCTCTGCTATTTAAGGGGAAAGTGCCTTTGGCTCTGAATTCTTCTTTCCCAAAACTCCACACAGACATATTCTTCAAGTGTACATATCCACGCATGAGTCCCACCCATCTGAAAACAATCCAAGTCGTAATCATGTAAGTGGGCCCACGCCAAATCCTAAACATGTAAGTGGGGTCATGCCAAGAAACTCCACCCTGAGGCAGTCTTTCCCTTCATTATCTCACGTACAGTACAGATCTGCAGAGAAAAAACATTTTCATACAAACATGTGGAAGCTTCCGTACAACCTGGCATCTCATCTCCCAGAATATCAGGGTTCTGAGACACATAAAAGCTAATAGACAGAGGTAGAGAAACTCATTTTTAGAAAATATTTGCACACTAGAAAAGAACATCATGGACCATAATTATTTGGCACGGCCTGATTCTCACATTCAAATATACACAGTAAAAGCTTCTGGTCTAAGGGTAGGAAAATAGCATCCGTTAAATCCAAAAGCCCATTAAATCCAAATTCATGTATCTGGCATAATTTGCATAATTTACATAATTACATAATTATGCAAACTGGATCAATTAACAGAAGTTGCATAATTATATTAATTATTATATTAATAATGACACTAATTATTACAACTGAAAATTTACATAAATTAAATTGCATCGTAACATCGGTTGTCCAGACTGCTACTGAAACAATGGACTTTGTCCATTATTTGGAAGTCAAAATTAGACTTTTATTTGTTGTATCCAAAGACCATTCTAAAACTTCAATTTAAGCAATGCTCGAAAGCAGCCATATGAAAGAAGAAGAAATATTGTCTCAATTATTATACTTTCTCCCTAACAAGGTCTAGTGGCATTTGGGGAGGACCCAGGTAGAAGGACATTCTCTCACCTCAAACTGAGCATCTAAATCCAAAAACTAAGAATTTCATCTTCTCACCATAGCTTAACTACCACTTCCCACTTTCCAGGAGTTACACTTGAATTCCTTTTCCCAACCAACATTGCCAATTTGATTATATTTGGAGTTCAACATGTGAAGAGCTACAGGATTACAGGGTGTATTATTTTGAAACCTTAACATAAACATTTTTCTTCTTTAAAAAAAGCTGTAAACACAGGTATACAGATTTCCATGCACACTCACCACCATTGCAATGTTCAGAGAAATGAATTGGAGGAAATATGAAGAATTAACATCATGTTGGACAAGTACTACCTCTTGTCCAAACATAGGAGAGCAAAACAATTACCATAATGAAACACTGGAAAAACCTTTTGCACTGGCTGATTTCCTGACGAACTATTCTAAAGCACAGAATAATGCAAATGTTTTAAATGTGTTTACCACTCTAGTCTATATAAGGGCAACTAAGGTTGCATACTACTACAACACTTTCCTTTTTGAATCCTTTTATTTTTCCATTCCAAGATTACCATAAGCATTTTGGTCAAGTGGCATATATCTTCAATATGCTGGAATTACCATCCATAACAGTTCCATATAATAATTTATTTCTATTTACTAAACTTACTCAGTTATATGCTCTCTGACATGTTCAACTATCTCACCCCAATATGCTTTACTTTTCAATACAATCCATGTCCAGGGACATTCCACTAATTCTTTCTTCAATAAGCTCATTATATCCTATTCTTCTACCATCATAATTGAGTAAAGTTAGGAAAGAGGAAATTGTTGTAGTAATGTGCAATATTGAACTCTCTCATCTATATAGTTGCCTCTGCAGTCTATCAACCTCCTTGATCAATTGACATAGTCTCTTATTTATACTGCCAGGTTTTATTGTCTTCTGATTTGGGTTCCTGGAAACAATTTCAGAACATAACCCAGAATCACAGGAAAAGGTCACACAGCTTTTAAGTATGAATCCCCATCAGTCCAGTTCCATTTTGGCTGGTTTCATTTTGGTTTACTAAGTACCTTTACAATACCTTTTATATAGCTCTGCTTCTCCCAAAAACAACATAAGCTCTTCCGCTTGATACTGAGTGTGCGTCAGTACACAAACGAAAAATATAAAAAAAGAAGTTTTGTAGAATGGTGAAGTGAACAAGGATGTGGAGGAAAAAACACAGGCAAGGAATGTTTCAGATTAAAAGAGACAAGGGAAATGCAAAGCAATTTTGAAGAGAATAAAAAAATTGGAAGTGGGTAAAAAGGGCTAAACAATGAGCTGCTAGCAAAGAGATTTAAATTAAATATAAAATAATAAAATAATTTGAGATGAAATTCAAGTAAGAAGATGTTGGAAAGAGCATTTTAGATATTTATATGAGAATAATAGTGATATGTGAAAGAGTGAAATTTATACACTGCTGTAAATATTAGTATCCAGAAATGTCTGACAAAAAGGAAGACATAAATTATGTCAGCATGTTGAAAAATGGTCAGACTGCAGATGTAACTGGAGAAATATTAATATATGGATGTCGTTTTGCTCACAGAGTAGCTGTGTAACTTGTTTAACATGTCTGTGACATCTCCATTGTTGCCCAAAAGTCAGACAAATATTTTCCCCTATACAAAGGGAAAGACAGGAAGAACGATCACAAAAATTACAATAGTATTCGTTTGTTAAGGGATCTGGGAAGCCGCATGGCAGAATTCTGACTGAAACAGTTCAAGAGGTAACAATGAGCAAAACTTCAGAAACATTGTATAGGTTTAGGCCAGGGAGGAAGTATGCGGACATGACTTTGCTCTCCAGCAAGACACTGAAAAAGTTTGTTGTACACTTGTTGATATGAGAAAGCATAGGATAAAGTGAACTAAATAGGCTTGAATTATGGAATGTTTTGCATGAATATGGATTTGAAAGTCAATAACTGAATATTAACAATACATGATTGAAGTATGGCACGCATGAGAACAAATGGAATGTTCAGTGACAAGTTCAACATTGATTAGAGAGTAAGACAAGGGTATGAGCAATCCCCTTGGTTAGTTAATATGTTTAAGGATAAATATATTAGGAAAGCTTGTGTTAACAGTAGCAATGTGTTGATTGTGGATATTAACCTATAAGTACTGTTGCATGCAGATGATACCTCATTGTTGGCTAAGAACCCAAATGTTTTGCTGCCAATCTTATATAAGACTATGATGCAACAAGAAGCATCTCTCTAAAAATGACTGCATCAATGACCAAGGCAGTTGCATTTAGCAGAGGATGGGGGGGGGGGGGACCTAAAGCAAATAATGCTCTAGCAGAGACAGCATCAAAAATGAATGTAGACTGAATACAAAAGTCATATTCTGAAGGAAAGAAGTATGCTGAGCCAGTCTGATCATATAAAGAGAATCAATAAGGATGAAATTGCAGAACAAACTTATGAAGGAAGTTTGAATGGGCTGAAAGAAAAGGGAAGACCAAGAAAGTTATGACTGGATGCAGTGGGTGAGATCCTGAAAAAGACGGCAGTGAGAATTTTTTTTTAAATGTATGAAGCGGTATATGGATACAGTGAAAGCAAGGACAGTTTCCAAGGACAGAAGGTATGAAGAAGCATAGTGAACTGTACTGGTATAAGCTAGATTTCTGTAGTTTCTTTTCTTTTCTCATGCCTTTAATATTTTGGCTTACTATTCTTACTACCTTTCTGCATAATACTACTTCAACCAAAAGGATAAAACATAATGTAGTTGTACGTAGCTCTTGATATCTCTGCTTGTTCACATATAAAAACTCTTCTGCTCCTTTTGTTTAGCATACAACTTAAACGACTTTACACTGCCAATCAGGTGAGTTAGGAAGGGAACATTATGCCCTTTTTTGCCTCCTTACTACCTCAAAAATACATAGCTGGTTACCAATATATTCTAATGCATATCCCAATGCATTAGAAAAAACTTTAGAATATAATACAATTCTAGAAACACAATATTTATGCAGCATTTTTAATTAATAACTATCATAATGTTAAATATTAAAAGCAAAATAGTTTTCAATTGTTTGAAAAGAGGTGTTTCACAGACACTTTTGCATATTGCAGAACAATACTAAGACTTGCAAAGCCCTAATATCAACTATATTAGGAATACATTTATTTATTTATTTATTAAATTTGTCCCCCGCCCATCTCCCCCCAATGGGGGACTCTGGGCGGCTCACAACATGTTAAAATAATAAATAAATATACAATTAAAACCTATAACAATATACATTCCCAAAAATAAAAGGGAAAAAATCCAGGAGGCCGATGGTTCAAGGCAGCAACACCAGGCCACTAAGGGACTAGCCAACCCCACACTTGATGATCCCCCTCCTATATACATACTGGATTTTTGAAGGGTTTGGAGCACTGGTTATGCATATTAAAAAAGTATTATTGGAAACTAATAATTATGAATTCTATTTAAGGGTTAACACAAGTTTAATCAGTGATTAGATAGATATCAGATACATTTTTCAGACTTCATAATTCATTATAACCTAGGTATTATCTGCCTATTCTCATCTACAATTTTCACATTATTTAATTGCTCTGCATAACTGTTTAAATGTTTATTGACAGAATTTTGATCTTATTTTTAAGTATGTTTCTGATGTGTGTCTCTTTCATATTAGACAAATATAGCAGGGGAAAATAGAGCAACTGAAGATCCTAACACAATACCTCTTAGAATTAAAAAGTCATTCCAAATGTTTAAACAAGGGTTAATACTATATAACAAGTCTATTTAATCATGAAGAGACTAATATTCCTCATACTACTATAAGCTGCTTTTCCCCTTATTATGGTATTTATAAATGGAGCAGTAATTGTTATGGGATAATTACAGATCAGTAAAAAATATTGACAGTATGGCATTATTATAAATAACAAAAAATGCATTATATTAAAATACATTATATGAATGCATAACAAGTAATAGAATATGCATTCCTTTAAGAATAGATTCCTGTAACACATACACTGATATAAGCCCTGTAGAAGAATTATTTCTTGCTTTCTATTTATTCCTTACAATTTAAACTGCAGGCCAGAGCATTATTAAATCCTAGTGATTTAAGGAGCTCAAATTAATGCAGGACTGGACCCTTTGGTTACAATGACAACAATCCTAATAACTGTTTTCTATACTTACCACAAAGCTTTCTAGAATATATAGCTTAATCCCAGAAACATAAATATAAGTAACTGGACTGCAAGATAAAAACACATTTCTGAAAGCATGTGTGCAAAAACAGTGGCATATAAATTTTAGAAGTTGAAGCTACACTAAGGCAGACAAATCACTTTTATACAGTAATTTACCCATGCGATTGGTCCACCCCCGGCGCCTGATGGACCCGTCAGGGTTTCAGAGGGAGCTGGGGAATATTCCCATGGACCTGCTGCACGGTCCAACGGAGGCCCTAGCTGCTGCCTGGAATAGAGAAGCGGCCAGGGCCTTGGATAGGATCGTGCCTTTGCGGCCTCTCTTGCCACATCGGCCCCAACACTCCCCGTGGTTTACAGAGGAGCTGAGGGAGCTGAAGAGGGTTAAGAGACGCCTAAAGCGCCGCTGGAGGAAGACAAGGACGGAATCCGACCAAACACGTGTTAGAGCCGCTATTAAGGCCTACATTGTGGCAATAAGGGCGGCGAAGCGGCAATACTTCTCCGCCCTTATTGCGTCTGCAGAGTGCCGCCCGGCGGCCCTGTTTGGGATCACCAAGTCCCTCCTTGGTAAGGGGGATCTGGTGGTTCACTTGCAGGGCCGCACAGAAGAATTCGCAGAGCACCTGCAGGATAAAATCGCTCAGATTCATTCCAAGTTGGACTCCGAGCGTGGTGCAGGGTCTGGGGAGATACCAGGGGATCATTCTTGCCTTGTTATCTGGGAACAGTTTGATCCTGTGGTTCCTGAGGAAGTGGACAGGATCCTCCGGACTGTGAGGACCACCACTTGTCATCTGGACCCATGCCCCTCCTGGCTCGTGAAAGCAGCTCGGGAGGTGACATGTGGTTAGATCCAGTCGATGGTTAATGCATCCTTGCAGGAGGGAGTGTTTCCGGCGCCCTTTAAAGAGGCGTTGGTGCACCCCCTCCTCAAGAAGCCCTCCCTGGATCCTACTGTACTGGACAACTTTCGTCCAGTCTCCCACCTCCCCTTTTTGGGGAAGGTGGTTGAGAAAGTGGTGGCTTCGCAGCTCCAAAGGGTCCTGGAAGAAACGGATTATCTGGACCCCTATCAGTCAGGTTTCAGGCCCGGCTATGGAACGGAAACGGCATTGGTCGCACTTATGGATGATCTCTGGTGGGAGCGGGATGGTAGAAGTGCGACCATCCTTGCTCTCCTTGATCTCTCGGCGGCGTTCAATACCATCGACCACGGTATCCTATTGGGACGGCTCAGGGATATGGGGGTGGGCGGCACGGTTTTGTGCTGGTTCACCTCCTTTCTCCAGGGCCGATCCCAATCGGTGGTGATAGGGAGCGAGAGTTCCCATCCTCGGCCCCTCCATTGTGGGGTGCCGCAGGGTTCAGTTCTCTCTCCACTCCTTTTCAACATCTATATGAAACCGCTGGGCGAGATCATCCGCCATCATGGGATGAGGTATCATCAGTATGCTGATGATACTCAACTATATATCTCCATCCCTGGTGAGGTAAGTGATTCCATGACCGCCCTCTCTCGGTGCCTGGAGGCTGTGAGGGTCTGGATGGGGAACAACAGGCTCCGGCTGAACCCTGGCAAGACGGAGTGGCTGTGGGTTAATGGCTCCTCTGTATCCGGGACATTGTCATCATTGGTTCTGGATGGGGTGGCACTGCCCCAGACAGACCCAGTGCGTAATTTGGGGGTCCTCCTGGACTCACGGCTCCTGCTCAAAGAGCAGGTGGCAGCCGTGGCCAGGAGGGCTTTTGCACAACTTCGGGTTGTGCACCAGTTACGCCCTTTCCTGGATCGGGATGCCCTACGGACAGTCACTCATGCCCTTGTTATCTCCCAGATAGACTACTACAATGCGCTCTACATCGGGCTACCCTTGAAGAGTATCCGGAAGCTTCAGCTGGTCCAGAATGCGGCCGCGCGAGCAATTTTTGGGGCCCGAAGGACCCATATAACACCTTTGCTCCGCGAGCTGCATTGGGTACCGGTTTGCTTCCGGGTCCAATTCAAGGTGTTGGTTATCACCTTTAAAGCCCTACATGGCATGGGGCCAGGTTACCTGAAGGACCGCCTCGCCCCGACTTCAACCCGTCCCACCCGATCTCATAGAGAGGGCATGCTCCGGATCCCCGCGGTAAAAGAACTCCGACTAGCGGGGTCCAGAAGGCGGGCCTTCTCTGCTGTAGCCCCCGCCCTTTGGAACATCTTGCCCCCAGGGGTGAGACAGGCCCCCTCACTCCAGGCCTTTCGGAGGGAGTTGAAGACCTGGCTCTGCCATCTGGCCTTGGGCGGGGAGGGAGGATATCAGAAATGGGGTTGGCTGGCCCCTTAGCGACCTGGTGGGGGCCTATTGGCCTCTTGGAGTTTTTAGCTTTTTATTTCTATTCTAGTCTTGTAAATTTCTAGTTTTTATAACTTTTAATTTTTAAACTTTTTATAATTTAATTATGTATTGTGATTTTAGTGACTGTAAGCCGCCCAGAGTCCCCCATTGTAGGGGAGATGGGCGGGGACAAATCAAATAAATAAATAAATAAATAAATAAATAAATAAATAAATTCATTCTATTTTGTAATACAGTCCTGTTATTCTTTAACCAGTAGGAAAGCAACAGCAGAATTTTAATATCAACTCTGATCAAAACGAAGAGAACAAAAGCAATGTCTTTCTGATTAAATAAACACAGTAAAAAGAAATATGCTTATGGTAATAATTTTTCAAAAAAATACATTACTTTAGCAATTTTTTGTATATTTTTTGTACTTTGTACATTAGCCACTTAGCCACCTGATAATATTTTGGTAGAAGGATTTTTTTTTTTTTAAAGCACAGTCATGGGGGAAAGGACAGAATGTGTACACCAGACTGGAGGCAGCTTCATTCAAATTATGGTTCGCTATTTGAAATTAACATTCTGCCTCTAGGCCTCTCAGATTCTTAAAAAGGTCCTAATGCTGATACTTGATAGGAAGGGAAGGAACATAAATAGCACAATTAACTATACACAGATAAGGTTGCGAATCAGATACACTGGGTTCAATTTCAAAGTATTTTAGTAACTTTCCCCTAAAAAATCAGGGAGGAAAATATAAAGAAGTCAACAAAGTATAGTATCTACAACTTAAAAGTATAGTAAATTTCAGAGTTTTTTTCCCTACTTGGGAACAATTTTTACTTGGGAATTCTAGTAATAAGCCATGATGCAAGTTTAAGCATACCCAAAGTCTTTGGCATACACAATGTAATGTTAAACATTTTTCTTTTTCAAATTAGAAAGGTTCCTTGTGATTTGATGGTTACTATCTAAGAAATACAAGATCAAAGGCATCTAAGCAGTTCTTCAGATCCAGGTGATCAGCACTTTGGATATCTCTAGCCCAAGACAACCATTCAGAAATAAAGCTGGAATAGCCTTGCAGCTGAAGTACAGAAATCCCATGAGGATAGGACAAGGAAAACCATGTAATAAAATAATTGTATAGCTCATCCATATTCTTCCTAGATATACTGCAGTATTTATTCATTGACTACCCTTATAAAATCAAGACCCACACTGCCATCAAATTGGCTCTTTAGTGACATAAAGGAAAAAAAATGGACAATAGGACTCCATGTGGTCAAGTTTTAATTTGTTAACAATTGACGTAGTTTTTACTAAGTCAAACTTATTTTAGCTTTTTGTATGTTTGTGAGGATGGATGGTTGATTTGTTTCTGAAATGCTTGTTTTTTATCTGAATTATATTTCATTTATTTATTGCTTTATATAAAGTAATACTTAAAAAAAGTAGAATAAGGCAGACCACCTCAGAGAACAAATTTCTGATACCACTGAAGACCAGTAATTTACCAAACATCAAGAAAGAGAGGGCAAAGGAGCTAATCTAGATTTCCTTTGGGTACCAAGTTATACACACAGAGACCTGGATCTCTTTCAAGAATAGCACCAACAATAGAGTTGCATACCTATCAGACATAGAGTGTATCGTCAACTACATTTTACCTCAGCTTTTCAATTTGCCACTCACCTGTACAGCACCTCTTGTAAAATTTGTTCTTGTTAATCCAGAAATGCAAACATGTAGGAGCAAATACAGATTGACAACTGATATTGTTCACTTTCTGAACTAAAAACTCCATTCGTATATCTATGCACATCTTCCCCAACTCAAAGTCTACCTCATCAGGTAAGTGTCAGTTCCAGAGAAATTGAGGTAGAACTTCTCTCAGTACTTTTCCAGAATTCCACTGCCTGATCCAGTTTACATGGAACTATCTTTTGTCTTGAGAACTATAACTTGTAGGATCTTCAAGCATTTCATTCAGGTATTCTTCCACATGTTGCATATACTTAGATCTGCCTAAGTAAACCTTTTTGAGCTGCTCTGAAAGTTTATCACTTACTCCATCTTTCATACTTACACAAGAACATGACATAAAGTTACCCATTATCACTATACCATAGCATTATATAATAACTGACATTATATGCTGGGGAGAATATTCAGACATTATTCTATCAATACACAATTGTCATTGTAGAAAATATTGTTGTACAGGTTTAATACATGTAACATCTGAAGCAATTCCAACTGCCCATATGCAAGCATGCAAGCTCTTCAGTAACAATTAATGCAAACCTAGGCTGGGTTCCATGCAGGATTAGAAAAGCTGCAGGAGACTGACACAGCAGCAGGGCCATGTTAAATTTCCTGGAAGACAAATTACATCACTTTTCCCTCTGAACTTTTTTCCATTCCAGTGAGTCATAAGAGCTACAGCATAAGTTTAACAATGGGTCCCTGTTCTTATTCCCTCTTGCCCTTATCTTTCTCATCTGCTTTTGCACTTATCTTGTGCCTCTTACGCTGCAAGCCTGTGAGCTGGGTCAGCCTTATTCTTTACATTTAATCTTTTTGGTTAATGAAATTTTTAATACATACTTTACACACACAAGTAAATATTTGATATTTTCTCTCTTCAAACATTAAAAAAGAAAAGAACTTAGACATTCAGATTGAGGAAACGTTAAAATAATTTTTGTTGTCATAGGTCTAAGAGGTGACAGCAATAAATGTGGCTGAATATAAGAAGTAAAGTTAATTATACAGGCAGTCCTCAAGTTATGACCATTCATTCTGCAACCGTTCAAAGTTATGGTGGCACTGAACAAGTAATACTTACAACGGGTCCCTGAAGTTATGGCTGCTACAGCACCCCCACAGTCACGTGATCAAAATTCAGGCACTTGACAGCCTGCCCACACTTACAACCACAGGGGTGCTTCAATTCCCCCACCTACCTATTTCCCCATCTCTGCCCTCTTGACCCTCTGTACTCTGCTGCCCCCAGTTGGCCTTCACCATCTTCTTGCTTCTGCTGCTGACCAAGCATGCCCAGCCTGGCCCTTCGCGAGGCAGCTGCTGGCCGTGCAAGGCCTTCTTCTTGAGGTCGTATGTAGCAGTTTCCTCACAAGACCTCAGGAAGAAGGCCTCATATGGCCAGCATCTGCCTTGCAAAGTGCCAGGCATGCCATGTTAGCAGCGGGAGCAAGATGGCGAAGGTCAGCTGGGGCAGTGGTGTGCAGGGTGGCTGGGACCTCAGAGTCCAGGACAGCCAAGGCGGCTGAGGCTGGAACTTTGCACCCCGCTACTAGGCTGCATTGAAGCTTCGCCCTGCGGTGGTGGGATGGGGTGGCTGGGGCTTCGCACCACACTGCTGGACTGGGGCTTCACCCCATTTTGCTGGGCTGGGGCCGCTGGGGCTTTATGCCATGCTGGTGGGTTGGGGCTACATCATGTGGGGCTGGGCTGGGGCAGCTGCAGTTTCACACTGCACTGCTGAGCTAGGGTGGCAGGAGCTTCATGACACAGGGCTTGGGGTGGCTTCGGCTTTGTGCCACGCTGCCGAGCTGGGGTGGATGGAGTTTTGCACTGTGGCTCAGGGGCTTTTTGCAGCCCCAGAGCTACAGCACGCTAAGAAGCCCCTGAGCTGCAGCACAGTCAAAAGGCCAGAGATGGGGGAGAATAGATGGTTGGGGGCTGTTGAAGGGGAAGCAGTCCCTTACCTTGGAAGAAAACAATGCTAGGGACTGGGAGGGACCGAGCCAGGAATAGCTTGAATCAGGGTGGGTCCTCAGCTAACGACCAGTGGGATTTGGTTAATGACGGTAACATTGGATTGCTATCACTATGCAATGAGGTCACATGACATCATGCTTTATGACCATATTGCTTAGTGACAGAAATTTGGATCGCAACTGCCATCATAACTCGAGGCTACTTGTACATTAAAATATCCACGTGGATCCTTCCATACTCTCCCCTTATTTATTCAACCTATATGCTGGATATATATTAAGGGAAGCTAGATTGGAACAAGATGACGTGGTTTTAAAATTGGAGGAAAAAACATAAATAATCTGTGCTATGTTAATGATACTACCCTGATAGCCAAAAATGCAAAGGAACTGCAAGCCCTAGTACTAAAAGTCAAAGAGCACAGTGAAAAAAATGGGACTAAAATTAAATATAAAGAAGACCAAACTAATGACAACAAGTAGAACAAGCAGCTGTCAAATTGACAATGAAGATATCATAGTAGTGCATAGCTTCTGCATTTTAGGATCAACCATCAACTATGAAGGAACAAGCAGTCAATAAGTATGCCACAGTCTAGCACTCGGCAGAGCAGCCATGAAGGCCTTGGAAAAGATATTCAAATGCCGTGATGTGCCTATATGTCATGGAATGTATCTGTGAGGAAGAGAGTGATGTGGGAAATAAAGGCTATCAGGAGGGAGGGGTGCATTCCAGGAGGGGGAGGGAGACAAGAGACAACACAGTCCTCAGTGTGGGAAGCGAAAGAGGTTCAGGATAGCCATTCCCTAGAATCTCCCAGGGTATATCCATTAGTTGCTATAGTATAGATTTAGTTTGGCAAAATTCTGTCTGTAAAGTGTAAGCAAATAAAGGAACTATACTTGACTGGACTGTTTCATTGTTGTTCTTGGGTTGGGCCTGACACTATACCTACAAAGATCAGAATCGTGCAAGCCATGGTATTCCTGTGACACTCTATGGAAGCGGAAGTTGGACTTTAAAGAAACTGGATAGGAAGAGTATTGATGCCTTTGAACTTGGGTGTTGGAGAAGACTCCTGAAAATACTGTGGACAACCAAGAAAACAAACCAATGGATCACTGAACAAATCAACCCAGAGTTCTCAAAGCACAAATGATCATGCTCAAACTATCCTACTTCAGACACATTATGCAAAGACCCAGCTCTCTGGAAAAGAAAGTGCTCAGTGCTAGTGCTCAGTGTTCTGAGCTAGTGCTCAGAAAGGTGGAAGGAAAGAGAAGAGGACAACCAGCAGCAAGGTGGATGGACTCAGTTGCAGTGGTGATGAGGGCACCATTGGGAGACTTGAAAGAAAAGGTTAAGAATAGATCGTCATGGAGATTTATCTATGTGGTCACTTCAAGTCGAAAACAACCTGATGGCACATAATCAATCAATCAATCAATGGATTCTTCTGTCATCAGTATTTACTCCAAAGATGAGAAACTCATGCCTTATTTCAGCACCTGGCCTATGAAAGCTCCAGTAGCTACTTTCAAAGATGCACTTTCTCCTTTCTTCCTGCAAAGAAAAAAAACTATCAGTGGTTATGGCTTTCATCCAGGAAGTAAACTATCAGGTTTCTCCCCAAATAACCTGGTCAAGAAATGATTAATGATATAGAAGAATCCCAAAAATGATCAGGATGTCTTCATTGGTTAAAAACAACAACCCTAAGAAACCATCACGAAATAATTTTTGTAACTGCTGTATTTCAAAAGCAAGCCCTATTTATAGAACCCAAAAACAAAACTTGTTGTGTCACTTTCTCTTACCCATCTTATGCAACAGGCTGGCCATCCCCCACTTTTGGGCAGAAGGCCTATTTGCCATCTGTCTCTTGTTTTAGTCACAGGCAGATCTGTTATATTGTTTTTCTCTGCCCGTGTGAGAAACAACTCTCACATAAAGTTACATTTTCTTAAGTACACCTAGCCTACTAGGGGATGAGATGGACTAAAACTGGCCTATTCTGAGATCTGATTGTTCATCTCTAATCTATGCAATGGACTCCCCATCTGTACCTAGTAGTGAGACTCTGTAAAGCATTCAAAAGGGGCATTTTGCAAAGTATATTACCATAAGTAAAGTGCATCTCCCCAACACATAAAATCATCTGCATCCTTTAGAAAGCTTGCAACCTTGCTTTGAAAAGGGTCCAGGCTCTTTGGCACAGCTTCTCTGCTAGAAGTCTCAACAGAAGGATAAACATGAACACACACAGACAACTGAGGATAGCCTTTAAACCAACTACCAAAGTCTTCTGAAGGGTACAGCTGTTTTAATCCTTCAAGAAGTGCTTCACTTTTCACTTACACTAACATGCTTTGCATAACACTGACACATAGCATCATCTACCAAATAGATCCTCTATTTTGTGTAGAGTGCTCTCATTTAACCCTCTGGAACTTGTCAATATGATGAAAAGGCTGATCTGTATACTATGCCTCAATCAGAAAAAGCCTTAAGAATTTAGTGTGGCAGGTAGACTAGCAAAGGCTTTTAAACTGAGGAAGATGATATATCACTTATGCATTCTACATTTGAGAACTTCAACATATCAATAATAGAAACTGATATGCAGTCCAGCATTAGAATATTCAAGTTATCTGGTTATTCAAATTATATTCAAGTTATTTACTCAAACTGACATACATTAATGCTATTCATAAGCAGCCTGAAATTTAATTTTGTTTGAACTTCTACAATATGGTTACAATACTGAAAATACAACATACCTGAATATCCATGTAATGTGGTAGCAGTAACATTTGTATACACTTAGTACTAGTATACAAATATATCGCCCCAGTATTTCCCAGCTAAACCTGGAATAACGTAAATACTTAAATATTAAGAAGCCAAGCAGAGTTATAAACGGTTTTGAGGCCCGTATCAAAAGATTTATTCAGAACTGCTGTAAGTTATAGTATAGTTATCATAAAAGTTTAGAAAAAGAATTCAAAATGACCATGTGCTTCTTTTTTAAAATGTACATTTTTAATGTGGGATAGCCTTAGGGAAGCACAGAGCTAAAATTAGCCTTCCAGAAACAAGAAATCCTTTCGTTATCCTTTCTACACAAACAAGGGCTGCCAATTTGTCCCCATCATTGTCAGCAGACAAAAGCAAACCAAGACTGCAGCCAGACCACATTAAATAAAAGACATAGTAATTCCAGAGGCTGCCTAGAAGCCCACTGGGGTGTAAAGTCAAAACTGAAGCCTGCTTGTCAGCTATTTCCATAAAAGAACCAGAAGAAACAGTGACACTTCTATACAACAAAAAGGTCAAGGAGTTCATAGCCTTTTCATGACCCCAACAAGTCAAGGTCAAAAGATTCAGGTAGCAACTTGGCCTAGGCATAAGTTACTTGTTCAAATGAATTGTTTTAACAAATCAGCTTTGGTCAATTAAACCTAACAAGACATGTTGCATCACATAGCAGGGTTCCTGACATTGAGGCCAGTAACTGAGACTGGCCTCATAAAACAAGGCTTTTAACATGGCATAACAAATTTAAGGTAATCCATCTAGAAACCTCAGACGTCAGCAGAATAAAATGCAAGCTGCCCTTACCAAGAGTAGTTTTCACATTTTTTCATCTCAGAGTACTGAACCAAAATTATCCCATTTTATTCCCTACCACATTAACAAAAATAATATCCATATATAAAACAGAAAAGTATTTAGCTTTTTAAAATGCTAGATTTGCAGCACAATTCTAGGTAATTTATTTAGGTATCTCATTTTGGGAAATACGCTTTAATTACTATTGTTAGCGCCTTAGGAACTTTCTCCTACGTAAGTGCTTATAGCAGTCTTCCCCAACTTGGGTGACCTCCAGACCTGTGAACTTTAACTCCCAGAATCCCCAAACAGTATAGTTTTTGCTAAGAATTCTGGAAGCTGAACTTCACACATACAGAGATGCATATGATTGAGCATGAAGTTAGAGCAGAGATTATACAATCTTCACCATATTCAAAATGGATTTATCTACATTATTCTTTCTCAAACCATCATGTGTTGGATTTAAACCCCCATTAGCAACATCAGACAACTATTTTAAATGGCGGGAGGCTTCTACCAAGTCACTCCTTAAATAGAGTTAGAAATTATAAAATAGATATGCCTAAAACAATAGCCGCTAAATATTAGGAACACAAGAATTCATGACATTATGTAAAACAGCCCAAGCCATCCAGTGCTTCCATTTTATTTAACACTTTATGTGGTGAAGACCAATGAAGGTGAGCTCTATGAATCCTTAGCAAATGTTCTTAGAAGGTCTAGGGAAGAGATGGAACATCCCCCAAATATCAAGAACATTCTTCACAATGATTTGAAACTAATTTAATACATTTCTTAGATATACATTTGGGGAATGCTTACAAGTGTGAATTATACATATGCAAGCAAATCAAAATTGGCAAGGACTCCCTGTCTTGTTTGCCAGCATGCAATGTGTGAAGCAGCCCATCATCCTTGGAAGTCATAGCCAATATTTTTCATTTCTCAAATTATTAGATAAGAAAATGTGACAATGATTAATTCTTTAATAGCTATTTTTACTACATAGAATAAACAATCTTTCCAATGTAAAATAGCTAAGCTTTATCCTATCTCATGAATTATTCTGTGTGCCCCCATAGCATAATGCAGGAGATGACAACATGTGGGCTACAATACCTCACCCCCAGCACTCCCAAACAATATGGCCAATATGCTAGAGAGTGGTGGGCCAGCAACAGCTGGAGGGCCATATAGGATACAACCGTTATTTAATCACTGAAAATTCAAAACTAAGGGTCAAACTGTATCTGATGCTAAATCTGCAAGTTTTTTTTTAAAATGTACATAGCCACAAGTGAGTATGTGTGTTAATTAATCAGAATAGAGATGGCAAAATAATTTAACCCCTTTCTCCCCTGCTAGCAACCTGAAGAAAAATCCTGCTCTGAACCTACTACTTCCAGTGAGAGGGAACTCTCCTTGACACTGTGAAGTCTCTCCCAACAGTACCAGTTTTAGAAGATGAATTTTCCTCAGGATCACAGCAAAAATAATAACAGCTACATTTCTTTTCTAATGCCTTAATTATTAGCTCTAGCAACTGCTGTTATTTGCACCTTTAAAGCCTTTCTTTAATTACAAATACGCATTTACAGCTTATATCCACGAGGCCAAATTATACACCTTGAATACGTGCTAAATACATCCAGTAATTGGATTTTGTACCATCCTTTGCACAAACTTGTGAAATTTACCAAACATGAATATTATATCAATACAATAATGTATTCAAGTTTTATAAAATTAAGCTAATTTAAGAATGTTCTCCATCTATTATTGACTGACATTTAATGTTGCATGAATAAGCTTCTGCTTGTGCAACAAACTATTTTCTCCTTTCCCTCCTGAGTACTCTTAAACTAACACTAGAGCGTCCCATAACTTGTTACAGCAGATTGAGGGACACAGATAAAAAGAGAAAATTGTTCTGCTTATAAATACTGCTCTGTTGGTGAACAAACTTCCATCTGGATCCTTCCCACACAAATAAAATAACTATAGTGTCTCAGGAAGATTTTTCCTCATCAAAATTCTGTACGATCATGTCATAAGGGTATATAGGTTTATTTTAAAGATACATGCTTACTAGAAGATACTATCAGAAATTGAACTTTTAACTTATCCACAAGTTACCAATAAAACTTTTAACCTAATTATATATTAGCTTTTATTTCTACATAGTAGAGTTTGTTCAATAGTATAGCAGACATTATTCTGAAAAACTTTCCTTTAAATGAAGATTTTAGTAATTATCTACTTCTAATTTTACCTCAGGATATTAGAAAGCACACAGGTTTTTTTACTAAATTAACTGATTCAAAATATTAAATACTTGTCTTCCTACCAAAATACAAGAGGCAATAAGACTTGTTTCTAGAAGTCCTTTTATAGGAACAGAAAAGCATTACTGCTTGCTAAAGCTAGTTCTGCAGCATTCTTTCAACTAATCTGCCTTGCTGTTGGTCCCCCTCCCCATGCACCTTATTATTCCAAACAATCCAGAGACCCTCAGAAATGGTGCTAGGTAAAACTGGGAATTGTAATAGCTGAGAAACTATGTTGCATACACTGGGTTCCATTTACTCTTCTCTGATCCAATCCATTAATTCAGCTCCTACATTTCTAAATAAAATTAAGGGCTTCCTCAAAAGATTGAATTTAAAAAAAGTTTCCTGACCAGAACATAAACTAATTACTGCAATCATTAAAACGACTAGACAAAATCATGCTCATTTTGGCATGCAAGACAGTAGGAATGCTTTCATAGTTTCATGAAATAGTAGATTAAATGTTCAGCCCACATACCTAACTTTCAAACAATATTACCCTTGATATATTAATACCCTTAATATTATCATTGATATTACTTTATAACTAGCATATTATATAATTTAAACAGTCTAGCAAATTTAAAAATAGAAATTACATAAATTTAAAAACATAAAATATAACACCAGTCTCTCTAATGTTGTGATTTTTTGCAAATATTAAGAAATTTCCACGACACACACAAAAATATGCATTTGCTCAATACAACAAATTTTCTGCCAAATCCTACTGAAAGATTAACTATGCTGGAATATATGATAATGAATATTTTAATACAATACTGAAGAATGACATCAATACAAACATAGTATTTTTACCCGTAAGGGAAACAATGAATCACCAGGTACATTCAAATTTGGCAGCAGCCATTTTGTGCAAACATCTTCAATGGCTGGCTGTACACATCACATTAAACATGGTCTGTACAATAAGCAAAAATGGCTGAGTTCGCGCAATATGCTACAATATGGTTTATAAACCACTATGGCTGTGCTCATACTTCTAGATCTGTGGACTTTGACTTTATTGATAAACAACATGAATGACTTTTACAGAGACTTGCCATCACTGACATAATTACACTAATTTTTACATAGAAAACTGCATGAACAAATGACTATAATCCATATTCTCTGAAGTCATCCTTAGGAACATAGAAATGCACTTAGTATCTCATGTGAAGCACAACATATCTATTTTATAATAGATTAGGAAAACATAATGCTAAATCAAGAATAACACTGTTCCATAATATAACATTGTTTTTACATTACTACACAGTTTATTTAAAATATACTAATTTTTAAACTATTTTTTCACTGTGGGCAAAATATATTATCACAACATTATACTTTCTAAATCTTAATTTGAATATTTCTAAAATAGCCAATACACTGTTAAAAGGTAGTTTAGTTAGTTAATATTGCAACTGCTTTAGTAAGCAGTAGCAGATTACGTTTTAAGTACTAGTATATTGTACTATTTTGCTTATAAAAGCAATAAGCTTATACCTTAATTTAGCCTTTATGACTGGTAAATTGACACATGTCATGATGGTTGTTTTCAACATTATTTTAACTGTTAAAAATTCTCATTCAATTTACACTTATTTACCAGCCAACATATATAGTCAAAACTTATAACACACATAAAATATACCGAAATAACAACTCAGTGAGTTGTCAAGTATTTTTCTTAAGTTTCTCTTTTTAAAGCTCCTTTAAAAATATGCTATCTTTATCTTAATATCTATTACTGCATTAATATTGGGGGAGGGGGAGAAGAATAGCCAAGACCTAGTCCTCAATGAATTAATACAGAATTGCAACACAGCTGCAACTTGTGTATGCTTAGTAAGATTCTCTAAAGATGATACTCATTATGTAAACTACCGCCACTCCACCAACATAATACACATTCTAGGTATAATAAGGTAAGCTACAAATGTAGAAAGCATGTGACTTGAATATAATGCCAACAAAGAAAATTTGGGACTTTCAATGAGGTATGTAAATTTTTGCTACATACTTATAATCAAGTTTTCTGTTTTCCCTTATTCTAAGATCATTTTCCCAAACTAGCAGTCACCTGATCTGTTCCCTGTTTTTTTTCTACAGACATGACATGCTTTGGCAATTCAGGGCTCATGTAGGCCAGATTTCCTTCATATGGCTTTTTGGGTAAAAATGCTACTCTAATAATTAAGACAATAATGGAGGTTAGCATGAAAACAATATTAATACTATCTAGGAAACATCAGCAGCAGTGCCTTAGCCTTTGCATTGGCCCTGGGAGCCAACTCATGCAGTTACTTACAAAAATAACTGAGGTTTTACAATCTGGAAATCCAAGTGCACCCAAACTAAAGCAAACCGGGATGAACTATGTCTTTCCGCTGAAAACAAAATACATTTCTATCTAGCTTTGATTGATAAATGGAAGCAGTATTACAGAGTCCTAGTATATAATACTTAATCAATGTGCTAAAACAGAAATAGTTATGTAACATTATTGAAATAAGAAATGTGGTGCAACTGCATGACATGTAATAAGACTTAGAAACACTTGGTGTTAACATTATTATTTTAAGTACACATAATATATCCCATTAGGCAGCCTAAAATAAAAACATGTAATTCTTTATAACTTCAGAAGAACAGCAGACACCAGGAGGATTAAATTATTTAGAAAAGAAATACACACCAAAAATAGTTTATTTCAATAAAAAAAGAGGAACCTAAAAAATGTGCTGCTGTGGAACTAAAAAAAAGTTATCTATTAGAGGAAGGATTTCTTTTATCTGAAGTTCTACTGCAGCAAATAAATACAACAGCTTTCATTCAGTGATTGTCAAAAAACTTTCCAATGTGCCCACTGCAATGCAGATGCCAACCAACGAATCAAAGGCATTCAGAAACTAGACAAAGAGGGTTTGATGCCAACCTCGGTGCCACTGGCAACCATTATTGGCATCAAGCACATTGTCTGCTTTTCCTCCCCCACTCTGCTGGCACTTGACAAACAAAATGGCGGTTCTTGTAGAAACAGAACACAGCATAAGAGCTGTACTGATTGAATCAAATATTACCAACTGATTTTATAGACTGAAACACAGCCTGTACCAAATGAAAAAAACTAATAAATATATCCTGTTTCAGTTAAGCAAGATATTGTAATCCTAATTTTTAATTTTGAAATGAATTTAACTAAAACATGTAATATTTAAATAAATGTTTTTAAAATGGGCTTCCTGCTTCATCTGAACACCTGTAGACCACAAATTATTTTAAGCCTATTTTCTGCCCCCAGCTAGCAAAAGGAATCAACATCAAATAACAATTTATTTCTCTCATGTTTTGAAATTTTAAGATAGGAATTCTGAAAAAAAACCAAAACGATGGCAAAAGAGAGAGGTGCATTTTTTTTTTTTTAGAAAAATAGCTAAATATAGTCAATATAACTTGGCAGACTGGTCTATATTTCTTCCTTCAATGCAGATTTGGAAAAACCGAAAGAATCCTCTCCATCAAATCATAAAAATGACTGATATTTCTAGATCAAGAAATTCTCAATATATTGTAACATTGCTCTGCTCTGCAATGCGGATACCAAACAACAAATCACAGGCATTCTAGGCTAAACAAAGAAGGTCCAATGCCAATCTTGGTGCCACTGGCAACCATTACTGGCTCTCAAACTATTCTTCCTCATGTTTTTGCCAATGCTTCAATATAGCTCTATTTTATTCTTTCATTCATTCAAGAATTTTATCCTTTTTCAACTCTCTGTCCTTGAACTTTTCTCAACTACCTGCCCGCTAACTGACGAAACATTATCAAAGAAATCTTCATATGCTTAGTTAGAAAACCAACTCTTTAAAAAGATAATTAGTTTGATATGTATATACTTTCTGCAAACTTAGCTAGCCTTCATTCCCTGCCTGCCAAAGGATTAAGAGTAAGCTATTCTGAGAATAATTCAAACCTAGAATCTTTTTCTATACAAAGGAAAACGGCTACGAATGTATTTCTACTACAAAAACAGTAACTTTTAGCAAGCTTCTAGAAAAGCCTTTAGCAGATTGTTAACTAAATATATTATTTGTGACAGTGTCCTTCTATAGCTGATCTAATGCAAAGAGAGATACCAACTTTTCATCCACCATTGTCACTAATTGAAAGAATATTGAAAAAGTGCAAGCAGTCTTAGCAAACATTTACATAAGTTATTTTGATAATTCATACACAATCCATGGTATCAATCTGATATCACCAGTATTTCCTTTTACCCTTATCGTTCTCTCAATGCAAGCAAACACAGCATCTGAAGAAATACATATGGACAGATATAAAAATGCTGCTTCAATGTTATTTTCAGCTACAGGTCACTTCCTAATGGAGATAACGCGCAACCAAGTGAAATATTCCATCATCAATTCACTAACTATATTTAACATACAATTTCACATATAGTTTAACATGACTAGGTTAACTATATTTAAAACTTGTTTTAGTTACTGAACATTACATTTTTAAATATTCTTTGAAGTAAAGGAGATATGTAGTTCATATGATTAGATTGAAATTTTCACTAAGTAAGTAAGTAAGATATGTAGTTCATATGATTAGATTGAAGTTTTCTTCTTCCAAGATTAATTTGCAGTACATTTAAATTCAAATAGTCCTAGAGGTCTCACTGAGTTAAGTGAAGCTCTCCTTCAATCTCATTCACAGGATTGTAGACTTGGATTACAAGAATTTTCAAATGCATACCACAGCAAAGCATAAAAATTAACTCACATTGAAACCAATGAAACGTAAACAGTATTCACTTGCTCTGAACTGGAATCCAGCCTGTATTTTATAACTGTTCTCATTGTTGAAAAATAGAACAAGTTTTTATTTCCCTTTAAATGTCTGTTTTTCAAGGTAAAACTATTATACAGTAACTGTATATAAAGTTCAAAGTTAGCAATGACAACAACAGACTGAATTATACAAAATCAACACTAAGAATACTAAGCCAAGTCTTTTGGTAACATCACCAGAAATATGAAAAATAATTTTACTTTATGTTTGTATTAACATTTCTCATCCACCTTTCTTTTCGCAGTTTCCAGTACCAGGCCAATTTATGTAAAAAGTTCCTATCTGCAAACACTGAATGATAAAAGTTTACTCCTAACTTAGACGTATTATATGATTCTAGAAACAATCTACTACAACAGTCAGAGGCTTTAATCTAAAAAAATGTACATAAAGAAAAACAGAAGTTCTACATTAGATCAAACATCATCACTGAATACAAATTATCTAAGCACATATACGACCCTAATGTTAACTACAGAAGTTTTTCACTACGTTTTAACATAACTTGAAGTAAACTTATTTAAGCAATGTTTTAAAATGTGTATCTTATTATAGAAGTTATTTAGTTCAAAGTTTGGAGAAATGCCACACTGTGAACATTGATAAGGCAACTATGTAACATATTTATGTTTACCGCATAACAATAATCCAGATTATATGCCATTTCTTGTTTTTTCACCAGTCTTTTATAATATTTAACAGTTTTATTTTCAAAATGAATAGAGAACATAATGGCAAATAAACAGCTATGAATAAAACAGATGATACAGTTGTTATGAACGTGTATGTTATGAATACAATTTGCTCTGTAACGCACACACAAATCATTCCTAGTATTTTCACCTCTCTTTTATAACAAATGTTAATATGCATTTTGGGTACTCCTGCACCTAATGGGTACATTAGCAAGCACATATCCATATCTATGCAAATATATGAAATGTTTACAGCTTTTTAAAAAAAATAAAAAGGTTTGGCATATTCATGCACGTGTATAAATATATATATTAAAAAAGGCCCTACCTTGATCCTGCACATAGTATGCCAGAAACAAATCAAGCTCCTTGACTGATACTGTTATGTGATGCGGCTGAACGCAAAGTGCTGGATTTGTGCAATGGGGGGATTTCATGAGCCGTTCTCCATCTGTACTTTCCAGGGGGATACCTTTAAAAAGGATCACCATGACTAGATCCAGGCGCCAGACTTTGTCTGCTTGTCTAAGGCAGTCGATTCTCCTAATCTTGCCCTTCTGGTCAGGATTGGATAATACACAGCATGGGTGCTTCTTCCCAGTAACAGTAAGCACAAAATCCTCTCGATATTCTTGGCGGATATCTTTGCGCAATTTGGCGAGAAGCCTGGATGCCCACTTCTGTTTAATTTCTGGCTTTTCACTAAGTAACTCATCCTTGACTGCTCTTTCTTCATCTTTTGACATTCGCTTTTCATGTTTTTTAAAGTACTTGCGTTTTCGAGCCTGAAGGTTGAACCAAGTGTAGGCAATTGCACGGACATGTGGAAGAAGTGCCTCAATGAATGGGTGAAATTCATCCTGTTGGTACAAACAAAACAAAAAAGAAAAAAGAAAAATTGAGGGACCAGTTTCATTTGTACATTCAATGACAATTATTTCTAGAAAAATATGAACAAAATGCAAGTTTATTCCATGGGTCTTCCTAAGCATTTTTTAGCAGCATTTACAATACCCAGAAAAGATGCATACGTATTCTAAAAATTTATGCCTTTATTTCACTTATTGCAGCTTATTAACATTTAATATTACACCAATTCCTTGGACGTGGCTCCAGACTGACATACAATTATATGAGTTTAAAATAAAACAAAATCTTCTGTGATTTATTGGTTCATCAAACACTACGAATTTAACAAAGATTGGTGCTGCAAATTTTAAGACAAATGAGCAGGAATATTGTAAATGTAAAAGTTAATAGTACAAATCATTCCTCTTCTGTATGATTCAGAAACACTATGTTTTACGTATTAAATGTTGTACTATGTAGTTCCCGCTTCTGGAACTTGCTCTCAGCAAAAGACTGATGACAACACAAAGACCATGAACAATGAAATACGATCCCATACCCTTATCAATCACCCAACATTCCAATCATAAAACAGCATTATTCTAGCAGGAATAACCACAGAAATCAAGACAGAAAGCAAGAAAGGCCAAAGGAATTACACCATCCCAATAAAATTGGAGTGTCTTGTAGTGTTCCCCAGCTGCCCATGTTTCCCTGCTTAACTTTACCATTTTTTTAAAAAACTGAACTTTACATGGAACAGATTTGTTCCATTTCACTGTGGGGTACAAAGCCTCACAAAGTTAATTACCTATTAATGGTGCTCAAGTATGTAGTAATTCTTTGACCCCACTCCAGAAAAAAACCCAAAAACTCTAAGGTACACAAAGAAAAAAGGATAATTTGAAATAAACTTTGACTTCTTTGTCATTCAACGCTCTGTGGCAGGGTAACATTAATACTGCATTGGATAAACTTGTTTTTCTGAAATACACACAGATGTATTAGACATGAAGAACTCTTCCTCTTACAGGTTTTACCTAAAGATTCATATAGATTTTCTACATTTTATTATTTGTTTTAACTGACTAAACTTTGGCTGTAGGTATTAGCAATTACATTATTTTGATCAATAAGAGGTACCTATCTTAAGCTGTATCTTACGTGTTCCAATTTCCATCTTTGTCACATACAGTATATAATTAGCTTCTAAGCAAAAGTATTTCTATAGACCTAGTGCCTATCATATTAAGATTTTTAAAGAATATTGTGGCCAAAGGGCAATGTTACCCATTCATGTTTGACCTATTATTTTTCTTAGACCATATTAGTTAATTCAAATTGAATTTGAGTCACAATACAGAAAAATATTGTATTGATACTAAAATTACACCTGATATTAAATTGTACTTTTCAAGCAAACTGAACATATGTATTAATACTAAACCCTTAACTGGAAAGCAAATGTCACTGATTTTAAGAATTGTATTAAAATATATATTTGAGATTAAGAACTTTAAATGTATTTATTCAATTCAAAATACATTAATAGATTTATGAAACAGTTCGTACAAGCAACTAATACTTAACAAAAGTTCATGCAAACATTTACATTGATTACTGAATGTACTTTATACTAAATCCTGCATTTTTATAGGTAAAAATAGCAAGACTTTGTATTAAGACTTTGTAGACTTACTTCAAGGCCCTCTATTAAGACCTGCAGTGTTATTTCAACTTTGGTTTTATATATACCTCTTTCCTTTACAGGGCAAAAACTAATCAAAGTAAAATAGAAATATAAGGAATAAAAATAATTACATTACAAAATAAAATGAAGTATCGGGCAATTACTAAAGTAGCAGGAAATTCTATACAGAGATTTTAAGATTTCTGTTACTTTAAGGGCACAAACTACATGAAGGAAAGAGTTAAACCACAATCTGCTCTTTGTGTGGGAAGAGAGCACAGCTCAGAGCAACCACAGCCCACGATAAGACTTCCCTATCTCGGTGCACTCTGGTGCCAGTTTTTTACTACTACAGTTTTTCTCAGAAATTGACTTCTATAAAATTATTATTAAAAATGTGTGTTTTAATAATACAATGTAAGTTAGAAGTACAAAAGTAAATCAGAAGTTATTAAAAGCCCAGAAATTGAATGGTTTGAAACTATGTCCAGTACTGTCTAAAAATTATTTTACAATATATTTAGCCCCATAAATTGCCATCAAAGATCCTGTGATATTGATAATTCAGGTCATGGTATTTGGCATTTTAACAAAAAACTTAGTTTTTATTTTAATGTTACTTTACTCATCACATTTAGACGAATATAAACTCACCTGAATGCAACAGGATAAATGCGTAGTATCTATGATTTGCTACTTATTTTGTATTTTTAAAATGATGGAACAGACCAATCATAAATTATCAATTTTACATATACAGCTTCTACAATATATTTACTGCTATAAAAATGGAACTGAAAACTCCAAATTATCAGATAAAAAAGAACATTCATGTTTTTAAAAGCCATACATTAAATAACAGATCTTGACATAAAATTCACATTTAAGTGATACTACAGTCACTGATATACATCTCAACTACTGTAACAACCCAAAACATTGTTCAAGTAAAAACTGTTTCTTAAGTGGAACTTATATCACATAGATTATCTTCAAAAATGCTCATACACCCACTATTCAATCTGGTCTTTTGAAAGAAGCACAATACAAGGAAAAAGTTGTGTACAGCATTTGCATATACTGTACTTAAAAACAAACAGCAAACTTTGTAACAGATAAATCAAGCTTTTCAGCTATTTTAACCACAATGCTGATGGATCCACAACCATGGTCAATTTCCACAATGTTTTCACGTATTTCCCTTCCCCTTATAATGAAACTAAGTATTTTCTCCAGAAAAAAAAATGGAAAATTATTTCCCATTTCTATCTTACTTTCCCATTAGTTTGTTACATGAATTCAGAAAACTATTCCACAAAAAAAGATAACACTGCAAAAATATATCCAGAGCTATGCGCACTGTTAGGCTTAATGTTCAATTTAGCAATTCTAGCTTAGAAATACAGTAAATCTGTATTTACTGAACTACTCATAAAATTAAACTATGAAAAAGACTCTTCAGCTGTGAATACTAACAAATATAGGCAGCTATCTATGGATGTTAAAACTAAGTTTATATTAATTGCACAAAAAAAGACATGTGTTCAGCTAATTCTCCATTCTATTTGACCAGTTTAGGTTTCTAAGATATAAAATGTCTATCGATACCTCATTTATTCTTATATCCTATTGATTTCAATGCAACTTAATTTGACTTCAAGTTAATCACAATCCTATGATAAAGTAACAGTTCTTAACATCCAGCTATTTTTATATAGATTCTTAAAAAAACAAAAATTTATCAAATGCATGTACTATACAGTATTTTGGTCAGTCAAGTATTCCTTTTATTCTAGTTTCTAAGATTCCTAGGAATATATTATAAAGTACTACAATATTATACTCACCATAAACCTAACTGCTGTACAAACATGGGGCAATGGATACGTATTCAAAACTTGGGATAGGCTGGATTTTGTCCCAACTTACAGTAATATGTCATTCATTCTTAAAGCATGTGAATTACAAATTCACAAAGTAAATAAAAAAGCAATTTAAAAATCATTTAGAAAAAACAGTGCACATTTCATTTCAAAATTAGTGGGCGTTTTGTTGAACCACTTGACTTATCTTAAATTAATCGATACTAAGTTTGCCGTAAAATTGTTTCAGACTTTCAGACTGCATGCAAATCACACCCAAATAATTTATTTTGTTTTGGAAAAGACAAAGTGACATTTAATAGTATGCTTATGGTAAATAAGCAATTGATAAAAGTTGCTTAATAACATCCATGGAAAATTTTAATACTTCCCTTTAATACATCCAGACACAAATATCCTATTCTAAAACACCCACATGAACTGAGGCATTAGGCCAGAAACAGCAATGGATTATACCTTATGTTACAGTTAAAGCATCTTACATTTAAAGCTTAAGATAAATTTTAACCTATATCTGGTATCAGCATTGAAAACCAAATACAATGATCTTAGGGCATAAGCATGGTTTTGCAAGTGAGTCCTATGAAACTAGCAAATATTTTTAATATGGCTGGTAGAAGTCCCCTTAAATATCAAATGTTATACACAAAGAAAAAATACAGTATGTTGAATTTTACAATGTTTGTGCCTCTGCCAATATATCAAGAGACATATAAAATGTGTGCGTGTAAATGCTGACTTTTTATAATTTCCCAAATACCTCACATTTTTTACACCTGTTTTGCATCAGTAAAGTTCCCATTTACTTGCTGAAAAGATTCCTAAGTTAATCACACTTTGATGCCAAACAAAATATAAACAATAAAAACGTGTCAGCCAAAAAGCTACAGGACTGTATCCAATCACTGAATAATCCTTATCGTTGTTTAAATCTTCATTCATAATTCTGTGAATGCTCGAGTCCAACAGAATTACAATGGTTTCCAATTGTCAAAGAAATTCTTTATGATTTTGATCATAATACCAGCCAAAATATTACATAACAAAGCCCTATTTCTTCCACCAGTATTACTTATATCAGTATACATTAAAGTGTTCAAATTGCACTTTAAGATTTTAACCAGACCTGATCATTATTGACTTAGTTGTACATGCTACCTGGAATATATTCCATCAGTTTAATGAATGAAAAAGTACAAATGTCACATGCTGCAGACACTCGAACATCTCAAAGGCACTTCTGTGCTGTAATTTATATTGGACCCGACTCTGCACTCCATTTTTTTTTTTTTACTTCTGAAACTTCAATGCCACCAATCTTTACTCCAATCTCACCATGTGTTGAAATTCTAACTATATTATGGGAATAGAAACTATCCCCTGTTAAATAAATACATGGTTTGTCTAAATGTTCTTCAAAGTAAAAGCATGTATATGTAGTGTAGAAAATTACTCAGTTTTGAAAGGACAGAAATGTCTGCAGGCCTAATATAGCAGGAAAGGTTCAGTTTTCCTTATGACCTTGGGTGTTGACTTTAAAAACTTTCAAGTACCGGAATTTATCAAGAAAAAATGTATTGGATAATCAAATAAAACCTTCTGCTCAGTCACCTTTTCTCAAACCAACCTCAAGTATATATGATTAATTCAGCACGGAATGGTATTATGTTACCAGCCACTGCTTAATTAAAAATAAAGGAACACTTTCCTTTTTCAGGCTAAGTATAGACTGCAAAACGGATCATTATTTTGCTGGCGAATTCACGTGAATCCACCCGACATTGTTGCTGGTTCTAGTTTTAACCACTTTTTTCCTGCAATAGTAATTTAATAATACTCGTTTGTCACTGGCATTCTGAAATATTTGTATTATTTCCTCCTTATCCCCCACGCACACCTTCGAATAGGTTTATACAACAGGTACATATATTTTTAGCTTTTTCCCCCCATAAAGACCAAGGACGGAACGAGTATTCCTTTGAATAGTTCTACCTATAGGTACCCAGCGCAACTCGAATACAAGTTTACTTCCCCCGTTTAAAAAAAAAATGGAAAAGAAAAGGCGGCTATACCTGAGTGAGACAGATGGGAGAATACATCATGACTTCGCTCTAAGATAGCACTTCTGCCGAGAGGAAAAGTATCAAAAGCGCAACGGTTTCATCTATTCATTTTACAATCATCTAACGCTTCCAAAAGGAAAAGATGGATCAGGAGCAAGCTCTGCCTTGAATCGCCACAACTTCGCAACCAGCCCCAGTCCTCCTTAAATAGCCAGAGATTCAAGTTCACTCCGAGCGCTAGATTTCCCGGGGTGAAATCCAATCTACACTTTTAACCCTCTTGTTCTCGGCGGCGGTTCACTCTTGCTGCTGCTTGCAGTGGCTGCTGGTGAATTGGGACAGAAGGAGGCGGAATTGGGAGTGGGGGGTGGGGGTTGAATGGAATGCAGGGAGTTAAGGGGGGGTCGGGATATTTTTCCTTCCTCGCGTTGCTTTTTTCCTTTCTCCCGGATTTCCAAGCGCTTTGGAAAAGCTGCTAGCGGGATACACCACGGTACTATCAACCACGTTGCCAAAGTTCAAGGTTGCAGCGGCGGAGCAGGAAAATCCTGGTGTATGATGGCAGGCGAAACTTTGCAACAGCCCTGTGCAGTAGAGCGCCAACCAGGGAGTGTGCGCGCGCGTTCCCCAAGGCTGCGAAAACAGTTCGCAGCAGCGCGCAATCGCTAGGGTTCTCTCGCAGCAGCCTGTGCCTCTCTGTCTCTCCACCCCCTTTCTCTGTGGATAATGTTCAGAGCCTGCTTTTCAAACGCCCACTGTAATAAAAATGATCTCTTGAAAATTCAAAACGATCAATCTCTTGTTTCCCCTCCTCCTCCTCCCTTACACTCTTTCCCCTTTCTTCATGTACTGGTTTCTGCAAGACCTGGAAGTTCAGTGGGGGGAGGGTATTTTACCGAGCATTTCTCTGGCCCTTCGTTGTAGCTTTTTCCCCAAACACGACTTCAGGATTTCGGTTTATTATTTAATTACACAACCAACGCATATATCCCTCCCCCCGCCGCTGCTGCAAACGCATTCCTTCCCTCCCCGAGCCCCCTCCTTTCCTCTTTAATCACCGCCGTACTGTACTAGAGCTTGGCCGCACATTTTACAAACGTGCCTGCTTTACGCACACATTCTCACTTTCCTTCCCCTTCCCATTCGAGAGGGGACAGGAAAGCGGGTCCGTTTGGGAGAACCGGGGATCACTATTGTAGCTCAAGTTCTGGGAGAGCGAAAAGAACGGAGCAATAACACCGCCCGATGGAAAATTCCTTCACAGAAGCGGGGGGGGGGGGAGACTGACAAAGGGTGGGGCGACAGAAACCCCAACCCAGTCTCTCTGCAGACCCTGAATATCGCCGTTCAAGGGGAGGGGGCTACAACGCGGGAAACTTTGCCTCTTCGCTACTATTAGACAACAGGAATTGGAGGGGGAAGGAAATGCGCGTTGGCGGCTCTTCCTCTGCATACGTTTGCAGCATAGGCAGCGTCTGGAAACCCGCGACCCGGTCGCCTACATGTGGAGCAAGGTCACTGAACTGAAGACTCGCTCAGATCTCTTCCTCACCCCACCCTTACAAGTGAAAGCCAGCATGCTCTTCGCAGACCCCACGGTGGAAAGGCGCCATGCTCGCAGGGAACCCCTTCCATGTGGCCTCCATCCCCGCCCGAGATGTTTACTCCTATGATTCTGGGGGTCTGCTTCGGGCAGGGTTTTCCATCAGGATGCGATGAGGGAATGGGTGGCGGTTCCCCTGAGGGAGGCGAAAAAACAAAAAGCCCGCTGCTGTAGCAATACGCTAGTCTGCTTTCAATCTCACCCACCAGCTCGTGCCAAGAAGAAGTTCGCGCCCGCGGGTTTTTTTTTTCCAGGAATGAAGCATATTAAAACACACACGCACTAACTAACGACGTTCTCACACTCTCCCTAAGGCGGGAAGTCAGTTTTAAGAACATTCCTCTTTTCCCTTTGCACCCATGTGTATATATAAACTTGCAAGCTGTGCCCAACCGTTTGTGCATTTGATCAAAAGTGGACTCAAGACTAGGAAAAGTTCTCCGCAACGCATATATTTCATGAGTTCCGAAATTGCCCCTGAACGCTGCTTAATGTTGCTTCGTCGGACTATCAGGCGGAGTAGCGCAAAGTCTCCTCAGCTTTGAACAGCAGTGGCCAAAAGCAATGCAAGCAGAGGGAAGCACCAAGTCCAGGAGTATTGCACGACCAGGGTGTCCACGGGCCTTTCATTTTCAACCACACCTACGCTACAGTTTCATAAGGCCATACGGGCTCAGGAAAAAAAATACCAAGATTTTCTGCACCGCCTTGACACCTGCGGACTTTGATCCGAGGAACGCCCAGGCAAAGCAAACCCAGAGCCCTTCCAGCCAAGTCCTTGCAGACGGAGGGCTTCGAAGCTACCAGCCCAAAGGCATTGTGTAACTCTTCCGTCTCGCCCCCGCCCCGCCCGGCGATGGGAAAACGCCCCGAGCCTGAGGGAAGGCGATTGCCCAAGACAAGCTCCCTCCACAACTAGCACTTGCCTGCCTCAGGTAAGCTGGTCCCTGGAGCGTCCTCCTTCAGCCCCTTTTCCCTCCCCATCGTGTGAACTATTTGGAAGGGGCCAGCTGACTTTCGCGTTTGCAAAGTGGATTTCTCCGGGTCAGGCATTTCACCACGAAACATCGACGGGAGGCAGGTTCAAGTCAACCATGAAATGGTCACTTTTTAACCCCGTCCTGTCCTCATTAGGGGAATATTCAAACACAGCCTGTTCTCAAAGGGGGCTCTTAATGAGGGTAACTTGCCAAGGCGACCAGCTGCAATTCTCATAAATTTACAGACTGAAGGCAGGCGGAGGAAGTGAAGGGGCTCAGATAAAGCAGGTAATGTCAAAGCAAGTAGCGAAGTCCAACCTATTAAGCCTTCAAAAGCAGCCCACCTTAATGTAGGTGAAATTCTAAGCTGGGGGGGGAGGACATAAATTACATTCTTTCTCCCTATTAAAGGAATGATACAGAAACAAAACTGAATATAGTACAAGTAGTAAGTTATTTCAGGATTATCCACAACTTTCAAAGCCACTTTTAAAATGCTGTGAGACTATTTTCCTTATGTCCTGTGAATTCTCAGTGTATCTTCACTAAATTTCTTTGCACAAAATTCTTTATTTCAGTTGCTTTACACTTGAATAAGACATTATGTTGGGCATCAGTTGAAGCCAATAGTCTCCATCCATTTTCCTTTTAACATTTCTGTAGAAACTACAGAAATGTTCTGCAAGCAACTGGGCTATGCTTATAAGCTAGAAAGCCATAAATAGAAGAAGAAGAAAAAGCAAATTAAGAACTAATACCAGTGCACGCCTCACAATAAGGCATTGTTTATTTAACTGGGGTTTTTTTTAAGAAAAGAAAACCACATTTAGCTGGGCTTGGACAGCACACTAAGCCATAACCAGGAGTGGCTGGATTCATACAACATGCTAAGACAAAGCCAAATGAATTGCATTGTGCCTGGGTTTACATAATCCATTAAGCCATAGGTTGGTTAGGTTGGTTTGGGCTCAGCATACTAGGAGTATTCAACCATGTAATACAAACCATACTGGTTTATAACTATAATTTATGGCTTCATGTAGTTTGAACCTACAAATTATGGGTTACTGAATAAACCATGGTTAAGCAAACCACAGCTTATCATATATGACCTCCTCAGTGAAACCTGAGATCACAAGAGCTAATACTATATATAAAATTATGCAATTTAAAAAAAAAAAATGATACAAAGCTGCAGTTTTAATAACCTGCATTTAATCTGCTGTATCACAAATAATAATTGCAACAGATACATTTTAAATGAAAATATGTGAGAATGAGATGCATTTTTCCTATGCACTTATAGCATTTCAATCCTATAAATTTTCAATCCTTTTCACTTTTATTTGGAAATAAAATCAACTAATTTCATATTTATTTTCATATGAATATATTTAGAATCACAATCTATAAGTGTGATTGTTGGCCAAAATATAATTTCTGTCATGAACTTTGGCTGGTATTTTTCAAGCAGTGGGCCTTCATTTCCAGTCTTTGATTCGGGGATGATGTACAACAATGTGTGTGAGGAGCTTGAACAGTCTGAAGTGTTGAAGTATTATGCAAATGTTAGATTCTTGGTATTAAAAGCCCCTTCACATATTTCTCATTTGAGACTTTCCTAAAATCAAAGGACAGCAAGACCCCCTTTCAGGCTGCCACAGACTCAGGCCAACTTCCCCAGTTCACACTAATGTCACAGAAATTTTTATGCATGTCTACCCGTGGGTCACCTCTTCAGACATCCACAGTTAATATTGTTAATAATAATAAATAAAACAATAGTAGTCTACCTAATGTTTACTAATTGGGTTTACATTCATGTAGCCCTTAAATGCAGCTTGTCCAAATCATTTTACTACCTGTGACAAAACATGACTTTTTTTTTCTATTATTCCTACAGAAATAGACTGGACTAGCAGTTAAGATATGTCTTCTTTTGCAGTTTAACACAGGACCATCATGCCCTTACAACCCCAGTCTCCACCTTGGCCCCATGACATTACCCTTACCTTGCCTCCAACCCATCTGTCACATTTCAAGGAAGGGATAGACCAAAAAAAAATTCCTATTTTTACTGGTGGTGTTGAGCTACCTAGGATCGCTGTGTGAGATAGGCAGTTATATAAGTTATTTAAATGACTAAATAACTAGGTGTACCAGTTTTCAAGCAATATCTTCTCTCTCAAACTGATACTATTTCACTATGCATTATCTTGAAAAGGGGTCAGATGAGCTGTTTGGGGCTTAACCAGAGTAGTACTTTGTTTCCTAAGCTCTCGTCACCTGTCCCCTCCTTATTTTTGACACCAGCTTCTCTCCAAGATTCCAACAAAGTGTTCAGTAGTGACTCAGAACAGATGCAGTAAAGTCAGGATAGGGATTAACAGTGGGGACAAGCAGATGTTATGCTGACATTCTTTTGTGCTACGTCAAGGGTGAGGGGATAGATATCCAGTCTAATAGTGAGGCACAGACTTAAGTCTTATTTCAGCTCTGATAATAGTCAAATCATTCTTCTCATCTGGGAAAAGGTTAACTTACAGAGCAAATTGTCCTGAACATACCATTCTGTCCTCCAAGACAGGACTGGGCAGTCTTCAGCCCCTGAAACCTTTCTTTTTTGCTCCTTCAAATCTCTGTTACTGAAAAACGATAGTGGAATTTCTGACTATTTGAAGGGAAAAACTCATGAAAACTCTCTTCATAGTAAGAATCCCCCAGAGGTCATTCAAAAACCAAAATAAAATCTCCTCCACTGTTCATCCTTCTCCATCCACTGTATCCTCAAGCTTCTACAAATTTTAAGTGTTGTCACACTGGCCAAAAACACTTGTCCCCAAGTGTGAACAGTGGGAAGCTGCAAGTACTACGTACTCCACAGCATCTAGCATGTACTACCTGAAGAATATAGTACAGCAGCCTCTGCATTTAGATACATGTAGTGTTACTGACTAGGTTTTCACAATACTGTAAGTTATAAAGCACTTTATACAACACACTAAGCTACAGACAAATAAACTCAATTATCCTGGTTTGTAAACCACAGCTTTCCTTAGTACAAACCCAGTCAATTATGGTTTATTAAATAAAACCACGGGTAAGCAAACCATGACTTAATTTGGACTATATGAAATTATGCTCACATACAAGGCTAAGCCAAAACCAAACAAACCACATTATAGAACTAGGCCACTATCATAATGGCTGAGTTCACAAATCCCTATACACTGTAATTTCACTAACTTAATAAACATTTGGCTAGATTCACACAACACACTAAGTCATAAATGATGATTTATTTACAGTGCTACACTAACCCAAACTACAGTGCTTGAGTTAAGAAAACACACTAACCCAAAACCAAAATAAGCCACATTCTGATTTAAGGCAATGTGTGAACTCAACTAATATGTGCTTTGCAGCCTTTGCTCCGCATTTTGGTGGCCATTTGGAGAAGGTGCAGAGCCTTACAACCTGAAAGTTCAACATTTAAGTCTTTTAAAATGTGATAGGCTACAAGTGAAAATGCCTTCTCAGTAATCGCACTCAATTGGGTAATACCAAAGAGGCACCTGTTGTAATGTGTTTTTACTTCCAGGTATTGACCTTCTTATTCTCCAAGTATTCAAATCATGCTATACTGTACATTTTAATACTGCTTTTTCCCCTCATGATTTTTTTTCTATTCTTTGTTTCTTTGAACTTACCTGTTACTGTTTTAATATTGCATTTTTATCCTGTTTTAATTTTGACTTTTCTTGTAAGGCACAGCAAAGTTAAATAAAAAATATATACAATTCAAGATATATTCCTTAAAGAGAATAAATTAGATAAGTTATAACACAATATTAGCACCATTCAAAGACAGTGGAGTTCATTCCATAGGTAATTGGCTGTATGCAGCTTTGCTAGAAGGGGTAAATAAACACATTAAGTAATGAATATGATCTGAGACACAAAGCGTTAACTACTGTTAACTCCTATGAGAAGTAAATAACCCTGATGGATTATTGCTAGTTTTATCACAATCCAAAAAGCAGCTTAATTATCTGATCGTACATAGTTTATATATTCATAGTGACAGGAAGCTGAGAAAATATACGCAAACCATATTCATTTCCACTAAGAGGAAAAAAAGAACATGACAGATCTGTGTCTGACTATAGCATGGAGAGGGGATGGGGAAACTCTTGTAAAACTACAGTATGATTGTGCTTCTGTGTCCTTAGGTGCCCCACAGACATAAAGCTCAGCCCAGCCCAGCCTGCCCTTTCACTCACTGACATACCAGCAAACCAGCACTACTAGCTTCACAAACAGCACTGTAACTGTAGGCTTTTCCAGGAACAAGACTGAAAGCCAAGACTAACCAAGCTCGTTCCATAAAGGCATCTTTCAGAAGGGAGTGGAAATTGTTTTGTGATTCATCTAAATAAATGCCCATCTTTAATAATCCAAGCATAATAACCACATGCTAACAACATCCACTAGCTTTAGAAACTTTCTCCTGAGGACATAAAGTATAGTAATTACTTAAGTGTATACAGAAGCATAAACAGATAATGTGCACGTGCCAAACTCAAACTTTTACCTGGAAGATATTTTAGATTGTCTCTTGCAGAATTAAGAATTTTTTTTCAATAGAAAACAAGGTTTAGCGCAAACAGTGCTTTGGTATGAAACGGCTGCAGAAAAATTAACAGAATATATTCCTCATTAGAAAAGTAACACTTTGCATTGGAAGACACAAAATTGCATCTCCAAAATCCTATTAATCCACTCGTAGGTTAATCCACTTTTAGAACACTGTCTTATGCAAATATTTTGAATATGTGTGTGTATACCTCCCATGCTGTCACAACAATTCCAAGCCATCTATAAATATGTCTGTGCTATCAAAATTATTCCAAACCCTGTAAGGCGCAAAAACGTTTAAAATGAAAGAAAACTCACTTCTGAAGTTCTGACTGGTATACAGTTAAAACAACAACAACAATACACCTGCAAGAGTTTTCTTAAGTTTGCATTCTCACATTATTTCTTCTCTAGTAGGACATTATATGAATAGTCAGTTGATCCTCTTAAAACCTGTAACTTATAAATATTTATATAAACATCAATTTAAAGGATGCACTCCAGAACCCCAAAACCAAATGACCAAAAACACTAAAATGGAGGAAAAGTTTGTATTGCCTGTCCCACAACTGGATCTTTGTGGTCTTCCAAAGATATCTCTAAGGATTAGCAATTTATGCAGGAATTTTAAAAAATTTAAAAGTCTACAACATAACAGAATGAAAGAGCAAAGTGTACTACACAGATCATCAATTTAATAATCCACCAATGATGGCCACTTGGATCTAAGCATTTATAATCAGAGATTGCAGGATCAGTAAGACTTGCTTTTCGACCTCATTTTCAGTATCATAGGCATAGTATATATTATGGGGACAAGATTAAGTAAAGAAATTATATTAATTGTTTTACTAACTTGTAAAGTAAAATGTAGAGCAATTAAGGGCATTATATATCCACCTTTCTTCCTAGATTTCATGCATATGTATAGTTTGAAACTCACCGAGCAAGCAGCAGCGATTTTACTGCAACATAGGAAGTTAGCTGGCTCTACTGTATGCTTTATCAAAATCTAGAAACTCAGAAGGGTCTGACTGCTCCCCCCTCTCCTCCCTCCTGCACTCTCCATAGACAACGACTCAGTGTTTTATTCTTTAGGTCTCACAAACAAACCCTCTTATTCCTTCTGGCTTTATGTACAGTACTGAAAACTTCACAAACACATTCCAAAGTGCTTTACCAGTAATATTTTTAAAAGATAGCGAAACATGAAAGGCCTACATCTAGATCACCAATAACATATGAGAAAAAGTGCTATCCATTTTGCAAGATACTTATAACTTTAGTTAAAATATCACTCTGAAACCAATGCTATGTCCCATATTCATTCACTGTCTCAGAAAATCTTACCATATAAGAATATGATTTTTTTTCATCTACACTTTAAAAATGTTCAACTGAAAATACACATTCTGCGTTTGAAATTAATATAAATAGGATTAATATATAATCTTATTTAGGAAACCAATACAACTTGAAAAATAATTGAAATTCTCACACTATTTTTACATTACAAACTGATACCCTATTACTTTGGAGTAAGCCTGTTGAATTGAATAGGACTTATTTCTGAGTTTACAGGTATATGATTTACCTATAAATGTGTATCTAATATTCATCTACCTATATTTCACTTTATTATTATTTTTAACCACATTACAATACTATATTCCTTTTGCTAGTTCTGCATTTTTGAATAAATGCATACATGTAATAAATATTGTTTCTAGTTAAGGAATTAGGATATATATGCCCATAATGCATGCATATTTTTGAGTATTCAAAAGTCTGTGGTGTACATGCATACCTTTCTCACAGCGTATGTGCGCTTGACCTCTGTCCACATATGGTTTGATGGTGTCTCTAATAACCAAGCTTTCTCCATTCGCAGACCAAAAAATGCAAACATCAGGCCTCAATATAAAACTGAAAACCACAACGTTTTATGTTACCCAACTTAAAATTTTTCACCCTGACTGCATAAAGGTCCAATTTGCTCAGTCCTCCATTTCCCCAGTACAGTAGAAAGCCTTTTCAAAACATGAATTTATGAATCAAATACTATTTATAAAGAATCAGGCTGAGTTACTGAATGTTGCTGTTAGTATGTTGTTGAAAGTTTACAACTTTTTCTTAAATTGTTAATACATTTTTAATAGATACAAAATGTATTTCAAAGCTTTAATTTTATTCCTGTAACTGTTTGTAAGGATTACATGGGTAGAGCCTCGGCATCATTTAAAGGGAAGTTAATCTTGTGTATTTTGGCGCCTTTTCTCTGCCAGCTACTGTACTGGGAGCAGAGGGGACTTGGAGATTTTATTTGTCCCTTCTCAAGTTCAGTGGCAGCCCTTTCCAGCAGCAGCAAGAAAGATGGCCATATTCACAGCCCTAATAATAATTCAGATCACGCCACATAGGCATCTTGTGTCAAAGTCGAACGGGCTTCCCCGCCCCCTTCAACCGGAGAGCTGCCAAGTCCTCACACACTCCACATTCAACCACAATGGATGGGATATTGTGCATTAAAATATGGCCCAGACACAGGCAAAGCGAGGACAAGTGGGGAGAGCAGACATCTATCCAGGGAATAGGACTGAAAACATGTGAGACAGTAAGACCTACATAGCCACTTCATAGAGGCAAACATAAGCAAGCCCCAAAAAGCATATCCAAGTAGAAAATGCTAGGCAATTCAGAAGTACAAAAGAAACAGCCATAGTGTAGGAAAGCAAACTACCCATCTAAGTTAACTAGCATGCAAAAAGTAATAGCCAGGTACTACAGCAACACCTCCCTCTGACAGCTTAGCAGAAGGAACTACGGGTGTATCTATGCCAGCTGTTAAGAAGGGAAAGCTACCCTAACTACATAGCTGTAAATTAACCAACCAACATGTTATATTAATCTTTTTCAATGCTTAACGGGCACTTGTGAGCAAACGGAAGGAGAGAAAGTTGGAAGCAGGAAATATACCAAGTTCAGCACTTTTGGACACAAGCCCCCATTAACTGTTTCCTGGCATGAATGTGTGACCTGTAGACAAAGCTGCCAAGAGAGAGAGAACAGCAGCAAAACATAAACAAACCCATTTCTTAAATCCTGCAAAATCAGAAATTGATGGGGGGGGGGGAGAGGGTGTCCTAAACGGCCTTCATTCGTAAACCAAAGACCAGGGAAAGAAGACAACCAGCAAGCAAGTTAAAAAAATATATCTTTTCAATGCCACATACCATTGTACTGTATTGTATTAAACGTGTGGAGTCCTGAATTCTGTAACACAACACGGAACCGTTGGCTTCACACTTTTCAGTGAACAAATGCATGCATTTCTCAAGGACTCGGTGTGGTTTTGGTTTTGTTTGGATTTCCAAGGGTAACCCTTCGCTCTTTATAGATACATATGTGTGTGTGGACCCGAAAGAGTTACTTGTTCGGTTTTGTTTTTTTTTAGGCAATCAGAAAGTCTTGGCTAGAGGAGTTGAGAGAAATCAGCGAAGGCAAAAAGTCTGTCTACAGGCAGCGAGCGGCCCCCCGCCGCCTCCTCTCCCTTTTTTCAATCTTCCTTCCTCTTCGAGTTGCAACGCTGAAGAGTGGATTGTGGTGGCTGATTTGAACGTGGTCCAGGAGAGGCTGAACCCTTTCCCCACCCCCATCCCCCTGCCCCGAGCGGGGCGGGGCGGGGCGGGCGGGTTTGTCTGAGTGCGCGCGCGCGCGCGCGCGCTGCCGCCTCTTTCTCCCTCCTCTGTTCCCCAACCCCCCCACCGCGCGTCTGGCTCTGCAGAATGAGCTGGCGGTGTTAACGCTGAGTTGCGTTCTTGGCCTCTTTCCACCTCGTCGCGATTGGCCAGAACCTCAGCCGCGGCTTCCCTCAACCACCAACCACTCAGAAAGCCTTTGCTTTTCCCCTCCCCCCGTCCCCCCTCCCCTCCCCCCCCCTCCCTCGGCACCCGTGGGAAGCGCAGCTCTTCGTTTCCGCCTGGCGGCTGCTTGAAACACCAAAGAAGAAAGGGAGGCAAGGGAGCTATTTGCATATTCATTTTCAAGTAGCCAATGAGCGGGAGCAGAACCAGAGGGGCACCCGCTATAAAGTGTGTAATTCCAGACAGGTCAAAGACCCTGAAATCAGCGCATGTCAAAGTAGTTTGTGGAGTTTCTTACACAAAAGTGTATGTGCGTGAGTATGAAAGAGATGCTGAGATTTCGGCGGTTTAAAAAAAAAAGAATCCAAATATTGCTTTGGGAAGGGAAATATTTTTAATGTGATTAATGGAAATCTAATTTACAGGCATTCTATACATGACTACTCAGAAGTAAGTCCCAGTGATTTTACTGTGAGTCACACTTAGGTAAACGTTTTTAGGAATACAGCAACGATTTGATCATAGAAAATTTTCTTTGGTAAATGCCATAATAATAGTCGTAATTGCAAGAATTTTTTTTTTTTAAAGCACACAAACTAATATTTGGATAAATGTAAAATGTGCAGAATATCTAGAAATTGTGCATACATAGATCACAAAGTTAATATTCATGAAACTAACATTCATGAGAGTCTGAGTTATCAGCTCTTCCAGTTAAGTTAATGAAAATGTCAGATGTGCAAGGAATACAGAATCAGTTTCCTTCTATAAATGCACTGATTTCAATGAGCTGCTAACTAGACCTTTTGAAAAAGGCTACTTCATTTATGTAGTTAAATTTGGAAACAGAGGCAAGCTTCTAAAAGGATCCAGTTTGAACAAGCAATTGTATACTTCCTCCCTTCTCTTCTAGTAGTCAAATATCATTTAATAGGTGTAGAGGTTTATCTGTATCCAACATTTTAATGGAGTTATATAAATATGTTTAAAGAAAAAAGTCATCTTGACACAAAGAGGAATATAAGAGGAGAGAAAAATTACTAAGATATGGATGTATCAATTTAATGTTTACAATCCTCTTCAGTGTACGAGACAGAATAAAAACATTCAATTATTTCTGTTCTTATTGTACATGTTTTGACTTTATATATGGAACTACAATATTAATGCATATTTGGAGAGTACACTTTTTCACAGTTTTAAGTAGCTTTTCCAGAATACTCAGACTGTTAAACTCCCAAATTATAGTGTATAGAAGTATCTAAAATGTATAGAATAATTCAGTTGGGTTGACTTCAGAAAAGTTGGATTTTAAGATCAAAATAGATGAATACATTGGATAAAATTTATTGTTTATTGTTGGATATTATATATGCAACACAAAGGTTCCAAAAGTGCAGGATGAAATCTTACAATAATTTTAAATTATTGTTCTTTTAATTAATTAAAATTAAACTTCTAAAACTGTATTCATATTCATAAGAACAATAAACTTATTAAAATCAAAGGAAGAAAAGCTGCTTAAGCCCTGGGAACACAGTCTGAATTTAATTTTGTTTCATAATTTTAGAATATCTGCATTAAGGAAAAGAAGATCTGAACAATGTTTGCTTCCCTTTGTTTAGTAACAGTTATTGCTTACACATTTTTTCATGGAAATCCAGTCAGTTATCTGGTTATCAGACTTCTTTCCATGCCAGGAGAATCTATAGTTGTCTTTGGTTAGTAGGAGTTAACAAGAGGGAGGGAGGGAGGGAGGGAGGGAGGGAGGGAGGGAGGGAGGGAGATAGATAGATAGATAGATAGATAGATAGATAGATAGATAGATAGATAGATAGATCTGAACCTTTCTATCTTAAAATGATTATAGATATGATGATAGATTCCAGAGTTTATTAGTCTGAAAGTTTGAAACCTCATCAGTAATAAGATCTAAGAACCTTCTGAACTAAAAGAAAAACAGCAGTGAGCATGACGCCTAGTGAAAGAATAGTACTGCAACAAGATAAGCCAAATGCTAATTTGCATGAACTAAAGGGAAACCACATCCTTTTAAAGAAAGTCACTTTTCTATCACAAGCCCCTAATAACTACATATGCTGATAAACCTGATTTAATTATGATGTCTATCATTTTACAAAGCATTTTTTAAAGAAATCTAATCTCAGTCTGATGACATACCTTAACTGGCATCCCAGGTGCATAATGTCATAGCATCCTTGTGCAAGAAGCCTAGACATTCTGTAGCTCCATGAAGCTGAATGGAGAGTGAAACAAAATTTTAGAATAAATAATATGGTCAACATGTTTCCCTTATGATATTCATTTTGCTTCTCTAATAATGAATTTCAGTGTGTACTACAGTACATCACTTTCTTAAACACATCTAATTAATGGGTAGTTGTGGCATTAATTATATGAAACCTTAAATCTTCAAAAAGTTTATTACTTTTAGGGGAGTAAATTATCTTGACATTGCTGCTTATCTTATAATCTTTAAACATTTCACTAAAATCCACTTCCATTACAATTGCAATTCACTTAAAATGTATTTAACTGTCACTTCCATACTTTATTTTATAAAAGAATGATCTACCAAAATTGGTGGATCCCATTCTCTATCAAAGAACTGACATATGTGGGCCATACAGCAACCATTAAGAGGGAGTACAAAATGGGGCAATTGGCATTCACTATAAGAAAAGTGTATAAAATAAATCTCATTTGTTAAGACATAGTATCCACAATGGACATTGTCCATCACTATTGCAAACATTTATTGACCCAAATGACTGAAATTGCTTTTGTTTTTTACCAGTTTAGGGTAATTGAACAATCCTTGTTGTTTTCAACTAGATTATTCAGTTTTAAGAATGACATCAATATATTATTTTTTATTATTGGTACTGTTTTGAAAACAAACGGCAACACAATTGCATTGGAACTCTTGTTATAAAGTGCCATGAAAGTTATATAACTAAATAATCATTACATTCTGAATTTTGGTTTCATATTACAGTTAAAGTGATGAAATTATTTTTTACTTCTATTTTCTTAAATATGTGGTTTGCTGTCTCACCCATCACACCTTCCTAGTAACTATAATAAATCTACTCCACTGTAACTGTCATATTTCATTTTTAATAAACTACAATGAAATATAACATTTACATAAAAATATTTTGATGTTAATTATTTGGTTTCTAATCTCCGCATATGCACTGTACAAAAATATTCATCCTAGAAGTGTCAAGATCTAATGTTTGGCTCTGATATGGGGGGAGAGTTAACATCAACATTTTAAAACATAATAATAAATTATTGTTTTAGAAGAGCTTCTAATGGTTGTAATTTTTTAAAACTTTTTTTTGACCTTATGCTGCAATCTTTGATAAACAGTAGGGTCAAAAGGAGTTCCTAGCATCATACCTTTCACTGATACACAAATGCAGATATAATTCAAAGAAGTATGATGAAATAAATATATAGGGGTTATTTACAGAAATTATTCTGCCATATCTATGATACAGAATAGGACATGGAAAAATATTATTGCCTCTATCTAGCAACATTCATCATCAGGTCAAATGGATAAGGACATCATTATGATGATAATGATTATGCACTGTTCAATACTACAAATCCTGATATCTCGAATTTAAAATCATAGTTGAGAATTTTTATTAATTTTTTCTTTTATAGCAGAAGGTGTTATAACCTCAGTCAGAGTGTTTGTTCAGCAAAATAGACTTCCAGATGTATGGTATTTATATCACAATAGACAGTTCGAAATAATATTCCTGGGGGTCAGTAGGTGGTTTGTCGTACAACCACCTCAGAGTGAATCTTCTCTTGAATCAGACATATTTACAGCTCAGTCTTGTGCATGTTTACTTAGAAAGTCCCACAGAGTTCAGTGGCCATTACTCTTGGGTAAGTATACATACATTTGCAGTCATACTTCCAATTTCTTAAGGATAAAATATTTCCAGTGAGTTCTGTCTAATATTTCATACGGTACTCACTGTCCATGTTCTTCTTAAAGTTATCTACACCTTTATATTACATATGCTTTAATTATGTTCTAGACTGAAAAAAATTCATCATCTGGCATAAGAAATGTTACCCCCAAAGACCACATTTACAAGAAGAATAAACAGATCAAAACAAGTTGATGTTTTAATTTTGGCTAATCTGTTAGCAATCCTCATTTGTCCATAAACTGCCATGAATGCAACATGTTTTATATATCATCCTGTGTCCTTCATGTATTTGTATTGGAGTATAATCTGTGGAGTTTTGTTTTCATTTTGTTATATATCTTTTAAAGAACATTCAGCAACCTCTGATATTATTATGTAATATTATTGCCATGACATGCATATTTGTTGTACGCCACCCAGAGTCATCTTGTGGGAGATGGATGGCTAAAAATATGATAAATAAATAATAAAAAATAAATATGCAGTATACGCAAATGAGTTATTACAGTAGAAACTGAAATGTTTGTACCAAAGAAAAAAATAAATGGAAATATAAATAAGAGCACTGCATTTAAACACACACAATGCAAACACCAATTTATATTGGTTATTCATTACATTCATTTTCTTAACAAATAGCCCAGTTCAAAATTATATACTTACAGTCAGCCAAGTTATCAAAGTACTGTATTAAGCTTAATGAAGTATTACTTCCTGCAACAAGACTCTCATTAATGGTGGAGATCATTAACTCCAGGTAGACCACCCATTCAGGAAAAAGTGAATTCCAGGAAAGAACAACTTGTAGGCCTACAGATGCTATGGTGAGGGAACAAGAATCAAGTTCTTGATCTAGACCAGAGGACATCCTAAGCTTGGGTCCCAGGGCCTTAACTTTCTTTCTCTAGTATCCCACCAAATTGTGCGAGCAAAACACAGCTTCCAAAACAGATATTTCTCTTCCTTGTTGATTTAAAAAAAAAAAACCAAACATCTCCAGCTTTTGGATGAAGAAGATAATCTCCTGGTCTGCACTCCAAGGAAGGTCTTTGCTAGAGTCTTCACAGATGAAAAGGCTTCCATGAATTTCTAGGCTTGGGAATTACTGCAGGCCAGTGTTAAATGTTTTCTGGAAATTCTTCCCTTTTCCAGGGAACAACAGCTGCCTCCAATCTTCCAAATATGCCAGTGTCTCAGGAACAGATACAGATGGGCCAAGAGATTTCATCACAAAACAGTTTAACAGCAAATATGTTAAATGAATGGAATACTGACACATGGATTGTTTCCATGTGTATACCTCAGGTCTTGGTGTTTTCTTGGTAACTGCTTACCCTGCACCCCATCACCACCTCTTTTCCTTCACAAGGCAGGCTGCAGATTCTGCACAATTGGGATAGGCTCCAATGTCCATCAACTGGGCTGGATGTGTATGCTTAGAATTAAAAGAACTCGGACTACAAGAATACCAGAACTGAACAATGTCCACAATACTTCCACAGAAAAAGTTACCCCTGTTAATCACAAATGTGTTGAATAAATTATTTCAAATTAGCAGTATATGGGGAGACAACAACAATAGATGTATAGATCTATTGCATAGATAGAAATTCATGGCACTGTCTTGAATGTTTCCAGAAATCTGCCAATAAATCACTACTTTGCTCACTTCTGCTATTTTGTTCCTCGTATCTTCTCTGCAGCATACATGTCTGAGGAGATGCTGTAAGCATAACTTTGCCACAAACCAACAAATTCTGTTCCCCCAATATCTTTAAAATGGTGTGGCCTGTTGGCAGATATGTCTTGCTAAAAAAGGTCTACAGTACTTCATATAAGCAGTCTAGTCTAACCTGTAAGGGGCTAGCTTCCATTACAAGGAAGGAGAAAATGTATTGTCGAAGGCTTTCACGGCTGGCATACGAAGGCTGGTGTGGATCCACACAGCCCAGAAGATCCACACCAAGGAGAAAATGAATTGCTTTCCTGCAGTTATATTGAAGTCTCACATGTATTTGGGTCTTCTGCTCATTGTACTTTCAAAATAATGTTTTGAATAATGAAACAAAATAATGTTCTACAAATAATGTTCTATAAGAGCAAGGAAAACTAAAATAAGACCTGCCCCTTTTCTTGTTTGTGTGAAAGCTTCTTGCAAAATTTAAGTGTACACTTTAGTTTTATGGAACTCTGAAATGTAACCTTTCAGTTCCTTAAAGTATTTTTCAAAAATATATATGACCTCCAAGTCCTCACCCTGATACACTAATAACAGTGTTTCTCAACCTCAGCAACTTTAAGCTGTGTGGACTTCAACTCCCAGCATGCTGGCTGGGGAATTCTGGGAGTTGAAGTCCACACAGCTTAAAGTTGCTGAGGTTGAGAAACACTGTACTAATGAAATAAAAGCAAGAGCTGAGACTGCTATGTTTTGTTTTTGGAATTTTTATTTTATTTAGTTTTATTTTAGTTTTATTATTTGATTTCTCTCCCAGAACTTGGCTTTCAGTTGCCAGATATGTTTCATCAGAACTGCGGCAGAACAGAGGCCCGTACAGGGAGAAGAGAAAGGAAGAATGAGAAAGGGAAAGGCACAGCAGCTAAGGAGAGGTTAAACTAACCATTGGGTAGGAGGCAAGCTCTCTAAGTGATGCAATTGTACTATTGCAGTGATGGGGGGTGGGCAGGCTAGCTTGATTTGGCTGCAATGTGACATCTTCAGCACCAACCTTTCCTGTTGTCCAACCAAACCAACTCTAATCCATGTGATGAGGCTGAAGGATGGAAAAGGCAGAATTCTCCTGTTCTGTGAGTGTGTGATCCAAGCAGGAGCCCAATCCCATTCCAAAGGAACCTAGAGGAACATCCTTCAAAAGAAACAAGGCTTGGGCTGGAATGGAGAACTTACCCTACCTTGTGGGTAGACCTGAGTTCCAAAAGGATGTTTTGATGGGGAGGTTTTGTAAGGGGTCCAGTTCAATAAGAAGGGGATTAGCAGACTATATGGGGAGACTGACGAGGGTCCTCCGAAGCCTACAGAGAATAGGATATTTTGGCCTTAGGAAGTTTTGCATCAGGAGCTTCTGCCTCCCTATAGGATCTCAAAGGGATACAGCAACAGGGTTAATTGAAATCCTGAGAGAGGAGCAGGTAGCACTTTTGTTCTTCTTCCCCCATGTCCAAGTGCCCTGGATCCTGGTTCCAGCATCCTTTCCTGTTTGGCTCAGCTCCACTTGCCAAGGCCAAAGCTCAGGTGCTAAGAAAGGTTTGCCCCACTTCTAACAAGAAGCTGCAATAGCACAGCTTGCCCTTTGGGGAACAGCGCAGCTAAACAGGATGATGGCAAGGTATGGGGAAGAGAAATAGGGCTAGCAGTGCACATTCCCTCTCCCACCCTTCAAGCCCACCAGTGACCCTGTGACCCTCCAGCTTCTGGCTCCTGATTGGGCTGGGAAAGACTTTCTAGAAGAAAGGTCCAACCCAACACTGCCCTTGATCCTTCAGCTGTTCAGTGTTACTCCATTTGCCAAGAAGTGAACAAGACTCAACTTTGGGGGAGACCCAGCTTTTTGCATCTCAAATGCGAAGTCAACAAATCTCATCCTGGCCAACTCATTTCCAAATTAACTAAGATTTCTTTCTTTCCTAACATGGCTACAGTCCCATACATTTTTGCAAGCCTGCCCCACGGAGCTTAGTGGGCCTTACTCCCCTTATGCCCGGACTCTAGTCTCAGGAAGTCCCTCAGCAGAAGGCCCACTAAAATTAAGGGGGTCTGTGCCAGAGGATGGCTTCAGACCGAGCCTGCGAAAGAGAAGGCAGCTGCTTCTCTGCTGCTCTCCTTTTTAATGAGACACAGAATTCCGATGCTGCGAGGGATCCGGTGAGGGGGCAGCTTGAAAGAACTGGGCCTCGGTTTCCCAAGCAGCCGGGGAGGGGGGTTCCTCACCCTCAAAACGCAAGGCCCCCGGATGCTCTGAGTCAGCCACTGCCAGCAGCAACTCTTGGCGGCACCGCCGAGGCCCCCAACACTTCCAGACCCCCAGGGAGAGCATTTGGCACAGACAGTCCAGCAGGCGAGAGAGGCACTCTTCAGGAGCCGCCTCAGCCTGACTCCCGGCCCTCTTTCGCGCGCCGAAAGTTCGGAAGAGCAGCGCTACCGCCCGCTCCTGGTTCTGCCTGCCCGGGCGCGGATCTCGCAAGGAAGTGGGCCGCGGTGGTCGCTCGCTCGCCCGCCGCCGCCCGTCGGCTGGCCCAACCAGGCGGGGACAGCAGAACTCCGGAGGCCGGAAAAGAGACGAGGGGGCACCCCCCGATCAACCTTCCTCTGGCTTTCGCCTTCTGCCCAGGGAATCCAGAGGCGTCCTGGGCAGGCCGAAACGTTTCAGAGCCCACGAGGGAAAGGTGGTGAGCGGAGGCGGGTGAGTCCGGAGGCGACGGCGAGCCACCCGGGGCGCTGAGCAGCAGGCGCGTCGCCCACTGGCCCCGCGGCGGAGTGCGCGGGGAGCCGCCGGCCTAGGACGCTCGGGCGTTGGGGTCAGCTCTGAGGGTAGCGAGAGGGACGGGCCCAGGTCTGGAGGGCGGGCGTGAGGAAGGCAGCGGGCTGGCGCGGGGAGCAGGAAACCGAGGGCAAGCCAAGCCGAGCTTCTGTACGCCTTCGCGAGAGCGGTTTTCTGCGGGAAGAGGGCTCCGCGGGCCCCGCTCGGTGTGGATCGGACGGAAGATGCCCCTCAGCAGGTGGAGAGGAGGAACAATAATGGCGCAATTCAAAGTCCCTACCTGCTGCCAAGGAAACGGGGGTGGGGGCTCTGCCTCGGACTGACTGAACTACGAGACTGCCGGGGCAGGTTTGAATGGCCTCTCTCCCTCCGTTCCTAAATTCCCGCGTGAATGAAAGAAACCGGAGCGGGCGCCTCAGCTGGCATCCGATTCTTCACTTCGCTTTGTACCGGAGCTCTGGCCAACTGACTTCCCAAGCCTTGCAGCTCACGTAGGAGGAAAGGGAAAGAGCGGCTGGTTTTGCCTGCAGAGAGGTCTCACCTGCCGCCGCCGCCGCCGCCCCCAGTTGCTTGAAAGGAAATTTGGAGAAAGGGGTTTGGGATCCCCTATTAGAGCTCTGGGCCTTGTTCTGGAATGTGCGGAGCGGAGTGTCGTCTGAACGCGAGCTACAGATCAGATCTAGGCCTCTCCAGGAAAACAATCCGAACCCAACCCTTGTTCGCTGGAAGGACTGTTGAGCTACGGGAGAGCTGCTTTCTGCTGGAGGGGCTGGGGGCGGGGGGGACCTGAGAAGCTGAATGGAGACAGGTTTGCTTGGAAGTCAGTGCAAGGGGTCCTGCAGCGTTACTTCCGAATTAGAACATTCTCGGCCCACCCAGGGATAAAGCACGCAGCTTCTCCAGTTCCAGAGGACTGCGAGCCCAGCTAGAAAGTTTTAAGCGCCAACCCTAAGGCTTCCTTTCTCCCAAGCAAAAGGTGCCGGAACACGTGTGTGTGTGAATCCTTAGATCATAGTTTGACGCCGGGTACATAACTGGGATTTGGCCGGCTGTTCCTCGCTCCTTTCCCCGTGGTTGGTGTCACCTGTGCCGAGGCGGGGCAGCGTCCTCCCACCTCGGCGCCCTAGCAGCTGCTCCTTGGCTCTTGGAGGGGCACAGGAGGCAGCTCTGCTCGCCCGTCCGCCTCCTTCCTTCCCTGCCTCCCAGCAACTTCTGAGCCGAATCCACTCACGGGAAGCCGGGAGTAGACGCGTTCCGTGGACCCCCCTTCCGACTGTGTTCGCTCGGGTGGGCGCGGGAGGAAAGCGGCACGTATTTTCGGTGGGGACAGAATGTTCCCTGCTTTCCCTGCCTGACAGGCCCCGCTTTGATCTTTAAGAATGGCAGCTTTGGTCAGTCAGGCAACCGCCTTCGCCGGAGCAAGCAGAATCGGAGCGGGGCGTCGGCAAAGAACCGTCTGGGGCTGTCAATGACTGCTGCTTTTTTGACGGAAAAACGTGCCATGGCTTCAATAGATTTTTCCAGTTGGAAATTAAAACACGACACAACTTCAGCCTCACGGTCGAGTTTCCCCCCTCCCTCTTAAACTGGATAGTAAATGAATATTAACTCCTTCCAATAAATCGATTTCTCCCTTTTTTCTGTAGGACCCAGCCAGACCCCTTAAAGTCAGCTGACCTGCTCAGCTCTGCATTGTAAAATCTGTTGACGTTTTCTTCCATTATTTATATCATAATTTGAAACAATATGGAGGGATGGAGAAATAGATATAAGTACTCATGGTATTCAAAAAACAGATTACTTATGGGCCCTTAATAATGTTTACCAACGAGGTGCTCCACGGAGAACATCTCTCCAGCTGCACGCCCAGCCCAGTTAAGTCAGATTCCTGAGTCAGAAAGACATTTACATAAATTGTGCTCACACCACACAGTTAATCTGTTAAAGTCCTAGCAGATGCTTTCTGACGATATGCTAAAACTTGGTAGATGTTTATCTTTTAGATGGGGGGTAGAATGTTATTCTTATCCACTTGGGTAGTTTATTATTCAGTTTATTGTGGGAATCTGCAGAAAATGCTTTAATCCAAAAAGTAGCTTAACCGTATTGTATGAACACAGCTAGTATGATTCAGAGAAAGCTTGCAGACCTTAACATCTTTAAAGCTCAAATAATTCAAATCTCAGCCGAACGTCTCAACTTCTTTCCCGTTCAAAGAAGGACGTCCTCAAGAAGAGGAATGGGGAGAAAATGCTGTTAGGGTTGGATTCTACAGACTGGTCTATAGATGTAACTACTCAGAAGAACCTCCCAGTGGAGGTTTTGTGTTGTATTATTCCAAACCACTCGATCTATGTACAAGATATGTTGGCAAAGTACTAATCTTTACCCCTGTGTTCTGAAATTAAATTCTAGTCATTTTTTCCCTCTGTTCAAGTTATCCCTAACGGAGAAGTTTGGAAAGGTAAAATGCCGTGTGCTGAGAATTCGCTTAGTTTAAGGATAGAGTTTAGCATCCATCAATTTAACTTGGTGATCAATACGATTCTTTTGCCTCGTCTTCTTGACTCAGACTGACGTCCAACCCCAAGTTTCCTGAACATCTGTGGGACCTCCACTGCAGCCAAAAAAGGCACCCCAGCCCGACTCAAGATGGGCGATCGCCAAGCATCGCCAAGCATGTCTCCTCGGCGCCCTCCGGCTGGCACTACAGCCGCCCTTCTTCCAAAAAGGCCGAAGATGGTGGGCCAAGGTGGCTGGCACAGTGGTTGGACGTCTCAGTCGAAGGGAGCTCGCCAGCCTGTGGTTCTGCTCAGGGAAGAACCCTTTGGTCGGCCCAGAAGGATGGCGCAGATTTGGAGACATCAGCAGTTCGCTCCAGCTCGGCAGAGGAGTTTCACTGCGAGGTTGCCAGCGACCCCCTCCCCAGATGACTGCCCTGAAACTCTATAGTCACTACACGGGGCTTCCGGCCGGTGACCAAGAAGTTCCGAAAAGGGACGGGAACTTGCTCCTTTTCCTATCCGAAATGTGTTGTTTTGGGTTGTTGTTTTTTTTTAGCTCAAACAATCTCGCCTACGGCTTTAGAGTTACCCCCACATCCTCGAGAGTAAAGCCCTGCAAACGTCAGTTCCCCCCTTGGCTCAGAAGGCAGTGAAACCTTGCTGAGTCATGGTGGGTTTCTTCGAAGTAAGCTTCAAGCCCCGGGTCTTGGCTCTTTTCCTTGAGTCGTGGGTGTGTAGCCACACTTAGCGATGGGAGAAATCCAGGGGAAACCTGTCTCGGAGTGGCTGTGCAGTGTCAGGTCAGTCGAAAATGTTTTGCTCTTGTGTTTACCTAACCAAAGCCCTTGATTATGCGCGGGGATGGTGCAGTTACTCAGCGAAGCTGAAAGTGCACTCTGCACGTGCTCCAAGGGGCAAAAGGTCCTCATCAGCACGACGAAAGCTTGCAGGTAACCCATCAAGTCCCTTCAGAACAGCCCCTGAAATTCTGGCCAGGGTTCCAGCTGAGCCCCGACTGCAAGGGAGTCTCGCTGGGTCCATCCGAAGGGTGGGCAAATGCCAGAGGCAAATTCAAGCCGCTTTAGCTGGGCGGTGGCATTTTCTTCGGCCCACGTTAGCCAGCCTCATGTAGGGAAGGCGCCGAAGCCCCCAATGGGCCAGAGCCTTAAGCGAAGGATAAGCAGCGCTGTGGAAACGGAGAGGCTCTCTGCCAGGAGTTGGATACCGTCAGAAGAGAAGAGGCACTAAATCAGCAGGAAAGTCCCGCGTCCCCGGAGAAGAAAAGGAGGACCTCAACCCTGCGCCGGAGCTCTTTGGGTCATGGCGGAACCTGAGCCGGCCAGCAAACAGCACCGCCCGCGGATGGCAAGTCCAGGCGAGTCAGGGGAGCAGAAGAAGCACTAAAGCCTAAGGCGGCTCTCAAGCTGCACCCGTGGGGGGGGTGAACTTCCCCCACAGATGGGACCACCCCCTTCTTTGCCTGGAGACACTTTCGCTTGGGCTTTTCCTAAAGGCAGGGTCTCTCAAGGCATTCTCCCCTCTTGCTCACTCGCACGTACAAACGCCCGACTATCTTCTTGGCATCTTTCCCATCAAGAGTGGCTCATTCAATAGGGGTTAATTTGAATCTGGGTGCCTAGAAGCTACTCGGACATTTACCCAGCGTTAACTATTTTTCTTTGAAGTCTGAGCGGCCTCTTTACACGTGCCATTCTGCGGCACAGAATTGTATTTTGCGCTGCGCTCAACCGCTAAGGGAGAAGCAATGCCACCAGTACCTGGTCCTCCTTCTTCCTTCTCCTGCCTGGGGCTTTGAAGCCTGCCTGCTGCCTGAAAGTGGGCAAGGAAGCAGCCTCGGTCATGGCAGGGGGGTAACTGAGGAAAGTGACGCCACCGCATTACCCTGCACACTGGGGGGGGGGGGGCAGGGGGGGTCCGCCTCATCCAAGGCTCCACCCTGTCCAGGAAGAACTGGCTTCTTTGACACTCTCCCTCCCAATTCTTCTCTCCTCAGACTGCAGAGCACCACTCCTGGGACTCTGGGTGGCTCAAATGTCCCTGCTACATTTCCCAAGGAAGCTGACCCTCCCATAGCTGCCAGCTGAAGGCAATCTTGGCCTGCTGACTGCTTGGCCCAGTGGAGAGGAGGGTGATCCCCTGGCAGCTTAATGGGAGAACTGAGGTGAACCTGTGCAGAACTGCAGAGGCCATATCTGCATTCACCCCACCCCCACCCCAGCCAAAGCAAGAAGAGAGCAGAGGAGCAGTTACAGTGTCCTTCTCTTTCTCACCCTAGCACTGCTTCCAAAGAAGCAGACTGCAGAGAGAGGGAGGGGCAGCTATGACCTTCACATAATCAGCCAACTTTTTATTTTCCTGACAGGAAGGCCTGCACAGTGATGATGTCCAATTATCTCCCTAACCTGATCACTCCCACTGGAATGCACTATCTGGGCTTAGCTATCCAAAGGAAACCAAGAAGTTGGCAGCAGCTTCCTGTTCCTTTTCCTGCCCCTTGGCTTCCTTTTGGTGGATGGTTCAAAAGTGTGGGCAAGTTTAGGCCAATCCCACCACTGTGCCAATCCAATGATTAACCCTGTCTCTCTCTCTGTTACAGCTAAGGGGAAATGGCCAGTGAGCAAGCAGAGGCATTTGTTCCTGCTCTCTCCCTAGGACACTGGTTTATTCTCTCTAAACACCTGGGAAACAAGAAGGCATGAAAACAGAGGTGGGGAAACATTAATCAGCTTAATTTAATGCCCACATGTGTGTTAGGAGTCCGGCACTGCTTCTTCCTCTCCAAGTCCTTAAGTAAAGACTACAAATGTAGACTGCAGAACTCCATATGACCCTAGATGGTAGCAAAGAGACTTAACACTCCAAGTCTGTGCTGCAAAGTAATGATGGTCCTGATTTTTTGTAGCCCAGATTTGGTAGCTCTGCATACTTAAATCATTTTCCAGCAAGGAATGTCTTGGCTACTGAATTTCTATCTGACAGGTGGCTGCTAATGTCACACAGGAAAGGAGTCTACATTCAGTTCATCTATGGAGGACCAAGGCTGCTGTATTGGAAGAAGTTCCGCTGCAATTTACAGGGCTAGGCCAGGATCTACCCACCACGGAGCTTGCAAAAGGACTGAGTGCAATATCATAACTGTTTGGCCTTTTCTGGTGATGGTTGTTGCAGCTGAGGAGCCCATGGTGCCTGACACCAGCTTGAAAAACATCACACAATGGACACAAACCTACCACAGCATCATGAAGAGCTCTGAAAGACAGGAGGAAGGCAAAACTTCTCCCCTTTCTCCCAGGAAGTACAAGGGGAGGAGAGAAAAGGGAGCAGAAGTATTGGGCTAGATCTAATACAATCTGGATGAGCCTCAAGCTGTCCCATGCATGAAACAGCCTAAATTGGCATAAGTTGTTATATTATTATATTGGTATAAATGTAATATTCAAGTCAACACTAAACAAGGGGAAACTAAAGATCCTAACCTAACTCAGAAAGTCAAACGTGATAGGCATCACTAAAATGTGAGATATTATTCATGATTGGCACACAGCCCTGGAAGTCTATAATTTATTCAAAAGGTACAGATCCTGGGTGGGGTAAGTTACACTGTATGTAGTGACAAAAGTATTCTTGCGCAGAAATCCAAGAATCCGAGCATGGAAATCCTGTTGGAAGGAGAGAAAAACTAATATGATGATGCTGTTGTTGTTGTTTTTTTGTCTGCGCTCAGTCATTACTGACCCTGCAGTGACTGCCTGGACGAATCCTTGCAGTTTTCAAGGCAATTGTTTTTCGGAAGTGGTTTGCCAGAGCCTCCTTCCTAGAGCAGAGCCCAGCTGGCAAGCACAGGAGGCGGGATTTCCGTTGCTTCGCGCCCTTTTCGGGCGAGTGCGGTTTCGCGCTTACCGGCAACTGGCCCGTCTCTCTGTGCAAGGCGCTGCCAGCATTTTTCCTCCCACCGGAGTGAGAGTACCCATTTATCTACTCACGTGAGTTTTCGACCTGTTGGGTTGACAGGAGCTGGGGAGGAAACAGGAGCTCACCCTGTTAACGCGAAGGCTGGACTCGAACCGCCGAAGCGTCAGCCATTTCTGGCTGGCAACTTTCAGCATCATTAAGCCGCTGCGCCAAAGTGGTCATGATATCCAGAGGAAGAGGAGTTGAGAACAGTCAGACCTGCACATTGGACTTCAGAAGAGCTGGTTTTGATGAACTTCTAGGGAAGGTAGGTTGAAAATAACCTACCTTCAAATCACAAAAGAGAAAGGAATTAAGGAAGGTTGGGAAATCCTACAAAATTGGATATTGAAAGCAAAATCATAATCTTCACAAGAAAAAATGAGAAGAAATACAAGATACATTAAGACCCCTCTAACGTGCTGAAGCCCCCCCCCCCAAGTCCTGCTAGGCTGCCTCATCATGGCTGAGGGTGGGGTGTTCCTTGGAAGCATGAGCGAGGAACATCTCATCAGGGACACCCAAGGTGTGAAGGTCACCCAAGCTACCCAGCTAAAGCAAGCAGGTACCTCTATTGGGCAGCAGCAATATAGGAAGATGCCAGAGTCTGGGAAAGGTGGAAGAAAAGAGAAGAGGGCAACCATCAGCAAGGTGGATGGACTCAGTTACAGTGGTGATGAGTGCACCATTGGGAGACTTGAAAGAACAGGTTAGGGATAGATCGTCATGCAGAAAATGTATCTGTGGTTGCTAGGAGTGGAAAACAACTTGATGGCACATAATCAAAAACTTGCTGAAGAGAAAAAAGGACATGTCTAAGAAATGGAAGAAGGGGAACATAAAGAAGAATACAAGGTGGCCTCCAGAAATATAGGAACTCTGTCCAAAAAGCTAAAACTCAGAATAAGCTAAGGCTTGTAAGAAATACCAAAAATAAGAAAAAAAGAGTTTTTTGGGTATATTCAGAATAAAAAGAAGCCAAAGAGCGTATGAGCCTATACCAAGGAGAAAGTGGTGAAACAGTAATGGGTACTAATAAGAAGGTAGAAGTTCTTAACTTCTATTGTGTATCTGTGGTTTCTCAAAAGGGAAATGGAGCTCTAGCTCATAATGGTTGGCTAATAAGAGAAAGAGGGAATGCAGCTTAGGACAGACAATGAGAGGGTAAGAAAGAATCTAGCTAATTTAAATGAATTCAGTCTCTAGGGCCAGAAGGATTACATCCCAAGGTACTGAAGGAATTAGTGGAGGTGATCACAGAACCAGTCTTGGTAATGTTTGAGAACTCCTGGAGGATTGGTGAGAACCCAAAAGACTGGTGGTGAGCAAACCTTATCCCCATCTTCAAAAAGGGGAAGAAGGAAGACCTGGAAACCACAGATCTGTCAGTCTGACATCTATACTGGGCAAGGTCTTTGAACAGATGATCAAGCAGCATGTTTATAAGCACTTGGATAAGCATGCTGTAATTAACAGGAGCCAGCATGGATTTGTTGCAAACAAATTATGCCAAACTAATGCTATCTCTTTCTTTGAGAGAGTTACTTGCTTAGTAGATCAGGGGAATGCTGTAGATATAATGTAACTGTATCTCAGCAAAAGCTTTGACAGAGTGTCCCGTGATATTCTCCTTCATAAAATGGTACAGTAGAATATGGGCTAGATGATACAAATGTTAGTAGGTTTCATAGTTGGCTGAATAAGTGCACCCAAAAATGTTTGTGAATGAATCCTCTTCAGTGTAGAAGTATCAAGCAGAATATCACAGGGCTCTGACCTGGCCCTCTCCTGTTCAATATTTTTATCAGTGAGTTGGATGAGGGGGTTGAGACACTTATGAAGTCTGCAGATGACACAAAACTGCAGAGGTGAAATAGTGAACATTCAGAAGATTTAAACAGTTTCAAGGAGTGGGCTGGAATAAACAGGATGGAATGTAATAGGGAGACATGTAAAGTTCTGCATCTGGGGAAGAAAAATGTAAGGCACTAGTCAGAGGAAATGTAGCTTGGCAGTGGTACATGTAAAAGTGATTTGGGTGTTCTTGTCAGCTACAAGTGAAACATGGTCTGACATGACAAAAAGGCAAATGCTATCCTGGGATGCATTAACAGGAGCATAGTGTACAGATCATGGGAAATAACTGTCCCACTCTACTCTGCCCTGGTCAGACTCCATTTGGAGTACTGTGCAGTTCTGGGCATCACAGTTCAAAGAGGACAAATTGGTGAAAATTCAGAGGGGGGCTACCAAGAATACTCTGGATGCCAAACCCTACGAGGAACAGCTAAAGGATTTAGGTATGTTTAGGGGATATAAGAGTTTTCAAACAGGGTCTGGGTGGTCATTTGCCAAAGATCTTCTAGCAAATCTTGTACTGAATGGGGATTGTATTAGCTGAACAGGGGGTTGTATGGTCCCTTTCAACTGTATGATTTTATCCCACCAGTTTTAAGATATATAACCTCTGCCAAACTTTCTCATCCATTATCTTGGAGGTGAGGTCAAGTGGCCTGTTGTGGGTTTGACTAGAGGTGCCCTTGAGGAGTATTGGGAGGTGCAAGTATGTCTCTCTCTTTTGGTCATTAGCCAGACACTGCTATAAACATTTCTTCTCCAGTATTTGCTCTCTCCATTACCACTTTATTTCCAGACTTCCTTTCATACACATCACCTCTTCCTTCCCTGTTTTTGACACTGACATTTCTGCAGACTTCCAACTGGGCAGAGGAAAGGAGAGCAGAGTTCTATTATAGTTTGGGAAGAAGAGGGATCATATTTGCCCAATTCCATTTTTGCAGTATTCTGAAATGGCGTCCGTGGAGAACTCTACTTATAGATGCATCAGCCCATCTTTTCTTCAGTGTGGTATCCAGAAATTAATGGGCACTTTTGAATTGGATTTCAGTTACTTATTTAACATTCTCCCGGTATTTGTCAGTCTCAATCACTTTCCCCACCTCCATGAAATAAGAGAGGTGATTTCAGTTCTCCTTCTCTGTATAACCCAGTTAGTTGCACAGTCATGATAGGATCTGCATCTCTTTTTTTCTGGAGCTATTTCTACTTTGTGTCTTCCCATACATTTCTTTATTTCACATTGCTTTAACTGCTCAAATGAGATATAGGAGGAGAGGCAGACAAACCAACCAAGACCAGACTAAAAAAAATGAGGCAAAGTCCTAAAGTTGGGTATAGTCAATTCCTGCTGTGGTGTCTGACAGACAGATGTTTTCCCCACTGGCTGGCATGTGCTGAAAAGGGAGAGCGCCAAAGACAAGGAAGAAAAATACATCACCTTGGCTATTACAAGTGGCACACTCACAAGTCAGGACAATACCATTCAGCAGTGATTAGGAAAAAGGCACAGTAGAAGCAGAATATGGATTTGCAATGAGGACAGCAAGTGCTGTTACCAGCACTGTTTTCTGCTGACCCAAGATTGGGTGGATAGCACTGAAATTTAGTGGTGGGGAAGGATCCACAGTCAAGCAGAGTGAGGAAGAAGAAACAACTGTGCTATTCCTCCTCAGAGTAAAGTTTTAAAGACTTACTCTAGGTCCCACCTAGATTGCTTCTGCATTCCATCATTGGAATGCATGCCACTGGTTGAGAGCTAGGCAGCACTGTGGGCCCAGTCCTCCCTGAAATAGTGCCTAGAGAGGATCAGCAAGAGAGAGGAGGTAAGCCTGGCTGTTGCCTTCCCTTATACAGTTTCCTCAAAATGCAGAGAAGGTGTTGCCACAAAGGGGAGGGTCTTGGTTCTGGATTCCCTTCATTTCTTTTCTATCCTCACTGGTAGGGCATTCATGGGTGTGCAAAGGGGGCAGATGGGGCATGATGTCATTACACATGATGCAAGTCATGGTGGAGTTACTTAAGCACAATGACATCATGATGCATGAGTCATCATTATGGTTTGTTATAGTGCCACTGGGTGAAGTGAAAGGAAAAGAGAATGTTTTTCATCCCATTAGTTGCTTTTGCTTCAAATAAATACACTGCTTCAAATTCCTGTTTAGCAGTACCAGGACTTAAGGGCCCAAAAAGAAAATGAGAAAAAAAAAAAAACCCACAGCCAAAAGAATCAGCCCAGTGTGGAGAAAGCAATCCAACTGCAATCTTTGGTGCTTGCCACCACAGCCCTCTGGAGTGGTCCTATTCTTCTGAATGCCACTGGGCATTTCACCACAACTGATTTAAAGTGCCATCACCCCTCCTAGTGTTAGCAAAAAAAGCCATTGCTCTTATATACTGGTTATCAGAATCATTGACTTCTGGCATCATATCTAGCAGCTTCATGCTGAATTGTGCTGCCTTCGTTAGTGGGTGCACCAATACATCTTCCCTCCTTGTCTCATTCTCCTTTCTTACTACCCCTTTGGTAGGTGAGAAATAAGTACAATCAAAGAGCTGGAGCAGGAACTGCAGGGCTGTTGCATGTATTTTGCCATTCCAACATGTGTTATTTCACTTTTGCATCATTACCTGTTTGTTTATGTCCTGTCCAGAGATTCAGGCCCTCTCCTATTTGCTCCTTGTATTTTTATGGGGTTGTGGGACCATTCAGCATTACAGAAAGCCAGTGAAATTGACAAGGAAGCATTGAGTATTTGAAATATTTCTCTCTCCCTTTCTGGGTTCCTCTATGCCACATCTCATTACTCTATAAAATCATCCCTTTTCTGAGATATATTGCAGTGGGGTATGCTTCTGAGTGGTGGATGAATGGATGATGATAGGATAAACAGAAAGAGAGGTAAGTTGGAGAAACAACAGGACTTATGCTAGAGATAAAGTTTCCTTTGAGTCAAGTGTGAGTTCTTGTGACTTCATTGTTGGGTACCGCTGCCTTCTACCTGGATGTAGCCAAGACCCTCTCAATCTTGCCTACACCCTAAAATTTCATGAAGATCTCCCACTCAACTACTACTTGATTTAACTCAGCTTTTTGAGATCAGCTAAGGTCAGCTAGGTGCAACCATCTAACTGTGCTGACAGGGCTTATATATAGCTAAATATTTCAACAATTTAATTTAAATCAAAGAAGCAAAGGGAGCAGGGAAAGGATCCTGGAACTGCTACCTGAGAGGGAAAACCCTGGAAAAGAAATGGTGGAAGAGGGCATGATCACACCTCTAGATACATGCACACCTAGGGCAACACTCAAAGCAGGTCATCTGGCCAGCTGTCACCAAAGGAGGCTATGAAGTTGCATCCTTTTACATATCTTTTCGTACTGGAACACTGTCTTTTTAAGCAGGAAAATAATTAGTTAAACCTGGAATGCAAAGTAAAAGATTGCCTAAATTCAGGGCTAGGAACTAGGTAAGAATGGTGTAGTATAATTAGGGGAGAATATCAGGAGGAATTCAAGGACTGTAAAAGCATACTGGAGCCAACTGAAACATGGCAAAAGAGCCACAGAGGAGCCAAGGGACAAATGGAAAGCTTGCAGTAGAAGTAGGTTTCCTGGTCAGCAAAGGGCAGTCTTCTGCACACTTCCACGAGACCATCATCAACATCTGGCATGAAGTAAGCCCATCAGTTCATTCCATCTTTCACCCGCACCACTCTGCAGGAAGCTGTGAAACTGGCTTTGGCACTAACCACTCTTGAGTTCATTTAACAAGCCAAACCCACCACAACTTTCTATTTTGTGGCTGCTGCTTCACCCTTTCCACCAGAATCCCTTCTCTGATGCTTACAGCTGCTGGTCCATACCTTCCGCTGTTCTTCAAAGGTTTACAGCTAAGGGAGGTGACAGGGAAGGCTTCCAAAAGCTTTACCAATCCAGAAAGTACCCTCTTTCCCCAGCAGAGAGTTTCCCGACCAAATCCTAACGGTACAGTTTTACACAGAAGTTAGATACGTTTGAATTCACTGAGATCTGCTTTCTAGCCTCTTTCTGAATTGAGACACATGGGATTGGGCTAAAAACGACACTTGAAGTTTGTGTATTACGCAGTCTCTGTTACAAAGCTCGTAAGTTGTGGGGCCAAAGAGGGACAGGGCAAAAATTGACTTCTGTTTTGGGAGCGCTGGATTTAAGATAGAGCTGCGCACACAGTCCAAATTTCACGAGCGATCGGACTTCCCGGGATGGCCACTCGCTGCAAACTTTGATCCCCAGAACCCAAGCCCCGCCACAGAGCCGCAAAAGACTGAGGTCGCCCGGTTGTTCTTTCCCTGCCCTCGTTTCTTTAGCAGCTAAATTCTTGGGTCTTCGCGCGGGTACCGAGACATCTCTTCTCGCCTTTCTTTTTTCCCCTGAGCGCCCCCTTGGCTCTTTTTCCACCAGGGCTTGCTAAGCAGAGGGCGGGAGGGGGCAGATAGCGGACAGGCAGAGTAGGAAGGGGCGGGTCTCGCGGAACCACGAAGATCGAGGCTAAAGTCTTTCTGCAGACTTTCTGGGGCTAGCTTAGAGTAAGGGACCTGCGCCCCCTGCTGTCAGAGAAATGCAAGTCCCGGCAGCGGCACGGCAGGAAACCGCTGGTTAAGACACAACACGGGCCCGATTCTCTTCCAAAGAAAGCGAGTGGCGGTTGCTAGAGGCCTTTCGTCCCGTTTCCATTTGCCAGCCAGAATATTTATCCGGAAGCAAGTTCAAATGAGATCAGCAAGACCTGTGCTTCTCCACTCAGCCTGCGCTCTGGGCTCTGGAGTTTCTTTGCAAAGCAGGACAGTCTGCACCCAGCGCGGAAGAGCTCGGGCAATGCAGTCTTTTACACAGAGCCCCCTTACCCAGCCATACCATGTGTGCAGCTGAGGCATTATAATAAAGCCTTGAAGAGGAATGCTGGCTGGCACTTTTGCATCTGTGTTTAGGAATTGGAGGGGGGGTACTATTTCATAATTTAACTAATATGGAGGACAACTGAAAGTTATTAAACAATAGAAATTAAAATCCAAATAACAAAATAGCTTCCAAGCCACTTTTAAGAATTTTAATATGTTGACGTTATTACACTCAGCCTGTAATAAGACACAGAATAGTTGGAGCAGCAAAACTGTGGATGATTGAAGGCTGAAAGATATTAATGCAGCTGCCCCTCTAGCAATTTGTTCAAGAAACTGAGAGCACATCTTTCCAGAGACGAATGCATCTGGCTTTGATAGAATTATCTAAAAACAAATGGGGATTTTCACTTTATTAAAACATTTTAACCTAATTTTTTCCTATCTGCAAGGCCCAACCATTGCCCATCCCAGGTAAAATGAGCTAAGCACAAAATTAAACATTCTTCATATATCTACTCTGGAAAGTATAAATAGTAAATGGTGGATGGTAAGCAAACATTCTGTGTAAACTTGCACCAATTCCATCACATTTTTAAATTGCAGGATTTCAGTATTTGTGGATTTTAGGACACATCTAGAAATTTTACTGAGTATCTAAAAAAGATTTCCTTTTCTTGGATAACTCTTAACTCACTTCCAGATTCAAAATGATTTGCTGAAGTGCATCACAGAGTATTTTTCATTCTTTATTGCCTCAAATTATACATTACTGGGCTTAGCTAACTGGATGGAAAAGGAAGAGATTTATTCCATTTTCTACTGCTTGATAAGCACCCTTGCTTTAATGTATTCCGGCAAGAACAGCTACAACAGTCAAAAAGTTATGGCTTTCCAGGCTGCATGTGGCCATTTTTTTCAAGCTGAGGGTATAGTTGGCCTTTGATGGCAGAGTTTGGAGGGGAGGATTTCTCAAAAATAGGTGGGCCCAGGGCAAAAAACTAAATGTGATGTAATTTAAATAAATCATCTGAACGTAGTCAAAATAACTCCCTGCATATTTAATAATTTCCCTTGTACTCTTTACTTGTCAATTTAATATGAAGAAGAAAGTCAGCAAAGCCATTTAGATGAAAAGACAGGAAAATAGCTGACTTTTTCTTTTACAGAAAGAAATTGAACGTGCCCTAAAAATAGCATAAAAGGCTATATCCAAGTAGCAGTAGATGTATTGACTGTCCAGTATTATTATGCTAATAAAATGTGCTTCTTATAAGCTTTACAAGTGTTCCAAGGTTCCTAAAAACAACCATCTGCATTTTAAAGATGTGTAACTTTTTGCCATTCTTTTTTCATTCAGTTTTGTCATACCATGCTTTAACAAGCTGTTCTGAATCTGGAAAATAACTACAGCCCCCACCCCCAAGCCAGCAGTTGCTGATGCTGATGTAACATTAGCACAATACAGTCACAGTCTGATGAACTTTTAACAGCAGAGCCAACTGCACGTTAATAGAAATTTAAACTATAGGTAAGGTAGGAATTGTTCTGTGGGGTCTCAGCAATCATTATTCAGTAATGATGCATTATAATAAGAACCAAACCATGTTAGTGGGATAATTACACATTTATGTATGTATGTATTTATTCAATTTATATAGCTGTCTACCTTGCATACATGACTCTAGGCAGCTTACAATAAAATAGATAAAAAAGGTAAAATACATAATATAAAAATAAAAACACTCAATTTTCCAAGCATCATAAAATGATCACTAACAAAGCCAAGAGACAGGCTTTATCACACATCAGAGGCCCCAGGTCTGGCACAAAACCAAGTTTGCAAGGCCTTGCAAAAGGCCAGCAGGTTGGGTCTAACCTAGTCTCAGACGGAATGATGCTGCAAACACTGGGGGTCAACCTTCACCCAACAATCCACACAAAACCTGCTTGTCAATGCATCATAGTGTTTATGCTGCTGTGAAACATTTCCAAGAACTCTGTAGAAAGAGGTTCAAATATCTTTATATTGGAAGCATCCAGAGTCCACAAACAACCACTGTTTTACCAGGAAACTCATAGGAAAGAGTCGACTATCTAGGCCAGCATCCATGAGCATTAAGCTTGCTTGGGAATTAGTAAATGTTGAGTTGTATGTTTCCTGGGGAAAGGGTTAATGTCCTGTGGTGAATAACGTGCAGGGCCAACTGCACCTCTAAGCAAATGTAGACTGGCTGGGGTGGGGAGCAGGATTGGTTCCCTGATCTTCTATTAGCAATTCCTATCTGCTGAATGACAGAGTGAATATGCCAGAATGCCGGTCTTGTACTTTCTAAATCAGCCTGTTGACTTGGAGGCAAGTGTACTGCCTATACTGCCAATTAACCAGCTTCTGTAAATAGAAAGGGAAGAACTGATGGCTTGTCAATTGTGCTAGACAGCAAATTGTCTTGGCCTGATCCAGACAAGGACCATATGAAAACCCATCAGCTATGATACATCATTAGCACAGATAGGACTGAGCCCGACCAAGCTGCACTCTTTCAAAAATGCTCAGTTTTGGCAGCTACATCTGCAGAATAGTACCACGTTACTCCATTGCAACATTATACTGGCTATATTGGGATACATTACTGAATGAGTATACCTTTGGCACCAATGAACATAAAGGGGTTCATCTGATTATTTTTTTACTTCTGCCGCCAGCATACGAACTTTGATCTCTCCTCAAAACAGTTCTGATAATCAGAAGATAAAATGTGCAAATACATTTTTGTTCTTGACTTGAGAGCAAATAAATTCAGTGAAAGGAATAGTTATCCCACTGCTTCTTAGAACCATCAATGCTAATTCTATTTTTACTAATTTTTATTGATTATATTTAAGGTGATACATAAAACTTATTCCCCCATCACTTTATAGTACACTGAATACATAATTAATGTTTCAATTTTAATAACATTGAACATAAACAACCACTAGATAAAAGCAAAGAGTATCTTTTTACTGTCATCTAGCAGTTTTCCATATTTTTATGTGACTCAGATCTGATAGACCTTTATCTTCTTTCATTTTACATGATGCATTAAGTCTTGTCAAAATATATAAGAATGAAAATATCCTATTGTTAACATGTTTCAGATTCTCATAATATAGTATTCTTTCATGCAGTTATCTTATTATAAGAATTCTGTATTGGTTAAAATTATTCAAATAAATAATACAACATATCAAAGCTTAACTATTTAAAAATAGCCCAGTAGCATAATATAAGTATATAAACCAAGAAGGTTTCTAGGGTAATAAAACTAAATTAAGGCTCTAAAAACCTTAAACATTCTATGGTAATCCTGCATGACTGGTTGTTACAGCACAGCCTGCCACAGTGATCCCTACAACCACATGGAAAAGATTTTTGTTTTGTTATTTTAGTGCTAGGATTTGATGCTCTTTTTAAAAAGAAAAATTAATCGGGCACTTGCACTAAAATTTACAGTAAAAATATAACATGCTGACAAGGTTTTCCGTGTGGATAAGGTAATGCCAATGTTCATCTTTGCTCAAGAAATAGTTTGCAAGAGTTTAAATCACCTTTTGCAAATTGTAGACACACAGTAGGGAGACTCACTTTACCACTACTTCTGCTCAGGCTTTTGGGATCTCTCTCTCTCTCTCTCTCCCTCTCATTTTTTTTTAATATAATCCCAAATCTACCGAAGTCTGAAACAAAAGACAAACACTAAAATTTACAGTCCAGGAATTCGTTTCGAGTATTAGTGCGGCACAAATCATTTACTGCTCTCTTGAAGAAAAATCTACTACTGATGACCCCAAACTTTTCCCACTTTAAGAGTATAATTTGTGGCAGCAAGTCAGTTTATTCATTAATTGGCGCTCTGAAATCTTTGCCAACTTTCATAGTATCCAGAGATCCACCAGGAGATCTAGATTTATCTTTAGCTTGCCCATGGTCATAAATGATGCCTGAAGTTGTTTGTCAGAACAAAATCTCTGAGAAGAGAAACAAAAATGGCATGCCTTTTATAACAATCTGACGCTCTACACACAGGCACAAAATTGTACATAACCATCCTTCCCTGCTTATAAACTCACATCTGGGGATCCTGAGAGTTGTCACTTGCCCAGCATTGGATTTTGGGTGTGCATGCGTCAACTGCATTAAGAATTTTCTGCCCCTTTCTGCAGGCATACAAAACAAACTGAACTGTAACAAACAGAGATCAGGAATGGAAATTATGTTCCTTAAACCCAGCAAGAAAAATAATAGATAACATATGAGCATTTTTCCCATCCAAATTCTCTAGCAACTCTTCTCCCCCCACCCCCCAGTAAAAGAGGGAGTGTCTCACTACCATTAGCAAGCACAAGGGAATCACTATATAAACATTTTCCAATTGTGGGTGAAAAGATGGAGGGAAGCCTACTGAAATGTTTCTCTTCAAATGCTTGTGATCAAAGTCCAGAACTGTCATTAGTTAATCAATCTGCAATGGCATACAGAAAACCTAGGTGGTAGCATACAACTTCCATCACTTTTAGCAGAGGCTTTAGACACCTAAATCTGGGCATTCATCCAAAGTTTAGTTGCAGTTGCATATTACATACCAGAAAAGATAATACCAAATCTGAGGCCCTTGCTTAACTATTTAACTGTGAATGAAGAAAAAATGAAAGTCTGTAAGTTTTTAAAAGTTTTTTTAAAAGTTTTAAAAATTAAAAAGAGGATAAAGAGAGGAAAAAAGGGCCTTTCTGAACAACGCTGAGGAAAGATGGCTTGAAACACAGAGTCATGTAAAGGAAAACATAGTCAATCAATTCTAAAAACTTGAACCCAGCATATAATGGCTTTCCTTTCAGTAGCTGGTCCCTTCCCTTCCACCTCCATTTTTCTGATCTGTGGCAGGGAGACATGTCAAATGGTACAACCTGAACTTCTGACAAAAGAATCAGAATAACAAATCACCTGAGAAGATGTCCTCATGTTCTCCACTGCAGTGTTCAGATATGTGGACTTCAACTTCCTGAATTCCCCAGCCAGCATGGTTGGGTGGCTGGGCAATTCTGGGAGTTGAAGTCCACACATCTTAAAGTTGCTGAGGAACTGCAGTGTCCCTCAACCTTGGCAACTTTAAGATGTGTGGACTTCGACTCCCAGAATTCCCCAGTCACCCAACCATGCTGGCTGGGGAATTCGGGGAGTTGAAGTCCGGACATCATAAAGTTGTTGAGGTTAAGAAACACTGCTCTACTGAACAGATATTTATTTTTGCTGGATCATGGAGAAAGCACAAGAGTTCCAGAAAAGCATCTACTTCTGCTTCATTGACTATGCAAAAGCCTTTGATTGTGTGGATCACAACAAACTGTGGCAAATTCTTAAAGAGATGGGGATACTAGACCACCTTACCTGTCTCCTGAGAAATCTGTATGCGGGCCAAGAAGCAACAGTTAGAACCGGTCATGGAACAACCGATTGGTTCAAAATAGGGAAAGGAGTACGACAAGGCTGTATACTGTCACCCTGCTTATTTAACCTATATGCAGAGTACATCGTGAGAAATGCCAGGCTGGAAGAATCACAAGCCGGAATTAAGATTGCAGGGAGAAACATCAATAACCTCAGATATGCAGACGATACCACCCTAATGGCAGAAAGTGAAGAAGAACTAAAGAGCTTCTTGATGAGGGTGAAAGAGGAGAGTGCGAAAGCTGGCTTGAAACTCAACATTAAAAAAACTAAGATCATGGCATCTGGACCCATCAATCCCTGGTAAATAGAAGGGGTAGAAATGGAAGCAGTAACAGACTTCATTTATTTGGGCTCCAAGATCACTGCAGACGGAGACTGCAGCCATGAAATTAAAAGACGCTTGCTCCTTGGGAGGAAAGCTATGGCAAACCTAGATAGCATATTAAAAAGCAGAGACGTCACCTTGCCGACAAAGATCCGCATAGTCAAAGCTATGGTTTTTCCAGTAGTAATGTATGGCTGTGAGAGCTGGACCATAAAGAAGGCTGAACGCTGAAGAATTGATGCCTTTGAACTGTGGTGCTGGAGAAGACTCTTAAGAGTCCCCTGGACTGCTAGGAGGTCAAACCAGTCAGTCTTAAAGAAAATCAACTCTGATTGCTCATTGGAAGGATTGATAATGAAGCTCAAGCTCAGATACTTTGGTCACCTAATGCGAAGAGAGGACTCTTTGGAAAAGACCCTGATGCTGGGAAAGATGGAAGGCAAAAGGAGAAGAGGACAGCAGAGGATGAGATGGCTAGATAGCATCACTGAAGCAATGAGCATGAAATTGAGCAAACTCAGGGAGGCAGTGAAAGATAGGAAGGCCTGGCGCAATATGGTTCATGGGGTCACGAAGAGTCGGACATGACTTAACGACTGAACAACAACAACAACAACTTGAATCTCACTTTTTTTCCAGGCAACTTTGATCTTTTTTCTTTTCCTTTTCCCCTGTTTTCCTGTGTATACAGGAAAAGGGAGGTGAGGAAAAGAAAGGAGACCGGGGCAAAACAGGGGAAATGAACAGAAGAATCCATCTGGCCCTGCCTTTCTTGGCAGCTCCATATGGATAGTCTGGAATGCCTGCTTTGTAATCTTCGTGTCCTTTCCCTCCAAAATAAAAACTAGTTTATATAACTATCATGCCATAATATTATGATCTTAAAGCTTAGTGATGATGTTTTGCTCAAATTCCATAATGTATTCTGATTAGTTAGTTTATCATAATTTAATTCCAATCCCTCCCTCGAGAAGAGTTGCAGCAGATGCTCTGACAACCTGAAGGGGTTTTGTCAGTGGCTTAGTAGAAGGGAAAAACGGCAGGGCCTTAATCAGCAAGAAACAGAGCGGGTGGTGCCAAGAGCAAAGCAAAATGCAACATGTGCTGCATGTAACCTGGACTCATTCTTTGGCACCTTCTTTCAAATATTTTATTCAGCGATTTGCTTAAAAAGCAATGGCTTTGCCTGAGACGCCAATAGAGAATTAAGAATCTGTCTCTAATGTTTTTTTTTCCTAAGGCCTCTTTCCTTTTTAACAAATTTAGATCAGAGAAGAAAATATTTCCAATTGGTTGAATGCTTGCCCAAACAATATGCTGTAATAGTGGATTCTTGCAGTGGGCAGGTAATTGGACTAGGTCCCTTCCAAACCCGAATTCTGTGATTTTATGGATATGAGTGGAGACCACTGATTTGTAATATAGTCTCATGTATGCATATCTAGGAGTAAAGCCCTTTGAACTTCATGAAGCTTCTTCAAAGTAGATATATCGTTTTCCATTATTAGAGCACATTAATCAATTAGAAAAATCTACTTCTTTCAGTTGGAACTATCTCCAAATTATGCCTCTATCTGCTGAATGAACCCTATCTCCATTTCTTAAGCTTTTCAGAAAAGTCCCTGTTTGGGCTCCCATAAGTTAGGAAGACAACAAGAGCAGCCATTTATAGTAGTGTCAGGATGCCAGACTGCCACCTCCATCATTTTTTTTCACCAAGCCTTCCTAGAGACTCAAAGATGCAGCAGTGATATATTTTTTGATATATTTTAGGATTGAGAATTATTTTATCATGATTTTATTGTTATTAGAAACCACCTTGTGATTTTTATCAGAAGAGTGAAATAAGATGGATGGATGGATGGATGGATGGGTGGATGGATGATAGATGATGGATGGATGGATGGATGGATGGATGGATGGATGGATGGATGGACGGACGGACAGGCAGACCCAAAAATAAGTTTGGCATTGTTTGGTACAATTCTGCACCTAGCTAAACATACAAATTCCCTGAAATAAATGTGATTCCCCCTTTATATTAATATATAATTGCAGGTTCAACAGACTGTCATACATTCTAACATTTTACAGCTGAAAATTGGGGCAATTCCTGACCCTACATTTATTTCTAAAATTGCTATCTAATAAACCTCCTCTTGACCCCCTTACTAAATACAGCAGTGAAGGTTTTGTTTTCTCATTTTCTGTGCTATACACGCTCCTATTTATTGTTCTTCAGATTAAATATCTATGCTGGGAAAACTGCTGTCAGCAATTAAAAACATATCTTGACATCTTCAGGGAGTAAAACATCAGGCTGTGCACTGCATGATGTCTTCATGTGAAAGTATGTTCATGGATATGAAATGGAAATAAAATGCATCCATTCAAAGATCTCGCTTGCCAAAGCAATTTTAAAAGTGGCATGATGACACTCATGATCATGATGATAACTTCAGTGAAACAAAATACTTTCTACCTTTTTTCTTATGCACAAGGAAAAGGGAGAGACCCCTTAAGTATGAGTGGAACTTTCAGACTGGGCTGCGAAACTTTGTAAAGTTGACATTACAAAATTCCCCTTTCTTTATGGTGACATTGTTCTCCTCTAAAATAATGCATAGTGTTTCTTCTTTTTCCTAGTTTCAGAGTGGTTCAATATTGAAAAATTGTGGCTTTTGACAACCTGAATGTAATAATCGCTCAAGTCCTAAGAGCAGTATTTTCAAGTATGAACCTTGGCAATAAAAAGCACGCAGTACACAAGGAGAAGTTCACAGCTCAACAGGCCAGGCAGCAGCTGAAAGTGGTTTTCTTCACACTGGTGTCCAATGGAAGGCAAAAGGAGAAGAGGACGGCAGAGGATGAGATGGCTAGATAGCATCACTGAAGCAATGAGCATGAAATTGAGCAAACTCAGGGAGGCAGTGAAAGATAGGAAGGCCTGGCGCAATATGGTTCATGGGGTCACGAAGAGTCGGACACGACTTAACGACTGAACAACAACAACAACAACTGACCCTGGAGGAAGCTTGAGGTGAAGCATGTATCCTAAGAGCCTGGTTCTTCTTATTGGATCCTTTAAACTGCAAAATGTTTTGATCTCCTTATGCTTTAAAGAATGTGAACAGGAGAAATTGCATTGGCTGAACCTAAGTTGCTCATCAACCTTGCTGGGTTTTCTTGTGAACCAATGGAGTGTCTGCTAGGCAGTAGATCTTCCCTTCCAGCATGAAGTAGACTTCTTGGCCACTCATTTATGCTGGCTTCAAAGAACTGCATCGGGAAAAACCAGCCATATTCTCTCTTTTCAAAGAAGACAAGCCTCAGAGTTGGGTGGGGATGGACAAAGAAGCAAAAGGAGGGAGGAAAAAAAGAACTTTCTGACAGTATCCCAAAGACTTGTGTCACTCTAAATACTAATTTTTAATTTTTGTGGTTTTGTAGCCCACAAATAATTAATCTTTAAGGGGACATAAGACTTTCTTCCTGACCTGCTCCTCAGACAGACAATTTCATATGTCTAAGTGTTTTGCTTAGAATTCTAAGGCTCAGGCTTCTGTGTATTATATTTTATATATCTCCAAACCAAAAAAAAAAACCTTAGTAATTATTAAAAATAGTAGCATTGAACATCATTCTGCAACTTGGTTAAAGAATACAAAACAATGTCTGCAAGAGTTGACTATGATTGCCTTTTAACCACTAGGTATGGTCTTACAACTTCCATACTGCAGCATTTATAATGTACACCGTATATGAGGAAAATGATGGTCTTTTTGACTGAGAATCAAGGGAAAAATAGCTAAAATGTGTTTGATGAGTATTTAAATGTATAATTGGTTCAATAAGAAAACAGAGATAACATGCGTGCTTCAAAATTAAAACAAACAAACAAACAAAGCAGCTTGCTGACCAATTCATGAATAGGCTTTGGATCAATAACCAAAGATAAGACATTTAAAATGTAGAAAATCCCTATATTTTCTATGCCACATCTTATTGGTTCACATTCACACATGGACACTAATAAGAACGTCTTATTAGGGAGGGGAAGCATACCTTTGTTTCTTGCTGAAGTGGGGCCTTTTGATAACAATTCTTCCTCATGATGCTCGTATGCATTCTCAGATCCAAGTTTGTAAAGTAAGCAGAACATGAGGTTGAGAAGTATACCAAGTATCCCAAGAAAAACAGTCCTTAGATTGCCATTTGCCTAACTTTGCACACTAAAGCATACCTGGTTGCTATTTCCTGGTTTTTATGCTTCCCCTACACCTGGGTTTTTCAAAGTGCATTTTTGCTGGCTATGAATAATTCAAGCTGGTTTCACTTTTACTGCCAGAATGTATTGATACGTTTCTAGTACCATGTGTAAAGATACCAGAGAAACAAGACGGGCTTTACCAGTGCTCTGTCATGTATAGTACATTGAATAGGAATAATCCTGAATACAAAATTGTGGCTCGCTATGAGACTTTGTGGTTCGGAAGTGTCGTTAAACAGCAGCAGAAAAGCAAATCGCTCTGTAGTTACTGCTCCTAAAAGGCCCCTGGGGAGAAGCCTTTGTTTGTTTTTAATTTAAAAGCATTAACAGAAAGTTCCAGCCAGAGCCACATCATTGGAATTCCAATAAGAAAATATGCAGCCCAATTTAATTTTGCAATCGTGTCACAAGGTCATGATTCAGGATTTAGACTGTTCACACAGAAGGGTTCCTAAGGGAGGAAAAAGGAGATTCTTAACACTAACAGAGAGCTGAACCAATGAGGAAGAAAGAGAGAGAAGACAGACAAACAGACCAAAGACAAGGTCCTCAGTGCCATCTTCAGAGGACCCCTCCCCACTACTGATGTATAGTGCTATCTACCCATCCAAGAGTCAGCACAAAACAGTGTCTGCTACAAAGTGGCTCTTCCCACTGCCAGTGCCTCTACTGGGCCTGTTCCTAGTCCCTGACAAATGGTACTGTCCTGATTTGTGAACCTTTCCCTTGCTATAGGCAAGATGACAAGTTTTCTTCTTCGGCTTTGCTGCTGTTCTCTTTCAGCATGTCACCACCCAGTGAGGAACACATCAAGCAGCTGAGGCCAGGATCATCTGTGGGGAGCTCAAAGTCAGGATGGTGGTCACAACCATTAATCAGAACCCCACCCCACAAAAGTCAAGATGGCAGCCATGGCCATGAGATAAAGTTTTTTGACACACACACACACACACACACACATACACATGTGTGAATGCCCAGATTGGGGCACTGCAGCAGGAATGGGATAGATCATACGTTGGGATTCTGCCTGTTTGCTTAGGCTGAGCTGTACCCTATTTGGACATCTTAAAATAATATAAAATAAAGTTTTCTGAGCTTCTGCTCTTGATATGTGTTTGGCTGCATACAAATATATCTTATTTTCATTCACAGTCACCATTCTCTTTTTCGTAGTGTGAATATCAAGCATACTTATGGCCAATTTTGCACAGAGGTTTTCCTTCCTTTTTTATTGCACCACAATAAAATGGTCTATATTAAGTATTCACATTTCTACTTAATGTGGTTCTGTATTCCCTTTTTTAATTAATTGCTTTCAGCACTCTTTTAGGAGGGAAAGGCAGAATATAAATCTGAAAGAAAGAAATAGATAAAGTTTACCCCAGAAAGTTTGCTTCAAAGCTGCAAGCTGATAGGAATCCAGTCATGTTAGAAATAGAATTCCCCGTCATGTACCAGAAGGAATATATATAGACCACCGCTAGACTTAGCTACCTGAGGCTCATAGGCAAGTTAATAACATAGTTTAACATGTAGCATTTCAGAACATATATTGCAACCTGCCAGAAAATTCATAAATCTCGTGTTTGTAGAAGTTTTAATACATATAAAGAGGAAAAAAAGGGTCTGTCTCAAGAATTTGGTCCAGAGGCTAAAAAAATTGCCCAGGTGTAGTTCTGAAGCTGTGAGGCTGAGATTAAATTACACCCATCTCCTTGGCCAGACTGGTTTTCTCCTAGTACCAGGCTTCTGCACCACAGGAAACCAAAGTGACCATCAGGAAACCACAATTATTTGAAAATGGAAACCGGTTTAAAATGTAACATGTTGCTTCTGTTTTCTATTATATGCATTGACAGTGGGTAGAACTGAGGAATTTAGCCTGCATGCATGCATGGAGGCAAATCATTACCCTGACATCCTACTGCTCTCTTAATAAGGTATAAGGCTGTTCCTAGGATTTCATAATGTTTGTATTCTTTTATTCATACGCTAATCATTGTAATTATAATTATTATAATTATTCATAACTTCAATTTGCTGATTGAGGACTTAACTGAAGGGTGTGATTATTGCTTAATCTCCCTAACAGACATAAACAAAACAATCATTCTCCATGTTTAGCATCATCAGGTAAGAGCTACATCATTGAGTCTACTTTCCTCCAGGTTGCTCCTTCCAACCTTCTGATTCCAAACTGTACTGTAGATTAATTTCAGTTCAGTTTGGAATCAGATGGTATTAATCACTGTTTGTGCTTCACTCTTGAGGTCTCTGGTGTGATTTTGCATTAAGGCCTTGATTGCTTTATAACCGCCCCCCCCCCCCCCAGTCATTCATTATCCTGTATCCAACTGCCAACTAGTGAGAGGGGCTCTGTGAAATAAAATATTATTTCCTAGTGTTTTTTTCAGTTTTTCACTAAAATAATGAAGGAAAAAAATCATGTTGGATAGTCTCTTTAACAAAAAATTCAGGATCGATCTGCAGGGCCAACGTGCCCCAGAGCATCTGTGGCCAGTGGTCATTGCTTAAAGGCTGAAGGGGACGATGTCACCTTCTCCTGCACTCAACCCATTGGGACTTCCAATTGTCTTTTCCTGCTGTGCATCAGAAGTAGTGTTTTCAGACTCATGCCAGCACAAGGAGTGCTGTCTGATTCACTGCTGCACTTCATGTCAGCATGTACAAACACCTCTACTCTAATATGCTATCGTGCATTGTGGCAAGAACACCTTGTGGAAGGAAGAACTTCCCTGAAACTGAAAAATGTTACCTGGGCCTGTCAGGTACCCAGCTTAGATATGTGGGCACTTGCAGAGAAATGTGGGGGAAAGTTTAAAACTCCTTGGTATCACTTGCAGTACAGTAGGTGTCAAAAAAAAAGAACTATAAAAGAAGTCACAGCAAGTAGACTGAAGGAGGGACGTAGTTCTTCTAGGTTTGGCAGGAGATGCTGAGGAGTGAGACGCAACTGGACAAGGTGTGGAGCAGAGGAGGCAATGGCTGGCAGAACCAGAAGCCAGAAGATCCACGCAGTCCTGAATTCCAGACAGTGGCAGAGCAAATTCCACATGGTTCAGGTGCTGGAGAACTGGGCAAGAGAGCATTCAGAGGAGAAGCTGTTAGCATTCCTAAGCCTACAGACAAAGCTGTACACAAGGTAGCGTGGGAGGAGGAAGAAAGGAGCAACAAAGCATTTTCATATCATAAGCAAAGTGATAGAAACTGAAGTCATTTAGTTAAGTTCTAAGTACTTGTTAAGTTAGGTATTAGAGTATGTATTTACGCTTGGTCACTATAAATGGACACACACACGTACACATGCTGTATATGTTTAACAATAAAGGAAGAAAACTGACTTCTGAGGCACTTCTTTTACGGAGTTGATTTCTCTTCCTTAATCACACCATCTGAAACTACCCACTCTGATAGGAGCAGAACTTCTGTAAAACAATTGCCTCCTAATTAGCAGCCCCTATAGACAGCCCAGAAGGATACCATGATTGATAGTAACAAGAGAACTCAGGTAGGACCAGTAGGGATACACTATTCTCATCTAGGTCCCAAATAAGGTTGTCCACCAGCACCAACAATACGAATTCCATCCCACTCCCAGTCCTGAATCCTGAATTAGCATGGTCCAAATCAGCATTTTTCAAACTTGGCAACTTTAAGATGTGTGGACATCAACACCCAGAATTCCCCAGCCAACACTGGTCTAAATAATTTAATACCTGTAGGCAAGCATGAGATAAACCCACTTTTCTCTGAGCTATCTCTTCCATCCCCATATGCTTATAAAATTAATTATACTCCCCCTCTTCCTAAGAGTACAGCATAAAACCTGGGAATGAAGGAAAAACATTGAATGGAAGGGTAATAACTAAATAGTATTCAGAAATAGTTGCCAGAGGCAAATAATCAGAGATGACTAGGATGACCATGCAGCTTTACACTCAACATTTGTGTCAACAAAAGAAAACCCCTGTTGCAGGCAGGAACAGTGTCTTTCTGTAAACCCTCACACTTCTTGTGTTTTTCAAGCATCAAATGGAAGCATTACTACAATCTGGCAGACCATCAAGGTTTTACGAGCAGGATTTTCTAGCGCTGAATATGAGCAATGATGTGCTGCAGCTGGCAGGTATCATGTTATTGCTGATAATACAAACATAGAAGATTCTGGTAGAAGATAAATGTCATTGGTGAGAAGGCAGCAAAGGTGGTGATTTTGGAGATCATATTTCTCACATTCTGGAGAAGCAGAGAAATATGCAATTATCATTTCTAAGCACCCTACAATACTATTGGAAAAGTAGAGATGTAACAATAATGTACAATTTTGCTAAAAGGGAACAGAAAGATTATTTGTGCCACGTTATGGTAATTTTGTAACTTTGAGTTGCAGTTTTGCATATCACATGCACACACAAGCTTTCTCTCGCTCTCTCTCACTTAATCAGGGCAACACTGTTGAGGTGCTATGGAAACACCCAAAACAAACGATGTCTTGACTTTCATTTCAAGTGGAAGCTTTACTTGAATATTAGTGGATTGGGTGACTGTCACAAAACTATTGCAGTTGTTTAGTTTGAGGCACGTACTATAGGGTGGTGAAAATGTGCTCAGTTTTCAGCAGCAAGTATTGGATATGAATTTGGAAGTACTAGGCACTCTGTCATACAAAGCAAGTGAAGGTTGCTAGAAGGAAAATACCGTTTAATTAATTACATTTGATAAAATATTATTTTAAGGAAAAAAATCTCTGCTTTAAGAGATACACAATGTTCTTTTATTTAAAATGACTTGCAAAAGAGATATTTCCAGCCATATAAACTTCCAAGTATAACATCTGCAGACCTTTGGAAATTCGTCCTCTGTAATCTAATTTCTACAAATTTATCTAACAAAAACCAGATAGCAACTATGTCTATTAGATCTTAATTGCCAAAATCCGGGTGAGCAGGAAACGGCAGCATAGGGTTAGAAATCTCTCCATCTTTTTGCTGCTATCCAATGTCATCCAGATTTTTGCGCTGGGCTAGAAATCTATAAGGAGAGGATAGGAGATTGCCCACATCTGCTCCGGATGGCTGCTCCTTGCGAGGAGACTGCAGGACAGCGGTTTCTGTGGGTTTCAGCACCAGGAGATAAAGGGATTAGTCATCTTGCTCACAACCACAGCGGAGACTTTTAGGATACTAAATTTGCAAGCCTTATTTTCTAATCACGTTCAGAAATTGCCTATTAACCATCTTAAAGCTTTCAGAGACCTTCAGAACCATACTGTAAGTTTGTAAGTTTGAAAAGTCGCCAAGTGAGTTTAGCTTCAACTCTGAACAAAAGAAAAATTAATTATAAACTTAAGAACTTTAAAAAATTGAAATAAACAACAAAAATCTAAATAAGATTTTGATGTAAGAAAGTTATAAATGGATTAAGGGTCCAGATAAATTGGGAATATTGACTTTTACTATAAGATTTTGGAACGTATAAAAAATGAATAGCTTCTCATGGGAACCAGATTTATTTTAGCTACCTTGGCTATTGTAAGTCATAAAAAAGATAAGCAACTTTATGATTTTAGAAACTGGACACTAGAGGGGACTAAAGATTCTAAGTAGAAAGGGGGAAAAGCCCGCTTTTGGTATCAGTTAGTACTGGGACTTACAAAATGACACAAAACATCGTAACATTGGAAATACTAAAGAAGATCTTTGAAGAACAGAGCCAGAAATTAGTAGCTACAATATCAACAGTGTCAGTAATGATATCTGACTCTAAAAGATATTAATGAGGGAATGACAGATGTGGAGCAAATTTCATCTGACAAGACAGAGAAAGCACTGAAAGTAGAACTACAAATGACGGACCAAGAGAATGGTTTGGAAAAGGACACTTTATTAGATATTCAAAAGAAACTGGCTGAAGTTTTCAAAATTAAAGGGGAAATACAAATGACAAACCAAGAGAATGACCTGGAAAATGTTTTCTTATTGGATCTACAAAAGAGGCTTGTTAAACCTCTGAAAAAGTCTGTGAGATGGGATAAAGAAGAATTGAAGAGAAATCAAATCCTACAACAATATTTGAATGAACTAAAGATTAAGACTGTTAGAAATAAATGGAAGGAATATAAAGTTGGTTTATTTGATCAAGGTTAAAATAAGACTTTTTTGGTAAACTTCTGGCAACACTTTATGGACTGTTTGCTGACACCACAATTGAAAAGTTGAAGTTTTATGGATTTGCTATAAACAAATATTTGCTATAAGCAAATAAGGGATTTGCTTATTTGCTATATTATTATTATTTGCTATATATTATTTGCTTATTTGCTATATTTCTATAAGCAAATATTTCTATAAGCAAATAAGGGATAAGGAATGGGATATTTATATTTATTAATTTATATTTTGAATAGATACCGCCCATCTCACGAAGAAGTGACTCTGGGTGGTTTACAATAAAACAACAAATAAATATTAATTAAAATACAATAAAAACAGTATAAAAATACAGTAAAAATACAGTAAAACCAAACACATACACAAATAATAATATCTTCCAAGATGCTGGTAATCAATAAGATGTTAACATATGGGAGCATCTTCAAGGTGCTAGCCACCCCCAGGGTTGGTTGCCCCTTTTTCCACCCCATGCCAGTTGGCAGAGCCATGTCTTGACTGCCTTCTGGAAGGACAAGAGAGTTGGGGCCTGCCTCACCTCTGGGGGAAAGTATTCCATAGGGTGGAGACCATGGCAGAGAAGGCTCTCTTTCTGGACCCTGCCAGTTGACATTCTTTCATCGATAGGGTCCGCAGCATACCCTCTCTGCTTGACTGGGTGGGACAGGTCAATATAATGGGGCCGAGACGTTCCCTCAGGTAACCCGGTCCCATGCCATGTAGAGCTTTAAAGGTGATAACCTTGAATTGGACCTGGAAGCAAACTGGGACCTGGAAGCAAACTTGGGGCACCTAAAATTGCCTGTGCGGCTACATTTTGAACCAGCTGAAGCTTCCAGATACTCTTCAAGGGTAGCCCTATGTAGAATGCATTGCAACCATTTATATGGGAGATGACTAGGGCCTGGGTGACTGACTGGATATGGGATGAAGAGATATCTGTTTAACTTTATAGGGGATGAAGAGTTATTAAATTTGTTTATACTTGTTGTAATGAAGGTTGGAAACCACTTCTTTATATATTTCTTTTCTTTGTCTTTATTACATTCTTTCTTTTCTCTTTTTTTCTTTTTTCTTGCACTTTTTATTCCTTCCTTCTATTCTCTTTTCTTTTTTCAGTTTGTATTAGTTTTTACTATTGTAATCAAAATCCTTAATAAAAATTAATAAAATATTTCCAAAAAACCCTGCAAGATTTGTCCCTGTAGTCACCATGAACCAAAATTGACACACACACACACATATATACAGTATATATAAATATACGCACACACAGTGTATATATATGTGTGTGTGTGTGTGTGTGTGTGTGTATGCTTATATACAGTATATGATGAAAGATGGCACACCTCACCTTTTTCATGTGCTCACTTTACACATTGATGCAAACTACTAAAGTACTTTGTTTAGATGTCATGACAAATGCAGATCTTCCTTGGCCTGATGATGTCATAAGCAAGGTCTTCTAAAGGATTAAAGCCTAGGAAGGCAGCTGCTGGCACAGTCCTCTAGGGCACGCTCAGTTGCATTCTGTAGCTTGAAAGCTGCCAGTACAGCACTCCAACACTGGCAGAGCGAGCTACCTAGAGGCCTCTATGTGCAATTCCTGTCATCAAATGGGACTTTCTCTAAGGCCAACTTTTCTTCTCCTTGTGGTAGAAAAAGGTAATGTCAGTGTGAGATTCATGCTTACACTCTGCTTTCATTAAATATATGTGCCTGGAGTTGAAAAGGCCTGGAGAGAGAATAAAAATAGAGAGAAACCTATTTCTGTCATTTCCCAAACTATTTTTTCACTGAAGAATTGGAAGAATGGGTGAAAAAAGTTTATGAAATATTTCCTGGTATGCTCATATTAAATGATGCATTAAATAGTTAAAATATGTAAAAAAAATGGGTTAACTTTGTTAATACACCAAATCAAGAATTGATTTAAGAAATCAGATGATCTACCTCAAACCTGCTGTTTCCAGGGTCCCAAATGAGAAATGAAATGCTTTTCTTCCAGCCTTAGAATCCAAACGGACCCATTTTGAGTATTCTGGATCCTTCCACTGCACTGTTCTTTTGTAGCTTATGCTTGAGTCGCTTTTTAAAAACCCCTTTTCCAGCTTACCCAGTCTAGCAGCCGATCCCAGTCGTATTGACTGAGACTGAATGGAGTGAGGTGGAAATCAAGGGTTCAGAAAAAAGCAGCCGTTAAGCAATATGGCCAGATTGGACGTAATGGCATGTGGGAATGACCTTGGGAGACAGGAGGAAGAGCCGCAGACCAGACAATAGTCAGACAAGCAGCAGCTGAGCCTACAGCAGGAATGTGGGCATGGCAAACATCTCAGAAGGGACCCTCCCTAGTTTCTTGGACTGTGAAGGTGAGCGGAGAGAGATGTACTTCCAGACCTGCAAGATTCTGTTAATGTAACCTTACCATAAAGTTAGAGCTAGTACCTCTGGGTGTGCTTCTTCTCTGGAATACCTTGCAAGGTTGACACTGTTGCTGCTGTGTTCAAAGGCTGTGCGGTGAGTACCTTAGAATTCAGCTGAGTGAGCCCATGGATTGCACATGCATTATCACGTACTGTCTTTTGCAGACAGATAATACACAGATGTGTGCACAGTCCTGTGCTTCACACGCAAGTGTGATTAATGCTGCTTAGGTTTGGAAATGGAAAGAATACTTGTATAGTGCTTCTTTGGTTTACTTAAACTTTGATGTGCGTGCACACTCTGTGTGCATGTTCTTGTGTCCTGATGTTGTGTGGAGGTTTTAGAGTTATTTTAAAAATACCAGTTCTCGGGACTGTACGTTACTTTCAAATCTTCTAGGAATTTTGCGGTCATTTTCCTGTGCTACTGAGTTCCTGATATAATTTTTGCTCTCTTGAGTCTCTCTGTATGATTCCTCTTCGGTTTGTTGCTCTGCCAGTTGTAGGATAGTTTGTTTGTATTGGGGTTTGTGGTGGTAGTGTTGCACTTGGTTATAGTGCCATGATTTGCACATTTTTTAAAAAAAATGTAATAAGATAATGAAATACAAAAGGAAAAGGAAAAGAAAAATAGGATAGAACAAAAAGAAATTACTATTAAATGTGAATAAAAAGCATTGTGGGAAAACATTCTAGTGATACATTCTCTCTTTCCCTTCCATTTGTGTCCCCAACCACTAACCACAATTTAGATATTTCTACTTTACACTGAACATTAAGGATTGTTTGCTAGTTTCTGTTTAACTGTTTCATCTGTTATTTTTAATTGGTCTCAGAACTTTCTTCTAGAAACCTTGTTCCAAAGGTCAAAATTTGCCTTGCTGTATAATGTGTTGCATGTAAGAGAGTCATTCCTGCTTAAATTTGGTTAAATTCCTATTATGGATATATACTATCAATTTTGCCATTGCTGCATAGCCTCCAATTTTGGTCTCCAAATCTAATATTGTCGGCAAGGTTCCTTGTTTACAAAAAAACCCTCCATAGCAAATAATACAGTTTGTACTTCTCTTGTTCTTTTTGGATATATTGTGACTGTTGCTCTTAATGTGCTACTTGCTTGCTAACTGCTCTAATAGGTGTTGATGGAAAGAACATAGATGAGAGTGATTAGCTGTCTTGTGCCCTCTGTGTGTTGAATGAGTCTGCAAGGGGCTTATTTCACTCAGGAGTGATCTTCTCTGCTGAAGAGGAGTGGGTGGGGCGATTCTGATTCCGTATGCTTCAATTTGATCTTTTGGTTTTGTAAAAAAACTTTTTAAAAATGTGTTCAAAATAAACTCTTTGCCTGATTTTTCTTCAAGTTGTCAAGCTGTTAGCAGTCCACTTGGGCAGCCACTCCATTTGCTCTTGCGGTACCATGGGAAAAATTAAGGGACACATATTGAAATCCTATGGTTTCCTATTACTAATTCAAGTTTTGTTCTGTCAGAATGCAATCAACTTAGAATATTCTGATGGAATGTTTGGACCTGATTTGTTCCCAGCATGAAACAAAACTCTTCCCCAGATAGAGAAGCTTGTCTTAGAACAGCGAGCCTTCAGTCTGACGTTCATGTCCATAGAGTGTCATACGGAAAATCATTGCCTGCATGATTCTGATTTGTGCAGGTATGGACATACCATGGCATCTAAATATCTTTTCCAAGGTCTTCATTGCTAGCCTACCTAGTGCTACTCAGTGGTGTATTTCATGACTGCTGGTTTCTTTAGTGTTGATAATCAATCCTAAAAGGCAGAAGCTATCTACCAGTTCAATATTTTCATTGTCATTTCTAAACCTGGTTCCTATACCTGTTATCATTAGGTTGGTCTTCTTTATATTTAACCTTAGTCTCATTTTTTTTGCACTGTGCTCCTTGACTTTCATGACTGGATTATTTGCATTTTCAGATGTCAGATTTATTGTTGGCATAGTGCACATTATTGATATTTCTTCCTCCAAATTTAAAACCATGCTCATCTTTTTCCAGTCAGCATGGCTGACTGGGGAATTCTGGGAGTTGAAGTCCACTTATCTTAAAGCTGCTAAGGTTGAGGAGCACTGGTATAGAGTACTGCCTCAGTCCTTTGTCAGCCTGGATCCAGTCTGTTTTGCCATGTTCTGTGTAATCTCTGGCTTCCAGTCCTGTGTTTAGATTTCACATGTGGACAATTGCTTTTTGCTGTTTATTTTAAATTCTTAAAAGTTATAAAAATAAATCTTCATTTTCTTGTATTAAGGTTTGAAGGTACTCACTCACCAGGTGATTTCAGCCTTGTCCCTTTGAAGGTGTCTAACTTCATTAAAACCATTAATAAGCAGTTTCCAAAGGTAGTTAGCAAGGGAAGTGCACAAACTTAATGTCCATTTTCTGGGATGTGTTTGGATGGAATTGGGATTTTCTTTATTTTTAAAAGAACTACAGTACTTTTACACTATAGTTTTCTTCCCCACTATCAAATGGTAGGAAATGATGACACCCCATTTAAGTTACTAGTCACAGCTACAATTTAAAAAAAAAGGTTGAAATACCACATGCTACTTTGAGGTTCAGGGCATTCAATCCTACCTTAACAAAGATGCGTGCAATCTTTTAAGAGCTGAAAATAGCATTTAACTGTTTGGGAAGGTCCAAGGTCTACAGTGGGCAGAGCAGACACAAGCCGGATGAGGCTGCAAAACAGATATGGAATTTTAAGGGTGAGCACTGGAATTTTTCTTTGGCTTTTAAACTGAACTAAACTCATTAGGAAGCTTACATCTGTTTGTGTGTTTTTCCTGTCCAAAATGGCAGGAAAGTGCACCGCTGATTTAAGCAATATGGACAGAGTTGGCTTGGGGATGGTGAGGCAACAGTGTATTCACCCCTATCTTGATCGACAATGATGTTGTGCATCATCATAAGGAGTGTTTACTTTCAATTTACCTTTATGCATTCATACATGCGTGCTAAAACATAATATATTTTATTCCATGTGCAAAAAGGTCTGCAAAGAAATTATAGTTTGTGTTACATTTAAGACTGCAACTACGTGCTGGCAATAGGTTTTGCAAGTGTAAATCCAAATTTGAAATTTGACAAGTGGTGGTGGTGGTATTTAGTCAGTGCAACTGTGGCTTATCTATTATTATTAGACTTCATTCATGAACTCAAGGCAGCATACACAGTGCTCCCTTCTCCTATTGTTCCCCACCGTAACCCTGGGAGACAGGTTGGACTGGGGGGCGGTGTCTGTCCCAAAGCTATCCAGTGAACTCCCATGGCTGAGACTGTGGTGGAATGTCGGGTTGACTCAGAAAAGGAGGAAGAGAATGCTGACCTGACAGAAAAGACATCTGAGTCCTGGGAAAGGAGGAAATGTGAGAAGGAAACTCAAAACAACTTCACCTGGACTGAGTTAGATATAGGTTGAAGTAGAGAGTGGCTTTGACAGGTTTTCAAAATGCTGTTACAAGACCCTCACTGGGTTCAAGTACATTTCAATTGAATGAGTAATTGTTGAACTCACATACAACAAAAGGTTTTAGTCTATCTCAGAAGATCTCAACAGAACACAGTAGATTTTTAACACATTTTAATTGTTAATTGTTAAGGTATTTCTAATTTCATGTAACCTGCATCTGCATAACAAACCTGCCTTCCCCTCCCTCCCCCCATCTCATCCCAATTTAAATCCTACCCCAGTTTAGCCAATCTAAATGAAGCGTAAGTGAAATGAAGCTGTCGCTCACAAAAACGTATGCCTTTTAATAAACTCTGGTAGATTGAAAAGGTGTTGCCAGATTCTTGGCTACCATACACTAAACAAAATGGCTTTCTTCCTATAATATTCAACACTCCTACTGATTCCTGTTTCCTGACTTGAAGGTCTGACAGATTTGAAGGTCTGGCTGACTTGAAGGTCTGACAGAAGGTGGACTTAAATCTGGTTCTCCTTGATGCCAATCCCATATTCCACAAGCCATGGTAATTTCCAGACAGCTCTGTAAATATGATATACAGTATAGACAGGGATGCATAGCTTCTGTATGTTTTCTGACTTACTCATGATTTGTTGTGCCTTGATCATATCTTTATTCCACAGAGGTGGAAGTCTGGAAACCAGGAATTGATTAAACAAGCAGTGATTATTTTGCTCATCTGCAAGAATGAATTGGGATTTGTTAAGGTAAATCAAAGTTTAAACAAGGTGTGAGAATGCAGCATTTCTTCTTAGGTCTTTCAGATCTAAATCCTAATGGGAAGGATGGAGTGTTTTGGAACAACAAAGATACCTTACATAGTCCTAGTCCTCTGTTGTGTTATTTTTGTTACTACCTGTTTGCTTCTTATGTAAGTAACTGGCAGAATGGATTAAATAGTGGGAAGAGGTTCTCTTCTAGTACCTAGCTTTTTATTCAATGCATTTTTAGGATATGTTAAACAATTATGCATATATATGTGTGTGTGTGTATATACATATACAGTGGTACCTTGGTTCACGAACTTAATTCGTTCCACAATTCTGGTCACGAACTGAATTGGTCGCGAACCAAATCAAATTTCCCTATAAGGTTCAATGTAAATAAGGTTAATCCGCTCTGAGCCCTACAAATGTGGTCGCCAAATGATTTTGGTCGCCAACTGAATCAAATTTTCCCATAAGGTTCAATGTAAATAAGGTTAATCCGTTCTGAACCATATGTATTTTTTTTTTAAACCACAAAAATATGAAACAAAGTACAATACGGTACAGTATGAAGAGAGAGAACCCTAACTTTGCTTGAGGTGACTTCTGGCGTGGAGGACAGGAAGGCGGGTACGGAGGCAGTTATTGTTTGGAGGGAGAGTCCCCCTCCCTACAGGAAGCCAGAACCACGTGTCACAGCAGGGAAAATGGCCGTGGGTCATGTTCGTCACCCAATGCGGAGTTCGCGAACGGAAGCAAAATTTTGTGAACGGTGCTGTTCGTGAACCGAATTGTTCATGAACAGAAGCGTTCGTGAATCGAGGTATTACTGTACATATATATATATATATATATATATATATATATATATATATATATACACACACACATATATGCGTGTGTGTGTGTGTATAGCAGAGGTGTGTCTATTGAAAAATCAGATTAATAGAAGCTGATATTATAAATTGCTCATCAGAATTTAAATTAGGTGACAGGATCTCCAATCTAGCAATTTTAAATGAATTATTAATTCATCACTATTAATCTTCATAATTTGCATAATCCATTGCCAGGCAATTCTACCTGACTCAATAAGTCTACAATCCTTTTTTTATATATATAATAATTTTATTGAAGATTCTATTATACCAATAAAACTAATACAATCTATATAGTATAGTGTAAAAAGAAGTAATTTTTAGTACTTCTAAAGTAAAAGTAAAAAGAAAAAAATTAAAAAATTAAAAAGTGCAGAAAAAGAAAAAGAGGAAAGGAAAAAGAGAAGAAGTAACCTCTCCCTTCATCCCCAGAAAGCATGATCAATATTAACAACTTATCACTATCTCTCAAAGTAAAACCAAGCAACTCTTCTTCCCATACTCACCCCATTCTCTATAAGTCAATCTCGAAAACCTCATCTTTCCATATCAGTCAGCAAAAGTCCATTAAGGGTTGTCAGAAATAACAACATAAGTATTACAAATTATATCTACTAAACCCAATTTGAATCCTTCATTTTATATTTATATCTCCATTTCTATTTAAACATATCTCCCCTATTTCCTCTCTGCAAATAAACAAAATCTTTAAAACATCATCATCCAGTCCCAGTCAACGAACCATTAAACATTACCAGAAATAGCAACCTATTTATTTTAACCTTGATCAAATGAACCAATTTTATATTCTTTCTTCTCTCTCCCAACAATCTTTAGATCCCTCAAACAAACTTCTAACATCTGCTTTCTCATATGTTCTTTGTCTCTTCTCTCAAAATCCTTGGTGCCCCCTTTGTAATTCCAGTAGAAAGAAGTTATCCACAGCACTGTTCATATTCTTACTATCTCTTCTCAGAAAATCTTTAGCAACTTCAACAAGTCCCTTTTATAAGTCAAATGTAGAACAATTATCCACATCACTCTTCTGGTTTAATATTTGTATGTCTTTTTTAAATTAGCAAATCATCCAGTTTCATTTGTAAATCCATTATTTCCATCTCCTCTTGTAGGCTATCATTTTTTAATCCACTTTCAAATCAATTTCATTTTTATTCAATGGGGCTTGTTCCTCTTCAGTAAGATCTTCTAATTTTTCTGTAATAGTAAATAACTTTATAACTTCCTGGACACATTCATTGTAAATCTCTCTTAAAGTAGACATTGATGCATTTATTTCCTTCTAGTGCCCTCTAGTGTCCAACGTGCAGAGTTGTCTTATCAGTGGTTTAAAATATAAACATAGACATTTTCCCATGGGAAGGATTCTTTCAATTAACTTCAAAGTCTTAAATCAAGTCCATCTGAGCCCTTAATCCATTTAAAACTTTCTAAAGCCAACACTAATCATTCTTTTGCTGTATATTCAAAAAAAATGTTTTTACAAATCTTTAAACTTGTAGTTAAAACTTCTTTTTTAAAGGATTGAAGAAAACTCGCCTAGTGATTTCAATAAGACTTGGAGATCTGAAAGTTCTCAATCTTTAAGAAGCAGCAAAAAAAAAAAATCCAAAGTGATTAAAAGGTGAGCCTCAGTAGAATCTAGAAACCATATAGGCTACATTAGCGGCTATAAGCTTGGTGAAATCCTAAAATTCCCAGCTGATCACAAGCTGATTGCAAAAATGCAGTTTCTGCCATCTGTTCAGGAAAAAAAAGCTTTCTGGAGTACGTGTGGGAAACCCTGAGATCTTTCCTTACTCCAGAGAGATTTCAGCAGCCTGAATCCAGCATTTGGGCACCATTTTCAGCTGCAATGCTATTTCTCTATTCTAGGGACGTCAGTTCGCCATGGCACTCACCAGATGTCTTCCAATAAGTCTACAATCCTAAACATACTTGTTTTAGATTATGTACTTTTGAAATCAGTGGAGCACTTCTAAATAGAAATTCATAGGATTATCACATACGGATATAAAATAATTGTGGTGGAAAAACTTTCTACTTAAGTTTAAATGCAGATGTGTTAAATTTCTGAAGTAGACAAGAACTTAATGGTCTTAGGGCTAGAGATCTCTTTTCAATAAGTGAAATGTCATATTCATTATGGTGAAGATCATGGCAATTTGAACTTAGAAAGAGAGGGAATGAGTAGTCACAGTGTAAACTAGAGTTGCAAATCCAAAGATTTAGTGTGGCCATTTATTCTTGGGTATTCAGTGTAGAATCGGTGATGATGCTGTTTGCTTTTATTTCAATATATGTGCACGCCCATTTAGAATAGCCGAGGAAAGCTAATGGGTTTATGATTTCCAGTACCATTTTATCAGGACTGAAGTGCATAGATTCTAACTCTGCCATTTGTGTACACGAGCATTAACACTGTGTATACTTGTCAGAAAACTAACCATGTCAGAATTGGTCATCTGAACCTATCCCACAATAAAAATGCTCAACCCAAACTCCTTCATTTGGTCTACCAATAAAACATTCTAATTTTATCTTGAACTCTTGGAGCCAGATCTAATGACCTAAGTTCAAACTTCTTCTATTTTATTAAATGCACTTATTATTTTTATTCAGATATCTTGAAAAAAAAATCAGCATTGTTTAAATGTGAGTTTTAAGTGTCTAAAGAAAAACGTATAATGCCAAACAAAACCCAAGCTTGTTTGATTCACTTACCCTATAATGTTCAAGGGTGATTAACTTAAGATATTTTAACTGTTCTTAATTTGAAACAGATGCCTATGATTTTGTCCAACCACGATATGAATCAGATCTATGTATAAAGTACAAGATTTTCAGCCAGAGTAAAATGTCTATCTGCTTTGATCCTACATGCCTGTTGTTGAAGGATGTGCCATCTCTAATCCAGTTTTGAGCTGAGTTATTTTTCCACTGACAGCTTCTACTGTCATGAAGAAATCGTGCTGTTTATTTTTGGTATTTTTATACAAAGCAAATTGATGTAGAAAAAAACAAATAGAATAAGAATTGGCATTCAAATCTCTATTCCTAATTGCATTCCTCATCAAATAGCGGAAAGAGAACTTTTGCATCTTGGTGAATATTGACAGCCCCCACCCCCACCCCGCAAAAAATCAAGAGACAAAGAAACCAAAATCAGGTTTGGTGGATTTCTAGTTTATGTACATTTGAGAGTACATGCAATTAATTTTGGTATAATATAAAATGAGAGAACAACAGATAGTCCCCCACTTACAAACAGATTATGTTCCAAGAGGTTGTTTCTAAGTCCATTTTGTTCATAAATCCAACAAGCAAAAAAAAAAAAGAAAGAGGTGGAGGCAGGAGGCAGGAGGCAGGGCAGCGGTGTGGGCAGAGGAGCCCTATCTTCTGCTGCCAGTGCATTGCCAGGTGAGGCAGGAGAGGGGGTAGTAGTGGAGGAGAGGGGAACGAAGGATGAGGCGGTGGGGCGCGGCACACTCCATTGGCGGGCAAGGCAGGAGACCTCCACCCCTTCTCCCCTGTTCTCTGCCACCGCCTCTTCTCCTGCCTTACCTGGCAACAGAGTGTGCCACGTAAACTAACCCTTTCTGGGAACTCCAACTCCAATGCAAACCTCAAATGCAAATGGGATGCTGGAGAAGGTGGGAAAAGGTTAGTTTGCGGCACACTGAAAACTAACCGTTTCCCGCCTTCTCCTGACTTCCGGTTCCAACTTCCGGCCTGATTTCCAGTTCTGATTTCCAGGTCCATCCTGTTGGTATCAGTGAAAGTTCGCAACATGAAAGTTTGCAAGTAGGGGACTGTCTGTATGTTATTTGTACAGTTTGCTCCTTGTATTATATTCATGTAATATATTCTCAAGTTTATCATCTTTTCAATTGTCACTAAATTAAAAATGAGAGCCACTTAAATGCTAATGAAAACAGCCATTATTTATAGTATCTGGATACTACATGTTAACAATTCTTATTAAAAGGATGACATTAAATTATCTGATTAGTGTAAATATATTTTATATTGATGGTATGACTATCCTTTTCAAATGTGATTGCCCTCTTTAGGGTAAGTTCACAATGCTATCTTGAAAATGGAAGATAATCTGGTAAAATCCCCTATCAGGATTAGCTTTGAGGGTAGCTTTTTTTCTATTTTGTGCTCTCTAGTATAGTAAACTTCACAGTTCACAACCAACATAACAATAGCAGAAGGTTAAGCCCCTGTGGCTGGAAAACTGGAATCAACCTCCTTTTTCTAAAGTCCTCTGAGTCTTCATAGACTGGCCCTACATCCTACTTTGAAGTAATGACATCTTAGTTCCTGCTGCTAACATCTATCTTCCACAGAGTGCCCCACCTGGCACTTTTCTGAAACCCTGATGTGTGAACACTGTACTGCCTTTTGGTGATTAAAATATCAAAATGCAAAAAAAAAAAAAAGAAAAAAGAAATACTTTTAATAGTATAATATTTTGGTCATATAGCATACAGACATGCATCTAGAGGTTTCAGCCTTTCCTCCCACTCTCACAAGAGATGAACAAAACACAACGCAAAAATTCAGGGTTGGAGAAGATAAATTACAGATCTGACCAGGTCAGTGACTTACAAAATGCAAAAGAAAATAGAAGACACCAGCAGACAAGAAGTTGATGGCGGTCTGCTACAAATGGAGATTTTTCACTACTCTGAGTCTCTGTAAGGAGATATGGTATAGAAAGTTTGAAATATTATTTCTGATCATAAAAAGTTTCTAAAAACAAAATTATAACTTCATGCACAACAGCTGAAGTTAAGATACCCAATTTTAGAACTTGTACAGAGAGATAAGAACATGACACAATGAGAGTGTGTGCCACATAGAAACATAAAGAATCTAACACACATTCCTGGCTAAAGCATGTTACCTCATTAGAATCGTCCTGAAGCAATGGCACTCTTTTTACCTGGATTTCCTGTTTTCTTAGGATTCCAGAAAAGAGGCCATAAGGAGATAGTTAACTCTCTCTAGTAAGACTCCCACAAACTTCTGCCTCTTTCCTTTAAAAATACCAAATCTCTGGCAAATGGAGGGTTGGGGTATCTGACTGTGTACCCCACAATCAGATACCCCAACCTGATAATCAATCTGATAATCAATCTCATTTCCTCCTCATGGGGATATGTAATCTGCATCTGAGCCTGCAATACTGTAAATATTAACAAGCAGGTTATATTCACAACAATGACAAATTATGGGAGAGGCCCAATAGACTTAGCAGGGAACCATTTAATCCTTAGCATTCTTAATTATCTGTCCATTTCCTTGCAGCCAATAGCACTTAGAGTTGTCTGACTCTAGACTAGTCTGAAGATTTGTCCCATTTCATCTTTCTGCCTATTAAGTGATTGCACAGGAGAGGTTCTCAAAATTTTACAGATTAGCTCTGCCTATCTCATTCCATCTCCCACTTCTGATGTATTCTGTATTCTGTGAATACATCAGCTGTCAAAGGTTGTAAATATATATGAAGAGTCTTTCTCATGAACTGTTCAAGGATATTCCTCGGGGAAGATGAGAAAATGGTGCATGGTTTCTGAATCCTTCAACAAATTTACTTTAATAGTGGAGTGCTGTGCCATCTAATGTCATGCACAACCAAGGACTTAGAAAGAAAACTGTTTTAAAAGGACTTGTGGGAAGAAAGAACATTCTGGGTCCTCTCAAGAACCTGACTACTTCTACCTGTCTTCATCCACCCCATTGCACTACTCATCTTCAAAAGGAAGATAATACGGAAATGACAAATATTGTTGCCATAAATCAGATAAAGAAGGAGGTTTAATACAGAGGAGATTTAATAAATTAATACATTGAGGTGTTCTTGGTGTGAAGAGGTACCTGGGCTTGACCTTTGACTAATAAGGTATAATGAGATTTGGAAAGAACTACTCTGAGTGATCTCCCAGGGATCTCCCAACTTGTGAGTTTATTGTGTAAAGGAACTGCTAGAATGGATAATGCAGATTGACAAGTTTATTCCAGCTACTTTTAGGACTGTGAATAAGAGGCTTTTCCCTTTCCCATGAACATGATGACAGCTTTGTTAATCCTGGTAGTGCTTGTTCCTAATTGTTTTACAAAGAGACACTGTACTGCTTGGGTCCTGTGCTATGTAACGGCCTTCTCTTAGTGATCAGGCATGTCCCTCCACCAATGGATTTCAGACTATGGCAAAGATGGAACTCCTCCAGACACCTTTTAAACTTTGATGGGAGGATGCTGTCAGTTGAACAACAGCTGATTTTTATTCTGAATTATTATTATTATTACTGTGGATTTTTTTGTTACTTTTGCACCATATACACAATTGTTTATTGCATTGTACTGATGCGTTGTGTGCGACCAAAAGTTTTTAAATTGTAGCAGGCTAACATTCAGATAGATAGATAGATAGATAGATAGATAGACAGACAGACAGACAGACAGATAGATAGATGAATGGTCTATCTATCTATCTATCAAAAGTTTGGGAACCCTTTTGAATTTTCAATATTTCTGCATAAATATGACCGAAAACTTGCTCTCACCTGACTTTAAAAACTAGAATATTGTCCTTGAAATCTTCCTGAAGCACTGAAATCGAACATTTCTCAACATCTCTGAGACCTAAAGGAGAGCCCCTGTTTTTATTTTAATTCTACTTATTTGCACCGCACTGCCTGATTTTAAAAAAAAAATCAATTCGTGGATGTCTGACATTGTGGAATGAATATTTAAAAGCCCTCCAATTCCCAATCTCCCTCTGAAACAGCAATCAAAAGTGATATGGAACTATAACGTAATACGCTTTATTAAAAATAGCTACAAAAAGTTATGTTCATGTGGAATGTAATATGTTTCAGCTCAGGAGGAAAAAAAGTTATCTTACTAGGATGAAATTAATGAAAGTAGCTATATGTGAAAAAATAACATAACACAACACAACATACGAATGAGCTATGGCAGTGTTGTCCAAACTTGGCCACTTTAAGATGAGTGGACTTCAACTCCCAGAATTCCCCAGCCAACATGGCTGGCTGGAGAATTCTGGGAGTTGAAGTCCACTCATCTTAAAGTGGCCAAGTTTGGACAACACTGAGCTATGGGGACGATGCTTCAGCCACACTAGGTAACGCTAGAGGGCAGTAGTCTCACAGCTCTGCTAGAGGGGCACGCAGATCAAAGCGTCCCGAGCAGCTTCTCCAATAGCGCGCCGTGATCGTATAGTGGTTAGTACTCTGCGTTGTGGCCGCAGCAACCTCGGTTCGAATCCGAGTCACGGCATACAGCTGCAAGGAGAAACTTTACTTCCTCCGTCTTTTTTATTTCCAACTATCTTCTGGAGCAAATCACTTCAGATCAGTACTAAGCCTGCAAGTTTATAAATATGAACCGGCTGCATAAAAGGGTGAGTATGTTGAGTATATCCTCTCAGCCTGGGAACAGATCTCTCTGTCTGGACCAGCTTAATCCAGCCGGCTTGGCTTTGCGTGCTAGACCCACGGAGCACTGCGCGGAGGTTGCGTGGCAGACACATCTGCTCTTTCCGCAGAACCTTTGCAGCTGTGTTGGACTACAATGCTCAGCCTCCGCAGACGTTGCAAATGTCAAAAGGCCAGTGCCGGCTGCTCGTGAGAACCTAACGTGGGAGAGGGGGGGCCTCAACCATTTAAAGCAAAAACTGGTGGGATTCAAAAGGTTTATTTCTTTTAAAATCATATACTCCATTTATCTCTTCAGAAGCATTTGGGAGTTAATATACATAGTAATCGTCGAGCATGATGCAAGTAGTAAAACTAATGTACTGACATCAGTAATTATTTTACGAGTGAACAATAATTCGAGTGAATATTTGCAGAGCTCAGCTGCTGCTGTTCTGTAATCAGAGGATAGAGTATGGTCAAGCAACGGGATCACTCACCCTTCTGCAAACCACATTCTCTGGAATACTTTCTGTAATTTTTTTTAATGTTTTAAAATTAGGAGGTTGTTACTCGGCGGCTACCCGCGTTTAGGATTAAAAACGTTCTCTTTTGGGTCTGCCGTGACTCGGATTCGAACCGAGGTTGCTGCGGCCACAACGCAGAGTACTAACCACTATACGATCACGGCGCGCTATTCGAGAACTGGGAACCGCGTTGCTTTTTTTCCCATGTACACTAACTGAAGACGTCTATGCTCTTAGCGCCATCTACCGGTGAATGTATATGCAAATTTGCCCTCAAATAAGCCTCTCCTCTCGTTCCCTTCATTTCCTCTTTTTTTCGTTTCTTCGTGAGCCAATGAGAAATGAGGACGGAAAGAAAACTGTTACGGCTTTTGCGAGGGGCGGGCTCCGAATGAGATGTGAGGGTAAGAAAAGTGCTTTTCTGCGAAGAAAATACATGACTTGTACAATGGTCTTGTCCATAACACAGAGAGCAAAGCACACAAAAAATATGCAGGGCGTTATGCTAAGAACAGATTTTACCCCATGAGTAGCCCGAGAAAAATATGAAACTGGAACAAAATCATTGCAGCTTTATAGTTTTAGGACTGAAACACATTGATGACTGAAAAAACTATTAAGTGTGTCGTCTCGTAGCAACCCTAAATAGAAAAAATAGGTAAGGAATGCTGTTCTTTTCTATATTTTTAAACTATTTTAATAATATGTTAGAAATTGAACACGTTAATAAATCATAAATATATTACATTGTAATAAATATGTACCTATAAACAAAGTTTTGTTCTTAATTATTTTGATTGTTTGGTTTTTGTTCTTTTAAGTGTGTGCGCCGCCCAGGGTCATGAGTGTGAGATAGGCAGCTATATAAATAAAATAAAATAAAATACCTGCATGGAATGAAAAGGACAAAAATAAAAATGGATTTGGGAGAAAACCTGTGGGAAATAGGGAAGGAAATTAAGCTATGATCATCTTGTTCTAGCCTTTTGTTCTTTCTGACTTTAGAAAGAAAATTATACTAGCATTGCTGCTGAAGAGTAACAACAACTGTTCTCATCACACAATGAATTGCTACGTCAAGTGTAACAGTCTCCAGATATGGTCAACACAACATAGGAGAATTTGGTTTCCTTAGGATGAGAGAGCTCTTTAGATTCTTGGTGTCTCTGTAAACAACAATAATAACAACTACTACTACTACTACTACTACTATACAGGTGAAACTCGAAAAATTAGAATATCGTGCAAATGTTCATTTAGGTCAGTATGGCAACTCAAAAGGCGAAACCAATATATGAGATAGACGCATTACATGCAAAGCGAGATATGTCAAGCCTTACTTTGGTATAATTGTGATGATTATGGCGTACAGCTTAGGAAAACCCCAAATTCACAATCTCAGAAAATTAGAATATTACATGACATCAATAACACAAGGATTGGAAATAGAATAATATCGGACCTCTGCAAAGTATAAGCATGCATATGTACTCAGTACTTGGTTTGGGCCCCTTTTGCAGCAATGACTGCCGCAATGCGGCGTGGCATGGATGCTATCAGCCTGCGGCACTGCTGAGGTGTTATGGAAGACCAGGATGCTTCAAGAGCGGCCTTCAGCTCCGCTGCATTGTTCGGTCTCATGTCCCTCATCTTTCTCTTGGCAATGCCCCATAGATTCTCTATGGGGTTCAGGTCAGGTGAGTTTGCTGGCCAATCAAGCACAGTAATCCCATGGTCATTGAACCAGGTTCTGGTACTTTTGGCAGTGTGGGCAGGTGCCAAGTCCTGCTGGAAAATGAAGTCAGCATCCCCATAAAGCTCGTCTGTGGAAGGAAGCATGAAGTGCTCCAAAATCTCCTGGTAGACGGCTGCGTTGACCCTGGACTTAATGAAGCACAGTGGACCAACACCAGCAGATGACATGGCTCCCCAAATCAACACAGACTGAGGAAACTCCACACTGGACTTCAAGCATCGTGCATTGTGTGCCTCTCCATTCTTCCTCCAGACTCTGGGTCCTTGGTTCCCAAATGAGATGCAAAAGTTGCTCTCATCAGAAAAGAGGACTTTGGACCACTGGGCAACAGACCAGTTCTTTTTTTCTGTAGCCCAGGTAAGATGCTTCTGATGTTGTTTGTTGTTCAGGAGCGGCTTGACAAGAGGAATACGACATTTGAAGCCCGTGTGCAGGATCCGTCTGTGTGTGGTGGCTCTTGATGCACTAACTCCAGCCTCAGTCCACTCCTTGTGAAAGTCCCCAACACTTTTGAATGGCCTTTTCCTGACAATCCTCTCCAGGCTGCGGTCATCCCTGCTGCTTGTGCACCTTTTTCTACCACACTTTTCCCTTCCACATAACCTTTTATTGATGTGCTTTGATACAGCACTTTGGGAACATCCAACTTCTTTTGCAATTACCTTTTGGGGCTTTCCCTCCTTATGGAGGGTGTCAATGATGTTTTTCTGCACAACTGCCAGGTCAGCAGTCTTTCCCATGCTTGTGATTCCTACTGAACCAGCCTGAGAGACCATTGAAAGGCTCAGGAACCCTTTGCAGGTGTTATGGATTCATTAGCTGATTAGAGTGGGACACTTTGAGCCTAGGATATTGAACCTTTTCACACTATTCTAATTTTCTGAGATTGTGAATTTGGGGTTTTCATAAGCTGTACGCCATAATCATCACAATTATACCAAAGTAAGGCTTGACATATCTCGCTTGGCATGTAATGCGTCTATCTCATATATTGGTTTCACCTTTTGAGTTGCCATACTGACATAAATGAACATTTGCACGATATTCTAATTTTTCGAGTTTCACCTGTACAGGCAAAGTGTAGAGCAGCTCTCTTATGGCTATTACTTGGCATCAGAAATCTCCTTGTATATTAATGCAACTCTGCCTTCAGCCAACTCAACACTGTTTTCGCAACTACCCGTCACATCTTAAACTGAAAAATGTCCCTTCCCGTAGCTGAAGGGACTCCAGGAAATGTCCTTCTCCCCAGTTGTCAGAAGAACAACTTTGGCTAGGAGCAAAACGTTGAGCCACTTTGGAATGGCTGAGATCCACTCTTATGTCTGAAGGATCCCAGCAACCCCAACGGATTGGAAGTTGGTGCCACATTTTGAGTCTTCCCGCGTTCTCTGAAGCTAGGAATATTCTGATCCCGATCTACAGCTTCCATGGGTTCCGACCCCAGAATGGCAGAAACGTGCATCGCCACATTTTGGATCAGAGTCAGTGATCTTGGAGGTGCAGGTTGCCATACAAGACTGCCACCCCTACATTGTAGTGTCAGCTGATCAAACTGACAGCTTTTACCAAAAAAATAAAAAAAAAGATGATCAACAAGCAAAACTATTCTAATTAAGGGGTAGGAACAGAAGGAAACTAACATGTTCTCTTGCTGCTATATATTAAATGATGCTTTATATAAAACTAGAAATGGTTTTAACCCAGAGAAACACTTTACAGATAGAGAATAGATAATAACAGTGCATTCTTTAATTATGCTACATGAGTCTCACACATTTCACAATTACAGCAATCACTGTTTCCCTTTTAGAAGTTCCGATAGGAATGTGTCAGTTTTGCTAATGAGAATTCTACATATGTTTCAGTGAAGAAAATGGGCCGTTGTAAAATAAAGACATATGAAGAATAGATGTCAAATTGAACCAGGAAACATGCTAAATGTTTCACAAAGATTCCAGCAGAGATGATTTTGGGTATAACAAAATGGATTTGCAATAATAGCCGACTGTAATGAAATGAAACCATACCATTTTATTAAAACAAACAATACCCTTCAATTTAATTTAGTGCAGCATCAGTCATGCAAGTTTCAAACAGGACTGCAGTAATTAAGGGCTATTTTGATAACTGCTATATCTTGATATCACAGCCAGCAGTATAAATTTGACATTTGGACTTTACCATGCATTTGCCCAAGACAATTATAGTCCAGAGTAAAGTATACAGTAGAGGCAGGGGTGTCAGATCACAGAGACAATATTTGGAAGTATCCCTTGAGGATTTTGACCACAGTATGCATTTTCCAATATAATTGGACTCTCTTGAAAGCCTGAGTTTAAAACTAATATATAGGATAATGAAACTGGTTGCATACTCAGTTATGGTTACTAAAAAGATATAAGGTTTAGAGAATTAATACAGAAAATAATGACCATTCCCTACTGGAGGATCTGATGTGTTCTGCTGGAGGCACGAATATATCAGCCATTGCCACATTATCTTCCTGTGTTTTTACTTGTTTGTTTTTCTGCCGTAAGAGCAGATGCAACTTAATTCAGATAACTTCCAAGAGTCTTGAGATTGTGTGTGCGATTGTGTGTGTGTGTGCGTGCGCCTTCGAGTCAGTGGTGGCTCCTGGCAACTGCCTGGACTAGTCCCTGAAGTTTTCTTGGCAGCATTTTCACAAATGGTTTGCCATTGCTTCCTTCCTAGGGCTGAGAGAGAGTGACTGGCACAAGGTCACCCAGCTGGCTTTGGGCCTAAGGTGGGACAAGAACTCCTGGTTTCTAGCCTGATGCCTTAACCACTACACCAAACTGGCTCTCTTGAGATTGTAGCAGGTAAAAATATCTCATAAACAAACAAATAACCAGTATCTTGTTCTGAGGGATCCACAAAGCAAAACCTAGTAAATTTGTAAACATAAACAACTCCCATGTTGCTTTGCAGAGGCAGCACAGAAGGACCACAATGGTTCCTTTGGGTATAACGCCTTACTCTTCTTACAGAGTGTGAGCTACATCTGCTGGCTGCTTAGATCAATCATGCCAGTCTCTTCTCTCCCATGGCAGCCACAGAACTCTTTGGTTTACTTTGAAGACCAACAAAATGAGTCTGCCGGTCATTCCACATGGTCTACCGTCATTGTGATAGCAACAAAAGTGATCAGGGAGACAGTTCAGAGCAGTCTGTTGTATCTTTGAAAGATATCAACTGTGGTGGGAAATTTCATTCAATGAAAGCCAACAACTGGAGAGGATCCAACAATTTTTATAAAAGTGATCACTGGACTACACAACAAGAGGGAAGTCAAATCCTGAAGCATCAATGTTCTTTTTTATCCTATACACTCACGGTTAAATCAGATATGTGCAGCAAACAATATAGTAATGAACAGTAGAGCAACCTTTACTCAGATATCAACATTAATGGACAGTTGGCAACAAAACTGGGCAACAAGATCAGCCTTCTGGACAGTGAAGAGATGGAAACGGTTATATGTTACCTTGGAGTATATACACTGATGTAACATAAGACGTTGATTCAGTTCATATTGCGAGCTTCCTTGTTGATTACTACAAAATACTGAGAATATAAGTATTTCATTAGATCATTGTCGTTGAAAAAATCTGGAAAACTGCTGGCTGAAAAATTAATACAACCACAAAGAGTTCTGAAAAACCCTTTACCAAAGGATAAATATATTCAACCCTGCTCACTGTTTATTAGCTATAGTAATAGTGTTTCTCTTATTAGATTGACCATGTGTACAGATATCATTCTGGATAGAAATGTTAAGGATGGACACCTTAAAATATTTGAATTTCTCATTAATACCCTTAATATCAGACACACAATCACAGAACCCCAAGTTTCTATTCTTTTATTATTATTATTTGCCTAGGTTATTTTCAGTGAATGTGGCCTCTCCCTGTTCATTGACTCAGAACAGGCTCCCCGATTTTGTGAGGAACAGCAGAAGAGATGCCTAGAGTACCATTGGAGAAAGATTTAAAGTGAATTTGGCCAAACATGAGCTCGTATCAGAGATTACATTGTCATGAGAAGAGCAGCAAAACATACATATTTTTTTGCTCTTTTGTGTCTACAGACAGCCAACCAGCAGCCCTTTTTAAAGGTGACCCATACTCTGTTGGGAAGGGATGGGTCACAAGAACATCTACAGGGCCACTGTGAAGAATATTCTAGGCATCTAGTACATAAAGTCACTCAGATACACTCAGAGTTGGACTCTGTCTGGGCAGATCCAGTTGAGGTGACTGAGGTATGGTTTTGCTCAGTTATCTGGGAGGAGCTTGATTCTTTGGCTTCTGAGGAAAGGGGATCACCTGAGGCTGCTCAAGACCATTAACCTGGCTATCTGCTTGTTAGATCCATGTCCCTCCTGATTGGTGAAGGCATCCCAGGAAGTGGCATGTGGTTGAGTACAGTCTCCAACCACCCCTTTTGGGGCAAGATTGTTGAGAAGGTGGATGGATTGAGATTCACAGGGCTCTCAATGAAACAGATTATCTGGATTCTTTTCATCTGGGTTACAGGTCAGGGCATACTACAGAGGCGGTATTGATTGCACTTGTTGATGATCTCTGGAGGGGGTGGAGGAGGGGGTGCAACAGATCTCTCAGTGGCCTTAAATATCATGGTATTCTTCTGCACTGACTTTGGAGACTAGGAGTGGGAAACACAGTGTTGTTGTAATTCTCTTCCTTTCTCTACAGCCCATTCCAGTTGAGATCAAACCCCTGATTTCCGGAATGCCACATGGCTTGACTCTGTAGCTTCTCTAGGTTATCATCTATATAAAGCCACTGAGTGAAGTCATCAGTCAGCACAGGGTCAGGTATCATAGGTATTCTGATGACACTCAGCTGTATATCTCAACCCCAGGGTGACCAAATGATGCTGTCAAAGTCTTGTCTCAGTGCCAGAGGCTTTTGGAGTCTTGATAGGGAAGAATACACTTAAGTTCAACCCTATCAAGACTGGATGGCTATAGGTACATGGGCCATCCAGGTCTGGGACTCTCCATCTGTAGTATTGAATGGGCTTGCATTTCCCCAGATGGGACAGTGCACAGTTTCTGGATCTTTCTGGACTCTCAGCTTCTGCTTGAAGAGTAGTTGACAGCTGTGGGCAGGAAGGCCTTTGCATAGATTCAACTTGTCAGCCCATTCCTGGGATAACCTTGAAGAAGGAATGCAAGAACCATTGAGTAAATGTCAAGTTAGCCCAAGGAAGGAAGACAGGATGAGAAAGAAATTCAAGATAACCCTGCTTGATCTATACTGATAGAAGGGGCAGAAGGAAACTCAGACAGGCTTTCAAAATTCTGTTCTTATATCCTATAATGACAGAGTTCTAGTAGTCCTTGCATTACCTGCTCCCTGAGCTGGACAACCTCAAGGGCTGACATAAGGCCCTTCTTGTGGTCATGCATTCCTGGTCACCTTGTGTATGGTCTACAGCAGTGTGCTTTACATGGGGCTGCCCTTGAAGAACATTCGGAAGTTTCAGCTGGTCCACCATGTGGTGGCATGAACAGTTATGGGCATTCCACAGTATAACCATATAACACCTCTGCTGCACAAGCTGCACTGGTTACCAGTAGGCTCTTGAGTGCAATTCAAAATTTTGGTGGTCATCTACACAGCTGTACATGGCATAAGGCCTAATTATTTGAGCAACAGTTTTCTCTCATTGTTTCTGCCCTTCCCATAAGATCAGTTAGTTGGCATACTCTTTTAAGCCAAGTCATCAGATGAGTCCCAAGAGGAGTGGCTTCCTTGTTGTGGCACCTGCCCTATGGAAGAGCACCCCTCCAGATATTTGAATGGCTTTAACTCTGTTTCCCTTTAAATCTGCTGAAGGCTTGGTTTTTTCTCAGGCTTTGGGCTAGGATGGGAGGCAGGTTGCCCATGTGAGGGGTTTTAAAGATTTTTTATTGGACAGTTTGTTCCACCAGGATGACCATCTTTCTTTTCTGTTTGTGTTTATTTTTTATATTTTTGTTTTTAATTCTGTATGCTGCCAGGGTCATCAACAGGTAGCCTTAGTAATGTGAATAAAAAATGTATGTATATTTATATGTATTCATGCATGCATCTATTTAGATTCAGAAAGTCTTGACAATACAAAGGAGAGGCTAGTATTTCCTTCAAATGCCATATCTTCATTTATTTCAGTCTGGGTTTAGGTTTGATTCCAGCACTGAAAGAATCTTGGTTTCTTGTGTCTGGATAATTCCAGAACCTGCTGATTCTCCTAGAATTTTTGGCAACATTTTATAGCTACTATCCTCCAGGAAGTTTATCTCAATTGGAAAAGTTCAGCTTTATTTATTCCATGTCCACTATACCTATTTTTTATATCTCTGTAAATGTTTTCATAATATTTTCAGGAGATTTCTGGTTGATTTTCTGGCATTTATGCTTTAAGACCGCACAACGTCCTAGCTTACTTCTATTTAATATATATTTGAAAGCACTGAGTTCACTTAGAGATTAAGATGCGTTCATCAGTGTAGGATGACATGCATCTCTTTCTCTTCCTCATCAGACTAGGAAGCCACAGAGGAGCTTAATCAGTGCCTACTCAAAGGACTGGATTGGATGGGAGCAAACAAATAAACCCTAACCAAATATAAGCTCCTTGGATGAGCATCTTGTGACTGTATCCTGGAACACATTTCCACCCTCCACCACCCCGCCCCTGAGGATCCAGAATGTTGTTTGGGAGAGCTTGTGATCCATTTCTGTACTGGAGATACAAATGCCTTCCAAAGCACGGAGTACCTTTTTTCATCATAGGCTGGTAATGGCAGCTATAAGGTGATCTTAATGGTCATAACTTGGGTTAGTAACTTCTGCTTTACATTACTGCATTATGCTATAGGGTGACTTATACATTCAACAAATGAATTAAATGTAAATCTGTAGCTAGCTTCTGTCACAAACCTAAACTACTCTGAAGAGAAAAAGACATATTTAAATGTAAGACATCTTCCATCCTGCCTATCACTTTTGAAACATTACATCCGCTCTTATCCAAAGTACTAAAATTGAGTCATGGATGGGGAGATTTCAAGTGTATGTACTGAGCATATATCCTTGAGAGTAAATCCTGTTTAATTCAAAAGTCTGTACATCTAGCTTAAGATACTTAAGATGGCACTGCATGACAGAGTAGGGAGACAGGGTTCGGTTGTATCACATAAGTGTTGAACCATTGCTATCACTAAGCAGAGAGGCAGCAAATGGTCATGGCTTTTCAACCCTTACTCTCTGTCATCAGACCTGGTCTGCCTTGGCAGTGCCTTTCAAAAGCCATAAATAATACATAAGTTACATCAAGTTGTATTTACAGAAAGCATCTCTTAAACAACCCTGATACGCTATGCAGCATTCAACTGTTAAGTGTAGTGGCCTTGCTCAACTCTTACTAGTATAGGAATGCATTTTCAACGATCATCCTCAGCAAAATTATCAAAATGTTTGATAGGCATGAAACGGTGAGAATCCTGCTTTTCCAACATAATTTTTATCCTGGAATGAATATAATGGAAAAACAACATAAAGGACCACATGCTTTTTTCCATTGCCACATTAGTAGCAGTTATTTTGTGTGGTATCTGCTGTACTAATGACAGAAAGAAAGCTATGAGATAGTAGGACCAAACCTGCCTTTAAGTAGAATGATTGATTTATATATATATTCTTAAAACTATAGTATGTTTATTTTTTTCAGAAAGCCTTCGAAAATGAATTCATAAATTGCTGGTTTGAAATATATTAGGGCTGCTGATCTAGGATCTTGAATGAATAACCTAATGTATTTTTTGATTATGTAAACGTAAATTAAATTGAATGCAAATGTATTGATAGTTTTGGACAGAAACATAATCATGATTAGAATATACTGGGTAGACTAATTTATTTACACACACACACACACACACATGAGAAACCCAAATAGTGATATCAGTCCATCAAAAAAGAAGGACGTCCCCCACTAATTTAAAAGCTTAAAAACACAAGCATCTGTGTTTTTAAGCTTTTAAAAGCTTCCTTGTCTCATAGGGAAAGCGTTTTGATCACCTAAATACATATGGGGCGCTTGGAAGCAGGAGATGGAGATATGCCTATCTTCCACCACTGTTGCCTGTAACTTGGAGGCCCACTGCCTTGAAACCTGAAATACATTGGCTCTTTAAGACCAATAGCCCTTGATAGACCTGCCTCCATGAATGTATCCAATCCCCTTTTAAAGCTATCCGAGTTGCACTATGTAAAGAAGTGCTTTATTTTTCCTATTCCAAACCTCCTTCCATTCAGATGTATTGAATGGTCCCTGGTCCTAAGATCTGGAGAGGAGAAAAACCTTTTCCTGTCTACTTTCTTCATGCTACTTCATTTGTGTTCTTCCTAAGTCATTTTTTTCTAATCTAAAGAATTCCAAATTTCCTCTTGTCTCATAGGGAAAGTGTTTTGATGATTTTGGTTGTTCTTTTTCTGCTCTTTTTACACTTCTGTTATTCAGCAACTAAAACTTCATGCAGTATTCCTGATGTGGACAAACCACAAATTTGTATAAGGGTATTACTATGTTAGTGTTTTCATTTTCATTCTCTTTGCTGATGAACCCTAGCATGGAATTTCCCTTTTTCACAGCTGCTGCACACTGAGTTGACATCTTAATTGAGTTATCCATTATGACGCCAACATCTTTTTCTTGCTTAGTTACAGCTTAGACCCCCCATCAGAATATATATGAAGATTTTTGCCCCAATGTGCATCACTTTATACTTACTTAAATTTGGTTGATCATTCATCCAATTTAAAGAGATCCTTCTAGAGCATTTCACAGTGACTTTTGGCTTCTACCACCCTGAATAGTTTACTATCATCCACAGATTCGGCCAGTTTACTGCCTAACAAAGTTGATTTATAGGTACCTATAGCATCTTTAATAGGACTAGCCAAAGCAACATAAAGAGGCATGCAAGCTATTGATCTAAAACTATTCATAAGCTGAAGTGGTACAAACAGACAAAGATTGGAAAGAATCACACAAATCCAAAAATTAGGCCTTTGCACAGTTGTGCAATTCATAAGTTAAAATCTGCCGCAAGATATAGATTGCAGGCTAAGTGTGTTAGTGCCTGGTAGATTTCAAAGTATCAGATGATCCTTAGCAATCCTGGATAAGGAAAGACTTCAAATCTACCCTCTCCATTTTACTTCACTTCTGAAAATGCAAAGACTGACTCTCCAATCTGCTTCTGCTGTAACCAAGCAGACTTCTGGCCTAGCAGAAAAACAAAATAAAAAGAAATCTGTTGGAGTTTTTGTAAGCAAACTGGGAATAGGTTTTAGATGGAGCAATAGGTCTAAAAGCCCATTAATTCAAATGATGTAATGTTATCTAATTGTTAGAGGAAATCAGGACCATATAAAATCCCACTTCTGGTTGGAGAGAATAATCTTCCTCTGGAGGTATGATCCACCTCAGGTGACTAAGGGGTGGGGAATAATGCCTTCCTGGAAAAACATTTTGGTCCATCTCCCATGTTACTCTGTAATATACAGTTTCATCCTTAGTTCTTATTATAAGAATGATTTGGCTGGGTTAATCCAATTCAAATGATTAAGAATGTCATCAGCCCTGAAAAGTTATGTTAGATTTTAAGTGTACAAATATGAAATAATAATTAGGTTCCCAGGACCAGATATAAAGTATCTGTCTGCAATTGTGCTATGATATTCCTTTAATACTGCAGTGTAAATGCTTACCAACTAATAGGTTTTCAGCTTAAGATCTAATCATCTACTCTTGAACTAAGATGCTTGAATGAAGCTGACTCCTTTGGAACTAAGCACTTTTTAATATCAACAGAGACATATGGTCCTGAGACTTAATTATAAAAGATCTCTTCTGAGCCACCTAGAGCAGAAGCAGGACTCGGCATTATTATTAGTTTACTCGTGTATTTGTAAAGCATATAATGGAGAATAAGATCTTCTTAGTTTATTTGGGCAACTGTAACTATTTCTTTGTCATAGATTTGATTTTGCATTTCGGTGTACAATTTTATATGTAAATAAACATTCTTTCATCATGCTCTATGTATGAGTTGTAGTTGTGAGAATGTGCCAGATGAAACAAAAGTATAATGATACTATGTTGGGGCTATTAGTATAATGAACCATGGAAATTGCACATGAAAAGTAGACTGTAAGCAGGCTCAGTTATTTTAACATCTGCATTAAATGCATCAAACAGGAGGTTTTAATCCATTCATGCGTTTGCATAAATATAGGTAATACAGAGCCAAAACCTAAAATATATATTTTTTAAAATTGTATTTTGCATACTGTTGATTTTACATTCGTGTCAAGGAAAAGTCAAGGATAAGTGTTATGTGTGAAATGAAGGCTTTTGAAACTTCTCCAATAAGAAGCAAAGTAAGAGGGGGTTTTTTTCGCTTTAAAGCAGAGGCAGTGAAAAGAAAAAAATGCCTCTTGTATGCCTGTTTAATCATACAAGAAGCAACCTTAACAAAAACTTCTTGAAGCAACAAGCCTGTGAATACTATTTGGAAATAAGCACCAAAAGGTACACAATATTTATTTTTTAATTAAATTAATATAAGACTAATCCATAAGAGTCATTTATTAAATAGAAACTTTATGGAGATTTCAGAGTTACTTAAGAAAGTGTGAATATTAATGGGAAGTAGGAATAGCAAAAGAATACTTCAGTATATTCGAACTGCACTGGATTATTCATGACTTGGTTGCACTGGTAGCCAGACATATTAAATAATTTAATAAATGCTACTTTAATAGTACAGTACTATGAATAATAACAACAACAACAATAATAATAACAATAACGGATAGTCCCATCGACACTTGGGGGTCAATACTGACAACTTTGGAGAACCCGGATCTAGATGGATGTAGATGAAAATAGGAATTCGTAAGTTGGTGATAGCTGCATGTTATGCTCCAATGAATGGTGATAATGGAAGATCAAGGGATGAGTTTTAGGAAAAATTGCACAACATTCTGAATGAATGTAATCCATGGAGAAATTTCTTCTGTTCTCTAATGTGAATGGGCCATTCATGTTATTTGAAAACTCAAGAATGAATTAAAATGGTAAGAATGGTTATAGAAAAAGTTCTGTTTTGAATAGATGATTTAAGTTTATTCATACCTACATACAGCAAATGAATTATTATATATCTAAAAGCATGACTGTTTTTACGGTTTATGATGAAAGACTGAGAGAATTAATGAAAGTTACAAAGGTGGTGAGAAATTCTGAATGCAGGACTGACCATTTTTGGGTAGTGCCAAGAATTGATCTTGGAGAAAAATGGAGATGGAAGGAAAGAAGTGAAAGACACTAGACTGGAAGCAGAATAAGTACAGAAACAGAAGGTATAAACCTTTTCTGTATGAAAAAATATTACAATATAGTTTAATCTTGAAACAGAATGTGTGGAATGTGGATATAAGGAAAAAGAATATGGAAACTGCTTGGAACAGAATAAAAATAATTATGATACAAAGAGCCATAGAAGTGTGTTGACTTATGCTAATGGAAAGAATGAAAAAGGATTCTTGGTGTGATGATGACATGAAAAAGGAAGTGGATGGAAAAATGCATATAAGAGAATGATTGTTGCTAAAATGAGGACAAAATAAAGATGCTGCATAATGTGTAGAGAGAAAATAGCAAAAATAGTTAAAAGAGTAAGAAATGGTTAAAGTTAACAGATACAATGCAGAGTGATTTTGATAGAAATTTAAAAAAAATTGGAAGTGGTGAAAAAAATGTAAACAAGGATCTTCTAATAGAATGAATGGAATTAAGTATAAATGTGATAAAATGATTTCAGATGAAACTACAGTGAGGAAATATTGGGAGGAATATTTTACAAATCTGTATAGAAATAACAGTCATACACTGAAGAGTGGGTTGAAAGGTATGCTATAAATATTAGTGTGCAAGAAAACATTAATGAAAAGCAAGTTGTTAAATGCTGAGAGAATACTGAAAAATGCTAAGATTGCAGGTGTAGGTGATAAAACTGCAGAAATGATAAAATGTAGATATGGTTTGAATATGGAGTGGCTGTACAACTTGTTTAATGTGTGAAAAGAGTGCATCTGTGCCTGATAATTATTTTTTTATACAAAGCAAAATGTAAAATTTTATGACATGCTAAGACTGGTAGAAAGTTAGAAGGTAGTGAGTTGAGAGGAATGAATATTTGTCAAAACAAGCCAAAACAGCTTTGTGCCCTTCATTATATGGAAATAAGATTTGGATAGGTCAGAGAAATATACTAAGTTGAATACAGTGTGATGGGTTATTGAAGAAGTATATATAATAATATAAAATAGGGTCACAAATGAATGGATGAATGAATGAATGAATGAATGAATGTGTATTGAATACAAAAGTGAGAGACTAGTATGAAAAAAAGCATATAGAGGTGGGTTGGTCCTGCAGAAAGAATAAATGAGGATTGCATCACAAAACAAACATATGAAGGAAGAATGAATAGGCCAAGAGGAGTGGGAACACTCAGAAAGTTATGGTAGATGGAACTAATGAGATCCTCAAAAAGAAGGAGATGGGCAGTTTAAAGAACAAAATATATGGTATGAATTGGTGGAGAGATGTGATGGAAGCAAGGATGGTTAGCAATGATAGAAAGGAATAGAGAGGTAGAGTGAACATTGTTAGTATAAACTAGATTTAGTGAGATTTCCTGTTCTTTAGGCTTATCTACTGCCTTAATTTCTTGTGTCCACTTCCATACTTTTTAATGTGATTTCCATAACACTGCTTACCCTGAAAGGGAATATGTGATAGGGATGAATGGAAATTCAGAAAAAAAGACTATTATTTAAACAAAAACATAGTACAATCAATCATACTGATGAAGGTTGTGATTGGAGCATCTTCAGCTTGCTCAGTCAAGTGCTAATCACTGAAAACTCTACATCTACTGCTCTCTTATGTTCTTATAATTCTTTTAACTGTATTTGGACTATACAGCCTTTCAATAAGAGGGAGAATTCAGATAACGGACTATTTTTTGTAAAGATTTATAGCTATTAACTGAAAATGCTGTAGAAAGAACATATTACAACAGACCATCTCAAGTCCTACACTTAGGCTGCCTTTTTAAAAAGTAATAGGATGTAGCATAACAGAACAATCAAAAGAATATTTCATTTTTATGTATTTGAGCAATCGGTATTTTGCAATGATAGAGAAATATGAAATGGAGCTAATAATAAAATTCATTTTGCTTTGTTGTGGTTGTTTTAATAATCCACTATATATTCAGGTTGGAATCTTTTGCAGTACTAAGAAACACCACCTGAGGGCACCTCAGCTGCTTTTGTCCCTTGCTTCTCACACAGAAAAACAATTTGATGAGATGACAATAGATGACAGTGCTTCCCACTTCTTTCCCTGACATGATGTTCCCTGTGATGTGCAAAGTCAACATATACTTTGAATTTTCTTCAAAGAAAAGAAGTTGCAAGGAGTGATTAGTAGAGTTAAACAAGATATGGGACATCAGAAGTGGTAAACTCCCGTTATTTGGTTTCACAGAAAAATCATACTGTCCAAAGAGATAGAGGGAAATGCTTTATTTCAGCCAAAGACCAGCAGTTCCCATCCACATATCTTTCTCTTTAGACTGCTCTTCAACATCATGAGGCCTACCAACCTGGATGGCTTCCCGCCCCACATGACTTTTAACAAACTTTGTAATGGGCTATGTCGATGCATGGCAACCATTTCAAAAGTTGGCAAACTTCCCATTTTGCAAGAGGAACTAAAATTCCATGTTCTTGAAATTCCACTTATGCCTACCAGCCCTCAGATGTTGTGGATCTCTGACCTAAAGTCCTCAGTGCAGGCTATGAAACAGTGTAAAGATAAGAGTATAAGTAGACCTTTGTTGTATCAGGTCAAAGGTCATTCTAATTCAGCATCCTGTTGAAAAAAAATAGGCAGCCAGATCCTTCTGGAAATAGTGTGGGAAGACCACAGCATTCTACTCTTGTTTTCTCCATCTTGGTCTGAACAACTTCAGTTTGCCTAAAAGAATCTGATTACCTAAACAGCAAATTGAGAAGTAGAGCAAAAATCTTCTACTGATACGAACAAAGGAATGAACCCCCTCATTATTCACTGGCTGGAAACTTTTGAAGGACCCACAGACTCAGTGGCTTTTTTGTCCAACGTGCAACCTCACATAATTTGCAAACAAGAAGTAGGCAGTTTGATTTAGTCTGAATAGTGAACACATTTTCTTATGATTTTTATTATTATTATTATTATTTGAATTTATATAGCCACCCACTTGACACTTGACTCTGGGTGGCTAATCAACAGTAGGGAAAAAAAGCCCAATAATGAGAAAGCAAATTTAAAAAAAACTTTTTAAAAAACATTGTGACAGGGATATCTGCCAGGGGTCAAAAAAGTCAAGATGGTGGCCATAACCATGTGATCAAAGCCCCACCCCTTTTTATGTGTGTCATGAGGTAACAAAGCCACCTGGAGTCACCATGTGTGAGTTGGGCAGTCTTATAAACAGAAAGAAAGAAAGAAAGAAAGAAAGAAAGAAAGAAAGAAAGAAAGAAAGAAAGAAAGAAAGAAAGAAAGAAAGAAAGAGAGAGAGAGAGAGAGAAAGAAAGAGAGAGAGAGAGAGAGAGGAAGGAAGGAAGGAAGGAAGGAAGGAAGGAAGGAAGGAAGGAAGGAAGGAAGGAAGGAAGGAAGGAAGGAAGGAAGGAAGGAAGGAAGGGCTCTTTACAAGACAGGCAGAAATTATTGGAGATCTATATTGGTCTGTCTTTCTATCTGTCTATCCATCAATCCACCCTTCCATCCATAAGACACAGGCAACAAAGAAAGAGAATAAAATCTAGACATATTAAGGGGAGATTTCACCACAGTGGTTTATACTTAGAAAATAGAAGATAACTTTATATAAGTTACCATGTCATCATCACCTATGTCTTTCTTCTTCCCGTATTACGTAAGTTCTGGAAACAAACCTGGATGAAAAAAAATTCAGTTTTTGCTCCCAAGATGCTACATAATAAGAACTGTTTGTAATCTGGAATAAAGCTGACTGGAGTTATTCTAACTGAATGCAGAATAGTGATCTACACCAAACGGGAGCACATATGAAGGCATTTCCTTCTTACCCTTTCACTGAGTAAACAAAGCTTTAACAGCTTGTGTGACAGGAGTCAGACATCCCCCTCTTGTGGCCTGCCTGGCTATCCTCTGAACAGTTTGCTGCATGTCCAAGAGAGGTGAATACACATGATCAAAGTGTACAGCTGCCACAAAAGCTTTACCACCATCTTTTATTTCTTTTAAAACAAATCTGTGTCCTTGTGACAGAACTTTGTTTTTTCAAAATCCTCCCATGACCACTTTCTACATTTTATCTTCCTTGACTTAGTTTTCGAAAAGGAAAGACTATTGGGGTACAGTCACAGCTTACCCCCATTCAGCTTCAGTTGGTTGATCTTTAGATCACAAAACGTCTGTCTTTCTCAAGGCTCTCTAAGGTAGGCCATTAGGCTTCAAAGATGGTCCGTATTGAAAGGCAGCACTGAAAACTGAGCTGTTTCATGTCTTGCTTCCCCACCTATCTCCAGATTAGCAGTGACAGTCTAATAAGGTAAGGCATACGAGGTACAACCCTGTCCATGTTTTCTCAAAAACAAGCCCCAGTGACCGCAGTGGAATTCACACCCAGTTAAATGTGGAAAGCAGTGGTTCTCAAACACTTTGGTCTCAGGACCCCTTTACATTCTTCAAAATGATTGAGGACCCCAAGAACTTTGGTTTATGTGAGTTATATCTATTGATATTTACTGTATTAGAAATTAAAACTGAGAAATTTAAAAACATTTCTTTATTTGATTTTGCGGACCCTCTGAAAGAGTCTCGGGCACCCTCAGGAGTTCCCAGACCATACTTTGAGAACCACTGGTGTAAAGGGATGCAGACTAAAAACGTTTTCACAAATATGCATTTTATTAAAATGTAGTAACATTCAAATACTTTGGCCACTTTTCACATCAAATAACAAGAAGTAGAAAAAAATTAGCAACGTCTGCATATTTGTTTTAAAAGGAATATCTTCTTAGGACAAGAATATGAGCAAGTCCATTGCATGACAGCTTTACAGAAATGGTCAGCTTCACATCTTTACCAGGAAATGCTATACAGTATATTATTGTGGGTTTTATGGGTGAGTGTGTATATTTCTAAAGCAGAAATTAGTTGGTCTAGGTAATAGATTTCTTTTAATGATGTAGTGCATAAGAATTAATAAGTGCAGTTAGACTTTTCTAAAGGCCATTTTTTTTCAACAAAAAGTATTTTATCTGAGTCAACCATCACATAGAAAAATTATCACTTACAAGACTGAAAGTCTGAAAATCATTATTTAGTTATAAAAAAAGCTATTTTCCAGATCTGGATAACATCTAGCTGTTAGCACTTCAAAGATAAACTAACTTTTCTCATTCCAAATAGATCTTGAAAGTTTTGCACAAAACAACATCTAATTAAATTGGCCGATTAAGTAATTTACAACTTTGTTTATATTTATTGGATGTCTATTTCCCAGCCCCTACCAGTGGTTAAGATGCTTAATGGTGGAAATGACAAATTATCACAAAATAAAGGAGTTATGATAGACAAAAAGTTACAGTAGAATAATGGGAAGAATTTATGTCATCTGGAACAGTCAGATGAGAGTTAATGAGAGCAGAAATTATGTTGCCAGATTATAATCATTTGTAATAATAACAAACTTCAGATAATTACTTATCCTAGTATGCCCTTTAATAAATAGTTAAAACTTTTAACTATCAGAGTTTTGTTCTGGATGTATTCTAGTGCCAACTTGGGACTCATCCACAAATCTTGTTTGCTGTGGCATGAAGATGCCCCACTAACTGACATTGCCATCTTGAAGCTAGACTGTTGTAAAGTGGCCTGAAGTTTACTTTAGATGTTCCAATGTGAAGGTGGTGTTTCCCATCTTACCCAACACAAATGTCCCCAAGCTGATGGTCTAGGGTGTCTTGAGAAGGACACAGTCAGGAATTGGGGATCTGCTCATCTGCTGTGGGACTGCCCCCTTCTGTCCAGTTAGGGGGCACTTTACCTCTTTGGCCATGTGCCTTGCCTTGCCTTACCCATCTTGTTTGCACAGTGTATTTCCTTATTGGAGGGTGGTTTGGAAATGGATCAATATTCTCACCGGTAAACAAAGACAAAGTATTTGCCCTTTAAACGACTCTAGAAGATGTGCATAGCCATCCTTCCCCCATCTCAGCAAGCACTTGGTTTTGCTGTGGCATTTTTTAAAGAGGGGGTGCAGCATTTTGAACTTGCAATAGGAGTATTAATATTTTTCAGTGGATTCAAAGATCACTACTCCTACTTCTTAGACTTTTTAGTAACCTTTATTTGATTTCCAGCCCTCATCTCAGGACTAAAGGGATTCAATTGAACAAAAAAAAACCTTTAAAAAAATTGAGATCAATTCTTTTGATCAGGTTGGGGGAGGGTGACATACATACATACATACATACATTTATATATATTGATGGTCGATTTCTCTGACAGGATTACTGATCTTCCACCATATCTGAAGTCTTGTGAGATGATTTCATGGATGCTTCCCTCTAGAGGTCATCAGTATTTCTGCAGCTTAGAATTCTGACTTCTGATTCCAACCTGCAATAACCTGCATGACATCTAAATGGCAGCATCTATTAAAACAGGACTATAGGACACCGCAGTTTTGTATTATATCTCTGAAGTTCTTTGATGCACTTCTCACAGTGATAGGAATATCAGTCTCATGTCAACTGGTTGATAATCCTGTGACAGATCAACTGGTTGATAATCCTGTGCTGAATACTGTAGTTTGAAAGAAACATTTGTTGGATGGAAAACGAAATGTGTACAAGCACTGTCCCCAGACATGCTCTGTAGTGACTGGTGGCAGCTTTTTCCTGTGGTTGGTGATGTTGGGCATGTCTGGAATTTCAGCCAGGGAAAACCACCAGTTACAATGTCGTAATGGAGCTGTATGGATACCAACCCAAGCTGGCCCCATTATGGATACTCTTTATGGCATGCATGATATTCTCTTAATTCTGGAATGGGAGAAAGCATGGCAAAGCAGCTGTGTTGATACATGTAGGATCCTACTGTTTTCTACAGCAGGGATTTTCAAACTTTTTCAGGCTGTGGAACCCATTAGTTATCTCAGAACCCATAATCAAGAGGCAAAGCTTTAGTGACATAAAACTGTGTTTGAGTGATTTTTTTTTTTTTTTTTTTTTTGCTCTTACCCTCCCATCAAATACCCATGGAAACCTAAGTTCCACAGCCTGAAGAAGTTTGAAAAACCCTGATCTTGGGAACAATAGGAAGGGAAGCAAGTTATTCTGGGGATCTTTAGGCAAAAATATTAACTCTGTCATCTCTAAAGGATAGGATCCTGTAGGGAGCCCCTAGACATCACTCCAACTGATTAAAAACACAAGTTAAAACAGAAATAAATAATAAACTTAAAAATAAAATGGTAATAATGTTACTCATATATAGATATTAATCATTTTTTTAAATAAAACAATTGAAATTCTAAATGGAAAAAATCTAACTCGCCCTCCTTTTTGACAACAGAGAGGATGGCACAAATCACAGCTCTAAAGGAATTATGTTCTGTCATTCAGATGTGACACAGAAGTATGTTTCCTCTGTGTCTTCTTTGAGATCTTAGCACCCAAACAAATTTATATCAAGACATGCTATCCCTCAAATACGTCCCTAAACTATTTACCACTTTAAAGATCAAGGCAAACAACTTGAGCCTGGAAAGCAATAACGATAAATTTAGACCTTGAAAGCTGGCTTGTTAATTGGTGACACTGTGGTTTCTCCTAATAAAGGAACAGATGAACCAATTAATTACAATTTCTTGTTTTTCATGTTTTTCATTTTAAGTTTGTCTTATTTCTGCATCTGTTATCAACTTTTTAAAAAAATCTGTATGAATTCATATGCTCTTTAGCATGGTATGGACACATTTTATAAAAAAGAGGCTAATAGGAATAATTTTTCATGCAATTTTTCCCAATATATTGTTATTTGTATATTATTGTCACTAACATCACATTTAATCTAATTCTCTTTTCTTATTATTTACCTCTATTTGTTGACATTCTTATTTGAGATATTGTTCCATGTCCTTTCTTGTTTGAAGCTGGAAGTCTGCATTTGTCCTCCTTTCACCTAATTTTTCTTTTTCTATCTTACTGTATTCTGAAATCTAATTGGATTTTTTCCTCTTCAAAATTTGGGATTTTTTTCCCCATTTTGGTTTTCACAATGTCTCTTAACTCTTCCCATAGCTCCTCAGTTTTCTTTCCATAAATCAACCACTCTGAATTTATTCACATTGATCTTCTCTCTTTAATTTTAACCTGTATAATTCACACTTATAATTCTTGGTTAGTTCTACAAGCCCCCATTAAACAGCACCATGGCCTTTCTAAATGTTGCATTTACCACTTGTTCAATTTAGGTGATGTGAAAGGCAGATTTCCAAGGCAGAACTAATAGAATAAATGTGCAGGACTAGAAACTAGGTCTGTCAGAAAAATATTCTGATCAGGGGAACTAGGGCGATTAATCCGTTTTGCATATGTGACTGGAGGAAGTCTCTTACCTAGCATCTTGAAGATGCAGGAGAACATCTTGAAGATGCAGGAGAACATCTTAAGGTTGCAGGAGATTGTCTTGTTCAAACTCTGATATAAACAGTAATATCAGGAGGGGCTGTATGGTACTGAATTCCTGTTTGGATTTAGAATCCCTGGTTTTCCCTTTGCAGCCCTTGTCATATAGTCAACAATGGCAACTTTCTGTTTGATTGAAGCATGGCAGCAAGGAGCTATTTCAAAATGAAAATAGGGTAATGGTTGCTGTACCCTAATTTGAGTACAAATGTCACTGCTTTGAAAATCCTCCCTCTGACCTTCCTCAAGTTCTGTAAAGTCAGGTGGCATGAGTGGCTGACAAGATGAGAAACTGTCACTCCAATATGCAGGCAAAGGTTGGAGAGGCTAAGGAACAAGGCCAATATGCAGGCCTGTGAGGCTAAGGAACCAGGAAACAAAACCCTGATTCTATGAAAGGGAAGGAGACCCCCTGATGCGTCACTTCTGGTTTGTAATGCCCTTGTGAGAGCATCAGGGGAGAAACCAAGGTTAAACTTGGCTTTTAACTGACCGTTACCAAAATGAAGGTGTAGTAAAAATGTCTGACTGAAGTGATGTACATATATACAGAAATATTTAAAAAATAGCAAGTAATCAACAGAATAAAGCCATTCTCTAGTCCCTGGGAGAATATCCCAAAGTGCACAAGTTTTTTTGGATGTCGTCTTTTTCGATCACGTAGCATGCATTTAAGAATCAGACGGGGGGAGGCGGGTACGCTTTTTAAATTCGATCTTAATAAATAATTAGAAAATGTAATATCTTAAAAGTTTAGTAAATGATTGTAAAGCTCAGCATCCTAATCTAAGGATAGGGAAAGGAAGTTGGGGGAGAATATAAGGCACAGGAAATATCTTTAAAGATGTCTCTGAAGTGGAGTGTCTTCTTTTCGGCATTCTGATTTGGTTCTCACCATTCGCTGTACTTCCTCAATCTCTCCAAGCAAGGCTCAGGCAGAGGAGGGGTGCGGGGGGCAGCAGGAACCAAAAGGGCTCATTTGTCCAATTGTCTTCTCCCTTCTGAGTGTTTCTCTCCTTTAAATCTTTAGGATGTGACATCATCTCTCTTACTTCAGTCTGTCCCGCCCATTGGTTTTGTACCACACTTCTCTGTATATGGAAGTTCTGATGTTCCTCCTTTGCCCTTTCATTCAACTTTTATCAAGCTATATGTGCATGTAACTATAATTCTACATCTGTGCAGGTGTTTTTGGTTCTCCTTCTTGCCCCTCGTCACTGAGGTGGCAGGATACAAATGGAAAATTATTTGTAACTTCATTCTGATCTTTATCCTACATTTTTGGGTTATGTAGTCCTATCCTACATTTTTGGGTTATGTAGTCCTCACTAGTAACCAAGTAGTGAACCTCTTCTCTGGAAGTGTTTTTTTAGCTAGAGGCTTTGCAGAGATAAGTCTCGGAAGCAAATATGAGAAGAAGTCTTTGTTATATCCTATATTTTGTATGAAACTTGTATTTTGTGAAGTTTTACATTTTAAATGTAACTCTCTGTAACTTTCCTTTCTGCTGATGCTGAGTGCTCTTATCTCCCTCCCTCCTCAGATAGCAATGCTCTAGACAGCACGGCTGAAATGTACCCAAAACAAGGTACAACCGGTGAAGACAAGGATTTGTGGTTTAGCTACCAGCAATTGACCAAATTTGGAGTACGGAAGGCATGGGGAGAGCACTGAGGGGGGGATTGGGGAGAAACGGCTCTTGTAATGATAAAAAGGCTTGCTGAACTCCTTTTCGGGGTTCAGTTCTTTGCGGGGACCTGCGAGTCCTAACTGAACCTTTGCGCAAATAAAGCTTCTCCCTGAATGACCCAGTGAGAGTCTCGTCATCAATAAATGTTGCGTTGCTCCCACCCGTAACATCACAGTCTATGATCAGCCTGCTTCAGGTGTTTTAGCTTTGTAGTTCAATATCAGGGTCCTTTTTCTTGGGACAACTCAGTGTTTTTCTCTGTAAAATCTAAAAACAAAAAAGTCCTGGGGGAAGGGGAGACAAGTTAAGATGCCCCTGTGCACTGTTGCAAAGTTTGATATGTGAAGCAATAATCAATGTTTCTGACATGGCTTCCTTCATTGTACATATCAATTTCTTGTACTTATTTATTTAGAATGAGCCCCCATTGAATTCAGTGGAATGTATTCCCAAATAAATAAATGATACAAAATGTATCAAAACAAACAGAACAAAATTAGTTCAAAAATGCCCAGGAAGTTCATAAACCACCATCACAAATATTGTAATGTCAGTGCCAGTTGAACCAATCAAAGATGAGATAAAGCATTTGGGCTTTATCACAGAAAATATCATCTGCTCTATAAATACACAAAATACTCCAGAGAAGAATATTAGTTTCAAATACTTGTTCATTATGACTCATATCTTCCTAGTTGCTGGAAAAGTACATAAGAAAAAATAAATGCTCAGAATTATGAAAGACACAGTAGATCAGTGATGGTGAACCTTGGTTGGCTTGGTGTGTCAAAAATTCGGAAAATGTCTAACTTGACTCTGCTGGCATGTCACCCCACCCCCCCCCCCCGCAAACAAAAGAGAAACAATTATTTACATATTCATTTATTTTAAAAAATACAGTCCAATCATGTGTTGTGCTATGTTTTATACAAAGAAACGTCAAATAATTGCAAAAATGAAAAATGAGTAAACCAAACTCAGTTTCTTTGGTAACTCAAACAGGGAGAATAGCTGTTGTCGGGTGCTGGTGAATGCTGGTGTGTCACCCAAAACATTGTGGTGTGTCACCTTTGACACTTGTGTCATAAGTTCGCTATTAGATGATAGGTAGAGAGGGAGGGAGAGAGAGAGAGAGAAGTACTGATAGATGATAGACAGACAGTTATACCAGTTACTGGAAACCCCCATAAACAAGATCCATAAACAGCTCACCTCTGAAGAAGCAATAAAAATATACATAGAAACTTTCGGGTGCAAAGGAAATTCTGCCCTGAATTTCCTCATTCGAGATATCATAGCTACAGACGTATTTCCTTCTGCAGGAATGAGAAAGATAAGCTACCTCAAACTGAAGAGGTTAAGTGCTCCTTTCCATAAGTAAATTCTACTTCAAGTCTAGCCGGCCAATGTTGTGAATCCATAAATGGTATCTTATCCATTTCCTGTTAAAAGAATAGGTCACAAGTCTAATTCACACCCACGTTTCAGTGGAGAAAATGTATATATGTATATGCATACAATGGCTATACACTTGCCCTGCTGCATTATGAAGAAAGGGCAAGATAATTACATCCTGTCTGGCGCATTGATAAGAAAGCCTTATGGCAAGTAGTAAGAGCCCCTTTCAGTTTTTCACAGAATAACCGGCTTACAAAATCAACTGATACCTGAACTAAAGAGCACGTGATCTGTCTGCAGGTAGGACTAATACCTTTGTTTCTTGCAGTTTCTTTTCTCCTGCTGCATGAATAGCTTTTTCTCAAGGGAGGAGGCGATCTCAGAAGAAAGCCCTAAAGTGCTTTCTTTCTAGTTAACAATGAACACTAGAAATTTCAGAAAGGATGAAATGTGATAAGTTTCTAAAGCAGAGGTAATGTCTCTCTGTTTAATGTCCTTGATGAGGATTATTTTTACTATATGATGTCCTAAACTTTTCTAAATATGATCCTCTGGGGGAGAGGGGCACAGAGAACTTGTTCTCTCTAGGCACGATCATGACAGAAGGCACAGTACACGATACAACAATTGTGTAGCTTTATTGAATCACAGCTTGAATATAGTTGTCCCTTTAGTACATTTCTCAGTTCCAGCACAACTAATTAGAGGTACACATCACTGATCAACACGATTTTCCCAACTAATGTAAGCAGGGAGGTTATCTAAATTAGTAATTAAATAGTTACCAAAAGTTGTCTTATAGCTTCTTGATTCCAGAGAGATTTCCCAGTGCAGAAAGATAGCAAGGCAAGTGACAGGCAAAAAACAACAAATAAAATAGCAAGCTATAGAGCAGACTTTACACTCTACACACATACCCACACTTACCCACTCGCACAGATGCACATAGCTCCTACTTTATAACCTAAACGTGTTGGACTAGCTTGTCATGGAATATTGTTACAGTTTAGAAGACAGTTTAGGGAAGGGTCCAGCTATTTGGGGGCAGTTCTTGGTCATGAACATTCATGTCCTAGCTGGCTCTTGGTTGTTTTTGTCCTTCAGTCATACTTTGATCTTCTCCTGGTCTTTAGCACATCATTGATTTAGTCCACCCTACCATGCTATTGCATTTCCATGCACCCGGGTGTTCAGATGGACAATGCATATTTAGACGGAGGATTCATCATTCAGGTTAATATCCATCCTAATCATTAGGAAAGGTTATGCGCCAGGCAAGCCTACGAAGAAGCTATATTCTGCTTCTTTCAGATTATACCAGATCAAGTGAACAATATAAAGGATCCCTGCAGAAACATTTGAAAAGGTTGATTCTTTTAGCACATAGCCTAGACAGATATCCAAAATAAGAAGCCCTCATTATACCAGCACAGAATTTCATGGTGTTTTAAACTATACATTGCTAATTGATTTGGTCACTGTGTTTCTCAAGGAAATGAGACATTACATTCTCTTTGCTTACACAGGTAGAAGTCAAGCTCTTCTCATGCTTACATTGTCTCTCAGCTTTTACTGACCTCTTGATCATGTAGAAACGTATCTGAGGTGTGAATACACTTAATAGTCATGAAATACTGACATCACAGAAATCTGGGGTTTAATTTTAATGTTCATTCTGCAAGGTGAAGTCTCCATTCCTATGCACAATGAGATTAAATCCCATTGCAGTCAATGGAGTTTATTTTGAATAGAGTTGTACAACATTGCACTATTCCTTTTTATTCTCCTGACACTTCATTGTATCCAGTGAACTCTCACTTAATTCACTGGGAGCTTACAGCACTGGTAAATAAGTTTAGGATTACAGAACTCAATAATGCTAAATTTAGTATTGGACATATTCAAGCAACAGACTTAAGTCAACTTATTTCCAACATAGAAGCAGACTTTATTTTTAATGTTAAGTAGAAATATTTGCAATGCAATTCTGAATGTTTCAGAATGATAAAAAATTATTGATGGTTATACTTCATAAACATACCTAGCTAACTATGTACTTTGTTTTACTTGAGAAAAACAAAAGAAAATAATAGAAATGTAATTTATAAGAAGAGTTCTTTTCTGCTGAACCTAACAGAAGACAGGCGTCTTAATGTTGGGAAACAGATGCATAAACAAAAACCCCTAAACAGCATCATACAAAAGCTTTAAGTTGAAAAGTAAGTTTTAAAATATAAGAATTGTAGCAGATCAAATCAACATACGAGCAGTCTTGGATAGAGCATTATTCTGTGTCTGGCACCCCCTGTATTTCACAGACATATTGGGTTAATGTGTGCCAAAGCTGTAAAGCATTTACATGAGTGTAGCAAGTCCTGGTAGCTAAAGAACTGGTTTATTTCTTTGCATTTCATTATATTTTATTCATTTCACAGGTATCTTTAGGATTTCTTGCTTAACCTAAAACCAGAAATCTAGATTAAAATCTATGCACCATTGCATGCTGTTAAGTAGAAGTATGTTAAAAAAAATCAGAAACATGTTCTGTTTCAGTGTGTAACAACAACAACAAAGGACTAGAAATTGTTCTTCAGTTTGTATGTTTCGTTCCAACTTTGAATCAGAAGTCAAGGAATGTACATATTTTGTTTTTTAACTTGAAACAGTCTGAGCAGCCCATTTCAGTGTTGGAATGGCATAGCTGAAGGTTGTTTTCTATGACTAGAATGCTCAAACACTGACATCATAAAAGCAGTATAGTATGGTTTGCTCTAACCTTGAAACAAAACTCTTGGAATACATGAAACACCCATTTTGAATGCAAAGCACGTTGTACACCTACTTAATATTTATTAATTTCAACATTATTTCTCATTAGCAGGAGTCACTTAAGCACACATTCTCACTAGAAAAGCAGACAACTCTGAATTTAAGATGATAGTCTTTTAAAAGGAGTCATTTATACAAATACACACACACACACACACACACTTGACTGCTTCCATTATTGGGTTGTTAGTGAATCTCAGATGAGATCAGTTTTGAGGAGAAAAACTCTATTCATTCTTTCAGGTAAATCCCTATGAACTCACTGGGATTTTGAAGTCCCATCCTTGAACATTATTATGTCCTTCAAAACATAATAATGATTTGCAGGCTACCCTATAAAATTCAAGCTAAAGTAGATGTGTTTTGCTTATGTAGAAATAAACTATAGTAAATAAAGACCCTCCATGATCTCCAGATAAGCAAGTCACATACAAGAAAATGACCACTATGTTGAGGGGGAAATGGCAATTCAGCATTTTTTTTTAAATGATGGGTTGGCTTATTAATGACTATTTAGGGAATGTATACCTATAACCATGTTAACACTTTACCATATAAGGTAGTGATATCCAGGTAGCCAATGAAATTATGCTGTGTTTGTCTTTAATCCTATACCTACTACCACCTTTTTAACCTTATCATATGTCTTGTGGGTCAGGTCCTATAATATCATAATTTTTTTTATTATTTATTAGTTAGCCTCCTCTATTCATTGGGCATGGAATCCTTATTCCATGGTACTTAAAATTTTATGTCAGTAGGCAGGGTTGGCGTTGGTGTTGGCTTCATACACATCGAGTGAAAAATCCATATAGACATTCATTGTAGTTATCTTGATGGTTACAAGATTATTATTGCCACAAATAATACTAGGAGTAGCTAATTACTAATTGCAACTGAAATGAAAAGGAAATGACACATACTAAAGGTTTATTATAAAATTAGAACCTTTAGAAACATACACACATATGTATAAAAGGTTTAATGTATAGTTTTTATGCTGATTCTATTGATGGAATCAAAGGTAAACAAACAGTAAATGTTACCAATAGTACAAATAAGCAAACAAATTTTATTAAGATTTTAGACAGAAGGGGAAAAAAATACCTTAGAAAGCCAAGAGTGACTATTCTTGATGCTACACCTATGAACTGACTATATTATAGAATGATAAAATGTATTAGCCAGGATCTTACTACTGGTCATTCATTCCACCCTGCTCAGTCCCTGTTTAAAAACTTCGGGGGGGGGGGGTCCACCATTATTCTAGGCAGACTCTTCCACTACTTAGCAGCTCTTAGCATCAAGAAGATCTTTCTTGTAATTTCAGCCCATTAGTCCTGTCCTACTCTGTTTCAACAGAACATTTCATTCCCCTCTTACACATGACAGCCACTTAGTTGTAAACTAGCATTATTAACTTATTATTAATTATTAATTATGGATTCCATGCCCAATGAATAGAGGAGGCTAACTAATTTTAAAAAATAGTTATGATATTATAGGACCTGCCCCACAAGACATATGATAAGGTTAAAAAGGTGGTAGTATGTATAGGGTTAAAGATAAACACAGCATAAATTTCATTGGCTACCTGGATGTCACTACCTTATATGGTAAAGTGTTAATATGGTTGCATGTATACATTCCCTAAATAGTCATTCATAAGCCAATAATTAATCATTATTAACCTTATTCTTTTTTTCTGAAAGGTAAGCATGCCTAGCTCTTTTATCTGTTCCCCACATGGCTTAGTTTCCAATCATCTTATCATTCTAATTTCACCATGTCCCTTTTGAAGTGCAGTACCTAAACTTGACATAATACTCCAGATGCAATCTACTCAGTGTAGAATATAGTGGAAGTATTATTGTGATATGGATGCAATACTTCTGCTAATGTAGGCCAAGACTGCACTGTCCCTTTTAGCTGCTCCATCACATTGCCTACTCATATTCAGTTGGTGGTCCATTATTACTCTAGTGTACTGTGTGAGTGGGTAGTAGATCTAATATTCACTATGGCCAAGCCAGGTCAGGACTGGATCTGTGTATTTGCTTTTTCCTGTCCTGATGCAGAACCTTACACTTACCATCTTATTGGATTTGGCCCAATGTTCTATGGAGGTAATTTTGAGTTATGGTTTTGTTCACTGAAGCATTAGCCAATCTCCCTAGCTTAGTTTCATCTGCAGATCTGATATGACCATCTACTAGATCATATAACGATGTTGAATAGCTTTGGTCCAAGTATAGAATTCTATGGGAGCTTGCTTGTTACTTGTTGCAGGATGTTGCAGAATCATTTACTAGCCCTCTCTGCATGCAGCTGTCCTTTCAGTTGCAAATCCAAAGACCTGTTACTGTCCATGCCCTTCCATCATGTTGACAAAGATATAATGAGAGTCCTACTAAAAGTTTTACTGAGCTCAAGATATCCTGCATTCCAAAGCATTTGCTTGGTCTACCAAACCAGTCACTCTATCATAAAAAGAGATGTGGTTAGCTTGACACACATTGTTCTTAACAAATGCATCTGGCTCCTGGTAATGGCAGATTTTTTTCTAAGTGCTTGCAAACCTGATGCTCTCTTTTTGAATATTTACTTGATGCAGACATTAAGCTAGCTGCTCTGTAGTTTCCGGGGCCTTTCTTCTTTCCCTTCTTTAATATTGGAACTATGTTTGCTCTCCAACTATGTTTGCTCTCTCTGGCACCTCATCAGTTCTCGAGGAGTTTTCAAAGAATTATGGTTACCAGTTCTGAGATTATTTCTACCAGCTCCTTCAGCACCATGGGATGTAATTTGTCTGGCCCTGAATATCTGAATTCACTTAAGTTGGTAAAGTGGGTTCTTACACACTTTTAACAAGCATGTAGTCATAACTTTCCTTGAACTCTGGAAATGTATGTGTATTACGTGCACAATTAATTATTTATATTTACATATGCAAATACTATCTGGAACCTTCATTATCAAACTCCCTAAAACCTTCCCAATAAAAATCTATTGAACTTCTTTGAAGAGGTATCACAAATGATAGATGGCATTTCATAAGAGAGGATCTATAATCTAAAACATTTAACAAGAAACCTCTTGAACCTTTTTTGATAGAATTGTTTCATCAACTTATTCAGTCACTACCTAAAACAATCTCCATAGTTGAATTCATATTATAATAGGGGAATGCAAAGTTTAATCGATATCTACTTTTACATGCTTTAAATCTTCTTCTATTTCTGAGAGCCTGTTAAATATTTGATTGATATAGACAAGGGATTTTCAATGCTTTTGGTCAATGGGTATATTTATAATTTTGAGAGCATGTTGTAGGCATTCTGGTTGCCTTAGTAGGGGTGGGAGGGAGAGTTGCCCATTCAAAAAATGTAGCCATGGGGTCAAGACCAGGCACAAATCAAAAAGTCAATTCATTGATATCCATGGACATCAAACAGCACACCCCAGCAGTACAAACACTTCTTTTCATGTAGATTATATTTTTTTAGCACACAAAGCTCCTTCAGGTTCCTGAGATTTAACCCACGGGACTTTAAAGTTCATTAAAACCAGTCTTGTAACATTTTTTTTTTTTTTGTCTGCGCTCAGTTATTACTGACCCTGCAGTGACTGCCTGGACAAGTCCTTGCATTTTTCATGCTTGGACGAGTCCTTGCAGTTTTCAAGGCAATTGTTTTTCGGAAGTGGTTTGCCAGAGCCTCCTTCCTAGAGCAGAGCCCAGCTGGCGAGCGCAGGAGGCGGGGTTTCCGTTGCTTTGCGCCCTTTTCGGGCGAGCGCGGTTTCGCACTTACCGGCAACTGGTCCCGTCTCTCTGTGCAAGGTGCTGCCAGCATTTTTTCCTCCCACCAGAGTGAGAGTACCCATTTATCTACTCACGTGAGTTTTCGACCTGTTGGGTTGACAGGAGCTGGGGAGGAAACAGGAGCTCACCCTGTTAACACGAAGGCTGGACTCGAACCGCCGAAGTGTCAGCCATTTCTGGCCGGCAACTTTCAGCGTCATTAAGCCGCTGCACCACCACGTCCCCGTCCTTGTAACATTAAAATTTACTTAAGTATTTAAATACCAGATAGAGAGTAATGTTTATGGCAAGATCTAATTGTGGTTTTAAAAAAAGGCAAGATGAAGATTATCATCTCATCAGTATAAGAAATAGGTTTAATAAGGGTGAATCCAGACCAGCACTCTTTATTCATTTACAGTATAATCCTAAACAGATTTCTGTGGAAGGAAGTCCCAGTTATTAGTTTCTTCCCTAATAGTCATATTTGGGATTTCTTATTTGCCGTTTACTCCCCTGATCCCTGCATAATCTTGTATTTTTCTTCTGCAGGCATATTTTCTTCTTATTAATAATGCTGAATATACAGAACTTAATTCATTGTTTATATTAACTCCTGAAAAACTGTTGAAGTTTGCTACAGGTGCCACCTCCGTGACCATAGCAAACAGCAGAGGAATCTTAAGATGAAAGAAATATAGTTCTTGCCAACAGTCCTCTTATTAAAAATCACTGCGCAAAATCTTTCTCAAGATCTCCTCAGTTTTTAAATGTGAGTTTTTGGGTACAAAGTTCTACCAAAATGACTAACATTTGAATATTATGAACAGCATTAAGCATTATTAATAGCATTTAAAAAGGGTTCCAGAATAAAACATACTATAGTAATTGATTACTGTGACTGACCTGTGGAACTCAATATGAATTGGAATCCGAGAGGAATTGTCTGTGCAGGTTATTACCCTGCTTACCTGATGCTAGTTCATGTTTCATATTAATTAGAGGAGTAACTTTGCTGAGCCTCTGCTAAAAGTATGTCTAAATTTGCCCTGCTGTGCAGTATACATGGGAGCCATAAAACACTTTTTAGTTTTACCCTAAGAGCTCAAGATAAATAGCTTGCAATGTAAATAATTTTGTTTACTTGAGCATTTCCCCCCACTTCTGTTGTTAAGAAATTCTTACACTTACAATAAGAAACATATTGCTTTATTCTGACCATACAATCATCCTAGAGAGGAATCTCTGTGCTTATATGTGATTTCTGCTCTTCTGCTCCTTTCCCAAGACAGGTAATTCCTCAACACAGGAATAAAATCAAGTACTGAAGGAAAACAATCAGTATCCAAGAAACAGTATCCTTCTTCTGTCTGAGCAAACAGATTGCTAGGGAGAAGGAAGGAAGGAAGGAAGGAAGGAAGGAAGGAAGGAAGGAAGGAAGGAGGGAGGGAGGGAGGGAGGGAGGGAGGGAGGGAGGGAGGGAGAGGGAGAATTCTCTTAATTTGAAACAAGATTTGAGGTCCTTTTTATGATAACTTTTATCTGCCACGTAAAAGACATATCTCGGAGGAAGTACTAGACAGAGGAATGAGTCTATCAACCTATAGTAGACCTTGGAGCTGTTTAGAAATATCAGCATAACAAGGTGAGAAAAAATGGGACCAATGCTAGCAAGATAGACTTCACTGCCTGTTCCTATAAAAGCTACCTATACAAACCATGCTGGTTTCAGGATGGCACAGTCATCTGCTAGTCACCCCCATGTCACTGCATGATATCCAGAAGTATGTCAGACTGACTTCTAAGAGGCATGATGGCAAACATCAAACTGGGGACCGAGCTACTACAAGAGAATTTAAGAGATTTATATGGCTAGTGTGATGCTTGCTGAGGCCACAAGGATATCTCTAGTGTTTGACTCAAAAATTCTGGAGCATATTGAGTACTTTGCCATTTGCCATTACCCAAAAATAAACATGACAAATTTATTGCAGTAGTACAACGTTGCCCACACAGAAAAACTTTGGGCATGTAAAACTGAAGTAAAGGTTGATGTCCATATTGCCAGACCCTGACGAAGAGTTTATGGCTAAGATCATGGAATGTTCTCTTCAACATCTGCAATATGAAGGAGTTGTTTTAATAGAGAAAGGTGCTCACTGTTTCTGTCCCACAGAAATGCCAGGAGCAAGAGAGAAATGATCTCCTAGTCAAGTCCAGAGGCAAACTGAAAATGAAGAGAGTTCACAAAGAGGCAAGACCCTGGGTAAGTGATCACAGTTAAAAAGTGCAAGCTGGGCTAAAATGTGTGCTTTTTTTCTGCAACTGTCTCAGTCACTGCTATCGCTGTATATAGTTCCCAGCGGCCAGCCCCTCCAAGATTCAACTGATGCTCATTAAGGCTCTGACTTCTCAAGAGACACTATCTCCGAGGGAGAAAAATCTATAATCAGGTACTCTGCAATCAGGGCTTTGTTAGGGACAGTGGAGATGTCGGGCTGAGAAGCTGTGAATCAGGATCAGATGCTGTGTCCACAAAGTCTGCAACTCTTGTAAGAAGCAGCCCTGTCACAACCTCTGCTCCCTGAAATGGACTTGATCCAAGAGGAATCCCAGGCGTTAGGTCCATGTGCCCTGACACCTCCCTTTTCCTCCCCCAAGGAGGGCTCCCCACCAGACATGACAACTGCTCAACACTGTTGTTGTAGCAGATTTTTGTGGAAGATTAACAAAGAGATTGCCCCAGTCCCCACCTTGGCCAATCAGTCCTCTGTCTGGGAATTCTAGGCAAAGTAAAGCAACAACGATCTAGTCTTCTCATTGCTCTGTAAATTTTGGATTACAAGGAACACTTTTCACATGGTCCACAGTGACAAAACATTTCTTATTAACCAGAAATGCACATTTTGCAGCCTAGAATCCCTCCGAAGGTTCCTATCAAGTTGTTAATATGACAGAAGAAAAATATTAAATGCATGAGCTGCAAGCATATTTACTATTTTCCATTAATTAAATATATTTATTTATTAATACATTTATTAAATTTAGTTTTTGGCCTGGCCTGTCGTCTTCTTTGTCCTGCCCACCCACCCATCCCCCTAGGGAAAGTGAAAGGAAAACCAAATAAAACTGCTTTCATGTGCTGTACTTTCCCCATCATACGACTTTCGTACTCTTTTTATACATCAACATTAACAACAGTGTATCCATGCCCTGTACTCCTTAAACCCTGAGCTTCATTATAAAGTACTCATATCATTTTTGGAGATTAGATCATTTTTGAAGCTTCTGCTGCTGGGGGACTCTTTTGGGGGTTGCTCAGGAATGGTTTTTTTGCTAGTGGAGTTGGTAACTAAACAGGTGGGGGGAGGGTGTCCAGCAGGAACATCTCCGCATATAGCAAGGTTTACATCTGGACAACTGGGAATAAATTAAGATATAAGAGGCTTTTTTCGGGATATGTTGGTTTGAAGAATGGAGATAATGGATACACAAACATTGTGGATTTCCTGATCCTGTTAGAGAAATGGATGGATAAAACCTCCCATACAATGCTTTGTTAGAAGCTTATAAATTAAGCTCACTAATAAGGCAAAGAATGATGTCATATATTTGCATAAAGAGTGGTGAGATGACTGTAAATAAGACAAATACTCACATGCCTTTTGTCATCCCAACATCACCAGGCTGTTGATTTCATGAATATTGGAGGGGAGAGAGTTTGGGGGAAAAAAATTTTTCACACTTGAGAGTTAACTTCTGTCTTAGATTTACAGGATGGATAAAATGAAGGATAGCTTTGACTCATGGCAAGCAGAATGAAGTTCACCAAGGAGATTTTCCCCCTTCCCATTTGTGCTGTCAGCCTACCTAAGTGATCCACTGCCTCTACCCCAATAATTAACTCTGCAAAGGAATTGAGGAAAGCAGCTGAGAAGTAGTGGAGGAAGTGATGGGCTGTGGACATGGGACAGCGGTTCAGAGCCATCAATAGAACCAATTCAATTTTTCCCATTTTTCATAAGTGACTTCTTTGAATAGTATCAACAGTTCTCTTCATTTCGCTATTGTGCAATATTTCAGTTTTTCCCCCCAATTATTGAAAATGGGCTAAACTAGAAAATGTTTTAAGCATTAATTTTATAAGTATCAAATAATCCTGACAACATAATGACAAGAAAGACTATGACATTTTGGTTAAGTCATGTTGACATTAGTAATTTTGTTTTTTTCAATTGAACACCATGACAGGGTTTATGTTTATGTGTTTGTATCTACACATGCATATGTACATATGTATACACAGATGCATGTAGTGCAAATCTAAAAAGAAAAAAAGATACTGTGGTGGTAGAAGGTACCCCCACAGTGCCTTGTGAACTGCTTAAAGTGCCCTTGTGAAAACACTCACAGCAAGTTGAAGTGACCCTAAGTGGCAACAGGAGGAAGAATCAGTCTGGAACCTGTGGCCCAATAAACCAGATTGTTTATATTCACTGACCACGTCTCGGAGACAGTATAGCTGCCATGCTGACTTAGTAGGAAAGGATGAATCATAAGACAGTTACCCAGATGGGTTTATCAGAAACATTCCACCAACACGCTGTAATTTCCACTGGGTCTGCCTTTTTCCTTGTCTTGCCTTTGCCATGTTGTAGGCCAAGTGCGTATAAGTTCTGGTTCTGTGTTTGCTCAGGGCTGCCCAACAACCTGCTAACATACACTGTTGCCTTGTTTGCATGCTACTGCATTTATCTTGTATCTTCAAGGTGATTTGGTTGCTTTCCAAATCATCTTGAAGGAAAGTAGGTGATTTGGAAAGCCAGACAAGCCAGGTTTTGGCCACAACAATACAAAATTACAACAATCGGATGGATCCAATGAGAAAGTTAAGTGAAGGTGTAATGAATTAAATGTGTAGTCCCAGGTTCACCCACTCAATATATCATTATACATCTTGTCATACCACCTTTAAGTAGGAACATCAATACTAAGAGGTAATCCATACATGGGCAGGGTGCTACTGTTCCGTTCTTCCCAAATTGGTTGAAAACAGGATAATTGTTTGATAAAAATATTTACATGCCTTGCCATGTAGCTGACTTGTAAAATGAACACAGAAAGCGTGCCTATGAGGATCATAATGTGGAAGCAACTTTATCTTGGCTTGTAAGAAGTTCTGGGACATCATTTTGTCATCCAGGAAAAAAAAAATGAAAATTCTCATTTATGCATTTTGTTTTGTATTCTGTTTTTGCAGTGACCTAAGCAGGGAAAATATTAAAATAATGCAGAAAATGCTTCTCAACATGCATAGTAAGACCCCTTTTTAAAATCCTCACAATTTACTGAGCTCTATTTGAAACCTATTTTCTTTAGTGGGAACCATGTTATATTTTCAAACACAGATTTTAGGAAAATCTGTGTATGGTTTAAAATACTTAGTGCTTTATTCACTTACTATCTTTAACATAATTGAAATTTTTTGGTATTATAGGAGAAATCATCTGCTACATTCATGCCTTCGGCAAAAAAAATCTCAAAAGCCTATCTTTTTCAGTTTCCTTCCAATTAATAACAATCTTTTCCCAATAACTTTAATATTTAAACGTTAAAATAGTATTAATTATGGCAAAGATAATTATTATAAACTTTCATTAAGAAAACTAGATTTATGAACTTGTATTCTTAATCTTTCTTTCAGTTTTTTTCCATTTGAAAAACCATTTTGCCCCAATGCACTAATTAATGCAAATCATATTCATGATTAGTTAGTATTATGCTAATCTGACTTCTGAATTTACCTAAATCTGCATGGAGTTGCCTGAGATCCAGATTGCTTAAGTTTCTTAGCCTCCCAGCTGTACAAATCAACAAGATAGAGCATGGAAACCAAATAATCAAGATTACATTAGTTTTGTTTCTTAATGAACTACGGCTTGCATTAGGGATTTAAGACAAATTATGCTTTTCTTCCCCTTACTAAGGCAGTCAGGCATCTGCTAAGAGGCTTCTTCTCCTTCTTCTTTTTTTTTTTATAACTTTCATAAATAGATTGAAGTGGGTTAAGGCAATGAGAGGAGGGTGTAATATTTCATGCAATTGAATTATGTTCCTTTACAAAGCAATCATCACTCGATGGTCCACTGCTAAATCTTAAATTTCTTCCTACAACTGTTCTGTAGATATAGTAGTGAATATGTTAGGAAAAGAACCACTCATTCTCCTCCTCTTATTACAAAGAAAGAATTTACACAGCTTAGTCCCATATCTACAGTATTGACCATTCCACCTGTGCCCGTGCGAAACCTGCTATTGGTCAATGATGGAATGTCATCAATAAAGATTATGCAGGATACATTTGACTCACATTAAGGATGTATTTAAGAAGCATCTTGTATAAAAGAGCATTAGATGAAATATTCTACTTAAACTAAGTGAGGTGTGTGTATATATGTGTCCGTGCGCATATGCATGTCCGTGTATATGTACCCTCCCTTCCTTCCTTCCTTCCTTCCTTCCTTCCTTCCTTCCTTCCATCCATCTCAGAGAATAGTCATTTTAAATGTCAGACAATTTATTTAATACAATTTCAACAGCTTGGTTGAATCCTGACCTGGTTTCATGTTAAATGCTCATTAACATACTTGTTAATATTTTTCTGCTTGATTTAATTATTTTTCTTCTGGACGGGTTTAGTTATTCATCTATGCACTAATCTCATCTCCAGAACTCGCACTCTGACAGCTCATTATTGCTGGTAAAATGTAGGACACTAATAGCACATGAAATGCCCCTCCTGCCCCAATGCACTTGCATTGTACATCTAGATACATCTCAGCTGTATGTCTAGACTTACGAGGTCCGCGTGAACACTGAGACTGCAAATCAATCTGTAGCGTGTATTATCATAAAAGACTGATAAATCATGAACCACACATTGAATAAGAGCAATAAGGAAAATGAGAATGCAATGTTGGAACACTTTTTAATGTATCAGCTTCTATTAAAAAAACAATCACATTGTTCTTAAATGTGAGTGTCATTCACTCAAAATTCTGCAGTGAATTAGGAATTGTGCCTGCTAAGGATACAAAGAAACAGGAGTCAGAATTTCATAACAAATACCGTGCAGAAAAAACAATAGGTCAAGCTAATTGGTGTGTGCCTTTTGAAACAGCAACTTCAGAGGTACTGTAACCATTCCAAACTGGTGAAAAAATATAGGTGTCTCTCTCACACACATACACACACATACATATGCACAAGTTCTTACCGGCACTCTTGTAATATTGTTTATGAAGGGAGAAGACAGATATTTGCTGCTGCTTCACAGTTGGTCAATTTCAATTAAACAACAGTTTAATTCCAGATTTTTTTCAAGACTATTCCAATTTTTGGACTGCATTCTGCAAAGATAATGCTATGTAACTGACAAGCATCTACTTTTCCCTTGAACAATATTTCATTCTCACATTTCCATTTTTGCACTTAAGAACTAAATCAGGACAACCGTTGGATATTCCTTGAAGTCAATAAAACTTTACATTAATCTGAAAGACATGTGAAAGATGATAAATTATTCTGTTCATTTGCTGAATGTTGCCAGTGTTAGCATTCTATTCTAATTCTGTGCATAAAATAATCTATTTCATTTATATACTGGGCGTACGCTGCTTTTTCAGTAGACTTAAACCCACAATGCTTAAAATACGTACACTTAAATTGGTATTTCAAGAATTTCAAAGTATAGGAGTATGATCAAAGGATTAAAAGACTGAACTGAAAGTAGAGGAAAAATCATGCAGATATGCATACACATATAAGATGATATCATATTAATAAAGCAAGGGACATCAAAGGAAGTAATAATAATACTTAGCATGGTATAGAACCTTAGAAACTTTTAAGAACTATAAAAATACAATTAATGTTATTTATTTATTTATTGGATTTCTATCCCACCTTTATTTGTACAACTCATAATGATATACTAATCTACTTTTTTGTTAATAAGCCAGCATGAAGAAAGATTGTATCCCTCATCTCTAGTCTGGAGTTCAAAAATCAGTGAAATCAATGAATTCCCCTTGGAGTTTACAGACATGAACAACTAACACATTCCCCTATCATTTATATTCCTAGCATGTATAATTTAATTGACTACATGAAGTTAACATGAAAACCTGTGGTTTTAAGACATGTATGAATATATCTTCAGTATTTCTAAAGCATAATTTGCAACAATGCATAATATGTTAGTATGGCCATTAGTAGCATGTCTAAATGGTCTACATGTAAATGTTCTAATAGTAAATTTCTACATTGATTATTATGCTATTAAATAAACAATCAATCTCAGCAAAAAGTTCCCTTGGCCATTATGTATGGGGATGTTCAAATGTGAGAAATATCTCAAGTATTAGGCACACTAAAGTCTTCTTGAACTTCCTTGAAAGTTTCAGAAAAAGGAAAGAATGAAGGGTGCATATACAAAAATAAAGTGCTATTTGTATTTTAAATCCTTTCTTTAGTAATTAAAACTATTGTGGACAAACAAAAGCGCAGTGCAAACAATATTATAAATGCAGAGCATCTAACCCAACCCTGATATTAAATTGGAAACAACTAGAATATCAGGGAAAAAAATGGAGCAGAACCTATTTTAATGATTGCACTGTAATATATTTCATAATTAGCAGAGCAAGCCATTAACACATAATACACTCAGCCAGATTCCTCTACACGTTCATGTATGTACTGTGTGTGCCTGACTATATGGCAAAGACTGGCTATAAATTCAGAGAACTGGTCTCTTCTCAATGATTGCAAATGAAAATTGGAAATCACAAAAATGGATGCCAGCTTCTTATTGGTGTTACCTCTCTCAATTCATTTCTGTACCAAAATCACTACTGTACAAAAACAGCTGTCTTCAGGCATTATAAATGATTTGCCATAGTAATATGGATAAGGAGTTCCAGTCATTATTCTTGTCACCTTTCTTATGAAGAAAATACATTTTTGAAAGAAAGATCCTCTGTTCATTGATGCTGTGCTTGTTCCACAGTGCCTTGATTTTTGAAATCATGTAGACACCCTCTATGAATAGAACATTCTTCCCATTCCAGAAGTTTGTTTTGCATGGAAAAGAAGATAGCAACAGCAAATCTAATATGTTCATTCTCATATTTCCTCCTTCTGCATTATAGTTTTAGAATTCACCAACAGAGTTAAAATTAACAGTGGGAATCAGTTCTAAGGTGGATCAGCAGATATTAGTGACAATCAAATGAAATATATAATCCAAATAATAAAAATATTTAGAATATAATACAAAGTGTTTCCTTGTTAATAACAAAATAGAGGAGTCTAAACAGCATGGAGAAAAGTTAGAACAGGTCAGATTTAGATACAAAGGGGAAGTTGTTTAGGGAGCCTCTTGTTTGCAATGTATATCTTATTGTGCATTCTTAGCTTCAGTGAAATGCCAGAGAGATCTTTCTCGGCCACTGAGTTGCAATACATGCATTTTTAGAAGGATAATATAATTTGGTCATTAAATTATGTGAATGTGAAATGAGTGTGACAAATCTAGATTTTTATGCCGTGATTGCATTTTGGCAAAGTGTAATAAAAATCTATACCGTCTAACAGCATAGAATTGGTCATGTTTGCTGATATTTGAGGAACTGTCCGTGATGCATAGTGCCCAATTTTAGAATAGAAATAATTTCCATGTTGAGGAGGGTGAATTCCAAGTTTCCCAGACTGCATCCTTCCATCAACTCTATTACAAATATCTCTGTAGAAAGGATTCCTCAGAAGCATGTTACAGAGATGACATCTGAAACCATCATGGTAGAAAGACCACCAAATGCACATGGAAAACCACATGCAACCCTTTTTGTAGTAATGGAAGAACCTGAGTAAAAAGATCTCATTAACAAGGATGGTGACTCTTGTGCAGTGATGGCACCTGAACCATTTGAAAGCAATGTGAAGTTTAAAATATGGAGCCACTCACTGGCTAAATTACATTGCATCTTACAGAAGTGAGTCACCATTATCTTATTAATTAGATGTTCTTTAGAAGATGTATTATTAAGCTATTTTGATTCAGACCTGAAAAACTTTACAGATATTTAATATATAACCATAGAGTAAGTCGGCCAAATTTTCCATTGTAAAATGTCCATAAAGAGCATTTGCTTTTAAACATTTTAGCACGAGTAGGCTGTAGCTATTTTTTTATCGTCAGTCTACATGGTTATATGTAATCTCTCTATCATTTTTCTCCAGGATATCCTCTCAAATGAAAAGTATAGCGTGCTTGTTTGCAAACCAACATAATCCTCTGCTGAAGTCAGAGTAGTTCAGTTTAGAGTCATGGTATCATATTATCCTTACAATGCCTTAAGGGCATTTCGTTTCGCCTAATGCTGGGACTGTGGCATCTTCATCAACACTATTGATTCAACAGATATCTGCAGCACAATAAAGCATCATCATACACAACATTTTTCTGGGACCAACCCCAGCTTCACCTCAGCCTAACCATCACTAGCGTGACTCCAGAGCTGCTACCAAGTATAAAGTTGTGCTTAAAGTAGACACAGGCAATGCAATACTTTCTAGCAGTGATAGAGCAGACATCTCCATGTCCCCACCAGGCATCCTGCTCTGTCCAATAAGAGTTTATTTAAAACCATAGGGTTGTGTTTTTGTTTTTTTAACAAAATGAATAGGATACTGACATACTGCAAAGCAAACTAATTGCCAATATGTCCTTTATCAACAAGAATATTTCTGGGCCTTGTCTTTGTTAAAGAATAAAAATGGTCTGGGTCTACACTTCACTATGGGTTTACAAGTGTACTCACCTGAGCATTAGAAGTATAAGCTGAAGTGGGTGATGGCTTCCTGGGGTGGCTGGAGAAGGTGGCCGGAAGTAACATCACCAACTTGCCTTCTGGGGAATTGGTGTTTTGTGACTGGCCATGAATAGACAAGCCACCTTTTGCTATCTCCTATTCTCCCCATATTCCAGCCTGGTTATTAGCCAGTAGATATGGCATGATCTTGATATTCCAACCTGGTTATTATTCCCAAAATGTTGCCTATTTCTACTTTAATGGTAGGCTACAAATGCAGTACAGCTATAGTCCAATGATCTTAAGGTGAGGAACTGTTTCCCTTGTGGTAACACAATGTTTTGCTTACAAGACATGGATGCCTAAGGGAACATTTTTAAGAAGCTTGTAAAAATATTTGTACGTGTGCTGTTCAAGCTATAAATTGACTTTTGACTGGGCAGTTTGCACTAAACCCCAAGACTATCCAATGCACGAATTCTTCAGTAATGTAAGAAAAAGCCATACTCAGTATCATCAGCAGTAAATTATATTGCTAGAACTGCACCGTATCCTTTCCTTTAGCTGCATGGTGCTATTTGAACAACCACAATAACAAACAATGCAGGCCTGAATCTTGAGTTTGGTTCTCCTGTCAATAACATATCCTGAGAAATACCAGCAGGAACATATAATTTTCCGCAGAAAATAACATGCATATTTTCTCTTTTCTTGCTAATGCAGCCTTTTGCATCCCCCCAAATCCTTTGAAACAAGGAGGAAGTAATGCTGCCAAGAGAACAGGGAAATGAGTAATCATCAGCTTCTAACTGGAATCACCAGAAGGATTTTCTTCTGACACAAAAGGTGCAGGCAATATTTGGGTCCAATACTCTAAAAATCTACAACGGGCTTCAGACTTACTTTTTATGATTTTTAAGCAGTCCTTTCAAAGGCTCTGTTGGATAGCCTCAAGTTCCCCTAGAAGTATTTGTTTCCATTAATATTCTTATAACATATTATCAGTGCAATCCTATGCATGTCTATGCAGATAAGATCCATCGTAATTAGTAAGGGGTGCTGGGTTGCAGCCTAAAGAAATGCAACCCATGTTAATTGGGGTTTTTTTACTCAATGCATTGTTGAATTGATAAAATAATATTTTATATAAAATATCCACAAAGAACTGGAAGACAAAGTGATGGACAGTATTTGATCATTGAGGTGATCGACAAACAACAAAAAACAAAACAAAACTTTGTATTTATAGTTGCCAAAAGACATGCATGTTCTGACAATTTTTCACTTGAAACCCAAGTGTTTTTAAGATATTCTTAATGGCAGCTGAATAGATATCATCAATTTATCTTCTCTGGTAAAGAAGAGAAGATTTTCCTGCCACTTTTGAACAGCACGATGCAGGATTTAGGCATTCAGCAATGACCATTTTTATGTACTGTTACTTTTTGCTTCTCTCGTTCAAGCTGCTGGCAAACAAGTGTGATCTCTGGAAGCATTATGCCTACATCTTCAAGTCTTAAAATACAATATTAATGTTATACGAATACCCCAACCTTATTTTTTAATGCTCCATTCCCTTAAGTAAGCAAGAAATATAACCAAAGAATGTTACTCTACATGTTATTTTAGAGCAATTTTGCAATCATGGGCAAGGACAAGGCTATTGGTTGTTTATTGTTTATTGATTAGTCAAACAACCATATCAATCATAACACAGCATCAGCATCATAAAATAAAGTAAAAGGCGTATTTCTGTAAAACTGAAAAGTATAAAAGTTGATTTCCGATATTCCACCGGACAAGTGACTATGATTTCATCCAAGACTAAGTGTTTGAAGACTGTTATTATCAAGCATTTACCCTTAGTTTGAATCAGCAGATTTGTCACTCTAGTTCAGGGAGAAGCAACTTGAAGATCTCTTGGTGTTACATTTTACAGCGTACATTATCCCAGTGACTACCATGCCACGTGGGATAACAAAACTTGTACTCCAAACACTTGGTTGTCTACCTATACTCTAATTTAAATCATCCACGCCCATGTTTGGGCTGCTAACAATGGTTTTAAAATGCAACTAGAATTCCATCAATTCTAGGTATATGAATAAAAATAATTTATTCAACCTGTCTATTGTTATACACATCATTATTTCTAAATCAATTCTATAAGTATTTATTGAAAATAAAAGTTTAGTGAAGCTGGTGAGTGATGTTGGAATTCTGAAAATAAATGAATGAATTTGAAATTATGCAGATGCGTTCATGTGCAATCATAACATACTGCAATACAAGCGCCTCACTGTTCTGCATGTGATAATATTATCAGCAGAACATATATATATATATATATAATAAAGCTTGACTTTTTGGATGATTTATTTCAAAATAATCTATTTCATATAGATTATTGGATACAAAATCTCAAAAACAAAAGGACAAGTATTGCTGTAAACTCAAGGTTTTGGCATCTCGAATTATATTTTCATATTAACATGACGTGCATGTTCTGACAATTTTTCACTTGAAACCCAAATGTTTTTAAGATATTCTTAATGGCAGCTGAATAGATATCTATTCTTTAGGTATACTATGAACATTAACTTTCCTAATTAAAGACAAAATTGAATGAAAATATTCCAAATAACACAGTTAAATATAAAGACACTTTTCTATGTAAATGCTCATTTTTATGCTGCTTTCATTTTTTTATTCTTCTTCCAGCAATGATTAAAAGAAAGGCATAGATATATATATTCTTGTTTTTTATCATTCTTTTTATAAATAAACTTTTTGAATTAGGACTAATATGAGAAACAAGACTTCCTGGGGAAGGACAGAAACAGAAAATCTGTATTTCCAAATTATACTGTTTTCATCTTAAAAATAGCTAGTAATCTTTACAAACCAAGTAAAATGATCAAAACGTCGAAGAAGAATGAAAATATTAAAAATCTTAAATGCCTAATCAAGTGTAATCAAATACACAGTGAACATGACTTAAACATCTACTGATACAACATTCCAAAATATACATAATATTTCTTAAAAAACATTTAAATTATAATTGTGCTGCATGCAGTTGAATCACACCAGAATAATTAAATAGCAAATCTCTTCCATCATCTCATTCTAAACATATTTGGAAATAAACAATAAATAAAATCAAATGGAACTTAATTACAATCACAGCTTTACAATCCCGTTTTCATTATGCTCGAAAGTAGTCAATGAGGCTTACTTTCAACATAGTATGCTTAATATTTCAGCTTTTATAAAAGTGTTAATTACCTGAAAGATAAGTCATCAAGTCATACATATTAAACAAAATTAGTACACTTTTGAATTTGTTTTGAAAAAAATCTATGGCATTTATTTATATTCCCAAAACAGTATTGTGTAAATATTTAGTACCTAAAATCTGGTACATTAATAACAGCTCCTGAAGGAAGATCTCAGTATTCATACAACTTTTCTATTTTATTCTGAAATTAGCAGATATATCTCTGTAATAGATTTTATTACTTAAAAATACCACTGTCTTTTACCAAGAAAAGATACAAGCTGTAGCTGTCAGTAACACTTCTGTTCAACATCATTTTAATATGGCAGTATGATTATATTAATTGCCTGTATTTTAAAGAACGCTTCTTAATAAAACACTCATGAGTGAAAGTATTGATTTTCTTTTAACAGTGCCAGCTTACTGGAAAGCTGTCCTTAAAAACCTTTCTTACAACTCAGGCGTATTACTTCAAAAGGAAAAAACCCCTATAAACATGCAATAATTTAATTAAATCTGTCACAACATACATTTTCTAATACCAGCCTCTGTACAATGTTGCATTACTTTAATAGCTCATTTAACTAACAGCCACACACACACCAAGTACTAAATTCTGTTTAAAGCGCTAAACAGCAATCTGTTCTCACCAAATACTAGTGCCAAATTGAAAACCCAGATTCAACCAAGCCACTTTTTAATCGCCGACTCTCTTTGTGTCACTCGATTAATGAGATCACTCAGCCAACAAGTGTTCAACAAGTAGAAATAGTTTCTCTCCCTGCATGAAAGATTCACAGCACAAGCGACAGACACCAAGCATCCCTTACACGAAAATACTCCCTTAAGAAGTGACCTTCTCAGAGGGCACAGAACCACATCCACTTTTGGAAGGGAAGAAAAATAAACAAAACAAGAATAAAGTCCTTGAAAAGTGGTGTGATCTGGGAAGACCCCAAGAATTAGGCACTGCCTTCTGTCCAGGCAGTGGGATGAGCCCTCCAGTGGTGCTCCTCGTACCCACCGGCCATGAATAAAGTCTCTATTGTCTCTGCCCTGCACTAATTCTGAAAAAAGCAGCCCAGGCACCAAGCATAATAATTATCCACACAAACAAGCAAAGACAATCAAGGAGCAAATGAAAGGAGCAAAAGTAAATGAACAGAGAAAGCAGGCCAGAAATGAAATTAATATTCGTAATGGAAGATTTGCCAGCCGAAGGTCCTCATTCAAAGCACAATTATTTCATACAAGGGGCTATTGTCTAGACAACAAAATGAGCACATGAATAACATTTCACGAAAACACGGGTGAAACAGACAAGCTTCTCTTCTTCGGCAGCTTGTTCTTAGTCGTAGGATTTTGTTCGAGAAAACTTGCATACTTTTCTCAGTAACACTATAAAAGTTCTGCCTGCCTGGGTTCAGCCTTGTCGCTGTTTTGTTTTCTGCTTTCAGCTGCAGCTGTATAAATATGATTTTTTAAAAAAAAACCTCATACTTGTCCAAACAAAGAAGAATTGGACTTAACGTGCGTGGCTTCATTAACTAAATTTAATTATGCCAAGCAGCATATTAATCAGTAGTCGCTCTAGTTACTGTATTCGTTGAAAAGAAGAATGGTTCCAAATTAAAGGAAGCATGGGGGGAACTGAATACTGATTAAGAGCTGTTTGCAATGGGATGCAAAACATATATCTATTCACAGAAGATTGTAATAAATAAGTAGATTGCTCAAGAACGATCAGTCAAGAATATTATGACATTGCTGCTACTTTCCATGAATGCTTCTAGGTCTAATGTCTCACACCCAAATGGTCTGGGCATAGGGTAAAACTGACAATGTATGCTAATTTGTTTAAATAAAAGAAAAAGGGGATAAACCCTGTCGCCGAGGTAGTGCTAACATGGCTCTCTGCGACCCCCCTAGAGAACAAGAGAAAGCTTATCGAACATGCTGCGATGCTGAACGAGTTGCCGAATCCCTGAACTGCCCCTTCAAAGTTTTTGCACGACTGTGAACTTCATAGCACGTGCACTTCAGCAGTGAAGGAGGAGTTAAAAAATCTTTGGAGAAAGAAAGGGAAAAAAAGTGCTATTGCGCCAACTTACCATCCACCACGTCCTGGCTGACATGTCATAACATAGCTGCCATTTTATGGAGCTGTCTGATGCTTTCCCTGCCATTACGCTGTCAGCAACCTTCATCTGATGTAGTTCAATGGAAGATAAGACACCTAATCAAGAAAACATCCCAGTGGCTTGCTGGCCTACATGTAGACCAATCCTTATTACACGGCATCATGGGAAAAGCTCCTCTATTAGTAAGAACTCCATCCTCACAGATACAAAGACGAGGATCAGGTTGTGCATCGACGGTTGAGGATGCATGTGAATCTGAAGGGACTGGTGCAACTCCCTAGCATTCTTTCAGTATCATGTGTACAAGAGTTAAGTATTTTTCAAGTGGGTGGCTAAATGCTTTGCTGGGCTATGAAGCCATTCTTTTCCTTTGTATATTGTTTGACATGTGCTGTGATTAGTTTTGAGAGCAGAGGAAACAGGGAGGGGGGATTATAAAATGATCTGAACTAATATCTACTCTGGAATAGGTGGGAAAGTTTCATTCGGGCAATTAGACCACACATTTCAAATGTCACTCCGTGTACATGCGCAGGCTCTCTGTCTCACACAGACACCCACCGCCGCACACACAAATATATGGAGAGTCAGGAGCACACAGGTAGCAGCTGAGGATTAAGATGCCAAGGACTAGCGTGCCAGACATATGGAAACAATTGAACGCATCCTGTTTAACAGGAGAAGAGCAGAATGGAATGAAATAAATTGGCATAAGCAACAGAGGTGTGGCCAGTATATTAAGGTAAAGAAGTAACAGGGCAGAGGCCAGCTGTAGGTGCCTATTTTTTCCCATAAGGCTTCCCAAATTCTTTCTAAACATATCCTATACATGATCAGTTTCCAGGATTTATTATTATTTGCCTCACTATATTCCATGATAATAAATTAAATGGGAAGTAAGCATATACTGATTGCCAGTGTGTCAGATAATTACCCACACAAGCCATTCAAAGACTGTTTTCCAAACAAACAAAAATGTGATTTATAAAGAAGAACGGAGCCTTAGCACTCTTTTTATATTTAACTGCTTATCATTTTTATCACCCCTCTAATAACTTTTATCACTTAGTTACGGCAAAAATTACAAGCCGCTTTTCAATAAAAAAACACCCAAAGAAGCTTATAATTGATAATATTTAAATTATTTTAATTAGCACTATTCACATTTTATATATATAGCAGATCTATGCTATCTGTCAGAATTTTTTTTGCCACTTTCATAATGAGCTAAAGTAAAATTTAGTTAAGGAAATATTGCAAATGCTTACAAACTTCATATATATAATCTCTAGATTATAGAAAAATATACTACATTAGAAATAAAATATCCAAGGAATGGAACAAAGGCTTTAACTGTGATTTTGGAGGTGGAAGAAATAAGAGACTGAATATATTTTGCTATAAATGAGACTCATTAATTACAACACAAACTTTAATAAATATTCATACACAGATTATGCTAGTATTCAAATAGCCTCAATTTTTCCCACCATATTGAAATCCATGTTTGTTGGAATTTTTTATTCCAATAAAATAAAAAAAAATGAAAATACCACAGAAACATACATACAAACACACAAATGCACACTCATAACAATAATAAAATGCACTAAAACACTACTTGGTATAATTCCGTACATTTTCTTGCTATTCATGTCTACATGCCTACTGCACATCCCTTCAAAGAATCTGTTATTAGTATAGTTGTTATATCCATACTGGGGTTGTTACAGTCTTTTTAAGCCAGTCTTGACTTCTGGTGACTACCTGAACAGATCCAAGCAGTTTTCTTGGCAACACTTTTAGAAGTGGTTTGCCAATATTGTACCTTCTTCCTAGGACAGAGAGTCATGACTGGCTTACGGCCACCCAGTTGGCTTTGTCCATAAGGGAAGACTCAAACTCAGTTTCCTACTCCTAGCCCAGTACCTTTAACCACTCCACCGAACTGGCACTCTGTTAACTCTCTTGGCACCATCTATCAAATGTAATATAGGTAACAGTATATTACATCAAAAGCAGACCGTAATGTGCTGAGTTTGCCTTCAGCCGTGGCTTCTGGCTGGTTCTTCACATATTCATGCATCCATTAGACGCTCAAATAATTTGTACTCAGTTTGCTGATATGAAGCTGAAAGTGGGTATTACTTTAGACTGTCATAGGACATAATTCTCACGGGAAAGAAGTGGGGGAGGGACAAGTGGGCTGGTATCAGTATGAAGGCCACACCGGCATTAGAAGTGGAGTTTTAATAACACCATCCCAGAGAACTCTGGAAAGGAGTTGGGAAATGAAGGTGATGACTGGCAGCTTCAGTGTCTAAAATGGATTTAGGCAGCTTTAGTGATTACTGAAGATGGACTGCTGGTTTCAATCCAAGAGAAAGAGTGGCTGTTGATCTAAAATGGATTAGGCAATGTTTGCACTGCTGAAGGCCTAACAGTTCAGGAATGATCTGATGTCCACAAAGTGTTCAAGGGTACAATCCAAGGAAAGAGTGCTGAAAAGAACTGGAGCATCACCTAACCAGTGTTTCTCAACCTTGGCAACTTTAAGATGTGTGTGCTTCAACTCCCAGAATTCCCCACCCAGCAGCAATTCTGAGAGTTGAAGTCCACACATCTTAAAGTTGCCAAGGTTGAGAAACACTGACCTAAACTACTCATTTGAGAGAATCCTCAGGGAAGTGAATCCTCTGGATGACCAGAGAAAAGATTATGGCATACAGCCTGGGTACCTGAGGGACCACCTCTCTCCCATCATTCCTCCCTGTCTTATAAGATCTGACAGAGCAGGTGCACTTTGTTCCCCTCTGTTGAGCAATATCTTCTAATGGGAACAAAGAAATGCACCTTCTCTACTATGGCACATACCCTCTGGAATAGACAGTCAGACTGCCTCAACCTTGGAGACCTTTAGACAGTCTTCAAAAACCCATCTTCTCCCCCAAGCTCTTGTGTAGACTGCTGATGTACCCACTTGGTATGCACTGTTTGTCTGAGTTATGGCATGTTGCTCCCCTGTTATATTTAGCTGTATTTTTATGTTCGTTGTCTCTGTGTTAAGGTATTGTATTATTTTTTCATCGTAGACCACCCAGAGTCCATGCTGAGTGGAATGGTCCTCTAAATTATAAATGTATAAGCCATATAACAACTATCAGAACGACTCAGACTTACTCATTATCCTTATAAGACCATAAATGACTTCCTGAACAATCATACTATATAAGGGGTTCTATAGCTTTAAAATATTGGGAGCTGTTGTGTGTTAATTAGTCAGTTGTTGTAGCCCATTAGGATTCTCAAAGACTGAAAAGTTACAGGATTTTTTACATGAAGCATGTTAAGAGAAAAAAATAGTTATAGAATAATGGAGGAAAGAGTGAATCTAGACCTTTTGCTCAATGTCCTTATACATACAAGCACCACCGATCAATCTCCTGAACATGTGGCGGGGCGGGGCTGAGCATCAGTAGATGAGAGCTTTGAATGGTGGGTTTAGCCATCTGTCAAGTTGCACAATTAACAGGCTGCAGCTGTGGAAGTGACCTAACACTCTTCTGAAAGAGCGCTAAACCAGTATCCCAAAATAGCCTGCCCAACAAGTCACAGGCACAGGGTGAAGAGGGCGCTGTTCTGATGATCCTCTTAGGATATCAGTTGCAAGAAGCATCTGGGTGCTGCTTTCCACCTCATTACTTTCCCCTCCAGGTAGCCACACCAACAGGCATGGAGGAGAGACATGGGATAAAGTGGGAGGGAAGTATTGATAATAAGGGAGCCCCATCCTCAGTTAGTGCTACAATGGAATGGCAATGCTGACAGTGAGTGGCCTTGGCCAGCCACACCCAGAAGTAGCCTGTGGAGTAGGCAAAATGATGCAACCCCTTCCCAAAGAATAAAAACAAAAAATACAACTATGTGAAACTGCTTTTCTTTTGGAAAGCTTTCAGTCTCCTCACTGGTGACGGAGCAAGCAACATGCAGCAGGCAGTTTAAATTGGCTTCTTCTGAGGAGCAGGATTTTCCCAGTTTAAATTAAGCTTCTGTAGAGCACAGGACTAATGCTCTTTCAGAAGAACACTAAAGCTGTGTTTAAAAAGCCAGTCTAGCGTTCTTTCAAAAGAGCACTAAATCCATGTACATAAGAAACCTTATAAAATTTGAGAAGTGTTTGGAAGATGCCAGTCAGACATCACACATTAAGCACCCTGCCTCTCCTGCAATCAAAGTCAAAATGGCCACGGAAGACAGTGCCCAACAATCCAAGGAGAGGTGTGTGCCTGCAACAGTCTAAAGTGGCAGATCCCAGCTTCTGGCCATATTATTGACCATATCACCAATGGAGTATACTAGATCATGTCCACTGCAAAAACTGTTGGGAAGTGGAAAACAATACTTCATAACTGGAAAAGCTAGAAACAAGTTTAAGTTGTCTTAGCTGTCAGATGAGATGATGAGGTGAGGTGAGGTGAGGTGAGGTGAGGTGAGGTGAGGTGAGATGAGATGAGATGAGATGAGATGAGATGAGATGAGATGAGATGAGATGAGATGAGATGAGATGAGATGAGATGAGATGAGATGAGATGAGATGAAGCCAGCATCATGAGGACATATCATACACTGATGGTTATCAGGGCATGTTCATGCCATGGTTAGGGGAAGTGAGGATCAGCCCTTATACCTTACTCCTGCAGTTTGATAAGCTGCTGTATGGAATAATGCTGCCTGGCAGACGTCCGTTCATCTGATTAATGAAGAGCAATAAGATTGCAGAACTGGGCTTATTGTATTTACCAACCTTCTTTGTTGTGATGCAAATATCAAGGTCTGGTCTTCTTGGGGCCTTCTTTTATCTCTAGGACCTCGATGAGCAGAACAGCACATTCAACACTAGAATAAATTTATGACCATTTGCAGAGACTGGAGTGGAATTAAAAGAAGCTGAGGAAGGTCTAGGTAGAAAAAGGACAGGAACTATAGCAAAGAAAGTGGTAAGAAGTTGGGGGTGGGCAGTGAAATGAAAACCAGCAAGGAATGTGCCCTGGGACATTTACCATTGTACACCTGAAGCATCTATAGGACTGTTAGATCCAATTTCTAAATCTTTTTCTAGAGAGATGGGTGTTTTTATTTAAATATACAGACTGCCTAAAAATATGTGTAATTTTTTTCATCCTCTGTCATTTAGGCAAGTGAAATGTTTTAATGTTTAAATACTTAAATATATAATAAAAATGTCAGGGATCTTCTCCACATTGATAAATAGCCTCCAACTGGAACAGTTAATATAAATTAAATTGTGTTATTTCATTACACCCTATTTTCCACAACTGCAACTTAACAATTTTCAAATTATGCGAAAGCTGGGTATTGCAGTTCTAATAGTATAGCATCAGGTCCATGCCACTTATGGAAACGTCCCCTGCCTTCATATGGCAAACTTCATCTGGCAAATCTGCAATCAGAATCAGGGAAAGAATAATGTGTAAGACAATTATAATTAACACGGAAAATTTAATGTATTAGAGGTAATAACGGGTCAATTCAGTCGTGGTTCATCTGAGCTTCCATCCAAAGCATAGAACTGCAGGTTTCTTTTCTCTCTAAGAATGAAGTTCAGTTATCTCATGGTTTAAGAAAATCATACTCCATCACTATATGAATTAGTCTTCCAAATCCATTTGAACCTAATTGCGGCTCCTGTTTACCTATTAAAAGTAACAAGACGTGATGATTTGCTGGAGATGTAAATAAGTAATGGAATCTGAATAGGCAAGGAAAGAAAGAAGATTAAAATGTGTGCAGAAAGAAGTATGGTTTTTGCCTTGCCTTGCCTTGCCTTGCCTTGCCTTGCCTTGCCTTGCCTTGCCTTGCCTTGCCTTGCCTTGCCTTGCCTTGCCTTGCCTTGCCTTGCCTTGCCTGCCTTGCCTTGCCTTCTCTTCTTTTTTTCCTGCCTTCAAGTCAGTGTTGACTCCTGGTGACTGCCTGGACAAGTCCCTGCAGTTTTCTTGGCAAGGTGTTTTGGAAGTGGCTTGCCATTGCCTGCTTCCTGGGGCTCAGAGAAAGTGACTGGCCCAAGGTCACCCAGTTGGCTTTGTGAAGGTGGGACTAGAATTCCCAGTCTCCCAGTTTCTAGCCTCAATTTTAATGATAAAATCATGGTCCAATCACAGTACTGGCCTGCTTTTTTACTCTAAATACAGTTAATTAATTTATTGACTACCTACAATGTTTCTCATTTGATAAAATTCGAAAGCAGTTTACAATAACATAAATTCATTCCAATTTATATAAAAATAAAAAATATTAAAATAAAAATATTAAGCTGTGTAATAGCTGAGGAAAGTCAACATAAAAAGGTAGATTTTTAAAAGACACTTGTGACAACCCTCTATTTATTGATATGGCACCATAGCACCCCTAAAATTGGTATATTAACTGCAATAGGCCATGTAATCCTTTTTTATAAAATGAAGTAATTGGTGAAAATTAGTCAGTACCTTCATAATTCAAGCAAATGATTGTTAGGAAGAGAGTTCAATTGCCAGTTAATTTTATAATTTGCTGGCTAGGCTGATGACGTCAGAGATGGATATTTTGTTTGATTTGGCAAAACAACGGTTCCTTTCCCCCCAAAAGTCCAGATAATCTCTTTCAAGCCATTTCTAGGCAATTCTGAAACTCAAAATATTACCCAAGCAGATTATATGTAAATACATTTATTTATTTTCAATATGTGAAATTCTTCTTTTCCCAATAAATTTTATGTCTAGAGATTTGGCTTCACTGATTTAAAAAGGAAAATTCTCTTTAACAATTTCCCCACATTCAGAACTGCATGGCTGTATACTCTTTGTGTCTCCAGGATGTTCATAAGGTTTTATTAAGTTCTGTACTTGGGTAGGAAGATCCATAACAACTTCCTATTGGATTTTCCTTAGACGCCTATAGCTGAACAGACTAGAATATCTTAGGAAATTCAGTCTGACTGATGGCAGCCTAGTGTAACTATCCTTTACTGGGAAATTATTGGAAGAGGGGGTTTTCTAGTGATTTTAGTATTTCTACTCCTCCTAGATAATAACAACACCTAAAATAGGTCAGTAGTAGGACTTGGGGTACCATGTAGGAGATGTCTTTCCTCAATATATGCCACCATGGGGAGAGTCCATCTCTGGACCATCACCAAACATCAACTGCAAGTAACAGAGCAGGATTCGCCCAAAGATCATTGATGTCTGGCAGGTTGATGCAACTGGAGACATTCTTTAAAGGAATTTGGCCACATATGTAAGGTGTGTTTGTAAGGGGTAATATTAAGTAGTCACTGCATTCTATATTACCCATACCTTTTAGATCAATCCCAAGGGTAGCCCCACATGAAGTATAGTTACATATATGATATAACTGTGTAGTCATATACTGTAGTGTGAGGTTACTGTACTTTCTATTCTGCTCAGCATCAACCACAGCTGAGATTTGCATATTAACATCTCAATCCATTCAGCTGAATGGCAATAAATTCTACTGGAAACCAAGAGCCATGACATGAGAGGAGTTATGAGCACTGTTCGTTTTGGCATGTTATTTGAATTAGAACATATTTCTGTTTTCTTGGTAAAAAAGTAAATTCTTATAAGTGAAAGCAGTACAAAGCTCAGCTTATTTTGCAAGCCTCATTTTATAACTATTTCCAAGTAATGTCAGGGACGGGGGACGGGGGAGGAAGTAGGACTAATCAATGCCACTTTGTTCTCTTTTTTATTGTAAGTCTTCTGAGTACAAAATTACAATTATGTCGTTTTTCAACGCTGCTGACAAGTAATGTAGAAAGAACTTTTCTCAAGCCTTCCGGTATTACTAAATGCTAAATCCCTTCTGCCACCTCAGATCACGCCAACACACCAACACAGGCCATCATAACACAGAGCTGAAATGCCAAAACATCCTACTAACTGAAATATCATTTCCGTAACTGAAAACCCTGGATATAGAAACCCATGCTTCATTCCCAGCTGGTGTGGAAGCACCACACGATTGAATATTGCAGGTGTTTTTAATTTTTGATGTCCTACCAAATTAATCAAATAATGGACAACCATTTAAAGTATTACTTATTAAGACTCTGGCAATGGTGGCAATGTAATGAAATATACCTCAATTGTAATCCTCCCAATTATCATAATATAAAATTAAAATCTCTAAACCAAACCAAGGGTCAAATATTTTTGACATTCATCAACAAGAATGCCTAGGGAACTGAAGTAGCTTACATTACAGGAGGGAAATGAGGTTCTAATTCAGCTACTGGAATGTGTTTTTCAAAGAGGTGCTCTAGGTATACATTTCTGAATGTCATTCCCAAGGTTTCCTTCTTCTGATCCAACTGGCTGGCTGAAAGGCTATCTCTGCCCCTGTTTTTCAAGAGCCCATCACAATAGATGGCAACCACGGCTGATCTCAAAAAAGCTAAACAGAGTCTGACCTAGTTTGTACTTGGATGGGAAACTGCCAGGAAATCCCAGGGCTGTGAACTAGAATGGGAAGAGGAAGGAACTGCTGAGAAGGGGGCAATGGCAAGCCACTTCTATGTTGTTATGAAGACAATAACACTAGGGTATCCATGTCATCACCAGGACTCAAGAGCAACAAGAGAGATTTCATATGTGTCTGTGTGTATGTGTCAGGCCTAGCCCAAGGAACTCCAAGAGACAATGCAAAATCAGTTCAGCTATGTTTATTAGCTACAACCTCTAGCAAGAATCTTCCCAGACTGAAACCCCAGGTCCCAAGTCAGCCAGCCACAACTGTGTGAATTCCTCAGGGAGGTGCCAGTCTCATCCTCTTGTAGTTCCCACGCTCCTACGGTGAGCTAAGAAAATGCTTATCTCCCTGAGCCTGGCCTTCATAATTCCATTCCATCATAGTGTGTGTGTGTGTGTGTGTGTGTGTATACATATACATACATACACACATACACACACATACACACATACATACCCACACATGCATACACACACACACACACACACATACAGACATATACATATACAGACAGATATATATATATATATATACACACACATACATACATACATACACACACATACACACATGCACACATTCATATATACATACACACACACACACACTTATACACAAACACTTTTATATGATATGATCCAAACACATACTCTATCTTTGGTACAATTATTGCTGTCATGAAAAGTTTTAAATTTTATATAACGTTACACAGCGAGCCTTCTAAACGAGTTTTTGGGGGTGGTACCTGTTCCATTGTTCAGCTTGTTTTATTTTTTATAAGCAATATTGAAGAGATATAATCTTTTGCCTCTTAAAAAACAATTTGGTTGGGCCATTTTTGGTTGTTGCTGATATTATGAGTTTATAATATTTTGTCAGCTGGTTTTGGATGACCTCAAAAAATCTAAGCAGGAATGGGCTTGGTAGTGCTTTGATGAAACACCATCAGAAAATCCCAATTGTTCTAGATTAAGAACTGAAAAATGCCCCGGAAGACGTCAACAGCAAGCCGTTTTTCTATTGTTGCCAAGGAAACAAAAACAAAATAATCATGTCCATGTAGTCCAAGAGTTGAGCTTAGTCTAAGGAAGAATTTATTGATATGCTTCATCATTACATTATTGTTCTTAGGTATAAGATGGTTTTATATTACAAATGTCTTCAATGTCTTGGATAAAGATTTATTCAGAAATGTGTTGTGCCAAATAAATCTTTGCTTGTGCACCTAGAAATCTACTATTTTATTCTCATTGTTAGTTTTTTAGCTTGTAATGTCATTGATTAGCATATGTAGTGCTGTTGTCGTGGTTTTTGGAGACAAGCATATTCAACAGTTGTTGGCTTTTGCCTAGGAGAAAAGAGAAAGAAATGTTGTGGATTCCTCCTTTTCTCTACAGCTTCTTGGAAGTTTGATCTGGGGATTACAAATGCTTCAGAATCATGAAGGAGGTAAGGTAGGCAGGAAGAGGCAACCAGAAGAATTCACCGCTTCTTTTTCTGGTGAGACCTTCCTTTGGATTAGAGAAATAACTGCAAATGAAATGAGTCTTTCATTTTGCAGAAAAGGAAACAACTGCTCTTTCCTTTTCTCTCGCTTGGCTTTTTTGCTTTTAGTAGGGATATGCAAAGTGTTCCATGCATTAACTGTTCTATGCATGGAACAACCGGTTTCAGAGAGTTCATGCCCGAACCACAACATGCAGGAAATCTTGTCCTAAGTAGTTGATAAAGATGGCTCGCTCATCTCTTCTGCAAACCTAGGCAACCTTTTCTATAGAACTGCAGGCTGAGGCTAAAGCCAAGGCCTATGTACAGCACTACTCTCTGTAACTATTCCACATCAAAAGTAAGCCCTAATGCCTAATGACCTCCGATCCAACAGGTTGCATTTCCTTAATGAAATGCAAATTCCAGTCAAGCAACAAATCTTCCTGTTCCCTGTGCTTATGAATTGTTCTTTATTTCTCCTGTACAAAGGCTTTCTTCCTCTACTCCTTTTACAGAACCTTTAGTGTTAGGGCAGCTCACGGGGTGAAGGGAATAAGGCTTCCATTGTTTCTGGGTTTGGAAGAACACAATGCCCCTTCTTAAGATAAAAGGCTTGTCTTTCTCTTCATCAAAGTAGCATTTATCTTTCCCCTTCATCACTATTTTCCTCTTTTCCTATGCAATCAGCATACCCATCATTCAGCATGTGCTATGCATATGCTTTTTTTCGTTGAAAAAACAATCATAATCGTCTAGTGACCGAGGGCACTAAATATGATTTAGATGACCATTTAAAAAATATAAAACTCAAACTTTCCTATTTTTGTTTTTAAGAATGTTTAAGTGTTCCAAGCATGACATTTATTTTTAATTATAACAGGGAAAGGTAGTTTTCTGCAGCTGAAGTCCACATCTCTGGAAAATCTTATGATGAAGATTGGCAATCTTGTACAGTAGGGGAGACTGTGACATAGACTGAGGCAACTTGACAAAAATAGCCAGGTTCCCTTTTCTCAGTTTTCTAAGGAAGGCTCTGACCAGCAAAAGAACATTAACAACATTTTGAAAAACTCACTGGTGTCAATATTGCAATGCTGACTGAAGCATACTTGAATAACGTAGGTTCCTTAAAATCCTTTATCAAGTCCAAGACGGGCTAGATATTGCCTTAAGGGAGAGTGGGTGAGTTGATGATCTCTCTCTCTCTCTCTCTCATATCAATTATTTATCTATCATCTATCTACCTATCATCTATCTACCTATCATCCATCCATCCATCCATCCATCCATCCATCCATCCATCCATCCATCCATCTATCTATCTATCTATCTATCTATCTATCTATCTATCTATCTATCTATCTATCATTATCTATATCATTCCTATCATCTATCTCTATCCATCATCTATCTATTATCTATCACATTTAAATTGCTGTCCAAGCATTGTGATTATGTGATATATTTTATGCGTTCAATCGTGTCCAATTCTCGGAGACTGCCTGGACAAGTCTCTGCAGTTTTCTTGGCATGGTTTTTCAGAAGTGGTTTGCCATTGTCTCCTTCCTAGGGCTGAGAAAAAGTGACTAGCCGAAGGTCACCCAGCTGGCTTTGGACCTAAGGTGGGACTAGAACTCACAGTCTCCCGGTTTCTGGCCTAATGCTTTAACCACTATGCCAAACTGGCATTCTTGTGCAGCTTACAATGAACCAGAAAACAAAATACTAGAACAAAATAAACAATTCCAGCAAAAAATAAAAACAATCAGGGGCTCATATTTATTTTGCTACTCCAGATGGGAACTATTTAAAGGCCAGTATGTGGGGGGGGGGGGGGGGGACAGCAGGAAAGACACACCTTTTCTGTCGTCAGATGGCATTGCTTCAAGGAAGGGACCCAAAGCATGCCCACATTATTGAAACAAGCACATATCATTGGAGAAAGGCAGCCCCACAGATAATCCTACCTGTGCCATGCAGGGCTTTGTTAACCGGCACCTTGAATTGCATCCAGAAGCACGTAGAAAACCAATGCAGCTCACAGAGTAGAGACGTTACATAGATATACCTGTAATTACCATAACTGCATTCTGGACCAATTGTAGCTTTCAGGTGATCTTCAAGGACAGTGAAGTATATTGCAATACTGTAGTCCAACTGGGAAGCATGAGTGACAGCAAGCAGGGCCTCCTAATCCGGGACAGGTACAATTGATGCATAAGACAAATTTGTGCAAAGGCCATCCTGTACACAATTGCCACCGACTCTTCAAACAAGAGCTGTGACTCCAGAAGGACTTGCACATTACACCTTGGCTGCTTTGGCACCTGCAGGTCCCTTTGGGGCTTGAAGCAGGTAAAATGGCTGGTCTCTTCTTCCAGGCATTGGGACACAATGAAGGCAAGATGGCTGCTGTCCTCAAGGCATCTTGTCTTGGTTCCAAGATGCTGTCTGGTTCTCTCGCAGGACCACCAGTGAGATCCTGCTCCCATCCAGGCTTGATGCCAAAGACTGACCAGCTAACATTGAGAGCTGGCAGAGGCATATTTGTCCATCTTACCCCCAAGACACTGAGGGGGCAGATTGTAAAAGGCTATTCATGATCATTACTATCATGAAGGAGATCTTCTGTTCCTCTACCATGATGGACGTGGTACCAAACAGTGGCGTTTCCAATAGAAGCAAGATGAAAAATATGGCAATAATTAGTGGATATTTTAAGGTTCTTCAAAAGTTCATTGAGCAATAAAACTATTTTTTTAATTTACAATGCAATCCTATGCAATGGTATTTATTCCCAGTAATTATGCACAGGATTGTATTATATAATCAGGTCATATAGCTATACCATATTTTGTATCATGAGGAAAGCATAAATTGGAATACTAGCTTTTGGTGTTAATAGGGTGCACTTAACAGACAAAGAAAATTCCCTCTGACATGTTATTTTCTATACTCGGGGAGGTAATTAGTCTCAGGACACATTCAAACATATGGCCAATCAGTTAAGCTGGAAGTAATAAAATCCATTAAGTATTTCACTATGTTGTTTTCCTGTTACATAGCTTCCTCATATATTGTTCAAGTATTTTATCTTTAGGCAAATTACCTGTCCTTACATATCTTAAAAGAGGATCCTATTATCTTTCTGCACATACAGGTTTAAGAGAAATAGGACTTTCCCATTATGAGCAGTTTTTTCTATCGCTTAATTAGTTTATTTGATACAACTATTATTATGACTGAGATTATTTCAATCTTTTACTATTAGTTCCAAGGCTGTGATATTACCTTCTAACTATTCACAAAGCCATTTTCAAGCATTATAATCTAAATCCTCTCACTTTACAGATATCACATTGGTTAACCATTTTCACAAAAAATCAGCCTCCAATTTTCTCATGTTAGTGGGTTCTTTTTAAATGTATGGCAGATTTAAGATTTATGCAGATCAGAGGGATTTATCGTGTACTAAATATCAGGAATTTGGTAGCACCTTTTCCATCTAACAAATTTTATTAAAATAAAAGCCGTAAGCTTTCATGAACTGCAGCTCACGTCATGCACAGGGTAGCTAGACTAATGTAGGATTTAAATTGGGATGAGGCAGAGGGAGGAGAAGACAGGTTATTTATGCAGATAACATGTAAAGCAGATTACAAGTAACTCATCAATTAGCAATTGCGATGTGTTAAAAACCCATTGTATTCGTTGAGACCTTTTGAGAGAGCCTGAAACCTCTTGATGTGTTCATTATCAGCGGCGCTGATAAAACCTTGTTTTCCTAAAATGGTCATTTTAAGATCTGCAATAGTTGTACTGTATTGCAATTTAGGTTGAAATGCTCTGATATTACTTTGTCTTTAATTCCTTGTGTCAACTTTCATCCTTGTGTCAAATCTGAGTCCGTTACTTATTTTTGCACAAGTTTATCCCATTTGTCCTACACAGAATCCAGAGGGACATTGCTGGCAATGATGTCATATATCACATTAGAAGAAGAGCATGTGACAGTGCCTCTAACCTTGTATGTGTACATGTTGGGACCTGAGATGGTGGTGTTGGTGTAGACGTGGGGGCAAAGTAGACATCTAGGTTTGTTGCAGGGTTGGGTTCCAATTTAGTATCATTGTCCTGTTGTTTTTTTATTGCTTGTGAGAATCTGCTTCAGGTTGGGTGTGTTGGGCTTTCCACTCAGTGCCTGAGAAAGTACAGCGTCATTGCCCACTATGGGCTGCTACCATAGACTAACAAAGTTGTCCTCCTACAATATCTATTGTGAACACATTTCTCATCAGTAACTTCAGAGGTAACAAACTTCAGTCAACACTTAACTTGCAAAATTTCCCTGTTATAATGCAGAGACCTAGCAACTGATATATTTTGACTTCAATGAACTAGATTGGAAATTTTACTTCTATGTTCTATTACTCTTTCATACTGAGTTGATGTGAATCCAAAACATCCAACTGACAAATGAATCAAAATGCCCTATTGGTTTTAATGGTCTATTGGTTTATTCTTGTCAATAAACACTATGTCAGTAGTACTATGTAAGCAGCATTATAGTACTAAGGCTGTACAATGGCTTACACCCATAGTCAGCCTGCAGAATAACTTTTTGCAATACTTGATGCAATAAACTTTTCCTATTCAAAAACGACTTATGTTCATTAAAAATCTATATAGAAGATTCCTTGAGAGAGGTTCCCATAAACAGCAGACCAAGATGTATGTCAGAACAATCTATAGATGTTAGCAATTTAACCCCAATATACTCAGGAGTATACATAGATTGGAAATCTGCTGCTGTTGGTTTACTCCTAAGCATGTTTACTCAAGTCTGGAGCAAAAATAAACTGAACGTGTGCTGGCATAAATGAAACATTTTATTTTATTGGTACAGCATTCCATAATATTATGTGATTGCTACTTAAATGTAGGCAGGAGGGAGCTTCTGTTCATTATTTGCCAAGTTCTACGTTTCTAATACAGAAAGTTTTATAGGTTGTCATGCCAAATCTATTGAATTCACATGATTCTTCTCTATGGGTGGCTGAATACACAGATAACTAAAGCAAATGCTTCTTTATTTTCATTTCAAAAATCTAAAGATCAAAGCATATTAGATAGTTGTCCCTGGGATTTTGTATTATCTCCCAACATATATATGTGGAACTATATGTGTGACTTGACACCAAGGTCATATCCAATTACAGACCTACATTCAACAAAGGAGTAGTTTAGGGAGAATAAAGCTGATCACAACAATGAGTACTCAGAAAATGTACTGTTTCTTTTATCATCAAAACTGCGTCTTAATATTAACCTTGTTGTATTTAATTCAAACCAACCTATCCTCTATCTTTCCTCAAGCCTGTTTACTCAGCTGGATATCCAGAGGGTCCAATTTTCTTCCAATTGGTCCTTGAACACTAATATAATTGCCATTCACATAGGTAACCGATTAGCCTGCTGCACTGTTATCATGCGTTTGCTCATATGTGGTATCAGGCAACTTCTCAAAATTAATTTTCAGCCTCCCAATTCTGTTGAATACTATATACAAAAAGAAGGATAAGGTGGTCACAAATCTGATACAGAAAGACAAATGGGAACAGTGAATGTATCCACACATTTTTTTTAATACTCAAAAACAGTAAACATAAAATATGTCTATTAATAGAGATCAGATTTTCAACTGAATATCTTCCATATCAGAACCACTGAATATCACTTTTCATTATTGGGTATGATGAACACATTTCTTATGGAAAGCTGTGCCATTAGACAATACATTTGACAATATACCAGATATAGTGAAAAACATATGAACCTTGCTGGATCATAGCAAAGAACAATCTAATTTAGCATTTGTCAGCCACAGATTATTGAGAAAAAAAAATATGAATCATCTGTGGTCCATTATATCCAATAAAATTCCAGCAACGATGAAGAAAAATTGAAGTGACAAAATACATTGTTCTAATGATTTATTTCAAGATGTTATGTATATGGAACTACAATTATGTTCAGAAGTTTTTTTGTTTAAACTGTAAAAAACCAAGTGGTAACATGTTTGCTAAAGATGCAACTCTGTAAGGAATTTAGGATTTGAATTCAAACTTTATAAAACTTTTTAAATATTCACATTTTTATAAGCAGTATTGTACCTTTTAAAGGGAATACAAGGACACAATCATTTATATTTATTTATAAATAAAATTTCCAAAAATACAGTACAGAACACTTTTAACAGAAGTAAACTAAATCACCCATTAAATGATTTTTTTAAAAATAATCATAAATGTAACCCAAATACAATCACCAATGTAAGTACAAAAATAAAGTCTATAAAGTAAAGTAAACACATTTTTTGTTTGGGATATAACTACAGATAATAAGTACAATAAGCTTCTTCTAATCTGATATTATCCACAAATTCCCATCTCCCACACAATATTCCAATAGTTAAATGAAAGAGCAAACATCCTTACAGTGCCAAATGTAAATAGTTTTGGATTTTAGAAACAGTCTAGATAAAACAGGTGAAAATCGAAAAATAAAGGAGTTAGGCGTATGGTAGAAATTTGAATTTCCTGTTACAAAGCTTTATACGTGTCACCATAGAACGCTTGTTATTATGGCATTTAAGCTGCAAATTGTTCAGAAGAGAGCGCCTTTATGACTTTTAGGATAGCAAATAAAAAAGACGCTTCAAGTAACGATGTCCCTCCATTTCTAAACGTAGCTGTCCACATTCTAATGTTCAGAAATTATTCTATGGAAGTCCATGGGACTGTGTAGAAATAACAGGGAACTGGACTTCGTAGACCTGAGTTCTCAGTGGAAGCATATCCTTACCTTGGTATCTTTAGGCAGTTTTCTACTGTGATCTATTTGTTTTTGTTTTTTGGTAAAACTACTCCCTTTTATATTTTAGGAATCTGTTCTGAAAAAACATGCATTTGTCAGGGTTAAGTGAATGACTACTATAAAAAGCCATTTATTTTGTAAATTACAATCGACCTGCAGAGACCACTGAGGAAAATGTGTCTTCTGACACATCTCTAGGTCTAAAAGCTCCTAGAACTCAAGTGGCAAATACTATCACACATTATCATATTCATTAAGAGAGGAAAGTTGATACATGCTTCTGTACAGTAGATGCAGAGTACGTCATTTGTATGCTCTGGTAGTGGTTATTTTTTATATATAACTTACCAGACTCAAAAAAAGACTCAGTTCTTTTCAAAGCTTTATGCCTTGATCTGCATTTATTTTGTAAATAATCATTGGTCATCTCAATTATTGCTACCCACATTTGCTTTACACCTTTACATGTTAGGGAATCCTATAAATTTTAGTTTGTCAGGCTGAAGGACATAATTCTTGCTTTACTGTTACAGAAGATCAGCACCTGAGGCAAAAGTCAGCAGTACAATGCAAACATTGGAACCAAGCATCCTGTTTAAAGCCCCTATTTTCCAGTTCAAATTATTGTGGGAAATACGTGCATAACTGCATCACCTTTTCAATCCCAGTGTCATTATAAAATCCAAGATGTTAGGACTTTCCACCAAAGAAAGTTTCATGCATAATTCATAGAAAATAGTCCTCTCAAAGATCAGTGAGATTCTCAAATAAACTTTGAACAGGATTGCAGACCTAACAAGATGAAATACAAATGTAAGTAATGTATTCTTCATAACTTATCTTTGGACCTAAAGATACAATTCAGGTGCCATTCATAGTAGCAAAATTACAACTAGTTCTAAGCAATGTGGGCGTGACCCAAAATGTTTAGCGCTGTTCTACCAGCACTTTTCTTTTGAGAAAATCTGTTTTGTAATGATGCTGCAGCAAGAATGTATACTACAGAACGGCATTTTTGACCATCTACTGGATACCTCTAATCCCGACTGATTCCCAGCAACATAACTGGCTAAAATAACTCAACAGTTTTGCCTGGCTGGCCTATGATTGTGTGAGGTAGTAACATCTAGTTTATACATGAAAAGAAAGTTGAATTCTATGCACATTTATCAGGGAACAAACCCCGCTGGAAGAAAGAAGTCTCAGGGTTAGCTCCATGTTTGCCACGGCCAAATGGAGGGTGGCAGGAAGGCCATTTTACATGGGCCTCAAGCTTGCATGCTAATGTTTTGTTTTACTGAATCTCTCCTAACAGAAAACAACTCTGCATTGAAGATATTCTCCCAAAGGAAAGATTAGACAGAACAATTCATTTATCTTCATTGTATTCTCAGTTAATCTAAGATGACTCTCACATTTTAAAGGCCAATCATTTGTGGGAAAAAACAATGTTATTTCAGGTAAATGCAGCAACTGAAAACAAATTATGGATGGTTGTTGAGGGGTGGGGTATTGCGGCGCAATATTTTTCTCGTCATGACTCATGGGCACATTTAAAAGCCAGAACTGGTTTAGGCCTCTTTGGCCTTAAAGGCCTACTCTTGAGCAAAAAGCCCCCTTGGTAGCTTTCCTCTGGTAGGCTTAGTAGCAGTGGCAACAGCAATCAAGAGGCAAATCTCTAGTGATAGTAAACTGACAGGCTGTTTAAGGGTGTGAGGTTTTTTAGTCTGTCATGGAATTTGTCAAGTTTCCATGGAATATGGTTTGAAAAACCCTGCCCTAGAGCTCCTGGGTGGAAGCCATTTAAGTAGGGCAGCAGCCTAAGGATAACAGATCTTCTGATGGTGCAGTATGCAGCGTCAAATTGCACGTTCAATAAATGTGTCATCATTAGGTGGTCCACAGTAGCTCCCAGTAAAATCAATGCTTTGGCTATCAAAGAGCCAAAACCAGGTTGAAGATATTATTAAGAGAAAGAGCTCTTAGGTTGTGCGCTAAGAGAATTCAAATTCTATCAGGAGGATTGATGGTAACCCACGGAGGCCTTGTAAAGCTATACTAGCCGCTGTACACAGGTAAGAGAGGATTAGGGTGTTCTGGAAAATAGAACAGAGCTAAGTTGATTCTTGACAGCCTTGCCTAGATGTTACATGATGCCTTCATGACAATCGCTGCTACTATAGTTTAGACATCAAGTCTTGAGTTAACTCAGAAGTTTTAAATGTATTTCTGCAATGAACTAGACATGCAAGAATTGCATTGGAAACTTATTTAACACACTGATGACACAAAACAAAAATCCTCTTGTTAAAGTTACTATAATACAAAGCTCCAGAGTTGATAAAAATAGATTGTTAATTTTTTGGTCAAAGTCAAATTGAAAAATGTTTAATTTTAGTAAGATGGTGTCTATTAAATAGTGGGAATGTACATGGAAATATGCCCATAAACAAGTGAGTTTTATTGATAAGAATCAGCACTTGGCGCAGAGCATTAACCCTTCAAGATTAGAATATTATTTTTATTTGCAAATATGTCCCATGATTAAGAAAAACCACAGCTGTATCAGCGTGAATTTTAAGTCCAAACTTTCTTGCATATTTCAGTCATAACAATTTTTTCTTAGTTTTACATTAATAATATTATGGTTCGATAGATATCTTTTATCACTGAAATCCCAGGAAAAAAAAATTAATTTGGTGGATTACAATGGAACTACTCATCCCAAGAAGCTTTGCAGATGGCATAGTATAGAGGCTTCACATGCACCCAAACCACACTGGAATTCAGGCAGGAACAGCTACAGCCTCCCTGCGCCAAGTCGCTTGTGCCGCACAGATGGCTGCTAGTGTGACACGCTGCCAGAATGCACAGAAGGTTCAGCCGAGATGGGCTGTGAGCCACATTAAGGATCGGAATGCTTGGACCCCATCACTGACTGAACACTGCAAGCAATGTACCTGAGACTGGTGGAGGAGAATGGTATGCCAGTCCTTAAAAGCCCCATCAGTCAATAAAGCCCAACTTAACTTTATCATTCTGATCATTGGGAACTTTGCCATCAGCCTACCAATTTGCCTTCATAATTATTTAGCTGTTATTAAAAAAACCCCAAGCATTCTTTTAGTTGTTGATTATTCACTGACACCCTGGCAATATGCCCCACTTAGCACACAAAGGGCAGGATTATAATCTGTCTTTCTAAAGGGCAACAGTGAATTAAGCTTGTGATTTTTAACAAGGGATCTGGACAATGGAGATTCTAACATACTGTATATAGATATTGGTAGCTATATGGTTATCTAACAAGAACACTGGTTAAGAACTTTTTACGAATAGAAGAATTGCAGTTAAAAAAGATATCTTTAGAAAACAAAACTACTGGTAATTATTCCAAACTATTATGATGGAATCCTAAATAAAGATGTTAAAATATGTAATTAAGCAAATAATACAGTCTAAACTATTTTGCATCTATTTAGGTGCAAAATACATGTCCAAACACTGTATAATTTGCACAAGATAATAGCATTTTATGAACACTATCTACTCTGAACAGTTGAGTTGTTTAAATTCAAAAATCAAGAGATTATAAACAAATATAACAGATGCAAAATAGGGTAGAAAATTAAGCAGCTGTCCTACTCATATTAAAACATATTTAGTCCCAACTAATCTCTCAATTTATTATCCTAACATTATCTTTCATATACACAGGGAAAACGTTTCCCTAAATCTGGGTTTTAATGTTTATGAAAATCCACAGGACTATCAATATGAAAAAAGGCAATATCTCAAAACAGATATTCTCTCCACTCCCTTTAAACCAACAATACTATATGCATTACATGACAGTCAGTCAATATTTCAAAGAATACGTAGAATATTTAGAACAAAAACGTTTTACTGAACTTTTAAACAATATATACATAATCATTCACCTATTAGATGTTTACCTTAGCAGGCACAAAAATCTATTTCCCTGACACATCTTGTTTTTTGAGACAGGAGTATAATTATTTATTTTTTCTGATATATTCCATTTTAATATGAGCAGTCAAGCAGTTAACATCATTAACAGTCGTATCAGGAAGAGTATGGAATCTTATTACATTATCTGTTTCTTTGCCTATATGCAAAGAATTTTGTGTATAATTTTGCTGCATCGCTCACACAACATGATCTAAGCACTTTTTTCTCGTACAAATTTCAATGTGCGTGCATGAGAAGATGAGGCATACAACTACCTAGATTCTTGTTTTCTTAACAATAGTAATGAAATTGCACACATCAACCAAGAGAGGGCACTTCAAGAACAAAATAAGAGTAGATGTCTCAAGTACAGATAACATGGGACAAAAACTTTAAATATGTTCTAGATGGCATTAATTTTAGATTTTGGAAAAGACATATATTCATAACATTTTCTTACCAAATTTAAACAGTGCAGTATGGAATGCATGAGAGAGTACTAATATTCTGTTTAATATATGCTTAGCTTCAAGTGCTTTCTCTGTTCTCAGTTTTAATTTCGAGATAAATGTTATCAATGAACATTCTCCACAGACTAGTTTTTCTGATTTAAAATATATTGGAATTGCAGAAGCAGTTCATAACAGTCCTGGCCAAAAAAAAAAAAAAAAAAAAGGTATTCAAGAGCCATGTTCTTTATTTTAAAATAAAAACCAAAAACCTGTAAGTGGATCCAGAAATCTGAATGACCTTTATGACATTTGCAAAACAAGATGATTCATCTCATTCTGGAATGAATCTGAAAGGTCCTATCTGTAAATTACTTAAGTTTTCCTAAAACTCAGCTCAGTCAATATTCTACTATGTGGAAAAATTCTCAAGGTGGAATTACCAAGGGCTATGCCACAGTTTATGCAAAACATAAAGTAATAGTTTCATCAAAACAACTACAGTAGCGATGTAATAAAAATTGCCAACATGTACAGTATTTATAAGAGTAGATGGGTATTTTGTAAGTACCAGGTGTGAGATTAATGGCAAACTGCGTGTTCCATCTGTGAACTATCTGCTAATAAACATATTTCATAGCTATTATAATTGATAGCATCCTGTCTGTGTCTTTCTCTACATTATGTATGCCTCCTACCTGACAGGATGCAAACAATAGGATGCTTGGTTCCAAGGTAGTCTCTACATTACAGATTTTAGCTTGCACAGAATACAGTGATCATACTTTGGGTGAAAGTGGATTTTTGGTTGTGTCATACTGGTCATGACTGGTACTGTCCTCTCTGTTAGCAGGGAATGCTGCATGTTGCATAGGTACAACTACAACTAGTAAGATAGTTTACACTTTCTCTTATTAAAAAGTGATACGTGAAAGAATAGTTAAGCAAAGCCATGATGGTCGGAAGAGGTTGCTATCTATGGGCCCGTCTGGTGACAATCACAACAAACAGAAGATGACAATTTGGAGTACTAAGGAAACAAAAGTCCAAGAGCATGGATTAACAACTGAAATGAAAGAAAGAAAAATAAATATGTTGTATGTCTGTGAAACTAAGACACCGGAGAAGAGTTAATAGATGGGAATGTAGGAAGTCTCTCCTTGTCGAGCAGAGTTAAAGAATACATTACAAAAATAATAAAGATGTAGGTCTAATAATGAATGGACCAAAATATGTGTCAGAAAATATGAACTGGTATCATCTGGGTTGTTGTGGGTACATACAAAAGTATGAATCTGTAAGTTGGTGATACATGTTTACATTCCAATGAAAGATAATGATGGAAGCAGCAGGTAGAAGTTTTAGGGGGAAAATTGCAATATTATGAATGAATGCAATCCAGGTGAAAACATTGTTCTGCTAGGTGATATGAATGGATGGGTGGAAATGAAATGAGAGAGGATATAGAAAAGGGACTGGACCGTTTACAGACCCAAAAATGAGTGAGAACAGTGACTGTTTGGTGAGTGTCTGCTTAGACAAAGTTGTATTTTTTCCAAATTCATAATATAAGCTTAAGTCAATTCATCTACACATATGGCAAAGACATAAATATAAATTTAAAAGCATGACTGACTTGAGAGTTTATGATGAAAGCTTGAGATAAATAAAGGGGGATACAGGGATGATGAGAGGTTCTGAATCTGGAACAAACCATTTTTGGTACTGTCAAGAGAGGATCTTCAGAAAAAATGAACATAACAGAAAAGAAAAGAAGTGAAAGAAATGAAAGTAAGCCAACTTCAGAAAGGGAAGGTACCAATCTTTTACGAAAACAGTATTAGAAGACAGAATAATCTCCAACCAGAATGAATGGAAAGCAGACGTAAGGAAAGAAAATGTGGAAGCTGCTTGAAACAAGTGAAAAGAACGTTGTGAGTATTAATAGATGCATGTATAATCAGTGTAAACATCTGTCAGAACTGGTTTAGCACAATTTGTTCTGTTTTTGTGTATCAGGAGGGAAAAAACCAACTAACATCTGGCATCAGTACTGATTCTGTGTGCCATTCATACTCATAAGCAATATTTACGCTCCAGAACAGAGCTGTAGGGATCCAGATCTGAAGGGAAAAGGTGATTCCAAGCCTACTTGGCCACACCGCCCAGCAACTCAAAGAAGCTGTATCTCTTCCTGGGATTGCTTCACTTGCCAATATGTATCTGCCCCAAATAACTATGGGCCTCACTGTTAGATATGGCTGGCCTGCAGCTCTTATAGGCACAAAGGCTCAAAAGAAGCAGTACAGGTACAGGAACTGGAGTTATCTTTCACCTCTTGGTTTATTTGGCAAACTTGAGAGGAGAAAGGATACTGCAAGGCCAAGGGAATGAAAAAGGGCAATCTCAACAATGCAGATAGCTACTTCACGCCCACAGTAAGATCAGGTTTGTGCCACACCATTATACCTATCTATTTTTTTATTAGAAGTATATCCTGTTTTTGTTCAGGAACTCAGGGCAGCTTCAATGGCCTCCATGTTTCCATACTTCTTGATTATGTAAATAGATGTTCCTTATTCAGTTCTCAGAACTGGATCATTGATTTTGTTTCTGCATAAGCCTTGGAATAGCAAACGTTCCTTTTAACAGGATGATCTTGCTAAAACTTTACACTACTGAAAAATAATTGGGATACAAACCAAAGCTATTATTTATCTACAACCCAAATTACCTATTTTTACTAATTATAATCTTGTTTTACAGGCATGCCTGCTTCACTTCATATAATCTATTTAGAATGTAATACACAGTAGATAATGCTAATCTTGAACATCCATATTTACTATATAAATACTATTGTTAAAATATCTCCAACATATATTACCCAATCTATGAACACATGAAATTTAAATTTTAAATACTTCTGGTGGTGACAGTACAAAACAAGAAATATAGTTATACCAACGACACAGTACTGTATATGTTTTTAGTAGATATGGTATAGTAAATATTGATAAATTTTATAGGCACAATCCCACCAAAATTAGGCACTTATGCATATCTATTCAAAATAAATCACTTCTAGATAAGTGTGTAAGACTGCAGCTTAAACCCAGAAAAACAGTCTGCTAAGTATTCAAATTGCAACACAGCAGGTTGCCTGTTCTTCTGGAAGTGAATGAAAAAATACTAAATGTATCACTAATATAAGTAGGATTTAAAAGGTGCTTAACTTTGGCTGGATCATGGGATAAGCTTTTTTATTTTTAACCCGGTATATATTTCTAAGACACATCTAGCACTTAAGGCTAATTATTGCATGTATAAAGGAGAGAGAATTATACGATTTATAATGTTTTTTTTTTCTTTCAAAACAGCAATGGATTTTTTTGTTTCGTTTTTACACAATAACATATTTTATAAACCTGAGGACATTAAAAAAAATTATTCTTTCTTTTAAAAACCCACTGTTTATCTCTAGAGATAAGCTGCACTTTAATATCATGCATCATAAATAAAAGAAGGCATAGGAGGCTTTAAAACTGATGAATAGGAAAACAGACGTATCGACATAATCTAGCAAGTATTATCGATAAAAAAGAATAACAAGTTCAAGCCAGTCAAGATACATCCAAACCTGTTGATCTGTGTAAATGACAGAATTTCTATCAGAATCAATCCTATTATCCAGTATCAAAACAAAAAAAGTAATATTGGTACATCAATCATTGTTTTTATTATGAACCTCAAATACTGAAGTAATTTCTCTGCAATGCTAATTGGAAAGTAAGTACACTTTGAATGTAAATAGAGAAACGTAGATTAATCCCTAAGCAGAATGAAGATCTTCATTATTAAAATAAAGCCTGGGGCACGTTGTGACGTCTAAGATTGGTGGGTAGATTTTAATTGACTTGAGGAGTGCCATAGTTCTATTATCACAAAACCTGTAACACACTTCCAGCATGGAGGACCCATCTGTGCCTACTATCCATCTGTTTAGACGTGATTGGCAAAGTGGTAGGGAACTCGCAGTGGTCGCCTTTGCCTGAAAGGAATAAACCACAGGATCTTCCAGCGAGTGCCAAAAACTTCTGAGAAGGTCTGCTGCCATGGCTTTCGAGGTCTTGATCTACAGACGACAGCATTATTAGTGAAAGACAGCACTCCCATGGTGCACTTCAGTCAACTAGAACAATACAGATTGGCTGGGGATCCATTACTCGACTCTGATGAATTACATCTGAGTCACCATAAGCAAAGCTTTTCTTTCACTCCAGCAGGCAGCTGAGACTTTACTCTAAGAAACGCAAACTGCATTTGCAGCTGTAGAACTAAGATGTTCCTCATAGTCAACACACTGTTTGCCAACAAAACGGAGCAAAACAAAACAAACAAAACCTCTTTCTGGACCATGCTTGGAAAGCATCGTTTTGATTGCATCAGATAGAAAAGAACTTTTTTTTTAATTAAAGCACCATGTGAATCGTTGTGAAAAAGGTATGCTAAGCTTTCATTAGTGCCTTTAGTGTTTCTTACACATGCATTTTATTGCCAAGCTCCATAAAGATTTTAACAAATCAAAATGATACTCACATTTCTTCACAACAGTTGGCCAGTTTTTCTATACTTGTAATGTCCTGTTTTAAGAAAAAAAGCTCTTAAATATTTCTTCACATCATGAAAATACAAAGTATGTTATTCTGCAAAAGTATATACAAGGAGTATACAGTATATGTAGAATGCTTACAAAGAAAGAAACTTTTATGGTGTATCTTTGACAACGAGGTTATTTCATTTCTGTATGTGTGTATACACACACACACTGACACACATATACAGAGATAACAAAGATCACAATCTTTGTACAATCTTACTGCAATCTATCACTCAGCGGAAATAAGGATATTTTCTATTTAAATGTGAGTTTCCTACTCAGTCAGATGATGAAATGCAGTACTCCAATTGTCTGAATATATGGATGATTGGAACTGTGGCAAGAACAATTTCTTTCATTTATGTAGTAAATTTGTACCAAGATGGGGAGAAGTTCTTTATCAAGCTAGTGTGTCATATACTATTTTTAGCAAATATTATAATGTGAATAGTGGATTTCCTTGAGCCCTTGATTTTCTGAAATTAAGAAATACCTTAAACTCTGACTTAAGAGATACTTCAATTTTTTTTTTTTAAAAAAGAAACTGTGTTAATACAGCATGTAATTCCTTTTGCGGGGTGGGTGTAATTCAGAGCTTGGTTGTGTTGAAAGAAGAGCAATCTCTTTTGGTCTCATCTTTTCTTCGTTTGAGGTGGGACAATTAAAAATCTCTCCAATATTAAAAAATGCGGCTCAGCAATCTCAACTTGAGCAATACAACCACACCAAGGCAACTGAATTCTCTGAGTCAAGGTTGTGTCTCACCCTTCAAAGGATCCCATCAGGCAGAAGGGAAATCTGAAATTTGTTTTGAATTGGACTTTGCTAGAGATTCAGCATATAAAGTCATGAAAGTTAAATTAATGTAAGCACTTTGATTTCTTTCCATTTTAATTTAAATTCAAACAACGTGAAGGCAACAGGATTCCTAAAAAACTATCCCATAATCTTATATATGGAATATCATCTACCATCACAAACATTAGACAATTTCTCTTCCTTAAAAATCCTTTTCCCTATATGGGGTCTGAAAAATTTGAACTCACACTTGAAAAATATCACCCTGTTGAAAATGAAGGATCATCAAGAGGGAAAATAAATTAAAAATAATGCAAAAGATGCCTAAAATTAATAGAATTCCTAAACAGGCTGAATATTAATAAACTTACATTTTACCATTCTTACTTTGTTTCCTTGTTTATGTGTGGGTATTTAAAGAAACAAAATTTAAGCAGACAGTGCCGATATATTTCACTCTATTTCAATTTAAATATTCATATATAGAGAGTATAAAAGCTTATAACCATATTAATACCATATTAATACTAAGGTTGTATTCTCTGTTTTCTATTTAAAGAATTTTCATCATCTAGATTTTTTTTTCAAAATCTGTGCCTTTTAGCAATGGTCATTTATGCATCTGGTTGACCATGTCTTAACTTGGAAGCTGAGCAGGATAGGATTACTTTGTATTTGAATGGGAACTACTAAGATTGTAATCTAGATGGGAAGTTAAAAAAAATACACACCTCAGAATAAGGCAATGGCAAAGCACTTCTGTAATGTTGCCAAGTAAACTGCTTAGTTCTGTCCATGTAATCACAAGGAACATGATTTCAGGGCATCTTTTACTGGGTTTGCAATTCAAATATGGGCATATTCAAATTTTTGTATAAGAATCATACATACCTCAAAAATCCACCCTGAAGTCAAAGTTTTCAATATCAAATGTTTAATATCCAAATTAACCCAGAGAAGAATCTTGACAGTGATACACAGAACATCTCATAACAACCAAAACTTTTCTACTACCTCTCCAATTTAGCCCCTTCCTGCAAAAGCTATACTGGATTATCAGAAGACCTTCTGGAGTGAATATGCAACATAATGCCAGTCATGAATAGTAAGGAACAATTCTCAAAATATGAAAATAACTTCTGCTCATGCTAAGTAGATGCTTAAGAAAATAATAGCTTTCTCAACATGTACCATCCAACTTATGAGAATAACAACATGACATCAAGTGAAATCAATTAATAAAAATAGAAATTTTAAGAAAGAATACAACTCTTCAGAATTGTACAAAAATTCAATTACACAGTAATAAAGGTACATTCTTGTAAAATAAGACAAATCTTCAGACTATCTCTAGATGTAACACGACTATTCTTGTAAGAAGGGACAGATACATATACCTTGCCACCCTAATCTCAGGAAGCAACAGCAGGCCTTATCTGAGCATTGATTGATTCAATACATTTCAAAAGAAATGTTTCACTTTCTGAATCGCCAACATTTCCTACGGTGTTTAAGCTTTCTCTCATAGCTGTATATCTAGCTACTGACCAGGAATGACCCTACTTAGCTCAGTACATCTGAGGAGATCACAGCTGGAGGCACCATGGCTCAGTGGCATTTCAAATAAGTAATAAAAATAGCTGTATATGAAATAACAAGTATGTTAACGAATCTGTAGTACCTGCAGGTAGGAAAAAAATAACACATCTGAAAATTTTACCAACAGTTTCAAATTTATAGCACACACTAACGGAAAAAGCTTCCCAGACCAATTTCGACCCACCTAATGTGCAGCTCCCCAGAAGAAGCTGTGAGGGAAGGTGGATGAAGTCCCAACAATGTTTTTCTGTTGCAGGACCAATATTAGGGAATTATTTTCCCCCTGAAATTCAATCAGTTCCTACTTTATTAGACTTCAGGAAATTAGTTGAAATAGAGTTGCTTAAGAGGATCTTTGATTCTTAAATGACACCCTTTGTTTTTCCTTTTTCTATGATGTCTATCCTATACTTTTGGCTTTTTATGATTGCTTACTTAATACACTGTCCAATGGGTGCTTTAATGGCATGAGTGTCACCTGACAGATCTCTCAACTGCAGCAGGTAAAAATAATCAACCGACCAACTTAAGTGCAAGGCTAGACTACATTTTCCAAGGGAATAAATATGAGAAAATTATATAGATATTGGTCTAGGCTTGGGGAATATTTTATTGGCCTAGGCTGCCACTTCTTCCTACCAGCTGGAAAGCCCATTTATTCAGCCCTGTTTGCGCTTATGGGGGCTGAGTTTAAGGGAGGAAATGAGAATGGAAGGCCTCCCCTGGCCATCTTAAGCCTGCTCAATCCTTCTCTCCCCAAGCAGTGTGCAACCATGCTGCTGAAATTCAGTGACAAAATGGTCTTTTTGGAAGTACATTTAGAAGTGAAGGCTGAAGCAGTTTGCCTTCCAGAAGCCTCCACTGACAGTCCCTCCCTTATTCTTAGATTAATAGAGCACAAATGAGGTTCACGGATCACTCAAGGAGCATGAATTGTATTTACTTCTAAGGTGTCTGAAAAATTATGCCCCGAGTGTAATCCCAGTGCAAATGACATATAATTGTAACCATTCAGAGGTAGGCAGCCTGTGGGCTGAAAATGCCCCCCATACTCCAAGATTGTACTGCCAAGATTCAGTAATAAAATGGCCAGTGTTAGACAATACGATTTTCTTTTCCTTTTTCCAAGGATAAAGGTGAGATTGGATTCGCTAAGTACAACAGAGACTGCAAATGTCCCACATGCAGATCTATTCCTCTTCACTGAAAGTAGAACATATTGAATAGACACTTGCACAACTCCCCTTCACTTTAATAAGAAATGTGAAAAGAAGTCTATTTTCTTTCTGAGCTTGGCTAAGTGATCCAAGAATTCCAAAAGACTAACTCCAAGGCATCCAAAAACAATAACAAAAAAAGACACCACCATCTATAGCTGAGATACAATGGGCTCCACGTAATATTATTTTAAAAAATCTGTTAACTCTGTTAATCATTTGCAATAACATATGGAAAATAAAAACAGATCCTGTTTAAGATTTTAAATAAAAATAATCAAAGATAATCAAAGATAATCCGTAAAATTAGGCTTCAGATTAGTCTCTTCAAAGGATACATTTCAACTAAAAACATCTGGCAGTATTATATTGAGAGACAGATCTTTTCTAACTTTGGAAATGAGATTAGTACAGTAAATCATTCATTTGTAAGTGTCCAAGTAATTTCTAATTATTTTATCTGGGTCACGGATAATCCTCTTTTACTAGCTCCCACAATGACATCAGAGAATCACTGCTTAAGCGATTATCCTGTTATTTTCAGCAGTTACTGATAACTTGGATTTTTCATTTATACAAAAGACTCCAGGTAAATGGCTGACCAAATAAAAATTTAGTGCAAAATTTGGTTTAGAAAACTCCATTCACAATATTTCTGCCTCTAAAATTACCAGCAAATAAAAAATAAATAAAAAGTACTAAATATTTTATTCATTTTAACTAAAAAGTATATTGTATAAACCATATTCAATGCATGTTTAACATGTTAATGCATGTTTAACATGTTAAATTATCATTAACTTCAGATTAATTTCAGTTAACTTATTTATTTATTGCAAACTTCAGATAACTCAAGCTCTGATGGTGGGTGAAAGAACAGGGGAAGAAGCTAAATGTGCAGATTTATATTCAGATAAGTGATTAGAACCCCAGTGTGATAAGCTTCATACAAGAATTGTTGTGGAAATAAGTATACTAGGAAATTACCATTCCAGTAACAGCTCTTTAAGTCATACAATATCAAAAACAAATGAACACATTTCAAATTTCTCACTGCTATAAGATGACAATTGAAAAATGATCCAGCCACTCCTTCAGCAAGATATTGAATACATACAGTACAGGTCAAAGGAGCTTTACAATACTAACACCAATCACAGGAAATATACATGTAGCTCATGAACACAGCTACTTCCAGAACCAAGTTCAGATCACAACTAGTGATCACAAATATTGTCTTGGTGTGAAAATGATTACTGTTTTATAAACATGGTGCGAACAGCCAAAAAATCTCCTACAAGTAGCAGGTATGTGATTAACAGGGAAAGGCTGGTTCTTTTCAAATACAAACCCCCAAAACGTGTTCATGTTGTTCCTTCCACACAACTAGAACTAGAAATAGCAAAAATGATGGCTTCTTGTAGCAATGAATCGAGTAATTTTTTCCATTAAAATCTATGATTCCTTCTCACTGGCAAACAGTGAAAAATTATTTTTTAGGAAAAGTTATAAAGGCAAAGAAGGGAGGGGGGCTTTCTTTAATTAATGCTTTAAAATGTTAAAAATTTAAGTTTCTTTCTAATACACCTAAAGAAATCAGGAGTACAGAAGTTTTAGATTTTGGATTCAGGCTAATGGTAGGTGGTAGCTAGACATAAGACTACTTCAAGCATCCTCAGATAGCCCAGACTCCACTTTTTTCCTTCTTAGAAGTTACAGAAACTGAGACTTTTGAGCAGAAAGTGCCTCCCTACCCAATCTAAATCCATAACATGGTGGAATTTAGTAGTAATATTTCCTAAGCATCAAATTTAATTGTGAGTAAATCCAATCTAACATTCAACTAGACTTGATGCTTAGGAGATCTTACTGTTTCCTTAAAGTCACACACAACTCCACAATCAATTAATATGCATTTATTTAATTAAAAAAATGTAACATTTATCATATCTGTATCCTGCATGCCCTGGCAAAGTCAGATTGGTTAAAGCCAGTTTGTCATAGTAAGTCTGGAAGACATCAGAGGGTTACAATTTGGTGGTTGTTATACTGACATAAAGATGCTAATCTTCTGGCCATGAAATGCCAGTTTACCAAAACACCCACATATTTTATTGTTTAATTGAATCTAAAGGGTAGTTTCCAAAAAGTGATTCTGGAAATTTATGCTTAATTCCATAATATTTATGCTGCAGTCTCAGAGAATTATATCCTGCCTCCCTGCCTCCCAGTCCTGTTCGCTTACATACGTTCATGAAATCACTAAGTGAGACCATCTATGGCAATGATAGTCAAATCATCAGTTACAATCTCCTGAAATAATAAACAAATTTAACAGGGGTTATGCTTGCTTCTGCTGGATGCAGGAGACCTTCTCCAGCTGCTGATGCTGGAGCTAGCCAGGCACCAATAACAGTGGCTCCTGCAAGAACTGGAACTCAGTCTTGAGTGCTATCTAAGGTGACCTGTCCAGGATCAAGGTATTGCTGCCTAGTCTCACTTTCCCACTCTTTCAAGGGCAGTTATTCATGGGTTTCTTCCTAGAGGGCATCATACTGGATCTTGGTACTGAACCTGACTGCCTGTTCCAGGCAGCCCAAATGTGCGGTCTTCCCAATGCAAGGCAGTTCTCTGGAACAAAGTGAAGAGGTGCAGTGCTTGGGCTGCCTGGGGTGGGCTAACAAGCTCAGGACCAAGGCCTCCTTTAGGAGAGGGGGAAAGATGCAGCTGTTGGTTGGCTCATCAGCGGGAACAAAAACCCTTGTTCTCTGGGCAAGCCAGCTTGCTCAGGTCATAGGTGGCCATAGCAAGCCACCCGTGAACTACCTCTGGCAATCAAGCTGGGACAGGCAAAGCCTGGCTCAGAGGCTTCCCAGTGGCTTGCCCATCAAGTAGATACTGGGCCAAGCTGCTGTTCATGCAGGTCTTCCCCTCCAGCAGTCAGCTTTCCTAGAATGGTTTCTCTAGAATAGGGCACAAGGCAGAACCTGGGCCAAGCTGCTTCATAATGCAGCTGTGATAATGGAAGGCAATATGAAGTGCCACTGCTGAAAACCTCCCTGGTCAGCCCTGATTGTGCTAATTATCTCTGTCCACTTGTCTTTCTTTCCTTTCCTGAAAAATCCAAGCAGAAGTTGAAAGGCTCAGAGCCCCCATCCTGCTACTCCAGAGTTGGGAACTATGGGTAGAATCTGCACCCTGTGCCTCCCCAATCATTTCAAAACTTGGCAGGGGCACCTCACTGAGCAGAGATGATGATGAGGAGGAGGAGGAGGAGGAGGAGGAGGAGGAGGAGGAGGAGGGAGGGAGGGAGGTGCAGTACTCAGGCTACCTGGAGCAGGTACACAGGTTCAGGGCCATGATCTAGTATGATGGTGGGGCCCCCAAAAGAAATCTGAGAACAGCCATCCTAGGAAGAGGAAGAAAGTTAAACTAGACAAGAAAGCCTCAGTCCTGTCTGGGTCACTTGGGTGGCACTCAGGAACAGGTTGTGGATATTGCAGGAACTGCTGTTAGAAGTGTCAAAGCCATACTGGAGAGTCCCAGGTACTACTTCTGAAAACAGTGTTGTTTTGGGTATACTAGTCTGGCTTGACAAACACAGCTGGAATGCTGCCAGACCACACTCCCATTCTGACGGGAAAAAGTGATAAGAGCGGGAACCATATCAGAGCACAGTGAAAAAGTTTTATTTTGGGGGAGGGTGTATACAAGTTAATAGCCACCAAATTTGAGATCTTCTGATCTAGGGACTTAAGATTATGCCTTCAGCACAGCCAAGTATTTATCCTTTGCATCAAATCCTAAAAGGCACTGAAAGATCTACATTAGTTCTTAGCCACATAAAATGGACTGGGGAAATGCTAATAAACTGAGACTAAATCATGACAAGACAGTTACTGTTACTCGGTAGTTAATTTGAGTTGAGCTATGTCTATCCTGTCCTGTAAGGGGACACACCTTCCTCAAAGACCAGGTTCTCAGTTTAAAAGTGCTCATGATTATCATTAGGAGTACAAATGCCCCTATAGATTAGGATGGCTTCTTCTAGCATAAGCCTCTGTGTCAGCTACAACCTTAATTATTCGGGGATCAGCTTGCTTCAAAAATAGATCCTCTGGGAAACTCTCATTTGAATTACCATTAATACAGGGCTGCCTCTGAAAATGGTCCAGAAACTTCAGTCAAATGATAATATAGTTCTGAGATTGGTAGCTGGAACTCAGCACTATGAACATTTCTTGCCAACAAAATGGCTGTTATTCGGTTTCCAACTCTATTTTGACCCCTTAAGATCCTCCTGATTTGGGCCCACAGTACTAACAGATGAAATCTTCAAACATGCATTTACATAAATCCCTGAGTTTTTCTTTTGGTGTCTGTATCAAGGGAGGCATGATAGTTGCAAGCAAAAGGAGCTTTTTGATAGTAGCACCCAGTTACACAGTGTGAGCTCAGAGACACAGACTTCCATCTAGTTTCAGCAATTGATCGTTACCTTTTTAATTTTTCTAAGGCATTTGTTACAGCTTTTAAGCTTACTTAAACTTGGTGATTTTTCTTTCATACTGTTCATTTCAGTTTTATTCAATTAAATCAGAAGAGTCTCATAAGCTCAAAACAGGCTCATTCATTCATACATGCATGCACATTATATCGTTTTATTCCTTAGAATGGCCATTTAAGTCAAGTCAATAATTTTACTGATTATATTGTAAAGTCACACTTTGTGATTTCAAGGCAGAGGCAAGATTCAAAACTTCTCTAGATATAAATCACTATTTATCTCTCTAACTGATCTTCTAATACAAAGCTAACATAAATATTACATTTAAAATAATACTACAGTAAAATGAATGCATAGATATTTTTTGTGGATATTTAGATTATGAATTCAGGTAGTAAACTACATCAACAAATGGTAATTAATGCAGCTTCCAATTAACATCAGGCATGTGTAGGAGAGGGCTTTAACTTTCCTCTCATCCCAGCAGCTATTTTTCCCCAAGTATTGCAGTTCTTCTCCAAATAAAGTGTTGGACAACTGATGGCTCCATTTGCCATTTCCCAAATGCAGTAAATCCAGGACCCCACCTCCTGGCATAGTGTCTGGTTGTGTATCTTAAGTCTTCAAATCTGCCTGCTTCCACTCTGCTTTTATTATTTTATATTCTTTTAAACCATTCCTGGCAAATAATTTTTATTAAAGAAATTTTTAAAATTTTATTTTAGAAAAGAAATAAAGAAAATTAAGAAAAATAGGGAATAGATAAGAATGAAAAGAAAAAGAGAAAGGAAAGATTATAAAGAAGCAGCTTCCGATCTTCTTAAAAGCAGTTATAAATGCATTTATATTTTACCCTCTCTAAGATTACATGGAAATTCCCTTCTTTCCCGTCTACCCTTTCTAATTGTCACACCCATAAATCACAAGTTAATTTTTTTCTTTCTTCAACAAAAAGTCTATAAGGGCTTTCCAGTCACTAATAAATGTAGCTATTGTCCTTTCCCTAATCAGACAAGTCCATTTTGCCATCTCTGCTAATTCCATCATCTTTACCAATCATTCCTCTATTGTGGGTATTTCAGAGTCTTTCCATTTCTGTGCATATAATAGTCTCACAGCAATTATCATATACAAAAACAATGTTCCATAACTCTTTTCTAATTGTCTATCCATTAGTCCCAGCATTCCTGGCAAATAATTATGGCAAATGTTATTAATTTAACAGTATGGATTTCCCGGCTGTAACAAATAGCTGTGAAAGCTGGACCACCAGAAAGGATGAATGAAGAAAGACTGACATCTATAAAACTGCCCTGCTGGAAAAAAATTGCTGAGAATACCTTGGACCACAAGAAGAACAAATTATTAAATACTAGATCAAATAAAACTAGACTGCTTCTGGGAAGCACTTACAATGAAGCAAAAACTTAAATATTGTAGACGCATAATGTGAAGGCAAGAGTCATTAGAGAAGTCCCTGATGCTTGGAAAAGTTAAAGGCCAACACAAGACAATATGTTTAGATATTATCACTTACAACACAAATAGGAGGTTAGAAGAACTCAAAAGAAGCAGCTATTGACAAACAAATCTGGCAAATTGATAAGCTTTGGGTCACAAAGTGTTGGAAGCAACTGAAGAACTAAAGAACAACAACAGATTATATACTTTTAGCACTGCATAAATATATGCATACAATATATCAAAGAAATCAAACACTTACATTAAATACACCAATTAGCTGAGTATAAAAGAGTCCAGTAATTCCAACTAACATAATTAAACCCATGAATGTTGATATTCTTGTAAGGGCAAGCTCATGTCTAAACACAAAGAAATCCTGTAAAAGAAAATATAAAAGTTTAATAGTTTTTCTGGTAAACAGGAAATGCACAATGGTATTCCAAAGTACAAAACTGCAGCTTCTTTGGCCAATCTGTGGCTTGTTCCTTCACACTTTTTTTTTTTTTGCTACTCATACTTTTTACCACTGCAGACTGGTTACTAGAGGAGTCAGCAATGCAGTCCCTGAACCTCTCCTACATCGTACCCACTAAGTCTTGCAAGAAATCTTGTGTTTCCCCCATGAAAGCTTATGAAATTTTGACATCTATAATGACTTCTGATAATCACTAACAAATCTGCATGTTGTACACAATTCCTTTCTAGAGAGATCTTGCAATAATACTACTCCTCCTACTGGACAAACAACTGTAGTATCTGCAGTCTTTCAAGTGAAATGTATATTATTTCATTCCTTATTTCTATGAAATACTTCTATGCTGCAGTTTGCATTTCAGCAGATTGTGCAAATAATACATTCTGCTAAACTAATATTTCTTAAAGAGAATGAAAGATGACAAGCCATCTATTTCTGCAGTTGACAAAAAGTAGTGTTTCATCAGTAGAGGGAAGTAAGAGAATGGACTTAAGAGAGTAGAAAGCAACTATTTCAGTTATCAAAATACGTTAACACACAACTTTTATCCTATTCTGACAAGCAGAACATTCTCTTACCCCATTAACTTTTTTTAGTGGTTCAAAGTAGTAATAGTGGCAGAAATCAAGAAGCAGTGTATAAGAACTCAGAAGTTCTGTGTAGAAGCATAACTGCAAAAACAGCCAATGATTATCTTCACCAACACAGTTATTAATCCTGCAGAAAACAGTGTAAACACAGGGATAGCAATGTCAAAGGTTCCGAACATTTAACAGGCACTTCAAAATACCTAGCGACCTCTAAGGAGAGAAGCATGTTTCTCACAGTGACTGAAAGAGTTGGGACAACAGAAAAACATATATCATTGCTTTCCTTTGCATTTCTGCTCCTTCCCTTGCTCCCATCAGTTAAATTTGTACCGGTCCAGTTCTACCAGCTATCATAACCTTTCACAAAGATAAAGTAGTTCATGGCATACAGGGAATTTTTATAAAGTCATATCTTTTCACTCTTGAATGAATATCTTTATTGTAACAAGGTCAGAGGATGGCTATATAGTAATCTTATATTTCATAAATCACAAAACATATAGGCTCAGTCCAGCATATTGGCTTATTACACCAACTTTAGGAGCATCCATGGCAAGGGGGAGGAGAGAAGGGCGTCAAAAGGTCAAGATGACTTCAACTGCCCAGTTCTAACAGTCTTGACTTTTTTGACAACCCCCTCCTGATCATGATATAAAAAAGTATTTTGCCCTGGAACATAACTTTTTTTTTTTTCCTGTGTGTTGTGCAGCAGTGAAACCCAGAAGTTTGTTTCACTTAAACCTGTGAAATTAGATTACCAGGTTTATATAACGCCCTTATATAAATCAATGGTGCAATCACATCTGGTATACAAGTAGTCCTCAACTTACGATCACAACTGGGGCTGGAATTTCTGTCACTAAGCGATGAGGTTGTAAAGTGAAACATCATGTGACCTCATCACTTAGTGATGGCAATCCCGGTTGCCACTGTAACCCCAAGATGCATGTGTCGTTAAGCAGGAAGAGGCGGGAGTCCCAGATAAGGAGCATGAGGATGCTGCAGGGAGATGGGGGAGGCCTGGGAGGCCCGGCACAGGCCGTGCATGAGTTGGAGGAGGGGGGTGCTGTGGTGTGGCACAAGCTCAGGAAGGCTGGGAAAAGAATATGCTGCAGCTCATGGGCTTCCTGGCACATTGTGGCTCTGGGGCAAATATGATTATGTATGTATAAATAGAATAATTCTCTTTACTGCTGAAAAATGAAGTTTATGTAACGTATGAGTGCTTTAGAAACATAAAACATTATCTTCTGCTAGTACATTTTACAATGATTGTTACATTTGTTTTTTATAGTAATTTTATTAAAATTACAATTGCAACATTAAAAACTAATGCAAACTAAAAAAATAAAATAAAAATAAAAAATAGAAGGTGCAGAGAAGAAACTCCCATATCCTATCTCTTACCTATAAACAAATCCTTAAAGCCTCATTTCAGTCATGATGTCAGCAAAAGTCCATTAAGGGTTACCAGGGGTAACATATCTATTTTAACCTTGATTAAATAAACCAACTTTATATTCCTTCCTTTTACTTTTAACAATCTTGATCTTTAGTCCCTTCAAATAATGTCCAACTTGATTTCTTTTCATTTTTTCTTTGTCCCTTCCCACAAAATTCTTCAAAGCTTTAATAAACCTCTTTTGTAAATCCAATATAGGAAAATAATCCAGGTCACTCTCTTGGTTTGTTATTTGTATATCCCTTTTAATTACAGGTAGTCCCCAATTTAAGAATGAATTCTGTTCCCAAGGTCTTCCTTAAGTCAAATTTGTATGTAAGCTGGAACAGTATTATTGTATAATACTATATAAGTAGTATTGTGTATTTAACTCGAATCATTGTGTATTTAATTCACATTTTGGTACAACAGGCTCTATTTTTAACTATGGGTCTGTAAACTGGGCATTCTTAACCCGGAGACTACCTGTTTTAAGACATCAGCTGCTAGTTTCTTTTGCATGTCCAGTGTAGCATCTTTTTCCATATCATTCTTGAAGCCTGTCATTTTTAAATCCACTCACAGTTCAGTCTCAATCTTGTCAGGTAAAACTTGTTCCTCTTTCATAACATCTTTTAGACACAGTCTTTCTATAGAGGCAGACACTCTTAAAATTAACTTCTGGGTCCATTGTTCAAAAATATCCTTTAATATGTCCAACGTTAAAATATTTTGCTTTATTCTGTGTTAGTAAGTTGAATTTAAGGTGTCTTCTCCTTTAATTGTAAACTTTAGTTCCTTCTAGTTTCCTCTAGTGTCCAATCTTCAAAGTCCCATCCTATCATTTTGTTTTAAAGAATTCAAAACAAAAGCATTTTCCCACAGGAAGGATTCTTTATAATTAATTCCAAAATCTTATCTCAAATGTATCTGGACCCTTAGTCCATTTGTAACTTTCTAAAATAAAAGTTTTAATCACCCTTTTGCTGTTTATTCCAGAAAAAAAAATTAAGTCCTTAAACTTGTATTTAAAACTTCTTTCGCTACGAACTGAAGGAAACTCACCCAGTGTTTTCAGACTTGTTGATCCAAAGGTTGCTATTAGCTGAAAAGCAGTTAAAAAGCAACTTCCGAAAGAGATTAGAAAAGGAAGCATGAGAACCCAGTGTCCTTTTAAAGGTACCAACTGTGGTTTGAGCAAGATGGCTATTCCCTTATCTCCCAGAGCTCTAAACCCACTGGAGACCACTGTCTTGCAGTCTCCTCATGAGGAGCAACTGTCTGGAGCACTTGTGGGTGATCTCAAGTCCTCTCCTTGTCTGGAGAGGAATTACGAACAGCTGGCCACTCGCTGGCTCTTCATTCCACTGCAGTCATTGGCTCTGCTTTTAGTGGAGCTGCCTTCAGTTCACCATTTCTTCCCCAGAAATCCCAATTGTTGCATTTGTAAGATTAAGATTTTTTTTTGCTTCTGAACTATTTTTGAAATATAATAGTAGTGTTTGTTGGGTTCACAGTGCCGCATTAATATTCCAGCTTTTGTTTTTAAAAACAAGATTAGTATTTCAAAGTTAATATTACTTTTGGTTCTTGATATGATCATGCTATTACAACTATAAGGTATGTAGTTATTAGAAAAAGCATAGAGTCACTTTTAATTAGAAGTTAAAAAAGATGAAATTAAATGACATACTAGGCTCATCTTACCATGGACAGTGATGATCCATTCTCCTAACACAGTGCCCACATCGACTGCAGTGGTGGGAACGCTTTGGTCTCATCATATTGCATTTATTACATAATTCCCAAAGGTCTTTTTCTAAAGAGAGAAACAAAGACAACATTAACAGAAATACACTACCAGAATTGTTGCTAAGTTCTTGTTTCTCTTCAAGAACAATCACAGACTTTCTGAATTTGTGGGTACTGATGTTGAGGATTTTAGAGGACAGCATGTAAAAAATATCCCTTATTCCAATCAGTCAAAACTACTGAATTTTCCCATACAGACTGAAGGGGTCATGGGCCATAATAAAAGTACATTGAAGACAATATCCAGATTATCTTCAAAATTTAAATAAAATCTTTAGGATCTGTATATATTCTATTCAAATTCAAATAAAATTACTGCTTCCAATATCTATCTGTGCAGATATTTTAAAATTAATTTTATTTCTAAGGATGCATTTAATTCCACAAAAAAAAAAAACTTTGGATGCAAGCTATGATACTCATATTTGCTTTGTGCAACAAATGGCATGGTTTTATTTTTATATCTGAGCACACTAAAAATAATGTTAAAGCTAAGAAATTTCTGAAACAGAAATGTAATCAAACAAAATGATACTGACATAGTCAAATGTTTCTTATACGTATATTAAACGTGGTACTTCCATAAAATTACAAAATTATAGTGAATAATCCATTATTTAATTTGTTTGTATAGACTCGATTTTAAGTTTTCGGTGAGCTGCCATATTTCTCATCTTGGTGAAAAATGACATACTTGCATATTGGCAGTATGGAAATCTAATATTCAAGATCATTAAACTAGCAATAATGCCAGATGGGAAACTGATTTTCAGTCTGTTCTCATAAAGCCAATGTCACAAAGGTGTTACTCTTTAATAAGAGAGTTACCATTAACAGAAGGCAAGTTCCACAATGTAATTTAAAAGCAGGAAATGAATGCATCTGACCATATAAGTATGTATAATACTAAAGAAGCAAAGGGGTATCTTTGCTTTTGTAGTACTGGATACACTTGCATTTCTCAAAACAACCCTACCCAGTTTATATTAACAATAACAGAACAAAATCAATGACACAATCTAAGCTTCTTCCATTTCTTGTGCGATAAATACATGGAGTCTCTGCAGGCACTTATAATCTTTATTATGACATACTGCCTCTTCTGTTTAACTCCATGCTTGACTCAAGGGCCTCTTAGCTAGGGACTTCAGTCCCAATTCTGTCTTTCAGGGCACGAAATAGATTGTCCATATCCATGAGTGTCCACTGTTGCCAATAGAAGCTTTTTCAGAGGAGGAAGAATTATCCATCCCTTCCCCATTTTCTGTGCCCCCACCTCACCCCCAAACCACCTCCCAATCATGTAGCAATGAAGCTTGCGCTGCCTTGCAAGGTAAGTTTCAAAGAAGGCATGGCTAACTCTCTCATTCCCACGTGCTGGGACATTCAGTCATCTTTACAACTTGGCATGGCGATTAAGCTTTAAAGATGTCTTCTCTTAAAGGTTTTAAAGGCCTTGTGGGACAAGAGGACACTGTCCTTTAGATGGTTGTCCTCTTTTTCAAGCTGATTCATGTCAGAAACCTACCAAACTCATTTAAAGTATTATAGCAGAACTCAAACTTGTGCATGGCTGCACTGCTGAGACAAAAAGAATTATACACATGAATTATACACCATCATCATTGTACCTCTTTCCACCTTTGAAAGGCATTTCCTACTACCATTCTTCTCCACCTCTTTCTTACTTCAAAACCTGTCCAGTCTCTACAAATATCTAACAGCATCTGAGACTGTATCTTCCAACCATATCATCCACTGCAATTTTAACCACTACTTCTCATTTTCTCCATCTCTTCACTTTTTCCTCTCCTCCATACTTCAACTCATTCAACTTCCAACCATGGTTGTCACTGAGTTGCTGGACTTCCTCTGTATCTTCTCTGTTCCAATAACCCACTGCAGAACACTGGAGTACACACCCATTAACACTATCTTAAAAATTCTAAGTTCCAAAACTATCCCCTCCAAGCCAAACTAATCTCAAGCATCCAAATTCCATAGTAAAAAACCTAAGACTTAGAGACAGATACATTGTCAAGGCACCATCTTGAAAATGTATATGTTTATGTCTTGCCTTTGTTTATATAAACGATCAATAAATCAAAACACAAAAGATAAAAGGTAATAGTAAAATCGATGCAATTAAGTGAAAAATTAAACATTAAAAACATAATTGAACTAATCATCCATTTTAAAAATCTAACCAATTTTTACAATTTTCCTAATATAGGCTGTAAATACTAGATAATTAAACTTCTGGCAAGGGTGGCATACTCAGAAAGGCTATACCTACTTATCTAAGTAAATAGGCAAGTTCGTAACAAGATAGGCAGTCCCTCCGATAATCACTCTCTAAATTATTTAAAGTTTTATAGGTCAGCGCAGGCACCATAACTTGTGCCAATAGGAAACTGGCAACCAGTGCAGAACTTTTGATACAGTTATTCTGTGAAAGCTGTACTTTGCATTGATTAGGAATCTCACCATTGCATTTTGCAAGTACTGCAATTTCTGGACACTACCTCAATCTAGTTTCTGGCACTGGTTATCCACCAAGGTGATCAAAGCAGTCAGTTAAGGTGTTGGACTAGGAGCAGGGAGACCCCGCTTCTGGTCTTTCAACTACAGCTTACTAGGTGACTTTGGGTTGGTCAATCCCTCACCCCAACCTACCTCACACAGTTGTTGTGGGGAAAAAAACTGGAAGTACTATTTACATCACCTGGAATTCCTAATGGAAAGCCAGGATGCAAATCTAATAAATAAATAAAATCCTACACAAAATGCCAAGTGGAATGGTTGCAAGTAATCAGTTTTATCCAGATGCATATGGAACTCAAAGCCATCATTATGTTTATCATTTTACTGAAAGTCTGAATATTTAAGACTGGACTATCATTAGAAAGCTCTTCTGGGTCAATGGATGTTTTATAACATCCTATAAGCAGGTGAGGATAAATCCCACACTGACGGAGCTGTTGATCACCTCACTTAAGCATGGGGCCATTCCCAACCTGCTTGATGTAGGCAAACATGTGGTGGTCTTCATCAGGTCCTTGGAATCTACAAGCTGTCTACAGTCCTACCATGGCAAATGGTTGCCAAACTTATCTCCCTATGACCTGCTCCACCATTAAAATTCAAACTGAGGTGTCACTAATCAATTTTGTCTGCAAAGAATAATGAAAACGGCTCCCTTTTCCCAACATCTTGATGAAGAAGATGCCAATACAAGAAAGAAAAGCATAGCTGGCCTGTTCTGTGCAGACACAGGGGACACAAAGTGGGATTGCCCTGGGTCCCTTCTGTGAAGCAGTGTCATCTAATAGGACTCAGGAGACATACTTTCCCTGGAACAGCATTCCCCCCAAGATGCAGATGGTCCCAACCCTGTTAGCCTTTAGGAATGCCTTAAAAACCTCGCTCTTCCCCCAAGTGCTAGGGTCAGGATGGAAGATAAGCCCAATCTGTGTGTGTGAGAAATGTTGCTTTTAGTGGGCTTTGGTGCATTGTATATTGCATATTGTTTCAATGATTTATTTCCCTTATAGTTTCATTTAATTTTTGTTTGCCAGTTTTCTATGTTGGTTTTATTGTACTGTTAGAATTAGCCATATAAATTGTATGTAAGTATGCATATCTGTACAAATCAATCAATCAATAAATCTTCTTCGTTGCAGTCATTGCCATTGGACAGAATTTCTGATGGATTTGAAAAAATGGCTCCACTCCAAATTCAATCTAATTTGTCCCAACTGTTCTTTTTGCACTCCAAGTCTCCCTCCATTTCATTGCTTTAATTTCCGGGTTAATTGAAGGGCTGATTGCACTCCGATAGAGGGAAAGAGGCTCGTAGGTGTGATAGCATCCATGCCATCTATGTGTTATCTAGAAGGATTGTGTTATACTCCCTGTCTTTTCAAATATATGTACGACTTTTCTAGTCACAGTTCAAAGTAGTTTACAACAGAAAATTAAAGCATCCTAAAATACAAAAACAATTCAATGAAAATGATTTTATTTTGTGGTCCATGGAACAAAAGTGTCTAGGCCAATTGCTACAGGGTGTTTTGAAATTTTTAGGATGTTCTAATTTTTTTAAAACCTGATTTTATATTACTATTTCACATGGTTATTTTTTTTTCTTGACTATCATCAACATTTGACAGAAAACCAGGAGAGAGAGAAAGGAAGGAAGGAAATTACTGATAAATGTTACCATCACAGCTATACCACACTCCAAATCGTCTGACGATCCCCTGAATAGAAATCAAGGGTGGGGAATTCTTGGCCTGCATGCAATTGCCTAGCCCAGCCCACTCCCCCCAATCTCATTTGCAAGCTCCAATTTTAGCAATATGATTTTCCAGAATCCCATAAGGCTCTTCATGCAGCTCTTTCTTGAAAGCAGCCAGTAATTAACTGGATGGCATGTACATATCTCGAGATGGATATAATGACTGAGAATATGAAAAGTTGCGAGAGATTCAGAGGATCAATGGCATCAATTGCTTGTAGACCTGGGTGACCAAGATAATTTCCATCATGAAAAAGATCAAAACATGGATTGAGATTTTGGGCATGTGGCTCATTTAAAACACACAACTTCAGTTCATGTTGATGTAAGATGTACCTGTAATTGGTATCTTTGGGCTTTCAGGTAATCTCCCTGGATCTGCTACTGAAGCTCTTAACAATGAGGCAATACAGAACAATGAAAATAGATAGTAACCTGAAAAACAGATACATTTCCATTCAGAAAACTTCAATTAGCAGGATTTGGAAATTTACCAAGAACAAGAATTGTATATACATTTCTGAAAGTTCAAAGCCAGTCTACCTCATACTTGTTATATAGAAGACAATATTAAAGGAGAAACCAGCAAACAGGATCTCATTAAAGGTATTTAGGTGTCTGCTCTATTTTCACATAAGAACTGGATAGAATGAAGAAAATAACAACACACTTGACTTACATAGTATAGCAGCTGCAGATATATGTCCTTCTTCATAATGTGGAAAGAGAATAATTTTTGGAATGAAGAGAGTATTGTAAAGCCACACAAAGATTATCAGGCCCATACAAAACCAACCCTGAGGGTCAACCACAAAATGAATTCGTAGTCCCATTGTACATAATCTGATGACAGTTTGCCCCACACTGAAAGGGGAAAATTAGCCTGAAGGAGAAAAGAATTGTAATTAGAATTAGATTAGCAATGTGAATAATAATTTTAAAAAATCGAATCATAATTATCCCCAATGGATATTTATGGATTCTTTCCAAATGCCTCCAATCTGGTGTTATGTTGGACTGAAATAATCACAGACCCAGACCACATAATAATTCTTATTCTAGTTAGGGATGAGGGAAACTGTAATCCAACACTTCTGGGTGGAACCATATTAGAGAAATCTGGATGGTGCATGTAAAGGCAGTAATTTAAATAAAGTAACCTTGAGCTGCTGATGAAAAAAATCTCAAGAGAACCAGCCTTTTCAACAAAGAATGTCCATCACAGAATTCATACCAGTAAACCAAATATGATAACACAAACTAGAGAATATTTTTTTTATCTCATTCTTATCCATGATACTATATTTAACCCTTGAATGTGATTTCTTTTTCAGATCTAAATTTTCTCAATCATTTATCTAAATGATTTTCAAGCCTCCATCTCTATTTTGCCCTCTCTAGCTTTATGCTTCTTTGATTTTTCTTTTTATATTTGGGGGATTCTATGCAACCTTTCAACCCAGATTTGCTTGCACATAAATGTACACAAGTATAACTATAAAAATAGTTAGAAAAACAGCATATAAAAGTTGGGAAGAATGATGTCTTGTAGGTGTAGGCAAAGACTTTTCAAAGATGGGGCATTTATATCAAGAAGACCAAGTTTTTAAAATCAACAGTCTTGACATTAATGGTGGCCTTCCTCCAAGATGATCTCTATGCACATTCCTTCAAATTAACAAGTTCAAAACCACATAAGGACTCTAAACTATGCTCAGAAATGGCCAGAAGCCAGGGAATTTATTTAAAGTATGTATTGAATGCTCAGCATTTTAGTAGAAAATGCAACAGCTCAGCTATTAAGTGTAATTTCACAAAATCTTCAAAGACAGCCTCACATATATGGCACGACCACATCCATCCTGATTATTTTTAGACTGTAGTTAACCACAGCCAACTTATTTCCAGCCAAAGGAGAATGAAACTGGTACCCCAGCCTAAGAGGCACCTGACCTGATGTCACCAAGACCACGTTGGTCAAAACTGGATTAATGTGCCTCCCTGAAAACTATGAAATGGATCCTCACAGAGAACATATTGAATTTCAGCTCTCTGAAAAGAGAAGCCACATACCTATAGAATCTTCAATGTGCTGAAATTTAATCTCCTGGCTCTCCTCCAGCCCATTACTGGTTTCAGGTACTGATTCAGCACTTCTGCAGCCTCATCTAAGTGACATGTAAAAGAGAAATAATTTTGAAAGAAAAATAATAATAATTAACCTTTGATGATTTCACTCAATGGTTTGATGTAGATGTTGAATAACAGCTGAAAATCATCCAAAGCCTTGAGATATCTTTCAGAGGATTCCATCAAGCTTTGTGGTCTAAACTACCTCTGCAGACAACAATGATTAATGCCAGCTAAAACCTCATTAGGAAGTGTAATTTGACAATTACAACAGACCTGAAGAAAACTTTCTTAGATATAGAATACTATCTTTGATGCCAGCTGTATATTATTAGCTATTAAATATTTACAGATGTTTTCCTGCACTCATAGTTTCACATTCCACCTCCAATTGAAAACCAGTTCCAATCTCCCTAGAAAAGCTCCTCCTCATCTAAATTCGGCAAAACAGATACATCCAATTAATGATTCAGATAGTCACATACCATCCTACATGCCAGACGGCGTTGCTTCTATTACACATACAATCTTGACATTAAACTCCAGCTAGACTCCTCTCTTCCTAGAATCCATTGAGTGCATGAACAGCTTTCCATCCTTACACTGCATGCTTTAAACAGGATTTAAACTTTGTTTCTACAAGCTCCTCAATCGCAAGCAAGTTGGAATCCAGTACAAGCCAAGTTGCCAATGATATTGAAAGAAATTCTCATATAGTAAAAAAAAAAAAAAAGTGTGACCACTCACCCTACACATTCTGCCCTTTCTTTTCTTTTTCTTTGTTCTTTTTTTCTGTCCCGAGTGAGAAAAATTTATTTTAGTCATGCCGGATTTGCAAATTTCAGTGGTCACAAGGCGGCTCCCAGGGAGTCTTTCAAATTATTGTTTTTACTCCTCTGAACTCTTACCATTTTTGATAGATAACAACAGATAATAACTGGTTACAATTGCTGTGCAGCTGCAATCCCAATCATTCTACAGCAAAACAACTGCATAGTTCTAGATGTGCTGAGCTGACATCTTCCAGAATTCTCAGCCAGAGAAGTACTGACCATGCTGGCTGGGAATTCTGGGTATTATAGGAAAGAACTGGAGAGGATTAACCTAATGCTACCAGACTCTGTAGAAGGATAACTACCTTGATTTTCACATAATGGAAGAATAATTAAATTCCAACAGTGGAGGAATGGATTGTGAAAATGTCACAATTCACCGAGATGGCAAAGCTGGCCTGTTTGGTCAGAGAAAAACAACAAAAACTTTTCTGTAAGACTGGGAGCCTTATATGGGCTTTTTGCTGAAAGAAGAAAAAAATACGATGATATATGAGGATGAGGATTAAAAAAGAGGTGGACTAAGTGAGGGGCTGAAGAGATTTGTTTAACACCTAAGAGGGAGGGAGGACTGTAAGATTGCAATTATCTGTTGAAGAGAAGATCAGAAGTCGTATTTTATAACTTTAGTTTCTTTCTTTTATTTTCTTTCTACTCTTGCACCTTCTTCTTTTCTTTTCTTCAGATTTGTCTTTTACTTTATGTAAAGTTCTCAATAAATATCAATTAAAAAAAAAAAGAATGACCAGATCTCCTAAATGATCAGTTCACAACTTCAGTGGATGCTATACACGTTCTTAGAAATCTTTTTTTTAAAACAGAATTGCCTGTAACTGTATTGTCAGTAACAAAAATTTAGTTCTCAAATTTATATCAACAGAATTCTAACATTCTGGAAAACTAAATGGGATCAAACACGTGACATCTGTAACAAATTGGCAAAATTGCTTCATCCGATGTCATGTACATATCAATGAACCAAGTGCATTGTGGGAATATTTTGAAAAGCAATCTATTGACCTGCATGTAGATATTCTCAACAACATAAATGATCAAATAAAGACAGGAACTCTCTTACAGATAAGCTAAAGATCCCTATTTCAGCACATACAAGGATCTTTTTTTTGAAATAGGTATTCAAATTGAGGCAACAATTTTCTAGCAAAAATGTTATAGTGCCCAACGAAATCTAGTATCTCCTCACTAAGAAAATATGGCACTTATTTTCCCCACTTAATTATTCAGAATACAGTTATCTGAACAGAAACAACAATACCTCAGTACTGGCTATAACAGAAACTGTTTCCACATCCAAAGTTGTTATCTGCAACTTTTGTGGAATATTTAGGTTGTGCAGTATTTCAGTTTCAATTCAGAAGAGGCGTTTCAGAAAATAAGGGTACAAAGCATGTGTCTATGGGCAAATCCACACAAGCTTCTTGCCCCAATATGAAGATGGTCCACTGCTTCCAAACAAGAAGTCTACCGGCCACTGCCTGTATCTCCACCTACAGGTGAAGCAGCCTGAGGACAGCTTTAGGTATGCTGCTCTGGAAGCAGTTTTCCCTCTTACCCTACCTCCAGATATGGCATGTGAGTAATGCTGGTTATGTTGATATGTATGGAGGAGGAGGTCTGAAATGATGTGTAGGCAAACTTGTGGCTCCAACTGATTCTGCCAGTTTCCTGCTGGATCACCCCTTTTCATCTGGTCCCTAGCCTATTCTTTTGCCCCCTCAATCCTCTTTTGGCTGTGAAGGAGACCAGATCCTGACTTTCACAGCCTCTTTTTTTTAAATGGGTTGATAAACCAGTTGACCTAGAGTACAAAGCCCTGAAACTGACTAGCCATTGGTGTAGAGGAGTATGGAGATGTCCTTGAAGAAAAAAATCAACAGCAGCTACACAAACATCAGCTTAGCCCCCTGGAAGAGGGAGTGAGAAAAAAACTCAGGATTGTCTCACCTTGATTCACTTTGGTATAATAGCAGGGAGAAAGAATCTCTGTCCAGCTGTCAAGATTCTGTTATTATACTCTGCAACAATAAAGTTCCAGTAGTCCTTGTGGAATCTGTTTCCCAACCTGGCCTACCTTAAAGGGCTGACACTGGCTTAAGATATATAACTGGAAGAAAAACTGAAAGGACTTGTCTTTTGTACATCTGTACCCTGCAGGGGATTTCTTTCCCAGTGGCCACTGCTCAGAGGAACCCTGGCTCACTTCCTCTCCTCACATAATGTTCTTGAATAGTTTACAGCTCTCAGCTAAAACCCTTTCTCAATCACCAATTCTTCAACAGCACTTATCCGGTGACTGCACAAATCCAGACAATCCAGAGAGATGCTCTTTTTGCTACTTCCTAGTGGTTGACAGGTTGAACTGGTTGCCCCATCGTTTCAAGAAATAAAAAGAAAAGTTTAATCAGTCTATGGAGAAAACAAAATAAAGCAAATGGAGAAAATGGAGAAAATAGAGCATTGTGTATGCCAATCAGCAGAGGCTTTTCATGTGGTGAAGGATGTTCATGAGTGGAATTTCAGTCAAGGGAACCACCCATCAAGCCCTTAGGAAGTTGTGCATTCTAGCTATATTGACAGCAGCACTGATCCATTCTGGGTGCTTTGTGGGGCCTGCACAATTTAGGACAGACGGATTTCTTCCCAGTAGACGTAGTAGGCCCCGAGGCGACATTTCGAACTCCAGGCCCAGAAGGCTCAGCAGGCCCTGATGTGGCACAGCGAGCCCCAGGAGCCCTGGAGTAGTGCTGCGAGTTTCAGTGAGCCCCGGAGCCACACGGTGAGTCTTAGTGAACCCCGGAGCGACACAGCAAACTCCCCAGCTTGGGAGTTCATGGCTACCATGGCGGCCATGGGCCTGTCTCAAATTGTGCGGGACCCAAACCGAGACAGTGGCCACATGCCGGATTTGGTTTTCTTGTCGGAGCAATGGCAAAGTGATCTGAGGGGAGATTTACAGCTTTCCCTGTTGTCATGGTCAGATCACATCCTGGTGATCCTGAGTTTCTCCTATGCCACCCCCCCTCCGCAGGGAGGCAGGACCCATGCAATTGGTCTGCCCCCAGCGCCTGATGGACCCGTCAGGGTTTCAGAGGGAGTTGGGGGGTATTCCCGAGAATCTGCTGCATGGTCCAGCAGAGGCCTTGGCTGCTGCCTGGAATAGAGAGGCGGCCAGGGCCTTGAATAGGATCGCGCCTATGCAACCTCTCTTGCCACATCGGGCCCGATACTCCCCATGATTCATGGAGGAGTTGAGGGTTCTGAAGAGGGTTAAGAGACGTCTAGAGCGTCGCTGGAGGAAGACAAAGACCGAATCCAACCGAACACAGGTTAGAGCCGCTAGTAAGGCCTACATTGTGGCGGTAAGAGTGGTGAAGCGTCAATACTTCTCTGCCCTTATCGCGTCTGCAGAATGCCATCTGGCAGCCCTGTTTAGAATCACTAGATCCCTCCTTGGAAGGGGGGATTTGGTGATTCATTTGCCACACGGAGGAATTTTCAGATCATCTGCAGGACAAAATCACTCAGATTCATTCCAAGTTAGACTCCAACCATGGGGCAGGGTCTAGGGAGATACCAGGGGATCGTTCTTACCCAGTTATCTGGGGACAGTTTGATCCTGTTGATGGGATCCTTTGGACTGTGAAGGCCACCACTTGCCATCTTGACCCATGCCCCTCCTGGCTAGTGAAAGCAGCTTAGGAGGTGACATGTGGTTGGATCCAGGCATTGGTTAATACATCCTTGCGGGAGGGAGTGTTTCCAGCTGCCTTTAAGGAGGCATTGGTGCACCCCCTCCTCAAGAAACCCTCCCTGGATCCCACTGTACTGGACAATTTTCATCCAGTCTCCCACCTCCCCTTTTTGGGGAAAGTGGTTGAGAAAGTGGTGGCGTCACAGCTCCAAAGGGTTCTGGAGGAAACGGATTATCTGGACCCTTTTCAGTCAGGTTTCAGGCCTGGATATGGAACAGAAACGGCATTGGTCACACTTATGGATGATCTCTGGTGGGAGTGGGATGGTGGAAGTGCAACCATCCTTGCTGTCCTTGATCTCTCAGCAACTTTTGATACCGTCGACCACAGTATCCCTTTGGGACGGCTCAGGGAATTGGGGGTGGGCGGCACAGTTCTGTGCTGGTCACATCCTTTCTCCAGGGCCAATCACAATCGGTGGTAATAGGGAGTGAGAGGTCCCATTTGTGGGGTGCCGCAGGGTTCAGTTCTCTCTCCGCTCCTTTTTAACATCTACATGAAACTGCGGGGTGAGATCATCCGCCATCATGGGATGAGGTATCATCAATATGCGGATGATACTCAGTTATACATCTCCATCCCAGGTGAGGTAAGTGATGCCATGACCGCCCTTTCACGGTGCCTGGAGGTTGTAAGGGTCTGGATGGAGAGCAACAGGCTTCAACTGAACCCAGGTAAGACGGAGTGGCTGTGGGTTAATGACTCCTCTGCATCCAGGACTTTGTCATCTTTGGTGCTGGATAGGGTAGCACTGCCCCAAACAGACCCAGTGTGTAATCTGGGGTTCCTCCTGGACTCACGGCTCCTGTTCAAAGAGCAGGTGGCAGCCATGGCCAGGAGGGCCTTTGCACTACTTCAGGTTGTGCATCAGTTACGCCCTTTCCTGGATCGGGATGCCCTTCGAACAGTCACTCATGCCCTTGTTATCTCCCATATAGACTACTGCAATGCACTCTACATGGGGCTACCCTTGAAGAGTATCCGGAAGAGTATCCGCTTCCAGTTTGCTTCTGGGTCCAATTCAAGGTGTTGGTTATCACCTTTAAAGCCCTACATGGCATGGGACCAGGTTACCTAAGGGACCGCCTCTTCCCCATGACTTCATCCTGTCCCACCCGATCACACAGGGAGGGCATGCTTCGGACCCCCTGGGTAAAAGAGCTCCGATTAGCAGGGTCCAGAAGGCAGACCTTCTCTGTGTAGCTCCTGCCCTTTGGAATATCTTGCTCCCAGAGGTGAGATTGGCCTCTTCCCTCCTGGCCTTCTGGAGAGATCTGAAGACCTGGCTCTGCCACTTGGCCTGGGGTGGGGAAGGAAGTCACCAAGTGTGGGGATGGCTAGCCCCTTAGAGGCCTGTCATCTGCAGCTCTGGTAACCATCAGCCACTTGGACTTTTTCTTGTTTGGTCATGTTTTGTATAGTTTTTATGTTTTATATATTCATTGTTTTAATGGATTTTGTGAGGCGCCCATTAGGGGGGAGCTGGGCGAAGATAAATTTAATAAATAAATAAATAAATTTCTTCCTGGATCCAGGACAGGAGGGGAGCATGGCAAAGCAGGTGTGTGGATGTGCCCTTTGACTTATTAAAGCAGCCATGCTGTTTGACAAGATCTCACAGATACCAGGGCTAGGCTTCTGTCGTAGCTCCACGATCCTGGACACGGATACTGTAGTGAGCCACAAATACTACAGTACATTCACGCACACACACACGCACACATATTCTCCGAAGAACCTCTCCCCAATTAAGCACTGAACAGTCATTCTGAATCCACGCTTGCTCGTTCTAAGCAAGAATTCTTGGCGGGCAAGCCACACCACCGAAGGGAGCCTCTGCTCCTGGAGCGCGCCCCAACCCCCAGGTTTAGAGCTGCGCCGAAGCAACTCGCCGCAAGGGAAGGAAGGCACGGAGCCTGCCTTCCAGAAAGGCGGAGGAGAAAAGAACAAGGGAGACGGATCCTTGTTCATTCAGCTTTCCCTTTTCCACGCCGCCGCCAGCAACCTTGGATCCCTCCCGCTGCCCGCGAGCCCTGTCCGAGCAACAGCGCTGCCTCCCAGCGTTTGGCGTCACTATCGCGTCGCTTACTCACCGACGGGAGGCCCCGCGGACGACCACGCGCGCGGCTCAGCACCGCACCGCCGGCTTCCGCCACCGTCCTGCGCACGCGCACCAAGAGACCCGGCCAGCGGCTCGCGCGCCCTCGCGCCGGGAGGCTGGGAAAAGCAAGGATGCGTGCTTCCTACCCTGGTAGCTTTTCTCTGCTGCAAAAAAGCCGGTGGCTTCCTGTTGCTTTCGCTTGACTTCCGCCCAGGCGGGAGCGAATTGGGAGGAAAACCTTGTGCCTTTCTTAGTCCCCGGCCTAGAGACTGAGAGAGAGAAGCCGGTCCTTCTTTTCTTCCGGGGAAGCGCCGCGTCGTGGCAAATGCATGTGAGCTTTGGTCGTGGCCGTATTTAAACACTTTTTCTAGCTAATATAGTGAAATGTAAAATATCGCCAGGAAATAGAGGTTTTACAATATTAAACAAAAACATAGCAGAAACTAAAGAAAATGGGAAATATGGTTATCCACCGGCAGCCATCAAGGTGAACTGGAAGAAGAAGCGTGGAATATGAGCTACTGAAGTTGGGTACCAGTTCTTTGGTATGGGGTTTAAAATGGCACTCGATTTAGTAAAACTAATAGGGGCCTCAAGTTTCAACTGAAGTTCAGCATAGGGCTGCCCTTTATCATATAGGTCCGTAATTGTGATGTTCTGCCTTTCAAGGTAGAAAGGAAAGATAGGATAGATATATTTTATTAATTTCGCTCAGTGGCCATCAGTACAATTTCAAGGTAGTAAATAATTCTCTAGAATAATAATTTATTCAATTTAGGCACTGCCCAATCCCAGACTGACTCAGGGCGGCTCACGTAAGACAATACAAAAATAACAATCTACATAAAACAATAAGCAGATGGAAGATCCGGTCAACACCTAAAACAAATATCTGCAGCCAGCAAGGTTTCTCCAGGGGAAGACTCAGATCTTTAAGGCCCTCCAGAATACCATTGGGGCAGAAGTCACCCAAATTTCGGGGGTAACCTCATTCTGGAGGGCAGGTGCTGCAACAGACAAGGGATGCTTCATAGGTCCTGAAAGATGATACAGTTTAATTGGAGGGAGCCAAAGCACGTACATCCTGTTGGTCTTGAACCAACCAGGAAGAAACCACTGGAGACAGATGATCTTTCAAATAGCCAGGCCCTATGCCCTGTAGGACTTTATAGGTGACAACCAGCATCCTGGATTGCATCCAGAAGCAAACTGGCAGCCAGTGCAGCTCACAAAGCAGAGGTGTCGCATGGGCATACTAAGACATGCCCATCACTGTCCATGCCACTGCATTCTGGACCAGTTGAAGCTTCTGAATGGTCCTCAAGGGCAGCCCCACGTGAAGTGGTATGAAAAAAAGATATTTCCATGCTGCACCTTTACCTCTGAGTTGTCCTAAGTCATAAACTAGTATCAGAATTAACCTTGTGGTGTAGAAATTTAGTTCTTTAATACTGTCTACCTGTTTTGGTAAGATGATGCGCTACAGATACAGAATTTTTTGTGCCATACATTATTCTATTAAATGATATAAAGTGGCAGTAGGCTATGCATAGAACTTGCAGTCACATCTTACAGTGAAACTCCGGGAAAACTTCCTGAAGAAGCATTGTACTTTTAAGCTTAATTTTAGCTGTGGCATTATATGACGTTTAGATAATAAAGATCTGTTTCAAAATTTTACACAAGTAAGGAATTGTGAACTAGAAATCAACTTCATTAGAGTTACGAGATCTGGGCTGAAAAAAACCCAGATGGCCACTAGATGGAATTCTGGCTTCAGTCTCAAACAAGATTACCAGGAAATATGCCTCTCTGAAGTCAGTAACTTACTTCTGAGTAAACATACTTAAGGTTGAGCTGTCACCATTTAAGAATCCATTTGAATAATGAAGAAACTGGTAACCTTGATTAAGGGTGCAACAGGATGTCAGAAATAAAGGCAAGGTATGTAGGTCGTATTTATCCAAAGTAAGTCATAGTATCTACCGTATTTTTCTGACTATAAGACGATACTTTTTTCTAAAATCCTTACCCTAAAAATTGAAGGGCGTCTTATTCAAGGAAGTCAGCGAGGAGAGAACCGCGTGGTGGCAAAACTGCCCATACTTTGTCTCTGCAGGCAGGCTTCCTCCTATTGCTAGCCTCCAATCACGAGTGAAATAACTTGTCTCCCAAACAGACTTCCTCCAATCACGAGCCTTATGTAACTGACGTCAGCTGATGCTGAACAAACCAATTAGAGGAAGGCTGTCTGCAGAGAGAAGCTATCGGCAGTTTCACTCGTGATTGAATGTAATCACTTATGCAAAAGAGCCTGGAAATAGAGCTGCAGAGAGACGGTTTGGACCTCCTCCCACCGAGTGTATCAGGTAAATGTTAATTAATTACTAAATAAAAATGTGTTCTGCACTATCTTTAAAATATTGATTTCTTAATTTTGGGTTGGAAAAATGGGGGTCGTCTTGTACATGGGGGCGTCTTATTGACGGAAAAATACGGTATCTTATCTGATCTAGAAAAAACTAAGCAGGGTTGGGCCAGATCTCATACGCAATAGGTAATCCCAGAGCGTAGATGTTGGCAAGCCATATTGTTGCCAAGAAAACTACATGAACTTGTCCTTGTAGTTAGCAGGAGTCAAACTCAACTCTAGAGAGTCTTTAGCTGAACAGTCATGGGCACCCGGGAGAGGTGGTAGGAGGGGTGAAATTATGGCAATGTGTGACAACATCATCATGCAATGTTGCAATTTGCATACATACATCAGACATTGGAATGCAAGTATGTAATTGAGGCATTGTGTGCCATTGTGATGACGCTGTGTATGTAGTCATTTTGCTGTTATTGCAGTTTGCTGCGAGTGCTTCTGTGAATAGTCACAATTAATACAACCTACAACTCTTCTTCATTCACATATGCACAGAGATACTGAAAGAATCAGAGAAAATATTAGAAACTCCAAATAAGTAAATTTGCACCCCTTGTCTGACCACCACAAAATTCTTGGATTGCTTTTTTTCCTAACAAAAAATAGCAAAGTCAAAAATATTGCAAAAAATAGCAAAACTCAAAATTAAATCCAGCATAATTTCTCTGTCCAAGTCCAGTGAATTCTCTTGCATGGCTATTAAAAAGAAATATTTTAAGCAAATTCTGGCCAGAGAAAATCAATGATGGCAAATTGCCATAGGCAGATCAGGATGAATGGTAGCTTCATTGCTCCCAGCTGGGAATTATGCCTTGAGCACCCACAACTGATGCACATACTCAGTCTCTTGGTTATGAAGACACCCTCCATCTGTCAGAGTGGCAAGGTGCCCATTCCAAGTTAGTCTGATTTGTGCCCTGCAGTAGAATTCTAAAAGTTATAGGTGAAATAGGCAGCTTAAAGAGTATCAGTTTGCAACATATTTTTAAAGAGATAGTCTAAACTGATAATAAATGTATCCAGTTTTGGATTTCATGTTCATTGCACATCTATAGAAATCTATGAGATAACGTTCATAATAAACTATAGATTGAATTTCTTCAGAAATGGTTATATAACAATAGATTCTGGCAATATCTGTTTGACTGGTATCACACAATATGTGTTCTGATCAATCATATGATTTCTAAATGATTCCTAAATATTTGTATTTGAACCTGCATGATGTATTAATTCAGCCCCTTATAGAGGAATTCCTAGGGAGAGATGACCATTGGTACATCTGTCTTCTAGCAGATCATAAAACCTCTACTAGCCATAATGTAGCCAAATTTTGTCTCGCTGCTACTAGTGTGAGGCAAGAAATGTTGTCCAATAAAACTGCATTCCCTTTATACCTTTAAAATCTTCTCTCCCCTTCTTTTCCTTTTCTGCTCTCTCTTTTAACTTCTTTTTATTGCTTTGTTTAAAGATGTATGTAGAATTTTATGTATACTGTATGTGTATATGTACACACGTCAGTTAAAGACCGCAATAAAGTTTATCATACCACAAGTCTTTCAAAAGGTAAATGTTAAACATTATAGCATTTCAGATATGATATAATAGCATATTAAGCGTGTTAAATATTATATAACTATATTAATAACTATACTTTATTTGTTTGTTTGTTTGTTTGCAGTGCCTGACACCCAGCAGCTCTGGACAGTTCACAAATAAAAACACAGAATAAAAAAAGCAATAATAAAACAAGGAACAAAAGATAGAAAAACCGGGCAACAACCAAAAGCAAAGCCACACATAGAAGGGGGCTTCAATCATCCTCACCATATATATTAATTATATACAGGTAGTCCTTACAATCTGACCACAATAGGGACGGAATTTAGGTCACTAAGCAATTTGGTCATTAAGCGAATTATCACATGACCAGAGCTGATTTTATGACCTTTTTTTACAATGGTCACTAAGTGAATCACGTGGTCATTAAGCGAATCCAGCTTCCCCAATGGACTTTTTTGCTGGAATTCACTTAACGATCACGTGATTTGCTTAACGACTGCAGTAATTTGCTTAACAACTGTTGTCAAAAAGGTCACAAATCACAATCACATTACCACAGGGGGTTTGCAATGGCCATAAGTGCGATTATAGGTCATAAAAGCCGTCATAACTCTGAACTGTCATAAAATGAACCTCATTAAGTGAGGACTACCTGTAATAGCATGTTTATTATTCTAGCATTGTAAAGATTATGCAATTTTGAGGGGAGGAATTTTCATAGAATGTTTGAGTAATAATGTTGTTATGTTTTTTTCCTAGGGAGCTCATTTTTATTTTTTGTATTCCAATTGAACAGTCTCCAAGATGTTGAGGATTATTGGTGTTTAGCTGTCCTTCCCACCCAACCAGCTTCTTTATTCCCAGCTTCTTTCTCCTATACTCATTTGTCTTTAGTTGCCTCTTCTAGCCATAATATAACCTAGTACCCTCCAAATGTATTGAGACTATAGACCATGTTGGCTGGGAATTGTTGGATACAACACATTTGAACTGAATTGTTGGATGCAACACGTATGAACTGAAAAGCACAGAGCTAGGGACTGGCTTTGTTTGGGCTGGTTTGTTCCTGACTCCTATGATCTTCAGTCTCACTCACAACTGCCCAAAATCTCATCTTCTTAGCCCATCCCCATTGCCTATCTCTCCTTCTGCTGAGCAGCACAGATATTAGCTGCTGATCTATCACTCTGAGGGACATCTTGGTCTCCCACAAGGATATCAGCATTCTTCATAGCAGCAAGGTAGCCATATTCCTGGTTCTTTAGTTATGGCAGGAGTTCCAGGGGTTTTCATCAGCTGGAAGACAATATATTGTTCATAAACTGTAGAGATGTAGAGAGATGACCTTGGAGAAAATATATGTTGACTGTTAATAAAACATAAAGCCTGACAATGTTTCCCTTTCCCTCCATCTTATACAAAGACAATCAAAGGTGAAGCAATCTTGAGATTCTTTGTCCTGCTTTCCTGGGCTAAACTCATGTTTTACTGGCAGCTGCTGCATGTTTTCTCCAAGGTCATCTCTGTGCTCTTCTACATGAAAAAACCCATACAAAAGAGAGTGCTTGTGTCCTAATTTGCTAAGCCATAACAAAGAGAGGAATTTTAAGGAAGTGTTCATAACTCCGTTCTATTTTAGACCGTAATCCCTGCCATTGTAACAACCTAGTTAGCCTGTGCTACTCTCCCTCAAGGCAGCAGGCTCTCTATAATACCTCCATATTGTCCTGCACTGCTCAGAATACCTGCAGTCCGGAGTAAGAAAATGATACGTGATAGCATAAGAGAGACTATGGGATATGGTCTAAATGCTCCAAGTATTTTCTCCTTGTGATATAATCTATACTCGTAAGGATTAGTATACCACATTTTCCCTGACGTTGGTGCCACCCAGTTTCTGTTTCCACAATCCGCAGCTAGCAGGGCCACCACAGATCTGTTGCTTCAACTTCCATAATCCTGAAACCAGCATGCTTATGGGTAACAGTATAACCTTGCTCCTGAGGAACAGCTGGTGTTCAGGGTGGTAGGCTAGATAATTAGGAGAGGCACGTGCTCTGTTTTAATAAAAAGAACTTTCCAAAGGGGATAAATTGAAAATAAGAAAAACAAAAGTTAATTTATAAAATGGCATGAAAAGTGTTAGAAAGGAGTTGTGACAGTAATGTTTGCTGGACATTACTGATTGGGTTTCTGGTTATAGTGCTGAGAAAGGTTTTTCAAGGTGCATCAGCTTTACAAAACCTACCCAGTGCTTGCAGATAATCCTCAAAGCTTGCTCAACCAAACTCACTATGTTCATCAACTGCCTACTGTATTGGGATAAATCTTAGATAAGTCTTTATTTTTCAATATTTTTTTGTGGTTTTATTTACAGTTGTTTATATAGTTTGCAAGTCATCAGGAATATCATTGTCCTGAAAATGTGGGAATATGAATAACTCGAATGGATTTTTACAACCTTAATTTGAATTGTACCAAACAGCTGTCTTTCAGCACTGGATTCTGCACTGTTTCCTCAAAATCTTACTAGCAAATAAATACACACACTTCTCCTGTTTGGGGGAGGAAAAAAACCCTTGTGTCTGAGATCCCTAAATACTGCACAGCCATGCAGAATCTTTCTTGGGGCTCCCTGATGTCTGTGTTATGTTGTTGTTTATAAATTACCACAGGAATCACCAGCTGTCATCATAAAAATTTTATTGGCACTCTGCAAATATTAAATCAGCAGGCTAAAATCATGCCATGTGCCCGAGCAGCTGATGCTCTCTTGTGGATGCAACCAATCAGAAAGGGGAATACACGGTGTTGTTTACAAGCCTGGTTCTTCATGAGAACGTTTGGCAGGGTCATTCCTATAAGCATCCTCTTGAACCAGAAGCTGCACCTTTTCTTTGAATCCATCATGAATGTTTTAAGATGAACAGCAATGGATCATTTTGGATACATATATGAGCTTCCTACTCCAAAGATAAGAACTGAACCTCATTTTTAATGTTAAATGAATGGGAAAGGCACAGGTTTAGACCCCAGTCCTTTAAAATAAACACACTGATGCTGCTTCAGCTTACATCTTGTTCTTCTGAATTTGGAATAAACTGCCTTTGAAATAGCACCGCAACAGTACTATTTAACTATGCCTGCCTATGCCTTGAAAGGCCTAGTTTCTACTCAGAATAGTAAGGCTGTGACCTAATGGTACCATTGCAATTTGTAGGTACAGTAGGTAGGACTCATTGATACAAATGGAATATTTCATATGCTGTAGCTAAAAAGCTTCACGTATGGGGGAATAAGTTCCATCTTAAATTTCTCCCTGCTGGTTTTCATTGTTCAGGACCTTTTTAATGAAAAAAAGCATTCTACTACATGACTTTCATGATCTCACAATCTGTAGCAATATAGACCTGATACAGGTTTACCAATTTAGAGAGAACAAGGCTGGGATGTGATGAGATATACATGAACATACAAATCTTCCTAAAGGATAATGTACCTCTGCATTCATTCATTCGTTTAATGAAAACTACTAGGTCTGAATTAGCTGGGCTCTCATACAGGCAGTTTGACAGTATTTTAGTATCTTTATTTGATTTATATTCTGCCTTTGGTCTGTGCAACTCAAAGCAGTGTACATAATGCTCCCATCTTCTGTTTTTCCCACAACTTTGGTGAGGTGAGTTGTAAGAAAGTAACTGGGCCAAAGTCATCCAGCTGGCTTTCACACCTAAAGGAGAACTAGAACTCATGGTTTCCTGGTTTCTGGTCCAGCACCTTAACTACTAAACTGGCTGTTGTGTCGCAGTTGTATGCCGGTACACGTCTATTCAGAAGTGAGCCCTGCTCAGTTAAAAAGGAAGTGCTTTGAAGAAAGTGTCTGTGGGACTGTGGCTTAAAGTTGCAATCCAATTCCCACCTTCATGGAAAATACTGTTGAGCTAATAGGGGTTACCTCTGAGTACACATGTATATGCTTGTGCTATGAATAACTTACAAATAATTAAAGGGACTAAACCATAAGATTAATAGTTTATGACAAAAAAAGCATGTTCGTGCATGAAGACCTTACCAATTAACCCAATTCAATTTGGACTTTAAGTATTAGGCAAATGTCCAACTTTTGATCTGTTTCTTTGCACAAACAGCCTACATAATTGTCCCTGATGCTAGAATCTGATCTTCCACTGTCCATTTGTATATCTTAAATATACATTATAATATATTTGATAGCCATGGTTGCCCATTCCTATTTTCTTACAAGAATATGTTTTAGCACCTAATAACATTTCAGATACCGTACTAAATATTGCTCACATATTTTCAAGTTATTGCAGTTGCCACCCCTCCCTCCCTGTCCCTAGAAACTCTGCTAACAATAAACATGCAATACTTTGTTAATTGTTAGAGGCATTACTGGGACATTTGTGATACTGAACAGCTATTTATGTTAATTAACCTAATTTTTGAGACAGAAAAAATGTACTCTAGAGACTGACAATTACTTATATTTAACTAAGATACAGCATAGCAATAACGGGGAACTGTTAATTACTTCTCCAGCTGGAAATACCTTTAAAAAACCAGAATATTTAATTAATTTTAAAAAATCATAATACGTAGGGTACTTTTCAGAACAGCCCTTGTCCCATGTACAGTGAAATGTGATTGTACTGAAGCCCTTGACCACTCTCCTCTGGCTCCAATCTTTTCCCTTTCCTTTCCTTTCCTTTTTTTTTCTTTTTGGAGCAATATTCTGTTAGCACCTGGGCTCAACTTGCTCTGAATATGGAAGTTGACTCTTAAAATCAGATCCAATTAACACATCCTTGATATAACAGAATACAGTGTTAATTACATGCAGCTGATCATTGCTGGGTTAATTAAACACTCGCCCCCCCACAAGCTAAGGCATTAATCTAATTAACAATTACTACAGCTGCTGTTTTCTCTTTACACTTGCTTTCTAAATGGTGCATATTCACACTTCAGCCCCAATCCAGCAAGTTCTTCCTGTAAAGAATTCCCTTTGAGGTGGATGGCATTTCTTGATAAGAGGTGGTTAGAAATTTTGGTTGTGGTCTCTTTACTCAGAGAACTGAATACTTGAGAAATAGTTTGATATTCTTGAGAACATCATGGTGAAAAATGTGTTTAGATAAGTTTTTTCTCATTTAATATACCCCTCCTTTAACTGTTGCTGATAGTTGGAAAATTACAACAACTTTACTCATTAAGAAGCATCAGCAGTAACCCTAAACTCACACTTCTTAGAACTGGGATTGATGTAATACTGTACAGTTTTGTGCCCAAAGTCTACTGAACTAAATAATGGTATAGATATACCTACTTGCAAATATGGGGGAAAATTTTTAAAGTGCAATTGTACACATCAACTATTAGGAATTGAGGGAAGTTAAATTCTTTAATAGGTCTTGAGTTCCAGTATATTTATTAAGAGTAACTCAGCATATAAATTTAATAAATTATATCACATTTTCTTCTGGTTATAGTATAATCATATACTATAGTATTATCATTGCACTTTTTTTAAAATAAGCAGTTGACCTTATCAACTTGACATCATATTCAGAGCCTTTGGACCTGGGCTACAAAATCTGGAATTCTGCAGCCTAACACTTGTAGCCTGGTTTTCCTTCAGTTCTGATTCAGGGAATTTTTTTGCCCTTTGAAATTCAAATATAAGGCAGCATACACAGAGTTGGAGAGGTAAAGGCAACTTAAGCTTTATTGGACATACTATATTGCTTGTAGCACCCTCATTTCCATTTTATAGCCAAATGCAAGCAAGGAGGATACATCTAAAAAGCTTCAAAAATGAGTAACACAGCAAGACAAGGCATTTAGTGAAAATTAATGTGACTTTGAAAAATATATGTTAAAGGTCTTGAAACTAACTTGTTTTGCATACTTTGTAAGAGATCACTAATTTCATTCCATAAATTCAAAAACATCGTTTTATTCAAGTTGTATAGGAAGTCAGTATTCTATAGTTTTATTGTGGATAGATTACTCACATTATACAATTGATATTATGGTGCAGAAGGAGTCAGAGAAAGCTTTGCTTTATCCCTAAATATTTATGCCAACAAAATTTGCAGGCGGTCCTTACTGTCTTAACCTGTCTGTTCCACATTTATCAGAGTCATACTTTTGTTCTAAAATGTACATAGAACACATACCTGAATTATATACCTAACAAAGGACTTATGAAGCCTATTAGAATTATTGTTGCTAATAAACATACCAAGCTGTGATTGTGTTTGGAGTGTCTTCTGTTTTACATTGGCTACAACAGTTTTTATCAAGGCAGTTGCAAACTATTGTGATAGGATTTAGCAGCATTCGTAGCTCTTTGCAGATACACATTCTATTGAAAGTCAAGTCATTTACTTTGTCATCCTAATGCTCATTTGAATACTTCACACCTGCATTCTTCAATAATCATAACCACCTTGATTACCGGAGTAACCATGGTGCAATTCATCTTCAGATGCTTCGTGGAGAACTTGGTGGGTGAGCAGTGGGAACAAAAACTATAGATGCGATCATTAGCGCCAGGAACATGGAAAGAACTGCATTTCCCAAAGCACAGGTTGTTTTGTATCACCAGCTTTTCACAATTTTCATGCATAATGGTCTAAAAGGAAACACAACATTGTTAAAACACTTGCTATGGTGTTATATTAGAATAGCTTTTAAGGTATGGTTATGTAACTACTCATTATGACTCTGAAACCGTGCTGAATTTTTTTTTTAAAGTGTCCCTACAGTCTTTGGGGTAAGCCAGTAATACTAAATAAAGGGGAGAGAAATAATTGCTTGTTTTGGATATCAATAAATCACAACTCTACTATCTTATTAGAAGCCATCATTAGAAATGCAGGAAAGTTTATTTAAAGGGGAAACCTATTTGCTGTTTAAGTTTTTGAGATTTCAGTAGAACAAACATGAAGTCTACTATAACAAACTTCCATGCCCAAAACTATTAACATTCTGGTTCTTACATTTGTAATATTTCAAATCTCAGAATGAATTTCTGAGAACACCAGCAAACCACTTCTTTCATTGTGACTGAGCTACAAGATTTTGGCTCCAAAAATCCAAATACCATCAGATGACAGCAAAGATACATATAAAAAACCCACTTTTTTTTTCTCTCATTTAGGGGCTGTGCAGATTGTTATAGCCCTTATTTTGGCTTTCCTTCTATAAACTGGGGAAAATTAGCTTATCTTGCAGGGCTGTTCTAAGCTTGAACTATTATGCAAATTGAAGCAGTACAGCAGTGCCTATCCCTAATTAAAATAAAACCTAGGAAAGTACTACATTTCTGACATTTACTTTACCTGAGAGAAAGGAAGCATGTTGCAAATCTGGTAAATTTCATTTGTCTTGATTGGAAGGACCACCTCTTCAGATCTTGACTTGGTTTTCAACATAAAAAGGTCCCAGAATTTTTTGGCATCTTTTCTGGAGGGTGACCCTCCTGCCCTCTTTGTCTGTGGGTGAGAAGGTGGGTGTTTTAGATCTGTAGAGGCTGGGGCTTTGCTTGCAGAAGCCCAGCTTTCCAAATCATCAGCCGCACGCTGAACGTTATACAGGAAAAGAAAATGAGGTCTTTGTGGCAAGTCTTGCTGTTTGATTTCCATTTCTGCCAGTGATACCACTGACCCTTCAGGTTCCCGCAGAGTTCCTTTGGATTCCCCTACATACTTTGTCAGCACATTGTGGGGCAGGATGTATGGGACTCTCTTCTTTTGCTGCTGCATTTCTCCTCTCTGCTCTGCTGTTGCAAGCCATAAAATCAGCAGCATCTGAAGCAATAGTAAAAACATTATTCTTGACTTGTTGTCTTTCTCCTTCAATTCCCGTCTGTTAAAAAAAAAAGCCCACCCCAGATTGTTGTATTTATAAAGGGAGCCTAAAGTATTAATTTCCAGCTGTTGAGCATGGGCGGGGGAAGAGACAGAGAGGAAGACTAATCAGTGACACCCATTAACACTCATTAACTATAGCCTCTAAATGATAAGGTTAACTCATCCTGCTTTATGTGTATTTCATGTTTGTATTTCTAGTTACATCTGTTTTCTCTAGCAGGAATTATTCTGAGTATTTCGATAAGCTCTTTAGCAGTTGTCTAGGTATTGGGGAAAGTTCTTAGATGCATATTAACTTACCTGATACATTCTGTCATCTCAAATGCCCCAAATCACCATAAGGAGTTAAGGATTCAATACAATAACAAGGAGAATGCTACCTATGCAAGTACACATTACAGAAAAGTTGCATTTCCTTTCTTAGTAAGATGAAAGTGTATCACTTTAAAACAACATCTAAAATAGTCAAGTTATATGCCATATTGAATTAATCCAACTGGATTAAAAAAAAAATTACATGGTGTGAAGGCTAATAGATACACCTTTTTAAAAAGTTCAAATAATAAATAATGAGCCAGTTTCTGAATACTCAGATTATTAAAACACTTAGGATTTTAGAGATCATCTAGTTCACCCTATACTCATTGCAAGACTCTTTAAAGGCTATGTGGATCTTATTAGGTCTTACAATAGGTAACGAAAAATATTGGTCCATGCAGGTCCTCAAAGTGCAGACTTTAAGCATTGTCTTCCTCCTGATAAATGGCCATAATCAACCTTGTTTGCATGTGAGCTGCTTGTAAATCATGATGACTCCAAAGAATGTGCCTGCTGGTTTGGGTTATCCAGTTGATACTCTGTGTAAAAGGGGAAGATCCATGTCTACTCTTGTACTGTAGTAGTTGTAGAAGTTCATCTTATCTATTTCTGTAGAAATGGATTTGCCATGAAGGTTCAGTAAAATAAAAACTGAGCATTCATATTCCATCTTTTCTAAAAAGCCACAATTAATAACTGGACAAATATAATGGGAAAGTTAACTATCTGGCAGGAGTCCCTTTCAAAATTCCATTACAGTTTATAAGTGAAAAAACAGCATTGATAAAAGTATCTTACTCATGCTGCACCAACGTTCAGAATCTATGTCGTCTTCATACATGAACTATCAAAGATTGTTTGACTATAAGTTATTGCTGTTCAAGTTGGAATCACAATAAGCTCATTGAAAGGTATTGGATCCTATGTCTTTTCATATTATAGTATAAGTCTTCATCATTTCATAACTCTACTTGATTTATAATGCCATTGAAAACAGTATTAGCCGTCAGCTTCCTAGCTGCTTGAGCTGTAATTTAAGTCTTTGAAAAAATGCATGTACCATGATCTATAATGGCAGGCAGAAAAACATAACTTTGCTTTTTCTAAAAGTGAAAAGGTAAGTTTCTATCAGGTATGCCATGTGGATCTAACAAGCTAAAAAAAAAATGCCATGTCACCTTAAAAGCTTCATTTTATTATGATGTAAACTTTTCATGTAAGAAGTGATCACCTCCATTCTCATGAACACATAAAACATACAGGATGGAAACAGATAACAATCTTGGTAAGCAGCGAGACCAAAGAATCCTTTGGATTGTTTAAGCAGCCTGTCTCAGTTCTCTCTACAGATTGCAATCTGGGTATTGTAGGTTGCTGCAACGGACTCTGCTCAATGTGGACTGGAATGAATAAACATAATATGTGCTTGCGTGGCTGTTTTTTTCCTTTGTTGAATAGCCATCCTGAGAGGAAGGAGGCTGACCCGACCCGCACTGAGACAAAGGACAAAGGAAGAAGAGTTTACAAATTTTGCTACTCTCCCTTCCCTAAAAATAAATGCCAGGTGTTCATCATATAAGGCTTACTGCTCTGGCACTCATGAGAACCTCTGTCCCATTGCAAGTAGGTGATGTAATGGCTGAAGAGGGTGTTTTTTTCTTGTCTTCAGAATTAAAGGTTTAAATAAGTTCCTGAGAGTCCTTTTTCATCCTCGTACAGCCCAAAACAACCAAGCAGTAAAACAAAAAGAGACTAACACCTGCTCCAGAGAGGAGGCATTTTCAGGATTCTGGTTTGGTTGGATGAAAGAGCATTGTTGCAAACTCCGCTGTTGTTTCTCTACCGCAAACATGTTGGGACTGATTTACAGAGGGAAAATGGTGATGACTTGAAGTGTCCTCAGTTTTCCTTCCTCTCTGTTCCACCACCACTTCCTCTCTCTTTTTTAAAAAGCAGAACAACTCTAATTGTTTGGTTCAATGAATATGGCAATCATGCACCTGGAAAATCCATGCTGGAAAAGCCACATGGTGTGTGTGTGTGTTTGGTTGTGGGAGAAGGCAAGCAGGGATAGGAGCAAAGACTGCCTGTGTTGCAAATTCCCCCCCCCCCCAACACACACACACCTTCCTGTGGGAAGTTTGAGGTTTTAACTGTGTACCTTTTGATGTTATACACTTTCATCAGCTAGCACAGCACCATTTTTTCTGGAAAATTGATTATACAATCTCAGTAATTTCTAATGCTATTTTTATTAATACTTTCTATTTAGATATTACAGCAGAAAACAGCACAAAAAGCATGCTATTTAAGGTACAAAAGTAGATTAGCACCTTTTAAGATCAAATACAATCAAACCTACAGCAGTAAAGATATAATTTTCTCTAGATTCATTCTATCCCCTCAAATACACATTTCAGAGGAAAAAAAATAAATTTTCAGTGCCGCTAAGAAAGGAAAAAAAAATGTGTGCCCATAATGGATCAGTATATTTATAACTATTTTTCACCTGTTTATCAATATGGAATAATAGAAGGTAAAATTTGACTTCCAAGAAATTACATTATTTTTCCAATGGACAACTTTCAGTTTTACACACAAGGGAGTATTAGGGGATTATTGACAAGTCAAAATGAATTTTAGTGGATTTTTTAAATTGTTTTTGTTAGTACATCTCCTTTTCCCATTTCAGAATTCATCGGAACATTTATTCAATTCCAGACTTTTATAATAACCCAGATAGATTACCAAATGCACTTTTGCACATTGTACAACACATTCCAGCCTATATGGACTTCACATATATTCTTCATATATATTCTATATGTGCAACTGGATTTTATCTTCAAATTCTGCCTCCCATGTGGCAATACAATTCTTCCCTACAACCATCCACAGGGAAGGATGAGGAGATGTGTATAAATTCTGAGAATCAGGTTTTTCTGGCCCAGTCTAGCACCTTCAAAATGTGTTGGGACTGCAGCACCCAGAATTCCTATCCAGGTTGGTTGAGAATTCTGAGAATTGCAATCTCAACACATCTGAAAGTTGCAGAAAGTCGAATGGGCATTCAGAATGTTCCCAATATTAATGAAGGAAAGGAAGGAAAGGAAAACTATCAAAGAGATACCACAGAAATTTACATGCAAACAAAGTTTAGAGCTTATCGGTGATGATAGCATAAGTTAATATGCCTCTGTTAGGAAATCACATAACATTGATGGCCAGGAATATCCTATAATGCTTCAGGGTTTATATCCATAGCTCATAGTCTATTTGAGAGTGAACACATTTGAATTTGTTACCATAAGAATAGGAAAGTTCACCCGTGATTAGCCCCAGATGTTGAAATTTATCACAGAATAATGTGATGCAATTGTTTTAGGTGAATGTTTGACATTTGTTGGAAGTTTCCATCTGGGTATATTATGAAATAGGCATGGAGGGGACTGGCACAATGTTTACTGTTTTGCTTGAAGTATCTGCAACCAGCCTTATTTGGCCAAGTGAATAGCAGGATATTGTCCCTTTCTAAATTACCACAACAGTTGTAGTGAATGAAATGCCCTACCCAAGAAGGAGAGAAGCATATGGCATGATGTCTATACTCAATTCAGAGCTCTTCCCAGTTACGCTTCTAGCACTTTCATACAGTATATAGGATGTCTTGAAAGAGACAGACGTGAACTCTGGAACCAATAAATTTGATTTGTGACACATAGCCCTTATATTCCAAACACAGGAGAGCAAGAGAAGAAAGACAGGTAGCAAAAAGAAAACAAAATCCTGCATCACATTTGAACTCTTCCCTCACGTAAGAATTTTTGCAAATGGGTCAGGTGACTCTCCATTCATAAGTTCTACCAACATTTCTAACTGCCTGAAAATAAATGTTTTACCACGCAGAAAGCCAAGCAGGTGTCTAAATACCAGCTTTGTTTACACTTTTGTGGAACATATATAACTGTGTGCTTTGCCCTTCCTGCAGTCCTTTCTTTGCCATTTTCCTTGCTGCTGTACTAAAATGCAGTTCCTTCTTTGTTTTGAAAGACGAGGTGGGCCCCTTCTCCAGCTTGTGAAAACAACCTGTTCCCTGTCGTTCCATTCTAACTGACCTGGTTTTCGTTGATCATTCAAACCTGTAATGCATTAAAATGAATAAGCAGACAGTCAGAGAATAACGTATTCAAGCGTTGTAACCAAGTTTGCTTGGTTCTATCTGCTCTTCCTTGTCACAAATTTTCTAATAAGTTCCAGATTCTTTCTCTTCCCCAATAAATTTGTTCCATGGACAAGAAAGATTAAATGTTGTTGTGAAAATAGATTCTGCTGGTATTTAGACTAGAAAAAAGTCTGAAGATTTAGTGGCTGTAAGCAGGGAACTGCTGCAACAGATCATACCTGTTGACTTCTAGCTGATGCCTTTCTATCCTCTGACTGAAAGCCATCCTTCTGTTAGCTAAGAGGTGTTGCTTATGAAAATGTTTTATCATAATTGTACTTGTATATATCACAAGGTTGATCATTATAACTGCATTTTGAAAGAGCCTAAACATGGAAGTCTAAAATAATATGGAATAATATCTAATCCTTGTTGCTATATCAATAGTATTATAGTCAAGATCAAGGGAGGTCACTGTTTTTCTCTATTGTCCATTGGTCAGACCACACCTAGAATACTATGCCCAATTCTGGGCACTGTATTTTAGGAAGGACATTGGAAAATTGGAGCATGTTCAAAGCAGAGCAACCAAGATCATAAGGCCCCTGAAAGGAAGGAAGAACATACAAACAATAGTTAGCATACTGGGTGTATTTAGCTTGGAAAAAAAGATGGCCGCAGGGAGACATGATAGTTGTTTTCAAGGGCCAACATTTAGAAGGCGGGCAAAATTGTTCAGAGTTGATCCAGAAGCACAAAAAACAATGGATTTAAATGTCTAGGAAGCAGATTTTCCTTGAACAACAGGAAAAAATCGTAATGGTAAGAGCTGTTCCACAACGGAACAGACTGCCTTGGGAGGTACAGTAGTGCACTCTCCCTTGCTAGAGGCTAGATGGCCGTCTGTTAGGGATGCTGTCGTGGATTCCTCGTATTGTAGAATTTTGTCTTTCATAGGGAAATCTCAGTTATAAGAACGACAGTCTGCCATATACATACCTATCCAAAAAGGCCTTTTCCCACTGAAGTTCCAGAGCCACTGCATGTGTGATTTCGAAGCCACGCTTATTAAATGGCCATGGTACCTAGATATAAGACAACTTTTTTGGAGTCAGAGAAAATACCTGCTACTCATCAAGATACAATATATGGACAACAGACACAAACACTGGAGTCATTAATACAACATTTAGGAATTCTCTTGAAAGGGTATTTTGAAAAGGTTTTCTGCATGCCTCTCTACATACACATTTATATATAAGCAACAACAGTTTATTTCATCTGAGCATACTTGAAATTATAACATGTTCTACAGTGTCTTAATCATATCCAAAGGTGTTCCAACTATTTCAAACTTAATTTTCTTACATTCAGCACAAGTTGGCTGAATGCTTTCAAGGAATTAGAATTCATATTTTTCATGCTTGGTTATGGCTTCCCTACTCTTCAGCAAGTATTTAGTTAAAAATAAAAATATTTTTATTTGTGTGTGTGTGTGTAATATACAGGATGAGATATGTATATAAATGGGTCCTATTTAGGATTTTTTTAAAAACCAGATTAAAGTTGATTATGTTAAAACATCTCATGATAAACCCATTTACGTTGAAGTGGAGTGATTCTTCTTATAAGTCTAACACACTAATAAAAAGCCCTGAGTTTATTGAGGTATCCTCCCAAGTACAAGAATATTTGTACTATACAGGCACAATAGCTAGAAGATTTAGATTTGACATACTTTTGAAACTCCTTCCTGCCAAATGCCCCATTGTTTTATCCTGTGTTGCAGTGCAGGACAACCCCAACCATTGTTAGTTAAAAAGGTCGGCTGCCTCAGGCAACTGCTTTTGGGCATCATGAAAAAGGCAGTGGAGTATTAGTTATTAGTCTATTATTAGTTTATTGCCAGGTATTTGGGGTGATGCTTATGGTATTATTGCTGTAAAAGTGCCAAAATATTATTCCTTGCATTAGATTTCTTTCATTTAAATTTGAGGTTCAGAATCTGTGCCCTCCAAACCTGGGTGCAGTCCTGACAGCTCCTCTAAAAATGGCTATAAAAACATAATTTTTAACTTGACAACACTACACAGGAAGGAATTGTTTTAAATGTAATTAATTTAACGTAATGTTAATAATCTTTAAAGTAATGTAATCAATGTTTATTCTGATACGAGAGCCAGTTTGGTGTAGTGGTTAAGGCACCAGGCTAGAAACTGGGAGACACTGAGTTCTACTCCTGCCTTAGGCATGAAGCCAGCTAGGTGACCTTGAGCCAGTCTCTCTCAATCCTAGGAAGGAGACAATGACAAACCACTTCCGAAATCTTGCCAGGAAAACTGCCGGGACACGTCCAGGCATTCACTAGGAATCAACACTGATTTGAAAGCACAAAATAAATAAATAAATAAAAATAGATGTTTTTATCCCGGTACTGCCTAGTTTATGACATCTGGCCCCAACATATTACTCAAAGATTGGGGGAATTTTGCAGTCAATTATCAAAAAGAAAAGATTGATTTCTAAGAAGCCAGATCCTTTCCTTATTATTTCTTGTCTTCTCACCTGCTTTTATTTTTCATATTAAGAAGTGAGATTAGACTTGGCTTTCCAAGTCTGAAATGTTTTTACAATGGTTGCAGAAAATGGTGGCTGAAGCAAATCTCTCTTTTAAACTCATTTTTCCCTAGTTATATCAAATGTATTGTATTTTCCCTATGAAATGTCATCTCTATCCAAAATTTGGATTCTTAAAATGTTTTTGATGCTTTTCTTAAACTTTGTTCTGGATACATGGTATTTATAAATGGAATAAACATATAACACTCAAACAGATATTTGTAAAATCCCACCATTTACAAATAGCTGCAGCATTGGGGTTATTTTGTCACAAATGTCTCATTTCTAAAGTAAGACACTGGGGTGAATGAAACAGTAACTTGCTTGAAGCCATGTACAATAAGGAGGTTTCTACCGTTTCCTGCAAGTCTGGACAGCGACTGCCCATGTGGCTTTTGGGTCAGTGATTAGGATATAGCATCTTCCATTGTAGTAGGTCCATCCTGAATGACAAGTTTTCATTATAATATCCTGGAATAAAGCATTTTTAGTTCAGAATAACTTGCTAAATTGTCCACTTCTTGAAAGAAATGATTGATTCCATTCAAAACTGGGCTTGGGAAAGATAAGAACATTGGCTAATTGGGTCTTTCTCTGTTCTAAATTTTGAATTTGGATACCATGAAATACATGGTATTTAACTACACTGGGGGTTCAACATTCAATTCCCAATTTCTCATCCTGTGAGCCTCGATGCGCTATTGCCTGGCAGTAATAAGAACCACTGAATACAGTACCACTCAGAAGCTCAATCTTTCTTTCCCTCCTTGTACCTTGTGGGGAGGGATTTTTTTATAATATATATGCCTTCTACATCCTCATAACTAGGACACTGAAGATCCCTGACTATCTCTGTCTTTGCTTGTCTGCATAATGTAAATTCAAGGTATCTAACCACAAGAACCTTTATTTATTTATTTACTTATTACATTTATCTCCCCCATTAAAATGATAAATACATATAAAATTGGAAAAAACATAAAAACTGTACAAAAAACTGTACAAGATATTACCAAGAAGGAAGTCCAAGAGGGAGATGGTTTCCCGGGCTGGAGATGAAAGGCTTCTAAGGGACTAGCCATCCCCACACTCGATGTTTCCCCTCCCCACCGCAGGCCAAGTGGCAGAACCAGGTCTTCAAGTCCCTTTGGAAGGCCAGGACTGAGGGGGCAAATCTCAACTCCGGCGGGCAGGAAGTTCCAAAGGGCGGGGGCCACAACCGAGAAGGCCCACCTTCTGGACCCTGCTAATCGGAGCTCTTTTACCAAGGGGGTCCGAAGCATGCCCTCCCTGTGTGATCGGTTGGGACGGGATGAAGTCATGAGGAAGAGGCGGTCCCTTAGGTAACCTGGTCCCATGCCATGTAGGGCTTTGAAGGTGACAACCAACACCTTGAACTGGACCTGGAAGCACAATGGAACCCAATGCAGCTCATTGTGATGGAATGGTTTGGTGAAGGCCGCGCTAGGGGAGATAAGCATTTCCTTAGCCCACAGCGGGAGCGTGGGAAGGTTAAGAGGATGAGACTGGCACCACTCTAAGGAATTAGCGGTGTTTGCTTGCTGGCTTGGGAAGTTTAGATTCAGTTTGGCAAGATTCTGTCTTGAGGTTGAAAGCTAATAAAAGCTATCGAACTAGACCTGTACTGTCTCATGGAGTTCTTTGGGCTGAACCTGACACTCATGGAGTAACAGTGTTACATGGACCCTTCTTGGGGCTCCAAAAATAGCCTGTGCGGCTGCATTCTGGACCAGCTGTAATTAATTGCTAAACCATTTTCCTTATATACATGCCACAATTACTCCCTCATGACATACATCTTCCTGGAGTTATAACTTTTGTTGTATCAATGAATGGCCTTTGATTCACAAACTGTATGTCTCCATAAATAGCAGTATTCTAAAGGATGATTATGATGGGTGTATTTACATCTTTCTCCTTTCGAAGTTGGATGCAGGGTCAAATTGTCACAATAAATATTGACTCAGCTGGTATTTACACTTTTTAAAAGCTAAGCATCCTGCAATGCAAAGTGGTCTCTTTCTGCCCATATTGGTACTCCTTATCACTTGTAAAACAATTCTTTGCCAATGGTCAAATTAAAATTAAAAAAAAACCCACAGGAAAAAGAGATTCCTACCTTGTTTGAGTAGTTCCATAATGTCCAGGTAGTGCCATTGCACAGAAACATCTTCTGCATGTTTTCTTCAAAATACAAGAGACCCTTCAGATTTGGTGTGCATCTGTTTGAAAATGAAAGTCTCTCAGCCTGAAAAAGAATAAGTCATTTATGAAAGACTGTATTGGCAACATCTATAAACCAGTGTTCTGAAACAGTCTTGAAATATTAACATTCTATATTTTTTATTTGTATGACATTATTGAAGAAATCCATGAAGATTTATTTTAAAACCCCTTTCAGAACTGTGCAATATTTCCCATAGCTTTACTTTTTTGTTGTTATCATAAATCTAACTCTGAGAATGTCTGAAATGGTCAAATTTATGGTTTTAAAAATGTTTCAAAATACACCTGAAATTAAAATTTAAACTAGAGATGGAAATTTATCTTTCTTTAGATCCCTCATCATTCCTCACCATTGGACATCCTACCTAAATCTGCTGGGAACTTTAATTCTGGAAGGTGACATCTTCCCCACTGGGGGTATAATTCAACAGAAACATACCAGGATGCTGGAGTCTGCTTGCAGAACTTCCATTTTCTTGGAGGAAGCTACATTTTTTCTTGGTTCTTTTTGGCTCCTTACAGAGATGGTTGCCATCTTGCTTTTTCTAGGCAATGTATTGTCCTCATCTAATTTTAGCCCTGTCATCCCATGGTACTTTATAAAAGATAGAAAAGAGAATCACACACTTAGTTAATTCCAAAGGCATTTAAATTGAAGAATAAAAAGAAGAGGTGGTTTTGATATACAAACTATCTTTAAGGCTCAAAATACACGTGGCTATAATATAATAATAACAAGATTCCAATCCAATATTTAAGGCTCCAGTCCTATGAAGTAGGCAGTAATTTTTGAAAACAAACAAGACATGCAACATGAGTTGATAAATCTTCCTATCCTCACATTCTCTCTTTCTTTCTCTTTTTTCACATGATTTGTTTCCAATACTATACTCTGGTTGGAGAAATGTATTGGGGAGTTGGGTTTATGTGTATGAGGGTAGAGTGGTAAAATAAGCATGGAAAGCATTCTTGCATTCTTCACTCACAAACATGGTTTGCTCTAAAATAGCATTCTTAGTTCTCATTATTCTTGCTCTTAAGATTCAACCTACATGCTCACTCCACCCTATATCATGCCTAACATTGACCAAGGCAGTTTAAACAATTGCCATTATCATTTCTAATCTAACTGAAACTGAAAATAAGTGGAATTAAATATAAATTAAACACTTTTTACATCACAGTAAATGGTGTAAATACTAAATTCAGCAAGTATGCTATGTAACAGAGACATAGATAATTATTACAAATAAGGAACGTATTATTCTATAATGCTCTTACTTTAAAAAACTCATCAGTGCCATTTCGAAACATAAAAGAAGGATGAATCTGAAAGGAAAGTGTGAAATATATCTGAATAACAGAAGCAAATGTAATTTGTTGTCAAGGTACTTGGTAGTGCTGACCATAGTTATAACATTAGAAAATTCAAAAAACTTTAGTCTACATCATCTGAATGGTTCGGGAGAAGGGAGAAATCTTTTGAACGGTAAATACAAAATCCACCCAGAAAAGTTAGGACCTTTTAGGCAAATTGACATAAGTCAGCACTACCTAAACTTCTTTCTCTAATTCTAATTTGTTTTGTACTTTTGTCTTTCTTCTACAGTTCTTTGAGCAATTTCCCATTCCAAAGAAAGCAATAAAAAAGCAAACAAATCAGCTTCATAACTATATTTGAAAAAAAAAAATTCTGGCCATAATACACTTACATACAAAAGGGAATGGAACATTAAAAAAAGCTTTGCTCAGTTTATCTGAGGATTTCCATCCTCTAAATTTTTGGTCCGTGGAGATAATGTTTTTCTCTTGACTCTTAAGAAAAAGAAACTTAATGATCTTCAAAGATGGAAAATTTAAGGTGTCATGGCAGGGGATTCTGTCTTTAAAATGTGCATTGTCATTTCTGATTAAATTTGTTCAGGTTTTGTCATGTTTCAGAAAACAGTGGAATCTGTTTGACTAATAGAATGTTTTAAGAAAGTACATACTAGCAGAGCCAGTTCTACACTAAGGTTGAGTAGGCACCAGTCTAAAGGCATCAAATTTTAGGGTGCGCCAAAATTGAAAAGACTTCTGAAAAACACAATAAAAAAGCAAAAAGCGGTAACAACACACTCCGTGAGCTAGCACATCCGCTCGAGGGTTAAATATAATTTTGCAGAATTGTTGCCGTATGACAACAAGGGGTACTGATGTAATTAAAATTACTTACTGTGTAAATAGGGTGAAAATGTCTGAGAAACAAATTGTCTGGGGCTGAAGAACATAAATGTAAAGCTCCAAACTCGAAGAAAAAAAGAAACAAGAGGGCAACTTTTTGAAATTTCTGACAAAATTGTGCCAAAAGCTGACTTGCCTACAGCCTGCATACTACTGGCAATAACCTTATATAATATCTTAAATGCTCTTTTCCAGTCTGATCAGCAGTCAGTCTCAATATCAATGCACTTTTATTAAGTCAGATGAGATTTTCATGCAAACACACATACAGCTTTGAATCAATGTTTGTTCATAAGGCAACCCTTACTATATTGCCATTTCCAATGACACGTAGCCTGCTCCTTGCAAGTTTCACTGAGCTGAATCTGGGTTGCTTGTCCCTTCTCTGTGCTATCATCTCTTTGGAAGGGGGCAGCAGGATTCCGTCCAAATTAACAGTGCCGTGCCTGGAAGATGAAGGGGAACCTGGAAGCAATGTCTCTTTCATCCATAAGTTCTGGATATTTTGGCTTGTGGAACGGAATGAGCTGCACTGACCTACAAAGCAAACAAGATGGCAGATGGTCAGTCCCTTTTTTTTTTTTGATAAAAGCAGATAGTTGGTCACATCGATATGGATGATGAAACAGCTTGTCATTAAAAATGGGATATTTCATCTGATGTTAATTTGTTTTTTAAAAAATAGCCCTTGTTTCTTTGCTTAATTTGAAAACTGAAAAACAATTTTAGAAGTTTGATGTGAGAAATGAAGAAAACATAATTTCCCAAAATTGAAAAAATGCTCCTTCCAAAGGTTGTTAACACATAGAAAAAAGTTCCTTTCAACATGATTCAGAATTGTTCTTCCATGGTGATAAGGCACCACTTGTGCCCAAACCTTGTGGACTTAAACTCCACATTAAAAGCTATCCTACTTTAGGAGCAGTATGATCACAAAAATATCTGTTTTTAAAAACTTTTTTTAAAAAAAACCTTGCTTTTCCTCCTGGAGTCTCAATCCTACCCTTCTCATCTCTTTGATTCATAGAACTTCACAACTTTGAAGGTCTGACTCTTGGTGTCAGCTGTGCTTGTTCAACCCACAAGTCATTACAATCACATTGGCTTGCCAAATCAATGTTGGCCTACGTCTTGATTTTATTTATTTAAAAATTTTAGATTGCCTTTAAGCCCTAAACACCTTGAGGCAGTATACAAAATAGAAATTAAAACTAGTTAAACTATATTGAGAAGTGAAGATGAAAGGAATGAAAAGAATGGGGAAAGCAGGAACCAACATCAGGACAGCAAACTAACGTTACAGGCTCCCCCACTGTGCTGAGATGAGCTGTTTACTATTTCTAAACCTGCACCTATACAGACAATTTGTCATATACTTATTTGAATTGGCAGTATTTGTATTGATTTTAAGTGCTGCATTTTCTCTTTTTGATAAGTGCATATTTATGCCATTGAAGATGGAAGGGTGGGTATGCCTCTCTAGCCATATGCTGTGGTGCAGAAGTTAATGTGGTGGATGTATGATATTGAGATATGCACTGTGATGCAGAGGTACATTTAAGCCAACATGGTTTAAAACATGGTGGCCAACCACTGTACAGAGATAAGTTTTTATACATGGATCTCCCTTGCCCCTTCGGGGTTCAAGTATTGAGACCTTTTAAAAATCCTAATTCCATGACATGTGATTTCTCCAGTATTTTGGAGAGATTTAATGGTACTGTGTTTAGCCACTTCCCTCCAAAACGACACCCTCAGAATTACCCCACAACTGCCCTACAACTAACCAGAGAAAAGAGTGGAAGGGATATTGCAAGACGCACAAAAGGGGCTATAAGCCAAACCTTCATCGGTCAGATTCCAGATCTTTGGGTAGATGATAGTGGTGTCTGTTCTCATGGTTGTTTGTTGATTCCTCCATGCTGTGCTCCCTCAGCAGAAGAGAAGGGGTCTGCAACTGTCAAAGCTATTGTCTTTCTTTTAAGAAAGAAATAAAGCATTTTGATCCAAAGGTGCTAGCAGCAACATTTGTGTGTTGAAAAATAAGCTGCTGCTCAGCCAAGATTGCTCCAGATTTTATTAGGAAGATCAAAAGAAAATACCTCCTTCTGAGTCCAAAATTTTCACTACAGCTTTTGTCCGAGTGCCAAGAACAGCATTCACAGGGGAGATCAGAGCCACTTCAAAGACCTCATCGTCTTCCTCTAATCCATCATAGGTAATTGCTATATTCCACATCTTGGTTGACATTCCTACCAGAAGTAAACATTTTAATTACACTTTAACTGCTTTTTCAATCAACCTAGGTGTCGACGAAATATATTAATTAACATGTCTACAGCTATAACAGACTGGCTTGTATAATGCTATTGTGCTTCTGCCCATTGATTGGACTCCTGTGGTTTTCCCAAATAACACTAACTAGAGATCAAATTTGTTCCTAAGCACTGATGATTCCATTCAAACAGTAACAAAGATTGGTTTCCTACAGGGTGAATGGATGGGGGATAATAGCATGCGGTTCAGGAGGGGAGGACTGGCTCTTCATGTAAATTTTAAAAAGAAATTAAGAGAACTCTTCATTTTGAAATCTTAATTGCAAGGAACCTACTCGTGTTTTGAAATATTGTCATTTTCAATCACCCATCACAAGGAGCTCTGTTCCAAGTTCCAGATATGTCTGTCAAGCACCTTGAAGCAAAGCCAGTGTCTTGATTGCAAAGTCCAAGTAATCCGTTAGTACGTGATCAGCTGTAAGTAGCACTAATATCAAATTGCCCATACTTAAAAAGAACTTCTGAGAAAAACTAAGACAGATAAACAGTTGCCGCTAATACTAAAGCAAATCTGAAGATCTGGCCAGAAGGTCCAAAAAATCTTGAGGGAAGGAAATATTTATTGCAAGGTGTACTCCCTTAACTGCTACTGAATTTCACTTAATGCAAATGCTCAAACTACAGTAATACCTCGGTTCACGAACGCTTCTGTTCACGAACAATTTGGTTCACGAACAGCACTGTTCTCAAAATTTTGCTTCCGTTTGCAAACTCCGCATTGGGTGACGAACACGACCAGCGGCCATTTTCCCTGCTGTGACACGTGGTCATGGCTTCCTGTAGGGAGGGGGACTCTCCCTCCAAACAATAACCACCTCCCCACCCGCCTTCCTGTCCTCCGTGCCAGAAGTCGCCTCAAGCAAGGTTAATGTCCTCTCTCTTCATACTGTACTGTACTGTACTTTGTTTCATATTTTTATGGTTTAAAAAAAAATACATATGGTTCAGAACAGATTAACCGTATTTACATTGAACCTTATGGGAAAATTTGATTCGGTTCACGACCAATTCGGTTCACGACCAGAGTTGTGGAATGAATTAAGTTCGTGAACCGAGGTACCATTGTATATTTGCAGATTCTTGGCTAAAAAAAAGATCAGTGGAACTGCAAACAGAAGAAAAAAGGGTTAGGCAAGAATATGGAAGGCAAATTCTGATTGACAGTTGTTGTTTTTTTTAAACTTCCTAAGAGTATGAGCAGTTCAATAGTGAAACCAAGTACCAGAGAAGGGTTGGGCTCTCACTAACTGGATTTGTTCAAACATCTGTCAAGGGCATTGGAGTTCCTTCACTGCTTAAGTGGTTGGACTGGATGGCCTAAATGACTCCTTTCCAGATCTATGATTCTTAGGGCTAATGATGGTGGCTACAGTTTTGGCCGGAAGAGCAAGAACAATGCTTCTCTCCTGAGCCCTCTAAGACCCCCTTCTTCTGTTAGAATGTAAGTTCTTGAGCTGCAGCTGAACCTACTGGATTTCCCAAGGCTGCCATCGTTTAATCAAAATGCCCTTTTTTGCAGTGAAATCCCCCATGCCAATATCAGCCCTCCAGAAAGGGCTAGAGTGACAGTTTCCCTGTCACAGAGTTGACTGATGTAGTCCATCACTTATCCCTAATACAGCAATCACAAGAGAGAAGTGAATTTTAGCCACTCTGTAATCATTTTTGCACACAGGCAGAAGAAAACAAAGAGGTGTACCCATATGTGATGGGATGTGAGGGTGATCTTGGAAGATGGGGGGGGGGGGGGAGATGCCATCTAGGGAACGATCAGATAAAAGAGAAAGGAGTCTGAAGCTTAGGAAGGACCCACCCTGACTGCTCAGGTGGTAAATAGGGAGGGTGGGAGATTTGTGCTTTCAGACTTGCAAGATTCTGTTAATGTAGCCTTACAATAAAGCAGAATTAGTTCATCTAGTTTTGTTTCCTGTCTGGTTTTCCTGGGAGGGCTGATGTCAAATCTCAGTTCCTTTTTTATTTGGGGTTTCTACCCTATGGTCAGCATGAGATATTTTTAAATAGACCTGAATAAAAATGACATGCTTATTTATTGATAGTTATAAATAATACTTAATTCTTAAAAATTAAAGGAATAATTGCGAGTCATTAAAAAAACTGGTAATATTAAAGTGATGAAAGAGAAGCACTAAGATATCAGAAAAGTGATCAGAGTTGCTTGGGCAAGTGCACAGCCATAGCTATTGATTAAATAATTTTTAAAAAGGAAATAAACATAAATGTACCAACAAGGCAGGACAAATAGAAAGGTTTTACCTAGCACTGGAAAGATAGCAATCAGCTTCTTAGAGATGGGCAATTACCAATAAAAAAACCCCATATTTTGAGTCACCACCTGCCTCACTCAGACATTAGGGAGCTCCAAATAAAGCTCTAAAGAAGATCCAAAACTCTAGGTAAGTTCATATGGGAGCAGATGTTTCTTAAAATATGCTGGCCCCATTGCCGTATGGCTCTTTGAAAGGTTATGCCCTGATTTTTGAATTACGAAAGAGAAGCCAGCATAGTTGTTTCACAGTTATAGCCCAAATATCTGGATCTTATCCAATAATCTAGCTACAGCTTTTTGTACCTGCTGAACTTCTGAGCAGTCTTCAGTCCACTATAATTATCCACATGTAATGTTATCAGAACATGGATCACTGTGGGAAGGGTATCTTTGTCCAGGCAAACACCACAGATAACCATTCAGCCTAAGCTTTGAGTCACAGAACAACAGCCTGGGGGCTCAATTGTTAAAACAGAGTGCCATCACCAGCGTCTAAGAACGGAACTATGTAATTTGCACAATGACGTCATGATGCACGTGCTATCATTCTGACATCATTGTGGCTTGGAAACCTATTTCCCAGCTCAGACAAAGACACCACCCACCCATGGACTCCCTTCTTTGTCTGCCTTGGCTTCAATTTACGTCTCTCAATCCATTGCCTTCTTTTGATCAAGGCTCACCTGGATCAAACTGAATAAGTTTGGAAGGAGGCAGGATAAAATCCTTTCCTGATAAAGCAGTCATTTCGTTAACCTAAGAGAGAAAAACACAGTTATAAAATATAGTTAATATGTGCCTGAAGGGAACTTAAATTCTGAATTACCTTTTGTTTCACTTTATTACTTTCCAGTCATATAGATTAAGAACAAGGCAGTATCCCAACCATAGGAAAATAATGTCAGTACTGCCCCCCCCCCCCAAATAATAATAATACAAAGGTAGCTAGCAAGAAAATGGGTGGGGGGAGAACCCACTCATTTAAAAAGCTATAATTATATGTTGAACTACTAAGATCTACTGGCAAGATGGCAACTTAAGGTAAGACTAGAAAAGGTAACAGAATTTCAGAAAATCTAGACAAAGGATAAGGATGAAGTAGGAGCTAGAAACAATTTGAGTGAACAATGGATACCTGCTCTTACATCCAGAGGAGAAAGTGATCTTGATTAGGCCTCTGAAATCAGTGGCTTGGCCTAAGTGTGTGGGAAAACCTAAAATAGAAGCTCACAGTATTTTACCACAAATAGCCAGTCCAAAGTGTCTGCCATTAGGGTTTAACTAATTATTAGCTTCTGTGCCGGACATGTAGCTAGCCCTCAGTAACCAACCAAACTGGCACCCAAGGTCTGAGCATGGTATTTCCAGTTTAAACCCTTGAATAAGGACACAAATGAAAGGAAATGGAACAGTTATTTTTCACGACAGAGGGAGACAAACTGCAGTCAAATGAAAGGAGGGAACAGAGCAGAGCCAAAACAAAGACAACAAGGGAATTTAAAGTACCAAGAATTCTATTTGTAAAGGATTATCCCTAGTGTGTTTAACTTTCTTCAGGGAGAGAAAAATGTATTTTACTTAATGAAGCATTTGCTTTAAGAACATGATTTCAAAAAAGACAGCTTTGGTAAATATCTTCTTCAATTCCCATAGCATTTGTGCTGCTATTGCTCTCTGCAACAAGAGAATATGCACAGGGCGGAGAATTCATATGGAATTATTAAGAAAGCAGAAAGCAAAACATTGTTATACTGTCTATAAAAATGGGGAGGTTATTAAGTTTAACAGCATGAACTAGACCTTTTGGCATAAAAGTTTGTATCAAAAAGCCTACCACCTAATTTCTGCCCTTGAAAATATTTACTCTAGACTGAAATCTGCATCGGGTGATGTTTATTGCAAGTTAAAAGTTAAGTTAACACCCTGGGGATTCTCCTGTATAAATAGAAGAACTGAGAACAGCAGCATGTGCGGTGGGATTCAGAAAAGTCAAAAGGGCCGTTGTGAGCATGCAGTCAAAGCCCTGCTCCTTTGTACATGCATGGGGTGTTGAGGCACATACAAACGGGACAGGCTTTGAATAGCAATTTGGTTAATAAGGACTTCCCTTCCAAGAGGTGACTACCTTGATGAGGTGGAGCAGTGAGCAGCTTCAGTGACCCTGAAAGAAATGCCAGTGGAAGCAGAAGGTTCTGTTAGGGTCACTCTTTCCGATAAGTTAAAAAAGGAGGGGTGAAGTTAAGGGTAATACACAAGGGGGTAAAGGCAGATGTGGGGCACCAAACCTCCTAGGAGAAAGAACATTAAACTTAAATGCAGATGAAGGCAATGGCCAAGAACTTCTGCATTATGCAAAAATAGGTATGGATATGAACTACAGTATGATTTGTACAGTATATGGATATGGCTGAAGTTGTGCCAGATGAGAGCCTCAGGTTAAAGGAGGAGATGAAATGAATACACAAAAAGCCACAAGGAAATCTGGTCACTGATGGTAGCAGTATAGCAGTACTGAAATGATCAAAGTGCAACTGAAATGTATTTTATTGGATGTTTTAGGCATAAGTGAACAGGTCTAGAATGAGCCACTTTAAATCAGATATTACATAGTATATGATATGAAGGAACAAAGTGATATTGATATGCTAAAAGGACATTGCTAAGCATGTCCTTGGCTATAACTCAAGGATAATGTATATTAGGATTAGTGGATTCCCATGAATATCTATGTTATACAAATATATGCAGCTACTCCAATGTAATGGAGAAAGGCATTGAGGAATTCTGTGGCAAATTCAAGAGGTAGTAGATGCAAAATCAAAAAAAGATATAATAACTGATGGCTGGAATGTAAAAGTTTGTGAACTGAAGAACTTAGAATCACAAGAAGATTATGATTGGGTAAAAACAGTTTAAGTATACAAGTTAATATGATTTTACACACACTTTCATTATTGTGAACACCTGTTTCATCCAACATAAATGCAGAATCTATACCTGGATGTCACCAGATGCACAACATCAGAATCAAATCAACTATATAATGGGAAACAAACAAACAAAAAATAAATAAAATGGAGAAGTGCAATCCAGTTGGCTAGGACCTTTTCAGGTGTATCAGATTATGAATTACTGGTATTAAACACACTGGTAAAATTAAGAAAATAAAAGAGGTAGGTGTGTTCTGAAGGATCTACAGTCAGAATATAAAACCCATGTAAGAAACAAAGTCAATATGTTTAACCTATGTGGAAAAGAACCAGAGGAGCTAAGGGAAGAGATAGGGATATAATCAAAACTGAAGTAGAAAAAAAATTCCAAAGAGGAAAATATTCAATTACTTTTCAGAGCCAAAGAAAGAATGAAAGCAACAAGAAAGACATGATGGCTGAATGAAGACTTCATGAATCAACACTATGCAACAAAGGATGATGAAATATTAAGAATGTCAACAAATAGAGGAAAATAACAAGCAAAAGAAAAGGAGAGACACTTTTAAGAGGATCAGAGAATTAAGAAATGAATAGCTACATAAGAATACTCAAGAGTATAGTAAAACAATAGAAAAATTAAATTTTCTTCTTAAGAAATAAGAAAAAATATACTAAAACGTTGTACAAATAGGATAACAGAAGGACAGAAAGTTTGAAGAGAGAGAATTTTATTCACTTATTCTCTAGTGGAATCAACTCCATTAGAGAATAAGGTACAACAGGCAATACATCAGCTATCAAATAGAAAAGCACCAGATGCAGATGAAATATCCACGGGACTTTTGAAAGCTGCAAGTGCAGTAGTAGTTAAAGTGCTTGCAGTTTCATATCAATAAATATGAAGTTTGTGTGATCTAGAAACTGGAAAACAACCATATTTATACCTATGCTGAAGAAGGGGGATGCAAGAAAATGTGCAATTCAATAATATTGCACTGATTCTTACTGAAAGCAAAGTTTTCCTTTAGGTCTTACCAAGAGGATGAAGTAGCCTGCAGTCTAGACTGAGTACTATGCAAGTGTTTACCCTTGTCTCAGTCTGGACAAGATTTCCTTAAACTGGGTAAAGGTCCATCTGGCATGAGCTCAGGATAAGAGCAGCTGAAAAGTGCAGCATGGATATGCCCTTAGACTGGACAGCCCTTCAAATATAGTTCTTCAAATACTGGACTTTGTCCTGCGTAAGGTAGGAGACAAGACAGCAATGGGCAATTTGTGAAGGGGGGAGAAAGTGGTACAGTCTATTTCACAATTTTTTTTATTATAATGGGACACCAAAGGCATGGTTGTGATGTCCCTGGAAGAGCTGAGGGTTGAACTTTTCAGTCTTTCTTTTTATATGTTTTTGCTGAGACTGGGGATAGGTTGAGGCAAAAGGGATGTGTCAGGCTTCCAGTCCTTTCTGGAAAAAAAAATCACACCTCTGAAAATATTTAGACAGTAAACTCTGTGGGTTTTACCTTATATACCTATACTCATATATAAGTTGGTATATTAATACAATGATTCAGAAAGTTTGTAATCTGATAGGATATGCAAATCTGAACACCTGTGAAACAGTAATACAGACGTGCCCTTAATCTGCATGTCCTTTTCAACCTAAATATGATTATCCTTTGTAATAAATTTTATTACCTTCACTGCCACAAAAGCAGAATCTCCCTTGTACCCTGATCGGATGATTTTTAAAGACAGCATCTCCACATTTTCGCACACTTCATACACATCCTGCTGTAGTTCAATTTTAGACCATTTCAGTTCCAGCCTATTGGAAAAAAAAGAAAGAAAACATGACAAGAAGGAAATCTCAGAAAAATCCCAAAGAAATCCCTGCTGTTTGTCTCTTTGTTGTTAATGTAAATTTATTTTTTCTACCCGTGTGTCATTGTTTTAAATAGAAAAGCTGTCTGAAGAGAGATGTAAACAGTTGATTTGATCAAAATTAAGCCTTGCTTGTATTTTTATGTGTAGTTTTAATCCTGGATTGTACTATACTATCTATGTAGGAAATAAAAGAGCCTTTGCATGGGCTAGTGACAGCCTGTTTTCACAATTTTAGCATTACTGGTTTAATGGTCATGCAAACAGAAAATGATTTATCTCTGTGCTTGCAAGTTTGTATGGAAGGGCATAGGAACAAGCTAGAACAGCATTCCCTAATCTGGTGTTGAACCCAAACTCCCATTAGCCCATTCAGCATGGCCATACTGGCTGGGGATAACAGGAGTTGTGGTTAGATATGGAGAATGACAAACAGACAAAGGCTCAGTGAGAGTAACAGAGAACAAAATGAAGATGTGGATACAAAAGGGCAGAGAAATGGGGTATGCTCAGTGAATTTCATTTTTCTTTTTTAAAGTTGCAAAGGAATTCCCCTCCCTCTGTTCACATCTATAATTCTATTTCACAATGTCTACAATTTTGCAAGAAAAAAAGGGGAACTTAGAACTGCTTGTTAGACATTTTAAGCACGGTGCAGTAACTACTTTTTGCACAGCTGAACATGCAGCTTTAAGTGTTCCATAGCCTGATGTCCTGCAGATTTGGGGTTTACAATTCCTTCTCAGTATGGCCAAATCCTTGTGAGCCATGAAGTGCACTGGACAACTGTCACTGTGGTTTAAGTCTAATCTATCTCACAATATGATCATAAGAAGAAAACAGCAAAAAATAAATCAATGTCTCATTTGTATTGGATTTCACTTTTTTGACTAAGGAACAGAATACTGATGATGGAGATACATGTCATACTTAAGTACCCTCATTAAATATAATTAAAGAGAAATCCATATGCTGTAGACTTTATGGCAGCAACAATCAGCCCCTTGGGCAAAGGCCTAGTGTCAACAGCCTTCCTTCTGAAAGTGACACTGCCTTCTCTCTAATGAAGTATTCAGCAGGCTGCAGAACAGCCGAGAAAAAGTCAACAGGCCTTCATGCTTTAATACAAGAAATAAATTACATATAAATATATATATACACATACATGCACACACCCAATTCTAGGTCATATTTACTGTCATATTAAGGCTACATCTTGAACTACTTCTCCATCCCACATCTAGTATATCAGAGGATTTCAGAAATTCAGTGGGAAGGCACCACAGTACTCATACTTAAAAATAACTATAGTTAATGCTGAAAACAGGGGCATCTTGTGGCCAGTGAAGGCACTGAAGCCACTATTATTCCACGGTATTCCTTTTTATGCTCAAAACCAGAATAGCAAAGAAATAGATAGCAGAGAGACTTCAATTAAACCTACCTATTTTCTCCCTCCAGGGGAACCTCATTCAATTATATTAAAATTAGCACTCTACAGATGTCTTCCCATACTATTTTAAACTTTAACAAGCCAAAAAAGAATAGTGAAAGAAAAAAACTAACCTAGCTAGTCACACTAGGCAGAACTTGAAAAGGAGTCTGGTACTTTTTATTGAAAAGTATGAGCTTTTGTGAACTACAGCTTACTTCATCAGATGCATGGAGCGACTGAAACTGACCTACATCCCTTTAGCCATTCCATGTATCTGATGAAGTGAGCTGTAGATTCTAACATCATCAAGAGGGCTACTTGTTGTTATCACTGCTGCTGTAAATAGAAGAATGTAAATGGGGGACTTTTAAACAACATTGATGCATTTCCAGTAAATACTGTTTCTACCTTCACAGACAACACTTTGTGCTGTTCTGTATGTGGATTTTGGTGCTAGATAAAAGACAGAGCATTTGCTGACAGCTGTTAGTGAAACACTATTGGAGAAAAAGGTCAGGTTTGGGGGGAGGTTTCAAAATACAATTACACTCTTGTCATTTTGAAAAATCTCACTAAGGATTATTGCACAGATTTGGAACACGTTACCAGCCCAGAACTAGAGTGACCTCTAGCTGTCAAAAAGTACATCAAAATGTTGTTTTCCCATTTCCAACTGGAAGTTTACTTGGATGATGAATTTACAGCAGAATTTCCCCTCACAAGTAGAAACACTGTTTATCAGTGTCGTCATTAATGTTGTGCTGTCCCGTGTCACAATGAGCAAAACGCTTGTCAACCCTTTGCTAAGAAAGGCAATTTAAGAGGAAAAAAAGAACAGCGAGTTATGCTTGAAGGGATGTATTATACTGAAAAATAAAAAAAGGTGTTTTTTTTTTTTCAATTCAGTGCATATTTATGAGAAAGAGAGAGAGAATGTACAATGGTTGCCTTGAGTTCAGCAGCTGAGTTGCCCTGAGAGCTCTTGAGTGGGGAGAAAAACTCCCCCATAAACTTTCAATCCTCCATGTCGAGGAAGCCCTGTGCCCCTCAGAAGGACCTGCAACAAAAGCCGCAAGCAGACTTTGCTGAGGAAAAGCTGGGAAAATGCAGTACAAGGGCATTCCTGTCTCTGTGCAGCAGCCAGTCAAAATGCAGGAGGTTGTCTATAACAAAATAAAGTGCAGCAGACAAACTGAAGAACAACACTTGTGTGGCACAAGCTGGAAAACTCTACTTTCAGCTCAGGCCATGAAAATACAGGTGGAGATCTCATTCACAGCAGGCAGGAAGTGAATATTTATTCCTGCCCTCCAGAAACTATTGGTGGTCCATACTCATGATGCGGCAACCTGGCAGAGCAGATACACCCTTAGCTCTGCAACAGGAACTTCTCAGACTGAATTTCACCCGTCATTAATTCTCTGGGAGATCTTGAACTAGGCAATTTTTTAGCTTTGCCTAACTTTAAGCCTAAGGATAATGACTAAGTTCATATATCCCATTAAGCCACAAACCCAACATACTGCACTAAGCGAAACCAAGTTAACGACATTATGCCTTAATGCAGTGGATAAACCCAGGCAAAGCATATGGATGCACTCTGAAATCTAAACAAGTTTGAAATGTTACTATCTGGTAAGAGTCAATATAGCAGCAACTTCCTGGAGAAAAAGCTTTCTTACTTTCAATAGAAACAACAACAGAATGTTTTAAAAACACTGATTTTGAAGTAGAAACCTGTGAGGCCCAGCAATTCTATTAGTTCAGTTTCAAAGCTGTTCATGCAGGGTCTGACTTAAGGAAGCAAGCAGTAATTCTGGGAATGATGTGTTTAGAGAAAGGAAATTTTAACTTACATTTGGGGGGCAGCAGAATGTCCTTCAGGGTCTGTAACCTGAAATTCCAGATCATCTGAATTCTCCTCCCAGTAAGGATCAATGACATAAAATATGATTCTGTTATTTAAATCTTTCTGGCTGAATTGGTCCTGAATAATTCCTCCTGATAAAATAAAGGAGATGCAGAAAAACAAATTGTCTTTTAAAAATAGTTGTGTCCATGGTGGTCTAGCCCAGGGATTTTCCAACATTTTCAAGCTGTGGAACCTGCTAGTTTAAAAACAAAAAACAAAACAAACATGGGTCCCAGAACCCATGATCAAAAGACAAAGGTGCAATGATAGAAAATTGGCCTTTTCTTTTTCTTTTTTTTTGCTCTTAGACTCTCGTGGAACTTCATCAAGTTCTCATGGAACCCTAGAGTTCTATGGGGCACAGTTTGAACAATCCTGGTGCAATCTATTTATACAGATGACAATTGCTATTTGGTTAGGCATTCAAAAAAATCACTGAAGAATGTGGTGTGACTACCAATATATCAAGAAAGAAATACAGTTCACTAGGATAGGATGATGCTGATGCCAATTAAATGGCAGTAGGAGAAAATAATGTCTTCAACTTTTTCAGCAATTCTTCAGTTACCTTCCTTCAAACCAGGTTTAGCTTGGATGTTTTGTCTTAAAGCACCAAAAACCTCCTAATACACTATACATACACAGTTGCACAAGTATCTTCAGCCCGCTTTACCCTTTGCTTCCTCCAGCACAGAGAGCACAGTTTGAACGGTCACTGAATGAGTAGTTGTTAACTGAGGACTACCTGTAGATGGACTCTTGCAGGACCTCCCAGGATAGTTTTCAAGCAGTTGACCAAAGTTCCCCCAAAGCCACTTTTGTATAGAATCCAGAGAGGCAGGAGCCCCAAATCCCAGCTCCCTCAAAGGTTGCAAAGTGGTACCAATGTCATGAAAAGCCCCTGAAAGATCCAGATTAGTACTTTATTTCTCTCCTACTCCAGATCATCCATCAGTGGGACCAAAGCTATCTCTGTGCCAAAGTGGGGTCTAAATCCAGACTCAGTGTGATCTAGATCATTTGTTTCCTCTGCAAGGTCTTGGAACTGAATTGCCATCACTTTTTCCACCAGCTTGGCTAAAATGATTTTTGGACCCTATCTAACAGTTGTCCTTTAGTACTGGGTGCAAATATTTTGTGTGCAACAGCCTTGTTTCCTCCCCCATTTTCCCGAAGGGGGGGGGCATGAGAAAGAGTAACTCCATCTTAGCTACACTAGGTATAAATTAATCCAGAGAACTGTTTTAGTAGGCTTTCAAGATTCTGTACTCTATTCTACTAGCAATAAAGATCTTTCCAGAACTCTAAGTGCTTTTTGCTTCCTCAGTTTGCCTGCCTCACTGGGCTTTACCAATGGACACTTTGCCCTGCATGGCCTTGCATCTGAGTAATTTTTTATTGTTTATATAACCAACATCTCTATTCCAGGAACCACTGGCTCTCATTTTAACTCTATCCTGCCAATTCTCCATGATACGCCCTGGGTTGGCCCTTTGATCTACTGCTACATCATTAATATCAATCTGTGGCTGCTCAGCCTGGCAGAGGTAGGAACTACTATGATCAGACCTATTCTGCCTCCCCAGATCTGCCTCTTTGCTTCTACCCTATCTCCACCTATCCCATTACTAATGCTACCACCATTGCTGGTGAAGGAGATCCTTTCCAGTAAACATGAGCAACTATGTTAAGGAGTATGGAATGGACAAGGAGACCAAAAGAATCAGTGGGGTAAAGCAAGCACACAGGGGAAAATATCTCTAATTTATAAGACATACTCTCAATTTATAGAATAGCACAGAATTATGGTGGGGGGGGGGGGGGGAACCACAATTAAATTATTAAAAAAAAAACCTAAATAGATATACAACCTGGAGCTACTATACTTTTCTATAGAATTCTAACCATATTTCCTGTTCTTCATTTACTGACAAAGTTGTCTAACTTTTTCATATTCCATAACAAATCTATTTTGAGCACTCCCAGACCTGGCTTTTGTGGTGATATTACTACTCATTCAAAGAATGTTATTGACATCCAGAAGCAATCCTCAAATTCTAACTTTTCCCAGTGCTTCTTCTGACTTTCTTCTTCTCACAATACATCGGTTATGTAAAAGGAACTGGAAGAATGGTAAAATGATTAATTAGAAGCATAAGCTGTAATATCCACACAAAATATCTACCACTTAAGTTGTTAACACAATACCTGTTGTTATATTTTGCAAGTAACCATACTGAGGTCCTCGTAAAATTTTAAAAATAATTTGATCATCTTGGGTATCACAATCTGATGCTTTCAATGACCGCATTGTAATGTAGATCCCATAGTTGCCATTGTTCAAACGTTCCACATCTGAAACTCTATGAAGATGAACAATTTCTGGTGCTGTGTTTGCTGGGCTATCCACCTGGGGCAAAAAAAAAATAATAATTTCTATTACTGGTCAAAGATTAGATTTTAATAAAACAAAGGCATAGATTCTACTTTGTGAAACTGAACATTTGCATAATCAAAATACACATCCATACTGTGAAGCTAGACTTACATAGGAAATCAAGTACATGTAATCCAAATTACATTTGAACGTTCTGAAAATGCATGTGTGCATTGGAGAGAAAACATACTGAAATGAATTTTGTTCTGTTTTAAGCAGAACCATACTCAGTCTTGGTGTCCTTTGATTGCTTCAGGCTGCATTGTAGCATTATTAAATAAATAATGCAAAAATCTTGTGCTTGCACACTATCTGTGTGTTGAACCAAGTTTGTATACATGAATGTAGACACTTATGAAGAACTTGCCTGAATAATAAATGGCAAGGGGTCTACTTGCAACTTGTTATTTACAAGAAAGCCTTGATTCACTCCATCTGTTGCTGTAAATGTAAATCTGTCCATCTGAGAACCACCTCCTCCATGTCTATATGCTACATTCAGATTGACCACATCTTGCTGGCTGAAGTTTTGCTGCCATAATCCAGTTTCCCTGTTATAGAGTTGACCGTATTGTGGGAGTTGTGTTAGAAGAAAGGAAAGATTTTGTGGTGGTGTATCTGGGTCTGAAAGTTCGAGAACATCTGGAGAAAGGAATGCCATGCTGCCTTCAAACAGTCTCAAGCCCTTGTTCTTGACCACGGTGGGTAAAGCTCGATCCACTGTCACCAAGATGATCTCAAATTCTCCATGTTTAGTTCTTAGCCCATTGCTGATGACGAATCTGGCAAAAAGAGGCAAGGCATCCTTCATCATGTGTTCTTGTTTCACCATCTACTGAAATGAAACAGACACCTTTACTGAAGAGCTTGTCTCTTACTATATATAAGATACATGATCAAGTCCCAGTTTCTGACTGAATGGCTCTTGTGGCACATTTAAAGTCCCTGAACAGGCACAACATTCAAAAACCAACTCTGCAAACAGACTACAAATTGTAGAAATGGGTTATAATGGCACATGTGCTTTTAATATAATAATTGTTTATGATTAGGTTTCCTTCTGATTGCTCAAAATAAAATGTCATAGAAATCTATGTTATAAACATTTAATTCTTGGTTTTCAGTTATACAATGTATTTAGCCAATTTAACATCCCAAAAACTCTGTTGAAAAATCAAAATGTCTTCCCTGAGCATTGGTAAGGTAACAGAAAGAGTTCTTCAGTTGTCTGAGAAGCTAGTTCCAAGTAATAATGGCAGAGAAAATGTATTTATTCCCACTTGAATGAAAATTGGCCTAACTTCATGTTTTCCAACCAATATTTAAATTGCAACCTACTCATTCACAATCCACACTTTTCCAAATTTTTCAACACAGCTTGCCAATTTAAAAAAATTAGGAAAAAGTATTTTAGGAAAATAATGAATATGCACGTATTCATTAAAGTAATGTACAAAAATGTATTAAAACAGAAAAATATTTTTGTAAAGTTTGCAAATATTGTGCATTAGATACATATACAATATGTACAATGCATGGGTTTGGAGAAATATACACTCAAATATTACATTTGTGTAATTGAGTTTAGTGCAGGCTTAAAAAGAATACTAACATTTGATGAACCAACAGATTTGCAAAAATGAGACACTGAGATATCAGAATTGACATACTTACCTATTCTTAGCTTCAGAGTGGGGCAGAACTAGATAAAAGGTCTTAAGAGATGCTACCTTGCCACAGATTGTGCAGGAATCCCTACTCCAGCCTTAGATAAGAACGATAAAATGTAGAAAGATTGGTGTAGGAACAGAAGCCTCTTTCTTGAGACAATCTGGTCATAAGTTAGAAACACCAGACTGTGGGCCAGTGAAGTGGTTTTGAGATTGGCAAAATGTGTTCCATATTGTTTTCATGTATTTCTTGAGACCATTTAATTGTCAGCGACATTTCTCATGTTTCTGTGTGCCAATATTACTATAATCATCAATAACAAACATCATGGCATGTATTTCACTTTTACAACAACAAAAATAAGAAAACCTATTAGATGTGCTAATTCTAAATCTACTGTAGATATGTTGATGATTCTAACTTCAATCACTGTCCCATCTAGTTCAGTACTGTAGAATCTGAGTGGTAGCAGGTCATCATATCACAAGCATTGGCCATGCATAAAATGATAAAATATTTGAATAATTTAATTCACATTGCTTAGTTTGAAGCCTAGTTCTCAAATACCTGTGTCAGAATATGTCAATACCATTAGGTTTACATGTCTGCAGTTTAGTGCCATCCATTAATAAAGTTTGGGAACTATGGACAAGAGCAATACTGATATCAAAGCTACTATCACTTATACTGCTACTTAAGAATTGACCAACTTGCATGTAGGTTCTATGCCATCGAACAGCAGCTGCCTACACTGACCTAGGATTTGTGCCAATAGTAAAACTGATTCTCTCTAATCAGTTTAGTTACATCAGATCTTTATCTGGAATAACAAAGATTGTAAGCACATTTTGGGCTTTTCAGAGCTAAGACACCAAGCAGACAAAATGTTCTGCTTCACAGGCAATCATCTTCTAATTGACGGTATCCTTAGTACAAAAGTCTCAGAAGGCAACAGGAACCGGCTAACTTTGTTTGGCCTAGAAAACTAAATGGGATGAGGCCTGGTTAGTAACTTCATGAGAACTCCAAGGTCTGGGAAGTAAAAAAACAAAAACATAAAACAGAAGGTAACAGTGGCAAACCACTCTCACATTGCTGCCAAGAAAATTTGAAGGATATATCAGTGATGTCATGAGAAATCTGGTCTGCTTCAAGTCCTGCTGAAAGATAAAGAACTATAAGGAGGCAAAGCAGACGTGGCCTTATAATAGCTCCAGGAATGTAGATTAAGCAGGAAGACCATCTCATCTGGTGAGATGCATTTCTGTTGACATGAGTTCTCTGTACAAACTCTGGAATTTCTCCTACCTTAATGTCTACTGGATTAAACCAGCCTTGGGCCAGTAGAACAAAAATAGTAATATTAAATTATTACTGTTACTTTGAAAAGGCCAACAAAGGTGCCAGTCCTAAACCTAAGAAAGTGAAAGAGATTTGGTGAACAATTTAGATATGAGACTAGATGAACGGCTTTGCTACTTTCATAGATGAATAATTACCGTGCAAACAACGAGCATTGCTAGGTTCTTTGAGACAACAAGGTTGTTTGTTTTGAAGGAAAAGCTGGGTTCCTATCCTCCGCATGCTGTTTACTTCATGCTGAATCTTCTCCATGTTTCCCCCAGGAATAGGGAACAGACAACCTTCTCATAATTCTGATGAAATTTAGGGAAATAACTCTCCAGCTTAGCTCGGAAGGCAAGTCGTATGGTCTGATTTCACCATTATCATGCTTTTGGAGTTCATGGCAATTGAGCTGGCTACAGAACGTACCATCTGCCATGGCATTTACGACATAAAAATGGAATCCGTGATAGTGCCAGCTCATTACAAAACTGATCCACCGTGTCAAAATGGAGGACATTAGCATGTTCTTTTAGCATCCTGCTGCCAGCATCTGATGTCAGATTGCTAATCACTTGAAGTCATCTGTCCCAAGCAAGCATTGCCAAATCTTTCTTCCAGGCCAGCAGCAACAGACAATGCTGCAGGTTTATGATGGAATAAAGGGCCTTAACGGACGGTAAAAATCTGATCATTTAATCCCCCCATTTAATTAAATGTCACCAGCTCTTGGTTTTATTTTTTAATAATCCACCACAGTATTTATATTTCAATATATAACCAAATACCTCGCCAAATTCTAGCAGCCAGGAACATCATTCACAGTGATTAAAATGGAGTGTATATCTTCTTTTCCTTAAAATTATCTTGTCAAAATTAAACTGGCCTGATTTTAATAACACATATATCTACATGATGTGTCACTACAATTTAACTATATGCATATATCTGTCCATATCTGTGATCAGTATGGAATCCATTTCAGTATTTCAGCAAACAAGTGTAATATGTACCATCTCAATTAAATGGAAAGGTATTTAATTGGCATTTTGAATCTGAATTGTAGCAGGTTTACCAATTAATTAAAAAGAGGAAAATCACAGATGAGGAGAGCAAACTCATACCAAACTGTCAATAGATACAGATTTGTTTTATTAATTAGCTGCCATGCTTTTTAATCAGCAAGGCAATGAGATACACTACTGAAATGTATTAGAATGTCTTAGAATATGTTAATGAAAATATATCTCAGAACAATGTAAAAACCATTTTAGTACTTGGAAAATGTCATCTTAGATGTATCGCCTGAATTAAGATGCAACAGCTTTTAACAAGGGTCAGTCCTGCTTTAACAGCAACACTTACACCTGACTGATATGCTGTTAATCAATTAGTATTTCAATCTCAGTCTTTGAAAACTACTGAAGAACATTAATAAAGTACCCTTTGATAAAGCCCTGAGCATATAGCTTAGGTTTTCAATCTGCAAGTAATATTATGTTGCTTTCCTTTCCCATCCAAAATAGGTCATGCTACGATATACTCCTGAAACACAGGATGTTATTTCCTTGTAACATTTCACTGTTCAAAATGTTTGGTGTTTTACAGTTTTTTATTCTGATTTTTCTCCTGGGTGTATACACTGATCTAACACTTGTATCTAAAAGGTAAAATTATGCCTTGAATACATTGGCCTACTTTTGTTCCTATATCCTTGTTCCAGTAGCCTGATATTGAACAAGAGAACCAATCTGGTTAGTGGTTAAGGTGTAGGACTGGAATTGGAGAATGCAGGTTCAAGTCCATCTGCAGCCATGGAACCCCATTGGGTAGCTGTGGGCCAGTCATTCACTTTCAGCAGAACCAATCTCACAGACTTGTTCTGGTGATAAAATGAAGGGAGATCCCTATATAAACTAGCTTGAACTCTTGGAGAAAAGGCAGGATACATCTACATCACCATCATTGCTACCACCACCACATTGCAAATACTGACAAATGAAGCATTGGATTAAAATGAAGTTAAACAAAGGCTTCTTTTGTTTTAGCAATTTTATTTATTCCTTTTCTATATTTATATTGCCTTCCTTTCCTAATGGCCCTTACAAGAAGCTAGCATAGTCTTACCCTCTTTACATGCCATCAGAGTAGAGGAGAGAGTAGAAGCTGCTCTTAAAGCTCACAGGAAGAGAACTATAGGAAACATACAGTGTCTAGGCTCAGGAAGTTACAAAACCTCACTTAAGGTACATAGGTATGACCAAGAATGTTGATGAATTCTGGGGAAGCCTAATAGAAGAATAAAAATAAGAAGAAACAAGAATAGAGGAAAAAAAAGATGAATGTTCCAAAGAAATACTCCCCAAGCTTTAAACATTCAAAGGGTATATTTACAAGTAATTTACACTCATGTTTGATTTACATTTGTGTATTTAACTTGCCCTCAAAGGTCAGGAACCCATGTCATGGATTATTTAACACTTGGAGCTAATATTTATTCATTTAAATATACTTACAGTATAGACTGGCTTCAAGGATAACAACCTGCTCCGTGTAGCTTATACCAGTGACAAAAATGGAATATCAAAATAAAACTAATATCAGAATTAATAACTAATAAAAGGCAGCAGTAAAATTAAACCAACTTTAAACATTTAGCTCAGTCACAAGCTAAAACAAATTCCATTTAATGGCTCAATAAAACCTTTAAGAGAAAGCCATCAAGAACAAATGTGATTTCAAGGCTTTTGTAAAAGACTCAAAGGATGGGGCCAGCCAGAGGGGGGTTCAAACAGGTCAGTCTGATTGTGCCATTGCAATGCAAGCCCCACCCCTTTTGCGTATGCACTGACATCAACACCAATCCCAACACGATTTTCATCGTTTTGATGAAACCAAATGTGCAGACACTCATGATGGGGTGAGAATTAGTCCTGTAGGTATAGGATTATAGCCTTTATCCTATGGCTGCCAATTCACAGAGATGGAGATACAGAGATACAGACTGTTTAACGACAGTCTGAAGTTACGATGGCCTCGGAAAAATTGCTTTACAACCTGTACTTGCACTTACAACCATTGCAAACTGTCGCACCACCCTGCAGTCACATGATTGCAATTCGGGTGCTTGGCAACCAGCTCGCATTTACAACTGGTTGTAGCATTCTGCTGTCATGTGATTGCAATTTGTGATCTTTTTTTGCCGGTTTCCGGTAAAAAATATCCATTGGGGAAGCTGGATTTGCTTAACAACTGTGTGATTCACTTAATGACCACAGTGATTCGCTTTACAACTGTTGTAAAAATGGTTGTAAAATCAGGTCTGGTCATGTGGTGACTCGCTTAATGCCTGCATCACTTAACAACCAATTTTCCAGTCGCTATTGTGGTCATTAAGCAAGGACTACCTTTATAAATAGGACTTTGGATTATGAATTTAAAGTAATATGGATGAAAGTAGTTCTTCAAGTAACATGATGCCAAGCCATTTAAGCCTTTGAAGATTAAGGCTGTAAAGAATTTTTTTTAAATGCAAAGTCTCCTTCAAGCTAAACTTAACTCCTGGTGATTTAATGGGTATTCCCAATGTATTTTCATTGGCAGCAACTTGGAAGTGGTTTCCCATTGCCTTCTTCCAGGATGTTTGTAACTTCCCAGTTTAGCCTACAACACTGGTATTCCCTGGAGCTCTCCTATCTGTGCTAAGACCCAGTCCTGCTCAACTTCCAAATCCAGACTGGTGCTGCTACCTGCTGAGAAAACAATATTTTAAACTAAGCTCAGAAATACATCAGCAATAAGAGCAACTGGTATAGTATAGAAGTAAGACTTTAATAGCTGAATTCTATATTTGTGGAGCTGCCTATAAAGTATAGGACAATTAACATTCAGCAACTCATATGATTCTCAAGCATCCCTTTATTTAAGTATTGGACTTCCAACTCCTATCTAGTTGTAGTCTAAAACATTTGGAAGGCACTACATTGCTATCCCAACATATTGTATTGTCTATGGCCATATAAATATTAACTGTTCCTAATTTGGAGCAACTAGATTTTGATTATAAAAATTTGGATGACTACTAGATGATAGCAAAGAGATATAGAAAACGCATACTTTTTGGTGCTATTTAACGGTTGTCGGGATTTTTGCAAACCAGATCTGAAAGCCCTGTTGCTCAACCATTTATACTGCCTAAGTAAATACACTTTATATAAAAATAGACTCTTCTCTGCTTACCTGAATGCATCTCTGGAGGAAGCTGCTTTATTACTGTGGACATAGCAGACTTTCTGCCCTGCTATATCCATTTGGCTGAAACTTGTAATGGGAATTCCAGGATAGCTGACATATTCTATCTGTCCATACTGTGGTGGGGAAGTAATCACATAGAGTAGCTCCTCTGGCTTCTTGGTACCATCAACTGCAAGGAGGTCATCAGTCTTTAGGAGGCCTCTGTCACCCATCAACACAGTGAGGGGTCTCGTAAACACTGCAATGTTTCCTATAAGATATTTGAAATATGAACCATTATCATATACTTTATTTCAGCCTTCCTCTGTATCATGAGTCAGATTACAATTTTTATCACCCCCTCCAACAGAGTGTAGAATTTGCTGTATTCTGCCACACTTTCATACACACAAGCTTTTCCCAATTTGATGCTTTCTAGATATGTTGGACTACAGCTTCTCTCCTCCTCAACCAGGCCTGCATATACTGTGCTAAACCTCATCACACATACATATATATTAGCTTTTCCCATCTTGGGATCTTCCAGATGTGCTATACTTCAATTCCCATCATCCATAGCCAGGATGGTTATTCTGCGAAGATCTAAAATCAAATTACCCTTTTCCATATCCTTAATAGCAACAGGGAAAACAACCTTTGGAGATCTGTTGCTTCCATCCCAAAGATGAAAGGTGAAACTGTCTTCATCGTTTGATCCAAGAGCTCCAGTGTGTATATACCTCACAGTGTTCAGGTCTATATTCTCCTGGGTGCATTTCATCCCTTTGTACAATGTCACCCAATCATTACCCACCTAGGAAGGAAAACTGTATCATGACTGTTCAGATATTATGCTGTGAATTATAATTATCATTATTACAATATTATTATTAACATGTATATGCTGTTCAACATCCAGTAACTCTGGTATTATATTGCTGGTACAGTTGTTAAATGGATTTTACTACTGAAGGCAAGCTCTAAAATACAGTCCAGTCTTCAACCTGGCACTCATCCCATCAACATGTCAGCCACCACACAAATCACACACTCATCCCTGGGTACTAAATTTTCTCAAAAATCCACTTTTTTCCTGACTGCTTGATACAGGTCTGGCTTTTATACACTGGTGACTACCATGTATATCAAAGTGGCATCACTAAGAACTTTATTTGTGGGACATTACTAAATAGACATGCCTGCGAAACAGGCTGGACAATTCAATAAGCATTGTGAAACTGACTATGGGTTTATGACATTTGGTAGACTAGGTTATGTAAAATCAGGTTGTGAAATTGAGTTAAGAATGAGGCAAGTACCAAGGGAGGCAGGGTAAACTATAGTATCTACTTCTGTCAAGGTCCTAGAAGGCTGAAAAAGGCTAATTTCTTCTTTAAAAAAAACAAAATTTGCTTCAAAGGTATACAAAGAAATGATGATTCAATCCTGTGCACATCTTCAGGCAGATAAGTGGAATAATATAAAAAAGAAATAAAGTACAACTGGAGTCTGCAGCTGTAATATGATTGGTTGCCAAACACACGTGGCTTTTCTGAGATTTCCCACTTCTCCCTAGTTAAAAGAGGGTGCCTTATATTTCCCTTCTAAATACAGCAGCCATAATGCTTTTCCTGGTCTCTACAACTGCTGTGCCTCCCAGTCAGAGGTGGCTCCAGGTCAGAGCCTCCTCTGAATGTTTGAACTGAAACTCTTAGAAGAATTATGGTTGAGAAAACCTGCCATATCCCTTGGTACTATATAACATTATTCAGATTCAACCACAGAAGCATCTTAATCATAAACAAAATTACAGTAATACTATGATGGACTTCCAAGACTATCTCAGCCCATAATCATGTTCCCCTGATATAAACAGGGCATCCATCAATGGATTATCCCAAGAATCAACTGGAAATTACAGGTGAAACTCGAAAAATTAGAATATCGTGCAAATGTTCATTTATGTCAGTATGGCAACTCAAAAGGTGAAACCAATATATGAGATAGACGCATTACATGCAAAGCAAGATATGTCAAGCCTTACTTTGGTATAATTGTGATGATTATGGCGTACAGCTTATGAAAACCCCAAATTCACAATCTCAGAAAATTAGAATATTGTGAAAAGGTTCAATAGTCTAGGCTCAAAGTGTCCCACTCTAATCAGCTAATGAATCCATAACACCTGCAAAGGGTTCCTGAGCCTTTCAATGGTCTCTCAGGCTGGTTCAGTAGGAATCACAAGCATGGGAAAGACTGCTGACCTGACAGTTGTGCAGAAAACCATCACTGACACCCTCCATAAGGAGGGAAAGCCCCAAAAGGTCATTGCAAAAGAAGTTGGATGTTCCCAAAGTGCTGTATCAAAGCACATCAATAGAAGGTTATGTGGAAGGGAAAAGTGTGGTAGAAAAAGGTGCACAAGCAGCAGGGATGACCGCAGCCTGGAGAGGATTGTCAGGAAAAGGCCATTCAAAAGTGTTGGGGACTTTTACAAGGAGTGGACTGAGGCTGGAGTTAGTGCATCAAGAGCCACCACACACAGACGGATCCTGGACACGGGCTTCAAATGTCGTATTCCTCTTGTCAAGCCGCTCCTGAACAACAAACAACGTCAGAAGCGTCTTACCTGGGCTACAGAAAAAAAGAACTGGTCTGTTGCCCAGTGGTCCAAAGTCCTCTTTTCTGATGAGAGCAACTTTTGCATCTCATTTGGGAACCAAGGACCCAGAGTCTGGAGGAAGAATGGAGAGGCACACAATGCACGATGCTTGAAGTCCAGTGTGAAGTTTCCACAGTCTGTGTTGATTTGGGGAGCCATGTCATCTGCTGGTGTTGGTCCACTGTGCTTCATTAAGTCCAGGGTCAACGCAGCCATCTACCAGGAGATTTTGGAGCACTTCATGCTTCCTTCCGCAGATGAGCTTTATGGGGATGCTGACTTCATTTTCCAGCAGGACTTGGCACCTGCCCACTCTGCCAAAATACCAAAACCTGGTTCAGTGACCATGGGATTACTGTGCTTGATTGGCCAGCAAACTCACCTGACCTGAACCCCATAGAGAATCTATGGGGCATTGCCAAGAGAAAGATGAGGGACATGAGACTGAACAATGCAGCGGAGCTGAAGGCCGCTATTGAAGCATCCTGGTCTTCCATAACACCTCAGCAGTGCCGCAGGCTGATAGCATCCATGCTACACCGCATTGCAGCAGTCATTGCTGCAAAAGGGGCCCAAACCAAGTACTGAGTACATATGCATGCTTATACTTTGCAGAGGTCCGATATTGTTCTATTTCCAATCCTTGTGTTATTGATGTCATGTAATATTCTAATTTTCTGAGATTGTGAATTTGGGGTTTTCATAAGCTGTACACCATAATCATCACAATTGTACCAAAGTAAGGCTTGACATATCTCGCTTTGCATGTAATGCGTCTATCTCATATATTGGCTTCACCTTTTGAGTTGCCATACTGACATAAATGAACATTTGCACGATATTCTAATTTTTCGAGTTTCACCTGTATATTAGTCACTGCAGTGTGTTTCAGCCCCATGAGGGATGTTTAGGAAACAGAAGGATTACACTCTCTTCCATTCTTAGCCAAGACTTTTTCCAATACTTGGTTTGGTTTTGTTGAAATATAAAAATAAAACTAACCTTGAGCTGGAGATGTCCATTTTCTGGAACTCTCTCAAATAGATAATAAATTTGTTCCCGAGGAGTATCTTTATCTTCTGCTGACAAAACAGCACTAGAAATTATTTGAGCTTCCCCCATATTCACCTCTATCTTACCCTTTCTGCAACAGAGAAACAAAGATTCCTTATATTGCCTATTTGTTTAAAATGAAAATAACCATTGAAATATTGGAAGAAAGATTCAAAAGAACACTATGTGCACAGAATTTCAGTGCAAGCAGAGAAGGCTCTGTGGTGCTATTGTGGCTGAATAATGATATAAGCCGTTGTAATAATGTTGTAAGCCGCCCAGAGTCCCCCGTTGTGGGGAGATGGGTGGGGACAAGTTAAATAAATAAATAAATAAATAAATAAATAAATAAATAAATAAATACTGTATACTAAGATTTTAAATTATGAACTGATTCATAGAGTTTTATGAAGACTAACAGAGGCATACTAAATCATGCCCCTTTCTCTTCCCTTTGTGAGTTCTTTATAAATTATCACTTCAGACTATTTAAAGTAAAACACAATTTTTATGATTTAAAAATGAAATTAATTAATTAGAAAATAGTATTTCGTATCTATTGGACTTCTCAAATAATATTTAAAATGGATTGGATGTGAGGTTTTTGTTTTTTGTTGTTTTTTTGTCCCGGCATTATAAGAAATTTTAGGATTGTTTAACTCATATACTTTGGTCTTGTCCAGCTATAGCTTTGTTTTAGTTTGAAATCATAGCATATGTTAATATAATTTTGAAGAGAAATATAACAACTAAAGATGTAAATGTGATGCTCAACTATATTCCTAAAACATGGAATTTGTCATTTCATGAAGAGCTTTAGCTGTAGTGAGTCTGGGGCATGGCAAGGAGGATAATCTTATGTAAATGGAAAGATGAGAACTTATGTTCTAAAAATGAGAAGATGAAGCAATGTGTTTCTATATGGTCTAGATTTAATGGTAAGCTTAAGGGTTAAATTATTTTTGTATCAATAATAAATAAACATTGTATGGATTTTTTTTCTAATTCGTTTTTCTTTTTGTGTTCTAATACTGTAATTTTCTTTACTCTTTGTATACACACTATATTTGTATGTGTGTGTGTGTGTGTACACAAATACTTATATATACACACAGTATATATGCAGCTCAAATTATCCTACTTTTGACAAATTATGCGAAGACCTAGCTCTCCAGAGAAGGCTGTAATGCTGGGAAAGGTAGAAGGAAAGAGAAGAAGAGGATGACCAGCAGCAAGCTGGATGGACTCAGTTACAGTGGAGATGGGTGCACCATTAAAAGATCTGAAAGTACAGGTTAATCTATGTGGTCACTACGAGTCAAAAGCAACTTTATGGCACATCAATCAATCAATATATCTATGCAGCATTTAAATCTGAAGCAGGAATTTGGCAGGGGTACACCCTTGAACCTGTCAATGTTTCCTTAAAAAAGCCATGCCTTTTCCTAGGCTCACATGACAACTGTGTATTCCCAAGAATTATTATTAATAATAATACAGTGGAACCTCGGTTCACGAATTTAATTCGTTCCGCGACTCTGGTCGCGACCCGAAATGGTCGCGACCCAAATCAAATTTTCCCATAAGGTTCAATGTAAATACAGTTAATCCGTCCTGACCCCAAATTTGGTCGCCAACCGATTTCTGGTCACGACCCGAGTCAAATTTCCCCATAAGGTTCAATGTAAATACGGTTAATCCGTTCTGAACCATGTTTTTTTTTAAAAAACCGCAAAAATATGACATAAAGTACAGTACGAAGAGAGAGAAAGCTAACCTTGCTCGGGAGGGAAAATGGCCGCGCTTCCTGCTTGGAGGGAGAGTCCCCTCCCTACAGGAAGTCGCGACCATGTGACACGGGAGGGAAAATGGCCGCGGATCCTGTTCATCACCCGATCCAGCGTTTGCGACCGGAGGTAAATTTTTGCGGCCGGAGCTGGTCGTGACCCGAATTGTTCATGAACAGATGCGTTCGTGAACCGAGGTTCCACTGTATATATATAGAGGTTCCACTATAATAATTATTATTATTATAATTATGGTTGGTTGCACAGTCAGCCAGATGTTTAGCACTTTTATCCACCTATCGAGTCCTTCCCAAGGACCTGGGATAGGCAGATGTTGTTGTTCGATGGTTTGATAGTGTTAAAGGTATCGTCGCAGGATGTAAGCTGTTCCAAGTAAAGCTGCCTTTTGCAACTGAATGATGGTTATTTTGTCAATGCTGATGGTGTTCAGTGGTGCTCCAAATGTTTTGGGATTGCACCCAAGGCGCCTATTACTCTTTGGTTTCTTTTACCATAGTTGTTCTATTTGCAGGTCTTTATATTTTGTCATTTTCTCCAGTTCTTTCTCTTCTCTTCTGCTGTCTCCAGGTATTGCAATGTCCACTATCCAGACTTTTTTGTCTTTCTTATCAACAATTGTTAAGTCTGGTGTGTTGTGTGGCAGGTACTTGTCTGTTTGAATTCTAAAATCCCAGAGCACTTTAAGTTCTTCATTTTCTATTACTGTGATGATGATGATGATGATGATGATGATGATGATGAACATGTTTTGACTGCATGGCTATCATGAGAACCTAGGAAAAGGCCCAGCTTCTTTAAGGAGCTTCCAGTAAGTGCAACATATATGCTTCAAAGGTTCTGAAGAATCTTTCTTGCTTCAGACCTAAATGTAGCATGCCAAACAACTAAGCTAATATAACAAGGCAAATGAAAGTCTCTTTCAAGTCAGCTGGTATGTTGAGGTCACCAAGGTTAATGCTGATTTCTTCTTGTTTAAGGATAAAGACTTCCTTAAGTTGTTCAACTCCTGCTGATGTTTCATTGGCAGCAGAAGTGTTCTGTTATTGCTCTTTTCCAGGATATTTTTAACTTTCCCTTTTAGCTTATTGCCCAAGCCTATCAGGGATTTCCTGGTAATCTCTCATCCAAGTACTTTGATTAAGTGCTGCCACTTGGCTGGAACTGGTATAAAAATTAGACATCTTTGTGTATTTACGGGTCATAAGTACTTCTGTGAATTTGGAAAGGCTTACTTCTGAGAACAAATGTGTAAGTTCTGGCAGTTAGGAGCACTGATTATTTTATAGCTCTACCTTGAAAAAGCTTCAGAAAAGATCAGTGGTGGCAAATCTGTGCGCAGAGTGTTTCTATCCCCTTCAAGTCAACCTAATCATGTGCAAGATTGCAACCATGTTAGCAAGTGAGCTAGCATGTCAACAGGATTGCTGCATTGACCCTGTTTTTCTATGTACCCGAGACAGAAACAAAGCTGATGAAATTGCTCAGAGGTGAAGATAAATACTGGGAAGACTTTTACTGTTTTCTATGGTTTAAGCTGCTGTTAAAAGACCAGGAGAGAGGCCAGTATGAAGATGGCAGTCCCATACATATTACAAACTATTTATTTTACTGCTCATGAACTTGTACAGCTAACAACTTCCTGCATCTGTTGCCTAAGAAAGCATATGTATCCTACACTAATTAGTCTTCAAGGAGCCATAGCATTTCCTCATGTCTTGCCAGGGTTACAAAGCCCACATGTTGCTAGAGCTCTGCACCCTCAACACTCTATTACAGGAAGGCAGGATTGCATTAGCTACAGCTTTTCCAATGGGGTTTTCACAAGGCTGAAGCTTGCTTGGCACAGCATTACTTTTTCTGTGCAATCATAAAGGGGTAGATCATCCGATAAAATCAGATTATGAAATTTACCATGGAAGAGGCAAATGGATGATGGAGAGGAGAAGCCCCCCATTTCTACTTCTGTCATTTGTTTGAGGGCAGGAAAAGACTAATTGTTTTTTTAAAAGCTACAACAAATGTACTGGACTGATGGTTCAAAGCTGTGCACATAGGCAGATGCAAAACTAGACTAGCAGTCCCACACAAAAAACTACACCAGCAACTGAAGCCTGTAGCACCAGTGTTATTGATTGCCAAATAAAAGTCCATCACTTCATACTTCTCTATAAGTGATACCTCACGCTCAACATCACAAATATTGCACTGTAATGTTTGTCATACACCTTTTGAACAACATTTGAGAAATCTAATATTACAAAAAAATATGTTCTTGCTATCCCAGTTTGAGATGTTTTCCACATGGACCCCCCTCAAAAATTCTATCAGGTACTATTTCTAGTAACAACCTACCTTTCCAGACAGGCCATTTTTCCAATTTATCTGGGGACTAATGTCATTCTGCCTGTTGGACTCAGTCTAGAAAATGCTCTTTTCTGTTCTCTGTGGATGGTACTCCTCTGCTGTCTGAAGAATGTGATACAGCGAATTGGCAAGAAAGGGGCGATAGGAAGAGCTCATTCATAATGAACACTTAAAAGTACAGATTTAATGCTGGAAATTCCCCTAAGGCTTTTTAGATGTTCTGTTGGAACAGTCAACATTAGTGCTATGCAGGATTTTTGCTGCACTTTGAGTTCATCCCAATTCAACATGAGTAAACTGAAAGCACAGAGAACAGTTGGTGAATAGAACCTGAATTCCCTTTGGAATTCCCTTTGGAATTCAGCTGTCTAGTGGTTTTTAAAATATGCAACATAGTTTGTGTGCATCTGTGTTAGCAGTGGAAGGCCACCTGTTCTCCCTTCTCTCTTCTGTTTGCAATGACCATGCAACATTATAAAGACAAGAAGGCAATTGAAATCCTTTGTGCCACTACCAAGCACACAAGGGGGTTGTTTTGAAGTTAAAAAAACAAACAAACCTCAAACTTTAAAGCAACCCCTTAGTGAACTTCCTAGCAATGCAAAGGGTCCAGTTGCTATCTCTTTTGCATTATGAAGGACACCTTTTTCTTGTTAGGAGAATAATGTAAAAAGAAAAGAAAAAGATCATTAGAGGTGATGAATGGAACACAACCATGCCCTCCCCCTCAAATTCCAAGCAAAATGTTTTCATTGGCTTTGAAAACAAGAGGGAAAAAGCTAACTCTTTGGAAGAAGATCTCTCATGAATGCTCTGGCTCTCTGATTCAGCCTAGCATTATTCAAAATGCCCAATGAATTCACTTGTCAGGGAGAATTTGCACAAACCTACTTTCTTTCCTTTCTCTTCTTCTGTCAGTGATTTTGGGAACTTTTGATTTTACTTCTGAAGAGATGACCCAAAATACAGGATTTCGGATTTCTGTTGTGGAGGAGTTTGATTTGCATTTCCCTCCACAATTAATAGCATCTTTTTGCAAAGAAGTTGAAGAATGGCTGGTCTAGATAGCGATAGAAGTAGGTTTTGCCTCCTTGGGTGAACAGACAGAAAAAAAGCAAGAGAACAAAAGTCTGGTCCAAGAGTGGACTGACCAATAGTGGGGTTGCTAATACCATTATTGCTTTTATATTATCTTTCAAAACCCTCCAAATTTTATGTAATGTTTGCCTGCATGTATATGATTAGAATATGCATGTACAAGATATATATCTATGCTTACAACTGTGTCCCGTTCAGAACTGGCTAACTTTTCTCTCACTAATCATTACAGAATGTTCTTCAATGAAGCGCAGTACTACATGAAAACACTGCTGGCATTAGTGTGGGTATTTACCAAAGATAAGCACTTTTAAATACAAATGTGGTCAGTGCTGAATCATTTGGTCAGAATATACCCACCAGTTTGGGAGAGGTACTTGTGGCTTACCTGCTCGGCATTGGCTTCTCATCATTAACTGGGATAACCTCAACTGAAATGGTTTTTGACACTTTATGTTTCCCATCTGACAGCTGGATTGAAAAGTCATCAGCTAAGGTGTCAGAGTCATCGTGTAGATACACAAGCTTCAATCCTGAAAGGTGGAGAATATAAGTGGTAACAAGAAAAAGGAGAGGAGAAAGAAAAGGAGAAATGTTTCTGTCCCATTTGCCCCCTCCCCATCTTTTCCACCTCATTTCCTTCTATTTCTATAAGGGCCGTGGTCCTATGTGTCTTGGACACAGCAACTTGATTCAATTGGCATGGGACAAGCCTTGAATGCAACAACTTTTTATTCAGAAACATTGTAAGGCCTTACTCATGAAGAAATCTTTCCAGGCAATCCACTTTATGTCCAAATGAAGAATATACTTCTTTTCCACTCCAGTCCCAATAACGGATGCAACAGTTTTCTCTCAACCCACCAAAATGTAAGCATTCCGCTTTCACTGACATAAGGCCTGAAACACATCTTCCTCAACTGAACCAAGTTTAGTACAGCTTCCTGCCTCACATCATCATACTAGCCATACAAATCTCTTGGTGTTGCTATACAGCAACTCATATCAAAAGTCTTACTACCATCATGACAACCAGATGTATCTTCCACAACTTTGTCTAATTTGTTTATTGAAGGCCTCAAACTTCTTAAGCATTGTAATTTCTTTCAGCAATACAATAAATTAATTATGGCCTAGAGATTTTCACGATGGCTCATGCTAGGAGTGAATTTGGATTGTTTTTCTTCAACAGATCCACAATAAGGATAAAAGCTAGCAGAAACACAGTTCAGCTAGTATTCCTGTAACAAGAAAAAAATCAGTTAAAGTAAATATTGTTCCTAAAATTCCATTATTTGTCCTAATATGTCCAATCTATAAATTACTATTTGCTCTGTATATAGCAAAAAAGTCTCTCTTAATGTATGCATATTTATATTTTGAAAACTAGGATTAGCCAAATTGTACGAAGACATGATGGAAGTTTAAGATACTTCCTAAATATACAACATTATATTGGTTATTCTTAATATGAACATTAATTGATATTATTGGGAATTCAAATAATATTTAGTGATTATTGAATGGTGACCTAGCATGGGATCCTCTGTTAGGGCAGCACCATTTCTTCCTAATGCAAAGAAATTAACACCTATTATTAAAAATTGATATTACCTCAGATATTTTGAAAAAGTGGAAATGACTTCTGATTCCTGATCTCCTCTACTCTCATTCCTTGATATCAGGTTTTAAGCACAGTTAAGTATGACCAGTCCAAGGAATGGAAAGACAGAGAACTTTACAGGATCAGAGATCTGATTATTGATAGTAAATCTATCTCTGCTAAATACATCATACAGGAAAATATCCAATCAGGTTTCAAGTGAGAAAAAATTATTCATTTTCTTGCATCAATTATGAAAATTAAAAGCATTTTATGAATAGTGTATAGATGCATCTAAAATCAAAGTATCCTCTTTAATATTATGATTGATTATCATATCAAATACAACAGTCTCAAAAAGATATGGGAAGAGGATCTGCAATCAGAACTCAATGAAAACTTTATTTTGGTAGATCATCACAAAATGGTCATGAAAATTATTCACAGAAGGTAGATTACCTTAAAACCAAAACTTTCCTAAAATGTGTTGGAAGGATAGTAATCAAATTGTGCATATTATCATTTTAGATGTTATTCTTTTTGGTATAAAGCATTTGAGGAAATAGTGAAGTTATTTATTAAAACTTGGCAATTAAGCCTAGTCTAAAGATAATGTCTATATTCCCAAGTTATATAAAATGCTACACACAATGAATTATTTTTTGTTGTTGCCAAATTAATTATGGCAAATATTGTAAAACTAGAATCCAACATTCCTTAAGTCAAATGTATTTAAAAATACAGGAAATTGAATTGGCTTAAAGATTTACACAATAGATAGAATCCTGAAGAATCCTTCAGTTACAGACTGTTTTATTCTAATTTGATCTCCATTTGTTATATTGACTATTTTTAATGAAAGAACTGAAGAATCCTTCATGAATAAAATCTCAGTTTCATTTACTAAATCTCAATTTAGTATTCTTCAGCCCCAACAGACTAGATTTCTGCCTGGGCATTCCCCTAAAAGAACAGACTGTTGCATCTGCAGTCATCCAAGAAAGCAGATAAATGTATGCTAATAATAACATTACATAAATGATGTAAATAACATAGTTTGCATCAATTTGCATAATGACACAAATGAAACAATTTTGCATAATTTGTATAAAATGATGTAAATGAAGTTATTTTGTAACATCTGCATTATAATGTCACTATGCAAATGATCTAATATGTTCTCTTTTTGTATTTAATGGACATTCAGGAGTAACAGACATCCCTCTCTTCCAGCAGTCAGATAAAATGAGGTTTCATTGTAAAGGTGTGTAGCATTGCAATCTATATCTACTATCATCAGATACAGACCAACAAATAGATATATCAATGGCAACCTCAAAACTGGGCACAGAAATGAACACACATGTATTTTTTTTTTATTGCCCATTATCTGGTAGAAATTGTTTCAAGAAACAAACATGGCTAGAAGGAACACAACACTTACCATTTTTTAAATTATCCATGGAGAATTCATCCACATGAAGTTCATGGTGCTGGTGACTAATAATGGCCTGCTTATAATGGAAAATATCATTGTCATATACTCCTTTAACAAGAAACCCATGCTGGGGCTGTTGAAAGACAGTAAACATGAGGATATCTTCTGGTACATCCAGATCAACAGCATTGATTACAGATGGATCCAACTCCTTCATCTGTCCCTCTTGCACCTGAATAGTCAAAAGAAGATAAAAATCAACTTTTTCACAAAATGAATGATAAGAAATAGGATTCTCAGGTCTACAGACCAATCTAAAATCACTCAATAAATCACCATTAGACTGTTCTGTGTAACAAAGGCTTTCTTCTTTTTAATTAATATGAGTGTGTCTCCAATATTTAGAAAAAGAACAAAATTCACTTTTCACAAAGAGATGCCCCCCCCCAAGCTTCTTTGTGCTTAACTTCACAAATGGAAAGAAGGAAAAAGAAATGGACTAACAGAACAGACTTGAAACAGGTGAAAGGCAGGAAGAAGTGGAGATTGGCACAAAATTAGAAAGGCAGAGAAAGAGTGGAGAAGTAAATTTTCATTCACAACTCATCTGCAGTATCTCCACTGATCTGGGATTGGTGTCACACTACTGTGTTCCCCTGACATACAGTAAGTGAACTTCTGCAGCTCAGCCAGTTAGATAAGTTGTAGAGATGCAGTAGTTAGCCTGCTTTTTCCATTGATCCTTCATACTCCTCCCAAAAGCTAAAGCAAGACAAACAAGGCTTCATAGATGTCTGGGTACAGAATGGGGTGGGGGGCAAAAGGACCAAGAAATAAAAGAGCTGTGCAAGTGTTGGGTGCAGATGAATGATACAACTCAAAGCATAGGATGGTAAAAAGGTCAGAGGCCTAAATAAAATATTTTGAAGATAAACATAGCACAAAGTTTTGCTTGACTGGTTGAATATGCATGCACATAAGATCAGAAATGGAATAATTTTGACAGGAGACAGTAAAAGCAAAGATCACTATATTGCCTTGTTAAAAGTCCTTCCTTACTGTAATATTCCTTGCCATGAATTCTGGTACTTCATCATTGGTTGGGTTAATTAAGACATAAAATGGTGTCTCCACTGAATGATGTTTTCCATCAGTGACATACAGCATAAATTGGTCTGTGGTTGGTTCGATTCTCTTGTGCCTGGTCTGAACATAGTTAATATGCATCTTCCTCACATTTTCCATTTGAAATGAGGCTAGACGTGGGGGGAGGGGGTGAAAAAATAATGAAAATGCATATTTCTCCCTCTAGCAGAAATAACAGTAGAGATAACTAACAAAACACATACAATTGTTTTGAACAAAGACAAAAAGAAAGGGTTACATAGAAATAAGAGAACATTCATTATATTTACTAGAGGTGGAGCCAACTTTAATGTCAGATAAATATGGAAAGCCACCTTCAACTAGTCTCTCCCCAGAATACAGTGAAATCCACAATCAAGAACAGGATAGATAAGAAGCCCAACAGACAGCTATCAGCATATACAGTAATGCCGTGAGGCACCCCGAAGAAGATACCAACTTTCTCGTATTTAAAGACAAGCGGCCCTCCTCTGTAGCACAGACCTACCTATGCTTATTCCTGCATTACTTTTCTCAAAACCAGGTGAAGGTAATATATTTTCTATGTACCCAAATTGGGGAGGTGATGTTAAAACAAACTGTAAGTCATCTGCATTGGTGTCAAGATCAGTGGCATACAAGTGTTTACTTGTGATAACTGCTGAGGCACCTTCCTGCACAGCAAACGCAAGTCCTGCAAAAGAGAGAGAGAGAGATGATTACTGTTATTTAAACATATTAAATCCCCGTGGTATTTCAGGCTGAAGAAATGCAACTAATAATTAATGGGGAAAATTCTCCTTCAACCACTTGGTACCATTGTTTTCCAGTCAGACCAGTGACTCTTCTTTCTCAGCAAAAGAAGGAAGGGGGGGGGGGGAACTTGCAAAACAATTTTGCTGATAAGCTATTCAGAATGGTTTACGGGCTGCTCAAGATGGGTTGTTACTCTGTTTGTCACAGCGTTAATTGCCTGAAAGCTATTATGAATTGCTCATAATGAACCATTTTTCATGCATCAGTGCTTAATTTCTCTGCTGGGACAATCCTTCATTTTCAGAACATTGCCTGGATGATAGACAGCAAATCACAAATTTGCTCATACATGAGCTGTTGAAAAGTGGTATACTTGCCTACAATACTGGCAAACTAGCTTTATTTTGTAAAATATGAAACAGCAATAAAGAAATATTAATTGGAACGATTGCATAACACTAGAGCTCACTCTGGCAAATGTAGTTGTAGTATTTAGGACACGTATATTATTTCATCCACAGGAGATCTTGTGTGTTTAAATGCAATTTTTGTTCTAAGTCCAGTTAATATGCCTGGTATAAAAGCTTTTAAAGATAAACCTGTGTGAAGGGATTATCTTGAATTTCTAATCCATAATTAATGCCTAGTAAAGTTTAGGTACTTTATAAACAATTAATAAAAATAAAGCAATATTTATAATTCAGCTTTGTCCTTATAGATCCTGAAATATAATCCTAAATATGATCAGTCTTCATCTACTGATCTTTAAATGTTTGCTTTAGAAACTAAAACTTAATCTTTCTACATTTAATTACTATATTAAATGTATATAATGGACTATTTAATTTCAGAGAGCAGTAAATGAGTCATATAATCTGGGAAGTGCTCTTCCCAGATTATTTATTTATATTGTAAATCTGTGTGTGTGTGTGTGTGTGTGTGTGAATGTGAAAACCTATTTGAAGTTTTCTTTTTAAAAAAACTTCCTGGAATATGTTCCCCCTTCATCTTTGTAGCTTAATTATTGTAGGGAAGTTTCATTACACAGAAAGCATTCCTAAATGTAACGTCACCTGCAATCTGAAATAGTGTTCTTTCTGTTATTTGGGTTTCCCCCAAACACAGCTAGAAATCTCAGCTCTCCAGACCCTTAACCCATTTTTAGCAACTGACTTCTGAGTTGTGACTCAGCAGCCTGGAACAAAGTCATATGCAACAGAAGATCCGCCTTGTGAAGTTTACAGTACTCAAAGTCTATGCAGCATTTAAATTCTAGGGTTCTTTCTCCCACTTTTCCAGGACAATGGAAAGCCATTCTTCAAGGCTATGGGAGGCAGTTGGGATGTATAAACATAAAAGTTCTCTTCTGCCTGGAAAGCTCCTGGTTCCTAACTTGCCAACTTCATTTCTAACACCATCTCAGACCATTTTTTATATTACCCTTCCAACTGCAGATATATATCATACCTCGCATTTCAAAACTGATTTGGACACAGACTTCAAATAACAAAAATAGCAATTTAGCAATTCATACAACTCTGGGCTGCTGTTTGTTCTTCTTTGTAGTTGGTTTTCTCCATGCCAAAAAGACCAAATTACATGTTTTCATGTAATTTCATGCAATTCCATTAACATCTGAATAAAACAATATTGGAAGTAGAACAGAATGTGTACTGCAAAAGTCCTGCAACATTTGCATGAGAAGGGCTATGTCAATCACTTTCATGTAGGAATTGCATTTATATTTGCCACAGCAGTATAGATTGCACAGTGCCTAAATTGAAGTGCTGATCTATAGCAGAAGGACATCCCTGCAGTGTCTGCTGGAGCAGCAAGTCCATCTTGGACAAACTCAATAAAACTCAATTGTGAAAAACTGGTTTCTACACTACTGCATTCAGATGGAATTCATACAATCACATTGGAATTTAATGACAGTATGTTAAGCAAATCCCCAAAGATTTCAGCAAATCTTAGAGTGCATTCAAGGGGAGTAGCCCTGGTAACTTGTAACACAAACCACATTTATTGTGTGGTTATTCTGGTAATTAGTCAGCCTTGCAATGGCATAAAAAATATGGATTGTGTTATGAATTGAATGCAAGCGTGACTATTCCAGGTCCTGCAGCACAGCTGAGTTGGTACTGGCCTATCTGGCGTACCACTAATGATAGCATTATCCATGATGGACAATGCTTTTATTGATGGTACTTCACAGAGCCTTCATAGCTCCACTGGTACAGGTAAGAATAAAGATGCCCTCCATCCTCTACCATTCTGCCTAAGTTTTAAATGATAGAATGTGGCAATCTGAATGAGTAAAGAAGAAAACATTTATCTATTTTGCTATATGCTAAATTTTGCATGTGTCTACATAATCGCCATTCCCAGCTTACCAACTAGACAGATATAAAAAAACAATAATATTTTTACCAGTGGCAATTGATGGTGGCTGGTTGTCAACTGGAAATATTGTGATATTAATATCATATACTGGAAAGGATTTATGATGTGGCACAGGAAAAAATGGAGGTTTATCATCACAACAGGCCTTTACATCAGGACCAATTTCATCATCCAAGACAATAAAGGTAAGAATATCAAATATAGGAGCTAAGCCAATCTCACCACCTGGAAAAAAAGAATTTTATGATATTTTTGCAGCATTAGCCTATCATTCCAACAGGAAGTATGAAAATTATTTTCAGCAATAATTATGTAATCATTAATAATGAAAAGAAGTTTAAGAGAAATGTCTAAAATTGTTATGCAGCTATAGTGCATTATTCTATATTTTTGTGGTTAATCTAATAATCACAAAGCTATCAGAAGATTCTACACACATCTTTTCTTTGTAATGCAAATAGGATAAATATTCTGGGGGTGAGGCACTGATTCCATATTTCAGTATTTTCCTAATGACTATTTTAACAACAGGCAGCCAAAAGTAAGAAAGTGGAAGTCCTGTTGCATCATATGGTACTGTTCAGAGACATGTTCCAATCAATCCCTCTGGAACAAAGTAGATTTGAGGAGGGCTTCAATTCCACTGAGCTAGTATTCTTTCTTAACAAATCTGTTATATATAAAAGAAAGTTTGTATCTAAATTCATTAGCAAATTTCACTGTTGAGTTCCTACACCTAATTCAATCATGCAGTTTCTGACCTGAAACATTCTTCCTTATTGGACTACACCGCTTCAGACTGTTAGTCAGAATGGCTGTACAAAGCAGTTGTAGAGAGAACTAAATCAGGTCTTTCAGATTTTGAGAGATTTGAGAGATTTTCACGCCAACAATTCTTCAACAGACTCATGAGGGAAGAATGTCAGATAAGAAACTCATCAACTAAATTGAACTGACACTTCCACAAATGATTTCAAGTTTTTCTCTTTATGCATTTTCCCAAGATGAACTGAAATTCTAAAATGTCGGGGGGAAACTGCACTCACAGAAGCTGATATGGATGTTTTGTCCAGATACAGGATCACCTTCTCTGTCAAATTAAAACCTGTATCTCTCACCAGCATTTGTCATCAGTGAAAGTATGGGTTTGATGATTTAGTATCATCTGCTTTTATGCCATGGAGACTGGTCTCATAAACACTCTGTGCTTTATAATATTGGCTGCTCAAAGAATGATACACAGGCAAAATGGAACATTTATTTATGTAAACCAAAAGTTTATCAATTTTGCACATGACTACTTTTGTTTGATACTTTTCATTTCATTTCTCTTGTATTTTCACTAACAGAAATATCTGGTATTAGTCATATGAACATTATGTAATTGCCATGTCTGCTGCAGTTCTATGTAAAAAGGACTGTTATGCTTTGGAGGCTAGTCAGGAGTTGGCATATAAATTTAATAAAGTATTACTATTATAGTTAATAAAATTAATGATCATTCAGCATGAATTACAGCATCTGTCCCCTGAAGTCTAGCCATATGAATGCTAAGATGCTGACTGCATCCTGACCAATATTTTAAAATATTATAGATTACACGCAACATTCATCTGGAAGAATAAGTAAGAATAATTCTGAAGAAGTGCCAAAAAGATAGTTACTATCCAATTTACTTCTGCCTAATGCATTATGGAATGAAATTCCTTCTTCAGAGGTAATATAATCATTATGAAGGACAGACTTTTTAAAACTCCTTCACTAAACAACCCTCTGGTAAAGGAGAGTACAGTTTAAGGAAAAAGTATTAAGAGTTTATCTTCTGATAAGAGGAGCAAACTTTCATGAAGAAGTAAATTAGTGGTAAAATCTGTAGACAGGAAATAAATTGGGCAGTAAATAAATCTATTAAATATTTCTTGAGCACAGTTAACTCTTGCTTATTCCAGTATTCAATGTCTTTCTTTTTTTCCATAATTTTTTTTCCCTGGGAAACATAATATATTGATTTTTGGATGTAGTGTAGCAATGCTGCATAAAAACAAAAAGAAATCACCAGAAAGGCCCTTTCCAGACAAAACAGAGTCATTTTTGTACAGTTCAGAAGGAAGGATCAAGTAAGGGGGATAATTTTTCAGGATACCAGTAAAGAATCAAGCCTCTATATAATTAGTGTCAGTCCTATTGGGCAGACCAGACTAAGAAACCAATGTCATATGGGTTTAAAACTACTTTTATTAGAACACCTATATTAACAGAGGGGACGTGGTGGCGCAGCGGCTTAATGACGCTGAAAGTTGCCGGCCAGAAATGGCTGATGCTTCGGCGGTTCGAGTCCAGCCTTCGCGTTAACAGGGTGAGCTCCTGTTTCCTCCCCAGCTCCTGTCAACCCAACAGGTCAAAAACTCACGTGAGTAGATAAATGGGTACTCTCACTCCGGTGGGAGGAAAAATGCTGGCGGCGCCTTGCACAGAGAGACGGGAGCAGTTGCCGGTAAGCGCGAAACCGTGCTCGCCCGAAAAGGGCGCGAAGCAATGGAAACCCCGCCTCCTGCGCTCGCCAGCTGGGCTCTGCTCTAGGAAGGAGGCTCTGGCAAACCATTTCTGAAAAACAATTGCCTTGAAAACCGCAAGGATTCGTCCAGGCAGTCACTGCAGGGTCAGTAATGACTGAGCGCAGACAAAAAAAAAAAAAAATAGTAACAGAATCTTGCAAGCCTGCATATGCTTCCCTCCTCCCTTGCTTTATTTTTGTGTGAATTAGGGAGAGTCCTGTTTGAGGCGTTTTCTTAAGTTTGTTTTTTGGAATGGGTTTAAGCCATGCTTGTCTGATCATTGCCTTGGTAACGGATCTTCCCACTGTCCTTCAAGACCATTCTCTGTGCCTTCTACAATTAATCCCATGCTTTTACTTACTTGTATGTTCATATGTCACTGTTCCAGAAACCACATCAGCTTGGAGAAAGCGATCTATCACAAGTCCACCTTTCTTCACAACCCCATGCTTAGAAGGTTGTGCAACCATGAACATCAGCTGCATGTCTTCACTATCTTTATCAGTAGCATAGAGGTTGTCTGAAGTGATGGGCACTGCCTGTCCTTCTGGGCACTGAATGAAGGGAATGAGGTCAGCGTTCATCACCGGGGGCTCATCATTTACAGGAATTACCTAGAAAAGGATGTGCATAAACAGAGGATTGCTTCTAGTTATATCATGTGCCATGGAATGGATATTGTTGGTGAGTGAGTTAGGTTATCATTCCTCCCTGACTTCCTGTGCAATCTCGAGATTGGGAGAAATCTCAGAACAGGTCTGAGAGATAAATGGGAGCTTCAAGGAAAGGAAAGAAAATGCAATGTCCAGTGCATAAGCAGAAGTTAGCCTGTAGTGACCTTCTGTGTAAGCCACAGTGAGCAAGCATGCCTCAGCTAAGGCAAAGAATAAATTACAGTAGGTTTGCATTCAATTAATATCTGAAAAACTCCTACTAATGTCAACAGATAAAATATGGAGAGAAATGGACAAAAAGATGAGGAAGAAATTTTCAGATTATACAGCCAGCACAAACTGCTGTGCCTATAAACTGTGAACTACATGCTTCACAGATGGACAATCCTAGGATCAAAACCGCAGGGCAAAAAGCAACAGTCAGCTTCTCAGGTAAGAGCATATTAACATTTCCAAAAAACTTTGGATATTGCATTCCATGGGATAACTATATGTCATGGACATATGTTGGCAATCTAAAAAAATACTGTTTTCTGGAAGGAAAGAAACAGCTTCAAGAGTGGGAGATGGCAAGTAAACAATAAAAAGACAAGTGGGTTCTTACTCTTTTCCCAGCCCATTGTTCCTCTACTTATTGCTCCCTCTACTGTGGAACATATGAGGGTTATGCAGTGATCTGGATTTGAAGGGCAAAAAGTGATGTGTGGTGCGAGGGTGGGTGGGTATGCACACAGGACCTGTCAAGAGCACCTCAAATGAAACACATCTTCTCCTGATTTCATGGAGGGCACTTCACCTTTCAAATTCAGATCTCTGCACAGTGCAGTGTGTGTATTACAGAGGTGCAAGCCCCCACGAGCAAAAGGTGACCAAGAAGCAACCTACCTTCTTCCCACTTGAAAACTGATCTACTCCTGTACTGTTTCTACTGAAAGAACTGAAGAAAAGAACAGCACCTAGATTCCACTACATGCGGTTGCACCATAGTAGGCAGAATTAGCCTTTTATGTGTACACTTAAAAAGCATAATCTACATATTTGGATTGATATTTTCCTGATTTTACAAAAGAAAGTATCTAATCATTTTGAAAAATCTGATTTGTAGTAATTTAGGAAAGGTAAAAGTGAACCCAGATAAAATGCAACATAGGCTTGGTTTGTCTAAGTGGCTTTTGCTGCCTAAACATACCTGGGGAAACAAATCACTCTCTTACTGACACATTGCATTTTCTTCATCATTTAATTCTAAATGAAATTCATTCCTGACAATAGAGGATAAGCTAGAACAGGTGCAGGTGTCTATTGACTCCTAGGTACTAAATTTGTTGCCTAACGAGTACTGTCACATAAACCTCCAAAGTGAAGAATAAACTTCTTCCTGTCTTCAAATTCCTAGTTGCTGAAACAAATTGCAAATCCCTCTGAACATTTCACTTTTCTACTGGATGTGTGTTTTCAGCAATCTTACACTGACCTTCACATGGAGGATGAATTCAAAGGAATTGATGCCATCTGTAGCCTCAAAAAGAATATGATCTTGTGGAAACTCTGAACCATTATGATGGTACCTATGGGAATCAAATTATAAACTTATGTTTGCTGCTACTGGCACTTCAACTGTTTCAATAATGTCCTAAATTCTGTACATGTCACCAAATTCAATCTTCTCTCAAAAGAGCTAAGATACCCCACTCTTCATTAAGGGGCATCCATGGGTGGGGGGATGTCAAAAAAGCAAAGATGCCAGGTACTGCTGTAAAATAAAAGCCCGCCCTTCCATTTTTTATATGCATGCAATGCATGTTAAAAAGGAATGGGGCTTTGATCACATGGTCATAGCCACCATCTTGACATTTTTTGACTCACCCCCCCCCCCTCTTCTATTTTGAGCCTTTTAGGTGTGGTCAGTTACAACTGATGTTATCTCATTAGACATTAATCATGCTACCTGAGGATCATGGAGGTTGTACTCCAATACATCTGGATATCACTATGTAGGAAGGTTGGGTTTCCAGTTGTAAATATAGAATCTACTGTTTGAAATGAAATTGATGGGGAGAATTTTGGATCAGCTTGACATGCTAATTTTGTATTTTCAAAGAGTTAATGTGGAGAGGAAGGGAAAGAATTGAAACATATTTGCTCCCCAATGAACATATGATGAGCCATATTTCATCAACATTAGATCAATTTGAAATCAGGCTTATGACTGCACAGCAAAAGCAATTTGCTCTCTAACCTAACTTTGGACATCTGCAAGTCTTCACAGGTCAGCCAATCTCTTTGATTCATAGGAACTTCTTCTAACTCAACAGTCCCATGAAGAGGAAGCCTAAGAAGGTGGATATGTATGTTTTCCAGTTTGGTGTCCACATCTGAAATCAAAATATGGCTTTTGGTAATGGTGCTCAGGCCTCCTTCTTCTACTTTCAAACTATGTGTAAGCACCTAAGCAGAAGAAAAGATACAGCAGTTGCCAATTCATTCAGATTTTTGCGTACAGTACAATAATCTTTTTGTAATGAGGCAATTCTTTTCATAGAACACAGTTCTGCAAGCCCTGAAAAATCTCATCTAGGAAAAGGAGCTTTACATTCTGGATAGATCCTCCACAAAAATTTACTCAACTGGTATGAAGTCAGGCTTGAAGAATGTCAGCCTTTGTGCCCAAAATGAAAAACAATAATTAAAAAATATTTTTCTGAAATTATATTTTCTAATTGTAGAAGGTAGGGCCTTGAGTTACCGCTCATTATGGAGTAACAAAATCCTCTCACTTCAATTCCACACAAAAAGGATATACAGGTGAAACTCGAAAAATTAGAATATCGTGCAAATGTTCATTTATGTCAGTATGGCAACTCAAAAGGTGAAACCAATATATGAGATAGATGTATTACATGCAAAGCAAGATATGTCAAGCCTTACTTTGGTATAATTGTGATGATTATGGCGTACAGCTTATGAAAACCCCAAATTCACAATCTCAGAAAATTAGAATATTACATGACATCAATAACACAAGGATTGGAAATAGAACAATATCGGACCTCTGCAAAGTCATTCATATGTACTCAGTACTTGGTTTGGGCCCCTTTTGCAGCAATGACTGCCACAATGCGGCGTGGCATGGATGCTATCAGCCTGTGGCACTGCTGAGGTGTTATGGAAGACCAGGATGCTTCAATAGCGGCCTTCAGCTCCGCTGCATTGTTCGGTCTCATGTCCCTCATCTTTCTCTTGGCAATGCCCCATAGATTCTCTATGGGGTTCAGGTCAGGCGAGTTTGCTGGCCAATCAAGCACAGTAATCCCATGGTCATTGAACCAGGTTTTGGTACTTTTGGCAGTGTGGGCAGGTGCCACGTCCTGCTGGAAAATGAAGTCAGCATCCCCATAAAGCTCATCTGCGGAAGGAAGCATGAAGTGCTCCAAAATCACCTGGTAGACGGCTGCGTTGACCCTGGACTTAATGAAGCACAGTGGACCAACACCAGCAGATGACATGGCTCCCCAAATCAACACAGACTGTGGAAACTTCACACTGGACTTCAAGCATCGTGCATTGTGTGCCTCTCCATTCTTCCTCCAGACTCTGGGTCCTTGGTTCCCAAATGAGATGCAAAAGTTGCTCTCATCAGAAAAGAGGACTTTGGACCACTGGGCAACAGACCAGTTCTTTTTTTCTGTAGCCCAGATAAGATGCTTCTGACGTTGTTTGTTGTTCAAGAGCAGCTTGACGAGGAATATGACATTTGAAGCCCATGTCCATGATCCGTCTGTGTGTGGTGGCTCTTGATGCACCAACTCCAGCCTCAGTCCACTCCTTGTGAAAGTCCCCAACACTTTTGAATGGCCCTTTCCTGACAATCCTCTCCAGGCTGCGGTCATCCCTGCTGCTTGTGCACCTTTTTCTACCACACTTTTCCCTTCCACATAACCTTCTATTGATGTGCTTTGATACAGCACTTTGGGAACATCCAACTTCTTTTGCAATGACCTTTTGGGGCTTTCCCTCCTTATGGAGGGTGTCAGTGATGGTTTTCTGCACAACTGTCAGGTCAGCAGTCTTTCCCATGCTTGTGATTCCTACTGAACCAGCCTGAGAGACCATTGAAAGGCTCAGGAACCCTTTGCAGGTGTTATGGATTCATTAGCTGATTAGAGGGGGACACTTTGAGCCTACAATATTGAACCTTTTCACACTATTCTAATTTTCTGAGATTGTGAATTTGGGGTTTTCATAAGCTGTACGCCATGATCATCACAATTATACCAAAGTAAGGCTTGACATATCTCGCTTTGCATGTAATGCGTCTATCTCATATATTGGTTTCACCTTTTGAGTTGCCATACTGACATAAATGAACATTTGCACGATATTCTAATTTTTTGAGTTTCACCTGTACAATAAGTTGCTATCTCCCTCCCCCTCCCATTTTTCAGTTCATCTTGCATGAACTAATTTGTGAAATTAATCTTCCTATCCCCACAATCCATCATTTTTCTATTGTATTTAAATCATCCTACAGCAATAACTGTTATACAGTATATGTTAGCAGTTTTGCAACCAGTGTTTTTTTGCAATGATACTGAGTAGAGGTGGGCAAAACATTTCAAATCTGAAATTTTCTGAGCTGGAAACAGGGCTGTTTTTAGCTCGGAACACTTCTGGTAATGCAAGAACAGGATCAGAAAATTTCCAGTGAAGTAAGAACAGCCAACTGAAGTCAAAACAGATGTTCTGAGTTTGAAAGAAGGCTGTTTTGTACTCAAAAATGTCAAATTTGAAATGCTTAGCAATATTCTAACTTTATCCAGCAGCTGGAGGATGCTGAACATTTACATCTGAACATTTACAAATGGAAGAGGAAGAATAATGGTTGGCTTTAGCAAGGACACTGGAGGAAGGTTAAAGCAAGAGTTCCCAGCAGAAAGCAAAATACTACTTCCAAAATCTACTGAGTTGTGATTCAGATGATAGACCAGCTTTACTTTGCAGTAATTCCAGGTACACTGAATAATTTCTCAGTTTCCAAATACAGCCATCATAAGATCAGAGAGAGGCAGAGCTGATTGTGAAGTTGTAAAGAAACAGACAAATCATCATTTGGGCTTTAACACCCTGCTTATTTCTCATATTAGGTCCTGTTCAACCCAATAAAATTTTATTTCCACCAGATACCCATAGGAGTGAACGAGAGTCTAATTCTGCCCATTTATCCCTAAATTGCCCCTAGTTTTAACAGATTGTGAAAGTTTATAAGGGGAGGAAAAAAAAAAAACCCTCAGACCACATGAAAGAAGAAAAAAATAATACAATTCCAATAGCCTACAACACAGGCAGATTTACCTTTTACAAAAGCTTACAAATGCTATGAGAGCTGGGGAAAAACTTGTAAAGCAGAATATAGAAAGAGGAAAGTTTAATCTTTTATAATCCTGCTGACTCCTCTAACAATTTTTTTAAAAACTGATTTTCCCATTGTCCTGGCTTAGAAATTGGAAAACTGACAATTCCAAAGAAGAATTGACAGCACATGAAATTATAAGGCTTCCTACTTCTACCCATTGATTCCCTTCCTGAACATGTTTTACCCATCCCTGCCTTCTCTGGGGAAAGCCATGTTTTGAGATATCATCACTATTATTATTGTTGTTGCTGTTTTAAAATCCTACTTCAAAATACAATCTAGCAAATGACTCTGAAAAACACCCACATTTGAAAATAGATGAACAAAATCTAAGCCTGGCTTCTCCACTTACTGAAGCTCAGACGTGAGTGATATAGCCTCTGTTTTCTTCTACTTCTGTTAGCATCAGAATCATACCTCTGGAGACTGATTGTCCACTGGAAGAACAGTAATGTTAAAACAGTTTCCATACAAAGTTCCACCATGTTGATTGCTGACGGAAAATGTAAACTGGATATATTGAGGTTCAGGACCAATGTCTTCCAGAGGTGGCATATAGGCAACTTTCATGTGGTTTATGGCATGCTATGAATGCAAAATAATTAAACAAATATCTGTTATATATCATTAAAATCTTCCATTCTGTATCTGCATCATGAATAGTTTTTTAAACATGGAAATACTTTCAACCATACTATGCTTTAATCTATTAGTGCCTATATTTTTACAATAACCCACCATTATGTTTTACATTTCAGTCATTATACAGCTGTGAAAGCTGGTCATTGAGAAAGAGTGAGAGAAAGAAGGTACAAGACTTTCAAATTATGGATTTGAAAATGTTTACTAAAAATATTGTAGACTGCAAGAAGAACCACTCAATCCATCCTGGATCAAATTAAGACTAACTGCTCCCTTGAATTGATTACGAAGAAGCAGAGTTCATGAATTTGATGCAAGTGGACTGCACTGGAAAAAACTACTATGCTTGGTAGGATTGAGTGAAGTAGAAGAAGGGGAAGACAATGGATTAGACAGATGGGTAGGATCAGAGATCACTTAATGTCCTTGGAAGAACTAAGGATTGTTACTGGGGTCAGATCAAGATGATCAGGATCAGAAGGATTGGGCTTGACTCAACAGCACCTAATGAATCATATTTTATATGGCCAATTGGATCAGAAGAATCTGTTTTGGAATTTAATCCCACATAGGAATTCTTTAAAATTAACATTAATCCTGTTATCTCCCACCAATTTTGGGCTATATTTTTTTTTCCTTCATAGTTTCAATGCAGTGCAAACTACTTCTAATCATGTGTAAAGCACCTTGTTTCAATTGACTCTCTTTAAATAAGGTGGGTATAGTGTGTGATGGGCCATTTTGTTTTCAGGTAAACTTTAAATTTAATGACAAACCTGAGTGAATGATGTCAGTGATGGAGTAGAAGGATCCTTGATGAGCTTAGGAATATTATCTGCCATGAACAATTTTCCAGCGTCTGTGTGGCTGCAGAAAAAACTACTGTCATATGTGTGTACGAAATTATAGGATGTTTTGAAAAGTAAGAGAAGAAATACATTCATTCTTAAATGGGACAGAGAGTTTGTTATAACTGCCTCTCTACTCATTATAACAGGTAGTGAAATAAAGATGTGACCAACAGAACGTCTGCATAAGTACTGTATGTAGATATTGATTTTTTTTAAAAAATAAAGCAAGTCTTTCATTTTCATCTATCAATAAATAGCATACAAAGGCATATAATCAAAACTTGGCTGGTGAACAATCAGGGCTATGCAATGCAGCCAAAGGCACGCATTGCAAAGTGCGCTGCTCTGGAAGAATTGGTACTGTAAAGCCTTTACCAGCTTCTCTGTATAGACATCTGCAAACAGACAAAATTTCCACTGAGACTAATAGAAAAGTGAAGCAGCAGACACAGAGACTATTCATTGGCCCCAGCCCTGCTAGTATTTCATAAATACTTGGAGACCTGGATGTTCCCCAGGCACGGGGTCTGGATGTGAGGTGAGTCCATCAATGTGATTTTGTGTTTCAATGGTTTGTGTTAGATTGTTCTTGGGCGCCATTACATTATTATTATCTTAGTATGCTATAATATGTTTGCTGCCCAGACTTGCAGTTGTGAGATGATGACGGCAATGATGATGATGATTACACCTTTAAGTTAGTGTTGACTCCTGGTGATTTCCAGGACTAATCCCTGCAGTTTTCCTGGCAAGATTTTTTTGGAAGTGGTTTGCCATTGCTTTCTTCCTAGGACTGAGAGAGAGACTGGTCCAAGTTCACCCAGCTGTCTTCGTGCCTAAGGCGGGACTAGAACTCACAGTCTCCTGTTTTCTAGCCTGGTGCCTTAACCACTGCACCAAACTGGCTCTCAGGTTGTAAGATAGGCAGCTATATAAATTCAAGGAAGGAAGGAAGTCTATGAAGCATTTCACTCAAGACTTCCAGGGCACATGGCTTCAAGGAGAGGTATTTTGTCTGCCACAGTGTAACTGCAACTGCATTTCAATGCTTTCCATCACCCTGTCTATAATGGTGAGATGTTATGGCAAGGTACCTATGTACTTAGATTGTGCTTGTGGTTTCAAGAACTATCTGAAGCCTCCCAATTTGAATAATCAGATCTGTGCTTTCAAATGCCTTCCTGAGGCCATTTTAGGTCTGCCTACTTATTCCTGTTGGACCTGCATCCTTAGAGTGTCCATTGCCATTGCATTAGCTTGTCATATTTTTGTCTGTATGTGCTGAGAACTTTCATATACATGTATGAAAAAATATTAAGACAGGAAGTGTCTTTAAGTTTCTGCTTATATGTAAATTGGAGGCTACATAAATCTGCTCTAATGTAGCCCTATCTCCACACATCCACGCAGGTAAAATAAGTGGCTGCAGGGAGGGGCCTGAATAAATGTAGAAAAAATGGAAAGCTAATCACCAGTAAGGCCACAGTCAAGGTATGCATAATATAAAACAAACAGAGAAGCAAAGGTCCTTCCAATCTCCCCTTAATAATACTCCCAGCTGACCATCAAAGGCTAGTTGATCCTGAAAACACACATACTGTATATATTTTCTCCTGAGAAGTGTTTATCCCCTGAGACTTACTAATGTGCAGAAGAGAAGAATGGGGGAGAAGTTATGGTATATGTTAGCTCCCTTTCCTGGGTTCCTGTGTCTATGTAATTAAGATGTTTCTTTGTTAAATGAGCAATCTCCGTTTCCTTGACAGTCAGATGACGGTTTGTTCCTGAAGATTCTTTTGGCAGCTGATCATTCACAGGAATTATGCGTACTCTTATTATCTAGTATAACGATATTAAGAAAAATTGTTTTCAAATACAGAGAGACTATCCAAAATGCTACAGTTAAAAAGCTATGGCACTTAGAATGAACCTATGCAACTTGTTGGACCACACACCTCAAGCACAAGGGCTGTCAAATTTTTCAAACACAATCAGATCCTGCAAACATTTACCTAGACACTCTCCCCATATTTAAAAAAAAAGAATGCCAAAAATGTAATGAGATTTCAGCATTACTGCATGTGATGTCACAAAATATCACATGGGCGTGTTGAAATCTTGCAGGAGCTGGTAATGTTGTGATATGTTGCTCTATACATTTTGTTTAAATTAATCTATATTATACTTTAGAAGTCCATGGACACTTTCTGAAATGTTGCAGACATTTGTTGTGGCATTTGCTAGAAGAACTAACCTCAAGGACAGCCAATAATATATTCCACTAGTACTGCATTTAATTTAAATCAGGTTCACTGCATTTTCTATTGGTTTGCAATGCCATTTCTCTACTTGGTGCAAATACAGAGCTTTCTCCAGCCTGATACCCCCTGAAGCCTGAGTTACAGCTTCTATTATCCCCCTCCACCACCAATAAATATGACTGTGGGAAATATGTTGGGAGGTAGTCTTTCCTAGGGTAGGAATTCTGATTAGGTAAATAACCAACCGGCATCTAGCAAAAGTGTGAGACGCACAAAGCAAACTGTGGATTAAGCCATGCGAAAAGTGGGGAGAAGAAATCACTTCATTCTAGAATGCAATAAAGATGCTTATTTATCCATGCCATGTCACATACCTTCAGCTATCAAGACAGCTAGGGAAGGAACCTGACAACATTCATCCATAACATGTAATCATGAATTTGATCTATCTGGGTGAGAAAAAGATCATTCTCATACATCTGAATAGCAGTAAATTCTACTGCGTTCAGTGGGATATGCTCACTTGTAAATGAATTTAACACTACACATTTTGATTACACACTGCATTCTCTCTCATTCCTTATAATAAATTCTAAATCTTACCTGAATTTCTGAAAGATTGGGAGGATCATGGCTATCACACAGAACCAACTCAACTGAATCTTCAAATATTTCTCCTCCTAAGTGATGGTAATAAATTATCCCATTAAATAGATCTTTCTGAAGGAATTTAGTGACTGGATAACCTGTTAAATTACAGAAAGGAAGTCTGTAGCATAGATTAGTAGAGATCACTAATATAAGGGGGGGGGGGGTTTGGCATGAAATCTTAGACATAGGAATTCTGTATTAATTCTGAAATTATTTATTTATTTATTTATTAAATTTGTATGCCACCCATCTCCCTATTGGGTGACTATTAGTAATTTCTTTAATGCTGTTGAGGTACACCTGAAAAGATTTTGTGTTTCTTTGGTGTTTTTCTTTAACACCCCCTCTAAACCAACATTTTACTACTGTTCCCACTTTTATAGGAAAGATATAACATATATTCATTGTAAGTAAACATAATGCTCAAATTCTATGAGCAATGTCTTCTGTTAAACTTTACACAATTATTTTGTTTCTCAGGTAGGGACATTCATAGTGGCAGGAGTCAAAACAGTCAAGATGGTGACCCAATTGTGCAATCAATTGTGTATATGTAAAAAGGGGCAGGACTTTGATCACACAATCACAGCCACCATCTTGACTTTTTCGCCCCCCTCCCTGCAGATATCTGGGTGTAGAACTTCTGGAGAGTGTTGAGGGATTCATTTTACTTTCGAATGAAGTGCCAGAGGCAATATGCCAAAAAACAGATGGGACTAGGACAAATAAATGGGTGGAGTCAGACAAAAATTAAATTTGATTGAATTTATAATTATGGATATATTTAAATATAAATTCAATCAAATATTAATTGATACAGTTGATAAGATTGCACCACTTGTCTTTCAAAAAGTCCCATTCACCTTCCATCTCAGTGACAGTTGTAATTTTGTGGCAACTTAGACCCGTAGCCAAGAGTTTTAGAAGCATGTGGTCCTGGAGTTTCAGGTTGTTTACTCTTGGGGCTTTTGACAAGACAAGCTGTGATTCAGAGTCCATTTGTACAGTTCTAAGAAGGAGCTAACACAAGCACCAAAGCTAATAAGGTGGACAAGAATGAAATCTCATGTGTAGCTGGAAATAAGAACTGAAAAGAACCTCCAGGCATATATGAAAACAGGACTCAAACATTCTGTAAAGAAAAAGAAAAAGGAATAAAGGCATTTGCCCACCAGCGGATGTTGAGCATATTACCAGAAAGATCTGTTTTAGGTTTCTTCATTATTTCTCCTGCTTGCAGTGATCTGGTGATATTGAACAGTATGTAGTCATCGCTAGAGTCCATATCAGATGCTTGAAGCATTGAGCTTTGGATCAAGATTGTTTCTCCTTCATGGACCTCTATTTCAACATTGCTAATGAGAAAAGGGGGGCTGTCATCTTTGGGCAGAATATTGATTGGAAACCTGTGGCGGCTACTGTGATGGCTATCAAAAATCCTAAAGACAATAGAGTCCTTGGTGGAATCACTGTCATCATGATGGTAACGAACAACTCCAGCCTTAAGGTCCAAGACATTGAACATGAATCCTTTTCCTCCTGTCAAACAATAGAAGGGGTCCGAGTCATATCAGGGTCTGTTTTGGGAAATGCACCCCTTTTATAAGATTGTGCAACAGCTACTGAGATGAGATGAGAATCAGAGGATAAACATCAATAAATCTGTTAACATCAGTGTTCCAAAAATTTGCTCAGGAGATCCTATTGAATTGCTTAGAACTCAGGGAATATGGGAGGACCCATCTCTTACTTCCTCATGGATTTATAAGAGTGAGTGAAACTAGGGAAGCATTCACATTTTGCTGATGAGCAGTGTAAAATGTTTTAAGTAAAACAAAAAAAGGTACCAGGGGACTGAACTAGAGGTTTTAGAATGCAAAAGATGAGTCCTACCACTAACGTAAGGCCCTTCTATTAAAGCAGAGGTGCAATATTGTCAATTTTAAGGGTGACATTTGGGTTTGCTGTCAAATGCTTTTCAACTAAGTAAATATTGCTAGTATTACTTTTGAATAATTAATCTGAACCAACATGCTTCAAATTTAGACAGGTAATCCACATTGCAATTTTTCTCTGCAATCCATATGTTACATACATCCCCCTCTGTTACTTCTTTAGATATAGATATAGATATAGCAGAACTTTGCTTCTGCCCTCCCAATACACACCAACACCTATGTCTTTTAAGCAAAATCTCCCCCCCCCCATTAGTAAAACCCCCTCTCCCACCTACAAAGAGTAACACTTTGCATTTCTGCTCACTCTCAGTGGACACTCTAACCTCCATTAGCAGAAGTCCAACAGGAAGTAGGAAATTGAGGCAAAGAGAGGGAAGGAACTCATATGAAATCTTACACTGTGCACCAAGTGAGTAACTTCAACAAAAACAAAAGTATAAATGTAGAAAGGCAAGGGTCAAGAAGCAAACAGATAGGAATATTGCAAGTCTTTTCTGATCTCTGCTCCTTATCCAGTATAACTAGTCACAATGCAAAACCAGGGGGCAGAGGGAAAGTCTGTCCAAAACTTCATGTTTAGGAGCCTGTACTGAACGGTGCAAAATTATTATAGGCAAGTTCCAGTTTTGTTTCACCCAGCACACTCCTGGTTAATCCCTACATCCAGATCAGAGTGAGCACACACGCCACTCAATTCAGCAATATATTTATAAACATCAGCAAACATAAAAAAACAACTGGCAAAAACAGGACAAAAAGCAGAAAAAGGAATGAACAACAGGCAAGAGATAAAAAAAAGGCAGGGAGCTTGTAAAAATAACCTGCATTGTCTCAAGCTTTATATCAAAAGTCCAGAACTTTCCAGAGTTGCTGGAACCAATCTGGTGGATAATTAGCATGGGCCAAAGGGAGGGGCCTTTGGTTATTCCAGCTTTAACCCTTTTGCGTCCATAATGATAGCCAAATAGAGACGGAAAGTGGGACACCAGGGGATCCCTCCTCTGTTCTGCACTATGAAAGAAACAATTTGGTGAACAAGGATGATCCAAGGGAAAAACTATTTCCAAAGCCTTTGTGTTGAGGAGGCTGTACTGAGAAGCAAACAGCAACTACTGCAGACAGACTTTGCCAAGAAGATGGTACCTCTTACAGTAAGTTGCCCATGTTGTAACCCATCTACAGGCACTAAGCGAACACCACTGATATCATCGTTGTCTACAATCTGAAGCTGTTCCCATGTTATAGGGCGAGACTGACCTTCCAGGAGAACAAGACCTAGAAAAGACAAGAGAACTGTTTCAAGAAGATTGGGGGGAATCCCAAAAGCAGTGGTGCAACCAGAGTTATTACACTAATTTGCCTCCAACTTGAAAAATACTTAAAATAAGAAATTAATGCAGCATAGTTTGGTCCATGTGTATGGGTACATTTTCATGCATGAAAATTATTTCTATTTATAGGAACTTAAGAAAATATTTATAAACTACTATTTAAAGAAACATTTCATTGTTTTACATTCCACATCACTTGATGTCTCTATGCTTCACTGTAGAACATCTGTTCTTCCTGTGATGTTATATTCATGTTGACCTGTTTATGCAAGTAGATCTCCCTCACAATTGGGGGAAAATAAGGCTGCCTCTATTAGCCCCATATTCACTATCAGGTTCTTGCTAGCTCTGCTCCATCTTCTCTGTCAGTTTCTCAATCTTGGTAATTTTAAAATGGGAGGACTTCAACTCCCGAAACTGCATGGTCAAGTTTTTATAATACAAAGGAACCCTAAACACATTAAACAGCCCTTATATCTACAAAGTGGATTCCCTGATCACATGAGGAAGAATATCTGAACACTGCTAGTCAGATCATCATTGTAAGAGATGTGATGGGCTCCCCTTCACTGGATATCAGGCATACATTAGGGCATACAGTAACAGATAGAAAGTATGCCAATATGATGTAGCTCCATTAAATGTAAATAGAAAGTTTCTCCCTCACAACTACTTCCCTCTCCTTCTTGCAGCATTTTTCCCTCATAACTACTTCTCCATCCCCCTTGAGATTGCCCCAGTTGGAGGTCATGCTGTCAGTTTGAAAAACACTACTTTCTTGCCAGAACATCTTGGACCAGCTTCAGATCGCCTCAGTAGCAGATTGCCTACAAGATGGAGGCTCCGTTGTGAGGACATGTCCTCAGTGAATGGTCAGCGGAGCACATCTGCACCATGGTAAACACAATGTGCAAATAAGTCCTTAGGCAGCCATCTGTTATGGATGCTTTCCTGTGCTGAGTAGGGAGTTACCCTGAATGGCCTTATGATTTCTTAGGAATACATATTAATATAGAACAACATTAAGAATTGTCCCATAGGTATTTCCACTCCATTGACTCCATTGTGTTCAGTATTAACTGTTTGCTTAAAACCACTTTTTTCTCTGCACATATTACTACTTTCCTCCAAAACCAAGAGAAATTAGATCTACTAGAAACCTCACAGGTTTATTGCATTTGATCTTGCAGGTGGTTCTTTGTATTTTTATCAAAGATATTGTGACACAAAAGAAATTCTCACCCATGTTCCATGAAACCCTTGGTGCATTTGTATCTGCTGTTCTTACGGAGATATAGAGAGTAATTGGCACGCTTCTTTCAAAGTACAAATCGTGAACCTCAAATTCCACCTGTGAGATAAAGCAGACACAACTATTTACTAAACATTATTGTCCACTGTGCAAAGTGTAGTTCAGAATGTTGTTCCCACAGCAGCTAATGGGATGCTATGGGAATTGTGCAGTTGGGACAGGAGCAAAACAATGTCATCCCATCCACCTTCCTGAAGAAAAGACAGCTGAGGTAAACTGACTTTGATAATGGAGACAATCTATAGCAATCATACCTAGTAGCAAGTAAGAGCTCTGTCCCCCATGACTTTGTCTAATCCTTTTTAAAACTCCCAAAGTTGGTCATGGCTCATTATTGCTGGGCAGGTCTGATTGATGATTCTGTGCCATCAAAATGGTGTCAACTCTTAGTGACCATATACAGTGGTACCTCGGTTCACGAACTGAATTCGTTCCACGACTCTGGTCACGAACCGAATTGGTCGTGAACCGAATCAAATTTTCCCATAAGGTTCAATGTAAATATGGTTAATCCATTCTGAACCATATGTTTTTTGTTTTTAAACCACAAAAATATGAAACAAAGTACAGTACGGTACAGTATGAAGAGAGAGAATACTAACCTTGCTTGAGGCGACTTCTGGCATGGAGGACAGGAAGGCGGGTGGGGAGGCGGTTATGGTTTGGAGGGAGAGTCCCCCTCCCTACAGGAAGCCACGACCACATGTCACAGCAGGGAAAATGGTCGTGGGTCATGTTCGTCACCCGATGCGGAGTTCACGAACGGAAGCAAAATTTTGCGAACGGTGCTGTTCGTGAACTGAATTGTTCGTGAACAGAAGCGTTCGTGAACCAAGGTATTACTGTACACAGATCTGCTCCAAGCTGAGGGCAGATCCAACATATACTAGAGAGAAATGGTAATTTACAACCTAGAACATTTACAGGACCAATAATTAGGGACCACATTCTTTGTGACAACGGTTTTCAGCATCCCATTTTGAGGTGAAAGGGAAGAATACTTTTATTTTCTTTCCATTAAATCAGCATAAGGATCTAAGGTTTCACATGTAAGTCATTAATTTTACGTTCCACAAGAGGGAGCACTGATTTTGCAACAGACTCAGACACTAGTGAAGAAAGGCTTCTAGTTTATTGGTTAAAATCAGAAAGAATCCTTACACTGACGTTGAAATACAGAGTTGGTTCCACAGCCATGCATGATGTTCACCTGATTTTTTATAAAATGATCATTTAACATTTGTCAGCCTGCAACTCTTTTAAAAATCATGATGAGCAAAAGATAATATGAAATGCTTTCTTTGCTTCCTAGCTACCCCAGAACAACAGTACTAAGCAGTGAAATCCTCACAGGATCTTTTTACTGTACATGATGTACTGTTTGCTCAGGAATGGGGAAGATTTCAAATACAAAGGAAAATGCAATACTGGAGCATCATCTTTCTTTCAATTACCTCATAATTTCTCCTCTCTGTATGGCTTCTGTTTGGAGGCTGATATGCAATAAGCATATTATCAAGGCTGGTCCACGTGAAGGATGAGACAGGTTTGGTGTGGTCTTGCAGATGTGTAATGAAGCCTTCCTGGGGTGGCTGGGTAATGTTAAAGACCAGCAGAGATTTGGGTGTTTCACTGTCTTCAGCATCCAATATGGCTGTTGATAGGGGACTCAAAATGAATTGGTCTGCTTCTAAGATGAACATGGCCATGAAGGCAGGTTGGGGGGCCTGGTTAGAAACTGCACTTTTGATCTGAACAGGAAGCCAAGCATATTCAGACTGTGGAATAAGAAAGAAGCAACAAATTAGATCGCCAGCTGTGAGAGAAGAAATCCTCATATTCATGACTTCTGCCATTTCTTAGTTGCTGCACCAGTGATCTCTTTTAACATTAAGTGAATAATATAAGCCATCTCCACTTCTGACCATGGTTTATCCAGGTCAAAGTGAAGGGAGACACTGAATATGAGCACTGCATTTAGCACAGCAATAGAATGGTGAAAGGTAATTCTCACACAGTGAAAAATCTGACCATTACAGATACAAAGACCAAATGGAGACAGGCCCTCTGTAAAGAGAAGGCCAAGTAGTCCATTAGGTAAAGTGGAAACGAAAATTAACTATAAGAGGGTTTGAACATTGTTTCTACATTTAGGGCTTATTCTTTAGTTATGACTTTTTTTCTTCATTAAATATTATTGATATGAAGTTCTTGGATTTCTTGTGAACTTACCTAAGTGTTTCATTTCCATCTGTGGGATAAAAACTGACAATAGTAAAAACAAACAACAAACACTAATCTCCAGGAGATTTAAAAACATATTTCTGCCTTTTCATTGCTGAAAATGTATAGTGATACAGAGAAGCCATGTCATAATAAAACCAGTTAATTGCTACTATATTTATACTTAGAAATACCTTTGCTATTTAAAAAGTGAGTGACTAATGCCTGATGGGTCCATGACTCACATTAGGGGAAGAAGCTGTTTAAGGGTCTATAGAGCCAGCAAAGGTTCAAAGGGTTTAAATATAAAGTACCAACTCATCATCTTCGCTTTCACCTTCTGCTGCTTCACTGATTGAAACTGAGTTTTTTCTCTCCTCCCAAGTACATCTATTATTCCAACCAGATATTTCATGACAAAACAGTCACCCAGGAAGTCTTATGTTCTCTCATTTGGTCTTTTTCTGCCTGTGTTCTACAGAATTATATGACAAGGAAACAGAATTGGAGATTGTGGTAAGGCTCAAGAGAAATCAAAGAGGTTGCTGGGTTGGGCAGAGGTATCCTTTCCTTAGTAAAACTTCTAAGATTGTTGTCTGTCTACTGGAGGTTCCTCAAGATCTTCCAAGTTTATGGGGTTTTCTGCAGAACCCAGGTTGGGCTGGATTCTGATACTGGAGAAGAAGTACTGTTATCTAATCCATAATGTCTGCTAAGTTCACAACACATACTGTGATCATCATTTTTTTTTAAAAGTAGATTAAAAAATTGTGGAAGAACATCTGAGACTACTTTAAAATATGAGAGCCAAAACAAGTAGGCAGTCCATTGCAGTTGGATTTGGTAATCCAGAAATGATTTTCTGGAACAAGAACACAATCACTCTGGACTACAGAAACAGAAACATTTACCTTATACAAATTCTTGCTTCTGGTATCAGTGAGATCCAGCCTGATGGGAATGTAATCAATATTAGGTGAAGGAGGGTCCAAATGTTGGTATCTAAGTCCCATCAGAAGAAACTCATCACAGCTCACTCTGATATTCTGAACGCTCTTCAGGCCTGAAACACAACTCTTAATTAGACAGTTTCAGCCATCCTACAGTCCAATATTGGTATAGATAGGTCTGAGGAACAAAATCCAGGAATACAGTTCTAAATCAGAATGCCACCCTTTCTTATTCACCCATGGGATATATCTCCCAACTGTCATCAGGCACACTTCCAGGGCATTTTTCATGGAACTCTTTGAATTGCTATAAACTTTGGCAAAACAAAGCTAGTCAGCACAAGGTGGAAACAGCCATTTTCTGTTCACATTTCATGTACTTTGAGCATTTGTAGTTTCCATAATTATTAAATATCCAAACCATACATCAAGCCATATGTTATGTGATATACAGGTAAACTCCCCCTTTATATTTACTTTACAGTAAACTAGTGAAGTCCTGATCTGGGTAGTACACAGATTGGGAGGGTTGTATCTTTCTTAGTCACTTTGTTTTTCAAATTCCTATTCCTCCTATGTATTAAAAATTTACTTTTTTGTGTGTTGTAAGTCAGGGTATATCTAAAAGATGCAGCTAGGAGAGTAATATTAGCCCTTCCTAATTCCCCTTAGTTCTCACAATCTCGATGCAAAGAAGTAGACTTAGTCCACAGAATTTTGCTTTTAAAAAGAGGATGAATTACATGCTATCTAATTAACATAATGGCTTGATAAAAGAAATGGTATTAGAATAGCCTACTCATTTGTAAGATCCCTAATTATGGACCTCTCTCCCAAAGAAAGGTAGTCTAGTGCTCACAGCATTAACTGTTGGTAGCTGTGCATGTGTGAAGAGCTCTGTGTTTGAAAGGCACAGATGGGAAGAGGGAATAAAGTGTGTGTGTATGTATAAGTATGTATCTGAATGTATGTGTATGTATGTAAACATATGTAGCCATATGCATGCTAGCAGATGCAGAACCAAAGACCCAATCTGGCACTTAATGTGGCTTCCAGGGAAACAAATATGCAGATAGTATTGAGATAATATATATTATCTCAATATGCTTTTTTAAAGCATGACATACTGGGTGTATGGAAGGAACTTTGTGGCTGATCTCCTCTAGGTTCTTCTTCTTTGGTTTCTCCAATAACAAGTTGCCCGTGGGCTGGCAGAAACGTCTCTAAAGAATTCAGGCTTATAGTGCATTCCAAGTTTATCTTCCTGTTGTAGTCCAAAGTGATTGTGTTCTTGTTAATTATGTTAGACAAACCATGAAACTCAGGGACTTCCAAAGCACTGGAGCTCATCTTGATAATATTACAATCTGGTTCAAGTATCTTTACAAGAAGGGTGACTATTTCTGTGAAAGTTTCAGTTTCTGTAAATCTGCAAAGGATAAGGAAACCATAAAATCAGAGTTCAGGAAGCAATAGTAAAACATCTATATGAAGGGTGAAATCCACAACAATTAATGATTGATCAATCATGACAAAAACCATCTAAAATGCTGGCCAAATTATGAAAATAAAATAAATGAGAACCCTACATTTTGTCTTTTTTGGCACATGGGGGGGAAAGTAGCAGAATTCTTATGAATAATATTAATTTTTCTTGTTAACTTTACAGAAGGATGGAACATGTATATTTCATGTACCCCTCGACACATGTGCTACTCAGGTGTTGCTTACCTGTATAACCTCAGCATGACAAAGTCTTCATCAAGAATTGGGCACCCGTTGTGAGTGTACTTGACTTCATTGGGAAGAAAATGGCAGTCAAACACCTGTTACATAAAGACTATATTTAAAGAGGGGACAGAGTATTATAGACATTTCTCTTTTATCATCATGCCTTCATATCTTGAGAAAGATATATTACAATGATTTTCACAATTAAATCATGCAGGATAAAGATGAGAACCTAACAATGTAGTTGAGGTAGAATGAATATTGTTTTTATTATATTCTTTAGAAAGTTGTAACATCAGAAACTTGAGTAACCAATAATTGTGGAAGGATTCTGTAGATTATTGCTTTTGCTTTGTCACAGAAGAAATTTTCTCATGAAGTCAGTTATTTCTCTTAAACTGTAAGGACTAGTCCAGGCAGTGACCAAGAGTCAATACTGACTTGAAGGCACACACACACACACACACAAGTAATAGTATTCTTAAACGAGTGGACTTGGAGTCTTCTAAATACATGGATATCCAAGAAAAAATATGACTACTGAAGCCCATGGTCAGATTCTCCCAATCTAATTTAAAATCAGATGTTTTAAGAAACAATTCTTCATGTTTTAGGAAAATCCATCCACTCTCTCATATAACAGGGAAACAGTTCCATGTTATATGAGAGATAAGAGTGTGTTTAAAATGTGTACATTTTAAAGACTGACTGTGCCTCCCCAGTGGATGTCCAAGTCTTTCTTATACAAATGTCTACATCTTCCAAGCAACTGTTTGTCCCTTTTATAATTTATAAACAGTGTCTTGAAGGAGGTAGATTATCATTCCATATGTCATAGTAGAGAGCCAGTTTGGTGTAGTGATTAAGACACCAGGCTAGAAACCAGGAGACCGTGAGTTCTAGTTATGCCTTAGGTATGAAGCCAGCTGGGTTGACCTTAGGCCAGTCACTTTCTCTCAGCCCTAGGAAGCAGGCAATGGCAAGCCCCTTCTGAAATCTTGCCAAGAAAACTGCAGGGACCAGTCCAGGCAGTCACCAGGAGTCAACTCTGATTTGAAGGCACCAAAAAAAAAAGAAAGTAATAGTATTCTTAAAGGAGTAGACTTTGAATCTTCTAAATACATGGATATCCAAGAAAAAACATGACTACTGAGCCCAACATTTTACATATAAAGTTCACTAACTATTGCATGGTCTTATGCTAAGGGCATTTTTACAATTTGAGCATTGTTCCTCTTCTTCCTTCATGGAGGCACTATAGTAACAGCAGCTCTATCTCCTCCTCCATGCTTTTATTCTAATGTTTAATTTATTTTGATTCATTATAAACGTCTTTGGTGTCTTGCTTTTTATGCCATCATCTCTGTCAAGACTTATGTACCAAAAATGCTCTGAGAGTCTCTGCCTATTATGTGGATGGTGATGGGGAAACTCACTCAAATTCAGGACTCCCAAGTGCCAGCAAAGTCACAAAACAACCAAAGATCTGTATACTACTAAACTTTCATGTCTGTAACCTTCAACTGGGCGAAACAGTGCGTCATAGGGCAACAATTTTTGTTTTTGTTTTTAATAACATTTTTATTAAAGTTTATATATATATAAGCTAATACAAAACTAAAAGACCTACAGACGGGGAGGGGAGGGGAGGGGAGGGGAGGGGAGGGGAGGGAGGAAGGAAGGAAGGAAGGAAGGGATATAAAAGATTAGTTTCCCCTCCCTCCAAACAAATAAACAAATATATGTATTAACAGTAACTTAGCACCTTCTCTCATATTACAGAAAAAAGTCCTCTTCACCCCTTTTCTCATCCCTAAACAATAACCAAATTATAAAAAATATTCAACAATCAATCTAATCACCAAAAGCATTAAGAGTGCCAGTAATAATAAATAATATATTTTAAGTTTAAACAAATACGTCTATTTTGCATTTTAACTTCTTAATTTTTTTATAGGGCAACAATTTTTGAACCAAGGTACCTCAAATGGGCTAACATACAGAATGCGTCCAAAGTCCATGGGATTGAAATTTGGGAAATTTGTGGCCGCTTCAGCACTGCTGCGTGGCCATGGTCAGCCCAGGTTACATGATTGTCATGGGCATATCCCCAACCTCTTTCCCGCCTCTCTCTGTCCTCTGTGCCCAATTGGCTGGCAGCAAGGCCTGATGGGTGAGCAGCGATTGGTTGCTTCGGAAACGAGGCAGAAATTTGAAGAGATTTGAAATCTCTTAACGCCGGTGGGTACTGAGGAAAGGATGAGGGAGTGACTTGGATGCCTGCTGGCAAAGTAGAGTTGGCTGGGGGTGCCAGTGGTCGATGGGTGAGCCTTCTTCCTCCCTCAAGGGAGGGGGTCCTTGGGGACATGCCAGAACAAGGCGCCAAGGTGCAATTTTCCTCAGGGTCCACAGCTCCCTTTGTTCCACTTCCGAGGAGGAGGAGGAGGAGGCTTCACTGGGGGATCTCCTGAGAGTCATGAGGGGAGGGCAAATGACACAAGCCTATATTATATCTGGGAAGGGAGGAAGGAAGGAAGGAAGGAAGGAAGGAAGGAAGGAAGGAAGGAAGGAAGGAAGGAAGGAAGGAAGGAAGGAAGGAAGGAAGGAAGGAAGGAAGGGTTTCTGATGCTCCCTGCCAGCTTCCCACAAGCAAAGTCAATGGGAAAGCTAGCAGCAAGTCATAAGTCGCTCACACTCCCACTGCTTTTTCACCCTCGGTAATTCTGTTTTTCTGTTTAGGTAAGGAAATATTTCTGCAATGATGACCCAACAGTTCACGGGTTGTCTAGTTGATAAACTAATTCCTCTCCTACACTGTAAAAAGCAAACGTAGCTATCTTGGCTACAATGAGGAAAACAAAAAAACAAAACAAGATTCATATTAAAGTGGAAGAGCTTTACTGAAGGATGGGAAGATCTAGAGTAAGCCTTTGAGTCCCCAAAATCTTTTATCTAGGCTTTTATAAATTATATTGTAATGGAAGCCCTAAAAATGATATTGTCTTAAATTGGAATGTTTGAAGTTTATTATTATGTGTTCTATATTCAAAGATGGCTCTCAAAGTTTTAGTGCTTAAGACAAAAAAAATTGAAGTCCCTCATTAAGGTGAAAAAAACTACAATAAACTGAACTCTTATTTACAACCACTTAATGGTGCTCCAAAATTTCTCACCCAAGGCACCAAACTTTATCCTCCTTAATGATAGAACCAGCCATGCCTGCATTAACAATGCCTTTTTCCCATACGCATGACATTAAGAAATACATCTGTGTCCTGAAGCTAATGCAGGAAATGATTGAAAGAAACCAGATGTGCACCTAAATCACTGTAGGCTTATATTAGGTTTAGTGTTTTTGTTTTTTTTTCTTAAAACCATGTTAAGCCTGGTATGTGAAAATGACTTCAGATAGATGGGAAAAGCTCAAAGGCATTTAAATCTTCCCGTTTCAAAGCATTCCTAGCTTTGAGAATGTAGCCTCTTCTAATGCAAAAAGATATATGTACACAGGTTTTGCTTATCCATCAGAGAATAATAGTCATGATATTCATAAATTGTATTTTTTTCCATAAGACATCATTACTTCTTCCTCTTAATTGATAACAAGGGAGATAAATAATGAAAGCTTTTTTCTCAACAGGACTGTTACCAAGAACAGACAGTGATTATAAAGTAGACACAATCTGCTTTGTTAAAAAGAAACATCTGTTTTATGCTACCTAATATGTTTTCCTTTTATACAAACAGGCATCCATAATTGTCTATAAATTTAACAAGTAAAACAAAGGAGAGCTAAATCTTTTCTTAATTAATGTCTGCCTATGCTTTTATTTCCACTTCAACTACTTTTCAATTACAATATGTAATTAAATTGTCACACATCCCTAGCACATTACTCACTTTAATGACAGAAATGAGATCATAGGAAAGGCTCTTCCACAATGCAGCATTTGCTAGTTAAAAGAACAGTCTCTAGCATTACCTTCCTCAACCTGATGCCCTCCAGATGTATTGGGTTTCAATTCTCATTGTATAGAATGCATTCAATCTTATTTTGAGGTCATCAAAGATAGTGAGTGGCCAGTATGGACAAGAACTAAGTGCTAACTTGGCTTTATCCAGGACTATTGTCATGTATTACAGTAGCCAGCTTTGTTGGTGTTGACAAGTACTGCCATCTTCCAGGAAGTCATAGGCTGATTGGTGAGTGATGAAGCAGTGGGCAGGAACAGAATTTGGGTGCCATGGAAGAGGAGTTTAACTCTGTGTTGAGGGAGGGGGGCATTGGAAGGTAGGAACCCAGTTGAGGTCCATTAAATTCTGGTGCTAGACTTCCTTCAAGTATACCCTTTAAAAGCTCCTTTCTAAAACTAGAGCCCCATAGAACTTCTCAGCTTAAACACGTAAATCATGCTTTTCATGCAATTCCATGTGACATCAAGAGAACTAGAATGTTATAGATAAATAAATTAATTTTCCTGGATGTCATCTGCTTCCAAAAATTTAACGGGAAAAGCATTAATATATAATTCTGCTTACACACACAGAGATAGACACATCTCTCTCATCCTGGACCCATATTTTATATATAATTTATTTTCATTAGAGCATGAAAGGCATGCAGCTATAAAATGTTCTGCCCAAAGAGATCCAGTGAGCCCTTTTTTTGTCCAATTATCTCTTGCCAGAGGTTTTTTTTAAAAAAATAATAGATGTTGTGGGTAAAAATGTTCTTATATAAATAAATTTAATTATGTGATATTGCTTGATTTTAATGGTTTTATTTAGATTCTGTCATTGTATTATGTTCATGTGTGGCCTTGGGAAAATTAAAATGTTAATGTTAAAATCAAAATATAAATAACTGAAACACACATATTCAAACACAGATTTCCTGGTAAGGAAAGCTTGGCACATAACAATGGCAATATGTAGCCAGCTGCTGATGACCCCCACGTATGTGCCTTTCCTTTTCAGTTCAGCACATGGTCCATGCATTATTTTTCCATGCCAAACATGCAACAAATAATAATCTGAATGACCCACTGAGAACTACAAGAATGCTTCCTTAAATGGCGATAGATAGATGAAGCAACTGTTACAAAAAGTCTTATTTGTCCTATTCATACAGATATGCGCTAAGTGCAATAATGAACAAACGTCTGTAAAAACAGGATTGGGTGGATAGGATCGGATACGGGAGCAGATGAATGGATGTAATCCCACTATGTGCCATTATTTATTGAACAAGCAGTTTGGGAATAAGGGCAAATACTTCTGGATTAATTTAAACCAAATTCCACAAAGCAATTCATTGTAAGTTGTTAACAAATAGCACTGGATCAACACTACACTAGAGTTTTTGAATTGCTGCTAAAGGGTCACATTACAATGAATGCAGCACAGTACTTACTATGCTTGCATCTTGAGCACATATAGATGTTGAAAAATCACAAAAGATCACATGGGCTTTACAATTTATAGCACTGTGGCTCAGTGTGTTTGCTTTCCTGTACATACCACGTACAGATTGGCTTTGGTTTGGTTTGGTTTTTTAACTCCATTAACTGCATGTGGTGCCCTGGAAATCCTTTTCCTTCCCTCCATAAGAATTCTGAGAAGAGCATTTGGATAAACATAGGGTTCTTTCTAAAATGTGCAAAACAGTGTGATTTGGAACTGATTGTCATTTACTTAGAGTTGAATAGATAGCTCTGAATTTAGTCGATTCCAGTTCTGACCCCCATGGAACTTTGGTCCTGATCTGCTTCTCCAGAGCTCTTGCATGCAATCAAGGGAGTATTATGATCACTGCAACCTCCTTCCCCAAATCCCACCCTTCTTTCACTATGAAGTGCCATGGTGGAAGGGGGGGAGAGTATTGGATTCAATGATCAATATGTCTGCCCAGAAAACTGAATGACTGCAAATATCACCACATTGTCTCTCAAAAACCCTCCGCTGATTTCTATGAAAGAGACAGACCTTAACTCCTCAAAACATTCTCCCATTCCTGAAAATTTCATCCCATATTTATAGGGATAAACTTAACATGTATTTGTATTTTTGTCATGTTAGGCTACAGGAGAATGGACTTCTGTTTTTCTGAACCTCATGCTAGAGCCATACATTAAGCCAGATTGTACTATGTCTGGAATGTCCAGATCAGATTGGATATTTCTAGAGCTTGAAACATGACCTCAAAAGAGATTTAGTGCCCTCTGCCTACCTTTCTTTCCTAGCAGTGTTTTATTAAAAATCAACTCTTTTCTGGCTAAGAACATTCTTTGCTTTTTATTTTACTTCCCTCCCATTTTATTTCCCCCAGAGATTCAATGAACACTTATCCCAATATCCTTTCTGAAATCTATAGAAACAGAACTTTGCACAGAACTTTTGAAAACTAATTATCCTTATTATCAAGAGTGGGTTGGGGCTGATCATTGTTATTGGTTGTTTATATTGTTTTTAGAATTTTGTTATATGCTTTTATGTTTTTATTCTCTACTGTAAACTGCTGATCTTTTGATCATGATGATATAAAAATATAATCAATCAATCAATCAATCTCAGCACTATAATAAACCCTCCCATCATTAAGAGTTATTAAGCACTTCAAAGCTGCAATTGCCCAAATTGGGGGAGCATGGGATGGAATATTCAAGAAAATAGTGCTGGGGAAGATAGGTGAGAATGTATTGTATGACTCATGAGTGAGCCAAAGGATACACCACCATCAAACACATGTAAATGGGCTCCAGATGAAATATCATCTTATGGCTAGACATAAGAAGTATCCTGTTGGATCAGACTGAAGATATTTCAAGCTCAACATCCACTTTCATAGAGTAGCCATTCATGGTTTTCAGAAAGTCTCCACCCCAAACACTGATACAACCACATTTTTTGTTTGTTTACTTTGCTTACTGACATTTCAGAATATGGGCATCAGGCCTAGGGGGTATGAAAATTGGCAAGAGGGTGGACAGAGCATTGTGATGCAAACTCCTCCTTTTTTGAACATGTGTGTGACAACCATGCACACACAAAAAGGGCATGCATTGTATGCTATCTTGCTGGTTTTGACACCATCCCCTCTGACATCATTGCTTCAGGGCCAAGACTGGTAGGCTTTGCTTTCTTGTAATGGATTCCCCCAAGTAAACTTAGGTAGGAAAGTTCATTAGACTAATCAGTAGATGGAAAGTGATATGCGAAGTCTGGTGTATTACTATAGGGTGGAATAAAAAGCATTCCTGTTTAGTATTTAGTAGCAGTTCTTGCACTTAAACAGATCTTATGGTATGCTCTGTACTTGCATTTCTAATCATACCATTATCATATGGTAATTAAAAGAATGTTTCTATCCAATAAAGGACACCATGCTGTCGTACATGAACAAGAAGCTTGTCATAAGCTCTTAAAAACAAAACCACTCTACAGGTAGAAGAGTTTGGAAGCGAAGTTTTATCTAGCAATAATGGGAGAAAAAAACCCTGCAACTCCCTAGCCCAGCCTGCCTTCAATATGTAAGTAGAACCATCTTTTTAGACTAATAGTAGATTTATTGGATGGTTGTAATTCTCAAGCTTTCATACACTTTTCATTAGCCATAAAACTTCATACCCAGACAGAAGCTCAGGCACAGCTCAGCATTTCACCTTGTCAAATAGCAGTAGCTTTAAATAGACTCCATCTCATCAAATAAACACCACGTCACTGTAGTTGAATTCCACGTACCTGCGGAGTCAGCTTCCCAACCCTCTGGGTGATTGGCTCATTCATTACCACTTCTATTTTACATACATCCTTCTCTCTGGGGATGGAAAACTCCAAGTCCTTTTGTGACAGGAAGACAGACTGACCCCTCATCACTTTTAGTCCATGGTTGACGCTGACAAAGGTGGAGCAGGTGGTTTTCAGATTCAGTGCAAAGAACAACAGCACCCAGCTGTTTTCCATAGTGTTTCAAAAAAAAAAAAAGTCTCTTATACAATGAGGTATTTTCTTAATCCTTTCCAAAAACTAAACAAAACAAAAGCTTCAACACCTAATCAAGGGTACCAGGTTACAGTGTCCTGTATGTGTTTTATTAAGGATATGTCCTGCATGACAAACAAGGAGATCTTTGAAAGTATCCTCAGGTTAATAAATGCATGGATCAGTTCCAACCTTTAGAATGGTGAACATATTTTTCCAAAAACCTAGGTGGAAAGAGAAAAACACACACACACACACACACACACACACACACACACAGATGAGTAGTTTCTGAAACAGTTGAATATTCTTTTACATTAGCATCATTATATTTCATTTCCAAGAGCAAATTTACTAAGCTAGTAGTAGAATTAGCAAGATAAGAGTTGGAGGCCTTATCGAGACTGCTGAACATTATCTCTCAGTGTGCTCAGTGCCATCAACCCATGGGCCTAGAAGTATTTTAAGGAAGCAGACAGTCTCATTGAGAGAGGTTACCCCATTATACCTAATAACCATCCTAAAAGGACATAATGAGAAACATTATACATCCACTTTTAAACCTTCACCCTCAACTTGGAAATCTCAGGCATTTTCAGGATTGTCCTAGAAAAAGCAAGTTCCTCAAGAAAAATATTGGAAGCTCAAATAAATCCAGTGAGCTTTAAACTGCTTACTTCTAAATGATTCCAAGATAATGGAATAATCTGAAAAAGGCCATTGCTTTTATCGTTCTTGACTTTCTTCAGTCATGTTAACTCAACATTTATCTGTAAGGCTATCAATGCTGTATTATAGCAGCCAGTCATTATACACAGTATGTTTGCCCCACTAAGGAGTTATATATAGATTGGCAATATTCAGTCTGAAAAGGATACTGCTGATAAAGGAACTAGTTTGCTCACTAAAGTTCCTGCCCATTCCTTAGTGGGGCAGCACGTCCCCAAATATATATTCAGGAGACTGTCTAACACTGATCAACTTCTGTTTCTTCTGACCCCAGATATCAAAGATATTCCTATAATGACAGTCTTTGTTTTCCCAGTTCTCTTAGTTGCCAGAACATGAACTGGCACCCAAGCTCTCAAGTTCAATATCTTGCATCTCCATACAGAGCTGAAAAATCCTGAAGAAAAGCATCTGATCCTACTGTGAGGTTTCATTCTGGCCATCAGAAGATCTGTTCTCTCCCTTGAAGGAGCTCTAAAGGTGAATACATGTGGGGATAAATTCCCAGAGTTCTCAGTTGTCCCCCCCATCCCCTCCTTTATGAACACTCTGGGTGCCGAAGCCAAACCAAAGATGTACCCTCTGTGTGGCATCTTCTGATTGTGGCCCCCAGCAGTCTGCCTACCTTTACAGTCCCACATGTGAGTACCTTTTGTGGACCTCCTTACTGGTCTGCCATCCTCTCTCAGAGAACCAAAAAGGGTGGGAAGAATCTCCAGGAGAAAACAGAAAAACACTGCTTCAGCTGCACACCTTAATTGCCTTTCCTGCTTCCTTATTCTTTTTGTCTTTTTTGAATGCACACACGTTTTTTGGCCCAAGATGAAGCTGAGAAAAAAGAGTTCTATATCTTCTCTAGAAGTTAGAGCTAGAACTGAGGAAGGAGGGGTTCCCTTAACTGGATGCTAAACTCTAAGGCCTCCTTTCTGACTAGAAGTGGAGGTAGCCCTTCCCTGCAGGCACCAGCTCTGATGACCAATAATCACTGCCAATCATCTCAGACAATGTTGAGCTAGAAAGAAGAACTGAAAACAAGTACAAGTGACTTCCAAAGTCAATCTCCCAATGGCATCTTATCTTGAATATCTCTTCTGCAAAAATCTGATGTACCTAGTAGATTCTAGAGATTAGAACCATATATACAATAATCAAAACATCTGACCAAACTTTGTAAATAAGCTTCTCCAATCACTGCTCCATAATAACAATGACAACAAAAACAAGCATTGTACAATAATAACTCACCTGTTTGTCCACAACTATTTTTGATAGTTGCTTGTGGTAAAGACAACCTAGATTAATAAAACAGTTCTTTTCTAATGTATAAATGCTTCCTTGTCTGATTGCTTGATCTTTAGTCTACTCTCTAATGTAATAGCAGGTTTATCTTAATGCTATGCCTGTTATTTACTAAAACCAGGCATAGATAGATGATGCTGATGCTGATGCTGATGCTGATGCTGATGCTGATGCTGATGCTGATGCTGATGCTGAAGAAGAAGAAGAAGAAGAAGAAGAAGAAGAAGAAGAAGAAGAAGAAGAAGAAGAAGAAGAAGAAGAAGAAGAAGAAGAGGAGGAGGAGGAGGAGGAGGAGGAGGAGGAGGAGGAGGAGGAGGAGGAGGAGGAGGAGGAGGAGGAGGATGGATGGACTGACTGACTGACTGACTGACTGACTGACTGACTGACTGACTGATTCCGGGAATACTTCAGCATGTTCAAAGAGTAGCATGGTAACCAGTAAAACCTTTCATTACTGAATAAATTTGGCAATGTCTGTGAAATCACAAACATCTCCAGAAGTCTCCAGAAAGCTCCTTTCATAATCAGTTGACTTGTATACAAAGCAACACACAAATAAAAATTAGGCAAGGACATATATGGAAGGTACAAAGTTGTTGATCTAAACACAGTGCAGTTAATATGAAAGCTACCTGACCCCTGTTTTTAGTTTTATACCATTTTAAGAAACAACCTAGTGGTAGACATAGTAGAATGATGGAGTTTTAGAGGAGCACAGCAAACAGTTCCAACATACCCAGGTTTCTTTTATATCTAGATGAGTGGCTGGGGCAATGTTTTAATGGATCTAGGGTTTGCCACCAAAAATAGAAGTCTAGCTCTATAGGAAGTGCCAACGTACTACTATAGCTTGGCATAACTTTTGTATCTCATGTACCTCATGTCCTGCTGGCTATATAAATTGAATAAATAAATAAATTGCAGTGAACATTTCTTAAGCCCAGTCAGTGTCAGCCCATCAAACAAGAGTGTCCTCAGGGTATAGTAAAAAAGTCAAGATGGTGGACACAAAAGTGTGATTGAAACTTTTTTTTAAGTATATCACACACCCAATGCATTTAGAAAACAGGCAGAGCTTTGATCATATCCATGTGGCTGCCATATTGAATTTTTTAACCATACCTTAGAGACCTCCCCCCCCCCCCAAATGTATGAAAGCGGATGGGATTCCCCATTTAATGATGTCTGTCATTCGCTCAGTGGTTCCCCATTACACAGAGGAACAGAGGTTTCAACAGGCAGTCATCACTTAAGGGATGGCTTTTATATGCATCACCCTTTTATAGCTGGATGGAGCAATTGTCTGCCCACAATAACTACAGGGATAAGACACTGTCCATCCCAAATTATCAAAAATGTATAAAACTAATGCAGAAAATGAAGCATGAGATTCAGCTTCTGCAGGCAAGTACATCATTTCATAATTTGCAGCTTAGCTTATGAGCTTTCTGTTTATTATCATTCTCATGACACTGATTGATTATATTTATCTGTGTCAATTGACTCATATATTTAGATCTTTCCTGTACAGAACTGGTGAGCATGGATATGTGAATCACTTCTGAATTATTTTTTTCAGGAACCATCATGTTTTATATATTAAACCAAGGATGCAAAATAGATTTAGCTCTCCCTGTACTCTAACCATCTTTGAGGTTTAAGTCTGTAGCAACAATAGGTAGTGTATTTTCCATGAATCTCATCATTATATAATTAAAAGACATCCCAAGATTTCTAAAAAAGGATCAGATCATTGAGGCAGATCCTTTTCAGAAGGCTTGGGGTATCTTTTAATTATATAATGATGAGGAAGCCAAAATACTTTTATGGCACACTGATGTTTTATATTCAGTTAAAACAGAGCCCTTTCTTCATTTTAAGGGGGAAAAAATTCTGCATAGCATCTTATTTAATTATGAGTTGGCAACTGGGCATTCTTTAAGTTCTGTTTAGTTTCCTGAGCTACTATTTATAATCACCTGTTATAATGCCATATCAGCAGTCCTGCATAGAAAATGTGATTTTAGGGAAATAAGCTTTCTCATGCTTTGGGGGAAAAAAGTGAAAGAAATAAAATGTTCTTGTTGGCAACCATAAGAATATAAATAACAATTCTAACTTTTTAGACCTAGTGAAGCTGAAAGGTGCAGTATTATTTCCCTTGCATACTGCATAAAAATGCATATTTCAGTTTTCTTTAAGGAAACAAACAACTATCTTCTCAGCTGTTATTTAGTGCAGTCTGTTCTGCCTGTTAAAACAATTTTATGGTAGGGTGAGTGTCATAGAGGAAAAAACATGTTTGCAGCTGGTCTTCCAGAGAGCTGTATGTATCCTAAAATTCCAGCAGAATAAAAATGACTTTGAAACATTTTAATATCTATCTAATGACAAATTAGATGTATCGAGGCCGGAAGAGTATTGACACTTTTGAATTTTGGTGTAGGAGAACACTCCTGAGAATACTGCGGGCAGCCAAGAAAACAAAATAAATGGATCATTGAGCAGATCAATCCAGGGTTCTCATCTGAGGCACAAATGACCAGGCTCAATTTATCCTACTTTAGACACATGATGCAAAGACCTAGCTCTCTAGAGAAGACTCTAATGCTGAGAAAGGTGGAAGGAAGGAGAAGAAGAGGATGACCAGCAGCAGGGTATATGGACTTAGTTTTACAATGATGATGAATGCATAGTTGGAAGACTTGAAAGACCAAGTTAGGGATAGATCATCATGGAGAAAATCTGTGTGATCACCAGGAGTCAAAAACAACTTGATGGCACATAATCAATCAATTAACCAAAAAAGCTAATATTTAATGCAGTGTTTCTCAACCTTGGCAACTTTAAGATGAGTGGACTTCAACTCCCAGAATTCCCTAGCCAAGCATGGCTAGCTAGGGAATTCTGGGAGTTGAAGTCCACTCATCTTAAAGTTGCTAAGGTTGAGAAATACTGATCTAATGACTAACTGTTGCCTGAACGTATAATTGTTAGTTGTGTAGGTACTTCCAGGCAAGATTGTTATTGTGCAATCTTGGAATTTTAAAGTGTCCCATTGCTTCTTTGGAAATTTTCTTTTTAAAAAAAATTGAAAAGAAAAATGGAAAAGTTACCGGTAATATTGATTGCTGCCCCATCCTTGACAGTTTTCGCTCAACTGATTTTCACAGTATAAGCTTAGCAGAGATCTATGTATTTTACACTTCAGAGTGCCACATAAAGTGATGATATAAAAATAATAAAGCAATAATGTCACTTTGTCACCATTTCCTTCCATAAACTCAGTGATATGTGTGGTCTGATACACAAATACAGTCTGAGTTTTATTTGATGCAGTTTATCAAATACTTTTCACTTAGTTAAAGGGCGCAAGGCACTACTTAAAAAGTCACTAGTGACAAAATATTGCTGTTTGTGAAAAATGCTCCTTCTCTTCTACTGAGAACTATAGAATTTAAAAGGCCGTAATCCAATTCGTAATCCAGTCCTTAGGTCAGCAGAAACATACATTACCATCAGTTGTGCTGGTGTGACTCCCAAACGGTATTATGCCTCAGGAACAAGAACAGCGAATGGTGATGTTTTTTTCAGATTTGATGCAGGACAAGTTAAGGAAAGCAACTGGAGGATTTCCCTGAGCATCATCTGCCAACCACTAATCGCTATCCTGAATGTGTGGTGGGACACGTGTCTCCTTAACATACAGCAGGGCAAATGGAATCAGGTGCTTTGAACGAGAGTTTAGCCACCTGTTGAGTTGCCCAACTATCGGGTTACAGGTATGGAGTGCATCGGAAGCACCGCCTCCCGTTCCGCTTCATCCTGCACCCCAATGCTTTTCGCTCTGCCATAAGCTGAGCATTCAGCATGGAGGAAAAGGAATTCTGTATGCTTGTCACAGAACTCACTTGAAGCACCAGCATACAAAGGAAGCTCTTGGGCCTTCTTCAGATTTTAATCTAATGAGGAGTTGAAGGAGGGCCAAGCAGGAGATAGATTGCCTTTGGGACCAAAGACTGAGGAATGGTTCAGACAAACATACATTCTCCACCCTACAGGTATTCTGAATGGTCTTGTTGGGCTCCCAGATTGCACAGAGAGTTGGATTTGTGTTCAGGGAAACCCAAGATCTCTCAGCTGAAAATGTGGATGATGGAGAGGTAGGGATGAGCCTGTACTGCAAGGATGAATTTTGCCTGCAGGTATTTTTCTTTGGGGATAAGTAATTGATGCAAACCACTTAAAAAAAAAAAAAAACTTTGCCCCAGAGATGTAACATGAACTTTAAAAGAACAAAGGGAGCGACAAGATGACTTCCAAACCTTTTTGCAAAGGTTGTTTTGCCTTCTTTGAGACACAAGGCTGTCTTGAAAAAAGTACTGATCCCCTTATCTTAAACTGTATTTAGCAGTGAATGTTTATCTAAAAATCAGAAGAAATACAGCTGACAATTCTCCTTCTCAGCCAATTTTTCTGAAGGCTCTGAAAGCCTGCCACAGGCGTGACTGTAACTGTTGCAATCTAACCAGAACAGTTCATTAAGGAAGGAGTTTTTTTTTAATGTTGGAGGTCTGCCTTTCACACACTATCAAACAACAGGCCACTGAATCCTTTGCAAGTGTGCCTACTGTCGTGAACAAAGATTTAACATTGGGTTTAATAGGAAGTGAAGAGAGAACTACTAACAACCAGCTAGGAAGGACAAGGATTTTTTGCCACGTCCCTTTACCCTAGTGTCAGCCCTTTGAGGTAGTCCAGACGGGAAACCAAAACCATGAATACTAACACTACCTTTATTGTAGGGTTACAGTAGCAGAGTCTTGCAAGTCTGAAAGCGCTTCCCCCCTCCCCTGCCTTTGCTTTCAAGAGAACTAGGGAGGGTCCCTTCTGAGACGCTTTCTCCACCCCGTTCCTTCTGTGGGCTGAGTTATTTCTTGTCTGACTATTGTCTAGGCTGCAGCTCCTCCTCCTGCCTCCCAAGCTTACTCTCACAGCCCATTGCATCTAGCAAAAATGAAGCATGCCTGGTCAGTGCTTTGACTTCAACTAAGTTCTGGCTGAGCAATAACCAGAACTATTCAGGAACAAAGGTATTACCAAACACTGCCTTTGTTTGAGTTTAATGTCACAGGAAATAGTAAAGCCACTAGGCATCTCCAGGCTGAAAATCAAAGCTTTGAAGCTCAGAGAACCCCAAATCCACCCACCTGAGGCATCCGTTCCTAACTAGGAGTGTGCCAAAATGATGAAATGTACATTGTGACATTGTGACACAAGCTCCTTCTTTTTGCAACTGCTGGGTGATGTTGCCCGCAAGTATGTAAGGGCAGAGTTTGTATCACAAGATCACAATGCAGATTTCATCACTTCCCCCCTCCCCACAGATTCCTCGTGCCCAAGGATGTAACTGGGGGATAGCACAAATAGACCTGGCATCAGGATTTTTGCTGACGCTCCTTGTCTATGTGATCTTTCCTTTTTCTTCATATTTTTTAAAAAATCTTTGATAGTCACTGGGGCAGTTAGATGTATACATGCTCACTTTGTTACCCTTCTTGTAAAATGGTTTATTTGTTTAAACAATAATGTGGTACGTGTTCTCAAAGAACGTGTTTCACATCAGGACAGCAAGTAGCAAAGTCTTTTTTATCCCTGTAACTATGGTGGTGCAAATGCAAAACCACACATATTTCACTTTTTTTTTTCAGTTGGAGCTAGAATGCTTCCTTTTAACATTGGAAGATGTGTGTAAAAGAAACTCCCCCTTATCACCCCCCAGAAAAAGACAATTAAACTGAAGATTTAAAATTACCTACATGTATCACTGGTGGAAAAATAGGTAAATTTGCAGAGATGGAACTAATTTAATATTTCTGGAAAGAACTCAGAAGGAAATGCTAATCACACTCTTAAAAGGCTTTATCACTATTTTCCTTCTGTAAGAATTCTGAACACTGAATATTCTTTCCAAAATATTATGTCTTCCCTAAAGATAAATGTAGATTTGTCTTACAACTTCTTCTTTAACAATATCTAGTGTGTTCTTTCTGAGTGTAGAAGAACAGAACCACAAATCTAAAAGCTAGTTAATACTTTACAGAGAAATATGGATTAAGCAGAAGACTCCAGGTCTTACAGATGGATTCTACAAGGTATATCTCACTGCTGACTAAATACACCAAGGAAACATTACACTTTTCTAGATTTTTAAAAATTCTTTCAGAACAGAAGAAAACATTTGTTGAAAAATAATGAGGAATAAAAAGTTAACTGTAAGAGAGATGAAAACAACCTTCAGACACACAAAGGAGTATTACAATCCAGGGTAAAAATCCTTTGTATGGTCAGGATAATGGGCAATTCAGTTCTAAGCAAGTTTAGAAGTAGTTTCTGCTGAGTTTGATGAGATTTGTTCTTTAATCAGTGAATTTGCAAGATTGCAACCTAAATCTCATTAAAATCATTAATATATTAAGCAGCATGTGTGCTGGATTGTAAACCATGCTTGTTTCAATAATGAGCAAGAAGCTATTTCCTAAAACATTTGATTTAGCTGGCATCTTAAAAATATCACATCATGTTATTTATTTATTCAATTTATAACCCACATTTATTTTCTTTTATAACCTTATGCTAATTGTATAAGCCAATCAAATTAATAAGATGCATTCTATTTCTTTGCCTGTTATTGATAAAACCAAGAAAAAAATCTTTCCTTCATTATTATATTAAAAAGTTGCAAAAAATATTTTTGGCTGAGATTTAAAATTTGGCATCTCCCTTGCAGTATGCTAAATTGATTAGGAAGTTAAGCTATTCCTAGTAAATATACTGCAATGCCCTAAAAGATTGCTAAGCCTTTAGGGCAATCTTTATAATTTGGTTTAATAAAAAATATGAGATACTGTGCTGCTCAGCATGTTAGATATGTTGTATAAAATATGTTTCTCAGCTTCTCCCATATGCTGAGGTCTTACTGGAAAAAGTCAGAATCTTCCTTTTTTCCAAGGCTCCTAAAGAAAGGCAGAATTTGTGACAGGGTCAGGAGAACATGTAGGTTGTTTATGACATGTTGTGAACAGAATTTCACTTTACAACATAAGCTACTAAACCAAGATAATTGATGCAACAACTTTCTTTAATGACATTTTATGAGGACATTGTTTCCTCCAGTCACCATAGGTTTTTACCTCCATCACCAACAACTGTTCCCATGCATATGGTTTAGGAAAACTTCCTGCCTTCTGTGAAACTTGAGCATTTACAAGACATGTTATTCTGCAAATACAAAATCTACACCACTCTATTTATTAGACAAAACCACTGAATCAGAAAGGGAAAGAACAGAAAATAGTACTTACAGGTAACTGTGTCCTTTTCGTAGCTGCAGCCAAAGAAGACACTGGCTTGGGAAGGATAAAGCAAGTCACTGACCCAATAATGTCTTGTTTAAAAGAGTTGCAGCAGGAGGAGGGGGGAGAGGAAGAAATCCAAGGAAGTAGGGAGGGGGAAGCTGAAATTCCAGTCTTTCTGGTCAGCTTGTATTTTTCTTTGTATGAAACATCCACGGTAAAAGTCTCGCTGTTAAAGCTGCCTGCTAGACAGCTGCTGGCTTGAAAATGTCCAGAATACAAAGGCTTCAGGACTCTCTGTGATAAGGATGTTCTAAAGATACCTTCAAATGTTCATACTGAGCAATTATTTTTCTGGCAAGAAGCCTTGGACCCTTCCTTTTCCTTCCTGCTGTTTCTGTCCCTTATCACCAGCCATACACCCTGCAAATGGATAGGCTTCCCCCACCCCATCTTCACCACCTCAGTCCAAATGTTCAACCAGTTCAGTCAATCACTCCCCCGTAGTTCTCCCTGATATTTCATTTTTTGATTTAGAAGCAAATTTCAAAGGACAGAGGAAACTCTCTCTCTCTCATAGGGTATGCAAGGTCTCTACCCTAGCTGAGAAATTATGGTTACTCCAAAACCATAATTTGCAAACTGCTGCCCATAGATCTCAATAGTCTAAATTTTGTTATTAGCTCCAGATCTGAGGAGTATTTCAATGGACAAATTGAAGAATGAAAGGAGTTGAAGGCTAAAAAAATAATTCTACTTCTAAAGCTGAAAAACTCCTCGGACATCTCCTTATAATCTTTCTGGGACTAAACAGAGGACTTCCATCCAGATAGGGTGAAGTCAAGTTTTCCATCTGGAGAGAAAGTACAGCACTTCTATGGAAAACAGTTTAAGAGCAAAGCAGGTGCTCTTATTTTGATATTTGGTATTTTCACATGATAATATCATATAATGGCATCATATGTAAAGAAATTAAATATGTTAGTCTATTCTTATATTTATTAAATTTATTTTCCAACTTTCTAAGCGGAGCATAACACTCATGCAGAATAAGAAAATTACAGCAAATAGACTGTAAAGAATACAGAACTAGGGGGGGAAAGTATGTCCTGGGTTGTTGTATGGATATACTTTCTGGGTGCTGTTTAGCAATTTGTAGAAGAGAATTTCAGTTTCTTAATCAAGATTCATTTCCAGGCCTAACTATAGGGCCTTCAAACTGGACCAAATTGAATTGGGCTGTTCTCTAAATTGCATTCCAAATAAAATTCTGCGGTCAATGAGCTTATTCTTAATTCCTGCTTTCTGTCAAGACTGTAAGTTCTAGAATTAGTTTCTCATCAGAATTATGAAAATGTTTTCATATGTTCAAACAACAGAGCATGTCAACAATCAAGATATATTTTGAATCTGAATACTTGAATGGATGGTCTGCCTATTTTTCTCATTTCTCATGCTTGGAGCTTAGATTGTGTTTCTATAACAAAAAACATGTATGTGACCATATTATTGGAGAGAGGAATTTAGAAAAGTAGCAAGTGACATATCTGTCTAGTATACATTAGTAAAGGAAGTTGGGATTATATCTGCTGTACACTATAGGAATGTTCCTCTTTGTTCCTAATCCAATTAGAATTGAAGGGTGCCCTCTAAATCTGTTGGATTACAACTCCCATTTTAAGAAGGCTGCTTTAGATCTATATCTCATAAGCACAGATTAAGCCACCATGATTTTCTTCTTGTGTACCATAAATGTTGATGAACTTTAGTGAAAGCATGTGGCTTTAAGTATTATTTTCGCAATACCAATTTTTTGGAAATGCTGGGTAATAAAGAACTACCTCCATTTTCCATGTACCTCTTAATAATATAAACACATAAAAGGGCTTTATTTTCATTTCACAACATCTCTTGTACAAGTAAAGAATGTACCAAAATAATGAAGGCTGACTGCATTCATAAAAATACTATTTATGCTTGTACATAACCCAAAAAGTTCCTTTCCTCATAGTATGTGCACTTCACAAATGTTTATTAAATTAAGAGGTGAAAATTCTTGCTAACATTCTCTAAAATGCACTGCATCTTCCTCTGATATTATTTTTCTAGTGACAACAGTCAAGTCTTTGAAGCTACAACTCCAGTGCAGTAAATTAAAAAAAATAGTGAATGGTGTTCCAGATTCCTAGTTTAAAGACTATCATTTGAGTTATTACTCAATATTACTCAATATTATTACAATATTACTTCATATTAGATATGAAGCATTTGCCCAATTCCACATGTTTTATTTCAAGTTTCAAAAGCCACATTTGCCCACCTCTGGACAAGAATATCCTTGTATCCAACTTATGCCAAGTCTCATTATATCCCTTTAAAGTTGTCCACCAAGTGGGTAAGGGGTCTCCTAAATTTTGCTCCAAACATTCGAAACATATTAGCTAAGTAACAACTGAACTTCAGATCCCATAATGCATATCCCACCTTCCTCTTTGGCTACAAATACAGCAAGCTTTATCTGAGAATGATTTTATCATTTCAAATCTGTGTGGGGAAAAAAGTGCCTAGTATTTTAAATCATTCTTATTTTACAACTATTTCGTACCATAATCACTTAAATCTCTATGGCTTGGGGAATAATTTGGTAGGATTTCTGGAAGTCTAACTCTAATTATTCTGATAGAAATGATTTTATCTTCTTTTGCTGAGCTGATAAGGATCATAGAGGTAGTTGTAGCTATTCACAAGGAGAAAAAAATTGTGAAATAAATCAGCGTACCTTTGATGGTTCTTTCTTGATAAGTATTTAGAACATCCCTTTTACAGCACTAATGTTACAGAGAAACATTTTAAAGGCTGTGTTTCAAATACAGGTAGTCCTCGTTTAGTGACTGCCTTGTTTGGCGACTGTTCAGTTACAACAGTGATGAAAAAGTGAGTTTGTGACCAATCCTCACATTTACGACCTGCGCACGTCTGTAAAGCAAAGGAAAGCTGAAGTAAGATCGAAAGCACAGTCATGGTTTCACTTAGCGACCATTTTGCTTAATGACCTAATTGCTGGTCCCAATTGTGGTTTCTAAATGAGGACTACCTTTATGTTGCTTTGGGGAAATTATTTCCAACTTTAGTGACAAAACAATTGACCTCTTAATTCATGATGCATGAGGGAAAAGAAAAAAGATCATGTAACTCTCACCTAAAGTGGGTTTTCAACAAGCAGCTAATTCCATTAGGAAGACAGAAATATTTATTCCTATTCTGTAAGAAAGGAAGAGGAGGGAGGGTTTTTCTGAGTAGCACCTAATGGCTTCCTACTGATCTGTCATTATTTTTCCAGAACAAAATTCAAAGTAATAGCATTGTGGAACAATAGCTTTGAACATATAGCATTGCCATGTTTTTGTTATTATATAATACTTTTCATCTACATATAACTGTATGGAACATTTTCCTAATATGTATATATACTGTATACAGCATAGGCCACATTCAGATAGCCAGTTTAATATGCTTTTCTCCAGTCCTGTGAGGCAGCACAAAAGTAGGCCATCATAACTGGCTTCGTCTGGACAGCTGATTTCTATTCTGCCTCAGAAATGAGACCAACAAATGGTGCTGCCCTAACTGTGAATCTGGGATATGTTAAGGAAAGCATTTGGTGGGTGTTTTTCCTACTGACAGGAAATCCATCAATCACTCTTTCAAAAATAGTGTGGGGCTAATGGTGGAGAAGGAAGTGAATTTTGATTCGTAGGTTTAGCCATCAGTCAGAACTGGTGGGAGCGTTTTCCCACCCCTGCTTTATAAGGAAGCTCCACGGTTAGGCATACCGTATTTTTCTGTCAATAAGACACCCCCATGCACAAGATGACCCCCACTTTTCCAACCCAAAATTAAGAAATCAATATTTTAAAGATAGTGCAGAACACATTTTTATTTAGTAATTAGTTAACATTTACCTGATACACTCGGTGGGAGGAGGTCCAAACCGTCTCTCTGCAGCATTATTTCCAGGCTCTTTTGCATAACTGATTACATTCAAGCACGAGTGAAACTGCCGATTGCTTTTCTCTGCAAACAGCCTTCCTCTAATTGGTTTGTTCAGCATCAGCTGACGTCAGTTACATAAGGCTCGTGATTGGAGGAAGTCTGTTTGGGAGACAAGCTATTTCACTCGTGATTGGAGGCTAGCAATAGGAGGAAGCCTCTTTGCAGAAACAAAGTATGGGCAGTTTTACAACCGCGCGGTTCTCTCCTCAGCTGACTTCCTTGAATAAGACGCCCTTCAATTTTTAGCGTAAGGATTTTAGAAAAAAGTATCGCCTTATGGTCGGAAAAATATGGTAGTTTTCTTCCTCCTTTGCTCTGTCCCACCCATCATGCACACTTGGTCTTTCTTGCAGACTCGGGCTTCTCTCACATGTTCTCCCTCCTTTGTCCTCTTTCGTAGCACCCTCTCCATCACACTCTTGCTGTATTGTCTACTCTGCCATTTCACTGAGTCTTGATGCAGTTTTTGTTGATTTGTTGTTGTTATGGCTCTGCTGGGCTTATCTTCTGAGGAAGAGGAGGAGGAGGAGGTAGAGCCAGGGGCTTCTAGGTATAATAGTCCAGGAAGGGGTGATTCAAGCAGTGTTGAGGCCAATGCCTCCACTCCGGCTGAGGAAGATCCAGCAAGCCTTCAGGACCTACCAACAGCCCCTCAGACTCTGAAGTCCAGCCACCCAGGCCCAAGCAGAGGCGTGCTTTAAAGACACAACAGCAGAGGGCTGAGCTTTGCAGGTCAGATAGACTGGCCAAGAAGCAGGGGGGCAGGAGAGGAGACTCTAATGAGTAATGTAGCTCAGCTGTGCATCCCTTTTATAACTTTACCACCCTGCAAACACTTGGGGGTAGAAGCCCTACACAGTATGTGCCATCCCCTACAAAATTCTTTTTGAATGCTGAAAAATCCATTGCAGTCTTACAGGCAAACTGCTTTATGTCTGTGTGCTTTGTATTCTAAGGAAGATGAAAGAACAGCAAGTCACTGGGAAGATCCAGCCACCCCTTTGTTTTCAAAGAGAGTCAGCAGCAGAAGTCTGCTGGGTTTAGAAATGCCTTTCCAGGAAGGCTTACAGCCAGATTGCTCTTTAACAGCTCATGGATGATTAACAAGACTTCTAAGCACCATATATTTACAATAGCATGGAAGTAAAATTCCATTGCCTGAAGGCATTGCCAACCCAGGAAGAACAAGAAGAATTATTGCTTTGTAAAATTACGAAAAGTTAAGAGGAGGATCACTTATGGATCGAGGAAATGTATTCCCCAACACAGTATAAGCACAGCTAATTTTGTAAACTTTTTAATATTTTAAAATCTAGCACCAGTCTTAAAGTTTAGCTTTCTATTCCCTCACCCAGGGGAAATAATGCATTACAGGATGCTAAAGGTGCATTTTTTTAAGCAGAAAAAACAGGGCTGCTATAGACACAGACAGCAGTTTCAGTAGTAACACTCTGACCACAGAGGACAAAAGTGAAAATGTAGCATGGACTAAAGTCTTTGATCTCCTCATTGCCCACTTTCCACATTGACATTTCTACTGGTAGAATTTAGATTCTGGATCAGACTTTTCAGAAGAGGCAGAAGCCAAGAAAAATACACCTTTTCTCCCTCAACTTCAATTAGAACTAGTGTTCATAACACCATATATATCATGCGTATTATTTCTATGAAGTACAACAGCAACCACTATTGTATATACAGTCAAAATCTACCTGATTTATTTGGATGTTTAAGTCTATTTTTCCCTGAAGACTCAGGATGGATAAAAGACACTTAATAAATCCTTCTCTTAAAACCCCTATTTTGTGGCTAAGAAAAAAGGGCCACTACTTTTAGAAATCTACTTATTAACTGCAGCTCTTAAAGTTGCAGCACCTTTTTGCTTCTGGCTTTGTGGAAGCCTGAAAAAGATGCAGCTATTTTAATGATGATTAATGATTGGTAGAGAGAAGCTGTGTTTGGACGGCACTCAAAATGCATCTTCCACATTGTCTTTGAAAAGGATACAACTTTTTCAACTACTTACCTTCTCAAAAATACCATTGATTTCAATGAGGCATACCTCCAAGGTCAGCATGTATATGATTCTATGCATAATTAATTAGAAAAGGGGTTTTTTTCCCCAGTAAATTTGAATCCCTGGGAAACACGAACATAATGGGAGGCTTTCTCAGCCTGTCCTTCGGCACCCAGAATTCCACAGGCATCACAGTCTTTACTAAAAACTCTAGGAGTTGAAATCTACATATCTGGAGGACATCTGTTGGGAAAGGCTGCCCTAACTGAACCAGGAAAATTTTATTTTGATACAAAGACTGCTCTAAGTGGACCAGCACTGTGACCTACATGAGACCTTTTTCCAGTATTGTACTGGTAATGGGAACTCAGAAATATGAGGTGAGACCTTCTGCTGTAGCTAAACACTAAATATCTCAGTCAGTGCAGTCATAAATTATTCTAGCTCCTACAGTTGTGTGCATGCCATCATACAAGACATCCACATGAATGCCAGGTATATTTACTCAGGAGTACATATCTTTCCTCCATACCTGGGCTACAAACATTAAAGAATCCACTAGATGGCAGCAAAGAGACTTAGAAACTCTAATCTGCTGTGGCCACCTAAAGGTTGTTCAGAGTTTTGCAGCTCAGACCTGCATTTTATGTACAGAATTAACATATGCTGTTAACATAAACAACTTCTGCCAAAAAACTTATACTCCCAAAATCTAGCCATTGTTCAGCACTGAAGCCAGTAACATTAATTCAGTGTTATCTAGACAACAACAAAACTTCTATTAAGAGTCTAGCCAAAGGCTGTAGTTTGATCTCTTGAAATCATAGACTTAAGTCAGGTATGTAATTATCCTGAAGAGAATTACACAGGCAGAATCAAAGGCTTCTTACGTGTGGGAATGGATATGATCTTGACACACAACCTTAGTTGTTGTGTACTGAGCTTCACTGAATCGAGGTTCTCATTTTCCACTACTTATTCTCTGAGACTGATGAAAGGAAGGAGTACATGTTTCTCATGCAATGACAGTAAATGAGATTCACAATCTGGTGATGCGTGCTCCCATTTCTGGTACATTCTCCGTGATGAGCAGCTATAATACTATAATAAAATATAGTTTGATGCTTGGGGAAAGCTGTTATGGCTTCTTTTGTCAGAAAATAAACAAGATATACCTAAGGAATTATAGACATATTATTTATTGCAAGGGTGTCTTCTTCCAAGAAATGAAAGGTACAGAAGCTGTAACTTATAGAAACGTTTGTTTCTATTGCCCAATTTTTTTAACTTGAACTGTTCAGAAACATCTGCCTCTCTTTCTTTGTGCGTCTGTATAAACATTTGTGTGTATGCATAGCAACATGCACAGGTATTCATTCAACCATTATGCCATCAAATCATGTATTAGTGAAAAAAACAAAAAGATGTAATTTAAAAGGTGGATGGCTGAATTCCAACATTATTCTTAAATCTAAGTAATGTTTACACATAAATCTTAACAATCTGGCCTGTGCAGTGCTTTGGATGTGATTCTAAAAAATTGCTCCAGCGCACATGGGAGTATGGATGTAGCATGGATTCACAACTGTTTAAAGATCTGCATCTTTTCCCAGGATCACATAGCAGCTTTAAAGGAAAAAGCAAGGCTGCTTTAAAGAGTTGCAGGCAAGTGCTATATTTATGTGTTCCAAAGCACCTTTTTGGAATTGCACCCAAAATGCCATGTATCTTAACATGTTTCATTTTTCTTTCTTTCTGAAATCTTAACCCTATTAAATAAATAGAGCTTTGGTGCCAGGCAATTTGCTTTCCAAATTTCATCATTCATTTTGCTGCCAGACTGTAAATGGTAAATGAAGGAGGTTGCACAATCTCCCCAAAATCTTTGGGGGAGGGGGAAAACATTCTGCCTCTGGATTGTCCATCCATATTTTATGGGAAGTAAGATGCCATGCTGAGATGTTCGTAGGGTTTGGTCATATGAATGATGTCTTCACTTAATGATGCTATAATATTCATATGCTGATTACATGTGAGTATTTATTTAATTACGATCCAAAACCAGTCATAAAAAAGAAACACAATAGGTATAGTAAATAAAAAGGATAAAATTATATGAAAATTCCTCCCCCCCCCCCATTAATAATCAAGAGTCGCTTTGTGTGAGATGGGCAGCTATATAAATGTGATAAATAAATAAATAAATAGGTATCACATGATAGCTAAAGGCTATGCTACTGCAACTTTCTTAGAGGTTTCTGGCAATTGATCACCTAAAAGAAAAGCAGTAATCTCATAATCACAGGACTAATTAAACTTACTGACAAGGGGGACTATGAGTTTCCACTGGTATTATATAATATGATGGCATATAATATTATATAATGGATATTTCAGTTTTTTTGTTCTTAGTCTCTCACAGAACCCCATCAAGTTTTTCATGGAACTTAAGATTCCATAGAAGATTGGTGGAAAAACTCTCATCTACAATAATATTAAAATAGCTGCAGGTGCTGTAATGCTCTATAACAGTAAGGCTGATCTGTAAATTCAATGTATTTATTTCTTCTGCAATGTAAACTATTTATAAGTTGAGTATTATTCCCCTTGTGCATTTCTTCTCCACAAGATCTTTGGCCCCAAGATCTTTGCTTGGAATTAACAGCTAAATGTTCAGTTGGTACATATTTTACAGCAATGCCATCTCTTGCATTTCCCTGGCTTAGTGGGGCTTCCACCAAATCTATGATCCTTTCACTGTAGGACTGAACTATTAATATTCCTGCATCCAGCGGTTCTCTTCTGTCTTATGGAAAATCCCGTTTTGCCCGTCAGAAATTATAGTGACCATATATATACCATTCCAAAATTCCACCCCTTTTTACAACTTTGCAAGTAATCCCTTCAATAAAGTTTCACGATTCTTACTCTAGCCATTTAATAAAGTCCTTTTAATTCTCCACTTTCTCCAGTGGAGAAAACAGTGTGATGGCCTCTGTAAATAAAGATATCCAAATGCCTTTAGATTTGGAGCAGGCAGGGCCTTGCTGCAAGAGTCAGCTTGTTTTTTTAATCTCATTTGGTGTGACAGATGGTTTCCATCAGCTTCACTTTGATAAGCCTGAGCAGAAACTGAAGTTTACATTCTTCACACGCTCTGGATAGAGTTTCAATGAAATTTAGCAAACTAAATCTGAAACATTTTTTTAAAGGGGTTTATGACCATCTCAATTCCTCCATTGCATTGATGAATGTAACTGTCTATTTGTCAAAAGGAGATTCTTGACTTAATCTTATTGACTTCAGCAGTCATTTGACAATGCTAATAAGTTCATGGGTAGGATTTAGAGCTGGCAGAAGAGTGACTGACAGATCTCTGAGTGATATGCAGTTGATCACCGAGGTTAAAACCATTATCCCAATTTATAAAAAACAACTTTAACCAACAGAGTCACCTAACCTTCTGATCCAAACAGCTGTTCCCACCTTACTCAGCCCTTCCCTTTCCTTCTCAATGTGGCCATCCTTTTTCCTCCTCCCTCTTGTACATTTATGTATGTGGGAGAGACAATTATTTGGATGTCTATATGTAGGGGACCATGGAAATCACCTTGGAGAAGACATTAGAAGCCACTAGGACCACAGCAGATACAGAAGAAACAGATGTTAAGTCCAGAGGGCCAGAAAAGTATTCAGAAGAGACTCATGTTGGCTCCTCCCAACTCCCTGGGGTATAAGAGGGAAGGAAGAGAAAAGATAGGCAGACTTGCAAGATTTGGTTCCTATAGCCTATCTCAATGAACGACAGTTCTGGTCGTCCTGTGATCTGGTCTACTTTGAAGAACTGGCACTATAGGGGATTGATTTTACAAGTGAAGTGCTTTATTTTACAAGTAATTAATTTTTTTTGGTAGTTCTAATTGTTATTATTTTATCTAGGTTCTGCCCTTTCTTGGTGAGTGGCCTTGAGCCAGTATGTATGTACACCACACACACATGTGCACTTTTATTTGGGCAGGGCCAGGAGAAACTCCAGGATTGTTTCAGCTGAGGTGGTCAACTCTAGATTTAGGAGGTTGGGAAACTGGGCACTGTAGGTGTGTGTAAATGTTGGTGTGTGTTTGTGTGTACACGTAATTGCTAACATCTGCTAATAAAAGTAAATTAAACTTCAGAATTGGTCAGTCCAGAACTAGGAAGGTAAATACTTCAATCACACAATGCCACCACCAACAATGTGTATCCCAAAGCTCATTATCAGCAATAGAGTCACAAAAATATTCTTAACAACTCTCTTTTGTTTTCTATTTCTCATGATTTGCTAAATGCATAAGCTATCAAGGAGCTTCAAGTTTTTGTTGATCAAACAAGACAGGTCTCCTGTTTTCCTTGTGTTGGATCCACTTAGGACCATCCAGTCAGGCCAATAAGGTTGTTCCTATGCTCTCAGTTACTGTTTTTCTTTTCTAGGTCTTGATCTCCTGGAAGGTTAGTCTCGCCCCATAACATGGGAGCAGCTTCAGATTGTAAACAACGATGATATCAGTGATGTTCATTTAGTCCCTGTAGATGGGTTACAACATGGACAACTCACCTTAAGAGGTACCATCTTCTTGCTGAAGTCTGTCTGCAGTAGTTGCTGTTTGGCTGTCAGAGAGCCTCCTCAACATAAAGGCTTTGGAAATAGTTCTTCCCTCGGATCATCCTCATCTACCAAATTGTTTCTTCCATGGTGCAGAATAGAGGAGGGATCACCTGGTGTCCCACTTTCCATCTCTATTCTGCTACCGTTATGGATGCAAAAGGGTTAAAGCTGGAATAACCAAAGGCCCCTCCCTTTGGCCCATGCTAATTATCCACCAGATTGGTTCCAGCAACTCTGGAAAGTTCTGTACTTTTGATATAGAGATTGAAATAATGCAGGTTATTTTTACTAAGCTCCTTGCCCTTTTTATCTCTTGCCTGTTGTTCATTCTTTTTCCTGTTTTTTGTCCTGTTTTTGCCAATTTGTTTTTTGATGTTTGCTGATGTTTCATAAATATATATTTCCTGCTAGCTGAACTGAGTGGCTCATGTGCTTGCTCAGATCTGGATGTAGGAATTGACCAGGAGTGTGCTGAGTACAAATGAATCTGAAAATTATCCATAGTAATTTTCAAACAGTTCAATGTATTGTATAAATCTAGTCGGTCAAAAATGCGCTGTGTGAACCAGGCCATCACCTTAAACCCTAATATGCTTCTTTGTCAGGATAGAATAAGTCTGATGAGCAGAGACTATGTTTTGTCAACCTTGATTTAACATGTTGTGTAAACCCAGCGATTACGGGATTTCTGTGATGGGGAAGGGGTGGGATCCACAGCTTCCTTTTGTGCTAAAGCTCCTGACATGCTGGTCCAGTCCTCAGTCTGGCACAATCTGCGCATACTTGAAATCAGTGGATTTATATAAGTTGAAATTGCAATCAAACTGCTTTCTAAAGAATGCAAAGTCCACTGGAAAATTTGGTGAATTTGAGCTATGTGGGTATTACTGAAATGGACTGAAACACACAGCCATATTGCTTGGTGGAACGGTCCCATGGATACTCATACTGTTATTGGATGTTATGCGCATTACATGATATTCAGAATCCTATCCTATAAAGAATGCAGGCAGAACAATGAAATTCAATTGTTAAGTTTAAGGTAAGTTGTAATGTAAATATAATAAAAGGAAAATAAGATAAAATTCATTTTCTTCCCAGTAGTATAAATCCCCAGAATATTATAAACTAGAATAATAATCCATGCTGAACAGAGACCCTGATGAAATGTTAATAATTTCCAGAGTTCTGCATTTTAATTAAAAAAGTTATGTTTGAGAAGTGATGTATTTAGAAGAACACAGTGCATCTCATTTAAAATATCTATTAATATTTATGTTGTATATCACAGAAACAAAGGTCCAATAATTTCTGAAATGAAGCACTGACTGAGCTACTAGTGGGATGTTGAGCATTTGGCACTGAGCGGATTTTTAATCTGACTTTAATGAAATTGGCAAAAGGAATAGCAAAAGCCAGTACTTAAAAAATGAAATCCAGGTAAATATTTGACCAGCCTGAAGAATATAATATGAATGACAGCTTTCTACGCTTAAGTAAGCTGCTTTCTTACAGTAAGGCAGCAAACTGAAGACTCTATGTGGGCCTGTGTCATTTTGACATGAGAATAAGCATATATTCATAGACTCTGAAATGTTAATTTAAAATGTTCCTTTTGCCTATTCGCAGCCATTCCACTAGTATTAAATGGGAGATTCAGTTCCCTGAAGCATTAGAAACTATTCCATCAGGCTGCAGCAAAAATACATTCTTTATTCAGTGCTCAAGCATCATTTGGGGGGGGGGGGGGGGGCTCCAGTAAAAATAGGACAAATACAGCCCTCTTCCTGTATATGTGCTCTACACGTCAGATCAAACATAGGAGAAAAATGTCTGTTTTAATTTTGAAGTTATACCATCTCCCACTTTGTACCATTCCCTAACCGTGGCCCTATTATATTTCTTTGTGTGTGGCCTATTTATTCACATGTATTAATCTATCACTCAAATCAATCTCCCTGGATAACGACTGAAACACAAAGAATGGATCCCAAAGAGCAAAAGAAAACAGAATCTCCTAATATTGCTTCATATTTGCCTGCTGCTGCCAATAGAAAACACCAATTTCTTTACTGATGGTGATAGGTATTATATTCATGGTCAAACTGAACAGTATCCTTGAAAGTACGGAATTACAGAACTAAACTAGGCCAGGAATGTGCTGTTAGAAAGATTGTTTTTAATGGTTTCTGAGTGGCTCCGGCAAACTTGACGTGATTCAGATAACGATGGTATTGATAATAATTATGGTCCTTATGTATATAAAGGCTCTTATAAAATACACCTTTTGCCCTCTTACTCCAAGGCTGGAAGATACTTTTAACAACTCAGCTGAGACACAAATTGCTTGTAGGAGCTGCCTTTTCACTTCTTTCTTCTCTAGTCTCCTGCCTAGTGGATCAGTATAGAAAAAATGATGGACTTTTAAGAACTGGAACTTGAGTCTGTACTTTCCTCTTCCCTCTCCAACCTGCTTTCTTTTGTGCTATATCGCTTAAATAGCAAAACTGGCAAGCTTGTCTTGTTTTTCGTCTACAAACATTTAAACGCTGTATAAAATAAAAGCAATAGTAATGGTATATAATGTGATTTGTTTAATCACAGTTTTAAAATCTGAGCTTAAACATTTGCCTAATCCTAAACAGATCCTATAGAAAAAAAATAGAAGAAAGACACATGGTAGTAAAGTTTGGGGAAGACTACTTGCACATATACATATATTATGAAACATTAGCAAGCAAGCAATCTAGGAATAAAAATACTTTTTTAAACAGGGTATTAAAAATCAGGCTGATTCTATTATCTTTTCCTGTTCCCATTTAAATACTTAATGCTAAGGACATTAGCTTTGATCTGAGAATAAGCTAAAGGAAGTAAAGTTTTCTGTTGTCTTCCTGAGCTTGCCACCACACACATTATGCCAATGACTCTAGAAGGGAACAAAATTTAGTAGTGCGATGGAGCTGCTAATGGAGGGAACATTTCTGAACTACGGTTGGGTATTAAGATCTATTAATTCTAGTCAGATTACAGAAGATCACCTTTTCTCCCAGCACTCCATGACTGAGGAGAGCCTCCTGAGAGGCTTTGCAGAGGTCAAAGAGGGCTGTGGCCTACAGGAAGAAGCAGGAAACTAGCCCTTCTCCATCTTCCAAATAACAAACACTGGGAATGATTTCAGATTCCCAAGAATCTGAGTTATAGCAATGTATTAAAATTGCTGCAGAGGTCTCAAGGATTGTGATTTCAGGTGCCACTGTTCCTCTCTCCCTAACTTCTATTTCCACAATAGAATCCTGGGAAAAAAAAAACTAGAGTCAGCTCCTGCCTCCCTGTATCTCCTCCAAGCATGCAGTTTTAATTACGAAAGATCTGAATTTGGCTAATTTGGTCTCTGCCTGTTGTAAATAATAATGAGGTAAAGATTTAACTTCTTTGGACCTGGGGCATCTGCAGCAAGTTGAGATTTTGCCAGAATGACAAAGCGTGCATTACGATGTCATGGTGGAGGCTCCACCCCTTATGTACTTGTGATGTAAGTACAAAAGGGGAGGAGTTTGCATGATGATGCATGTTTCATCATCTGTGTCCCTTCCCATCCTGCAGAAACCCATGTTTTTGCCCCTAGAAAGCCTACACAGAGCAAAGGTTTCAAATGCGTTTCTAGAAGATGTAATTCTCTCAACCAATGTATCCACCCAAGCTATTTGAACCATAAATGATACAAAAGTGTGTGAGATTTACATCATTTCCCACAGTTTATCTTAGGAAGGCAGTTTGACACTAACAGCATACTTACGTCATACCGGGAAAGTACTTCCAGGACCCTGAATTTTGCCCTGAAAAGTGAAACATAAAATGTCAGCTCGATCTTCTTTCTTCCTTGTAGCTGTTTGTAAACAATAAAACCAATTCCCCAAATAAGGAAGAAGGCTGGTGGAAAGAAAAAGAATCAGCCAAGTAAACGAATCTCCTAAATTTTCCTCCAGATTTCTAGCGACTGTTTCATTTTGGCAATCAGTTTTAGCCATCAGTGAAAACATGTAACTTTAGTTACAGTTGTATTAATAATTCTGAGAAAATGAAAGGCCAGTCCTGTAAGTTCCACGTCACAAAAAGTTTAAAAGAACAATGGAAGCGTCCTGTTTTAAACATTTAATGTAACAATGGGGGAAAGCTGTATTGGAACAAATCCACGAGGATAGTCCAAAAAACAGCTTTAAAAGCTTTGTCTGCATCAGGCTGCTGTTGTCCTGGAGTCGTTTTTCCCTTTGATAGATTCACATGGTAAAGTCATCCTTCTGAGAAAATATCTCCTTTATGAGTCTTTTACAAGAAAGGAACTTTGAACCAGTCAGTTTTATACTGGAGTCCAGATTCATGTCACAAAGCAGAGTTGCCCTACATGGTTAAGCAAGTTAGAAGGCTCAGCTGCAAAAATTGGGATTGGGGCCCCTTTAAGAACAAACCTTTGTAGGTTGGTGGGCTTCTTTCAAGTTTAAAAAAAAAGAATAAAAATATGCGTTGCTATATTTACATTTTAACTCTGAGCCGTAAGCATTGTTTGGTACGTGTTAAATGACTGTTCTGGGAACATGTGAAAGTAATTGAAAGCACCCAGAATGTACAGCTGGCCATCTTTCATCACAAAGTTTCATTGGTTTTTAATGTGTAGTGGTCAGCTTTAATCCCCAACAGCAATAATGGGGGTGGCTCATGATGTATGTTTTGAAGAAGGCCAAAAAGCAGTGTTTTTAAATTAGTAATGTTATTTTCATTCCACAACTACAAAAGAGCTATATGTCTAGGAGTTAGATGTACAGTATATACAATACTCAACACTGAGACAGCCATAACATGTTATTTAACTTAACAAAATTTCAACACAGATAAATTGTGATCTCATATGATGAAACTGTACTAAACTTTTACAATATTTAACAAAGGATGCCTATTTATCTGGCTGATATTACTGAGGGAATCATCCAGGGGTGACAATGTAGTGCCAATATGCCCCCCAAAACCTCATTGGGACTCACCAAATTCTTTGCCTCATTTTTTAAAAGATTTTTTTTTTAATTAAAAAAAAATGAAACAGATGGCATGTGGTAAAGGAACACTCTGCAGCAATGCCTTTGGTTCCATATAAAGATCCCACTGGCATGTCTCCCGTAGCATCTTTATCTTTTATCTTTGATTGATTTTATTATAATTTCTTTGTTTGATTGTTGTGAGCTGCTCAGAGTTGTTGAGAGTCAGGTGGCATACACATTTAGTAAATGAAGATGGTGAAGATGATGATGATGATGATGATGAAGAGGAGGAGGAGGAGCATCTTGGAGGGCTAGTGCACTTTCTGGTAAATGAGTATTTTGTGACAGACCATGACTACCACGATAGTCATTCAGTAAATAGGCAAGACTTCCATGGCTGCCATTTTGTGTGACCGTTTCCAACATTCCAAACGTGCCTCCGCTCAGAAAGGTTGCCTATCCTATTGTTCAAAAAGTGTGAATATATTTGTTCATTTCTGCAGTTTCAAAACTCATAGATTGATTAATCTTTAGCTATTAGAACTGTTGTTCCTGATCAGACATGAGTGGCCAGTTTCCTTTTCAGCAGCATGGGCTCTGCTGTGGACACAGCTGGTCTTACAGATATTTTAACTGAGTGGAAACCTTTTCAAGATTTACAATAATGGGAAGCGGATTAGAAATAGTGTATTCAAATGTAATCACTGGAATAAAGCAATACATTAAAAACTCAACAAAAGAGCGTGCATTGCTAAATCCCATATCTCCAAAACACTGCTTTATGTATTTGTACTTTTAAAACTTTAAACAGGCAAGGGATGTTTGATATGTAATTGGAAATAATGCTCAGTAACCGAAGACATGGAGGCTTCTCCTTGCTGTTATTTAAGTTATTCTCCATCCCTGGGTAGCGCAAACTATGTTGTGGCAAACCAGCTAAGCCACAGTGGACACTGGCCATCCTTTAATTAGCAGAGACCACAAATTAAGGATTCTTACTCTAATGCATAAGGGATATGAGGATTCTGGAACTGAGATAGTGTCACACGCTGTAGACCAGATTTGCCATGCAATCAAGCCAGCTGTGGAACCATCTTTTAACAAACCTATTTTAGAGTCTTGGCAAGAAAAGTCCTAATTGGACAAGGTTTGAATAAGCATTTAATGCACTAAGCAAATGGGGAGGAAGAGCAATCATAAACCATCCCTTCACCCTGTTGTAGAAAAGAGCTGTACCAGCAGGAATAGGGAGGCTGCCGTTCCCATCACCGGCTCTGCTGGCAGAGACAAGCTGGTCTAGTTGTCCTGCTGGTGGAGGGGTGTGGAATTGCAACAAACTAGGTTCTGAAATGGAACCATCTGGAGACAGACTCAGCTTGACTTCCTCCAAAGAGACTCCAACTCACATTTTTACCCTATTCCAACATAGAGCTCTTGTAGTTTTGGTTCCCACTGTAACACACCTAAACTGTCGGTTGTGGCCTGCACAGCTTAGATAAGACAGTAGAAGGCAGCTTCACTTTCCCTTATACTATAAAAATTCAATCCCACACCATTTATGTTGGCAGGAGTCTAACCAAAATAAAATTGGTGATACTACTGAGCAAAGTAATTATGCATGGAACTGAATTGCTAAACTTTGGTTGGCTTGTTGTGCTTTTTATGTTTTATTGATCTTTTTATTTTTTTTCACTGGTGAGCTATAACAGACACCTACCACAATAACAATACACACTAGTGATAATTGTGTTGTGTTAAATAAAAATAATTAATGTTGTACGCCGCCCAGAGTCACTCGATGGGCGGCTAATAAATGTAATGTATAAATATATAAAATATAATTCAATATAAAAAACTACATTAAAATAAACTACATACAAAAGAAAAAATGTTAGATTATTGTGCTGGTATTTTTGGATGCTGAGTGCCCTTTGTTGTCACAATCACTCTGTTGTTTTATCTATAGCTGTGAATGAAATTAATTTCTCTTTTAAACACTGGTTAGAAAAAAACATTCTCTAGTCTAGACATTGTACATCACACTAGGTTTAAATATATGGTTGGAGGAAAATACTCGGACAGCATATATGTCACAGAACATTACGATGGCCAAAATAACAAGATTAAAGTTTCACTCCACCACCATATCAACATCCTCTAATGAAAGGAAAACATTCCTGTGATTTCTCAGATGTTGTGGTGGGAGAAAAGAGTAGGAAAAGGTAAGTATATTTTCCTACATTCTATCTGGTGGCTGGGAGACAGAAGGAAAGAGGAATCCTCAGACAGCTGTAGGACCCGGCTTGCAGATGGAGCATATTGCACTCTGGGCAATGGTTCATGGGTTCCATAACTTTCCTGCAATTAAAAAATATTTTCCCATATAATATTTTTGGTGTCGGCATCAACCAACATAAAACACATTGCACTCCATAAGAATCTTCACACAAGATTGAAAGCAGGGTTTTCTATCTTCATTTGACAATCCTGTTGTGATTTACAAATTTAGATTCAATGGATCTCTGAAACCATAGCAAAGTCCTCGTGCTGCTGGGTGGGCAAGAGAAAGGAGAATGAGAAGAAAAATCTGTCAGGTCTGTTGATCATTCCTACTGCAATAAATCCATCTTCAGAGGGGCTACGTAGCTCCTGAGTTGGAACAGTGTCTGAAATGGTTCCTGAAATTCCAGAACGAAATTTCCAATGAAAATGGGAACAGATTAATTAAACATTGAAAAGGAAGTCATTTTTGTTTGTGGATTCTATGACTGGAAATTAAGGAAAAATACAATATCTTTATGTTGTCAAAAATGACACACAACTCCATCTGTTAGGGAGGGATGGCCAGGTTGCTAGGCTGCTTAGTAATGACAGTAACAGCTGGAGATATGTACTGCAGAAAACACATGTAAGACAAAAATCATGGAGAATAAGATAACGTAGTTGGAATAGTTATCAATAAAGGAAAAGTAGAACAATAAAATCCATGAAAGAGTGGCTCCTCCTGTGACTATCCTTATATAATTATTCTCCATATTATTTTACAAGGGTGAATAAATTGCCTAAAGTGTACATAGCTTCCAAAATAATTTATCTTAAGAGGATTGCCTGCTCCAATTGTAGAAAAATACTTCGTAGCACAGACAGTATTTTTACATCATTATGATAAATGAGCATAACTAGAAAGTTATTCTCTTGGGAGGGACTTTAGCCAAAATACAACTATATTTCCAGCAGTAAGGGCAGTCAGGCATACATGGAATATGTTGCAATGTAAGTCAATTTTTTAAATAGTAATTTTATTAAAGATTAAAATTACAACAATAAAAACTATAGAAATACAAACTAAAAAGAAAAAGAAAAAATAGAAGGTGCAGAAAAGAAAAAAATAGGAAGAAAAATGGAAAAGAAAGAAAAATAATACAGTAAAGAACAAGATATATATAAAGTGACTTCCCCCTTTATCTCAAGTATAAACAATTTTAGTAACTTATCACCTTCTCTTAAAATACAATAAATGATCTCTTTTTCCATATCCCATCTCTTATCTATAAACAAATCCTTAAAACCTTGTCATTTCAGTCATGATGTCAGCAAAAGTCCATTAAGGGTTACTGGAGATAATAATATATCTATTTTAACCTTGATCAAATAAACCAACGTTATATTCCTTTCTTTTACTTCTAATAATCTTGATCTTTAGTCCCTTCAAATAATCTCCTAGAACTTGATTTTTTTTCATTTTTTCTTTGCACCTTCTCACAAAATTCTTCAAAGCTTTAACAAGCCTCTTTTGTAAATCCAATATAGGAAAATTATCCAGGTCACTCTCTTGGTTTGTTATTTGTATATCCCTTTTAATTATTAAGACATCAGTCAGTTTCTTTTGTATGTCCAATGTAGCATCTTTTTCCATATCATTCTTGTAGCTTGTCATTTTTAAATCCACTTTCAGATCAGTCTCAGTCTTGTCCAGTAAAACTTGTTCATCTTCCATAATATCTTTTAAATACAGACTATCTATAGACTATCAAAATCTTATTTCAAATTTATCTGGACACTTCATTTGTTTGTAACTTTCTAAAATCAATGTTTTAATCGCACCCTGTTGCTGTTTATTCCAAAAGGGGGGGAAAAAAAATCCTTAAACTTGTATTTAAAACTTCTTTCACTAAGGATTGAAGGAAACCCACCCAGTGCTGTAAAATCTCGTTGATCCAAAGGTTCCTAACAGCTGAAAAGCAGTTAACAATTTCTGAAAGTGATTCAAAAAGGAAGTATGAAAACTTAAGTGTCCTTTCAAAGGCTCCAACCACAGTTTGAACAAGATGACTTTCCCTTGTATCCCAGAGCTCTAAACCTGCTGGTGGTCTCCTCATGAGGAGCAGTTGTCTGGGGCACTTGTGGGCAATCTCAAGTCCTCTCCTTGTCCAGAGAGGAATGATCAGAAAGCCAATCTACTCACCGACTCTTCATTCTGTTATGGTTGTCGGCTCCACTTTTAGCAGAACCGTCTTCAGTCCTTTTCTTCCCCGGAAGTCCCTACAATGGAAGTCTAATGTTGATTCTTATTCTCATGATAAACTTACAGTTTTGGATAATCCTTGTTAAAAAATCAAGGTAAATCTTGGTTGGTTTTTTTTCAGTTTACGGGCTCACAGGATGATACCCATAGATGCTACAACTTTGCTCCTCCATTGAATTCTTTATTGTTTACTTGCATTTCTTTTGCCAGGTTTCTATTCCTTTTTATTCTCTCCATTGGGACAAAGTTTTTATTTTCTAAAGGAATAGTTTTTCCCCAGATTACACTATTCAGAAGTATACTGCCTTTGAAAATATATTTGCAAAATCATCATCATAGGAAGATTTAAATCCCTCCTTGTTCCTAATCCACCAAGACATAGCCACATCTGCTTTATCTTAAAAAGTAATGTGACCAGGCTTAAGGACAGTTTAAAGTGTAACGTAAGGTGCTAAGCCAAAAGCACTTTTGGGAAAAAGGAAAAAAGAAAACTCTCCATCTTGAAATGAGAAAGAATCATATAGATCAGTGTTTTTCAAACTTGGCAACTTTAAGAAGTGTGGACTTCAGCTCCCAGAATTCCACAGCCAGCCACACATCTTAAAGTTGCCAAGTTTGAAAAACACTGTTATAGATTAACACATATGGTCAAGTTACCCATTCTTCTGTATACAAGATAGCAAAGTGGCATAGCTGTAAAACAGAATGTATGAAATTACGCATTAGGGACATGAGAATGTTAGCAGGAAACTAAGAAAACCCAATTGGGCTTGTTAAGATTGCCACCTGCTGAGGAAAATCCAGTACAGCATTGCCCAAAGTTAAACAATGCATAAAGAAAATAAGAAGGAATGTTTTTAATTTAGCCAAGTTCCTTAGATTTCATTATCTATAAAATTCTGCTCTTTGGGTCCCATCCATTATCAATAAAACGAAGAGGACAATGGAAATGGGATCTGGCTCAGTTCTATAGTTTCCACTGAGATCAGTGGAGTAGACTAGGGCTGAGGCACACTTAACATAGTATCGGACTTACCAAGAAGAGCCAAGGTCTATGATAAAAGGGCTAAAGAAACATAACAAAACCCTAATTAGTGTTTGCTTAAGAATGATAAAGGCACCCCCAATTAGGAGCACACAAATTACTCAAAATTTCAGGAGCAGATAATAAATTCAATCAGACCTAATGAAGTATTTGGAATGGCAATACCATAATCATAAATTCAGCCACAGCTGTTCAGTCTGCTAGTGTGAAGCAACAAAGGTGTTGCCCTAGACATATCTGTGTATCAAAAAGTAGGTAAAATGTCCACAGAAGAACAACACACAACTCTTTATCAGTCCAGTCTGCAGAAATTAATTTATGGATTAGTTTACCACACAAATGTTCTTTTAGGTATTTTCTGATACATGGTCTATGTATCATACATGGCTAAATGCATTCAAAAGGAGTCTCTCTACCCTTTCTCCCTTCAAGATGCTCAAATTAGCAAACATGGATTCCTATCTCATCCTGGGTTTTTTCCCCACCAACATTTGCTAGGAAAGTTATATTGATGGCAGAAGCTGAGTGGTCCAAGTTCAGTTTGGTATTTATTTTCAACTATGAAAGCAGGTTTAGGTTCTTGATGAATAAAAAAATGTTTAAATGGATATCTGAGCCCAAATCAGATCTTTATCATCAGCGAGTAACAGAGAGAGGCCGGAGTTAGCACAGCTGACTGTGGGCTCTACGTATGCTTTGCATTTTCATTTATTTAGGATGAAAGCTTGAAAAGGGAAAAACAAAAGTTGACAGTATCACCAGAAGGATATTTGAAACATATGGTTTAAGGTCCAGGGAAAACTTGTGACCTTAGAAGTTTTCCACAATGAAGACTAGAAATGCAATTTACATTTTAAAACTCTCGAGAAATACATGCTAAAGTTAGATCAAGAGAGCTTCTGACATACATGATAGACGTGGTTATTCAGAAATATTTCATTGACCTCCGGATTTATACCAAAACGCTCTGAAGCACCTTTTCTTCTGAATGTGAAGTGCTGCAGGGCCATATCATACATGATCCTGAGGCAAAGATGTCCCTTGGGCAGGACTTCATGCAGTCAAGATCCTTTTGTGCAGGCACATTCATAGTGAACTAAGGCAATACACTATATATTAAAAGAAGAACAAAGATAGCTATTATTCTCTCCTGTCATTAAGGAGGATAGCCTTAACATGTATCATGGCTGACATTAAGTTTTAGCAATATCACTGTTTAATGAATATTGTTAAAATGCTAAGCATTGTGAGAAAAAACAGAAAAAAATGTTCCAGTTTTTGTTTCTTATCAGATGTTGTTCTACAGACTTCATAGAATGCCATATGCAGGTATTCGGGAGAAGAAGCAAAGCAGTGTGTGAAAACTCTTGTTGAGAATATTTATTTATATATATATATATATATTTTTTTTCAATATATCATCACATTCCTAAAAATACTTTTGCAATTCTCTTGCAATTGAACGTGCACACTATTTAGCCAAGGAAAACACTCTGCGGGGTTGTTTAAATACACATTTATTTTGTTGCAGATAACAAAACTTGGATAAACTCACACCAAGGATTAAATATCATTTCTAATAAAGTTTTGCTCAATTACACTACTGTAACTCTGGTGCTACACTGCAGTCAACACATTAAATCCTATGTATACTTACTTAAAACTAAGCTCTACTTAACCAAAATAGCTTTATTTCCAAGTAAATGTACATAGTTTATATTTCAGTGTATTCAGTTTTTAAAACAGGTATCTTCTGACAGCTTTACAAAGTACAGTGCAATCAAAACAAGAAAAATAGTAGTCAATCAGAATACTACTGATTTTTTAATCAGGCAGTTTAAGAACATACATCCATAGTAGTCCAATATTAAAATCAGTTCCAGAGCATGAACTGTTATTTTGATAGAAGCTGGACTATTTTGCTGCAATTAGCAAAATTTCTAAATCTGTTTACTATATTATTTCCTGACCTTGGTAAAAGTGCAAGTCAAATGGGAACCACTGCCATTATAATTTATACCAGTGAAATCCTTTTATAACGTCTTTTCTAAAAACATGTGCTGTATTCCTAATGGTTCCATCAGAAAGTGGAAACAATTAGCTGTTACTAAAGGTGCAATGCAGAATATGAGCGAACATTAAATGACATTAAAAGAATCAGTGCTAATATAGAGATTATAACCATAGAACAGTTGTAGTAATTATAGCTAGGAGTAAAACTGATTTGAGCCTATTTGGTAACTGAATCCCTATGTTTAACATTTAATTATTTAAACCTAGAAATAAGTACTTTTTTTACAAAGTTCTCCTCTAACAGAATGTAATTCTAGAGACATTCATGGAGTTCTGGATAGGAAACTCTGGACACAAATACACACAAGAGTGCCAGTTTGCAATGATATATGAAGAATATCTTTGGTCTAGGTGTATGAAAAACAAAAAACAAGAGATTTAAACTTCTTTTGAATCACATATGTTTGTCTGTAAGCAGTAAAACAAAAAAGCCACGTGTGCTCAAATAAATTAGTTTTACTGTTAGTTCTTTTCTTTGCATATAGGAAAATTATATGCAAAGTGTGCTTTTTTTCAAACTGGAAGGTGTCAAAAACTGAGTACAAGAATAGATGAGGAAAAGACATTGCAGAATAAAATTCAGCAAGAAGCAAAATGCCAATTTCAATGGGCTAATAGGGAGAAAACCCATTCACATAGAAACCCATGCTAAGAAATCTAGAAAGAAACCCTAACCCTTATGTTCCTATAATGCTGCTTATGAAGATGGACTGTGTGTCTGTCCTTCACAGTTGTGATAATTTAAAAAAAAACCTCAGCTTTTCCATTCATTTAGCAGCTAATAAAATAATTTAAATATAGTGTGAGAAAGACAAGGAAAAAACTAATGTCAGTTACAGTATTTACATACTGTAAATATACAATATGGTATGAAACCAATAAACATTTGCCATGGACACATATGGTCATTAAATAGACATTCTTGATTAGCCACATTTTTATTCTTATGGGAAAACACTAAACCTGGACAGGTAACATTTACAAGCCCTCAAATATGGTCATTCGCCTGCAGGTTCTGTGACATAAAATACTTCAACATAAAGTAGGTGCATATTAATAAGAGACTGAGATGGACAATAAAAATACTTAATTACTTGTGACTGCAAAATATCTTTAAAAATCTGACCAAGGTAATATGCTAAATAAACATTACGGACACCAATTTTATAAGTAATATTGGAATTTGAGAATTTTGCTACAATATATGGAGGAATATGGAATCAAACCTGTTGACTTCCAATGTTAGCGAAGGGCATAAGAATCTTCAGGACATTAGTTACGTATTTTTGTATAGTTCATTCCCAGTAAGATTGCCGAATTAAATAGATATAATGGAACAAAAAACTGAAACATTTCTATTATTCGGTTTTTGCTTTACTATAACCCTTATCACGGAGAAAGATTTTCTTCCTATATTTTAAAAACCCTCATAGGCTATCCAAGGAAGCCCAATGTCCTTCCCTAACTTTCTTTAGAGGGTGGGTCAGGATATTGCACTGAATGCAAGCTAACATTCATGAAATGACTTGAAGCCTTGTTTTGGCTACAGCATGATAACTCAGTCTTTGGTATGTAAATCTAAGCTTCAAATCCAGATACAGCATCTAGGGCTACCGGCAGCCAATTTTTGGTTAGTCCTAACACATAATAAAGGTATTGCAGAAACGCAAGCCTTTATGAAATGCTAAAACTATTACAAATGTATCATACAGTTTCATGCATAAACAATATGAATATTTCCCTAAAAAAATAAACTGTTTGAATTACTCTTTATTGCACCAGCAATTTTTTAAATACTCTCCTATTGTGTCAAGCATTAAATTAATCTTTCTCTAAATAAAATAGGTCTTCCTCTAAAATATCAAGGCTGAGATATGGAAGTGAATCATAGAAAATGAAGCATTCACAAGGATGAGGCAAACATTCAAATATCACAAATGATAGAAATATAAACTACATTTTTTGTTACATCATTTACATGACTTTTGTAGGCTTTCAAACTTGTAGAGATGTGTTCCATATCAACCTCAGAAGGCATCATGGTGTTGGAGCAGGAGTCACTTTCAAACCGCTAAGTGCGGCGTGGATTCTGAAATGCAACCTGGATTCCATGGAATATTCCTTGTAATTGTTTCTACAAAAGAACATCGAGTTAGTTGGTCATCTGCCATGCCCCTCACCCCAACTACTCCAATAAAAATTGGAGAGAGAAACTTGTGGAGTAGATTTGTCCAATGGAAATATTTTATCTTTTAAACTTATGGTCTCTGGGAAAAATGTAATCCACACAAACACGCCCACAACTTTAGATTGATCTCAAAATCCGCCTACTAGAAAAATGGCTGGTAGGCAGTAAAGATAGGGCTATCTTGTGGGAACTGTCTCCTGGAGGGACCTAACAGGCTCTTATCAGATGGGGTGTGAAAACTTCACTTTAAAACGTGAACAGACTTTCAGGGTGTAATCTCCACTGCTTTAAGTGCAATCGTAAAAATTAATGTGATTTATGCACAAGGAGGTTTTTGCTCTTACGCTGTTTGAAATGTCATGGTTGCATTATCATTGATGCATTTTCTGAATGATTTTTAGTGTACAATGTATGAACAAAAAACAGGTCAAGAAGTTAATAAACCCCTATAAACAAATCCTGGCGGTTTAGCATTATGGAAGCACTGCTGATTGTTCCCTGCATCTAGACTATGCCCTGTCCCTCTAATCCAGACACTGCGGGGGAAGGACATTGATGTTGCTTTTTTATTTTGGTTTTTTTTTTTGTTTTGGTGCCTTCAAGTCAGTCTTAACTCCTGGCGACTGCCTGGACAAGTCCAAGCCATTTTCTTGGCAGCATTTTCAGAAATGGTTTGCCATTGCTTTCTTCCTAGGGCTGAAAAGAAGTGACTGGCCCCAAGTCCCCAGGTTAGCTTTGTGCCTAAGGCAGGACTAGAATTCATGGTGTCCAGCTTCTAGCCTGATGCCCTTAATTACTACATCAAACTGGCTCCTAAGTTGCAGTAGCAGAATATATATGTATCTTAACTATGTCAAATTATTAAGTATGCTGAAACCAATATATTTTGTGTTTTTATTGATTACAGTTGTATAAAAATAATCATTACTTACTTCGCAGCTTCTATAAATCTTACAGCTTTTTCTCTTTCGTCCTGTTGTTTATACAGAAGACCCAACTCATACATTGAATATGGAGCTAAGTAGGTATCATACTTTAATTGCTTCTCACTAAAATGCAAATGGACATTATATCATTACTAAGGGCAACTAAACAGATAGGTTGAAACCCAACCCCCTCTCTCTCTCAATATATCTATAAATATTTGCGAATTACAAACAGTTACCTTATGTGTTCCTCAATCCATATTTATGTATCTTGGTAGGATAGTTTAAAATTCCAATAGAAGGCAACTAACATGGACAGGTAAAAAGAAGGATCTGTGCACTCATAGACATTTTGTGATCCATTTGGCTGGTGAAGCTTTATCTGTCCAGGGAAAACTTTCAACTGCTCAGTTTGACAGGGATTTTGTCAGAAAAGAAAGCATTCTGCAACTTTATTTGGGAACTGCCCAGAGTCGCTGGGAGTTGGATGGTGTAAAAATTTAATAAAATAAATAAACTCTAAGCAATAGTCTCACAGCTAACTTTTTTTTTCTTCTAGGTGCCAAAACTAGGCTCAGCATCCTGCAGACACCAAGAAGCTTTGCACCTAATGAAAACACCCGGATGCAGGGATGTCTGCCTTATAGCTAAAATATACATAAAAGCCAGAAGTGTTAAGCAAGAAGAATTCCATATATGTGTCTGGAGAGTTCCTGTCCCTTCTTCCTATTTTCCAACTCAAGCACAGAAACCTGAGAAAATGTCATAGATCCCTTGGCTTTTCTTTCACTGATTTTGTCAGCTAGGAAAAATCCCTAAAACATGGGAGAATAAAGTCAGACACTAACTTAGGGAAAGGCACAAATATGTCTCTTAAATGCTACACTCTTATATAAAATCTATATGAAGACTGAAGTATTCTAATGAAGTTTCCCTATGTTGCATAATATAATTGTATCTTAAAATTCTGTTTCCCATTTTTACCTTTGTATAACTTGGCTAAAACAGAGTTCTGCTTGCAAGAGTCTTCCTAAATGCTTCAAACACAGTCCTTTTAGTAGCTGTAGCAAACATACATCATCCATGTAATATTCATTGTGATCTTAAAATAAAACATAAGCAAGTTTCAAATTACAGCTATTATAATGAAGATTGTGAATACAACCAATTGTCAAATACCATAAGTTAATAGTTTTTTTCATATCTAATATTTTCATGTCTATCTAATCTTTAGATAACTTTTATCTAAAGCAACAAAATTAATAAAAAATCAGTATATCTTTATACTGGAAATATCTGTTCCAGTATAAAGCATATCCTCTACTATTATACCTGCTTCCCTATCACTAATTTATATTCAATTATTGATCAAAAATAACAAGATGATTGCTCCAGAAATAGATGCAGTATTAAATATCTGAGAAATCATGAAAATAGGTCTATTAACTGCTATGTTTAAAAGGATATATTTAATATTTGAAACACCATTTAAAATTTATTTATATAGCCTTGAAATATGTGGTAGTTCAGTTGATACAGGGTCTCCCTGAATAATATTTTTATTGCATTTGCTACCTGCAATAGAAGTTTAAAGCAAAATACATCAACAGTTTTAGTTTTGAAAACCAAGCACCTGTTGTACTCAGAGAATCTTTATTATCATTTACGACAATAGTTCTCTAACCCTTAAAACTCACTGCATGTTTAGAATTTTTTAAAGTTCCCACCACCCAGTATCAACCAATGTCTATTGTCACCAACAAAACTTTGCTTTTATTTCACATATACTGCAAGCCAAATTAAGATTTTATAACCTTTGAAGGAATAAAAAAATATAGTTAAGAGGGTTTTTTCCTAGAATATGGAAAACTGAGCTTATTAATGTTACAAAATAAAATTTCCTTTATATATATAGCTAATCACCCTTGCTTAATGTTATCAAGCACAAGAAATGTGCAGTGCAGGATTTATCAGTGTGAGTTTCTGTGGATTCATCAGAACTGGGATTGGATGAAAAAACAGGTTGTTATTTATTATGGCACCTAATAAAATAATATATAGGTTCATAGAATTCAGAAGCCTGCAAACATGACTTTTCTTTGTGGAATATTTAAATGCTCCATCTCAATTAGAAACATTATTTTGTAACTTTTATCTTATAAATCAAAGTAAAACTCACAAGTTTCGTTTTTTAAAACAGTTTCTTCTTTTTCAATAGTTACTAACAAATTCTCAGTGAAGTCAGTTCTCTTGCCAAGAATGGAAAAACCATTCCAGACATACATCATTTCCTGAGGAAAAGAAGGTATTGAATGAAAAATACTTATTTACAGTAAGCTATCCATTTACTTCTGAATAATGCTAGAAGTTATTTGGAGGTTATACAACATCTCTTTCAGTGTAAATTAATGTAGAACTTTAAAATGTAACAAATGTATTCTTTGAATCTACTTAAAAAGTAAGTACTAATATAAAGGAGATAGATATTAACATGATACACTCATATTTGCAAATATGAGACCTTAAAAATTAATACTTGTTCAGTAAAAATGCCAGATTTTAATTTTTGCATTTGGCCTCTTGAACCTACTCCTGTTTGGAAACTGGAATAAAATGTAAGTATATATACACCCACATAATTTATCTGCAGCATGTATCTATATTTATGAAGCAATGATACAATATTTTATAAACATGATCACATTGATTATAATTGTGGCAGCCCAAGTTGTAGATGCTTCCTATAGTATTTATTCTATAACTTGGCTCACAAAGACTGAAATTGGATAGATTTTTATCTATGTATCTCCAAGTTTTTATGGAATGATCTTGGGAGACATGTTACATTGTTAATTAGAATATATATTCTGCTCAATTTGCTAATAATTAATTCCTGTTCAACATCTAGCCTCAGGAGTTGGAAATCTTCATAACTCATGTCTCAATACATTGGTACATAAGTTCCAATAAGATTGCATATTTCTAAATTTACCTTAACAGTATTTAGGAAATTTCAATAGATGGGTTTCTTCTGTGTTTTATCTCATAAGTAAACTAGGGCTTTCATGACAAAGCCAAATGGGAATATAATTTTCCTAGGTTATGTACAAGAATACATACACACAAACACATATTTACTCTGCCACTCAAAAGATGATTGAAGTAAGTCTGCTGTAAATACCAGAGCAGGCACTATTAGTTTCACAGGAGGAGAACTCCCATAGCGTCGTGCTTTCCTCACAGCAAACTTTTCAGTCGGGATAGATTTCCCTGCAATTCTCTGCTTTAAGCCTTCTACTTGCCTATAAGAGGAAAAACAGTGCTTTCTTTAGCCACCAAGATAAAATCTCACATTGTTGACTGCTAAGGTCCTTTGCCTAACCAATTCTATTTCAGCAGTTTCCAACCCTGAAACGAGTTCTATCTGTATCATAAAACCCAGGTGGTAGTCTTGTATTGCCTAATGTGTATCTTTAGAAATAAAAACAGAAAGAACAGAATCATAGAAAATTATAAGAAACTGAAAACACAAAAAGAAAACCCAAGTACAACAACAATAAACGCAATAGATCAAATGAAAGTTTGGATGAACAGATGAGTCTTCGAATGGTGCAGAAAACTCTAAAGGATCAGGGTCAAACCCTAGCAGAATACAGTAGGAATTCCATAATCATGGTATCACCAGCTAGAAGGACCTTGCTGTAGAACATATAGCTATATATAGATACATGAAATGAGAATTATGGCTAAACATTCCCAAGGTGTTTCATGTTGTTGGATTAAGGGGAACTTCATCCCGAAAACCTGCAAGAAAGCAATCAGAGAAACAGGAGACCAAGAACAAAAGAGAATATCAGTGGAAAGGAAAAAGGACCAAAGAAATTAATCTAATCTAATGATTAGATGAAGACTGTCCAGCAGTGAGTGCAAATCATACATGCAGAATCCAGTAATAAAGCAAGTTTGTGAACAGCATTTAGCTTATTCTCTTGTAGAGAGAAAGCTTTCCAAACATGCTTGAGAAAATGCTTCCACACTAGTAATTCTACAAATTTACTTGCAAAGTTAATAAGATAAAAAAAAAAAAAAAAGTAAAATCCTTTTTCAGGACTTTTTTCCATATATCTGGAAAGAAAACTGATACCAAAATTGTTATGAAAGCATACCAACTAATAAACCATATACAAAGAAAGAACAGAGGTTCCCAAGAGATATCTCATGCCTATTTATTTTCAAATGTGGTAAACCCTACTGAATTATATGCAATTGTATTCACAGTACAATTTGTGAGTATCCAGTAAGGGCCAAACTATGGAATTCGATCAACTATATGACAAAAATTTCATGTAGGGAAGCCCAAGCGTTTGACTATGTTGAAGCTAATCTCCCAAGCCTTAAAAGTTAAGTCAGGACCTTTCTAGCAGAACTGAGCCTCAGGCCGGGAGCAAAAACCTGGGATTCAGTAACTAGAGATGTGCAGTTTTCAGATGCAGTGTGGGTTGCCAAAAAGTGTGTCCATGCCAGATTGGAAGCAGGTTTTTCACTTTAGATGTGAATACTGTGAACTTCTGTCATATCCCTAGATAATTAAGGCAAACTACTGGTTGGAAGAAGAGTGGGGGCAAAAAAAGTTTAACCAAGAGAATATAGTACAGACTTGTATCTAGAATTTATTTTAGATGCCATTTCCTTAAAAAGGATCCTACTCTAGAGTATAAATTCATGTGGCAGAAGAAACTCTATAGTAAATCCCAGGGGAGGAACTTTTTTCCCATAAATCATAAGGTTATGAATGAAGACAGACAGTCTTTCTCAGATGAGCAGGTTTGTGGTAATGACAGTAGGAAAAAAAGCATTGAAAATGAAAATTTCAAAATATATATCTTAAAAGATTAAGCTTTGAATAAATTCATTTCTTTCTAAAAATATTACCGAAACAAAGCTACAATGTCTTCTCCTGTTGTTTTCACATCAGCATCAGGAAGCATGCACAAAATGGCAGCTTTCTGGAACACATATATCGCCTAGGCAAAATAGAATAAAAATATTCAATCTATCTATCTATATAGTTTTGTACAACATGTCCAATGTATTACGCAGTCTTTTCCTTGTAAACACTGTGTGCTTACCAAGGTTATGATGATTTGGAGAAATCACAAATTAAGCCAAGTTATTGTTCTGGTAAAGTTACCATCAAAGTCTTGCCTTAGACAAGGCACAGGTGTCTGTGGTGGGCAAAAGGGGAGACAACAGATGACACAGATTCATGACACTACCAGTGTTCTAATTATCTACTTGTGCCAGACATCATGTACATAGTTGTGTCATTTGCATGATGACATCATGAGTTATGCATTGTCATTTTGATATAATTGTGACTTCTTACAAATGCCCGTACTTAAGGTGCCCTTTTTTGTAGTCTGAATGCAGACAGGCAGCATAAGGAAAGTGATAGGCCAACTTACCGAAAAAAAGCATCAATGTAGAATTTGTACCAAAGTGTAACAAAGCAGACTTACTCTCCATGGTTGCTATCTTAATTTCCACTTTGCCAATTTCCCAGTTGCTAAAAATCAGTTACAACTAACCGTTTAGTTTAAATCAATGCCAAGTGGAATGGCATTTGAGTATTTAACACAGGGAGGCTGTATTAATGGTATATGGTGTAAGCATGAAGGGTTCTCACCACTTCACAACAACACTGGATTACCCATTTACCTTTGACCACCTGCTTTCTTTGCAAAGCAGATCTGCATACCGATAGGCTTGAAGCCAGTTCTGCTGGAAGGAGTAACACCACATCAGTTCCCAGTAGCAGAGGTGATGGATCTGTCTCCACTCTTGTTGAGCTGCGATGCAGTTCTGGAAGGTTACCTGAGCCTAGAATTGAAGGGGATGCAAACGTCAACCATATTCTCTTAGAAGAACGTTTCCCCTTCAGATTATGGCCTTTTATTTTTGTTTGATATAAAAGATAGGTACCAAAAAAAAAAAAAAACTTTAAAGTTCATGATTTCAGAATATTCAAGCAAACAACTACAATCTGGTGTTATGTATGGATAGGTGGAGTGGATATAGCCATCTGCAATAGTCCTTGTAAAAACTTTAAGATGGGCTTTACAAGAATGGTTTCATAGGTCAGATTTAGCAACCAAAGAAATGGCATATTTGATTCTTACCTAGTTTAAACTTTTATGTGGGGTCTAGGGTATTATATGAAAAACTGAAAACATGAGGACTTGCTTCTTACAGAATTAAATCTTAAAGTGGCTATTGATTCCTGTAGACTCAAAGTCCAGTAGAGGAATGTTATTTCATAATTTGGCAGAGTAACAGCTGTTATTTTGGCTCTTTGCACTCTCACATATTATTACTGAAATTGATCATTACAAGCATTTTATCAAACAGCAGTGCTTGAGTTTTCTTTTTCTCCTCCCATTTTTTTCTCTTCTTTGACTTTTTAAGCCCATGAGTAGGGTCTTCTTATAATTAAAGGCTTTTTTTACTTTAAAAGGGACAATCCACGGTTACCTTTTCAAAATTTCCTTTCAGTATGTTGATTCTGGCATCGTAAAACAGAATGAGGGCACCCTTGAGAAAAAGATTACAACTGTGTTAGGTAGGGTAGAAATGGTTAACTGTAGTAAAAAAAAAATAAATAAAAGTAACAATGTGAAATAACAAAACCTTTGGGAACTTCTGAAGGTAAGGCTGAAGGAGAGCCTCTGCTTCTACAAGGTTGGCTTCTCCTGTTCCTGTAGAGATAGCAACATCCTCTCTCAGTATTGATAACTGTATAATACACTGATTTGTACAAACTAATTAATGTACAGTATTGTTGGAAAAATTAAACCTATTGTAATGAAATTTAATAAAAGTTGCCATAATACAGTAGAAGATTACAGTACAGGAAGACATTAGTAGTGAAATAGGACACTGACAGATACTATTCTGAAATCACACATCAGTTTTATTTTTTAAAACTAACCTCCACATTTAAGGCTTAAATATGCGTTCTCTTTTTCCCTTGCTTTTTTAAAGAACTATCGGGACAAAAAGAAGTTAAAAAGAAAAATGAAGCAGGAATAAAGGCAAAAGGAAAAAAAAATTGAAAATCTATTGCTGTCTGAGGTCTTGAAAAGCACAGATGTTATATTTCTATCCAGAATGACATTTATGTAGATGATCAATTAGAAAAATTGTTAATATAGTTAATAAATGATCAAATTTGAGTAAATCTAAAATAAATAAATGTTGGGATGATAAGAATTATATGCCATAAAAAGTTTCAAAGAGATTTGAGTTCAGATCTGTAATCATCTGCCCAGTTTTTTTTTAAGACTTTCAAAAAGAACCTGTTGTGTTTAATGTAAGAGTTTTTATATAAGATTACTTTAAAATAAAGTAGATGTCTACCATTTTTAAAATACCGTTAATTATCTTACCTGATGAGATCTAGATAGTTTATAAAGGAATGATTAAACTTCTCCTTTAAAATTACAGGTAATCCTTGACTTACAACCATTCGTTTAACAACCATTCAAAGTACAATGGGGCTGAAAAAAGTGACTTACGTCCAGTCCTTGCACTTATGACCTTCACATGATCAAAATTCGAGCACCTGGCAACCAGTGTGTATTTACAACAGTTGCAGTGTCTCAGGGTCATGTGATCGCCATTTGCTACCTTCCCAGGGGGCTTCCAACAAGCAAAGTCAATGGGGGAAGCCAGATTCACTTAACAACCACATGATTTGCTTAACAACCACACTGATTCACTTAACATGGCAAAAAAGGTTGTAAAATCAGGCATGACTCACTTAACTGCATCACTTAGTGACAGAAGTTCCGGTCCCATTTGTGGTTGTAAGTTGAGGACTACCTGTAAGTTGGAGCTTGTGACCTATTCTTTTGCAAAATACATTCGGCAGCAATGGGTTTTTAATCATTATTTACTGTAGGTATCCAATTCTATAAAAATCTCTATCTTCCCATTCTCTGTACTGGAACTGCTTTATCCTCAAAAAGTGCATGATTGAGGAATGGAAGAAGAAAGATCAGAAACCAAATACTGTTTCTAATTTTTCTGAACAACTGAAGCAAGTGTTAAATATGAACTAATTTGATACAATAGATATTCATTTCTTAATATATTCCTAACTGATAGGGAGTTCAGAGCTAATTTAATTTGCGTTCTCTGAATGTTATTTGAATTCCTAATAATATGAATGCTTTGAATTGAAAGGCATTAAAATGATTCAAATTGGTATGCCTAATTCCAAATCCCATCATGCTTTTGTTTATAAAAATCCTACATTTTAGTTATCAATAAATGAAAAGTTCTTTGCTTTATCATTCTTACTGTATTTCCCTCCAAAGGTCTAGTACAGACAGGCTTCTACCAAATGGATAAAATAGCAAAAATCATACGGGGGGAATGTACTACTTATTCTACGTAGAACATTTTTCCCCTTCCTTCTTCTGTCAAAATTACAGTTAAGCAGGTCAGCAGCACCGCCACTAATGCTAACTCATCTATGACCTTAAATTCACTCCATACTGTAAATATGGCCAGTAGTGCTGCTGAAAATACAATCAAATAAAACATGTAAAATATTCTGTGAAAGCATTATACTAGGAATTATATTAGAATTAATGGTTCTCAATTATTTTTCACCCAGGAATTCATTTTCAGTTCTTACCAAGGATTAATGAAACAAAGGTATGATATAGCAGTAAGGTGAAAGTACACATTATGGCCCGCAGACTACTGCCAGAAGCCCCTTCCCGTAACTGATGAAGACCACGTTCCTGTCAACAGTCACAAAATTATATAATATGAGGCACAGTAGTCTACTAATCATTTCAAGTTGTAGAAAAGAAAGACACAAAAAAGAAACTTATATGAACACAGCATCAAGGGAGAATACCAACTGTGCCAGCATCATTTATGAGTGAAGTGATATGCCTACTACAGATTATTCAAGGTAGGAATATGATTATTGGTTTCAGCATGAGTACAGATCTCTATGTGACCCACAACCTAAAGAAAGGTCCTGGATCAAATGGCAACTATTTTAGTGTTCAAGTGAATGTTCACAAAGCCCCCCCTCCTCAAGCCTTCACACTTCTCTCCTGAATGTGTGGACCCAAGAGAGAGGAGGGGTCACTGTGGTGGGCACTGCTGTTCTCTCTCCACTTACAGCTCTCCACCTGTTCAGGCACAGAGCTAGAGAGGAAATACATAAATGGTTAATTGGAGAAAAGAGGGTAGACAAACAAGGAAAGCGTTCAAAGGCAAGTTCTGTTAATGTAAATAGTAGGTTACAGGAATTATTTTCCATTATTTTATAAAGTCTGATTTATTAAAAGCCACATTAAGAAAGACACTGAACATTTTTAAAACTGAAGATTTAAATCCTTTGTCTCAAGTTTTCTACATGCTTATCCCTATAATCAAAAGCAGATAGTCAATGGGAGCTGAAGATGATCCAGATATATTAATCACTCATTCCTGTCCTGGCAATCAGAGTTTGAAAGCCGTTTTAAGAATTAATAACAATAGAAACTAAATTTGATACCCTATTGCCTGAAAACCCAATAAATTCAAGAAGCCGGAGAATTCTTCCGGGTAGAAGGGACAGCAACTGCAAAAAAAGGAAGAACAAAAATTTTATCTGTTTCTAATGCAGCATGAAAAAGAAAAATATTTAAAAATGAACAGACAATACCTTTAAAAATCCTTTAAAATTTTTTCAGCATAATCTTCAGATAACATTAGTAAAGTCCAGATGAGATGATACTATGGTTTGTTTGTTTTTTACTCTCTCAGCTGCATTTCTTTTTTGAATTATATGTCGTAAATTGTATGATTTAATGGTTTTATATTGTGGTTTTGTTCGAACTTTGTTTTCTGCCCAGAGTCACTCTGGTGAGAGGTACAGCCATATAAATCTACACAAATTAAAACAAAAACAACCTCCCTCCCCCTCAACAACTCAAGGAGTTCTGTATTCAAGTAAAACAGTAGAACTGCAAATTATAGGAAGTATGTGTACAGATATTTTTAAATTTTTATAGGGTGTAATGAAAGCACAATAATGTTTTGAAATGTGCAATATTATGTACCTTTTTTAAATAGCTCATGCATTAAAAGTTAGATTACACATTGGAAGGAATGTTCATACCAGATTGAAAGATCCTATTCCTAGTTGTACGCCCCCTTCAAACTGGTGGAATATTTCGTTCTTGGTTTTGCTGCTTCTGGTCATCTGCAGAATTTGAAGGCATTCTCTTTTGATTAAAAAAAAGTCATGCTAAGTTAGATTACAGCAATGATAATATGAACTGCTATTATTTGGGAGATTTAGCTTACCATGCTATATCCTATACTTTTGTCTAAATTTAGATTAAATTTAGTATGTTTGCTCAGTTGTCCTGTCTAAAGTATATAGCACAAGGATTTTAGTGTTTTACAGAACAGATACTTGAGTGACATTATCATAAAAATTCACATCTATTCAAGCAACTTCCATTATTTTCTATCCTAGATTCCCTAATTTATGATTTCAGAGCAACCTGGCCTATGACAGCCAGTGTTTGCCTAGCTACACTGTAATATTAGTGCTGGTAAGCAATTGTCTTTGTAAAATGTGAACTTGCTATTTTAAATAGACAGGGACTTTTTCTAAAAAGAAAGGAAGCTCTTTAAAATGATTTAATTTTTCTGGGGATAAACCTAGAAAATGAATATGTTTTTCATGTACAGGTGAAACTCAATAAATTAGAATATCGTGCAAATGTTCATTTACGTCAGTATGGCAACTCAAAAGGTGAAACCAATATATGAGATAGACGCGTTACATGCAAAGCGAGATATGTCAAGCCTTACCTTGGTATAATTGTGATGATTATGGCTTACAGCTTATGAAAACCCCAAATTCACAATCTCAGAAAATTAGAATAGTGTGAAAAGGTTCAATAGTCTAGGCTCAAAGTGTCCCCCTCTAATCAGCTAATGAATCCATAACACCTGCAAAGGGTTCCTGAGCCTTTCAATGGTCTCTCAGGCTGGTTCAGTAGGAATCCCAAGCATGGGAAAGACTGCTGACCTGACAGTTGTGCAGAAAACCATCACTGACACCCTCCATAAGGAGGGAAAGCCCCAAAAGGTCATTGCAAAAGAAGTTGCTGTATCAAAGCACATCAATAGAGGGTTATGTGGAAGGGAAAAGTGTGGTAGAAAAAGGTGCACAAGCAGCAGGGATGACCGCAGCCTGGAGAGGATTGTCAGGAAAAGGCCATTCAAAAGTGTTGGGGACTTTCACAAGGAGTGGACTGAGGCTGGAGTTAGTGCATCAAGAGCCCCACACACAGACGGATCCTGGACATGGGCTTCAAATGTCGTATTCCTCTTGTCAAGCCGCTCCTGAACAATTCTAATTTTTCAAGTTTCACCTGTAGTTTCTTGGTAATTATGAAAAGAAAGACAAATTTTCTTCCCAAATAATGATCATCATCTTACATTCCCTGATAATATTATAAGGTGGCAGAAGGTGAAAAACTGGTATAAAGAAGACAGGAGAGAACAGAACCTGTTGCTGGGGTGGGGCAGGAATGGAGCTAGACAGGTCCTCTCCTTGTGTACAGAGGACATAGCAAGCTAACTGAACAGAACTAGAAGTAGACTCACCTAGAAATAAGAGCACTGAATTCAGTGGTACTTACTAGAGAGTAAGCCTCCACAGTTTTTTTTCTGGTTTCACAATATTACAAAAACTTCCATAGACTTACAGGTAGTCCTCGCTTAACAATGGTAATTGGGACCAGGATTTCCGTTGCTAGATGATGTGGCTGTAAAGCACGACATCACGTGACCACATCGCTTAGCAACGGCAATCCCAGCAGTCCCTGTTACTGTTGATAAGTGAGGATTGTGGGTCGTTAAGTGAGGAATTCCTTGCAGTTTCCTGTTGGCTTCCAACAAGCAAATTCACTGGGAAAGTTGGCAGGAAGTTGCAAGTTCCAGGCAGCTTGCAAGCAGGCCGGTAGGCAGCTAAGCGGCTACTGCCAGGTGGGGGAGGGTGCGCAGGTGGCCAACAAGGCACGAGCGTGATGGGGCTGGGGGTGGCTGCTGCTGGGTCAGGGAGCATGTGTGGGTGGCTGGCAAGGATCCACACAAGTGTGGCCAGGTGCGGCTGTTGCCGGGCCAGGGAGACTTAATGGAGTGATTTGTGACCTTCCCTGCCAGCTTCCCCATTGACTTTGCTTGTGGGAAACCGGCAGGGAAGGTCACAAATGACATCACATGACCGCGGGACACTGCATCTGTTGTAAGTACGAGCTGGTTGCCAAGCACCCAGATTGCTATCATGTGACCGCAGGGGTGCTGGGACAGCCAGAAGTTTGAGGGCTGGTCGTAAGCACCACTTGTTCAGCGCTGTGCTAACTTTGAATGGTCACTGAATGAGTCGTCATTAACCAAGGACCACCTGTCTTTCTTACTACAAACAGAAAGAAAAAAACAGCCCCCCATTCTGAAGATCTCTTCCCCAGTTTAATCACCAGCCTATAGAGCAGTCTATAAATACTTACTTGATATAAGCCTCCAAATCTAGGGCTGCGAGAATGACTAGGTCAAAGTCACTCAGCTGGCTCCAGCGCCTTTAACTATTACACTAAACTGGCACCTATATATGCCCATATGCAAGGAGAAAAAAACCTCCACGTCTGATTTTAGTAGGATTTGACCACCCTAGATGGCAAGGTTCAGAGGGTGAACAGTATGGGAGATTTTATTGTGAGTCTGCAATATGTTATCCTGTCATATTGTCCATTAGGGTGTGGGATTACCTGAACCCTAGGGTTGGCTTTCTTCTGTGAAAATGCAAAATTCATGGACAATTTCTTCTACGGTCAACTTGTATGCTTCTGATTTGAAGATAAAATGGTGCTCTGGAGTGCAAATGTAGCACTTACCTCTAACTTCTTAAACCACATCCATAATCACAGGAAAAGAGGCATTTAAGTACCAGGAGTCGCAGGCAGGCACTGTGAATGTCTGCATGTGTGCCTCTGCACTCTGAAGCACCTTTTTGCCTTTAAATACAAAATGCTATACAGCTCAAATGCTTAATTAGTATCTTTACACATGTACAAATTTGGAAAAGGAGGCTCAGGGGAGATGGGGAGACTGGTACTAGCTCTCAGGAGTGTTTTTTTTTTAAGTATAAACATCTTTTCTATATAATTCCTCAGAACCTAATTTAAAATCATAATCCAGTTTTTTTTAATGCAAAGAAATATATATATACATACTGACACAGAACTATAATCATGTCAGACAATCTCTAGCTCACTAAAATGAGTTGATAAAATGAGAAATTTTCTTTCTTTACAATCAGGAGCTCATAATTTCTTACACTGCTTTGTAGATTCATTCATGTGCACACCATGCATGAATCATTTTCCCCATGCCTATCCCAAAATGCTACTTCTTACATAGAAGGCACAACATTTTGTGTCTTCTATAATAATCTTTGTATCTCAAATGGCAGAATCACACAATTGGAAGTAACTCTAGCTATCTTGTTGCCCTGCTTAGCACATAATGCAACCATAACATTCTGCATATCTAGTAGTAAGGATGCCAGTGAGCCAAGCTTAATTCCTTGTGTCTGTATCCCTGCAGTTTTCTTGATGGTATTATGGAAATGGTTTGCCAATGCATATCTACTCACAAGTAATTACCACTGGTATCAGATCAATATAAAACACTATTTTATTTTCCCACTATTATATGAGCTTTGTTCTGTGTTATCTTTGTATATTCATATTCATATTCTATTCTTGTCTTCATTCTTCCATCTGGCATGATTTTTAAAGGGGAGGGGAATGAAAAAGGACAGGACTGAAATGTCACTGGCAAAATGGTAAAAAAATGGGTTTTTTTATCCAGGAAATGTGTTTTTTTCCACTATTTCAAGCTATGATGGGGAATTAATTTCCTGAAACATGAAACACAAAATACACAACTGAAATGAAATATTATAGGAGCGTACTTATATATTTGATAACTTGTCCTGATTTTAAGGCCACCTTTGATGAAACTGATCATATTTTCATCCTGGAAGAAAGCATACTTTAAATTAAATACTGAATAAAATAGTACCATTGCATACATTATACCCATTCATGGATTTTTAAAATGACTAAATGTATCTGCAAAATGTATACTTTGAGAATAGCTTTAAAAATTAAATGTTCATATGTATACCTAAATATATATATATAGAAGAATGAGAAAGCTATTCTTAAGGGACAACTCCATTAAATAAATCGAGAGAAAAAACATTATAGAACAAGTTGAAATTACATATGATAACACTAGATGGAGCTAAAAGTAAATGACAATAATAATAACAAGAACTGTAATATTAGTCATAAAAATAACATAATGGACAACAAAGCTTGGCATTTCCAGAATCTTTTGATTAAAAAACTGAATTCTTCAGCAGTTTGCATTTGTTATCCTTACTCAAAAGCTATACTTTCTGTATGATTACATTTTTAGTGTATGAATGGTGACTATACTATGCAACATGATTCATAAGTAGCAATAACTATTTAATAGTTTATATCAATTATGCTTCTCTTATAATACAAGAACTATATCACAGCTTCACTGAAATATAATCCTACTTATTTTTAATAGGCTGTACTGATTTTTAAAGGTATTCTTAAATATGTATTTGTTAAAAGAGAAAGATTTAATGATAAAGATTCTGACTCTGGACACATACTTCAGTACAAGGACTGTACAACAGCTTCAGCAGAATATAATCATGGACAGTTATTTTATTTTTTTACTGAGTTCACTGGCAATTTATAAGGATGCTCCTTATACATATATTTACTGAAGATTAAGAGAGAGGGCTTAATTGTAAAGATTCTGGCTTCCAGACACATTTCCCAGTCCTATCAAATCAGTATTACTTTAGTGACTACCAAGTTGCCAGATTCAACAAGTCCCAAGCAGCCTACTTAGCAAGATGGGATATTTCAGTATGTAAAATGCAAGGGAAGAGCTTACCCAAGACTTTATTGCTTGATTATATTGTCAGTTTTTCATTCCTTATTGCAGTTCTTTATTAGAGCCTTATCTAATCTGATAAAGAATGCTCTCTTGCAAGCTGATCTTTAGACCTAAGGAGTTAATCCCACTATAAAGCTTCTATATAACTGTGTATGTAGGAAAGCAAAGTTCGCCAGCAAGGAAAGAATAATATTAATCAACTGTATAAATAGGAATTATATTCAAAATCATGATGTTATTTCTTCCCTCAGATTCACAATTGTAGAGTTGGTTACAAGCAGTCTATGCACAGAACCCAATTCCCAACACCTTTTCCTAAAGGAAATACAAGATGTGGATGAATATGGCAGCTAAGTCAGATTTGGCCAGAAAAAAGTTTTACTGAAGTCTAGAAACCATGATTATGAGATGGGTAAAAGCCTTTCCATCGATCATTATAGGAAACAGAATGGCAAGAGTCATTACTGTATCTATAATGTAGCATGATGTTTACTTTGCACAGGAGAAAGGTAAGCAGCTTGATTCCAAAACAAGAACAAACAAGGGAGAAATTGATGATAATGTTTGTCTATGAAGTGATGTAAGTGTATATAAGATCAGAATACCTAAAAAAGAACACAGTGACATCTAGTGCTCTAGAAACTGGCAAGAGAAGACCGCACAAGCAGAGAGTGATAATAACTGCATATAAGATATTTGGGTAAAAATATTTCTGAACATTATGCGCACAGTACCTATGGCTTCCAAATTTCTGTAATATCTAATGGAAGAATCTCATGGACAAGAAAATATATACATCATGAAGATAATGTGCCAGATGACCTCACTGAGATTCATGAATCCTACTTTACAAAATACCCAGCTCTAAAAAGTAGATGGACAAACTGCTTCCACTACTGAAATTCTAATCTTTCTCCATGTCTTAACAAATACATATATGAATGTATTGCCTCAGAAAGGCAGTATTTTGGTTTTCAGGAAACAAGAATATGTTATATTTTTTGGAGTCCTATATACCAACAGATTAGCAAAATATACACAAACTATATTACCTGTACAAATGTCAAGGCTGCTTTCTGCAGTAAACATTCAGCATAACAGAGTTCTGCATGCATTTCCTCTGTTAAAAAAGAAATATATATATATATCTTAGTACCCAGCATTTTTATTATAGTAAGAAATGCTAAAACCCAAGAAACATTCCACACAAAATTGCAGTATTCTCACATTTGGATTGTTTCTTAAATAGATTGATGTTCTTTCTCTTATTTTAGCCTTTAGTTTTGTATTATTTTTCTTACCAGTTATAATTTCTCCCTATTATTTAACAAAACACTCAATATATGTGTCTCTTTACTATTTTTGCAGACTATTTTAGTTTATGCTGATGTTATTTTATTGTTTCTATAATATATATTATTTTTTAATCAAACCCTTTTAGATTATCTGGTAGTCAGAAGAATTAAGTATTATTTTAAGTATTTTACACAAATAAAAATAATACTGAGTAAAGCTGAAAATAATTCATAAACTAGGCTAATACTTTTACAGAGGTCAAGGGAATCATGGCTTGTCAAGTCACCTTGGAAATTTCTACCTGAAATCTAAACCAGGAACATGGAAAGATTTTTAATTTGGGATGGTGATAAGATGTTTGCTTTGTTTCTAAAACATCGTAGAATGAAACTACCAATATTTACTTGGAGAACTAATACTGAGCCTACAGAAATAATGATATCATTTTAACTCTTTTGGCAGTTCTTAAAATTCTGAAAACACAAAGAGGAAATGATATCGAGAGTATGTACGTATTTGTTTATAAAAAAATATAAATATATATACCACCCATTCCATTTGCTCAGGGAAGCTTGTCTGAATACATATGAAAGGCTTCGAAAGATACATATATAACATATAGCATTTAAGGCAACATTTAGCAACATTGGTTCTTTACTGTGGTCACTAATCAGAATATAACAAATCAACAACCGATGGGACCCAATAGTGTACAAGTAGATCATCAATGCAATCAAAGTGCGTTTGGTTTTACAAACATGTAACAAAATTAGGCCATGTTCATAGAAACTGAATACTCCTCTGATAATAACAGCTTTACACAGACTAGATCAGAATTGCCTGGGTACTTTGGTGAATAAGGGGTGATAAAATGGACCCCTGTACCCTTATAAAATGTCAAAATGCAATGTAGCAGGACATGAAATATGGACTCAATAGACCCTTGTCCACAACACGGGACTGGGATTTTTTTGTACATGCCCTCAAGAACTACCATAGGGAGGACATTTAAGCATGCTGAAGTTTGTGGTGTCCAGAATTTAGGGAGTTATATGGTGTATATATGTTGCTGGCCTGATGAAAGGGGGCTGGCTGCTCAGGAAAACATTCCTTGGTAGGGCAGATTGATCCAGTTCAGCTTCCAAACCTTGGGCATGTTTAAATGCAGTAAGTGTTAGTCATAAATCATCATTAACAAGGCTTCTCTAGAAAACCCTGCCTACTCTTAATACCATGTTAGGAACATGTGGGGCACTTGAAATATAACCCTTTAAAAATTTGGACTGAACCCTTTCCAGTGGGGCAGAAGGTCCCAACTGAGCACCAAACAATAATTGCCTAAGTGCTTTAAGTGAATAAACCTTTAGTGCTGCTGGGATATGCTCTGCACATCTGGTAAGAAAGCAGGACTGTATACCTGCTGCTGTTTGTGCATTTTGGCTGATGTAATTTTGATGTGCACTGCCTTTAGTGGAACTATGAAAGTCCATGCCCAAATATTTGAAGATTTTTACTTGCTCTATAATCTGGCTTTTAGCCACCAGGCATTCATTCTAGATTGCTTTGTTTTAGAATAGTTGATCTCAACCATTGGCTAGGGTACTCAGGGTTTAAGTCTGATTGATGTTTGTGATAGAAGTGCTACACTGTCTGCATACAGTAGGGTTGCAATATGTCTATTGGCTAATTTTGGAAGGTGGTGCTCTAATTTAGCTATTTTGGCCATAAGAAGATCACTGTACAAATTAAACAACAAAATGCATCCTTGCCTCACTCCTATTTGAGTTGGGATCTCTTTCTTGCATATTGGAACAGATCTATATTTTAGAATTCTCATTAACAGTAGCCGTCTACTAAAGAAGTATTTATGAGTTTATCCCCCAATCTTGTTCTGGAAATATGATCACATGCAGACCCAAAGTCAATGAATACAATATATAGTGTAGAGCCTGTCTTGGACAAATATTTTTCAGCCTGATGTGGCAGTATGAGGGCATGGTCAAGAAGAGAGGTTTTTGTTTTTTTTTTAATCTGCACTCAGTCGTTACCGACTCTGCAGTGACTGCTTTTGGATGAGTCCTTTGCAGTTTTCAAGGCAAGGTGTTTTGGAAGTGGTTTGCCAGTGCCTCCTTTCTAGAGCAGAGCCCAGCTGGCGAGCGCAGGAGGCGGGGTTTTTCGTTGCTTCGCGCCTTTTTCGGGCGAGCGTGGCTTCCGCGCTACCAGCAACTGTTCCCGACTCCTTTTGCAAGGCGCTGCCGGCATTTTCCTCCCACCGGAGTGAGAGTACCCATTTATCTACTCACGTAAGTTTTCGAACTGTTGGGCTGACAGGAACTGGGGGAGGAAGCAGGAGCTCACTCTTGCTACGCGACAGCTGGGCTCGAACCACTGAAGTGTTGACCATTTCTGGCCGGCAACTTTCAGTGTCATTAAGCCGCTGCGCCACCGTGTCCCCCCAAGAACAGAGTATCTGGCTCTAAAACATGCTTGCTCATCTGCTGGACTAATATCTAAATTGCTCGAATCATCCAATTTGTTGTGCTGATGTTTAGCATAGAGCTTACTTATTATACTTAGAAGGCTGCTGGGCCAGTAGTTAGCAGGCATTTCCTGACTACCCTTTTTAAAGATGGGCACTATAATGGGTAGACCCCAGTCCTTTGACATTTGCACAGTGTGATTGATATAGGTGAACAAGGAAGCAAGTACAGAGGTCCACCATTCCAAATTACTGTGTAAGATTTCAAGAGCAATAAAATTATTACGTGGATCATTGCCAGACTTAAGGTGTTTTATAAGGCCTGTTATTTCAGAGCTTGTAACAGAGGTCAGCTACAGAGGTGGTTAATATTGAACTCTAAATCAGATTCAGGCAAGTCTTGTGCACATAATGCCCTAAAATGGCCCTCCCACTTTGTTGCCAGTGTAAGATAAGGAAATGAAAGGGCCTATTAATTGAATGGGAAGTAGCAACATCTAAACCAAAATTAAAAATAAATGTTCACATTTTAAAAACATTATATTGGTAATCAACTTTTAGCCTTTAAGGATGAAGACTGGGGCAGTTTGCTACCCAAAATCAGCCTGGGTCTGATTCTCACCCTTTGACACCAAAGTTCCAAAAGGCAGATCAAAATGGAGCCAAAAAATACTGATAATCTGGCCCATTTTCCCCCTTGTTTACAGGAGTGGGAAAAGGTAAAGATGCTTTTAAATAAAAATAAAGAAAGCAGACTTCTGGAAAAGAGTCCTAATCTATTTTGCAAAAATTAAGTTGTACATATTTTTCACAACTTATTTATATATATCCAATCAAATCAACAAGAAGTACATACTTTAAAAAGAAAATATCTCACCCCTTTTTTCCTTACCTTCATTCAGCTGATCTGCAGATTGTTTTAAAACTAAACTGGATAATGATTCTACCACTGTGTTTCTTTTTCTAAACCTATATCAATGTAAATGACAAAAAACACACTTTAAGCTTATTATTTAATTAAAGAAACTGTCATAAAAACAAAGAATCATAAACATGCTAAACTCCCTGCAGAATGAGTAATCTACTCAATCTACAGGAAACAAATTATATTATTGCACAAGTAATTTCCAAGAGTGTAGTGCTAAGCAAGCACAGATTTGAGACCTCTTGCCCTTCTGTCAGGGAGAACAAGGGAATGGAGCCAGAAGATTATGGACAGTTTCACGCAACTGCTTTGCCGTGTCGCCCTCAGTCCTGGAACTAGAAATAAATAATGCTTCCCTAAATCTTGCTGTCCTCACAGTGCGTCCTTAACACACACCCAGAATAGTCTGCCCCATGCTGCTGTCCATACATCTAACTTGCGACATTTTAAGGGCTGTGACTGGTGGTTCCCTCTGCTGAAATTCCACCCCCACTCACCATTCGCTGCCACATGAAAAGCTATCTCCAACTGGCACGCACAATGTTCTAGTTATTCTATGCACTGCATTTTTTCCTTTCCTATCTTCCTGGAGATCAACTGAATTTTTTTTTAAATTTCTACGGTTCAACTAATTTCTCAAAACTATAGATCAACCAGTTGATCTTTCAATGAATAGGTGGAAGCTCCCTTCCAGTGGTTTCCCAGATTTGTGCAGCTACTGAGTAAGTGCTGTTGATGACCTGCAATTTGAGATAGGGGTTTAGCTATGGAGGTAAGAAAATTAGCTGCAAGCTACCTAATAATATTACATGAGGTTCCAGAAGCTTCTGGGAACAACCACCACTGGGAAAGGGATTCAACAGGCTAGTGAAGTAGAAGAGAGTAGTCTTTCCAATTACATTTCCAATTACTTGCATTAAGCCAAGGACAGGCCAGTCAATTTCATGGCTTTGCACTCTCTAGGTCGGCCTTTCTCAACCTTAGCAACTTTAAGATATGTGGACTTCAACTCCCAGAATTCCCAAGCCAGCATGGCTGGCTGGGGAATTCTGGGAGTTGAAGTCCACATATCTTAAAGTTGCTAAGGTTGAGAAACACTGCTCTAGGTAAACCAGCTGACCTGTTAGCACAAACCATTTAAAATAGGAAAAAAATGTGGCTGCAGAAGCCAGGTCTCCAATCTTCCTCAGTCAAAGGAGGTGAGAGAACAGGTCCAACTGGATGGAAGGGGACAGTCCCACAGGGAGCTAGCAGAATCATAGGAGCCACCGGTTTGCTGCCATAGAACCCATCCTTTGAGTGAGCTTCCCCAATGGGCATCAGCATGCAGTGTCTGGAGGTAGGATAAGAGAGACAACACCACTTCCAGAACAGAGCACCTTGGGCTGCCTTAGCTGTGAGTAGACAGTGAGATACAGGTGGTGGCCTGCAGACATGTCCTCTAGAAATATTTACTGGGCTGTCTTCACTCTGGGACAAGGTGGCTATGTGGATTTACCCTATGTGATTTGATAGCTAGAACAAGCTCTTGGGCGATCTCAATTACTTGACTAGTGCAATGTTACCATCTGAGGGATATACATAGTAAAGTTCTAAAATGCAGCAAAGATGTTACTTGATTTTGGGAAGGAGGGCAGGGAGCTAATAGACCATAGATCCAGGTTTATTTCTCAATGGAATCTACAGCATATTTAAAATTTGAAAATTGCCATTACTCCTTCATCCAATTTCATTGTTATAAAAATAACATAAAAATCAATAGGTAATGAAAACTTTGAGCTTCTCTGTTAAAAGAGCAAATGCCTCTTTCCAAATTAACTAGAGCTCTAGATAAATGAAACTGGATAGCATATAATATTGTATTTTTTCATTATATAATAACATAATCCTATCCTGATAATGTGAACCCTGCAACAATGTCATAGAATTGTTCCATCTTACTTTTGACAAGTGTGTAAAGCTTCTTTCATTGTAGAAATTCCCATCTGGATATCCTGCTGTTCAAATGTCATTGCTGCTTGAACAACTAGTATGGTGCTATATCCTAGGGCATGGTACATGCTATCTTTAGTCCTATTTTGAAAATAAAATATAAAATAAAGAAGGTCAGTTTGCGAAGAAAGCCAATTACATTTGTCAAAAACAAGATTCAAATTTTACATAATGTTTATAGAACAGTTTGCCCCTAAAATGCTACATTGTATTCAACATAATGTTTTCTTGAATGTAGTCACCATGACCATTTATCCCCATAAAATGCTTGAAATTATGTATTTTCTTTATTTGGGAATTATTTTGGAGTCCAATCTCCTTTGTGTTATTTGCTTTCCCAAGAATATATAAAATAATGCAGCATACATCAAAATTTGAGTTAAAATAGTCATTAATTTTAAGTGAAAAAAACGAGAACACTTTAGATCAGGGGTTCCCAAATGTTGCAACATTGTGGCTCCCCGTCTCCCCATAAAAGTAATTACCTCACTGAGGCTAGGGTTGGCAAGAAATAACTATGCCACTTTTAATAATTAAATTTTAGTCTTATGTCAAAAAGAATAACAAAAGAATCTTACAACTTTATAAAATAAAACACTGGAAATAAAATAAAACACGGTTTGGGGAAAAAAACTTAACATTTCTGACCAAATAACAGGTCTGAATGAATAAAATTTAAATATTTTGCAAATTAAACACATATGGGAATATTTTAAAAGCTCATCAAACTAGTTCAAAAATACTGGTTTAAAGAACACAATATCGATTCATGAAACCCTTATGCCTCTGCTGGGAAACGGAATCAGGTGAAAAACTGTGTTGTATATTCAGCAATACTCAAGGTCCGAGTTTGACTGCCATGCCTGAGGCAACAGTTAAAAACGTTGTGTGACCCTTCTCTCACTCACAGTTTAAGAAGCTCTGCTTTAGAGAGTGGGATTAAATAGTTGCAAAAGAACTGTTTTTAGTCAGGAACAGAAATTAAATCAATGAAAGCGACTCTATTCAGAGGCCTTAAATTAATTTCTAGCTACCAGATGGCAACTCCAGCCAACAAAACTCACCATGGTCGAAGTAATTCCAAAGCTTCTGAAAACTTGTTGTTAAGAAATAAATTTAATGCCACTGAGCACTCTTCCAAAGAACACTTAAGGTCCATTTTTGTAGCCCTAATAAGTGCACAAACAGAAAAGAAATTTCATTACACTTAAATTGTTACTAACACTATTACGAAACAGACCCCACAATGAAGTTCTGTTGCTTAATACGGTCAGATTTTGAATGTCCAATCTAGAGGCAAGATTAAATTGAAATAATAAAGAGTCTGTTGACTAATTATGATGACATAACACATTTGTGTTTCGTAAATCATTCCATCAAGTTTATAGAGTATTATCCTGTCAAACTTTGGAGTCAGGGAGAGAAATGCACGTGCAGTACTATTTCCTAGCCCCATCCCCTCCAACTACGGGTATATAATTGATTGCTCCAGATAATATCCCATATATTACAGCAAGCTGTAGTCTACAAATATGTATACTATGATATAATCTCTGAATGCTACACAATCGTCATTTTTGCTGCAGCAGACTAATGTAGCTAATCCTCAGAAAAAGGACAATTGGACACTTAATTAGAGTTTAAGAAATCAGTATCTTGGTGCTGATAAACTTATCCTCAGAAAAGCTAAGAAGCCATTATGAAAGAATTCTAGCAACTGCTGTTCTATTTTTATACTGCAATTGGTGTTCCAATTCTTGCACTTCTTTCTCCCGCTTGTCCTAGATAAAGGGCTAAAAGGGAGGGAATTTCCATCTGTTCTTGTTTTGGCAATGGCCAAACTGGTATCCTGTTTGATTTTGAGGTGCAAAACCTAGTAGCCACACATATGCTGCCTGATCAGTATTTCCTATGAGTAGAAGTAGCTAAAGAAATCATGGAAGTTCGATCTGCAGTATTATGTCCAGCCTGGGATTCCTGGCATCTTATTCCTCTAAACTTTGGATTCCAGGTGATTAAGAGAGCTTTAAGACTTTAAAGGATTTTCAATTAGCTGCATAGGAAAGCTTGTGGTGGAGGCTTCCAAAAAGCCACCTGCTGTATGTTCCAGAAAGATAACAGAATCAAATCTTCCAAGCTGTGAAGGGAAGATGTGTCCCTGATGGATAGAGAGGAGACTTTGACTCAGAAGGCAGAGGTGCTCCTAATGGGTGAGATGGTTCAACAAGGCAAACTACAGAGCAACAGGGTGAACCATGGCTGAGGCTACCAAGGTGTGATAAGAATGAAGTTGGTTAAATTTTTATCTTCACCAGAACTCTGACCAACAGTGGAATGGGTGAAAACATGCAGAATGGGAATCAATTCAAGAAAAAAGGAAGAAGTCACTAACAGACTGGAGGTCTAACCCATCTCATTGCAAAAAGTCAGGCATTACCTGTTGTCTTACAATGCACAGAGATTGAGTTTGAGGCTGTGACAGTGGGATCTGACAGAGTTTGTTTCCATTTTTGGTTAGCTTTCTGGTATGGCAGAGCCAACCAGTGAGGATGTTGCTATCTCCAGGTTTATGGTTTGCCAGGATAAAAATTGAAGGAGTACCATTTCTTCACACACTAGACTATTGTGGAACTGTCTAATATAATCTGACCAGCCTGGTCATGGGACAGTATTGGAAACGTAATCATGACACTGTCTTCTATACTAAGAGATGTTTGGATATGTTCATGTGTCTCAATGGCTGGATCATGTATCTCAGATACAAAAGATCTGGAGATGAGCTCTTCATCTTTATACAGATGCACAAGTGTTGAGGAGAGAAGTGTCAAAGAAACACTTCCAGTGAAATTGTCGAAATCAGCTATTTGTAGAGGGAACTCATGATGCAGGGCAGAACCAAGAGGAGAAGCTATTTATTTTATCTCTCTTCCACCACAATTAAAACAGAGCAGTTCATATACATTCACAGTAAAAAATAAAAACAATCAAACAATATCAAATGGTTATTCAATCTCATGGCACCAATTTACCTTCCCAAGACTCTCCAAAGTAACTCTATTCTTAATAGCATACAGAAAACAAGTAGGGTGGAGGCAAACTGAATTTCTGGGGAAGACTATTTCAAAGTGTAGATACGCTCACTGAGAAGGTTCCACTATAAGCCTTCACACATACATACTTTTTACATCATGAAAATGGGGAATCACAAGCAAATTCTCTTAAGATGCTTGAATCAGATGAGTTGAAACGAGGTGGAGGAGGTAGTCCTAAAATACTTTGGTGCCAAGCCATATATGGCATTAATGGTCAAAACAAGAACTCCGAATTGCAATTAGAAGCAAATATGGAGCTATCTTATGTTTATTCTTGCAGAAGTGGAATGGAGATACACAAGGATATACTCTCTATAAATGTAGTAATACATTCAGAAAAAAACTCTTGGATTGTAGAGCAGTCAAATGATAAGACATTAAAGTAAACTAAGGTAATAAAGCCTGAGCAAATATTGGAAAGAGTTAAATATTAGAAAGAGCAAGATTTCCATATAGGCAAAGGCTATAGCTTCATATAACTTTCTTTTATTTTCCTTTCTCTCACACACCAAGATTATCTACGAGGCCATACAGGTAGTCCTCAACTTATGACCACAAGAAGGACCAGAAAATTCATCATTAAACAGTCCAGTTGTTAAGCGAGGCATTACATGACTGCACCTGATTTTACATTTTTTGTGGTGGTCATTAAGTGAATCACCGTGGTTGTTAAGTGAATCAAGCAGTTCCCATTGATTCTGCTTGTGGAAGATGGCTAGGAATGTTGCAAATGGCGATCACGTGACCCCGGGATGCTGCAACCATCGTAAATACATGCTGGTTGCCAAGCACTTGAATTTTGATCACAGTCATAAGTATGAGGATCGGTTGTAAGTCACTTTTTCAGTGCCATTGTAATTTAGAATGGTCACTAAACGCATGATCATAAGTCAAGGACTACCTGTACAAGTACTTTTTTCTCTACCAACTATGCAATGGGTCCAGGATACACATTTAACTTTTTTCTACATAGCATAGGTCTACATTTTATTGGCATACAATGGTACTTATGTTCAGAAGAAGTATAGAAGACCCTAGCAGTCATCAGAAAAAGTATGACTGAATCATACCTGCCAAATACAAACATAACCTTTCATTTTGTATCATATTTTTTTCAGTAAGAATTATGAAGTAAATACAAGTTGCCACCAACTGATAGATTTTCAGCCAAAGAATGTGAAGAGATTTAAAAAATACTTTTTAAAAAGTGAATTCTATGGGAGGTCCAGATAATCGTTCCCCACTTTTCCACTATTTTCTGTACATTATTTTTAACCAGGAAAAAAAAATACTCTGAGAAAACAATGAAATAGATTTTTAGCATTAGGAACTATTTTTCTGAAACCACATTATTAGCTATTGCTTCGTGGACAAAATAATATTTTGAGTACAGTATTCAAATTTGATCCTACTGGGAAAATACCATTAGTAATTCACTAGCCATCATATCCTTTGTAATTTTACTGCTGTGGCAATTGTTAGTTAGTGCCTCAGAAGTTACTGGTGACAAAATATACCTCTCAAGCTATTTGAAATAAGTCTTTTAAAAACTAGTATTTCTCTGTTTTATGTGTGTATGTGTATGTGTGTCTACACACACACACATATATGTATGTGTGTGTATGTTTGTGTGTATAAATAAATAAATAGTATTCAGGGGAAGTGCTACAATCTACTAAAAACATTGTTTTTTCTCTTCTTTTTATCCATTTCAGAGCTATATGCTCCTCTTCTCCACTTATTGGAGAGTCATATTCTTTTTAAAAAGGGGAAATTAACAAAAAAATAATGCCCTACAGCAAGACTATTTTCAGTCTTATTTATAATACATGGTTAAGTTACACATGCATAAATACACATGCATAAACTGGTAACTTCCTAATCACATTATGTATTAATCTGTGAGCTTTATAAAAATCTGCACACACAATTGCATGCAATGCACACACATACACACAAACTCATTTTATTGCAAAATATTCATCTTATTTCAGTATATTAGAGTCAAGGACTGAATCATAATTCATATTTGTTGGAAGATGTATAACCAACATTTCAAATCAAAATTACCTTGAATATTCAGGAAGTATAAAAGATGACTGAACACTCTGATCTGGGTGGGGCAGATTAGGTCTTCCTTATCGGAATTCCCTTAGGAATAATTGTTGTTTTATTATTTAAAAGCAGCAAAGGACAAAATTGTGATTGTGATTCACCAATCAGAAAACTGAGCATGCACACAAATACAGCACACTAGGTGGGAACAAAATTAACTAATAATGTCACCTCATATTAATAAAAGGATCTCAAAGGAAGGCTCCCAGAGCTTAACAATGAGTTAGCCAGAACAAAAAGCAACAAAATCAAAGCAAATATTTATGGTACTCCCACTGCGTCATTCAAATGATGGCTCAGATCCAGACTGATGATTATGGCTGAATAGCCCTTTTTCTATGATTTCATATAAATTACTGTGAAGTTGCACCAAGTATGCTGCCTGAATCATATATTACATTAGTAGAGCAGTTCTAAATTTAATGAGATGGAAGAATATAACATGCTTGCTAGCTTTTGAGACTATCAGTCTCCTACAAATTAACTGCTCTAGTTAAACCAAATATGACTATTATTAGGTAACATGAGCAACTGATTCACTGATAATTTCGTTACCTATTTTACAGGCATGTATTCTTACCTCTGTAACAGTTTCAAGAACATATCTCTGTATACACAAATGATCAAGCTAGAGATCATCATATAATCAGAAGCACAACAATGACTGATATATAGAAATTACCAAGAGAAAAGGAAAAACAATCATTCATGAAATTAACTCTTTAATGTAAATTCCCCCACGGACAACAGAATACAGTACATACTGAACTTGCTCTATTTTCATCATTCAGCTTACTACATGTTTTTAAAATGAAACACTCCTATAAAGTGGTTTCCCAGAAAATAATACATACAGACTTTCTGCAATCAATTTTAGCAGCTCCTATGTTGAGAAAAGACACTGTATACTCACAGAATTAAATTAGGCAACTTCTAGATGATTTAACTGCAAATTGCTATGTGAAGATAAGCCTCTCACAGAGATGATTCATTTCTGTCACACACAGAAAAAGCAGCCAAAAGCACCCTGAGAAGGTCCCGTTTTTTTATTCCTCATTGCCAGTGGGCTTCTTATTAGTTATGAAACAGAGCAGGATACAAAAGTTCACACAACAGCAGGAATCCTCTGCATCGGATTTTACAAGAAATATCCGTTGACAGGACTGCAGCTACAGCAGTCCTGGTAGATGATGCCTCTGCAGGAAGAGGATGCTGGGAGATTTTCCCAATCTATGATGCAGCCTAATTCTAATCCATCACTGCCCAGCTATAAAAGGGAAAAACTGGATCTCAAAAGCAACTCAATGATTTCTATGTTTGAAGAACAAAACCAGGAGTTAGATTAGAGCTTTGTATTCCACTTAATGAAAAGATTTGTAAACAAAATTATTACACTTCATCTATTAACAGAACAGAAAGGTCAAACCAACACTATTTAAAAATTCAGTATCCCCATTCTTAAGATAACCTTACAATAAACAGAGCGTGCAATATTTAATGGAGATTCAAACTGCTATATCTAACACCTGATTTCTTTTCAGATAGCAGAAATTGTGACATTTATAGTAAATTGGATAAATATGAGACTACCAATATCCAGGAATACAAAGCAGAAAGAACATAACAATTTTTAAGAATTAATCTATATGAATTATTATTTCAATAAAAAAGAATAAATTCGTTTCCAAAAGTTCCTATATCACCTCAGTTCTTTAATTTGATTATGATAGTAAGAATGTAAAATTAATATTCCATAGATTTCTAGGCAAGGAGATTTGTGAGATTCAACAATACAGCTAGTCCTATTCTGTAAAAACTCCATGCAAAAATGTTTGTGTAAGAACAATGTGTCTGAAAAAGAACATGTTATATTAAAAATAGAGTTACATGTGAGAATTGGGTAGTATACAAGTTTAATAAATTTAAAAGGTCCACTGAGAATACAAAAAAATGATATTAATAGGAAAGCTTGCAGAAGAAAAATACCTGGAAGGAATAAATATTAAATAAATAAATACAGAAATAAATATTAAATACCTATAGATATTAGGGGAAGGTACATGAAGGTTTCTGTTGTGGCATCTTAGCTTCCAAATGACAGACTAGTATACTGTTTTGGTAATGCAGGACAGTAAAATAGATAACATTTATATTTATTTACACATCTCTAACAGCTTCTTGCATTACATTACACTATTTTCATCAGATATATTTTTTACTTTTTTCTACATGCCCTTCAGCAACAGTAGGTTTTCAGTGCATCAATTAGTCTATAGTCTGGATTTGGAAATAGCTTCTATAGGTAATGTAACGTAAGTCATCTAAGAAAGTTTTGCAATGCAAATATCATAGGTGCGTACATGGCTAATTATGTGATCTACATGTCATGCATAAAATCAAATGGAGCAATGGAGCAAACTTGGGGACGCAAGTGCCATACAATTATGCAGTCACACTTCATTATGCTGGATTCCAAATACCAATTTCAAACAAATTAAAATTTGAGATTGGCTTCAGAAAAAAAGCTAAAATGTAGCTTCCTATTGAAAACGATGAACAGCACTATATTCACAAGATAGCAACTTTAAACTAAACTTTGTTTTCCTCCCTTTTAAAGATTTTGGTATAGCTCAACTCTGTAAATCCAAAATTGTTCTAGCAATGTAGGAAACACTACTTTACAGTAATACCTCAGTTCATGAATGCTTCTGTTCATGAACAATTCGGTTCACAAACAGCACCGTTTGCAAAATTTTGCTTCCGTTCGCGAACTCCGCATCGGGTGACAGGGCCATTTTCCCTGCTGTGACACGTGGTTGTGGCTTCCTGTAGGGAGGGGGACTCTCCCTCCAAACAATAACCGCCTCCCCACCCGCCTTCCTGTCCTCCACGCCAGAAGTCGCCTCAAGCAAGGTTAGTGTTCTCTCTCTTCATACTGTACTGTACCGTACTTTGTTTCATATTTTCGTGGTTTAAAAAAAAAAAATATGGTTCAGAACGGATTAACCATATTTACATTGAACCTTATGGGAAAATTTGATTCGGTTCACGACCAATTCAGTTCGCGACCAGAGTCGCGGAACGAATTAAGTTCATGAACCGAGGTACCACTGTACCAAGCTACATTGAAAGACTGCTGGGACCCTGTCTCAAACAAGACTGAGACTTCAACTCTGGCAAATTTGAACAGTATTTTCATTTACTTATAAATGTATTTGCAGGCCACTCCCAAATGGCTATGAGCAGCTTACAAACACTGATTGGAAGACATACAGCTGAAGGCCCACCTGCCCTGGATGAAAGCCCCAAGTATCACTGCTTGGCCTTCACGGAGGGTTGCGCAGTGTAAGGAGCCTGGCTGATGCACTATGGCAGTGCGGTTGCTGGTGTGGAGGCTCGCACTGCTCCCTTTACAGTGTCTTTGGCTGCTGCCTGACCTCTGTGTACATGAAGAGTCTAACATGCATGTTACATGCGGGCAGAGGAGCTGCCAGCTGAGTGGGGGTTCTGGCACCCCATTCTCTCCTACTCTGCTTGTCTGTTGTGCAGACTGGTGAGGAGCCAGGGTATTTTTGCTGTGCAACTGGTGCTGTCATTACGGTGGCCTTGCAGTCTCTTGGCAGGCATATGCTGAGAAGCAATGGCAGGGAGATTAATTCACTCTTGGGAAGTAGCGCTACATTTTTATTCCACTCCGCAACAATAACAAATGGCAACAATGCCACCAAACTATAAAATCAGCAAAATGGAGGGTTATAATGAACAGTATAAATTAGTGGGGAATGCTAGGGAAAGTATAAGAGGAACTGGCAGTGTGTGTGTGTGTGTGTGTATGTGTGTACATACATGTACACATTTATGAAATGACAACCGTAACAGCCCTCACAGAAGACTGATCCTCGGATAAGGAGCCCGGGAAGGCCTTGCAATGATCCAGGGCTTAGTACAGCAAGCAGTGAAGATAAGTCCCATATAGTCATGGCAATTTTGACCCCAGATTCTGACCAAAATTTCTTAGAACAACCTTTTAACTGTGAGTGGAGTCTTGAAGTCTTTTATACAAAACACTCCATCTGGGAGTAACTTAGCAGTGGAAGCAACATCCATACCCTTGTGACAGCTGTTCAAACCCTGCCCTAAACACTCAGACAGAACTCTTCAATTCTGACCCAGGTTCTATTTTGCCTCTGTCTTTTCTTGGGCCTCCTGTCCTAGAACTCTGATTGTAAATGGACTTTTGCACTCTTTATTGACTGTTTCCTGCCCAACTCCCTGGCTGCATGTTGATTGCTGGGAGGGATTTTAGTTCACTGAAACGTATGCCTCAACTCTGCTAAGCCCTCCAGCTTGGACATGGCCTAAACTACATGCTTACCTCATAGGTTTTTCTATAGTTCATACAGCCAATGGAGAAATATGTTCATGTATTTTACATGTTATATACAGGATCTACTGAATTATTAAAACATAAACTGGAACATGGTTCAAGCTTTTTTAGGTTCTATAAAGTGCACTTTGTTAAAGACTCTTTTTAAGTTCTTGCTTCAAATATACTACATAAGAAACACAATTATTATGCATTTCTTTTACAGTTAAGCCGGTGACAATATATATAGTTCTTCCTCTCAGAATTTCAGTTGAATAGTCAAAATGCCATGTTCTCATAAATACCCTGCTCTTTTTCTCTCACGCTAAAAGAGCTTACAACCTTGTTAGATGATTTACTAGAGTGTGTTCATATAGTCTCTCTCTCTCAAACACAAACACAGGTGCACCCCCACCCACTCTTACACATAGAGTGAAAAAGGATTTGGACATCTCAGCATTAATGATAAGTGTGTAATTAGTGCATATTCCTAGATGCTTAATATCGTATCCAGAGAATGAAAACTGTAATAATTTTTTCTTTACTATCTTTTCTCATAGGGAGTCCAACCTCCTAGATGTGTGTATCTTTCTCTCTCTCTCATTTTTCATCTCTCCTGCCTCTTGGATAGCAGTGAGAAAAATGACAGTGCTTCAGGTAAGGTTGTCTCCTTGGATGGCTGAATTGCAATTTCCACGGGCTGCACTCTCAGCAAAATCCCTCTCCTCTGTGTAGCAATTAAGGTGCGAAAAATAATTCCAACGGGGGTCACCATGTACCAACGACAGCTTTTTTGGTACGTTTGTGTGCGTGTGCATGCATGTATATGGTGTGGAGCTAGAGAGAATATATATGAGTAGGGAAGGTGAAACTGTCTGCTCACCAATCATTTTTCCTTGGAGGAATGTGGCCCACGATACAGAAGAAGACTATCTATCCATGATTTAAGTCAGTAGTTCCCAATCTTCACCTTTATACACGCCACTACCTCAAGATCAAAAGGTTTTGAAAACCAACACGCAAGCTAGGGGTTGGTAACACAGTATTTCTGGGAACCATGGCATGCATAATCCCATTAGAATTTTTTTGAAAAGTGGGCCCAAATCTTACACATTTTGGCCATCAGATAGACAGTATCCTTGTGAACCCTGCTGAAATTTGGTTGACAGCAGCTGGGAGAGCCTTTCAAAAGATATACCCGCTTTAATGATCCAAAGAAAGATGCACTGTTCACATGTCTGTGAATTACGAAGCATTTCTTTTGAATACTTTGCACAGCCCTCAAATATATTACCTAAATGCAGCGTTATAGCAAATGTAATGCTATGATAGCTCCTACAGAACACTGATAAGTTCTGCATATGATTTGATGTGATTATTACTGGCACAATGACACTATGCTTGACAGTGTCTGGTCACCAAAATATTGAGCAAGAAGCAATGCTTGACATGCCATGCAGGACATTGTACTGGAGATGTGGGTCATTGCATCAAATACTTCAGATCTTGTGTTCTATTCCTGCAGTTTTACTGACATTTTGTTGTACGGCAGGTCAAGCTTGGCTAAGTTTTATAGAAATCGTAACAGCAAACAAGATAAGCAATTGCTTAATTTCTATTACGTATTTGTTATATTTTGGGTGTAATCCTTGATAAGAGTCAAATATGGACCATATATAATCATTTTGTACTGATTCACACATTAAAAGCAGCATAATGTGGGATCCAGATAAGATAATATTTAGTATGGCTGAAGATATAAATCTGCCAAGTGTTGTATATTTAACTGTATAACTGCTGAAGTGCAGGAAGAAGTGATTCTCAATTCAGACAAAACCATTATATAAACAATAAGCAAATGGCCACCAATCTTGAGGATGAGAAGACAACAATCAATTTTCAATTGACTCAAAAAATCTGGAGAAAAAAACCTTGGATCTATAACCTGGACCAGGCATTTATATATTGGGCTTAATTTACAGAAGGCAGATCTTCTGCATATGTAGGATTTCTATTGCATCCTCAATAAAGCAAAATATCCATCTGTATCATATCTATGAGCTTCTTCTGTAAGGAAATCTCTGAGTATGGCTGAAGAACTGAGATTTACAGGTAGTCCTCACTTAACGACCACAATTGGGACCAGAATTTAGGTCACTAAGTAATGCGGTCCTTAAGCGAGATGTCTTGTGACCACTTTGCTTAGCAACAGCAATCCCAGCAATTCCCCTTGCCATTGTTAAGTGAATTTTACCAGTCATTAGCTGAGGACCCACCTTAATCCAAGCCATTCCAGGCTTGGTCCCTCCCAGCCCCAAGTATGATAAGGGACCGCCTCCAACTACTGTCTCCAACAACTGAGCTAGCTTTGGGTTCCAAAAACGGGGGGGGGGGGGACCCCAAAGCAGTCCCTTTGCAAAGAGCTCTCAGGCGGGGCTGAGCTAGTTGGGAACTGCTTTGGGATTTTTTTTCTTTTCCTTTTTCCACGGCCAAAGCCAGCTCCAGCCCTTCCAGCCTGAGAAGTCTTTGCAAAGGGACTGCTTTGGGTCTTTTTTTCCTTTTTCCACAGTTGAAGCCAGCCCAGCCCGGTCCAACAACCAGCTTGTCAGCAGCGGGAGCAAGAAGACAGCAAGGTCAGCTGGGGTAGCGGAGCGCAGGGCAGCAGGGGGCCAAAAAGGCATAGATGGGGGAGATAGGGGGTGGGGGGAGTTGCAGCATCCCTGCAGTCTAAGTGCAGGCAGGCTGCCAAGCACCCGAATTTTGATCACATGACCACAGGGGTGCCATAATGGCCGTAACTTTGGGCACTGGTCATAAGTCATTTTTTTTCAGTGAGTTTGTAACTTCAGACAGTGCTGAACAAATGGTTGGTAAGCGAGGACTTCCTATACTGCTGAGCCTAAAGTGAAATCTGACGCTCTGTTCTAAGATGAAACAGTACTGGCAGAAGATGAAGCAGGAAGAACAGAAAAGGCAGCAATATATTTAATTAGATAGTACTTCTCATTTCTGACTGTTTTCATTCATCTCCATGGGGAAAAAAAGAGGTAATAAAGGATACTTACGCTGGGATGTTTTCAAAGGCATCTTCAAAGTTTTCCTGCAAATTAAATAAGAATAAATTAAATTATCTGAAAATTCACCATCTTCCTATAAAAAAACAACAAATTTTACTAAATACAATACTATAGCTATGTACAGCTATTTCTACTTCTACTTGCTTTCTAACAGACTTTCTATATTATGAAAAAAGATGGAAGCAGTAATGGAGAACACTGTAGGGTTATAAATGAAATGCCCACATGTCTGAATTCTCTTCCCCTACATTTCTGTGAATAAAGTGATTTCATTTATCTTACTTAGGAGCACTCAAAGATAAGTATTTTCTTGTGATGGACATACCTTTTCCTTCCTCATGGTGATGGAAGGGTAGATTATATTTTGTCAAATAGAACAATTACAAAAATCCAATTCAAATACTAACAATATCAAAATATACAATCAAAACTGAGAAACAATACTGAATGTTGTACACGAGAAACAAAATTTGAGAACTATTCAAGTAAATAATGTAAAAAAATACTAGTTCGGAGAAATCAATTTCAGTGCAGACAATTTCAGAATACAGGATTACAAATGAAAAAAGTTTATGATCCTATAAATTAATCATAATCTCAAATGTTATGCCTTTACATTTTAAGATGCTCAAAAGGTCCAAAAGTCTTCAAAACCAGGGGCAAGGGAACTGAATATTGTTTCACCATTAACAAATTATAAGGGACAACTAAACTCCCTTGCTCTCATATATGGATATGGCAAGATACAGTTTATAATTAAATTTTAAAACATTAACCAATTAAAGTTTAACGTACCAATATTAAATGCACTTAGAAGCCAAATTCCCACATCAAATTTGAGAATTCAGTTCAGTCTCCTATTGACACAATTCTGCAATATACACTTAATGTTTTATAATATGTATACTTTTACATCTTTGTAAAATCAAATCCCTAAAAATAAATATCAAACAACTAAATATATTTGATTGCTGAGACAGCTCAAATCCTTGAGAAATGCTATTTCCTTAATAGCCAGAAATTCAGTGGAAGAGAGCTTGTAATAAAAATGAAAAAGCCAGATTTTATAAATATATTTAGTTCTTAAAGTAATTAGATGAAGATTACTTCTACCTTGTGAAAGAATACAAAGGATACAAAACTAATCTGGGATTTGTTTGCTTTTGCATTTAAAGGCAGAATACAATAAGTATTGCCACGTTACCTACACTTTTTCATCTCTTATGAACTTAAAACAGATGCAGTGCAAAAGAGAAGTAACTCTAAAAATTTGACCAATAAGACAATCAGTTACAGATATAATTCCCTGATGTGCTTATGACTAGAGACAGCATTATACAAGCATATACTGAAATGCTATGTAAGGCAGACACTAACAATACACTACTTTTATCTAACTGACCTTGTATACTAAATGAGGGAATAATAATCTTTCAAGTGAATACTTTTATAATTATGATAATTATGATATGATATATATCATAGATACTTTCATATGGAATAAATTTCTAAACATCAGATGAGAACTTATCACTGGGCTACAAGAGTTTAGATGTAAATTGCTGATAGTATTCTTATCTCTGCAAACCAGGCACATATAAAATGGATTTTACAGTTGATTAATTCAGATGTGCCTATAATAGACATGCACTATTTCAATACTCAGCTTTGCCCAGGATCAGCTATAATGAAGGATACTGAAAAATGGGGGGGGGGGGGGGAAATGTTAATTTTTCAGAATGATTTACAAGGATGATAAAAGTGGCAGTTTAAAGATTAAACTCAGTTATTGTGACATGCAGTTTTGTAATATAGAACCTACTTCATCAGGGTAAAAACAACAACCTAAAAACAGCATTAAGGGGGGCAAATAGTTCAGTGTTCAACTGGAATAGTATGGAATCCTAATCTACCTCAGATGGGCACTACAAAGCAAGGCCCAGAAGGACTCTTTTTCCTTTGAAATTTGTCTCAACTTTATATTCATACAAACAACATACACACTAGTTAACATTACATGATACTCCAGATGAAGCTTGAGGTTTACTGACCATCCTGAGCCATTTCAGCATCTTTCTTACTCAAATGTCAGAAAAACAATCCATAACAATCCAGCTCATTGAATGTCCTATGACTAATTTCTTCCACACCAGTCCAAACCAGGTTATTTAATTGATTTCTAATGATATATTATAGCTAGTAATATTATGCACAAAATGTGTCAATTTGAATAATGACTGTTCTGAAGAACTCTGGAACATTCTGTTCCTCCTCCAAATCATACCATTCCAGGGGAGGTTCAGCATAGTCTGGAGTTGGTCCATCACAATCTTGTGGGGGAACAGAACATTCTGGAATTCACTGAAATGTTTCGACTCAACTAATTTTCCACATCCCTAATATAGAAGTGGTTTTGCTTTAATTACATAGATACTTTATTGAATTGATTCATAAAATTACTTGTGTCTTATTCAGGCATGCATGGAAACCTGAAAAAAGACAAAGCATCTTTAATGAGTGGCAGGGAAGTGCTGCATTTGTGCTTGTTCTGAAGTATCTCTTAATCATTTTCAAAGCTTGCTATTTTTTAGAAAATGAATGGAAAACTAATGCAAGAGACCTATCCCACAGTAACTGCTGGATGTATGTTTATGTGGAGTCCTTAGTGCTCTCTGAGCTTGGTTGTTTGACTGCAGATGTTTCATTACCCCACTAGGTAATATCATAAGTGCTAGCAAGTGTCTGAACCACTATGTAGGACAGATGGGCAGATGACCAGCAGAGCTCATCCATGAACACCAACTAGTAGGCAGAAGACACAATGAAAACTCCTGAATCTCACAACATATGGACAGACTCAACCATAGTTTCAACTGGGAAACTGTGAGCATCTTAGATCAAGCTAAATCCAAAAAGACTAGGGAATTCCTGGAAGCTTGCCACTCAGACACGTCAGCCATCAATAGACACATAAACCCCATTTACACACCATTCAAAAGAGATAATAAGAAAACTAAGAGAGAAACAAAAAGACCAAAACTCATCCTCTCCAGCAACCTACACCCAGAAAAGCAGGCATTAATCCCAGACAATCAAGCAGAAAACAATACTCTAATCAAGGAACTACCAAGGAGACAAACAATCAAGCAGACAGATGATCAAGCAGAAAACAATACGCTACTCAAGGAACTACCAAGGAGACAAACAATCAAGCAGACAAATGATCAAGCAGAAAACAATACGCTAATCAAGGAACTACCAAGGAAAAAACAACACCTCCACCAACACTGACAGGGCAAGCTACTGTGCATAAACAGAGAGCAAACCCTACACTTACTAGCACTGATGATGTTACCTAGTACGGTAATGAAACGTCTGCAATCAAATAACCAAGCTCAGAAGAGCACCAAGGACTCCACAGTTCAACCCTGAGCTACATATAATCTCTTCTATTTGTATGTGTATGTATATGTATGCATGTGCGCGTATATATGTGTATATAGATATATGTATATATTTCTACACACACACACACACACACAAACACACACACACAGTTAGAGATCAAAAATGGCCCCATCCCTGTGGTTCCTATATATTATGTCAGGTTGAAATAGCCTACATATTTATATTTGAAACATGGGAAATATTTTTATCCAACACATTTTAAAGACTTTTTGTAAATATATGTATACGCTGCATTTCAACAAAAAGTTCAACATAGCTTGCATCAAAACATTGGAAATGTCATCTCTGAATTCAGTTTGTTTCATGTGACAAATATTATCCATCACCTTGTCTGTCTACAGAGGTAGCAGCTCTCGAAATGTGTTGGGAAAACAGCAATGTAACAACTCCTTTATGTAGTCTTATCGCTGCTGTCTCCCCATGGCAGTAGTAGGAATAGCCACCCAGTTTAGTACATGTATCAGTATCACTTTGAATTATCACAATCTGTGAATGTCCAACATGACTATTCACTTAGGTAGAAAGTACTAATCATTGATATGGTTCCATATGCTTGTCAAACGAAGCCTGAAAAATTCAGGTATGTGTGCAAAGATTAATTCTCTGGTCAACTAGGGCAGCTCCTTCTATGATTTGCTTAGCAATAGTAGTATAACTTTATTGACTAATCAATTGACCATATCAAAACAATGGGCATCAGCCACAATAAGATACAATGAGATAAGGTAAAAAATAGTAAAATAGAGTAAAATAAAGTAAGGTAAGGTAAGGTAAAATAAAATAAAATAAAGATAAAAGAGTGACATAAAATAGTGTAAGATCAAATAGAATTCAGAGACATCAAATGAGTATTAAAGTGTGTGTGTGTGTGTGTGTGTGTATTTGTGTTTAGGTGAATTCATCAACTTTACATGGAACCCCAATGTGTTCTATAAAATGTGTCCTCAGTTGGACGGCCTTAACTATAAATTCAACAGTTCTAATGACTACATATGTGTTTGGGCCCTGTAAGAAATAAGATAATCTTTTGTTATGTTCCCAATATACGGTTCTGTGAAGTAGTGTTTGTAAGTACCGAGCCCTTGCTGGAGTATGTAATTGGTAGTTGAATATGACATGCGCAATGTCTTCTATTTTTGGTGCTCCACAAACACACATTCTCTAGACCACAGTTTCTCAATCTTGGCATGGCTGGCTGGGGAATTCTGGGAGCTGAAGTTCACAGATCTTCAAGCTGCCAAGGTTGAGAAACACTGCTCTAGGCTATGGCATTTGGTGGAATCATCCATATTTAACCATAGAATCTAGCTGCTCAAATATTGCTCTGGTAAGGGCTATCCTATGGTATTGAGTTAAACCTACTGTCAGGTATTTTTCTGCCTGAAAAGACATTTTATTCTTAGCCAGCCATTTCAATGACCTGATGCAAGTACTCAGTATTGATTTGGGCATTAACATCCAAGACTCTTCATTTTAATATTGCCTTGGCCTGATGTGCAGGTGAGAGTAGATACTGTGTTGAGAAGCCAAGCTGTGAGATTTGGAAAAGTTGATTCATCCATGTGGTGGGTTGAAGTGTGCCCCTCTGTTCTTCAAGGCACATTTTTGGTAGTATGTCAGATTCTATTGGGAGAATAGTCCACCAGTAGTTAAAAAATTTGATTACTATTAGACTGTAAATGGAGTGAGTGCCTGTTTCAACTCTGACTGCTGCTTCAGGTGTATTCCTGTTGTTCCCCAGAATAAATCTTAAAAAGAGTGCTTGATTCTGTTCAAGTTGAGGAGGCTTTGATAGGCCCCACAATTCTGTACCATGCCTTAACACAGGTGCAATTTTTGCCTTGTGGATCTTTACAATGTAGAGCAGAGTGCTTGGGTGATTATAACTGAGTAATTTAGTTAGCATTTTAGAACTTGCTGCAGCCTTTATGGAACTTCATTTGAAGTGGTTGGCCCAAGGCCCTGTATCCATAAAAAACACCCCAACATATGAGAAAGAGTCTATTTGTTCTATAGGCTCCCCATCCAAATACCAGCTGTATTTGGCCCATCTTTTTCCAAAAACCACCACTTTGGATTTAGCCTTATTAACGTTCAAAGAATTAGAAGCGCAATAGGTACCAAATTTCCCCATCAATCTTCTCAGGTCTACTTGGGAATGTGCCATCAGAACCATATCATCTGCATACAAAAGGATATTGATATGTCTGTTGAGGATCTTTGGAATGTCAACATCAGTAGAGTGAAGGAATCCTGACATAAAGATTAAACAACACCAGGACCAAGATGGATCCTTGTCTAACACCTTTATAAGTGGGTATGCTCTATGTGAGAGAGCCACTGACTCCAGTATAGACTTTCAGGCATGTATTTGTATAGAGGGCCTTTACCAGGGTATAGAAGTCTGGGTTCCATATTTAGCTTAGCCAACATTTTTCATAAGATGTCTCTGTATATGAAGTCAAATGCCATGCTAAGATTATGAAAGATGTAAACAGATGTTTACCATCTGTTGCATATTTAGTAATAAGGTGATGTAGAAAGCAGCAGTTATCTATTGTGGAGCGTCCAGGTCTGAACCGAGCCTGTTCTTCCACTAATATGTTCTTCTCAATCACCCAATCCTCTATTTTGCTCAAGAAATGTTTTGCATACATCTTAGCTCTTATATCAATAAGGTTTATGAGTTTGTAATTCTTAGGCTGTTGTCTTTTTTTGTGTATGGGAACTATGATGGAGAGTTCCCATCCTGCTGGGATATGGCCAGTGTTGCCTATACTTTAAACAGCTCTGCCAGCAGTGGAGCCCACCAGTCAATGCGTGTCCTGAAAAGTTCAGCGGGTAGGAAGTCTTCACCAGGTGCCTTATTGGGTTTCAGTGACTGAGTAATGTGTTTAATTTCTGACACTGGCACTGGTGGCCAAGGAGAGAAGTTATCAGGGGTCAGAAACTCAGTAGTCATCTTTTCTGGATGATCCAGCTTGGAGTTGGCAAATAACGTAGTACAAAATTCCTCCCAAATTGAAGCTGAGATGGGGATATCAAGTAGAAGCTTATGCTCCTTCAGCCTGCCAGATACAATGTTCCAAAATATGACTTAGTAGGACCCTTTCATAGACTTTTCCCGCTCAGACCACACTGTAGCTGAGCATTGGGCCTTCTTGGTGGCTGTTAGTTTCTTGTAGTTATGCCTAAGCTTTAGCATCTTGGCGTGATAGCTTGGTGTGCGGTTTCTTTGAAACAAATGCATAGCTGCTTTTAGGGTCTTCCTTGAACGAGAGCAATCAAGGTCAAACCAGTTAGATCTTATGGACTGTCCATTCCTAGCCGGCAATTTATCTATTAAAAAGTTTCTTAATGTGTAACACAATTAGCATATCCAGTAAACATTCTGTTTGGGTCTTGAGTAGACGTGACAACCATTTTCACCCAAGACTATGCCCTCACAGAGTTCATAAAGCTAGAAAATACTTTGATCTCCACCTTAGACTATTTGAGCCTCCTGTGTTGCCTCACTTCAAGGTTAGCAAGTTCTCTCTTATTGCGTGGTATACGTAATCTTAAATCTATACGTAATCTTAAAGAACTACCATAAAAGTTGGCTGCAACTGGTTGAAGGTCATTGTCCTCCCTCATGTAGACTTGAATATCTCAGAATGAATTGGTTTTGTCTGCTGAGACATATATGTAATCCAAGACGCTACTAGCATTCCCAGCATGGAAAGTAAAGGGATATATAAAGCAACTGTCTTTGCTTCTTACCATATGAAGATTGCATGTATATTGCAAGGAGATCAATTTGGAGCCTGCCATCTTCCTTTTAGAGTCTCTGGAGTGCCAGGGTGGGTCATTTGATAAATAGTCCTCAGGTGTGATGCCCAAGTGGGCATAATAATGCTAAGATGACCCTACCCTAGCACTGAAGTCTCCCAGTAGGACCACAACAGCTTTGGGATGTTTTATATTTATCTCTAGGACTGTCTTTTCTAATTGCACCCAAATGTCAGGGGAGAAGCAGGAAGAGGAATATAGGGGTAGATACAAATTTAGCAGCACATCTTCAGATGATTTATATTTGAATTGGATAACTAGAAGATAGGAGGGGTCTTCTCTGAGGACCTTAGCAAATACACACAATCCCCAAGGCCCACCCTTTTATCTTGAATTTATGCACTGGTGTAGACCAGGATCTAAAGCCTGGTACATAAGCTTCTTCATCACTGGTGGTCAATCATGTCTCTTATAATGGCTATAATGCCAAAAGAACTCCATCTGACATTTTATTATTCCATCCGGCTATATTGCATGTGAATAGCTGGATATAGCTTCCTTGCCTGTCAGAAGGGGTAGCTGGCAATGTGCTGAGGTCTGTGGTTGAATGGTATGGCATATGCAGTCATTCTACAGGTAAGATGAGATCCAAAATTCCTTCAGTATCTAGAAAAGCACACTGATTGAAATTTGGCCTGCCTTTGTCACTCTCTTGCTGCTGCATGGGATCAGGTAGGTTTTATGATGACCTGCAGATCAGATGGTGAACATTAGCAAATTGTTGTTTCATGTCTATGTCAGTGGCCAGAGGAGTTGTGTCAGCCCTGGGCAGAGGTCTTCTTCCTGCCTCAGAGGCTGCCTTTGTCACAATTCCCTTTAGTTCCTGGAGCAGAGGTTTGCCTGGAGAGCTGGAAAGCATGCCTGTTATTGGATGTGTTAAGCTATAAATATCCATCTCATATTCCTGGTGTGACCTACCACCTAGCTCTTGTTGTAGTTTCCAGGGTTTTAGGCAGTCTAAACCTTCCTCTTGTCTATCAACAGCATCCAACTTTTTGTTCTTTGAAGTTTCTGAGTGTTGTGCTGTTTTAACAGGGGGCAGGGTGGAGGGGTTTAGATCTGCTCCAGGGAACTGTGTTGACAATCTGCATGTCTACATTCCACAAGGCAGGAGAAGAGGCAGGGATGTCAGCAAGTTCTTTCTCAAAGTAATTGCAGTTGCCTTGGCTAGTTGGTAGAACCAAATTAATTAGTGGTTTGGTTGCTTTGCATATTGCCACTAAAGTCTCTCTCAGATCATCCAGTTTTTTAATGTCAGCTTGTTCCAAGACTGACAGGGCACTGAAAGAGTTAATCAGGTTTCCTTCCAGAGGATCATTTATGCAGAGTCTTGCTGTAGGTAGCAGAGATTGTTTACCTGGGCAGTCTTCTCTCAGAGGCAGGATTTGTAAGATGTCCTTAAGGTTATCTCAAATTGGGCTATCACATTTGTTCTTTAAAGTGACAGTACTCTCTGGGCCAGGTTGGATTAGGAGTGGCTGAGTTCTTTTGAATGAAACACATGTATTGGGAAAATTGAAAAAAAATGTGCAGAAAGGACCTACCTTGTCCTAGATTGTGGATTGCCTGAATGTAAGTAAAATTCATTCACAGCCTTTGCTGGATGGGAGCCATTCATTCTTTTGCAAATCAATCAGCTGCATTTTGCCGCTTAGTAGCTGGCTTAAGGATAAGATACTGCAATTACTTTTTTTGATCCCCATCGTCCTCTATTTGCTCTGTTATTTAGTATTTGTATGCTGTAAGTAATATTTGTGATTTATATGCCTCTCTCCCTTAGTTGCAAGACCACTAGGCACCTGTTTCTCACCCTCCTCTGCATGAGTGGTCAACTGTCTCTGATTGTTACTCTCTCTCTTCCTTGATATAGGGGTAAGGTTGCCCACGACTTCCCTGCTGGCTGCTTTTATGGCACATACTGTACAGATCTGTGCTTTAACAGTGTTGTCATTTGATTGGTTTTCAATAAGCTTTACAAAGGCCTCTTTTAAAGAGTTTACTTTGTTTTTCTGGACAATTCAAAGATAGAGACACCAGTCTGTGATGCCAACAGACTGTGTCTGGTTAGAGAGTCAGTTTTATTTTCATTCTTTAGGCTTATCAAGTTTGTATTCACACCCCCATCCTGCAAAAGCTGTGCAGCTGCTGAGCAGGTAGCAGCAGCTGTTCGTGGGGGACATCCTCTTCCATAGGAGAGGAGAGATCTGTAAGTTGTTGGCTTTGATCTCTGCTTGTAAATCCCACCTGAATGCATCATATCCATCAGAGAGATTGGAGGGGACTGGATTACTTACAGAAGATGACTACCTGCTTGTTAGGTAACTGTTGATTTTCAGCTGTTTTATGGGCTTGGATGAAACTTGTGTTGCAGAATGTATACAGTGTCTCTTTTTTCTTTTTCCCATGATGATTAGTGACGTCCCAGAGTTTTTCCCTATTCTCTCTATACGTTTAGGGTTCCGCTAGAGCAGCACAAGGCTGTCCCATTGGAAACATGAGTGGAGAGGTAAATGTAAAATAAAATGGCTGATATTCAAAACAATAGATTAAGAAAAAGGATGATAAAAAGTAAACTTTAGGAAGACCTGCTTACAGCAGTTGCTACCTCATCGCCATCTTGACTCCTCCCCAATTTTCTTAGCATAACAAGTAAACTAAGAGCTCTACTTGTTCCCTTCCAAACAAGTCAGATTTGGTAGCTTCTGATCTCCAAGTTATTTTTGAGAGGCAAACCAGAGGTCCCAATACACACATCATGCTAAATAAATTACAGACGCTTCACATTTATTTAGTTACTCTCATCCAATCATTATTATGAACACAGCCAACTGTGGCATATTCCATAAACTATAGTTAAGCAAAAATGTGTTGGGTTAAATCATAATTAACACCATCATATATGTAGTATTAGCAAAATGTTGGAACCTACTAGAAAACAGAGTACTCTATTACCCTGGAGTATATAACACAGAATAATAGACTGAAAGTTATAAGAGGACACATTCTGATTAAATGTTAGAAAATTAAAAGCAGTTTGACAATGGAATTACATAGGAAGGTGGCAGGCTCCCTTTAACTGGATGTGTTCAAGCAGAGGCTAGATAACTACCTGTCAGAGATGTTTTAATTAGGATTCCTACATAGACCAGAGTATTGGACACAATGGCCATCCCCTCCAAAATTTACGATGCTATAAAGAATTTTTAAAAAATTATTTCTGCTCATAATTATTCTCTAAATCGCATCACTAAACAGGAACAAAGTTTATATAGCAGGCTAAAAATGAACATGTATATTGTCTTACTGATTATGTAATTGATTGTTTTCCATTAAGTATTCTTCTTACTATCATTTTTGCTGCGCAATCATTTCATAAGTAAATCACTACTGTGGAGTACTGGAATTGTCAGAGCACATCCTGAATGGGAAGGCTTTCTCACAGAAGGTCTGCTGTTATTATAAAATGAGGTAATGTTTTGCTTTTATTGTATTACTACATTGGTTCTGCTGCAATTGTTCCTGTACATGGGCTAGAGTCCTTGAAATTGAGGCACTTATAAATTTCATAAATAAATAAATGTGGCACCAGCTGCTTCTGGTCAAGCTGCATTATTCCTCTGCTCCTCTTGGCAGCCTGCTGATGATTTTTAGTGCCGTGGGGAGATGCAGAGAAGTAAATGGAGTTAGCAGTTCCTAACATAATCTAAAACTGCTGCTGCCCCCCTCCCTTGGGGTCAGCTACTTTAATTCAGGATGGCTTTACTGAAGGACCCTCCAGTATGGGGGCTCAGAAGGCACTTATACAGCTATTACGGCAGTCGCCATGCATGCTGGACTGACTACTGTAGGCTCTGGGCCTGCCATCAGCACAGTCAGTACCTTTTGCAGTCTATTTCTTCACAATTTCATCCTCACAATCTCTCCATAACTATAGACTGTTCCAACAAAATCATCAAGGGGCTCATTACCAGGCTTGCTGAAGTACAGATCTATGGCATGACGCCACAGAACAAGAGAAGGCAGAAGAAAAAAAACAGTATGAATACAGCCTGCACCCCAATTTTATTTTAAGTTCTTTCTATACTTACCTGTTCATTCTCCATCCCGCAGCATTTATGATTCAGCACTCCGTAGTCCCCAGCATTTCCATGAAGCCTTTTGTAATGAAGGAGCAGTAAATAGCAGTTCCTTTGAGTACCGACATAGCCAAAAAAAGCCTATTTTTGTTGCATTTCGGTTCTCTTACAAGTCTAAATTCCCTTTGTGCTTTAGCCTCTTTACCTTGCTGTCAGGATCTTTGGTGTCTGTCTCAAACAGAAAGTAATTCCTTTCCAAGCACAATTCTCAAAGTATCTTTAGCAATTTTATTGAGAAGACAGTGATGGGATTATAGTTATTCCAGCAACTGAATTGTTTCCAATCTATAAACAATATATTCTAAAGTCATATTTAACTGCCTTTCTGTGAGCCAGCAAACTGACGGATCTTTTCGTTCATAAAAAAGGAGCTTGCAGTTGGTTGATGATCAGTACTTAAGCACAAAGGAAAAGATTTATAGTAAATGAAGGATTTATGACTTAACTCTACAGTAGCTTTCTTTAGCTATGTGATTTTTAAGATTAATGCATAAGGTTCATTTCTAAATATATGGAGTTAAAAGTTTTTGAAAAGATTGCCTTAGATTAAAACTCCATTAAGCTGGTGGGGTAAATTTAATATCATAAAATGAACATCACTCCACGATTGATTGATTGATTGATTTATGCCTTAAGAGGTATTCCAATGTTAATCCCAAATAATTTTTTTCCCAGACAGATAGGTTTTTGAGGAAATTTATAAAGGAAAATAGACTCCCTAGCATTTCATTAGCTAAAGTGAGATGATCTTTGGGGGTGGGGATTAACCTACCAGATTTTCAAAAGTATTATTGGGATATTTTATTGACTATATCTACATGGAATAATTTAGCAATATCAAGCTTTGTTGAAAAGTTTTTATTTCCATTTAGGTCTTGGCAATTGTTGGGTTGACATATAGTAGAAAGTGTGTTTTGTTTGCAAGCAGACAGGCATGTTTGGGCCCTGTTGAATCACAGACTGGATTTTGATATTGAGGCCCATAAATATTTAACTTTATGGAAAAACTCTACTTTAAAATTTGGGAGCGGAATCTGGAATACATACTTTAAATCAATTATTTTGCAATGATTATTTTAAGGATTTTTCTCACCGTCAGACAGAATTTTGCTTCCTTAATTCACAACAGTGGCAATATATATACAGGTAGTCCTAACACCAGTAATTGGGACCAGAATTTCTGTCGCTAAGCGATGCAGCCGTAAAGCACAATGTCACATGACCACATCGCTTAGTGACAGCAATCCTCGCAGTCCCTATTGCCATCATTAAGCAACCATAATTGGTCGTTAAGCAAGGACCTCTTTGCAACTTTTTGCCAGCTTCCAACAAGCAAAGTCAGTGGGAAAGCCAGCAGGAAGTCGCAAGTCCTGGGCAGCTCATAAGCAGGCCAGTGAGTGGGTGACTGCCGCATGGCTGGGCAGGGAGTGGCTCCCCAGCAGGGAGTGGCTGTTGCCGGGTATGGGACGATGTGCTAGTGGTTGGGAGGTGGGTAGCTACTACCGGATGTGGGAGGGTGTGCAGGTGGCTAGCGCAGGCAGGCAAGCAGGCAGGAGGTTGCTGCAGGTATGGAGTATGAGAAAAAGTGTGGCAGGAACTTACAGGAGTCAGTGTCTCACTTGTGGGGTGCCATAGGGCTCAATGCTCTTGCCCCATTTAACAGTTACATGAAACAGCTAGGTGAGGTCATCTGTCATCAGTGTGTAGATGATACCCAACAATGGATCTCAATCCTGGGCCAACAAGTGATACTGTTGAGGTCTTGTCCCAGTGTCTGGAGACTGTGTGGACTTGGATAGGGAGAAACAGACTCAGGCTCATTCCTGACAAAACTGAGTGGCTGCGGAAAGTTTAACATTCAGAAAAACAAAATGTCCTTACAAAAGCAGCCAGGCAAACCATTGAAGAACCCTTTTTCATAATTCTGTTTATGGTACCCTTAAAACCAGTCTGACACAATATTCCTTGTATTTGGAATTTTTTCACTGATATTTCTATTGGGACTTCTCATCTGCAGTGATGGAATAGCATCTCCCTTACAAGACCAGCTCAGCTATGCTACTTTTTGATTTTTCACTAAAATAATGAAAGTATGGCCTAGTTTTATCTTTTCAGATGTTATTACTTAGAAAGCCTGAAATTGCTTATATTGTATTTAAATTACACTGTGTAGAACTTTCTTTAAACATTTATATCTGTTTATCTACCTATCTAAGTTTAAAAATATTCTTTAAGCGCTGTCCGCAGAGACCAACAAAGAATCAAGTTTAGCCAATTGAGAACTATACCAGTTCTCCACGGCTTCCAATTATTTTGTATCAAGCTGCTTTCAGCATATCAAAGAGAACCCCCTAATGGCCAATTAAGTCAGCATGAAAGCTCCTTTGCATCAATGAGACAGTATGCATTTGACAAGTTGATCTCTAGCATCCAGACTTCCATCTTTAAAATATTTTTGGAGCAATCTTCCCCAATATGATGCCTTACAGATATTTTAAACTACCTTCCCAGAGCTGCCAGTCAGCATGGCCAACATGTTGGAGTTCTGGGAATTATAGCTCATTACATGAGGAAACTATCAAATTGGATAAAATTATCTTAGTGTATCAAAGCATTTATTTTTGTTTCCATGTGGAACAGAAAGACCTATTTTACTCAGTGTCAAAATTCTTGATCTGAAGGAATGAATATATAAGCCTATCATTTTTTAGATTGATCCATTTGATAGGCCTGTTGTAAGAATAAAATAATATCACATGTACATATCACCCTTAGGTCTTTCAATGAAGAGTAAGATTATTTTTCCTTAAAACTAATGTTCCTTGCTATTAGAATTATTTTTCTGAAATAGTTACCAATGAAAAATATTCTACTCGGCTTTTTTTTTTTAAGATAGCAATTTTTTTGCAGCATTTCTCTTCCTTCAGTTTCATTTTTCCTTCAAATATTTATCACTGCTTTCCATAAGAGTATGGGTAGGGGAACCAGAACAGTTGATATAAGATTAAAGAGGAAATCACACTCTGAATTCTACCTCAGGTTCCCTATCAATGAGGTTCAGGACTTCAAAGTAACTCCTGATGTTCTCCTTGAAAATGGTGGACATACACTCAAGATCATATTGTAGAAAGTAGTTGGCTTTGTTCTGCTTTAGCTTGGTTTGGAACTTGCATATGAGAAATTTGTGATCTGTTCCACAGTCAGCCCCTGATTGTGTTTTTGCTGTTACAATTCCACTCTTCCACTTCATTCTGCCAATAATATAGCTAATTTGATTTATATGGATTGGCAAAACTTGTAAGTCACTTTACTTTCCTGCTTCATTTCCCTTTCCTAGGTCATATATTCCATTCCATCTTCCTCCTTAGAACTTCCAAAACTTGGCATTCCAGTTACCAACCACAAGCAGCATATCCATGTTATGTCAATTTCAGACTGAATCTGACCCCAAAACTCAACCACCTCCTCCTCTGCATCAGTGACTGGAACACAAACTTGTATAACTGCTATATTAAAGGACTTTCTTCATAGTCTAATTGATAGTATTTGGTCACTGATTGCACTTTACCCAAGTATTGTACTTGCTGTATCCTTCCCATAAAACCAACACTGTTCCTTCTTTGCTTTTTGTGTCCTGAGTAGTAAGCAATATGATCTTCTGAAACTGTCCAATTCCAGTCCATTTCAATTTGTTGATACCCAAAATGTCAATGTATAATCAATTCATGTAATCTTACACTGTGTTGAGCTTTCTCAAGTTCATGTGTCTTATGTTCCATGTTCCCACTGTGAATCAATCTTTGCAGATTCGGATTTTCTTTTCCTACATGATAGCATCAGCAAGTAGATGTCCCAACTGGCTACATCATGATCATCATTAGTACTCCAAAAGATTTTGAAAAAATGTGAAACCTCTCTGGAGAAGGCTCTAAAGGTGGAAGAAAAGAGAAGAAGAGGACAACCAGAAGCAAGGTGCATGGACTCAATCACACTGGCAATGAGTGTACTGTTGTAAGACCTGAAAGATCAAGTTAGGGACAGATCATCATGGAGAAAATTTATCTAGGTGTTGCTAAGAATCAACAATGACTTGATGGCACGTAATCAATCAAAACTCCAAAAGATCCTCAGCTCTTCCTCAGTAGCATGCTGAGGGCCATCTGACCCGAGGGGCCCATCATCTGGCACTACATTGTCAGTCACTTTATATTGTCCATCTATGTGGTTTTCTTGATAATTAACAGGAGTGGTTACCACTGTCTTCTCCCACACAGTATGAAATGATTTCTTTGCCATTGTCCTATAGTGATCATCTGCCACCAGCATATTCCTATATTGCTGCTACCTATTACAGGTGCTTGCTTGTTATAGCTGGGCAGCTGGGATGACCTCCACATCTTGGTGATCCTTATGGCATTATATACTCTTGGTTCCCAATGTTTTTCACTCATCCCTCCCAGAAAACCCCACCCCCTGCCACAATGGAGGGGGGGAATTAACTATAGTTTTCAATCATATATAAGGTGGGACCAACAAAAGATACACCAATGATGACCTAAGATTTAAATTCTCCTACCCTCTTTTAGAGAAATGTGGGGACATATCATTATTCCCTTTCTCCTGAATATCCTGGAGTGTCTTTAGTTATAGAGTGTCATATAGTTGATGTGAGAGTATGGAATAGGGGGGTGAAGAATGTACTCTCATCCCCCAAAGAGCGGGGGAGAGATAAGAGGATGAGACTGGCACCTCCCTGAGGAATGCTAGTGATGTTTAGGGATTGACCCTGGGAACTACTCTCAGTCAGGGAAGATTTTGTGTATAGTGTGAAGCCAAATAAACCTTGCTGGATTGAATCTGTATTGTCTCCTGGAGTTTCCTAGGCTAAACCTGACAGTTAACTATATGAATCCAATGTGGAAAAGGTGCTTTGGAGAGGACAAGCTCATGCTCACTGCATCATTCAGCATCTCCTTAAATAACCTGAAGCTTTTCTTAGGCTCACACAGTAGCCCTGTGGTCCCAAAAAATCCCACATTTGAATTAAAGAGGGTGCTGCCTTTGTAGATTGAAAGGTAGCTTTGATTTGATTTATAGGGAGACACTGTGGAAAAATAAATAACATAGCTTTTGGTCAGTGTCTTAATAGATTTTGATGCTCCGTGAAAATATATACATGTGAATCAGATGTACACTAAGGAAAGTTTCACAACCCCAATTCCCACTAAAAGGGAAGTTAAACAAGATTGAAGCTTTTGCTACTTAATCAATGTCTTATTCCAAACCTTAACCAAGAGTGAATTTTATCCTCCAGCATTAATTAATAATGCAAAAATGGTCTCCATAAATGGAATATTAACAGCAATTATGTTAGGCAAATTAAGTCTTTTAAATACTCAGGAACTGTTCTTTCAATATTTTAATGCTTGGAAGGAGCAAAATAATCCTATTTCATCTTGCACACAAAAAAATCCAATGAAATAATTATGTTCGCTAACCACCATGGAAATAATTATGTTCCCAATGCAATCAACTCATTCAGGGCCAAATTATTGAGCTGCACACTTTATGGTGTGCAAATGTGTGTCTTTAAGAAGTGAAAGATTTAATGGTCATTAATCCAAGTTTTTAGGAATAATGTTCGTTATTGTGTATCAGACATAATTCTGAGGGTGGAGCTTGCTTGCATATCAACAGAGACCTGAATAAGAATCTGCCAATTAAAATATTGGTTAACATTAATTTTGGGGGAGATCTTTAACACAGTTAATCCTTGTTGACAACTTTGATTCTCCATACAAAAACACCATAGCTTCAGATTTAACAAATCTTGAACTGAGAATCCACAGTAGGCTATCACTATAGCATTAGAAGGCTTTACAGAGATCAGGCAACATGTCCCTGATTTAAGCTTACAGAAGGAGAGCATAACTTCTCATCACAGTAATACTGATCTTTGGAATAGACCTTTTTTCTATTTCTAAGCATTTATATAACATCTCTACTACTCAGAGAAGAGCAGTTACTCTTAATGCTCTACAACAATAGTTCTGGAAGATCTGTTCCTTTTCCATATTGGATGTGTTCCCCAATGGAAGGTATAGTTGAATAAACACTGCATATTTTGTTCATTTGTCCACTGTACCATATATGGTACTCTAAAGTAATATCACCCCACCTTACTCATCACTCCAGCAGCTCTATCAAAAAGAATGTGTTCTTATTAATGAATTAGTCTGCAGAAATCTCAAAAAAGGTTGTAAAATATTGTTCAAAACTGTTAGTTGAAAGGAAAATTTGGGTATAAATAAAATTTGATGGATTACTTTTCATGATATAAAGCAAATAGCCACAAAGGTTACCTTTTAATATTTTAGTTTTGTTATATGTTGCTGTTTGTATTATATGAAATTTTGATCCTTAATTCAAACACTTATTTTTCTAGGACTGCACAGTTACCTTGCAAATTCAAGAAAAGCCACAGTCTCTTTAAGGAAACACTGAAAGATGTAGTGATATCCCCTCCAAAGAATCTTTTCCAAGAGTCTGGGTCATCTAGTATTTTAAGGTTTTTGTCTAGAAAAGTGTAACTATTTTTGAATTCAGGCACTCATTAAGTTCACAAGACCCTGGCTGAATTTTAAAAGTTAAGCAAAATTGGGCATAGTTCAAATCTGGATGGGAGATCACCAGGAACTCTCAGAGCTATACACAGGCTAAGAAGTTGAAAAAATATCCCAGAAGGAGAGAAATGCAACCCAGTCACATGCATTTTTTTCCCATGAAGTCACCAGAAATCACACTCATTTCAAAGAGATATTCCTTAAACTCCACATGTGGCTTTCAGGCAAATCTTGCGACTTATCTTGACAGTTATTTAATTCTTGATATTTTTCTCAATAATTTTCCTGCCCCTATTCTGATCCTAGTCAAATGCCTCAGATATGTTTGATGCTCAAAGACATTAATGCTGCAGAATGGAAAATAGCTGAGAAGGATTCTTCAGGCTAATATGGCCTATTCTGGCATTGTTTTTCCTGTAAAACTGTACCATCTGTTATCAATCTCTTACGTAAATGAACTCTATATTGGTACAGCACAATGAACCTTATTTGAATAAACTGTTGAAAGATTCCTTTGTATCTCTCTAACCCCAACTTTTAAGCTCTCAGTACTATCTGCCTAATTCCGGTCGTCAACATTGCCAAGGAGACAGTCAACAAGTTCAGTAATAGTCTGTACAAAGCAACAAGAATTGATGACTGATTTTCCAAATGTAGTTCCTCTCATTTTTTATGAGTGATATTATTTTCATTTAATGTTTTGCTCTACTTCAGCTAATTCCTCGTCACAGAGTCTGAGTTAATGTCCACCACACTAATTTGAACATTTTGATATGTAAGTTTTAGAAAAAGCAATTCCTCTTAGGAACAAACCTGTGAGTAAGTAAGTACGAGCCAGTGAGTGCCTTTCCCAAGATGCTCTACCGCCAATGTTAAAAGGCTGTATTCCATACATATGTCTGAAAACTGTGCTAGTTTAGGCATGTGTCTGGAGAGCCTATGTAACAACAGTTACCACATTTTCCTCAGGTTCTCATTGCAGTATAATTTCTCATTATTTTTAACAGAAGTATTGCACTTATTGTATGCCACCCAGAGTCTTCTTGAAGTTGAGTAGCCTTAACAAATCCAATAAAATAAATAAATAAATACTCCAGTGTTTCTTTGTCACCATTTATTGTCCAAGCCAGTGATTTTATGTCAGTCTTTTCCAACATACCTTTTCCAGCATAAATTCAAATCATATTGACATTTATTATTTTGTAATACACTCAATTCTTTGAATTACTTAGTATGAGTGAGAAGCATAACGAAGACTAATTAATAAGCAGACATGCCATTTTATTCCTTGTCACATGTGCTTTTGGGATTTATGGAACCTGTAATGTGTCATGGTAGTCACTTTAAAGCTTTTGGTAAACATAAAACATAAAACTAAAAGTTAAAGAGAGCAGCGTGCAACTGGGGAAGGGGGAAGAGAACAAGATAGCAGTGCATGAACTCTTTAATTGGGTTTTTGGCTTTACCGCATCATGAAAATGCAGCCAATATGTTCTAATGGATGAAAGAGCTGTTAACTAGTCTTGTTTCATTAAATTGGTAGATCATGACAAAGCAGGCAATGTTATAGCTATAAATATATACTTGCTACCAAAAATCATTGTGGCATGATGATTTGCTGTCAGCGCACAGCAATGGCCATTTTGTAAAAGTCTTAGATTTTTTTAAAAACTCCATTACTATTTTAAAAAACAAAGGTACCGTATTTTTCCGACTATAAGATGATACTTTTTTCTAAAATCCTTACGCTAAAAATTGAAGGGCGTCTTATTCAAGGAAGTCAGCTGAGGAGAGAACCGCGCGGTTGCAAAACTGCCCATACCTTGTCTCTGCGAACGGGCTTCCTCCAATCACGAGCCTCCAATCACGAGTGAAATAGCTTCAGTCTGCAAACAGACTTCCTCCAATCACGAGCCTTATGTAACTGACGTCAGCTGATGCTGAACAAACCAATTGGAGGAAGTCTGTTTGCAGAGACAAGCTATTGGCAGTTTCACTCGTGCTGGAATGTAATCAGTTATGCAAAAGAGCCTGGAAATAGAGCTGCAGAGAGATGGTTTGGACCTCCTCCCACCGAGTGTATCAGGTAAATGTTAACTAATTACTAAATAAAAATGTGTTCTGCACTATCTTTAAAATATTGATTTCATAATTTTGGGTTGGAAAAGTGGGGGTCGTCTTGTACATGGGGGCGTCTTATTGACAGAAAAATACGGTACTTAGATTAACTTTTAAAAATATGTTATATTATAATGTACTTATCATTCCTATTCAGAAACTATCTCACCCATTCTTAAAATGAAAACATGCTTTTAGAGAAGATTACATAACCAAGCACAAAAACAGATTGTTTTATTTCATAATACCAACTTTAAAGATTTTCCGTTTTTATTCATATGTGACAAGTTAAAAATATGCCTGCAATCATACTGCATCACATTATTTATGGTGACAAAATGAAATGACTTACTAAATATTTACACAGAATATCAGCCTCTTGAGAATTCTGGATTTAAAATGGTGTGTAAAACTCAGCCTTTGTCGCAAAGAACAAAGAACTATTTCTTCACATAGTTATTGAATGCAGAGGATCAGCTGCAATGAAGATCCATCAGATTATGATTGGGAAATTGCGCTAACATACCCTTTGTAATAACTCCTAGTTGTATATATACTTTGCATATTATATTTACTTTTACTCTTATATATGTTTATATCTAACAAAATACTAGTCATTATAATATAAATTATTAAGACTGTATTCAATTTTGATTAAGGAGCTCATTTAGTTTGTGATAGAAATGTATTTTAATACTAATTGGAACTTGTAACTTCAATTCTATGTTATTTTTGGTGGTTTATCACTTTTAGACTCATTGTGTTTACTTTTATAGAATTGCCACTTATACTGGTCGGAGACCTTAATAAACTGAACTGAACTGAATGCAGAGGAAGGAGAGGGGGTATCATTCGTCTAGCAGTGTCTTTTCACCTGCTAGTTACAGAGAAGAGACGGTGTGCCCATTAATCCTCTGGCAACCTGCTTACTTGCCAATATGCAATTTTATGTGCTTCTCTGTATATGCATTTCTTCTTGCCCATGTCTACTAAGTGAACACCTAACAGCAAGAATGTATTAGATACTACCATATTTAGACAGTCCTCAGTTTAAGAACAAGTTCCATTCCCAAGGTCTGTCCTTAAATCAAATGTGTATGTCAGCTGGAACAGTACTGTATAATACTGTATAAGTAGTATTGTGTAATTAACTTGAACCATTGTATAGTTAATTTGAATCATTGTGTATTTAATTCGAATTTTGCTACAATAGGCTCCCTTCTTAACTATGGGTCATCTGTAATCTGGGCATTCTTAATCTGGGGATTACCTGTACAACAAAGCAGGAATAGATAATCAGTGGCCTGCGCACAAATGGGGTGCTGGGTAGCCTCTGGTATCCCATTTGCAGCTCTCAGAGGGTAGGGCAAAATATTTTTAAGCTCACAGAACTCTAAGGCACACAATTGTGCCTTGTATCACCCAAAGCCCAAAAAGGATCCAAATGTTTGCCTCTTCTAGTCCAGTGACAACATAACATCACCAGGCTTACCCTCTAAAGCCCAGAGACAAAGCATAAGGAAAAATTAACATAGCCATGATGTAATAAAACCCTCAACTGTCTTGGTGAAACAGCAGCGCTTAACCTTTTTGCACTGGATACTTTTTGCAAAATGTCTTCTGCCTCCAATCAGTTTTTCTCCTTTGGGTGAAAATATAAATCTGGAACCAAGTCAGACAAAAAGGAACTATTTTCAATAGGAAAAAGTGACAAGCAGAAAGGAGGATAACTATTCGTTATGGTTTGTTCCATGTAAAGTTTAAACTTGCTTCTAAAAAGCAAACCATGGTTTTAAATACAGGTAGTCCTTGTTTAGCGATCACAATTGGGACTGGCAGCTTTGTTGTTAAGTGAAGCAGTCACTAAGTGGGAAATCACATGGCCATGACTGTATTTTCCCCACTCCTCCACCCTTTGGAATGCTCACTCCAACACTGGGATAATTAGCAAGAACAGAATTAAGCAGGTTCACAATGGGGAATACACATCAAAAGCAATGCGCTGGTGCCGACAGCCATGAGAATGCTATGCAAACAGACTGGCATATTCCCTGTTGTGTGCCTGCTTACTCTCTTGTAATCCCTTCCCTCACTTTCTGGAGGGGGGGGAAGCAATTTCTGTAGGTAATTCTCCTGTGCCTGCACTGTTTTTTTCTTCCCTCCTTGCAGAGCAGAGAGATTGGAGAGGAAGGAATTACAAGAGAGTAAGCAGGGACACAAGCACACAAACTAATGGTGATCATGTGACTGAAGGATGTTGCAAAGATTGTAAATACAGGCATTGATCATTAAGTATTTTTTCAACACCATCATAACTTCAAACAGTCACTGAATGAGACAGTTGGTAAGCAAGGTCTACCTGTATATGCCACATGCAAAATCATATGAAAAAGCCCAGGATATTTATTTATATAGTGGATATATTTAAATATATGTCTATATTGCAAAACAGTTGTGGACAATTTGAAGAATGAGCAAGACATGGTTAATGGTTTTTCAGTCATGTTTTTCTCTGAGCAGAGAGCTATCCCTGAATTACTTTTCTTTCCAGGTGCATATTAAGTTATATAAGGTCATGAACAGTAGTATCCTTACATTGGAAAATAAAAGACTACATGCTATCCTTAAATAAACCTGAAAATAAATACTAAGAAATCCAATATTACTGCAGTGCTCAATGAGTTGTGCAACTTCAGTATGTCATCTCTGTGACACAGTCCATATTAAAATAAATATTTTGTAAAAATGAGCCTCAGGGTTTTGGGATTAGCACTCACTGTCTAGAATTTATTCCAACACAAAATACATTTTTTTTCTCATAAAGCATTATCTGTTCTGTGAATATTTTTTCCAAATGATAATATAATTGTTATGTATATAAATACCTGCTTGAAGAGTTGATTTCTCAATTCTTACATTAACAGTTCACTTCTTCAAGATAGGAAAATGATTTCTCAACCCAAATACTGTTCAAAATATATTATGTTTCAAAAAAACAATGTATTGATGCAAGATTCTTAGACCAGAGAGATGGCCTAAAAGTTTAAAACAAGGACAGACAACTTTTGGGGGGTTAGTAGTGCATTTAGAATTTTGACAGCATGGATCAGTACATTCAAAAAATGGCTAATTATGATGGATACACAAAACTCCCATTTACCAGAAGGCAAACTAATCTTGCAAAGAAGCACAGATCCATGCACTTCAGGTTTTTTCTTCCTAGCATTTTCCTGCAGGTGTAAGGTCCACTTTTTTGGACCAACTGAATGTTGATCCGTTTGTTGCAACAGGAACATATTGACAGGCTTATTGCTCAAGCCTGATGTTGTGGGCTGAGAATGTGTGACTGGCCCAAAGTCACCCAGCTAGCTTTCATGCCTAAGGCTAGAACTCATGGTCTCCTGGTTTCTAGCCTGGTGCCTTAACCACTAGACCAAACTGGCTCTCAGATCCATGCAGTTCAGAATCTTTTAATAATTCTAGCAGCTGTTCTTGAAGGATCCCTGTAGCCCACTAATGGTCTGCTAACTATCTTCTTTTTCATGTTAGAATATAGGGTTTACAAACAGAAAGTCTAGCCATTAAGCCAGGAGTTACACCAGATACTGAGAGATAGTAGATACTAAGGAGACATAATCCATACATGGTTATATATATGGTTATATATGGTTCTGTCTCAGAATAAGGCCATGATCTGAAATAAAGTCTTCTCCTTGTTCATCCAAAAGCTTTCTGTGAATCTTCAAATCAACACAAAAGTCTACAATTTTGTAATATAAGCAACATTTCCTGCTTTGGATCAAATAGTAAGTCATGACTGAGAAGTTTGTAATGGGTCTACTTCAACACCAGCTGGAATCCTGAAAAAACTTTAATGCATGGTTTAACCACAATTCCTTAGTTCATATAAAATAGGAAACTATGATTAACTGAAGACTTGAATTGAGGGGCCCCAAGAAGACAGGAAAATATGAGGCAAAAAACTTTGGAATTATCTCAGTTATCTAAGCCAACTTTTCATACTGTAAATTATAATCACTGAATTGGTGCAAGCCTGGGGATTGGGAATATTTAAAACATAGCTTAGATAGCTGGAAATGTTATATTAAAAACTCCCTTTAGCAATTCTTTCAGAAAAAAAAAAAGAACGAGAATTTAATTCTCCTGCTTAAGCTGTGCTTTAGAATACCCTCACTACATCCCACCACAAACTAAGTTAGGACAGGTCCCAGTTTCCTTATTAGTTACCCTAGATAGAGATTTAAAAGTAGAATAAGACTCAGACAAGTTGGAAAAAGCTTATATTAAGGCACACAAATCTATAGCCTCATACATGTTGTTTCTGGTAGAATGAACATGGTACAGAACAAGTTGCATCTTCTGGCAAAACCAATACATTTAAAAATAACTAACAATCTCATTGGCACTCTTCGTACATTCTCAAATGATCTACTAGCACTATTATATTTGTCTAATAGAAAAAATTATGCTTGGATGAAGAGTATTATATGATGAAGTTGTTCTAAAAGCCAGTCAAACTAACATCCATCTTCTAAAAATGGATAATAGAAGTGGAACCCTGAACATCCCAATGAAACGGAAGTCAGCATTTGCAACAAAAAGTCATCCATGAACACTAGTCAAAGAGTACGGCATTGTATTTGTGACGGCACTCACCCTGTGTTTAACCCAGTCAATTTCCCTCAAAATGAACAAAACATCTGGATTGTTTTACTATAACATCCTTTGACTAACCCAAAACGTCTGAGAGAGATACTCCATTTCCTTTTATTTTCTTTCTGTAGATCATTATGCCTATGTATATGGGTAAATGATTATTACAGGATACATAATTGGGATGGCACACATACACCTTTGCTAGAGGATGGTGATTATTCCAATCCTCTGTTTCTATAAGGAAATGCTGTAAACACATCGTGGCTGCTTAGAAAAGAAAATTACAGGTAGTTTTCAAATGTGACTTCAGTATAAAACAGCTATAAGCACTGAAAGTGCTGGTTTAACTAGTAGTTGCAACCCAGAAGAGATACCGTGTTTGATTTATCTTTGGAATATGCCACTCCACATCAAATATTATAGCATAATATACAGTTTTCCAGATATTTTACACCATGAATAAGAGCGATCTGTTCTGAATATAAAAGAGGCATTAGAACCTATTGGTAGGCAAACATTCTGATTTTTTTTCTTGGTTCCAATACCATTATGTTGCAAGAACAGATTGAGCATAGCAGGAATAAGTACAAAGTGAATTGCATTCCGTGTACTGTGTATGAACAGTAACAGCAAAGGATGTGTGCGTCTGTCAGTCATTTCTATAACTGAAAGAGAAACGTCAGCAGCACCTGCTGGATAGCAGAAGCTAGCACCTTGCTCCTCAACGGAGGCGTCCCGAGGGGAGGAAAGCGCTCCTTGAAGAGGCCTGTCCCCCCAACCGCAGCGGGACCCCGATCCTTCGGCGCTGACCCACGGCGGGCAGGGAAGAGAAGCCTAAGCTTTCCAGGCTCCCGGCAGGGAAGTCAGAGCATCTCCCCCCGCCTCGTACGAGTATCGCTCAGGGCCGGAGCAGCATTTCACGCGCGCGTACACGCGACGCCCGGCTGCCGCTTCTCCCCCCCCAGGCAAGCTAACCGACCCTTCCCTCCTCCGACCGAGTTACCTCTTCGCCGCCGCCGCCTCCATTCGACCCTCCGATTCCGTTTCTGATACTCGCCATTATTCCCCGCGGGGTCGCGCCGGCGGAGACTGTCCGCGCACAATCCGCGTCGAACGGAAAGACGTTCCAAAGTGCTCCTTCGAAGTGGCGACTCTCCCCCGCCCCGAAGCCGGCTTTTATAGCCGTCGGAGAAACGACTCCTCCTCAGCCTGTGCCGGCTCCGGCCGCGTTCCAGCCGTCAAAGCGCGAGCTCTGCCATCTGCATATCTGGATCCGCCCCGACTAGCTCAAGCCTTTCATCGCCTTCCTGTCGGCCCCCGGGGCGGTCGCGGCTGGCGCTCTCCTCGGAAGCCGGGTGCGCGGTTGCTCCTTCGCGAAAGCGGCCTGCGATTCAAGGTGTACCGCCGCGGAAGTGGTGCTGGGGGGGTTAGTTTGCGCAAGTCCTTTAAGCGCTTCGGGTAGGAGAGAGCCACGTGAGTCCCGGTTCCTTGGATCTTCTCCTTTAAAGGATTTGAAAAAAAAAAACAAAACCATCTGGGAGCTAAGAGCGTCGGGGCGCTTATCCGAGAATCCTGTATATTTTGGTAGATTCCGTCTCGGACCACGCTGACCGAGTTTCTTAACAGACGTGAAACAGATCCTAAAGTCGTTTTCCTTAGCGCTACCAGATCTGGGCTGCATTAAGTGCCAATTTGCAGCAAAGGGGTAAGGATTTTCTGGGAGTCTTTGCTGCCATGGTCGTTCGGATTTTTCTAGCCCTAGCTGTATTTCAAATGTCTAGCCTTTCTTCCCCTTTTCTGCTAGTAAATAATGATCTCACTCTATTTCAGCATCAGAATTTAAAGTTTCAGTAAATGGGCCACAGTTTATTTTATATTCAGCTTATTGGACTTAAGATTTGAGTGTGGCGTAGTTAAATGTTGAGCTAGAAGTGGGGAGAGACAGGTTTTTGTTTATTCTCAGCCACAGAAGCTTATTGTGGGACTTAACCCAACCTGCCTCACAGGATTCTTGTGAGAAAAATAGGAGGACGGGTGCTGTGTTCATTGCCATGCGCTCCTGAATGAAAGACAGGATGTACTCTTCAATTAAATGAATGTCCCATCATTACCTCACAAGCTCATGATGGCTTCTTTCATCTACGCAACAATCTTGTGAGGTAGGCTTGCTTGAGAGACATAGACATCCATAACAAGCTGCAATAACATCAAAATGACATGTATATCACCATGCAAATGAAGCAATTCTGTTTGCATCATGATGAAGTACATACTTTCTGTGATAATGTCACGACACTAGAAGCATATGTAGTTCCTCCCCTACACACAGACACACAGCCTATGCTGAGGGAGAGCAACTGGCTCATGGCCACTCAGTGAGCATCCCTCCAGAGTTCAGAGACATAAATATAGACGGGGTTCATGCATTGCATTAAATAATTCTTTGTTTAACTATGGCTTGAGTAAAAGTACAGTTGGCTGAGTTTCCTCAACATGGTGACATAAATCATAAAATATTAAACAATGACTGAGTTGACACAGCATACTAAGCCTTCAAGGCCTCTTGGAAACTTCAGCTGGGGCAAAATATTGTTGTTGTTGCAGCAGCAGCAGCAGCAGCAGCCACCCACATGCTCACTGGCCAGGTTTTTATGCTGCCATGTTACATCACTGCTGCAGGAGCAGCACAGGTTGCCAGTGTGTTTCTGAGTACAGTTTAAGGTGTTGGTTGCTACCTTTACAGCCCTAGATGGCTCAGGCCTAGATATCTAAAAGGCCATTTTCCAAATAATCTCTGGATGGCAGAGCACCTCCTAGAGGTCCTCACCTGCCAGAGGTCATATAATTACTTTTTCAGCGCCATCGTAACTTTAAATGGTTGCTAAACTGGGCAGTTGTTAAGCGAAGACTGCCTGTACACACACACACACACAGAGTATGTGTTTATATATGTGTGTATATTATGTGTATATATTCTTATTGCTGTTTTAGTATCTGTAAACCACTTAGTGTCCCTGGGGATGGAGGCAGTATATAAATCAGTTAGATAAATAAATAAGCCCAAATCAATAAACTAAGTTGTGGTCTAGTGTAATGGGAGAACTAGCTTGCACCCAACCAGATTAGATGCCTGTTTTAAATGCAAATCAAAGTATTCATATTTGGAATAGTATCATGTATTCAGTTAAACTTATCTCCATGTCAGGACTGAACTTAACATAAGGAATTATGAAAAATGTTCATTGTATTTCTGGTTTGATCCTTCCCCTGATCCTTCCCCCCCCCCCCCAAAAGACAGGCACAATCTTCAGTATCCATGGTTAGTAAAAACATATATTGAAAAAGGCCTTTTGTGAGACCATCCATGCTATGAGAACTCATTCAATTTGTGACAGCTCTACAACTTGCTGATTGAAAGGAAGGTGTAGTCTTTGTAATATTTCCCAGTTATTCTGTTACGCTTCTTGAATCCACACCCACACTAGTAGCAATTTACTTAGTGTAGCTATGGTGTGACAAAAGCACTGTATTCCTTATTTTCATTATGCACACATTAACCAGGCATTTCCATAATTGCATTAACTAATTTCAAGCTCAGTATATTTTTTGTCTCTTCTTAGTAACACTTCACCAAATCTAACCATCTATCTATCTATCTATCTATCTATCTATCTACCTACCTACCTACCTACCTACCTACCTACCTACCTACGTTGTGACTTCAGAGATGTCACTTAATGAAAACAGTCAACAACTCTGTAAAGAATGTTATTCATTCCATTATTAGTGTGTGGCTTCTATTTTAATGTTCAGGTTGTAGTAGAAAACAACTGTCATAAACTCCCCATATGTCCTTAAACTGGTGTGTATGGTTGTTTACCAAAGTGGACAAAATTAAACAGCAAGAAAAATATGCTTGTCCTATTTTATTACCTTCCATGTAAATCAAGAAGCTTTGATTAAAAGGGAGGTTTAGAGGATTAGAAGGATTAGACAGGCCATTCACAACCAGCTAGAAGATGTCCCATTTTGGCTATAACATGTATCTATGATTTAAATGTCCTTCATATAAGATTTGCACTATTCCAGAAAATGCGTATTTGAAAAAACAGCTAATTTTTTTTCAAACAGGAATTTGGACAACTGTCAAGCAGCATTAGGAATTGCATTAATTTGCTGTAGATCCAGAAATAAGTAGCTGGAACATGTTAGAACTCCTTGTTTTAGCTATAGGTTTATTTCTCTTAGTCCCTCACATCTGCAATAGTGAAGGGACTTTAAAAACTTTTCATAAAGGAATGTTGCAAGATCTATAAGCTAGTGTATGTTAAACGGTATGAATACTGGACCAATAACTATATCTGTTACAATTATTTTTATTGCAAAGAAGATTAAAATAGGGCATCAGCCTAGGCATTTCATTGTATCAAGTAATTTTTCTAACATACTCAAGAAAATTGTGGTAACCTATTTGCAGAGGAGGAAAATTATATGTCATACTTAAGTTACTGATCATGATGAAATTGCCTACATTAGTATAGTTTTTTTTTCTTATTATCAAATTCTAAGAACTACCATGAAAAAAATGTTATTTAAAACATTTTAAAACAGAAAGAGGGTTGCCCCTCTGGTGGATGACCTTGGTGAATGACCTTGATCAGGACCTAGAGGGAGTGTCCTTTCTGGTCCTATTTGAAAACTTGGCAATGCTCAGTATCATTGACCATGGTCTCCTTCTGGAATGCCTTTGTAGGCTGGAGATTGGAAGCACTATTTTGCAGGGTTCTCCTTCCTAAGTAGATAGTTTCAGTAAGAGTACATTAGGGAAGAATGCTCAGATTGATGGTTACTGTAGTGGGGTGCTACAGTGTTCAGTCCTCTCCTCCATGTTATTTAACATCTACAGTGAAACCACTGGGAGAGGTCATCTCCCAGGTTGGGGCAACGTATCATCAGTATGATACATCACCATCCCAGGCTGAGCCAGGAATGCTGTAGACATTCTGACTGGGTAGGATCTAGAAGCTGTGAGAACCTGGATTCATCAAAACAAACAAGGCAGAATTACTGGCTCTATCTTGGCTCTAGTCTTAGCACCTGATGGGGTTACTGTCCCCCTGAAGGAGCAGGATTACACTTTGGGGGCCCTTCTGGATTCATGGTTCTTACTAGAACAGTGAATACAATGGCCAGAGAGCCTTTATTTATTTATTTGATAAATGTATATAGCCGCCCATCTCACATACATGACTCTGAATGGTGTACCAAGTTAGAAACACAAAACAATACAACAAAATAAAACAACAATAATTAAAAACAATAAAAGCCATTAAAAAAAACATAATCTGCAGGAGAGTACACTCAATTTCCGTAGCATTACAGCATTTGCAGGATCCATACCCACGTCATCAAATCCCCAGGCAAGATGGCAAACCTATGTTTTCAGGCCCTTCCGGAAGGCCAGCAATCTGACCTCAGGGGGAATGATGTTCCAAAGGACAGGTGCCGTGACAGAAAAGGCTCTCCTCCTGGGTCCCATCTGATGACATTCCTTCATGAACAGCTCCTGCACCAAGCCTTTGTCCGGCTTGAGCTAGTGTGTCAACTGCAGGCCTGACAACAGTGCTGATCACCTCATGCTTCAGCTACTGCAATACAATCTACATGAGGCTGCCTTTAAAAACAATGCCGAAGCAGCAGCCTCTAGCTGTGTAATATTTATCGTGCAGTTGCTGCACTAGCTGTCCATTGTTGGACCAGGTTTGCTTCCTGGTCCAAATCAAACCACTAGTTATCACCTTTAAACCCTACATGGCAGGGCTCCTGGTATCTCCTGGATAGTCTCTCCTGGCAAGTTTTGACCTGCTGTGTGCACTTTTGTATAATGAGGGATCCCATCCCACATGAAGTGGGGGAGTTGGGAGTGGGGCCCTGACAACATGGCTTCCCTGCAGCTGCCCCCTGCTGTGAACACCTTGCGTTCCAAAATACAGAGGGCTGGAACCTCCTCATCTTTCAAAAACTCATTAAAATCTGTCTGTTCTGTTGAGCATTTGAGGCCTTAAAGGCATGTGGGCTGCTTTTTTGATAGATATTTAATACTGATTTGACTGAATGTGTTACCTCTGTTTTTTTGGTAAACAGACTTGAATCTGCAGAAGTAGGCAATGTATAAAACTATTTAATTAATAAATAAACAAGTGTCCAACGTGCTGCTGTAGTCAGGTTGCTCTTAATTTCTGCTCTTTAGAGGTCCCACTCCCAGGACAGATTTTTCATTCAAGAAGAGAGCTTCCCAGAGTTGATGTAAGCAGGCAGCTTCCCTATCTTTCAACACGATGGGCTGACTGCAGGCTTGAAAGATAATCCACTGCATTGTTAGCATGTGCAGATGACATGTCAAGATGACAAGTGTCCTGTTAACTAGACCACTGGCACCCTTTCCCCATCTGGCTCTTTAAGCAGGCCTGGGGCTTGGCTAAAGCTATGCGTGTTGTTCATACCTGAAGTTGCTGTCATTTTTGGCTAGCACTCCTTGGGATTTGAAATCAAAGTCTCGTTAACAGGTTGACTTATTGCAGGGCCGGACCACTCACTTGTGACCAAGGCCTGCAGTTTTACTTTTTCAAAATGTTTCAGTCCCTGGGAGCTGCGTTGCCAATGATGCAAGTGATGGTATTGGGGTGGACCGAGTGAAATGTTTCAGCCCATTTTGTTTGGGTTGAGTTTCTTTAAAGAGACAAAAAGCAGTGATTTAAATAATTCATTCTGCCTCTTATTTTTCCCTACACTTGGGTGGGAGTGGAATTAGCCTTTTTTTTTTAAAGTAAGGGGTGGTTAAACAGACATGTTAAGCCATCCATTATGCCCAGAAAAAAAGGGGGGGGGGAACCTAGGAAGAAAAACAGTGGAAGTGCTCTGAGACCCTCAAAATGGAAACTGAAGTCTGAAGCAGCCCCTGACCTAGCATGACATCTGAAGATGCTCTTAATCCAACTGTGGTTTCATGTGGCTCATTGTCTGGCATTAAGCATCCAGGCCAAGCCAATTTCTGACAAAGTATCAGGCTGTAACACGGAAATTAAAACCTATTTTAAATCCTTGAAATTAGATCTGAGAGAAGTTTCTATTGTTTTCTGCAAATTCAGCAGAAGTAAAAGATTAAAGATTAATACAAGGAAAAGGTTAAATGCTGAAATAATTATAGTCTGGTAGGCTGGACACGCCCTTTCAGATAATCAAGTAAATTGTACCTGTCGGGGCCTGCCCTGAATTTCACTCTGCACATATCATATCTAAATGTGCTGCACTTTGTATCTGTGGTGTGACTTACTCAGGTTTTAAAAAAGTAATTTCATTTATATTTTTATTTATTATTTCAATGTGTATGGCCACCCACTTGCCATCTGGACAGTTAATAGAGGATTATAAAACATTTAAAAATACAACAGAAATAATTAAAACCCATCACACTAGAAGCAACTCACACTGAAAACATTAAAAATGGGCTCATGTGACATTCTAGTGTTCTGCTGTTTAGTACCTATATACTCTACATACTGTGACAAAAGTACAGACTACAGACAAATCATAATCTTTAGACACAACAGCAGATATCTGCAACCAAATTGGTTCACACAACACATTTATCTATGGTTAATCTATCTATAGTTTGCTCAACCAAATTGTTAATTTTCCCTCAACCCACCAGACCAGAAACTAACCAAACAAATTTGCTTCACTGAGTACACAAGGCTGACATGTGGTTGGCACGTTTATAATTTAAAATGTGCTTGGCACATTTGTGGTTCTATGTATGGTGCAAATGTAGCCAGAGAAGAAGGCCGTTCCTATTTCAGGGGAGTGACACTTAAGAACCTTGATGCAGCTACTGACTTTAGCATAACATCCAAGGATGCTCTATGAGAAAAGAGATTGTATCTCTGAAATTCAAACTGATTTGAAGTTAGACTTGAGAAAGATTTCTATTATTTTCTACAAATTAGGAAAAGTAAAAGGTTAAAGCCCCTTATTGCTATTAATCATGCGTCCATACTAGGTGTAGGAGAGCAGTTGGGTGTAGTGGTTAAGGCATCAGGCTAGAAACTCAGAGGTTGTGAGTTCTTGTCCTGCCTTAGGCACAAAGCCATCTCGGTGACCTTGGGCCAGTCACTCTCTCTCAGCCCTTGGAAGCAGGCAATGGCAAACCACTTCCGAAATCTTGCCAAGAAAACTGCAGGGACTTGTCCAGGCAGTTGCCAGGAGTCAAAAACTGACTTGAAGGTGCGTGCATACACACATACACCATACTAGGTGGGGAACAGAAAAGGCTTTCTCCTAATCTCAGGAAGTGAAAAGGATGACACAGGTAAACTGGACACAAGTCATTTAGGATTTTTAGGTTGGGTTCACTCAACATGTTGGGCTAACACATGATTAGCTACTTGGTGATTCAGGGTATTGTGCAAATCCAAAAAAATTGAGGAAAGCATGGTTAACTTAACCAGATATAAGGGTGTTGTGCAAACGCACCCTAAAAATAACAACCAAAACTTTGAATTGTTCCTGGAAAAGTGCTGCAAAATGAATAGCTCTTCCAAAATCCTGAATAGAAGCTCCACTGACTTACCTAAGTTAAGTCTCAGTTTAATAGCACTCCCCCAGATCATTACTGCCCCCAGGTACAAATTCAGAATATTAACAGTACACGAGGGTTTAATATACGTGCTTGGTTCGGATGGAGCCATGTTCTATGGAGCCAACCGATTATGGCTTATTCATAAAGGCATATTTAGGCAAATACGGCTTAAGGTGCTGAGTGACCTCAGCCCCCCAGTGTGTACAGGGTGCACATAAGCCTACTACTGTAATTTAGTATGCTTACTTTGCATGCCCCACATGTGCTACATCCAAAAAAGATCTCATCATTTCTTCTGCGGTTATTCTGGATTGTATGAGACAGGAATTAAACTTTCTTTTCTACATGAAAAAATATTTTCTTTTAAAAAGATAAAGACACCTTTAAGTTGAACTTGATTCCTCATCACCGCGTCCATGTAGTTTTCTTAGCAGAGTTATAAAAAATGCATTGCCACAGCCTTTTGAGGTCAGTTTTATATCTATCTTCCCACTCTACCTAACAGAATTCCCACTTGATTCCTCATTCACATATTAATCAAGCCTGGCCCTGCTCAGCTCTTGAAATTGGTCAAGGTTAAATAGGGACTGCCATTTGCTGAAGCTTTATATACATACAGGTAGTCCCTGCTTAAGAACTGCCCTATTTTGCAACCATTTGAAGTTACAATGGCACTGAAAAAGTAACTTTACAACCATTGCAACATCCCTGAGGTCACCTGATTGAAATTTGGGCACTTTGCAATCGGCGTGCATTTACGACTGTTGCAGTGTCCCACAGTCATGTGATCACCATTTGGGTGCTTCACAGCCTGCTTCCGAGAAGCAGAGTCAATGGAGAAGCTGGCAGTAAAATCACAAGTCATGGTCATGTGATGTCTCGCTTAACAACCCTCAGTGATTCGCTTAATGACAGTGGAAGTGAAGTTGTAAGTCTGTTACACATGATGTCTTGCTTAACAACTGCATCACTTAGTGACAGAGTTGCCAGTACCAATCATGGTCACTAAGCGAGGATTACCTGTATACATATGCTATATACAGGTAGTCCCTGGGTTAAGAATGCCTGGTTTACAGACGACCCATAGTTAGGAATGGAGCCTATTGTAGCAAAATTTGAGTTAAATACACAATGGTTCAAGTTCATTACACAAAATTACTTATACAGCATTATACAATAATACTGTTCCAGCTTGCATACAAATTTGACTTAAGGACAGACCTTGGGAACAGAACTCATTCTTAAACTGCAGACTGCCTTTAATATAAGCAACATCGTGACAGATTTCTTCACACCAAAATATTATTTGGATGCTTCAGGCTCTTACCAGACCTGAATTTCACCCTCCATCTCTAGCTCATAAACCATTCTCATGTAAGTACATGCTTCTGCTTCTGCTGCTGCTCTTTCTGCATCTCAAGTGGGGCTTCAATGAAGCATCCACGCATTAGCACTATACTGCCAGGATAAAATGTAGAAATCAACCACGTAAAAATGGTCGATGTAAAAAAGGTGGCTGCATTTGCCAAGCGGCATACTAATCACCCCTCTATTTGGAAAATTAACAAGATTCAAATTGAGCAGCTTAATGCCTGCAAACAACTGGGGATCTACTTTCAGTGGTCTACATCCTGGAAACTCCAGTCTTCAAACTTCATGCTCCACGTGATTCACAAGTTTTAACTATGCACCTGCAGCAATTCAACTTTTCAAGCTAAAGCCTTTGTTTTATATGGCACGCAAGGATCCCCTTACGCTAGAATCTGCCCAGGCTACATTCCTGAGAGCTTTGCTCTGAGTTCCTGCACTACTTCAGCCGGGTTGAGTCTCTGTGGAGGCCCTTCTGAGGCTGTACCAATTAAAACATTGGCTTAAACAAATCTAGGAGGATGAGTCTCTAGTTCAACTTATTGTACATTGACACAGAGATTCAATTTCCCATGGAAGAAGCCAATAACATCTAGTCTGATACAGATTATTGTGGGCTCACCCTCCACTCCCTACCTGTGTTGTGGTTGGACAAAGCCTGGAATAAGATCAGAGAATACTCAGTCTTGATGTACCAAGGGATAGTCTTAACATCTCATATCTCTGCTTTAACCAGCTCATAATCCCACATTTCAGCATCTCCAAATATTTTTTATTATATATTGGTGCTCTCACATAGGAAGACACTTAAACTGGTGCTTTAAGACACTCGGTTCTCAATGGTACTGATGGGGAAATTTGATAACGTCCTCTATCAAGAGCATTTGTGCATATGCTGACACACTGAAATTGTGACAGTTGTACATGTGCCTCTGAAATACTGTTTCTCATCTTCAGAGGGTGGAGTTAATTATCCCCCTAATTGCAGATTACCCAGAGGGGTCCTAACAGGCCTCAGCATGTTTCTTATTAAATAAGGACCACAAAGTCTCTACAAAGGTGATCAAATTCTGTGCCATAGCAATGGCCGTCAGAAGTCATTAAACTGGGATGCAATGTGAGAGTGCTTAGCTTCAGCTGTGAATGGGCTTCTAGCTGGATATGTTCGTCTATGAGTGTGCATTCTTTAATAAAATAAATAAGATGTTGATGCTTTTTGACTAAGACCATCAATTGTTATAATCAAGAATTGAAATAATGTTCGTGGGTATAAAATGAGTTAGCTTTGGATTCCCCTGTAATCCAGCCCTCAGTCAGCTGAAAAACGAAGAGTTATATAATCCATGGAAAGTAGCATACAGAATCTAGTTATCAAGAATGTTTTTCATACTTGGATGACTTAAACAGAGAATTTCAAGTGAAAAAAGATTTACAATCACTCACGCTGGTGCTTTCTAGATGTGATAGGATTGCAACTGCCAGCGTTCTCAACCATGTTGCAGTAACCTGCAGTAACCCTTTCGAATATTTTAGCTGCTGTGCTTATTATTATATTATCATTATTATACTATGTATGATTTATATGTGTAATCCCTTATCCTGCCTTTTTAATAAGAAGTGCACAGTGTGACTTAAAGATACAATACTGTTAAAATAATAACAATTCCAAAAGTATCAACTTAAATAGCACGATTTTAAAGTTACGTAAAATTACAACAGACTTTAAAGCTAGGCACAATCTACTGGGTGCACAATCGCTTCCGCTGTGGCTTCTTTCTCTTCTAATTGCATGATGAGAAAAATAATCCACATGCACGGGCCTGGGGCGCCTGGATATTTTCGCAATTTGCTGGAAAAATCAGCAAAAGCATCCAGTCGCTTGAAGAAGTGAGCGGCTTGCCGGCTCTCCGATGCATTTGAACTACAACTCCCACCATCCCTTATCATTGACCTTATTGGCTGAGTCCGCTGGAACTTATGCTTCAGCAACACCGGAAATGCCGCTTGGGTTGGCCAATCTTGCGACAAGTCTCTACGGTTTGGAGAGAAAGAAACTACAAGTTCCAGAAGCCACTGGGACCCCGCCAGTCGCTTCTCGCCTCGCCCCTTCTCCGCTGCCTCCTGGTGCCAAAATGGCTGGAAGTATCGCCGGTGCCCGGAACAATATCCCGGATTATGAGACCGTGGAGCTGAACACTCGGGCGTTCCACGTGGGCGCGTTTGGGGCTCTGTGGAAAGAGGCGCTGCGCAAGGAAGACGTGTCTCTCCAGCAGGCAGAACCTGCCGACGACGAGGCGGCGGTGATTGAGGATTTTCTCTGCACGCCGGAGATCGCGGCAGAGCTGAGGACTGTGTGCAGGTAGCTCATCTCGCTTCCTGGCTAACCGCATGTCGCGTTGCAGTTTTGCGACCACCGGGACGTATAAATCTCACCCCTTCTGGCCTCAGTCGTGGTTTATTTACGAATAAACCTGCGTGGAATGGGCGTGTGTGCGGCTTCAGTTACAGCTTATCCACACACGTTCCTGCTTGCTCGCTCTATCTAGCTATCTATGTATCTATCTTTCATATTTGTATGGCCGCCCGTCTTACAAAAGGCGACTCTGGGTGGCGTACCATAAAAAAACCCATAAAATGACAATATTAAAAACAGTCCACAATTAAAACATTAATATTATTATTAAAAGTCTAGGAGAGAACTACAAACAATGTAGCCACCTCATTAAATCACCATTTCCTTAAAACCCCCAAGCCTGTTGACACAGCCATGTTTTGAGGGACTTCTGAAACCAATAGAGGCAAATATGTGTAGCTCAGGGTTCAACCGTGGAGTCCTTGGGGTTCTCTGAGCTTGGTTCTTTTCTTGCAATTGTTTCATTACCCGGCTAGGTAAATCTTCAGAAGATAATGAAATGTTTGCAAGAAAAGAGCCAAGCTCAGAGAACCCCAAGGACTCCACAGGACTTCTGGAAGAACATCAAGGATGGCGCCAGTCTCACTTCAAGGGAGGTGATGTTCCACAGGGTGGGTGACATCCTGAACTGAATATCCTACTAACCCTTTCTTGATGACATGACCTCACACTCCATCTCCTGAGTGCGATGGAGCCTCCTTCTCCTGAGGCAGGTTGATGACGTTCAAAGGTGCTCCAGCATGAAAAAGCACTTTCCCTTGTATGGCAGCAGAAAATCTCCCAATTCTAGGGCACGTAGAAGAGGAACCTTCAGAGCCTGAGCTCCAGTCTGAGCCTGAGCTCCTTACATCTGGCTGCTGGCTTTGCATCTCCGTAACTCTTTATACTGTGGTACCAGACAGACCAGACGCCTTAGTGGTGTAGTCAGTTCCTTTGCACTCTTAGTGGTTGACACTTGGGAATATAAACCTCGTGGAATGTGGATCTTATAGAAGATAGAGAATTAAAATAAAACCTTCACAGGATTCCTGTGGCTACCCCAACAATCAAGAAGTTGATATTCTTATGGCAAGAACTTTTAAAACGTGTATGAGAGGGCTAACCTGGCATGTATTACTGAGACCTGGCTAGGTCCAGAAGAGGGGGGTGGCCCTCTCGGAGATATGTCCAGCTGGGTTTTGGGTGTGGCATCAGCCGAGACCCCAGGGCAGGGGTGGAGGTGTGATTGTCAGCCAGGAATCTTTTACGGCTTTCAGGGGTGTTGCACCACAGGTTACCAGATGTGAGACCCTGTTCCTTCAGTTGGGCTCTAAGGATCAGTTGCGATTGTTGCTATTGTACCAGCCTCCTTGCTGCATAGCAGCCCCCCTGCCTGATCTCCTTGACTCCATTTCTGAGTTGTCAGTGGAGTTCCCCAGACTTATGGTCTTGGGGGATTTCAATCTGCCTTCTCTAGGAGTGGGGTCTGAGGCGGTTCAGGAGTTCATGGCCACCATGACAGACATGGGCCTATCCCAGGTCACCCAGAGCCCAACATGGGACAGTGGTCACACACCAATCTGGTGTTCCTGTCGGAGCAGTGGATATGTGATCTGAACTTGGAGGAGCTCTTGGTGTCTCCCTTGTCACGGTCAGATCATGCCCTGATTACCATGGGATTCTCTAGCACCACTATTCACTGCAGGGAGGCTGAACCCATTAAATTGGACCATCCCCAGTGACTGATGGACCCAGATGGGTTTCAGAGGAAGCTAGGGACTGTTCCTGCTGATCTGCTGCATGGTCCATCTGAAGCCTTGGTTGCTGCTTGGAACAGGGGGGAGGCTGAAGCTTTGGATCAGATTGCGCTCATGCAGTCTCTCCCCTCTTGTGGATCCCATCACTCCCCATCATTCACAGAAAGGCTGAGAGAGATGAAATGAGAGAAGAGAGTCTAGAGCATCGGTGGCATTCAACAGGGGAGGAACTTGACGAAACATGGGTTAGAGCTGCTATTAAGGCCTATCTTGTGGCGGTAAGGGCAGCAAAGCATCAGTACTTCTCTGCTCTTATTGCGTCTGTGGATAGCTGTCCCACAGTCTTGTTTGGGTGACATGTGCCCTCTTGGATAAAGGAGGCTTGGAGAACCCCTTGCAGGGGTGTATGGAAGAATTTGTTCAGCATCTGTTGGACAAAGTTGCTTGTATTCGCTCGCAGTTGGATGCTGGCCTTGTTGCAGCTCTGGAGGAGATGCTTGGGGAGGAGTCTTGCCTGGTTATCTGGGAATGGTTTGAACCTGTTGGACCTGAAGAAGTGGACAGGGTCCTTAGGACCGTGAGTTCAGTCACCTGCTCTAGACCATGGCCTTTCTGGCTTGTTAAAGTGGCCCGGGGGTATTGTGTGACTGGGTTCTAGTGGTGGTGAATTCGTCTTTGAGTGAGGGGGTTGTTCCTTTACCTTGGTTCACCCCCTCAAGAAGCCATCACTGGACCCTACTATACTGGACAATTTTTGTCCAGTATCTAACCTCCCCTTTTTGGTGGCTGCGCAACAGAAGAAGGAAGGCATGCTACGGCTCCCATTTGCTAGGGAGCTATACTTGGCAGGACCTAGGGGGAGGGCCTTCTCTGCTGTGGTTCCCGCCTTATGGAACATCCTTCCCCCTGAAGTGAGGCTGGCTCCATCCCTGTTGATTTTCCAGATGTGCCTCAAAACCTGGTTATGCCATTAGGCCTGGAGGGCCCAGGAGACTGGCAAATACTAAAGTGCCTTCATTGTTATTAACATCTGCCATTCTCTCTTAGCCTTTGTGATTTTTAATTTTTTTTTTAATAATAATTGTTTTTGTATGTTAACTGTTTTATAATCTTGTACGCCGCCTAGAGTCACTTTTTTGTGAGATGGGTGGCCATATAAATTGAATGAATGAATGAATGAATGAATGAATGAATGAAATAAAACCCTTTTGTGATTTCAGTCTCTGGCTCAGGGTTAGATGCTACGTGTCCAGAATCATGTGAACCGAAGACATGCTGCAAAGGGTTTTCAAGTAGGCTCTGAGCAGTTCCTCCAGCAAAGCAGAGACTGGTTGGAGCAGAACCTGGGAGCAGCGGTGGAAAAAAATGTAGACCGTGAACTATCTAAACAACCTGGAAAAATGGGGAATTCTGGGAGCTGAAGTCCACACATATTCAAGTTACTTTATTTATTTATTTATTTATTTATTAAATCAATTTATATAGCCACCCATCTTACCATAGGCGACTCTGGGACGGTATACAACAAAGCTAAAAACAGTAAAATACAATAAAAATATATAAAACAAAATAAAAGAGAATAAAAGGATGTTAAAAATACTACCAAGTTTGAGAAACACTGCTATAACTGATTGGTTGAAATGTAAGAGGGATGGCAGTTGAAGGAGCAGGGAAGGCCTAGAGTACCCTAACTCCACTCATACTGTTGCTGACTTGTGGGGAGGGGCAGGCTTGTATGGGTGGGTAAGAGTGTTTCCCCTCCTTGCAAGAAGAGCAATAGCTTGAAGGGAAGTGGTTTTGAGGGAGAAGCATAATGGGAAGGAGATAGAGGGAAAGGGGAAATGGTCAGTTTCCATTTACTTTTAATAGAGTGGTATGAAAATCTCTAGCAGTAGTCATGATGGAATGTATCTACGAAGAGGAGGGTGATGTGAGAGATCAAGACTATCAGGAAGGAGGGGGTGCATTTCAGGAAGGGCAAGGAGACAAGAGACAACACAGCCCACAGGAGGAGCGTGGGAAGCTTAAGAAGTTCAGGATAGCCACTCCCTAGAATCTCCCAGGGTATATCCACTTGTTGCAGTAGCACAGATTTAGTCTGGCAAGATTCTGCCTATAAGGTGTAAGCAAATAAAGGAATTTAACTGGACTGCTTGACCATTGTTCTTGGGCTGGGCCTGACAGTAATACTGGCCATATCAGTTCCCATAGACCTGAAATGAATAATCTTCAAAGAGAAATTGGGGAAGAGCCTGCTTGAACTCTGAACCCTACGCAACTACACAAGCTTTCCCATTGGTAGGTGACAAGGGGTAGTACATAGTCAGGAACCCACCAATCTCCCTGAAAGTAACCTATGTTACCTTCTGTTGGGGCAGCAACACAAGGATATTATATTGTATCAATATCCTTCCTCCCCTCTCAAGGTTCCTGAGGATTTTATGGACAAGTTTTTGCACTTTTTTTTAGTAGAAGTATGAAAGTGCTTTGTCCTTACCTTTTTCCAAAATGTTTTTTGAATACGCAGTCCAGCCTTCCAGTCTGATATTTTCTGGTAATCTCCCATCCAAGGATTAACCAAACCCACTCTGCTTAGTTTCCAAGTTCAGACAAGGCTGGCCAACGTTAACCCCCTTTGAGTTCTCTCCTCACTTAATCAAGTCCTATTAAATTCAGGGGCTCATTTTTTTTCAGTGTAAACATAGATTTAGGATACAGTCTGCAGCCCTAATTATACTTTCAGCCTGATCACATATATGTTTGCTCAGAATTAAGCCTCTCTGAGATTAATGGGGAAATATTACACAAAGAGTCAGTACCAACTTAATAGCACATAATCAGTCAGTCAGTAAAATTGTACCCATAAAAAGTGGAATAGTAGCTTCCTTCAAATGGATTTAGGCTACGTTATAACCCATTATTGTGGTTTATTGGGCTTTGTCATTGACCACTGAACTCTCTCAGTGAAATGATAAGAATAGCATCAATACTTGCAGGATAATTTTACACCCGTTTTAGCTTGTCTTAACAGCCCACTGCAATACTACAGGGGCCCACATTCAAGGACTGCTGCAACCTCTATTATATTATTGTTATGCCCCAGCCAACTCAATTTACAGGATGGGGGTAATCATGTCCAACTTTTTGACACAGGATGTATTTTTTTAAAAAGTGTTTACACACAAAATAAAAATAAGACCCCTTTTTTCATACAATGCAAGGCCGGTGCTTCTCTATAATGCTATCGAGGCTGGAATAGATTCAAAGTCCTATGTTCGAGGGGCGGCGGTGCTGTCAGTCACCAGATCTTCTGACTGTGCAGCTTCCCCTTGGAACTGCAGCCTCAGTGTTTGTCCTAAAGCACAAACGTTTATCAAAGAGAAAGCTCAATAATTTGATTTCTATCCTACCTTTCATTCAGGTGTTCAAGGTGGTAGAGAGAGTGCTCTCTCCCCTATTTTTCCTTTTTTCATAGTAATTTTATTACAAATTACAATTAAAAAACTGATACAAACTAAAAAAAAATAAAAGCATAAAAGGAAAAAAATAGAAACTACAGAAAAGAAAAAAACAGAAAAATAGAAAAGAGAGAAATAAGAATATAGTAAATATATATACATATAAAGAAATTACTTTTCCCTTCATCACAACAAGTATAAACAATTTTAGTAACTTCTCCTAAAATACAACAAATGATCTCTATAAACAAATCCTTAAAGCCTTGTTATTTCAGTCCTGATCAGCAAAAATCCATTAAGGGTTACCTGAGATAACATATTTATTTTGACATTCATCAGATAAACCAACTTTATATTTCTTCCTTTTACTTTTAGTAATCTTGATCTTTAGTCCCTTCAAATAATCTCCTAGAACTTGATTTCTTTTCCTTTTTTCTTTGTCCCGTCTCACATAATTCTTCAAAGCTTTAACAAGACTCTTTTGTGTAAATCCAATAGAGGAAAATTATCCAGGTCACTCTCTTGGTTTGCTATTTGTATATCCCTTTTAATTATTAAGACATCAGCTGGTTTCTTTTGTATGTCCAGTGTAGCATCTTTCTCCATATCATTCTTGTAGCCTGTCCTTTTTAAATCCACTTTCAGATCACTCTCAATCTCGTCTGGTAAAACGTGTTCCTCTTCCATAACATCTTTTAAATATAGTCTATCTATAATGGCAGACATTTTAAAAATTAACTTCTGCTTCCATTTTTCAGAAATATCCTTCAATAAACTATTTTGCTCCATTCTGTATTAGTAAGTCAAATTTAAGTGTTCTTCTCTTTTAATTGTAATCTTTATTTCCTTCTAGTTCCCTCTAGTGTCCAACCTTGAAAATCTCATCCTATCATGTTTTTTTTTAAAGAGAATTCAAAACAAAAGCATTTTCCCAAGGGAAGGATTCTTATAATTAATTCAAAAAATTTATTTCAAATCCATCTGGACCCTTAGTCTATTTGTAACTTTCCAAAATCAACATTCTAATCACCCTTTTGCTGTTAATTCCAGAAGAAAGTTTTTTAAAGTCCTTAAACTTGTATTTAAAACTTCTTTCACTAAAGATTGAAGGAAAATCACCTGGTGCTGTAAAACCTGTCAATCTAAAGGTTTCTAATAGCTGAAAAGGAGTTAACAACAATTTCCAAAAGGAAATATTTCCTTTTCCAATTCGAAAAGGAAATATGCAAACCCCATGTCCTTTCAAAGGTGCCAACCATAGTTTGAGCAAGATGGCTTGGCCTCATCTCCCAGAGCTTGAAACCTTCCAGAGGCCGCTGTCTTGCAGTCTCTTCATGAAGAGCAGCTGTCTGGAGCCCTTGTGGGCAATCTCCAAGTCCTCTCCTTGTCCGGAGAGGAATTACGAAGAGCCTCTACTCACCAGCTCTTCGTTCTGCCACAGTCGTCTTCAGTTTGCCACTTCTTCCCCAGAAGTCCTCCCCTATTTTTCTCTACAGCTACAATCCTATGGGGTTAGGATGAGAAAGAGAGAGATTGATTCCAAGCCACCCCAATGATCATCTGAGAGTGATATCTCTTTTTGGTAGGAATGCTCTGCTCTTCAGTCTGTATTAGAGTTAAATTTTAGCTGTGGTATTTCCAAGTCTGATATCTATCGATTCCTACATGAAAAGGGAAAATCTCAACTATATGAGTGACAGCACTGGGACCTGAAGCCTGTAGATGTCCTTTTCCTTTCCAAACTTGAAACTAGAATATAATGTTTTAGAATATAATTGCACTGTGTGTGTGCTTGCTTGTTGGTTTTTTTAAAAAAGGCTGTTGCATTATATTGGTGTTTGGATTGGCAAAATGCTGTAAAATGAAATGCAAATAGTTCAACAGACCGAGCAAGAGATTGCAACCAATTGAGATCTGTGCAAACATGTATTGCAGGGCATTTTCTACTTTGGATATTTATAGGAAAGACTTTGGACAGATATAGTATGAAGCAACTATAAAGAGGGGACTTCATTTTGAGGGAAGCCAAGTCTATCCTTTAAAATAGAGTCTGTACGTCTGGTTTCTGTTTATAGCATGACATTTCTCCTGACATCCTTTTTTGTATATTTATATATTTCCACGGCAGCCAAAGATGTGGGGAAGGAGAATGCACGTCATTAAGATGACGTTGGGGTCATGGGAAAACTTCACCACACATTGTGCATGGAGGCAGATTAGGAGCTTCTAACCTTTGTCTCAGCTCCTTGTTTCTTAATACATGAATGCCTAGTTTTTACTAACAGGAAATGAGCAAAGGCTGTTCTCCTATACAAAATCACTACTGGCGCTAGAAGTTAGTGTGGTAGACAAAAATGTTTTGCCTGGTACAGTAGTTTTCTGTATTAAAGAACTGTTAAATTTTTTAGTTACTCCTTACTTTTTTTTTTTGCATCATAAAAGAACATTCCTCTTTCATGTGAGTACCCACCAGGAATCAGAAGTTGGTATTTATGAGCAATGGGTTGGCTTTCTTCATTCTAATTATGAAAAATAGTCTGTTTTCTACCAGTAGTCTTAAGGACAGACTTGGTTCATGCTTTTTATTTGCTGAACCGTGGTAACGAGCCTCAATTCTCTGGGTTCACACAACCCACTAAGCCATAAACATTGTTCAGAAACCACAATAGCTAGTCTATTGAGCACACTAATCAGAAAGAAACTGATTACATTGTGTTTTAATGTGATGTGTGAATTCAGCCATACTGTTTACGGTTGTAAGAAAAAAATCTGCAGTAGCACTGGACGTGAAAACATTTTCTTGGCAATTTTCTAGGTTTACTTCCTACATGTAGTTGTATCTTAGTATGTTTCTTTATGTTCCTATATGTTTTCACGTTGACTTCTTACGAGCATAAAATTAATTTTTTATATTGTTTTAGCATTGCTGCGCTGAAGAGTTCTGATAAAGAAGATTCAGAAGTGATACCTGAAGATACCAACTTAATAACTCTTAAGTATATTGAATTTCATTTCAATTGCAATTCTGATTAGTTCAGAGTTTGTTCTAAGCCATGATTAATTTTAAGTATAGTTTGTGAACTAAGGCAGTGAGCAGATTTATAAAACATGCCAAGCCAAAGCAAGCAAACTGTGATGGCTTAGTTCAGTTAGTTTGCCTGACTCAATACTGCTAGCATGTAATTTAGGTCGTTGCTGAGTGCTAAATTTATGGGGTATCTGCGCAAAATGCTATACTTGTATTACACTGTATGCTAACATGCAAAGAGATGCTGTATTTTTCTCTATAAGGCCTCTGGGCCCCCTCTGTTGGCAGGTCCTTTAGGTAATAGCAAATATTCTGCTTACAACACTTCCCAATAATTTCTGGACACATATTTGGTTGCTATAATGCCTCCATTTTAATGGATCCTTTTATCATGTTGTTGAGCTTTTTGCTAGCGCAAAGCTTGCGCTGCATGTGGAACCCTAGTTTATATTCTTGCTAAATGTGAGATGAATTCTTTGTTGTTTCATAAGCATTTTGTAATTTATTACGGCTTGGTTAAGCTGAGTCAGGGGGCCCCTGGACACATCTGGAATGTTAAATGTATGCCATTGGTACTCTTTCAAACTGGCTTGTCCAGTCACAAAATAGCCTTGGCCAATTATCAAGCACCCATTGAGCAAAAGGAGGTACAGTGGGAGGGGATGCGGACATGGATATTCTTGGCTGTTCCCTTCCTTTGGAAAAGCTTATACCCCCAAGGCAAGTACAGTCTCCACTCTTAGAAACTTTTGGAGAATGGCTAAAACTGTTTTTTGCCCCTTTGTTAATTCAGTAGCTTCGGGAAGATGGGTGCCATTGTAGTTTGCTGTTGTTTACAGTTTTATTGTTTTTTATTACATTGTTCCTTGCATCGTGTTTTGGTTTTGTACACGGCCTAAAGCCTCTAAAATGAAGTGGTTTATTATCTTATAAATAAATAAATAAATAAATAAGTACGTAAGTAAGTAGTTAACAGCTGTACAGTTCCCCTGCTTTGTTCAATGGAGGGAAATTGGTGTTTCAGAAGATAAGAAATAAATAAAAATGTAACTGAAGAGAAAAGATGTAACATAAATGATCTCCCCCTGCCCACTGATTTTTCCTTTTAATTGTTTTCTATAAAGTTCCAAATTTGCTTTATTTGAGAGGCTGAGACACTTAGACAAGCTAAACCAGTAATTCTGATTATTGATGCTTCTGAGGAATGGGTCTGTTTATATGAAAAACACAGAAATAGCATTAAAAGCAAATACTGCTCTGTAACTGTGATTAACCTTCTCCCAGCATGTTGTATTTTCAACCAGCTTAGATCAGGTATAAAAGATGTGGGGTGCACATATGTCTCCCTTGGCCCCAGAGAATTTCTCCCTTCTACCATAGTGTCAACAGTCTTTAACATTGGATGGCAATCTGCCTTACTGCAAAGTAAAGCTTCTGACATTATGTATATTTGCTAATTAAAGTCAAAGAACTTTATTTTTGATCATTGACCAGCCTTTATTCACTAATCAGGGACAGGCCCATGGATAAAGTTAAGGAGGGGAGGGAAAGGGCAAAGTTAAGCTGAGGTACTTGAGAGTATCTGGGGCCAGAAGGAGTGATAGGGAACTGTTTTCTGACATTATTTTCTGGTACATGGGTCTTGTCTGACCTTGTCCGTATGTTCTGAAAATTCCAAATGTGACTTTGGCTGTTCAGATGACCTACTCCTATATTAAACTCTTTGCAAAGCTGCCCAGGATCATCCCATATATCCAGAGGGCACTTAGTTGTGAAATCATTCTATATAATTGATTCTCATGCTACCCTTCTTGGATATCTTCATCAGCAGAGGAAACAACAGAAAATCAGAAACACAAGCCTATTGAAAAATAATCCACACTAACCAAGTGCTCCATTACCAAAGTAACAACCCAATCTCCCACAAGAGGAGCTGTATAAGAACATTATGTAGATGAGTACCAACACACCAGCAATGCAGAACACCAGAAAAGGGAAAGAGGTCACCTATACAATATCTTCCAACAAAATGGATACCCACGTAACTTTATCAAAAAGTGTCTGATACTCAACCCACTACAGCACAACCAACAAAAGCTATGAAAAAGATAACACTACCATACCTTAAAAATACCTCAGAAACAACCAACAGTCTGTTACAACTACATGGCATCAGTGTAGAACACAAACCAGCTAAAGCCCTCCAAAGCATCTTAAGTAAACCAAAAGACCCAGTAGCCCAAGAAGAAAAAACAGGAGTCATCTACAATATACAATGTAAGGACTGTAACAGCCACTATGTAGGACAGACAGGCAGAAGACTAGCAGAGCACATCCATGAACACTAACTAGCAGTCAGAAGACACAGTGAAAACTCCTTAATCTCATAGCACAGCCTCTCCAGCAGCCAACACCCAGATAAGCAGGGATTAACACCAGGCAAACAATCAAGCAGAAAACAGTACCCTAATCAAGGAACTACCAAAGAGAAAACCACACCCCCACCAACACTGGCAGGGCAAGCCACTGTATATTAACAGGGAGCAAACCCCTCACTCCCTAGCACTGATGATGTTACCTAGTTGGGTAATGAAAGTCTGCAAGCAAACAACCAAGCTCAGAGAGCATCAAAAAGGTCAAGATGGCGGCTGTAGTGGTGTGATTGGAGCTCCACCTTCTTTTTATATGTATCACACATGAAAAATAGGCTAAGCTCCATTTGCACCATCATGGACATCATCTTGATTTTTTTGACCATACCCTGCAGAAAGCTCTGGATTCTCAGAAGTTGAAGATAAGTGTATTAACATTTCTGCCCTCACTTTCTAGGTCCTGCCTTTACATTTGGATGATCTAAGTTAATTGTTTCTTAATTATTAATAAAGCTCTGCATCCTTGAATATGCAAGCTCTTTCGGTACCTACAGTGGCATACAAGTATATTTAAAATGTTACACACTATAGTAAAAGCACTTGACATATTATTTAAATAAAAACAGAAAAGGGAGCAAATATAAGGCAGATATAGCTAATTTGTCAACAGACAGAATTAGTGAAAATGTGTAAGTAGACAAAGGTGCTGAAACACTTATAGGACTGACAGTTTGTTAAAGGAAAAAGTAGTTACCCAAATAATCATTGTTTGTTCTGTTGGAAAATAGTTTTTTGTTATCTTTTCAGTAGAGACAGGGATAAAAAGAAAACTATTCTAGTATGCAATGGATGAGTAAGAAGCTCTTTCTGTCTGTGTTGATTTGTCTGGAATGGTTTTTTTTTTTGCCCCAACCCACTCTTAAGAACATTGCTTCCTGCCCTATTGATCTTATATCTCAGATAATTTTGAGACCTAGCAATCAGAGCCAGTAGTAAAATGTTGGTTATTTTAAAATGCCTGTTTGTCCAGATGAACTTCTATTGGTATGTATTACTTTGATTTATCATAGTTTACTGTTGTCAACATATTTTGAATCATGCGTTTGATACAGTTTGACACCTATAGAAATTCACACCATTGTAAACTTGTTTCCAAAACTCTGCAAGATAAATTGTCTTCTAATGAGGATTTTACATAATACCTGCTTAGACTACTTGATGAATGAGCTTGTATTGGAATGAAAAGTTGTTGAGTTCTAATGTGGTGTTTAATTCTGGTATTTACAAGGTTTACTTAAAAGAGCATTAGACCCTGCATTTGGACTTATGAATCCATTCCTTTCCCTTCCTTCCTTCTTCCCATTTATAGAATTCGGCAGAAGGCTCTAGAGAGGCGAGAAGAAACCATCATTGTTGATCGTGCGTGTAGACAAGAAACTTTTATCCACGAGATGGTAAGGCCTCCCTTCTTGCTACTGCCCTCCGTATATTGCATGTTTAAGTTATTCCAGCTACACAATAATGATAGAACTGCAGGTTTTATGTTCTAATGTCAAGAAAGTCTTGCCACAATAGCTGTCACAGGGTGCAGGTTGATAGAAGTTGCATAGGAATTCTTGACCTTGTGTTTTATTCTAAGCCAAGTATGACATTTTGGCAATTTAATCAGCAGCCCAAGGAATTTGACAGATTGTGTGGAAAGGAAGTACCATGTCCTTTTGCTTGTTTATCCAGAATGCTGTAAAAGATTGGCATTGTTCCCCAGTATCACTTGCTAATTAAGATGGATTCTGCCATTCACATTGCTTGATCAAGCTGTGCTTCAGGCAGACTTCCCTATACCTTCTTAAACTGAGGAAGATGGGCCTATATGGGAAGTGACTGCACTTTCCTTACGCCTGCCAAGCTTGCAATAACTTCCCCAGTTTTGCAGTTAAAGGCACACCTCTTAATATTATTGACAGAGATCATACCTTGATACTGGTTGCTGGTGGACAAAGAAACTTCTGTAAATATTTCTTGAGAAATGTCTGATTTATGGTCAGCTGAGCTCATTAATAGTGTTTAGACACATGCATGAATTGCTGGTTAAGATAAAATCATAGCTGGATTTCCTTGGACTAGAGTTAGCCCTTAGAAATGCAGCTACATCAATTATTTAATTTGGCAGAAAATCGCTTGATGATTTATGAAACACTGATGATGATGCTAAAAAGCATAGATGCCAACAGCATGGGACATCTTTATTTCAAAATTTCTTGATTCTCCCTCTGTGTATGACAATACACAGGGCAGACAATCTGCTTAAACCCATTCTCTCATGGTGCAGTTCGGTAGCTGTTAAGGCTACAATTGTGACTTGGTCTTGGACCATAAATAAATTATATGTATTTATGGTCCAGTGGTCCAATTTATGCATGATTTCCCTGAATAAACTCCACTTAAGTCAGTGAATTATGCACCCCAGTGATGGTAATGAAGTTGATCAATGAAGTTCTTAGCAACTAACAGTGAATGGAGATGTTTTCTCCCTCTCTCAGTAGGCAAACAAAAATCCATTCAGTGAGGTTGAATTGGGGTGGAATTATGAAACAGGAGGCATTACTTCTTGCCACACATAGTTCAACAATTGAATTTGCTGACCACAGATTTATGGAAGTTGGGGTATATATCACCTCCAGGATAAGAAGTAGAGATGATATTTTTATCCTCATACTCTGCTAGTAGACTTACTATAATATCTGGTTGACTGCTCTGGGAAACAGGGAGGTAGATAAATCTTCTCTTTATTTTGATCTAGTAAGGCCCTTGTTACATTCACTGATCAGCTATGGCTAAATATTTCCCAGCATAACCCTTGCAATTGGGGAACATCCTTCCTGTAATCTGTTTCTTATTACATCATGTTCTAATATTGATCCTTTGGCTCCACATCCCTTTATGGATGGTCATGATAACCACACTGAAGGCTGCATTCAGTCCACTCTTCCATAAGTAACAAAGTGAGGCAGAAATTGAGAATCCTGAAACTATGGGGGTACACAGCCTTTCCCCCTATCTGGCACCCTGTGTTGGGAGGAAATTCTGAAAATTGCTTTCCCAACAGTTCTGAAGGATTGGGAATGGCTGATAGAGTATTTATGCATGTGTTTTGATTTCTGTTGCTAGAAACATCAGACTAACATTCCAGTGTATTATTTTCCTAGGAATCCCATGCAATTGGAAAGAGGCCAAAAGATCCAGGAAATCTAATTGATGAAACTGAGCTTGTTTTAACTCTCAATATTTTTTATCCAGTTATATTTCAAAAGGTTGGTAATTAAGCTTAGCATCTATTTTAATGGCTTCTTAACAAATAGATCAGTTTATCTGGAGGAATCTTGTGTGGGAAATTATAGCGTACTGAAGTTTTGCAACATTTCCTTGATAAAATGGAATCTACAATCCTAGATTCCTTTCACAGTTCAGTGGCCTGTCTGGGACTGCAGTTGAACATGGCTTCTGTATCCTCCCTTGGACATGAATACAGATTTACAGAATACAGGAAAGCTGAGTATCCTCTATGCATGCAAAAAATCCCAGGTCCAGTTTTTGGCATTCTGAGGTAGAGAAGGAGGGACTCCTATTTGAAACCCTGTTGCCAGTCAATATAGAGACCCTACTGAGTTATCTGGACTAATGAACTGATTCTGTAATTAAATCACACCTCACACCAAGCAATTGTTTATTTAACTGTGGGTTGGTGAGTAAATTACAGTTGAATAGGTTTGCACAATATGCTGGACTAACGCCAAATGAAGTACATTATGATAGGAACCCAGCTTGCATAAAGTTTCTTTGTATTGTTTGTGCCCACATGTATTCTTCAGTTAAGGATGGCATTAGGGCTGCTAGATGTGGGCTGCCAGAATCCAGATGGTTGCTAGATAGCAGCAAAGAGATCTCCTGGATTTGGGCAGTTCAGATCTGGTAGTCTTTATGATATAAATCTCATATGTGGTAATTCTCCAACTTGGATGATATTTACTCTTCGCTTCCTGCAAGGAACAGCTTAAAGCAAAGGCAGTATTGTCTGTTATACATCTAGATATGGAGAAGCAATGAAAGAGTTGACTGGTTACATTCCTTGCAGCAGGTTGAATGGCTGGTTTCAACTTGCTAAACTACTACACAGACTACATTTTGACTTAGCCTGATGCGTGAATTCAGCCAATCACAAATGTTTTGATTGATCATCCCTTGCCCTCTCTATCTCTGTTTTATAGCATAAGCTCCGGAAGCCGTATCAGACGCTGTTGGTCCTAGGGACCCAAAAACTTACCGAGCTCCGAGATTGCATTTCCTGTGTTAGTGATCTTCAGATTGGTGGGGAGTTCAGCAATCACCCTGATCAGGCCCCAGAAAATATCAGCAAGGTATAATAACATTGATTTCTAGTGCATTCCCAAAGAGGGAAATTTAATTCTAAAACAGTTTCTTAAAGTTTGAATTACTGATCTTTTGAAAATATGCTTATCTACTCCTGGGGAAAACAAATGAGGTTGTTTCTACAGGTTCTTTTTTCTTCATTTGAACAAGTAATAACTAGTTGAACTGAATATAAGTGGGAACTAAGTTGACTTTTTATGGTTTTAAGCTAGCCTTTTTATTTTTCTATTTATGAATTATAGTTTTAGATTGCCCAATATCTAGAGTTCTCAGGGAAGTGCAGAAGAAAACTGAAAATGTAAAAAAAGCTAAGGATTAAGCCATCATGATAAATTAAGGTGACATGTGGAAAGACTGCTACATATCTAAGATAGGGGAGAGAGAGAAAGAGAGTCAGTTTACTATCAAATTTTAATCAGTTAGGTCAACTTCTTCCTTGTTATATATCTGTGAGGAATCTTGAAAGGGAGTAATTTCCCATAAAAAAAAGCTATCCATTACTTTGATATGTTTTTTATATTGAGCATATTTAAATATTGAAATATATGTAATAATTATTTTCATATAAAACCTGTTTTTACAAAAAAAATGTATCAAGCGTAATTTTGTTGAATTGAAAACAATACTATCTGGTAGATTTGAAATACACAGAGCAGTCTTAAGGTGGCTTGCTTGGAAGGCAGTTTCTTGGGATTTTCTGTGCCGGTTCCCCCTGGTTTTCTATAAAAGCAGGACAACATGCTGCTTATTTCTCACTTTGTAGCAGGGAGTCTGTCTCCATCTCTTTTGAGGGAATGTGACAGTTGTAAGATAAGGATCAGGTCAAAAGGAGACCAACCATTAGAAGCATATATTCGTCATCTCCAGACTGGATCAAAGATTCCCAGAAGGCAAGTGGTGTTGAGGGCAAGAAAGATCCCATCTTGTCTTCTCATGCAGCCACTTTTAGCAACAGGAGTGAGCTGCCTTTCTGCCCCACAGAGTGCAGCCCATAGTGGTGGCAGTGGCCAAAGGCCAGCACCCCCACCCCTTCTCCAGACGTTTTTCTACAGAGAGATACATATATGCCCATGTTCATACTCACCCCCCTTCCCGTGTGGGGATGATGGGAGTGTGTGTGGGGGGGCTTTACCACTTGTGAGGAGCTGTGGTCAAGTTGTTCAAGAGCTGCAAGTTTCTTGCTAGCTACAAGATGGAGTGGAAGGATTCTCCAACACATTTCCTTTCATAACAATCTTCCTACTATTGAAATTGAGGCAGCCATTAAGATTTGACTGTTCCAAGAAGCCTTCAGAGTGAAATATAAATGGCCTGCAGGTAGTGGTTGATTTATTGAGAGAATGTTTTTATCATGCATTAAGATGCAGGTGGCAAATGTGGAGTGTTTGCAGCTTAGATCTGACTGTGATTGAAGTGGCCCACAGGCCTAAGTAAATGAATAAATGGGCATTTTGAGTGACTTAAAATGCATTTTATTCATTTAAAGAAAGAACATTTCATAGTGTGGGGTGGGGGGTGGTTTTCTCTAACTCTGGTCATATTTCAGTGACAATGAAAAAGCAAAGAAAAAACTGGGGGGGGATCAGTCTTCATAGTTTGCCAGTATGCATTTGTGGCACTAAAACTTGACACTTCTGGTGCCCCTTTAAAATGTTAGGTCAGAGATACCCATGTTCTAAATGTCATGGCTGAGAAAGTATGGAGAAGCATTAATAACTATGCCAAATACCTTTTAAGCTGGGGTTGTTTAATGAAAGCTCTCCTTAGGCTGTTATTTGCTGGAAGAAGCAACACAAGGATAACAGTGGGAATGCAACTGTGGTGATGATTATAGTGGTTTCCGTCACGTGTGACTTTATTAGGCACATGATTCGGTTTACAGAGAATTCTTTTGTATATTAAAAAGAAAAAACAAGCAAGCTTACTGTAGTGTCTTGGCTTGCAGTATAAATAATGAACTTTTTTTTTTCAGCTGCTGGAGAAAGGTTATGACCATTGGTAATGTGCTGATACAAATCCGTAAAATGCTGTCTTTGTAGACCAGTGTTGTCCAAACTTGGCCACTTTAAGATGAGTGGACTTCAACTCCCAGAATGCTGGCTGGGGAATTCTGAGAGTTGAAGTCCACTCATCTTAAAGTGGCCAAGTTTGGACAACACTGTTGTAGACAAATTATATTTCTGTATAAAATGCTTGCCCCTATCTAGAAATGAAATGATCTTTTTGTAGTGTTTGGGGACTACTATAGCATTTAATGGAGGGGAAAGAGAAAATATGACATGCATGCTCTGTGCAGGGAAGATATGTATTACTTGGTTAAATTCATAAAAATCACCAGTTTGCCAGACAAGTGCCAAATTGTAGCATGTTGATGGGGACAGTTAGGTAGATTGGGTGTCTTCTAATTTGAATGAGTGGTGTGTTGGATTCTAAATAGTTGGAGGAATAGCTATTTCTGCACAGTTGTAGAAATAGCTTTATGAATGGAAAGCTATGAGAACCACTCGGATGCTAAATATAGTTCTGCTTGGATTAGAGACTACCAGAAAATCTCATAACTGTGGAATAAAGTTGGAAATCAAAATAACATGCCAGGAGAAAGCCAAGGAAACAACATAGATTGTCCATGAAGTTACTACTCTGAGCAGAGAACTAGTATATTTTGTGAATCTGTTTACGGATAGTTTGGGGGAAAAAACAAACATATCCATTTCTATGTAGTAATCATAGGTTTTCCAAGTCGTATTAGTTGCGTGTATATTATTTAGTCTGTTTAGTACTGGGAATGAGGTTACTAAGGATGGGGATTGCTGTTGGTAATGTATCTCAGGGCTTTAATAGTTTGTAAGTGTCAGACTTTAGGATTAGCTAACCAGAGGAGAGATAGTGCCTGATATATGGGTTACCCTTTTCTTCTAACAAAATTGTCCTGAGTGAGCAATATCCTCCTCATTCCCTTTCTGTGTAGTTGCCAATTTCAGCCCAAGAGTTATTTTGGAGGACCTGTTGGATGATGTGTCTTTGTGCTTCTAGCATACATCCAGTATGGTCCCACTGTTGTCTGATGTAGTGGTAAGGTTAACATTACCTTGAGGCATTTTAAGGAAAGGACTAGACTCTGTAAAGCTTCTGTAGTCTAGCCTTTTCCTTAAAACGCATCAGGCTATTGCTATAATTTCAAGCTACTGATACATCAAATATTGCTATAATGATGAGTTTGGTTGGCATTTCAAAAATTTAACTGGAGCACATGGAGATGTGATATCCTATGTATTCTGATTAGCAAACTAATGCTTTTTTCTTTCTTTATCTTTCTTCCTTTTCCCCAGGATCTCTATAAATCTGCCTTCTTTTATTTTGAAGGTATTTTTTATAATGACAGCAGGTATGCTGAATGCAGAGATCTGAGCAGGTAAAGAATTATTGCCATGTGTGAATCCCAGTCTTACTAACCTAGAATGCCTCTCCAGGAAGTTAGCTGCAATTGCATGGTTGAATTACTGACCTGAGAAGATACTGTGTGTGGGACATTTCCATGTTTGGGTGCATCTAGATGCTGACTTAACAGATGACAGGTAAAGTTGGAGAGCAGGGAAGAAGCACATTTAGTCGAGTGAAACTCCTTCTTTCTACTAACCCAGATCTCTTGATTTTGGAGCTTGACCCCTGGAGACAGGGCTCTTAAAACGGTGGGGGTAGGATTGCAGAGCAAAATTAGGAAGCAGGTGGATTAAGCATCATTCTTCTGCCCACTAATTTTATTCTCCAAATGCTCTTCAGCTTATGTTTTTTTTCTTCAAAAGGATTTCTAGTTCTGGCCTTGGTTCCCAGCCTTTGGTCTCCAAATATTGCTGCACTCCGGTAGTCAGAAGTTCTGGGAGTTATCACCTGACAGCTGCAAACTTCAAGTTGGAATTTGCTGCATGTCTAAATGCATCAGCAGTTGCCTCATGGCTCTGAGCAGGCTGTCTCTTACTAAAACTGCAGGGATTTGAAGAGATCCTACTATTCTTTGTAAAAATTAGTGTCCTATCTGATAATGTTAGCTCTGCCCTTAAGGCCGTGGTATCAACACCTTAACTGTAACATGCTTTTTTCTACCTGATCTGTTTGTACTTCCATGGATCATGCTCTAGGGCTTAATTTAGATCTTGCCCAGGATGCCAAGATAAAATGTTTTTGTGGTTGTTAAGAACATGTTCAAATTCTAGCTTGGATACCTGGTTTCTTGACATGTTCTCTTTGGTGATTGCTATAGCGAAAGAAATAATTAATTTAGGGAATGGGAATATTGTTTCTGCTAATTTCAGGACAATTATTGAGTGGGCAGAATCCCGTGACCGAGGGTATGGAAATCTTCAGGCTGCTAAAATGGAAGACTATACCTTTAATGATCTGAACATAAAAATAGGTTTCCCATACCTTTATTGTCATCAAGGAGACTGTGAGCACATTGTTATTATCACAGATATCAGGTGAGCTAATCTTTCTTTGCAGTCTCTCTGCCAAGAGGGAAACTGTTCGGAATTTGAGATTCTTTATGTTCCAATTCTTTTTTCACATGTTAGCAGTGCAAAGGGGTTATCATCTATAATTATGCTTTGTCCGCTGATGCTCTGGGGATCCATTAACTTTCATCTCTTCCCCACCTACCTCGCCATTCCAGGTTTACTGACCATGTTCAGTTTGTGCAGGCTGATTTGTGTGTGGGGAGGTATTCGGAGAGAATTCTTTCTTCCTGCTCCACTTCTGTAGCTCCTTGTTCCTTTCTTTGGATATTTGTTTTCTTTAATTCAGTGTTGTCCAAACTTGGCCACTTTAAGATGAGCGGACATGGCTGGCTGGGGAATTCTGGGAGTTGAAGTCCACTCATCTTAAAGTGGCCAAGTTTGGACAACACTGCTCTAATTGATAGATGCATGCTTACTCTGTAGCCTTGGTTGCCTTGAAACAAATACTATCCATTATTATAATGGTGCCTGTCTCTCTTTCTCTTTCATTGTAGTTATTTAGTCTAATCAATCTCTTTCTTAATCTTTTATCTTGCAAGGCTTATTCATCGAGATGACTGTCTGGACAGAAGTCTCTATCCCTTATTAACCAAGAAACATTGGCTATGGACTAAAAAGTGTTTTGTATGCAAGATGTACACAGCCAGGTGAATAATAACATGGATATTTCAGTTGGAGAGGCTAAATTTGAACAACACCCAATAAAAATCAAAACCACTGTAACAATAGTCAACACAAGGAAAGCAAAACAAAGTTAACCCAGCATTTTTCAAACTTGGCAACTTTAAGATGTGTGGACTTCAACTCCTAGAATTCCCTGGCCTGCATGCAGGGAAGTCTTTTGGGCTACTGGACTACAACACTGAAATAATGTAAGGAATAGGCTTTCTGATCAGTGTGTTACATTTTAGAGCAGTGTTTTTCAACCTTGGTAACTTTAAGATGTATGGATTTCAACTCCCAGGATTCTGGCTGGGGAATTCTGGGAGTTGAAGTCCATACATCTTAAAGTCACCAAGGCTAAAAAAACACTGTTTTAGAATATGTCCTGAAAATAACGTTACTGTTTGAAATGCATCAGAAACATAAATAAAGCAGACTTAAACATGTTGATTCTTAAAGTCATTTTAAAGTCACCAAGTAAGATGAAACCCCCGGCCCCTTACAATAAACCAACGTTGTTTTACTTCTAATCTTATTACTTGCTTTGAAGGTATAAAAGTGAGTTATTTGGCTTTGGGTTTTTGGTCAGAGAAAACAAAACAGATGTACGGACTTCAACTTGGCGTGCTGGCCAAGGAATCGTAAGAGTTGAAATCCACACATCTTAGAGTTGCCAAGGTTGAAAAACACTGAAGTAACGTAAGGAATAGGCTTTATGACTGGTTTGTTACATTTTAGAGCAGTGTTTTTACATCTTAAAGTCACCAAGGCTAAAAAACACTGTTTCAGAGTATCTCTTGAGAAAACGTTACTGTTTGAAATGCATTGAGAACATAAAGAAAGCAGCCTTAAATATGTTGATTCATATAATAGCTGTTTTGTTTTCCTTGTTTTCTTCATTATGCCCTTTGAAACAGAATTTCAATCTGGAGATTTGATATTATGAACAACCACTACAGGCAGGTAATACAAACCAGAGATCCCCTTTGTAGTGAATTATTTACTGATGCCAATATCATTTATTTATCCTTGGTGTTTTGGCCTGGTCTCTGACCAACAGCCCAAGGCCAAATAACTGGCTTTTATAACTCAAAGCAAGTAACAAGATTAGAAGTAAAACAATGTTGGTTTATTGTAAGGGGACAGGGGCTTCACCTTATTTCCTGAAATACTGTAGGTTACAAACAGTGCTATGTGTTTGCTATTTTCACTAACGGAGGGACTTTATCACTTTAAAACATAGGAGATGTGTATTCATAGAAAATTCCTCTCCATTAGCTTTATTCTAGACAGTGCTCTTTCCTTCCACCATATATTTATTTGATTTAAATGGTTGCCCAACTCACAAAAATTACTCTGGACAGTTTACAATTGGTTGGAAACATAAAACAAAGGAAGTGAACAAAATAAACTGAGAGCCAGTTTGGTGTAATGAGTAAGGTGCTGGGCTAGAAACCAGGAGGCTGTGAGTTCTAGTCCACCCTTAGTCACAAAGGCCGGCTGGCTGACTTTGAGCCAGTCACTCTCTCTCAGCCCAACTCACCTCACAGGGTGGTTGTTGTGGGGAAAATAGGAGGAGGAAGGAGTATTAGGTATATTCTCTGCCTTGAGCTATATAAATATATACAAAAAGGTGGGATAAAAATCTAATAATAATAACAACAACTAAAAACCCTTGGGAAGGACTCGATAGGTGGATAAACATGCCAAATCCAGTCTAAACATCTGGCTGACTGTATGACTAACTATAATTAAAAATAAAACACCACAAACACCCAGAACAGAAAATAAGATAACCAAGGTGAACTGTCACGTATCCCGCTCTTTCATTTCTGGGTGGGATCATCCTACACTGGCCTGAGCCTTGGGGGAAGAACCAGGTTTCAGGGCCTTATAGAAGGTCAGCAGGGTTGAGGCCATCCAAATCTCTAGAAGAGTGTTGTCCAAACTTGGTCACTTTAAGATGAGTGGACTTCAACTCCCAGAATTCCCCAGCCAGCATGGCTGGCTGGGGAATTCTGAGAGTTGAAGTCCACTCATCTTAAAGTGGCCAAGTTTGGACAACACTGCTCTAGAAGAATGTTGTTCCATGTTGTCCATATAACTAAAACATTTGGTAGGTTGGTGAGGAAGTGCAGAGCAATACTTCTGTAGACTATTTGTTAATTTTTTGGACTAATTGCTATTAATGTTACTCCACAAATGAAAAGCTGAGGAAGAGTGAAGAACTGTAACAGTATTGCTGCTTCTCACATGAAGCAGAGAAGTTGTGCAATCTTGGTCTCTGTGTGTGATGTTGCAGTCATAATTACACCCAACAGCTTTCTTTAATAGGCAGGGGAAAAGCTGAAGTCTGGTTAGATACAGATCTATTTTCAAATAGAGTTAGAATCAGCAAGCCTCACTCACTTTTAATATTCAGAAACCTTTACAAACATGAGTGTTTCAATGTCTGTTGGGGACTGAGGCAAGCATGGTTAGAGGTACCTGAACATGGGATGAATCTTCATTGTTTAGTAACTTCTGGTGTCATGGCTTTATGATTATAATAGTATAATTGTAGATTGCATGTATTTTTAATATATCATTTTTGAGAATTTTTTTTATTATGGTACTGTTACGTGTATGTTGCTGCTTGTAGACTGATTAGAGTAAGATATTGATGTGACTTCAAAGCACTCTGAATGAATGAATGAATGAACGAACGAATGAATGAATGAAATCTTATCTTCCAAGTGACCCTCTTTGTATTGGACCCTACAGGTGGGTAACCAATGAAGACAGTCTTGCTCCACAAGAGCCCTCATTCTTTTGTGATGTCTGTTTCCAAACACTCCATTATGATGCAGATGGGAACAAGTTGGGGGAGTTCCTTGCCTACCCATATGTTGATCCAGGGATTTTCAACTGAGACTTCTCAAAGAAGAAAGAAAATCAAATAGTATGGTATCATCTACTTCGGTGCCTGCTTGAACATGTAGCATCCAATACTGTGGTTAAGCAGTGGACAGCTTTTTTTCAGTGTTTGTACTTTATGTTTATACACACACACATGCACACACACACACATCTATGTATTCCATTTTAGTATTACATCTTGATCAATGCCCTAAATACAGTTGTTCATAATCTTACTGCATTTCAGAGGCCAATGAAAGCTGAACTCCTTTGCTTTACAGTGGTATCAAAGTTCAGGCATGTCAAAAAGTCACTTTCAGTCTCCCCCAGGCTATGTCCATGGTCTGCTTCTAGGAGGCAGGAAAAAGGATATAGTCCTTTCCTCTGCTTCCTGAAGAATTACTTGGAGGAGGAAAGACCAACGATCAGAATGGTGTCCCTGCTCTGGCTTGGCATCCTGGAACAGTGGCTCCTTATTCATCTTTGCGTTGATTTAGAAGGATGAGACGAAGCTTTTTTAAGGATATCATTATGTTTGTTTTTTAGTGCTTTGTTAATAAATGTTTTTCATATTTTATTTAGCATTCATTTTTGTTAGGTGTTGTGACACTAACGAAGTATTGCAGGATTGCAAAAGTGAAAATCTGATGCCCACACCTCTCCCACATTTCCTAACAGTCTCTTGTGCTTTTCTCTGTGAGAGATTAGGCATCGCTAGGTAGGTGATATTGTTCTGCTGCCAATGTTAATGCTGATATTTCACATAACTCTCACTTCTTTTGAGAATTCATGTGCACCTCAGTTGCTTTGAGTGGCTGACCTTTCAAATACATTCATTTAATATAAATGGGTTTGCATGATTTAAAAAAAAAAATAACTTAACCTCCTTGGACTATTTTCTCATGCCTCCTAACTTCCTTTCTATCCTTTCTGGGGTCCTCCTGCCACTAGTGCCTATGTTTCTTTTCTTCCAAACCATCCTATTTCCTGATTTCCTTTTTATTCCTTAACTTTTTGCTCCCTTTATTTTTCTTTGTTTTAGGTGTTCCCCAGCTATTATTCCTTCTGTTCAGCCAGGCCATCCTCTTTATTCACTGCAGAACCTTGCAGGACCTTTGTAAAGATGCTGTGGATGTCCATGACCTCCAGGTTCTTTCCAGCTTACAGAAGTTATAGATGCTGATTCTTACATTATAGTTTAATATATTTAAATTGTATGCAATAAAAACATTTTTTTTTAAATTGCAAACTTGGAAAAATCATCTCACAGTACTGCAAGCATTAAAAATATATTTTTTGTAGCCTTATGAATATATCTTTCCAAAAAGAGGAATGCAAATAGGATGATAAGGCTGTCCTATTATTGGTGAGATGTTGAATAAAGGGAAAGATGCCACTGTTGTCTTGAAAGGACTTGTTTCTGCACAGGGCAGCAAACATTACATTATCCTCCTTGCAAAAACCCAAGTCTTGCTTTCTGCCCTCAGGAAGCTCAATCATGGCTCTGTGTTGCAAGGAAACCATTCTTTCAGGAGCTCTTCCAAACCTCAAGGACTCCATGAGGATAGAATCCTCTGGTTGAGAAGATGAAGGGTATTATCCTTTGGCTTGTGTGCCAAGACTATAGTTCAGTGTTTCTCAACCTTGGCAACTTTAAGATGGGTGGACTTCAACTCTCAGAATTCCCCAGCCAGCTGCTGGCTATGGAATTCTGGGAGTTGAAGTCCACCCATCTTAAAGTTGCCAAGGTTGAGAAACACTACGTTAGTTACTGAGTCTCACCATTATAGAATTTTTCAAAGAAATCAATAGCAGCTGCAAAGTTAGAAACAAGGGGTAAAGTAGTAGTTAGGACATCTACTTTCCCTCCCTAGCAACCCCAGGCCAAAAAAAATTTTTTTCTCTGTGTGTATGTTGGGGTAGGTGCAATTTTCCATGACATTACAGGCACGATTTTTTTAGTAAGAGTCTTAGTAAAAAAAACAGCAACAACATCCATAAAACATACTTATTTGACAATATTTGTGAACTGCCCTGATCAACAGGTTAAGTAGCGCACAGCAAAACAATAGAAACAGTAGTAAAAACAATATAACTACATATCTAAGTTGGGGTTGAAAAGCTGGGTAAAAATGTGGTGAATTGGTTTGGAAAAGCAAACTGGAATCATTATAGAAGTTCTGGAATCAATATGCAATTTTTCTGGTGGAAAAAGTCTGTGATTGTAACATGACTTTAACTAAGACCCAGTTATTTTTTTCTCTCAACTTGTTAGCAATGTACAGGTCTTTGGGCAACACCAAGAAGTTACTTCAGTATCTGTAGAAGTGTAAGTATTTTTAGATGATTGCTAATTTACATACTCTGCAACAATTTTCTTCAATGATGGCTCATAGCCTCCAGCACTTACAAAGGACATCTTCCAGCTGGTATGCTGGTCAGAGACTACAGATATTGTAGTCTGTCTGGAGAATGCAATATTGGGGAAGGCCACTATAATTAATTGATATTAGGGCAATGGTTGGCAACATGGTACCTGAGTACCCATCATACTCCTGAAAGGAATGTTTTTAGACCAAATCTGATAAGTTTATGAACTCTTGCAACACACTGGCTTTTTCTTTTGCCAGGGCAATCATGCAGGATTATTCAACCCTATCTAGAGTCAGAAAAAATTGCTGACTCCTATACTAAAGAAAGAAAATAGTGAGTACAGGCAGGCCTTGCTTGATGACCACTCATTCAGCAACCATTCAAACTTGTGACAGTGCTGCATCAGTGGTACTTACAACTGGTCCTAGGAGTTCCAGCCATCACAGGATCCACGTGGTCACCATTTGTGACCTTTGCCTGCTTCCAACAAGCAAACTTGGAGAAGCCAGCAGGTGTGAGGTCCTTACTTAGTGACCTGTGGAGATTTGCTTAATGATGGCAACCGGGAGTGCTGGAATTGCTGTCGCTAAGCGGTGCAGTCATGTGGTGATGTGCTTTATCACCATGTTGCTTAGCGACAGCAATTCTGGTCCCAATTGCCATCATTAACCGAGGACTACCTATATAGCCTTGTCAGTGATAAGAAAGCAATCAAGAAATATGCCACAGGTTAGCACTAAGAGCAGCCACTAAGGCCTTGGGAAAGAGGTTTAAATGCTGTGATGTGTCTATACCTACAAAGATCGGAATCGTGCAAGCCATGGTATTCCCTGTGACACTATGGAAGTGAAGGTTGAACTTTGAGGAAGTAGGATAGGAAGAGTATTGACCCTTTTGAACTTTGGTGTTGGAGAAAAGTCCTGAGAATACCGTGGACAGCCAAGAAAACAAACTGATGGATCATCAAACAAATTAATCCAGAGTTCTCACTCAAGGCACAAGTGACCAGGCTCAAATTATCCAACTTTGGACACATTATGCAAAGATCCTAGCTCTCTGGAAAAGATTCTAATGCTGGGAAAGGTGGAAGGAAATGGATGACCAGGGGCAAGGTGGATGGACTCCATTACAGTGGCAATGAGTGAACCATTAGAAGACCTAAAAGACCAGGTTAGGGACATATCATCATGGAGAAAATCTATATATGTGGTCGCTAGGACTCAAAAACGACTTGATGGCATGTAATCAGTGGTAAGAAAAACTCAGCTTGTAATCATCTCACAACTCTAGATCCCAACAGCATCCAAAATGAGCACATGCTTCGGTGTCTGCAAGCCCGTGGTAAGAATTGCATTGCAGTTGGAGAAATAGGGCTTGAGAATGCAAAGTCAAATCATTTCTAACAGACCAGCCACTATTAAAGGCTACGTTGTTACATGGAGTGTAGTTGTATTTTATGCTGATCCTGTTGCATCCCAACCTTCAGTCCTATATTGAGTTTGCACAATTAACAATAAATTAGATGGAAAACATTACGACTCTAATTCCACTGGTCTCAGGAGCTGCCATGGAACAGCTGGGTCTGGTCTGTGTTTTGTATTTCCTTTTTTGGGGGGAATGACTCCTCTGAGCCAACCCTACCAGAGGACCCAGCTGTCAAATTCTAATTAAATTTTTCTCACACCAGCTGTGTATTTGTGTTTTGGCAACTTGTTTAATGATGTTAGTATTTAAGTGGTCAAATATCAAAGCCTAGACTGTAGCAAAACAATTTTTCCTCCCTTCAGATCTGGTTCATTATCAGGAAAAGACACTCCATTTTGGTTTGACTGACGTATTTATGCTGTGACTATTCATGATCAAAGTTAGTGTTCTCTGTCCTTAAAACATGTTGGATATCAAGGTAATTTAAGCCTGTTTAAAATAGAAGTTTAAAATTCCCAGATAGGTTGAAGCTGGGAGGGGAGGGATTGGGGGGAGGGATTGGGGGGAGGGGGTAAAATAATGCAATGGGGAGGGAAGAATTGAAATGTTGCTTGTCAAAACTAAACTTTTTGCCTGAGTTTACAAAGTTAAGTGCATCACTTATAACAACATGTAAGATTGTATTCCTTGTATATTTTTTAATTCACAGAACTATATTCAGACTTTTCCATTAGATGCATTATTTTCCTTCTGTGGGACTTGGTTAGAGTCTGGCTCAACATACTGATCTTTGTATCCCACAGTACTGGTCACAGCTGCTTCTGTTCCCATCCTCTAAAGCAGAGTTTCTCAATCTCAGCAACTTAAAGATGTGCAGACTTCAGCTCCCAGAATTCCCCAGTCAGCTTGGTGGAGAATTCTGGGAATTGAAGTTCACTCATCAATCTAAACTTGCTGAGGCTGAGAAACACTGCTCTAAAGCAGCCTAATTAATTGTTTGCATGCTTGCTTGGATGCATTATTGTGGCAATTTACATAGACAAATGAAAAGGTGACTCTGTTAGGGGAGAAAGAGGTCAGATCCAAAAACAGTTGCTAATTACATGCTTCTAAAGCAAAAGTTTCCACAAGGAGTGTTTCAGAAGCAGAGAACTGCCATGTGCCCCTTTTGTGAATGTTGAATCTCTAAACTTCACATTACATATTTTGAGTTCAAGTAGTCCCCGGGTTAAGAACACACGGATTACAGATGATCCACATTTAAGTACAGAGCCTACTGTAGCAAAATTTGAGTTAAACGCGCAATGATTTGAGTTAAATACACAATGGTTCAAGTTCATTATACAATACTGCTTATACAGTATTATACAATAATACTGTTCTGGCTTACCTACAAATTTGACTTAAGGACAGACCTTGGGAATGGAACTTGTTCTTAAACTGGGGACTACTTGTAAATAAAATTTGGCCTAAGAAGCATTCCACTAATTCCAGAAGATGGCATGTTACTAAATTGTCCAGATGCATTCTAATTGGGAAAATGGGACCTTAAAAAAAAAAAAATCAAATACTGGCACCTTGATTTCTCTAGAATCCCTTCCCCCTCTACATTTTTTCTACCCAAATCTATTATTTTTTTTATCATTTGCTCAGCAAGAAGCAACAAAATACTTTAAGCATCTTCAAGGCAGTAAAAGCTCTGTATGGGCAGTCCCCAGGCAGAGATGCAAATTTTCCAGAAAACGTTGAATCAGAACATTTTCCCATGGAAATGAATATGATTCAGATTAAGTGTATTCTTCATAGTCTGCATAAGTATTTGGCTGCATTATCTGATGTGGAAAAAAGAAATTAAATCTTGCCTACTTGATGAGGCGTGAACATTATATTTCAAGAAACTACAAGTTCTGCTATTTGGAGAAAAACCTTTAAATGGCAGATTGGAAGCAATTCCAGAAATAGGCTTCTCTCTCATGATATTGCTTCATTTTTTTTCCTCCTGTGGCTTTCTGTTAATGGTTTGTGTTATTTCAGATTTTCTGTACTGCAGAGGTGTCCAGAGGGCAGACAAAATATGCGTTGCTCATAAAAAAACAGGCAGAGCTTCAATCACATTTTCTTGACTTTTTTGACATTTTGACTTTTGTGACCCCTGCTGCACTGCATTATTTGTGTCTTTAACCCCACTGTTGGCATGTTTCTTGTCTTGTGCGAAATTTCATTCAGTATAGTGCAAGCTCTGGGGTGGGGGTGACAATGAAAAGTTGTGAAACCTTAACAACTAGCACTTTTATTATTGCAACACATGCTTTTGATGGGAAATTCAGCTATTAAGCAGCTTAATCCACCTACTGCAGAAGATCCTAGATAGGTGAAGGATTACACTAGTTTCCTGGCATCTAGCCAGCATTCTCTGGCAGATGCAAGATATTGTTGGGGCTGATAAGTAGCAAAGAACAGGCTGTCTTCTCAGCCTCTTTCCTTTGGTGTGGAATCCTTGTTAATTCTGAATTATTTAATGGCCATCTGAAAGCAACCGGTTTCTTATTTGTTATACACTTCTTTATAAAACTATACGGGAATTTGATGAAGTTGGAAGTTTTATTTAGGACTGCTTCAGTGCAAAGCCTGATGCTTCTGAATTTATTATTTTTATACTTCTCAAGGAAGGGTAAAAAATAAGAAAGCCACTCAAGCATTGCTTTTGAATGTGACCATGTTTTTTCCCCCTACTGTATGCCTATTTTTATATTACTAATGGAGCTTTATATCTACAATCCCAGTGGTTTTGTTTTTAGATTTTACGGATGATAGTTTCCACAATCATGTTACTCTAAACCTTCCATCCTTGAGTGAAGCTGTGCTCCTTGATAACAACAGTAGATGCACAGAAAAAAATCAGAATACACTGTATAAGGAAACAGAACATTATCTTACATTCTGGTAAATAATGAACTTTATTAATAGAAAAATAACTCTCCAACAGGGCAGACTGTCTTAGAGGACATGAAATACTTGAAAGAGGAGGGCAGATACCAGAGAGGAAATGAACCCTGAGACAGGTAGAGCATTTAGTCTCATTAGCAGTGACAGTAGTTATTCTGAATGCATTGTAGCAGGGGGTAACACTGTTCACTTGCTTCATCATCCCAGCCTGATTTGGGAGGAATGGCTATTTCGTTCAATAATTTGTTCTGTAACTTCATTAGTTGCCCCATTAGTGACCTATTCCAAAAAATGGCCATTAAAAAACAAACAAAAGTACTACTACTTCTAAACTTCGTGGCAGCTTTGAGTAACACTGATACTGATTTCCTTCTGGGAAGCCTCTCTGGGTCCAGAGCTTGTGGGGGTTTGGTTGCATTGCTTTGGTACTGATTTCAGAAGGTAATTATGAGAACCAATTGGCCAGAGAGGTGATAGGCTCCTTCACTTGATATCACTGAGGACAGATCAAACAGCCATTTGTCATGGATACTTTAATTCAGTGTTTTTCAACCTCGGCAGCTTGAAGATGTCTGGACTTCAACTCCCAGAATTCCCCAGCCAGCATAGAAGTCCACACATCTTCAAGTTGCCAAGGTTGAGAAACACTGCTTTAATTGAATAAATGGGTAGATAATTATAAATAAAAATTGGATTCCTGCACCGAGAGTTGGACATGGCTCTTTCCCACTCTTAGAATTGTATGGACCTCTTGCCTGCACTTGGCAATCTTCTTACTTTTAGTGGCTTTTTCAAAACGAAGAGTTACTTTTATTCTGTCCAACTCACTGGAATGTTGGAAGAAATTATATAGAGGTGCTTGGGACTCTTTCTGTCAGCTTGGGTAAAACTCTAAACATGTAATAGAATAGAATCAACTTTGCTGTGGTGGGACTGCTGGCATAAAACAGATTAAGTTCAAAAATGGCCAGATCAGGCTGGGGCTATGGAGAAAAAAACATGACTACTGTAATTCCCACTATGCATCCCTACGGTTGAGGCAGTTTGGAAGCCACTGAGAATGTGGCTTTCCATGTTTAGCCCTTCTCTGGCCTCATCCTTCCCAGTCATATGACTAAACAAAGGTTTTATGAAGGAGCTGCAAGACCTCTAGAAGCCATGCTCTGCATGTTGTCACCTACTATACACTTTACATCCTATCTGCATAGATAAGAGTAGTGATTTCAACAGCATTCCATTTTCCCCAGTAATTTAGGGAACTCAAACTTGCAGTCCTCCAAGTTGTTTTGTGTGGCCTCTAACACTATTTTGCAGGTGCTGGGGGGGGGGGGTGCCCAGCAAAACCAGCTGGTTGAATGGGCTGTTAGACCTGCAGGCTGGGTCACAGGAAGAAAAGAGCCATGGTGGTTCATCTTTGCCCAATTTGCAAGACCCCAGATGGCATTATAGTCTGGTTAGCTGGAAGGTTCAGTTGGTACCCTGAAGCCTCTTGTGCCTGGCAATATCACCCTTTCAGAATCCCTACCAGCTTGTGCTGTATGGTGGACTGGTTGTAGACTATCCTAGGGGGGAGGGGAGGCATGGCCAGGGAAGCTGGGTCAGGAAGCCCAGGATGCCCCAGTGAGGGGAAAAGGAGGCGGCCTAGGAAGAAGACTGCTATCTCTGTTGGGCAAGTTGTAGGAAAGACAGAGCGTGAACAAGCAAGGTCTCTCTGCTAAGCAAAGGAAGTGAACAAGCAAAAAAACAAAACAAAACTTCCTACAGAGCAACAAGACAGAAATAAAACAGATTTGGAACACTTTTAGGTTTTCAAAATTGCATCACCAGGGTGTTTCTGAAGTATTTCCCAGTACAGTAAGAAAATGCTGGTGTTCCGGTTAATGAAAACTGCCATCTAAATGGCCAGAGTGAAATGGCTGTTTCAGAATACTGTAGTGTTTTCTTTAATAAACTTATCTTTAGTGGCATACTGTGACACTCTTCATTTTAACTCACTTTTAAATTTGCAGATCAGTTTATGAAAAGGCTCCAGTAACATGCATTCCTCCAGGCTAATGAATTAGTCCTCATGCACTAGTTTTGACAATTTGAGACTGTCTCTGCAATGCATTGATTTTTTCACTCTGGATTACATGGAACACTTAATGCATTCTTTCTCAGTCTAGGTGGGAAGGCTAGTTTAAGAGCATAAACTCTTAAAAGATAAAGGACTGAAAAGGAAGAGAGTGTATATGAAAAATTTACTCATTCCCATTTTGTTTACACAACGTACTAGACCAGCCTAAAATGGGCCTGGGTAGTTTGTGGTCCACCTGTGGGAAACATCAGTTTAGCAAGTAAATCCAAGTATTTTGGGAAGTATGGATTCCTACATTTTCACTTGCTGGCTTTAGTTAGGATAGACAATGGAAGAAGAAAAATGAGTAAGAACATTTTCCCACACCTGCCCTTATAGCTTCTGCTCAATACTGAAGTAGTTTCAAGATACTAGCGCAAAACCAGTTAAAATACCAGCTTTATCCCTGCTGCTCTTCTATACTTTTGCGTCCATAAAGGAGCAAAATTAGTGGTTGTTGCAGTATAATTTGTAGAAGACAGGAAGATAAAAAGCATGCTTAAGAAACCTGTAGCACATAAATCTTCCCTATTCTAATATTTTATTTTAATAAAAGTTTTAGCAACAATAGTAAGAATTAATACAAACTAAAATAGAACCAAAAAGAAGGAAGAGAAAGGGAGAAATAAAAGAAAAAGCTAAAGTGCAAAAAGAAAAAAAGTAGAAAAAAATAAGTGATAAAGAAAGATATAAGGAAGTGGCTTCTGATCTTCACAGCAGTTATAAGCACAATTATATTTTAACCTCTCTCTCTTAAGTTACATTATGACTCTTCTTTCTATAATCTATCCTATCTAATCATAAAAACTATAAATCACAATTTTTTTCTTTTTTATGCAAAAAGTTCATAAGGGGTTTCCAGTCACCAATAAATACAGGTATTGCCTTTCCTCTAATCAAACAAGTCAATTTAGCCATTTCAGCAAGTTCTGTCATCTTCACCAACCATTCCCGTTGTAGGTATTGCCAGATCTTTCCATCTTTGTGCTTAAGTTATCATATATAAAAGCAGTGTTCCATGGCTCTTTTCTAACTTCCTATTCCACTAATCTGAACAATGGGCAATATTCTGCTTGTCAGTCACGTGGCTCATACTGTACTATTTTACTCTGGCCAAAAATACATGGACTCTTCAAAGTGTGTCCAAGATTTTCCAGTACAACCAAGGGTTCCAGGTGGGTTTCAGCATTTGCAACCTGAATGTGACTACGTTAGGCTTGGCCATATTCCCATTTCTACTTTGAAAGTTCTGAAATACTGCAGATTCAAAAAGAAAGTGCTTTGTGATGTATATAACAATTATTTTAAATGTAATAGTGCCACTTGTAGCAATATTAGACTAACTAGTGACAGGATATGCAAAGAGGTTTGAAATACAATGTAATTCATGCCTCAAGAAATACTGATTTGTTCATGTGACAATCAAGCTAAGTGCTTCAGTTCCCCAGATCAACCTATATCACAATAATCCCAATTAAAGTAAAATATTGGATTATAACTATAAAATGAACATTGTTGTACACTGTTTCCAGTGGGCAGGCTGTGTTTTTCTCGCATAGATGTATATATGCACATACACCTGTGTCTTCCGCAGTATACACTATACATGGTATCCTTTCTTTGATTAATTATGCATCCCTTACAGGCAAGAATAGAAGTCAAATACATGTTTGCCATCAACTAGGCAAAATACACTTGATTTGTTAAATTCCTTTAACTGTAAATTACAACATGAAGACGTCAGCATTTTTTTACTTTGTGAAAATGAACACCAAAAGAGTGCTATGTGATATAATAATTTAAACACCTGACTATGAGCACAGACATCGGGATTGAAATCCCCACATTGGCCATGAAGCAAAATATATGATCTTAGTTACAATTGCTACAACATTGTAACCTGGCAGTTATAAGGAGCAACAAGGACCAAAAAGCAGTGGAATGTGAGAGATGGCTGCCTACTTTTGTTGACTGGAAAACTCATTTAAGGAGAAGAACTCTGTATTTACCTTAAGCTGTACAGTTTTCCCTGTCCTTAAACACTATAGCTAGACCCAGTTTTTTAAAAGAAGTTTTAGGGGCAATATTCTAAGGACAAAATACTCATTGTGGGCATATATATTTGATACAGTAATAGATGCTGTCACTAAGGCTGGAACCAACTGAGATATTGCCAGTTAAAATGCAGAGATATATTTTTCTGCATAAACTTTAATTTAAAAAATTGTTTCAAGACAGCGTTCTGTGACCAATGTGCATCAATTCCAATGGAAATACATGAGCATCTTTAGTATGGTATCAAGAATACAGAAAGCATACCACAGGAAATCAAAGCATATTAAATTGGCACAATTAGTTTCCAAGAACAAAACTAGCCTTTTTTTTTAATAAACTGAATGAATATACTCATACATAACATCTTCGATGCTACAAAATTTTCTCAGCTTCTTACAAAACACAGTAAACAGACACTTTGGCAAACAACAACTCTGAAAACTATACACAAAAAAACAGGAATAAAATAGATTTATACAAGTAGAGCAGTTTGGCAATTTAAAAGAAAAGTTACTTTTCTTATCATTAATCAAAAGGTAAACATACAGTAGTCAGTAACCTTACTATAGTACTAATCCTGAAACTTACAAACACTTTTCAGTCTCTAAAATAACTTTGTCTTTACATCTGAATTGTGAATTGTTTGTTAATACTGGGCCAAATGCTATCAGGATGTTTAAATACTTTAAAACAAATGTTAAAGGTAGATTCTCCATACCCCCTCACAAATTGTACACATTAAAATATTATGCTTATAAAATTATTTAAAACTTTCACCATTCTCAAGCTGCAAACCCTTAAGTCCTCTTTAATACGTACTTTACAAAAATTTAAGCTGCATTTATTCATTTTCAGAGGTGGAACCCTTCGTCTTTTCTTGTTCTCTTCCATCACCAGACATCCTATAGAAGAAACACAGTACCAATTATGGAAAACTTATCTGTTAAAACTGAAACTATATAGTATATAATGCTTCATTTCCGCTGTTCAGAAGAAGTGGGCAAGCAGAAAGTTAGATAAAAACAGAAGAAAATGTTACGATTATAGTAGAGCAAATAAAATTATGAATTCTAGATTTTGTCCTTCCTTGCCTTGTGCCAAACAAATACTAATTTTCAGGGAAAAACTGGAAAAAGGGTGGAATCAAGATTCAGAATGCACCTTTTACTCCATGGAATATTGTCTAGTTGGTCATAATTTCCAAATCCAAAGTATTATCACAATCAACAGGTTTCTAAATCACCTGCTTTCTAAAAACACTTTCTTGTTCATGAGTTGATTATACATACTTTATAACTGCCTAAAGGTTGCTGAAGTAGAACATATTTTCAGTATTTTTTTAGGATTAGAAACCACTTCTTACTTTTTCTTATTGCCAGAATCCAGCTTCTCTCTTTTTTCATCTGTGGTGTCCCCATTTTGTTGTGCCTGGTTTGTGTCTTGAGCATCAGAAGCACCATTCATTATCTTTGTGCCTTTAAAGTTTTTTTTAAAAAAATCTTAATCAGTGTGTTAGATTATGCAAAATACAATAGCTAGTTACACAATATCTATGCTAATAGGATTATTTTGAACTTTATCACTGTTCACTGTGAAGGGAGGTGAGTATCAATTTTTCTTCAGTTTCAGGTAAAATTTAATTTCAGTACATTTCAATTTCACATTAAACAATTTTTATTGAAGCTTTCCCTTACAGACCCTAGTACCACTTTCCAAACTGTTATGAGTAAGCTCTAAGACTTCTAAAACAAGGTGGAGGGTAACACATCTAACCTTGTAGAAAAGCACAGGACATACAGGTGAAACTCGAAAAATTAGAATATCGTGCAAATGTTCATTTATGTCAGTATGGCAACTCAGAAGGTGAAACCAATATATGAGATAGACGCATTACATGCAAAGCGAGATATGTCAAGCCTTACCTTGGTATAATTGTGATGATTATGGAGTACAGCTTATGAAAACCCCAAATTCACAATCTCAGAAAATTAGAATATTACATGACATCAATAACACAAGGATTGGAAATAGAACAATATCGGACCTCTGCAAAGTATAAGCATGCATATGTACTCAGTATAAGCATGCATATGTACTCAGCATGGTTTGGGCCCCTTTTGCACCAATGACTGCCGCAATGCGGCGTGGCATGGATGCTATCAGCCTGTGGCACTGCTGAGGTGTTATGGAAGACCAGGATGTTTCAATAGCGGCCTTCAGCTCCGCTGCATTGTTCGGTCTCATGTCCCTCATCTTTCTCTTGGCAATGCCCCATAGATTCTCTATGGGGTTCAGGTCAGGCAAGTTTGCTGGCCAATCAAGCACAGTAATCCCATGGTCATTGAACCAGGTTCTGGTACTTTTGGCAGTGTGGGCAGGTGCCAAGTCCTGCTGGAAAATGAAGTCAGCATCCCCATAAAGCTCGTCTGCGGAAGGAAGGATGAAGTGCTCCAAAATCTCCTGGTAGACAGCTGCGTTGACCCTGGACTTAATGAAGCACAGTGGACCAACACCAGCAGATGACATGGCTCCCCAAATCAACACAGACTGTGGAAACTTCACACTGGACTTCAAGCATCGTGTGCCTCTCCATTCTTCCTCCAGACTCTGGGTCCTTGGTTCCCAAATGAGATGCAAAAGTTGCTCTCATCAGAAAAGAGGACTTTGGACCACTGGGCAACAGACCAGTTCTTTTTTTCTGTAGCCCAGGTAAGACGCTTCTGACGTTGTTTGTTGTTCAGGAGCGGCTTGACAAGAGGAATACAACATTTGAAGCCCATGTCCAGGATCCGTCTGTGTGTGGTGCACTAACTCCAGCCTCAATCCACTCCTTGTGAAAGTCCCCAACACTTTTGAATGGCCTTTTCCTGACAATCCTCTCCAGGCTGCGGTCATCCCTGCTGCTTGTGCACCTTTTTCTACCACACTTTTCCCTTCCACATAACCTTCTAGTGATGTGCTTTGATACAGCACTTTGGGAACATCCAACTTCTTTTGCAATGACCTTTTGGGGCTTTCCCTCCTTATGGAGGGGGTCAATGATGGTTTTCTGCACAACTGTCAGGTCAGCAGTCTTTCCCATGCTTGTGATTCCTACTGAACCAGCCTGAGAGACCATTGAAAGGCTCAGGAACCCTTTACAGGTGTTATGGATTCATTAGCTGCTTAGAGTGGGACACTTTGAGCCTAGAATATTGAACCTTTTCACACTATTCTAATTTTCTGAGATTGTGAATTTGGGGTTTTCATAAGCTGTACGCCATAATCATCACAATTATACCAAGGTAAGGCTTGACATATCTTGCTTTGCATGTAATGCGTCTATCTCATATATTGGTTTCACCTTTTGAGTTGCCATACTGACATAAATGAACATTTGCACGATATTCTAATTTTTCGAGTTTTACCTGTAGTGCTGAAGCTGCAGGAGGAATCAGAATAAAACCACTGCCCTATACTCTTTCTCTAGCTTGAGCTGAATGCTGTTGAGCACGAAGCTGGACCCAATTTAATCGTGTCCCAACTTGCTATTTACAGTATTATTTATAATAGCACACTCTAAGGTGCTTGCTATTCCCCCTATTTTTTTGTCATCTGCAAATCAGACAGTCATGCACGCAAGAAGAATCTGGTGGAACACAAACTGAACAAAGCCAATAGTATGCAGCTGCAAAAAAGTTTTTTTTTTTTTAAAGAGGGAACTGCAGTCTTGGGCTGCAGAACAGAAGTATAGTGTAAAGATCAAGAGATGTCACAATTCCTCTCTATTCTGCGTTGCCCAGGCTGCACGTAGAATAGTGTCGAATTCTAGACACCATGTTTCAGGAAGGAGATTGACAAACTCAAATGATAGTGGTCTTCAATATCTAAAGGAGCGGTCACGTAGAAAAAGGGACAGAATTCTTCAGAGCTGCTCCAGAAAACAGAACAAGACACAATGGGTTTAAAGTAGAAGGGATTCGATTTTAGATAAATACAAAGAAAAAAATTCCTAACAGTAACCACTATTCAACAATGAAAGGTGGTAGACTCTCCTTCCTTCAAAGTGTTTAAACAGCTCTGAATTTAATATAAAACTATATTTATATTGAAGATCACAATAGTTATCACAGGTTATCTGAGGAACCGCCTCGCCCCGGTCATTTCAGCCCGCCCCACTCGGTCCAGCAGAAGGGGCAGGTTGCAGAACCCACCAGTCAAGGAATTTCGATTGGTGGGTCTAGGCAGAGAGCCTTTTCTGCTGCAGTGCCCGCCCTATGGAACATCCTGCCTCCTGAGGTACGGTGTGCCCCCTCCCTCATGGCCTTCAGGAAAGGGATCAAATCCTGGCTCTGCCAGAAGGCCTGGGGGCCAGAGGGGAACCCGCACCTGTGGAGATGGCTGGTGGGGTGATGGGTTGTCTCCCCCCCCAGCATCTTACAGGTTTTTTAGGGCTAAAATCATAGGAGGTTTTTAGGGCATTTTTAATATATGTTTTTTAATTATTTATAGATTTTATCCATGTTTGGAGGGACCTGTGTTTTTTCTTCTTTTTTATTATTGTGAGCCGCCCAGAGTCACCCGTTGGGGGAGATGGGTGGCATACAAGTCTGAAAATAATAATAATAAAAAAAATAAACATTCTATCACATTAAATTTTGGGGAAGAAGTAAAACATTTGAATGTTGAAAACCCCATTTAATAGGGAAATTCACACACACACACATACAGACGGCTATCAGTTACAGATGCTGTACCACTGGACTCCTGCACTGGGCAGATTGAAGTAGATAATCTCCATGGACCTTCCAGCTTTACATTCTATGATTCTATGGGTAGAATGAAGGAAAGGTTCTGAGTAATCACTCCTGACCCTTTGTATAGCTATGGCTTTGTGAACTGGGTATACAGGAATGGTTGGCTTATGCAAACTGGTTCCAAAATATGATTTGCATAGCCTAAAAGCCATAATGTTGTGTGTGTGTGTGCAAATTTCCCTATTACATGGGTTTTTCAACATTCAAATGTTTTATTTCTTCCCCAAAATTTAATGTGATACAATGTTTATATTATGATCTTCAATATAAATATAGTTTTATATTAAATTCAGAGCTGTTAAGCTTACCCAAAGTAACATACAAAAGAATGTATATATTATGGTTGGGATAATGAACATACACATTTTTAGTGAATTGTACAGACCTATTTGTTCTTTCTCTTTTTCAGATTTCTTGTTTGGTCCTTTCTTCCACTGTTCTTTGGTTTTGTTTGCTTCCTCGTGCTGTTTCTGCTCAGCTAACGACTTATTTAGTACTTGTGAAAGAACAGAATCTCCTTCCCCAACAAGAAACATGGTCTTGAATTTGTTATAGAGCATAGTGGATTTTTCCATTATAATCTGGCTAACCTTAAACTTTCGTATCTGAAAAGATATTTGGGGGGGAAAAAAAGAATGTATTTATAGATGACAGTATAACATGAAGCTGTTCAAAGCCATATTTTGTGAAAATAGTTTACTACTGATAAACAATGGACCATCAAGCATGGTACTGAATTCTATTTTTATTAATGAAATATTCAGATTTTAATAAAAATTCACAAAAGATTATTTTTAATTAACTACTGATCTTACTTTTTTGAGTGTGGAAATCATTTCTGCGTGCTTCTGAGCTTGTTGCATTGTTACTTGAAGTGATGCAAGTTCATCCAAAGCCTCAATGCATCTGTTCACATCCTATTATAACAAGATCCCAAGGTTTTATTTCTTAGGACAAAAACCTCACTATTGCCACATACCAATTAGGCAAAACGTAATTAAAAGCACACAGGAGTTTAATCTAATTTTACAACAGAAACAGTTTAACTAAATATTTTCATTATTCACAATTCGTATGAAATAGATTTTTCATAATGTCCATAAAGTGGACGATTACTTATTTGGGTATGTTAAATATGTAACAAACTAATTGATCTGCTGCATCTTCACATTAAAATTCATCTTAAATTCATTTTTTGGGAACTTCCTCTAATAGAATTAAACATTGTTCTACGTTATTTTCCAAATGTGTTTTTCCAGGTAATGTTCTGTTAGATGTATTTATATTGTTCAAGCATGTTCTTAAAACATTTATAAAGAGATACATTTTACAGGCCAATTTCAGATTTTTTTTTTAATAAAGGCTTCCAAACTCTTTCCCCCCCACCCCTCAAGCACCAAATGAATCAATTAAAAATAGAAAAATCTTTAGACCTCAGTATAAAAGCAATTTTTTGGAGCAAAAAGCACATCTGGCTTGTCTTGCCTTCTAAGAACTATAGTACTGGCTTCTTCTAAGCAAAAGTGTGATGGGAGGGAGCCCAATGTTGGGCTTTCCAGATGGAAGCTTCCCTACTATGAAACAGCTCGTCCCATGGCAAAGATGCCTCCCATCTTTGCGGTTCCAAAAGTTGGCAAAAAATATGACTTTTCCAGAAGAACTTTGGGTACTGATTATAGAACTACAGTTGTCTGTCTGTCTATCATTAACTGTTATAATTTTGTTACTGAAGTTTTAAAATATAATTCTATTTTACTGCTACTTTAATATTTGTAAACTGCCCACAGTCTATGAGAATTGAAGTAGTAACAGATTGCATAATCAAATAAATAAATAAAGGTAGTTCTCACCTAACAACCACAATTGGGACCGGAACTTCTGTCACTAAGCGATGCAGTCATTTGGCGAAATATGTGACTGCATCGCTTAACAACTGCAATCCTAGCAATCCCAGTTGCCATTATTAAGTGAATGCCCTGGGGAAGCCAGTAGGAAGTTGCAAGCCCCAGGTGCTGCCAGGTGGGGGAGAGAGGGTGTGTGAGAGGGTGTGCATGGGAGAGTCAGGGAGGGTGCATGGGGCTAAAGTGTGGGTCAGGTGCACAAGGACCTCAGAATTGCTTAGATTTTCAGCCCCAGAGTGAAACTTGGATTTCAGCATGGACCTTTTTCAGCCAGCCCCCAAGGCTCTGTGTGCTAAATGCTAGCATTTAGTACACAGAGCTTTGGGGGCTGGCTGAAAAAGCTTTGTGCCGAAATACAAGCAAGATTTTGGCACAAGGCATTTAGAGCACAGAGTTTTGGGGGCTGGCTGAAATGCCCCATGCCAAAATCCTGCTTGGATTTCAGCACAGAGCTTTTTCAGCCAGCCCTCAGAGAAGAGAGGGAGTCCTCTTGGCAGGTGGCAGTGGCTTGCGACCTTCACTGCCAGCTTCCCCACTGACTTTCTGGGGAAGCCATCAGGGAAGAATTATGTACTAACTAGCTAGCTTTATGATAATATTTGCAGCTTTGTTTTTTAAAAATCATTACAAATATCTGGAATCAATACAATATACTTACAAGATGGTCAATTTGGAGTGAATTTTTTATTTCTGCATGTATCCTTTGAAGCCGAGAATCCATTGACGTCTCTAAATGTTAAAACAAAACAAGATTATTAAGAGATAGTGTATCTGAACATTTTTAAGTAAATGGCAGAACATACACCAAACTGGATAAGCAACCCAGTAAAATTATTTTAACTGTCCTCAAAGGAATTTTGCTAAAAAGTTTTAAGCATATGGCTGAAACGCAGGCAATGCTATTTGATCTTTCACTGTGAAAATAAAACTGTTTTAATAAAACCAGTTGTTCAAAGGGAATGCTATTAAAAGAATATTAAGAAGATAACCAAGGCTATACTAGAGGATGCCCAAGACTGTAATAATATAGATCCTGCAATGTTACTTTATTTATATCTCACTTTTCCTTTGGGATGTTATGCAGAATACATATCATTCTCTTCTTCCAATATTTTCCTACAGCAAGAACCTGGGAAGTAAGCTGGGCTGAGAGATATTATCTAGCTGAAGATGGACTGGTTCCTGACTCTCTCAGGGTCTAGTCCACACATTAAAGTAATCATTACACCACACTATACAATATACACGTAGGAACAGGAAATCTTGACCACTATTCCAGCTTTCATGACATACAGCAAATTTCTGTCTACTTGGTCAGGCAAAAATTAAGAAAATGGAAATGGCATTTATACATGTAGGAGGAAAAAACTTTGTGTAGCAAAATGCCCACATTACTTCATGCAGAAAGTTAGTACTGTTTACATTAGCAAGTACAACCCCCCCTTTTTCTTGTTTAACAATTGGAAAACAAGCTTTGACAACTGACCTCGTTTTTTCTCCATCTTCTTAATTTCTGGTTTCTTGCCTTCTTCTCTGTTTTGCCTATCCAAAATATTCAATAATTTAAATTAGACTACAGATTCAAAGAATAAAATGGATATGATTATTTACTACAGAGTAAATAATTAACTTGAATTATGGCTGATTTGATTGAGAAAGAATGCAAGACACAACATTCATCAGATTGGGGGTTGCATATAACTTTATATAAAACCTAGAGTATTACACTGAGTTGTAAATGGGTACTCTGTTTTCACTCTTCTTAGCCCAACTTAGGTCAGAATTGTTATAGGCAAAAATAGGAGAGGGAGCACCATATATACCAGTTTGAGTTCCTAAATGAAAGGCACTGTACAAATGTAATAAACAAAGTTGTTTCTCTAGGGCTGCCGCTATCTCTATAAATGTTCTAACATTGTTCTGCTTCAGGACGATAGAATAATTAATGTAGTGTAATAACTGATTTTATAAAGTAGATCAGAATTGCAGTGTTGTATCCAGAAATCTCCCAAAATTATTACTGTTGCAATTTTTATATGTGAGAGAAGGAGGAATTATTAAATACTGAAAAGTAAACAAAAAATTGTTTATTTTAAATTTTACTTAAATCAAATTTTGTTACAATACTAATTCCTAAAAATGGGACTAAGCTAGTGCTTCCTGACAGTAATTTAGGATACCCATGATTCTTATCACAGAATAAATTCCACATTTTTGTCAGCTGAGCCCCAGTTTTGCACTGGAAGTGGATATGAAACAAAAACATTTTGTGAGAATAATCTGAATGGGCTCATGGACAAGAATTACCTAATAGGGATGATTTTTTAAAAAATTAAACAATATACAAGCAGGTTGCAAAAAGCATGTTTAACAGTTGCTTCTATAGTTTCGTATGGAAATTTTGAAAATTGATTAATGTTGTTGAAAAATAGTTTCTTTGGGTGTTTGTATAGCCCTATGATAAAATAAACAAGGGGGCTTATTTCATGTTCCCACTGTGGAAGACCAAGAGGGAATGAAAACCCTTATTTTCTTCCAAACTCAGCACAAAATGCCAGAACATGGGACCTTTTCCCAACTTGCAAAAGATGTTGCAAACCTCTAGTCCCATTCTATTTTCTGGTTTGGATGCAACGTTCTTTATCAAGTTCATATGGAAAAATCGAGATATGCCCACTGATGCTTTTATGTTAATCTTGCATCCCAATCAGCTATTCTTCATTCTTGTGATATGGCAGAATAATTAAGATGTTAGACTGGAACTAGGGAGAATCCTGTGCAAGGCCATCCTCAACCAAGTGACTTTGGGTCAGTCTTACTCTCTCAGCCTAATATATCTCATAGAATTGTGGGAATATTCTAGAGAAGAGTGCGCTATATATACATTGTCTTGAGAAAGGCAGATAAATAAAAAAAAAGTTATGAAACTAACTAATAAAGCATTGAACTATACAGTACATGGTTCTTACTGAATTACTGAACTACTCCTCTAGCCTTGGAATTAAATACTCCTTTCAAATACTCTATCATAAAAACAAAAGCGTGAAAAAAAGCTCATTAATTACAATTCAATGTCTACAAAACTAAATGCTTGCTTTATACTCACAGCTCTCCTTCCACTTGTTCTTCCTGTTTACGTTTCCTTTCTGCTACTTCACGTTCATGCTGGGCTTTTAGAATATTTCTTCTATGAGACCCTTGAAAATTTCTTCCTTTTTTCTTCTTTTTCATTTTAATTTGAACAGGAATAAAATATTTTAGTTGTTGAAGCAACTGTCTATTCTAATTTTACCTCAAGTGAAAGGTTCTGAACAAAAATTCCAACTTTTTAAAGGAAAGTTATATGTAATCCACATCTCTGGAAAAAAAAACCTGCGCTACTTCTCCACTGTATTTTAAAACATTTCATAACACCAACATTAAACCTATCTTATATAACTCTTGACTGAGCAGTGAAAAAGGTATAAAGAAGCTGTTTTACCAATGTATTTGAAACTGTAATTTAACTTTCATAGTGCTACTAGGTGAAAGACAAGTATAGTTGATATTGGAATGAGATTTAGCCTGAGAAAAGGCAGAATAAAAATATACTATAAATGTGATAACAATTATATCAGTATTCATATTAGTTCAAATTTAACAAGGATTCCTATTAACAGGGGACTCAAAAGCCTGAAACTGTAACAGCATATTTAATAAATAAATAGTTCAAGAAACACTGCTATACAATATATAAAGGAAAGTTCTCAGTATCTGAAATGAAAGAAGTAAGATGCACATACTTTATTTCCTTCTTGCTCCTCTCCATCGTCTTCGGTATCTGAGGCAGATGCTGATCCCACCTTAGCAGTATTCTTCCTTTTCATGTCAATGTCTTTTTTGCTTTCCTTTTTGTCTGGATCTTTTCTAACTTTGTCTTCTTCCTTTTGACTCTCTTCATCTCTTCTCTGCTGTTTTTTGGGTGGCTTCTCTTCAACACTCTTTCTCTTACCCTTATCTTCCTCGTGAATACTAAAATATACACCAAAACAAAACAAATATGCTTCCCTTTAGCTCTGAGTCTGCTAAAAAATATTATCTCTTGGTATGAAGACATCTACTTAAAAGAAAGCTCATATCAGATATTGAAGAGAAGCCAAATCTTTAGCAGTTCGATAATAAATAAAATAAATAAAATGACTGAATGGAGAAGCCAAGTACTTGAAGTGACGTTCTGTCAAAATTTCAGAGTGATATACGCTGCATATACTTTACTTAAGATATCTAGTTTGATAAAAACAATTGTAGCTGCTTAAGACAGCCAGACTTTTTATCTGTAGAGTTTCAAGAGATCCTCTGTGTGATCACACTTATGATTCTGGGCCTTCTAGAATGGGTTCTCAAATTCCCTACTCTAAAGGTCTATTTGAGACACATTCATAAAGTAGTGTTAGGTGCAGAAGGAACAGATACTTATCAGAGAAAATAACCACTCAAATTTTATGAGGGAAACATCTCTTTCAACAAGAAAAGTAATGAATTATTGTTACTGATACAATAATCTCTTAATCTAAGTCCTACAACACACTTTCAAACCATTAGTCTGCCACCCATTTATCATCTGAATAGAGGCGAGTCTATGGGAGCAACAAGATTTTGATGCCACCTGGACTAATGCTAGACTACTGATGGATCCAGAGCCTCAGTAAGAAAAATGCTCATAAGGTCACAGCCCCCATCTTTTGAATCAGTTCCTTCAGGACTACTACAGTTGCATCTTAGCAGATGTATGCCATCAGATTTCTCTGTGGTAAAATTACATCTTTATTCTTGTTTCACTATTCAGTCTCTCCCATTTTGGATTTTACTTCACCATGCTAATTTAAGAATTTCTGCATTACAGTGGTACCTCGCGTTACGAACTTAATCCGTTCCGTGACTCTGATCGCAACTCGATTTGGTCGCACCGCGAGGCAAATTTTCCCATAAGGTTCAATGTAAATACAGTTAATCCATTCCGCCCTCCGAATCTGGTCGTGCCGCGAGGCAAATTTCCCCATAAGGTTCAATGTAAATACGGCTAATCCGTCCTCTGAATTTGGTCGTGCCGTGAGGCAAATTTCCCCATAAGGTTCAATGTAAATACATACGACTCTGCATTTTCTTTGGAGCCATGCTGACAAGCACACCAAAAACCTTCCAAATGCCACAAAACACACTACAAGCCTCACCGAACGTCTCCTTGCTACTGCGATCTCGCCCACAGGAAGCCGCGACCATGTGGCAGCAGGGCAAATGGCCACGGATCTGGTTCATAGTGCGGAGCGGAGGTCGCACGGCGAGGTAAATTTTTGGGGTTGGAGCTGATCGTATTGCGAAAAATTCGTAAGGAGGGGCGTTCATAACCCAAGGTACCACTGTACTTTTAAGTTGGCCAATTACTTATGGCATAGTGAGCGCTCTTTTCAGAAAGTGTACGAAAGCTCAACATTCTAATGTGCAGGGACCACAAAGAACTGGCAAAATATACTGGATATAACTGAACCTAGTTACAAGTCTGGTTGCAGTATTAACTGAAATGGGAATTCTTCAAATAGAACTCTATATAAGTACTGTAAAACTCTAACCTAGATACAATGAATACATAGGTCACCCTAGGCAGACTATGACATACAGGCCTTAGATTTTTCAAGGATCTAAAGGAACAGATCTGTAATGCCAGCTTCTGGAATCAGTCAACTAGAAAAGCAACCACTCATGGTTTGAATTCCCAACCAATACAGCCTGTCCAGAATGCTATCATGCTACTGAAAGTTATTGATAAGTCTAAAAGAATGTGCAAGGTCACAATCTATATGACGATTTCAGGGGTTTAATTCTCCACATGTCAGAGGGAAACAGTGTCTAACAATGAAATATAAATTACTGATAACAATATGCATTTCAGCCTCTTTAACGCAAAGTTAAATCCAGATCCATGCATAGAATTCTATAAAATATCTATAATTAAATGTGCTATACTCCTATCTCTACAGAACAAGCAGCAACATTCAAAAATAAACTTACCTATCACTCTCAGGAGGACAGTGCGGTTTTATCAATTTGGGTCTCCCTCTTGGTTTTGGAACTTTTACTTCAGTAGCTAATGTCATTTAAAAAATGGTTTAATTAAGCGTATCAATTTCAATGTCAACATTTGTACAAATATGAAATTTAACTATTAAAAAGTTAATAATGCATTAGTATCTCATAAACTTAATTTTACTTAAAATGTAATTCGTTCGTCAGAATAATTCCTATTAGAAAACAATTAATTTTTCAAAACTTATTTTAAACCAGGATGTTTAAAAAACAAAGCAGACTAATAATGACTTAAGGTAGACCAAATCTGTTGTTTGGTCTTCTTGTATCACATAAACATAACCATGAATAAACATGAGTACATTCATATGGAAAACTGTCAGACTTCACACTAGGCATGGAAATAAATCTCAACTCTCCATCCATTCAACCCTTTATTCACAAGTTTGCTTACAGCAGAGTCTTTGCAGACATGAGTTACATAAGCTGCTTTACTTCTTGCAGACAAGGTCCTATATAGAAAAGATCTGGCCCCTACAGAAATCAAGCTATATGTATGTACATTTTCTTCAAGGTTGAAATTCTAGGCCTTTTCCTCCCATGTCTCTGAGTTAACATATTTTATGCTATTCATTTCCTGTTCCTGAGAGTCAGAGACATCAGCTCAATATTTATATAACGGTAAACAGACCACTGATTCCCACCTACAGAGCTTTAGTCCTTACAAGAACCTAGTGGAATAAAAATACTGTATAGTTTTGCGAACTATTTAGGGTTGTTTTTAATCTGGATTCATTTTTTTCACAATACTTACAATGTTCAAAAAATTTTTTTTAAATGCAATTTAATTTTTAAAATCCAATGTGAAGAAAACCCTATTTAATTTTTTTCAATCACCAAATTTATTTGCTTTGCAAACAAATGCTTATTAACAATCAATACTAAGGGACAGAATATAATGCCTAGCAGAAGGCACGTATCAATATTTCTGTTGCCTTTCTTCCCTTTTAAGAATGGTTTATGCACTATTAACTCACCAGCTGGCCTTCCTCTTTTGGGACTAGCTTTTGGAGCTGTAATTGTTGTTGCTGTTGCTGCTGCCACCATTGTTGCTGCTTCTTCCACTTCTGCTTGTTTTTCAGCCTATATTAAAATAATTAATTCATATAAATTTCACCAAATTATACTACTGGAACCAAATGGCAAACTACTTAACAACTAATTACCTTTTATGATTCCTTTTGGAACTCTGGAAAGTGCTAACAAAATAAATAAAGTACTAGTAAAAGGCAAAACCCAACAAGAAGGGTTTTTTCAAATACGTCAATAGAAATAAGATAATGGAGGTAGCGGTCTCACTGCTTACTTCAGAGGGTGACATTTCATAGATGACCAAGAAAAAAACAACATAATTTTGCCTCTGTGTGTACATCCAAAGGCAATGGCAGTTTGACTAGTACAGATTGGGAACAAACATAACAGGGGAGAGTGCAGATCAGTGAAGATGTAGTAAAGGGATGTTTAGATCCCCTCAAGATCTCACACCCTCATGAAATACACCGTAGAATTCTGAAGAAATGGTAGAAGAGCTGTTAGTTATCTTTAAAGGGTTCTAGAGAACTGGGGAAGTCAAATATGCTCCCTTTCTTCAAGAAAGGAAAAGACAATCCCAGTAATCCTTGGAAAGATGTTGTGGCAAGTAATAAAATAAGCCACTTGGAAGCACACTAAAGACGATGTTGTAATTTTAAGAGTCAAAATGGTTTTGTCAAAAATAAATCATGTGAGACAAATCTTGTCTCTTTTTTTGAGAAGGTAACTACTCTAGTGGAGAAAGGGAATGCTGTAGATATAATCTACTTGATTTTAACAAACCCTTTGACACGGTTCCACATGACAATCTCATTGACAGGATGTTAAAGTGCTGTTTCAATGGCACTACAGAAAGGTGAGTCCACAACTGGCTAGCTAGCCCCACTCAGAAAATCAACATTAAGGTAACTACATTGAGCTGGGAAAAAGTGGTCAGTGATCAGACTTAGGGCCAGTATTATTCAAAATTTTCATTAATGAATTGGATGATGGGCTCTTTATCAAATTTAAGGAAAACACAAAATTGGGAGGTCTGGCTAACACCCAAGATGACATAATGAGATTGCAGTCTAATCTGGACAGGTTGGAAAACTAGGCTGAGAGGAACTAGATGTCCTTTAACAGGGAGAATGTAAAGTAATTAATTTAGGGAGAAAAAATTGTAGAACGCATAGAAGATGAGAAATTTATGGCTTGAAAATACTATATCTAAGGAGTTGGGTGTGGATATCAACCACATATGAATAGGAGTCAGGAGCATGGGACAGCTGCTAGAAGAACAAACACAGTTCAGGGCTGCATTAGAAACAGCACTGCATCAAAAACACAGGAAGCCATTAGATCTATTTGCACTATACTTAATATGTTGTATATGATTCTGGGCACCCATTTCCAAAAGGATAGTAACATGTTTGAGAGAGTTTAGAAGATGGCAACAAAGGTGATACAGAAACTTGTGTACATGCCTTCTGAGGACAAGCTGAAGAACTTGGGACGTTCAGTGTGAAGAAGACTTAAGTAAGACATGATCGCCATGTTTAGGTACATAAAGGGAAGCTACAGGGAAGATGGTCATGAACTATTTTGTATGGTCACAGAAACTAGGATCAGAAATAATGGGTATAAGCAGCAGCTACCTAGATTTCATTTAAGTATAACATTCCTGATGGTTAAGATGTGTACAACAGTGGAATAATCTACATATTGAAGTTGTTAGTTCTCCATTTATGGGGGTTCGTAATAGAAGTCTGGACAGCCACCTCATAAATGTTTAAATGATTTTCCTGAATGCTGTAGAGGGGTAGACTAGATGATCTGTGTGGTCACTTCTAATTCCACAATTCTGTGATTCCAACTTGAGAACTACTTGATTTAATTAAATGAATTGCCAATCCTAATTACTTGTGAATGTCACTGAGCTCTATCTTACTCTTATCTGTGCTAAAGCAGATACAACATTGGTTTAAATGAGAAAGAGGCAGGGAAGCAGAAAAGCTGAAATTTCTACCCACTAGGATATTATCAGTGGTCACTCATGGATCCTTAGGGTTGTGAGTAGAAGTAGAGGGGAAGGCTTCCAATGCTTGCTCATGTGGGGTAGGGACTAATTCCCTAATTTTCTCTTTCTGTTCTCAAATCTGCTCTTGGAAGGAGGTGACAAGGAAACTAAAGAGAAAAGAAAGGCTACCCCTTATTAGTAAAAGTCTTTGCTAGTTCAAAGGTCCTGACATTTTTAAAACCATTTTTGTGAAGTGAATGACATTTTTGGACCTAAACCCTTATTTCTCAGGCAAACTAAAATCTCATGCTCCTTGTTGAAAAGAAAATGATTCAAATATAACCATTTTCTGGATCTGACAAGAATATTTTAAAAAATATAAATATTCTGAACTAATATTCTTTATTTAGACTATATTTTGTTTGAAATAAAATTGAAAATGGTGATATATGTGCATAAATCAATCAGTATTACCTTTCTTTTTCTCCCCCTTCTAGCAACTTTAGGGACTGGCACATCACTTGTTTTACTCATATCCTAAGGATAAGAACATTATTAAAATCATTCTGAATTTCTGATTTTTGAAATTCTGAAGTTCATAATAGTCAAACCACCAAATTGTACATATCCATTTTAATATAAAGCAAAAATTGCAGTCAAATTTAGCTAAAAATTTACATCAAAAAAGTTCCAAGAATTTAAATCAATTAGCAGTACTACTATTTTTTGGCAGGTAAGAGCAAATATACATACTGATTATTAGTAGCCTCTACCTGATTCTAATATTCCTACCAAAATAACATCTCGAATTCAAAGGACTGGCAAACTACAGGTAGCACCCAGTTTAAAAACAAGTTTCGTTCCCAAGGTCTGTCCTTAAGTCAAATTTGTATGTAAGCCAGAACAGTATTATTGTATAATGCTGTATAAGTAGTATTGTGTAATTAACTCAAACCCTTGTGTCTTTAACTTGAATCATTGTATTTTTAACTCAAATTTTGCTACATTAGGCTCTGTTCTTAATTATGGTCAGCTGTAACCCAGGCATTCTTAACCTGAAGACTACCTGTGGTTCAATGAGCTTTTAAGCAAGTTTGTTTAAGCAAGTTTTGACACTGGGAAGTTTCAAAAGCACTTTATGGGTCATATTGTGCTAATTGCCACTTTTAACCAATTTAGTGTTATGAAAACTTAAAACTACATCTGCTCCAAAAATAACTTTTGACTAAGCCTCATTGTATCATTTTCCAATAAAATTAATCAATTCATTAACTCTGTCATTTGGTGATTTTGATGATTTTGTCATTTGGTAATTTTGAGAAACAGGAAAGTTGTAAGTATGAGTGAATGAAAAATCCCAATTTTTCATACTGTGTGGATTAGGGTCCAATAAAAAAGCAGAATAATTCAAATGTTTTATGCCAGCATACTTCACTGCTAGGTTTTTCTGGAGAATCATCATCTTTTAAAGTTTCCAGCTCTTTTTCTTCAATTTCAGCTTCAGAAGCTTCATTATCCTGTTTCACAGATCCCTGAGAACGAGATATCAGAATTTGTATTTATGTACATGGTCATAATAGCTGCTAGCCATATGCTGTATCAATCTGTTTTAAATTTCTGAATTGATAAATGAACACGGCCAACTGCATGAGTACAGTTTTTTCATGTTTTGAAAACCTATTTTTATGTTTATTTACTTGGGCCAGGCAAAGGTAAAATATTTTCTTCTTGAATATCCTCATTCAGGCTTGTTTATTCTGCCAACAGGTTGTTGCTGCTATCAGAGAGTGCATCACAGATGTTTGACATGTTGTAGATTTAACTTGCAAATTATACATTTGATTAATGTTTAAAGTCACTGAGGCTGGACCTACCATTTTGGTACTCACTATGCATCATATTTATTTGAAACCAACAAGCTCTATTTTATCTTACTTATCAAATGGCTTCTAAAATCCACTAAGGGTTATTATCTTTTGACCTCAATAATGCCTATGCCCAGAATTATTTCTTCCTTGAGTATGATTGCCCTAATCTGAAAACAAAATTGGGCTTTTTTAATTCTTGGAACCAATGAAGCACATTCTTAGATTTACTCAACTATTAAGATTCAAATTATTTTACTATATAATAATCATATAACAATAACCCAAGATGAACATTTGTTAAATATTTAACAAGGGCTTGGCTTGATTCACACACTGAACCACTATGTGGTTTGTTTAGTTTTATTCTAGACATTGTGATTTGCTATACTACAGTCAATTGCATTTTATTCCATTAAATCGATTTATATCACAGCTACCTGTAATTCATTCAATAAATCATAGCTAAACCATGGATTAGAGCAAAGTACAAAGCCAGCCCTTTTTTCTATATAAAATTGAAATGAACTTCACTAACCCCCAAATCTATGGTCAGACAATGTTTACCAGTAATAATATAATAAATATACACAAAACTACAGCCATATTTTTGAGATTTCCAGGAAAATTCTTATCAGGGGTGTGTGTATGTGAATGTGTGTATTTAAAAGTTGATGTGATGTTGAAATCAATTCCACACAAAGTTTCAAGGAGTAAAAATGGAAGCGCAGATTACATTTTACAAGATACCAGTGTTACTATCTTCTGAGCTATACCCTGGATTTTTGAGTTACTCTAATGGTGTTGTACGTGTTAAGGCAAATTTGACGCTTCCCTTGGAGTTTGATTATAGAACCTTAAAGCTCACTCCCTCAGCAGACCAGTAGGAAGGATAGCATCAAGGACACATTCTTTATATTATCATCAAGCTTTTTTGGTATTTGCTACTGCCTTTCAACCATATATTGCTTATTACATTGTGGTTAAGAAGGGAACATATGCAAAGCATAATTTTTATATATGTATTTCTGTGGCACAAAAATATTAATCTATTTCATCTCCCTACATAACAGATTAAATGTTAGATGATTAAAAAAAACAACAACTACAGACTGCTCATAGAACTTGAAAGGGGAGTGGAAGAGACAACAAAGACTTCCCTGCAGGATACTGACCTGATTCATGCATAAATTAAATCACAGTTTAAAATATTTTGAAAAAACTACAATGAGTAGTAATGAAACAATATTATGGTGTGAAGTTCTAGCCTCTACTTTTGGTTTAACTATTGTTATTTGTAAACAAGGTATAATTTACCATATTGTACCAATATAGCCACTACTTCAAACTGCAACATTTAGCCCTAACTTTCCCACAGCTGTAGCAGATGATACAACTTCACATTCCAGGAAATGCTGGAAAACGACTTGAAGAGAACAGGTGCAGAGCTTTTAAAAGTTTCAGATTAAAAAGCTATGGAAAAAGCCCACAACCAAATCTTTTAATTACAGAATGCCTGGTCTCTCATTTTCAAAACAATTCTGTGATAGTGCTCCACTCAGAAAACAGGCATTTCAATTTTTCTCCTTCTAGTACAATTTACAAGTGCAGACAATCCCCAGTTTAAGAACAAGTTCCATTCCCAAGGTCTGTCCTTAAGTCGAATTTGTATGTAAGACGGAACAGTATTGTTATATAATACTGTATAAGTAGTATTGCATAATGAACTTGAACCATTGTGTATTTAACTTGAATCATTGTGTATTTAACTTGAATTTTGCTACAATAGGCTCCCTTCTTAATTATGGGTTGTCTGCAACCAAGGCATTCTTAACCCAGGGACTACCTGTACCAGTTTTTCTTCCCTCCCTTGCTTGGAGTTTCTCTTCTTTATTCAGTTCAGAATAAAGGACTGAAGTCCTTTGAATAATCATACCAACACTTCAGGCAAACATACAAAAGGTACTGGCCCAAGTTTTGGAAAAATTAGATTCATGCAATTGCAGAGAAAAAACATCTCAGAGTTATGCTGTTTGCCAGCTGCAGCTGACTTTCAACTGACTGTTATAAAAAAAGAGGTGGTAAATTGAATAGAGGATAGAGGAAGGGTTAATTCTGTTTAAAGGTACACTCCCATACATTTTTACCTAGAAACAAACTCTAATACAGTGGTACCTCAAGATACGAACGCCCCATCTTACGAAAATTTCAAGATACGACCAGCTCCGGCCGCAAAATTTACCTCAACATGCGAACTCCGCCTCAAGCTACGAACTGGATCCGTGGCCATTTGCCCTGCTGCCACGTGGTCGCAGCTTCCAAGAGGAAGTGCTAATGAAATCTGAGCAGGAGGACAAAAGCCCAAGGAAAGCAATGCAGAAAGAGGAAGTGCTAATGAAATCTGAGTGCGCTGGGGGGGGGAAGCTCCCGCTCCCGGCTGTGCATGCGCGCTGATATTGCTTTCACGGGGTGGGGAAGCTCCCGCTCCGCTGTGCGCGCGCTACATAAGCCTTTCCTCCCCATTCCTTTCACTGATATTGCTTTCACTGCGAAGGAAAGAGCGGGGAGGAATGAGTGGGGTGTGCGTGCGCTTGTGGAAGGAAAGAGGGGAGGAATGAGTGGGGTGTGCGTGCGCTTGCAGAAGGAAAGAGGGGAGGAATGAGTGGGGTGTGCGTGCGCGCGCGGAAGGAAAGAGGGGAGGAATGAGTGGGGTGTGCGTGTGTGTGCGAAAGGAAAGAGGGGGAATGAGTGGGGTGTGCGTGCGCTTGCGGAAGGAAAGAGGGGAGGAATGAGTGGGGTGTGCGTGCGCTTGCAGAAGGAAAGAGGGGAGGAATGAGTGGAGTGTGCGTGCGCTTGCAGAAGAGGGGAGGAATGAGTGGGGTGTGCGTGCGCTTGCAGAAGGAAAGAGGGGAGGAATGAGTGGGGTGTGCGTGTGCTTGCAGAAGGAAAGAGGGGAGGAATGAGTGTAGGGTGTGCGTGCGCGCGCGGAAGGAAAGAGGGGGAGGAATGAGTGGGGTGTGCGTGCGCTTGCAGAAGGAAAGAGGGGAGGAATGAGTGGAGTGTGCGTGCGCTTGCAGAAGAGGGGAGGAATGAGTGGGGTGTGCGTGCGCTTGCAGAAGGAAAGAGGGGAGGAATGAGTGGGGTGTGCGTGTGCTTGCAGAAGGAAAGAGGGGAGGAATGAGTGTAGGGTGTGCGTGCGCGCGCGGAAGGAAAGAGGGGGAGGAATGAGTGGGGTGTGCGTGCGCTTGCAGAAGGAAAGAGGGGAGGAATGAGTGGGGTGTGCGTGCGCTTGCAGAAGGAAAGAGGGGAGGAATGAGTGGGGTGTGCGCGCGCGCCACATAAGCCTTTCCCCCCATTGCTTTCACTGTGCTTTTGTCGGGCGCGCCAAGGGCTATGCACAAAGGAAAGAGCGGAATTAAGAGGAGGTGGGGAAGCTCCCGCTCCCGGCTGTGCGCAGGGAGCCTTTCTCAGATTTGATTAGCACTTCCTTTTTCTCCGCTGCACCTGGGACATGTGCTTCAGGATGCGACCAAATTCGGAGGGCGGATTAGCCCTATTTACATTGAACCTTATGGGGAAATTTGCTTCAGTATGCGACCAAATTCAGAGGGTGGAACGGATTAACCGCATTTACATTGAATCCTATGGGAAAACGTGCTTCAGAATGCGACCAATTCGACTTGCGATCAGAGTCACGGAACGGATTAAATTCGTATCTTGAGGTACCACTGTACATTCAAAGAAGCTTATTCTCTAGCTGTGCTTGCATGATACATACATGGCTAATTTAATCATGCTTCACTTGATTAACTCCATCTGAGGGTTCTTACAACACAGTGAGCATAAACTGTAGGTACTAGTTTCACACAACAGAATGATCTAAAATGTGGTTGCTGGATTATGCTTCAGTGGACTCTGTGAACTCCCAAAATATGGGTTACACATACATAAAAAATAAAAGCTAAGAAATCCAAACCCTCATTCAGAAGCTGCTACTAGTCCCTATCAGCTTGGCTGTTGTTTTATTAACCTTTTCCAAACCTTCAACATCCTTTTTGAAGTTCTATACCAGAACTGTACAAAGTATTTCACTTATAGTTATGCTGTAGATTTATTACCATTTTGGCAGTTTCATTTTCAATGCCCATCTGTATGATTTCTAGCATGGAATTTGTCTTAGCCCCCTCCCCCCTCCTTTTTTACAGGTGTGCATAGTACATTTTCACTGAGATTAACCAAGATCCTGCCAGTTAAAGCAACACAAAAGCGATGAAATTTGATCATGATATCCTTAAAAAGGTGTGATAAATGGCTAATAATTAAAGAAGAATACTATAGTTTTCACTGTGGGTAACAAAAACTTCATCTCCTCAATGTTTATGTTTGCAGTGCTGCTGCTGCAAAATAGGATTTCTACTGTTTCGTTTTAATCCTGCAGGCAATGATGTTTCACAGATCTCAGGGCTGATACAGGCACTTCCCTGTAAGGAACATAAAGGGGATCCAAGCAAAGTAAGTATGTAACCAACAGTAACCAAAACTTCCACTTTTTAAAAGCAGCAATGTTGGTTCAGAATGCATTCATTCTTATCTCAAAGTTTATGAAGACTGATGTAAGGAAAAGCAAATAGCCCTTTATCCCTTCACTAGCCAACAGTTCCATTTATTTCTTAGAAGCAAACTAAGCCATTCACAAATGAACAAGCTTGTTTTAATACTGTTGTTCTGTATCCCAAGCACTTTTCCTGTTTTCTTTAGCCAGCTATAGATGCTGACATTTATTTGAAAGTAAATCTTATTGAATTCAATGGAAGTTAATTATTTGGTAAAGTGCAAAGTCTGAAATCTTTTTTTTTCCTCTTTCATTTTCCCCACTTCTACTCCTTAATTTTAGCTTTCTTGTCCAGAATTTTCATAATCCTTTTCCCTACTAGCTTTCTACTTTGCACCAAGCCATAAAACATGGTTTACAAACCACAATGTCTGGGTTTATTGTAAATCAAGCAAATCATATTATGACTTATTGTAATGGGTGAATTTTGTCTATGATTGGGCTCACAAAATATGCTAAGACAAAATGTGATTTGACAATTTATGAATTACCTAAGGGTGGATTATTCAATAAAGCATGATTAAAAAAGAATTATTTAGAGCAGAAGATCTCAAACTTTCTCAGTTCATGGTGCTCTTATTGTTTCAGTAATTTTTTCATGGTACCCCAGGATTCCCAAACTGTGCTCTGTGGTGCCCTGAGGCACTACAGAACAGTTTGGAAACCACAGGGCTTAACAGAAACAGCATACTCACAGGGGCACCATGGGATATTTTAAATTTTCACGAAAACACAGAGATACTAAGCTAGTAGTTCACCTGGTGACATCTACCCCTTACTTATGACTACACTCCCTCAGCATATTCCCCACCATACACGGCCAAAGACCACACGCTGCATCACCCACATGGAGGTGATTCTCTGGACATCAGATCCCAGCCCAGACAGAAAAGGACTGCACACACTGTCTCCCTGATAGTAGCTTCTTTATAAGGAAATATTAGAAGATGTGGGTATTTGTTTTGTATTTTGATTTACAGCAGACGTAATGTGAAGCACACAAAAATATTACACTTTACACACAAATGTAAATGCTTTTAAGGTTCTGTAAGTTATAAGCAAACTTACTGGCTTGTTGGCTGAGATATGGTAAGTGTATACATTACATACAGTATATGTGTCTACTGATACTGAATCATAGAATTAAGAATTGGAAGGAGTCATTTAGTCACTGTCCAATTTATAGCCTCATGTGGTCAGCAAATTCTTTTGGTACCCAATGAAATCAATCTACCCTTGGACAATTAAATTCAAAGTAAAAAGATTTCTTTATCACATCTCTTTCAATCTTTTCCTTTCAACTTGCTCTTCATGATTGCCCAGGAAAAGAGATACCACTTGTCAGAAAAGAGGAAGCCCAAATAGGAATCTAATAGCTACCTTTTCTTTGTTACTTGTTAACATAGCTGATTCACAGCTTTGTTACTTGTTAACAGTGGCTGACATACAGGTTCTTCTCTCTTCCTTTTATAGGAGCATACCTAAAGAAGCCCTTTTTCATTCACCTATCCCTCATTCTTCCTTTTCCTTCCACATTTACGCTACAGTTTTTGTATAGCCACACTGACTTCTTGCTATCCTTTGTATTATCCTTGGAATTGTTCGCAAGTGTGCTTTTAGCATCTCATTTTTCAGCTCCTACCCATCCTTAGCTCCTTTCCCTATTAGATTTTTTATGCCATGGAATCCTATTTAAATTGTGGTATCCATTAAAAGTTTGCTTTTTTAAACTCCTAGATCTTTGAAAACTCAGCTTTATTTTCCTGTATATCAACAACCCCATGACTACATGATCACTTTCCCCAGTGTTCCTTTCTCAACTAAGTTCTTCCTATTCATTAGCAACAAGTTGAGGATGCTTGATCTCCTCGTGTTTTCCTCCAACCTTTGAAGTAACTTGTCAGAAAGTTATGTCAGGAATTTTCTGGAAGACAGATGACAGGATAATTAATGTCCACCACTACTATGACTTCATGCATATTTGAAAAATCTGTAACTGTAAATTTACTCTTGGACAGCATTATCCACTTCTCTCTGGTTGGGCAAGTGATTCTATATTTCAACATCAGCATTGTTTTTATTTTTTCTGTTACTTGTTTTAACCCACATGTTCTCCAAGTATTACTAAGTGCATTCACTTGGATTTCTGAGAAGTGCATATTTTAACTATAGAGTGCAGCTCTTCCTTTTGACTATTTCTGTTCCTCCTATATTCTTTCATTGGAATACAGAATCATAGGATTCATCCCACCAGGGCTCCATTATACCTATTAAACTGCACTGTACGGTTGTACCTATTAAACAGTTGTACCTATTAAACTGCATTAAGCCAAGCACATTTTATCTGTTCTTGTGAGGTACAATCTTTGACATGCCAGCAGTTCAGCATCCACTTAACTCAGATTGTGGTCTCAGAAACGAAGTCTTTCCTGACATCATTTGCATAGCCAATCATCACATTCTTTTTTCTCTTCTGATCTTAAGTCACATTCTCATCCAACTTTCTAATGCACGGGAGAGCTCCTTACTTTCTAGATCATCAAAATCCATAGTAATAACAGTGGAGGCGGTTCTTTGCAGTCTCATTTGTCCACACACTATAACAGGAAGGGGCAACTGTTAGTGGATATGATAAATGTTGGAAGCTGTTCCATCACATCCCTGATGCTTGTTGCTCACAGCATTATTTCATAAGCTGATGGATCTGGTTGGCATATTTATTTTGATTCCTTGTAGTAATGAGTCAAAGAACCACAATGCTACACTCTCTTCTTGGAGGGTGCAACTGCATCCCTTTCCTCTACTGAGATTCTATCAGGATTTTCTCATGGGAAGAAGGTCATCCCGTTCCCTATACAAAAACAGGTGTCGAGATTATTCTATGAAGCTAATGTAAACAAAGTATCTTGTGATTCTGTTATGATTTTTACTGCCACCTACTGTAATGTGTATGTTAGTTATTCAGTGGGAGGGTGACATGCTGGCAATATAACGGAAGGGCTAAATGCCCAGCCTGTTCAGTGTGTTTGTCTTGTAAAAAGTTAATCATGTAGTTTATGGGTTATGTAGTCTTAACTAGTAACCAAGTAGTGTACCTCTTCTCTGAGAGTGTTTTTTTAGCTAGAGACTTTGTTGTGGTTAAGTCTTGGAAGCTAAGATGAGAAGAAGTCTTTGTTATATCCTATATTTTGTATGCAACTTGTATTTTATAAAGTTTTGCATTTTTATCAATAAAGACCAGTTAGTTTATATTTTCTGACTGGATTTTCTTTGGAAAGCTAACTATGGATATTGCACTTTGCAAGCTCTCATGCTGATGTGTAAGTTACCTGAGAGCAGGATTTTTTGGGACCTTTTTGCTGCACTCTGCGCAACAGATTCATCATCCTGTCTCCTGTTCCAATGACTCTTTTTCTCAGAACCTGTTTCTTCCATGCAGGCCTGAAAGCTCCTTTTGAATTCCAGTGATGCAATTTATCTTCTACATCTTTTGTTTCTGGCTTATTTCTTTGATCTTCTTTCTTATGAAGTTATTCCTCTGTCAATTCCTGACAGTGGTTTTTTTGATCTGATAAATCTTTACCTTCTCTCATCAGCTGAAGTGTGGCCACTTGCTGTTCTAAACTTGATTTTTTTTTTCTCTTCTTCTTCAGGTGGTACTAGAAGCTTGCACAGGCTGAAAATATATGCCAGACTGTTTTCCCACCTGAGAACAAGCATGCCATAATTAACAGAGGTCACTAGAGTTCTGTGAATTCATCCTTTTAAAAAAAAAAAAAAGATAAGTTTCCATCTTTTCTTAATCCCTTCCCTGTTCAGTCAAGTACACACAGCCAATTTAGTAGGAATGTTTATAAAATTATCTCCCACCAAACTGTCTGTCCTCTCTATTCACTTGTTCAGTGAACTTCAGAATGTTTTCATTTATAAACATCATGAACTAAATCTTTTCAAAAGGCTTCTATGCTGGTTTGGTTTATTCAAATTATGTCTTTGTCTTTTCTTGCTGAGCTCTCTTATTTTTAGAACTGTTTTCCTAGTTTGTAATAACTTGGTTATTGATTTCTTGCTTGATAACAGATCTAGGAAAGCAAAACACATTTCTTGTTTTGTGCGCATTCCCAATCCTGATGACAGAACCAATTTATATTTGGAATCTGTTCCCTGTTTTTTAGCTAACATCTAAGGGCACAGCTCTGAGAACTGGGCATTGTGTGAGCTTGGGATTAGCTATGAAGTCTGCAACTTCTACCAATATAACAACCCCTTGTCTGAAACTGTGTAATCTAGTTCCAATGGGATGAATTATGGAGCTGCTTAGACCATAAGATCAAGTCCTTGACAGAACAGAAACAACTGTTGCAGCTCTGATAGCTAACACAAAAGCTCTGTGAGATTACCTGAGAAGGGTGTCCTTCTTATCTGGGTGTTTTGGTGTGTCTTCTCCATTCTTGTTCACAACAGCATCTGACACAGAAGCCTAGGAATCACTTGATGGAGTTGTTCACCAAGGAAAGCCCCTTTTATTAAAAAAAAAAACTCTAGGGAGTGTAAAACAATAGTATAGTCTAAGATCAAAGGGTATACCTCAGCTGCCCCTTGAAGGGGTTCTTCAAGGGTTAGTAAACATCCTTTAAAGGGATTGGAAATTTAACCTTTTGAAACTGTTTAGCTGTGTCAGAGCCAAGTTTGTTACTCTTCTTAATGGTTCAGGACTCCTCCTCCTCTTGGTTGTAAAGGAGGAAGGACAAGATAACAATAGCAATTCAAAGACTGATTTATCCTCCTGTTAATTATATCGTGGACATTAGGTTTTCATCCCCCACAGGGTTAAAGCATGTGTAGACATTATAAAACCCTTTGCAAGTTCATCTGGAAGCCTTTTTCATAGTGGTACAATCTCAGCATTTAAAAAAAGTTGTTGACCAAGATGTTGAAAACAGGACTTTTGTGGGGTGCCATATTTGCTCTTTATTAACAGTTGTAATTCTAAGCTCCTTGGAAGTGAATCTTAACAGATTAGGGTGAAATTTAATTGTTGTACGTCACCCAGGGTTGCTTTGTGTGAGATAGACAGCTATATAAATGTGACAAACAAATAAAGAAAAGAAAAGATGTAAAAGGAACCCAAGGCAGATTGTAAAGACAAGACAGATATTGCAGGAGTCACAGGGCTGGTGGTCTTTTGCAACTAACTGGCCAAAAAAGGACTACTATGCAGCTGGCAGGGGAAGTCAGGGGACAAGCAGAACAAATAAATGATACTGTGCTACACCCACTAAAGAGAGCATTCCTTTCTGCTAGAAATATTAAATGGCACTATGCAACTGGAGAAAACAATTCCTACTTCTTCCTACCAAGGCTTCCCTGCCACAATCTGAGAGATGTATCTCTGGCATAGTGAGAGATAGGGGCACTCAGGGGAAGTTCACCCAGGATCAGGCTGAATCGAATTATAAAGCTCCATATGGAGCAATGATCCATGAACCTCAGGTAGTGGAAGGACTGTCTACCTATCAGTGTGCTTCTGTAGACGGGGAGTGGGGGTGGGGGGGTAAGGGGAAAAGGAGAGAGAGATTTGCAGCAACAGGCAGTTATTAACGCTTCCAAAATCCCTGCTATCAAAACTTCTAATGCTCCAAAACTGTTGGAAAGATCCTCCAATCTATGGAGAACACTCATTATTAAAAAGCTGGCTTTTCAATGTTATCACCAGCTGTAATAAAAATAAAGGAAGCTGAAAGAACAGCAGTGCTCACATGAAATCCTGTAATCAGAGTTGGGCAGCACCAAAATGGGGAATTAGCTGCTTCCTTCCATAGTGAAATCTAAAATCCTAACGCCGCCTACTGCAGCAAGAAGTTGCATTCCATTCTAATAGAGGAGGAAACGGGGAAACAGCCTCCTCACTCAAGATTTGGAAAAAGACTGCACTATGGTTAATACATCAGAAAGCATTTTAAGGCTATATTTCCTTTTGATGTCCATATGATTGTTTGTTGTCTTCTTTTTTGTTGCCAGAGGCTCTATTATAAATTCCATCTTTTACTGGAGAGATCAGACTGCAGGCTATAAAGCTGTTAAGGCATAAGATGACCCATTCACACTTCTCTACTTAACCTTTTACTTAGTGGGTATTTTCAGCATCTGGCTACACATGTATATAGCCATCTTGAATTAAAAACTTTCTTTTTATCAGACCTAAAAAATGTTCATCATATGCTTATTTGATTTGCTCCTTGGTAACCACAACTGGGCCTTGGGCATTTCCCTTTATTCAGCACCTGTTTTCTTTTATGCATTTGCAAACCAAGGGCTGGAAGGAGTTTCTCTTCCACCTCTTCTAGAAGTCCAGCAGAGGAAATTGTATCCCAGCCTGGAACAGATGGGAGCATAACCTATTGAAAGTAAGACCTGTCACATTAGGGAAACTCCCCTGAAAATTTTAGGCAGCCTTACCTAGAACAGATAATAAAATTGGCAGCAGAAGTGAGGGATTCAGTTTGATCTACATCTTCTTACTTTCCCTGGCCAAGTGTAACTACAATTTTGAAAAATTATACCTTTTCTAGGAGGAAAACAAGAGGGAAGAACTAAGGAAGTTATAGCTCCACCCTCCCATTTTCCCTTTAGAAAAGGTGTTATGAAACATTTATACTCTCCACCTACCTGAATGTTCAAACCACATTTCTAGTTGATACTAGCAGCTAAGAAAGTCATGGTGTCAATGAACTGGGAGTATTAATGCTTGGTGCCATCAGGCTCAGTGTTCCTCATCCATGATATTTATTGGCTGGCTGGAAACCTGTGACTTGGTATCTGCGTAATCCTCCTTGTGTATTTTAGACTTTGATACTATTTTTGATTTACACAAACCTAGTTCTTGATTTGTACTTTTATAGAGAGATCTATGACATACATTGCCATATAAGTGCTGGAATTAACTTTATTTGTGGCCTCCTTATATCAATTATTTTGTGATTAATTCTACTTGATTATCTCTTTGGAGTAACAGTAAATTAAAAAGGAAATAAGCTGAAACCTCCAGTCCTTTAACAAAAGCAGCATTACCTTTCCTGCTGCTGTTTTAATTTTAAAGTGTTCTTGTGCTTTAATATATTATCCCTTTCTACAATGAATTTGTGGTTATTCCTAAACAGAGTAACCAATTTAGCAGTGGGACAAAATCAACTTCAAAGTTTTAATGACTGCAGTGACTTTTCTTTCTCTCTCTCTCTCTCTCCTCCCTCCCTCCTTTTAAACTCAAATTTCATTTTGCTTATGAAACTGAGCATTTCTTGCCTCTAATTTGGGGCAATCCCTTGGTTGTTCTACTGAACATAAGTGAACTTAATCCTGAGTAGTCCCGCAAGTTATCAGGTTTCACCAGTGGAAGTGATGAAGATAGCAAGCTTTTTATTCTGATGGTTTCTCCACATATATGCAAGGAGGGGGTTAGGAAGGCAGCTCTAATTTTTCCACCAAAAAAGAAAAAGTACTCTGCATATTCACTGAGACAACCTTTTCTGCCTAGTTTATTGACATTTAAATAAATTCCAGTAATTCTAAATTTACATGAATATCTGTGGGTAAACATTGGATTCTCTGGGGCATATGCTCTGGATTTTTTTTTTTTTTTTTTACATATTCAGAAATGCCGCTGCTAGCTATATATATTTTCTGGAAAATGTCATGGATCGTGTAAGAACATTACTGGTATGATGGGTGCACTATATCATAAAACATTGTCAATGGAAAAGCAAACTTGAAAGCACTACAGCTGTGCAAGGCTTCAAATTAAATTTGAATGAGATGCTTCAGAATGTGCAAGTGTATAAAACAGCACCTGTCTGTAACTCATTACAGCCACCATGTCTCTTTTTTAGAATTGTGCAGTTATTGCAGGAAGGTGTTGGCTGCAGCTATGAGACTGTTACAAATCACCTCTTTCAAATTGAATTTAAAATATTGCCAGCCCTATTAAGCACAAGAACACTCTCGTCTGAAGCTGCACACCATAATTACTGCCTAGAATTGCCTCTGCCCCCTCATAAAACAGAGATTTTCTGGAAAATAAGAAATAAAGATGGTATATGGTTACAAGCAAGATGCTTCACTTTGCAGATTACCAAGATAAATAAAACAAAATCTTTTTAAAAATTAAAGAATTCTGGAAGTAGAAGAGCACTTTGGTAGGCTCACTGTATCTACAGAAGCAGCACTGGAAATTATAAACCATGGTTTGCAAACCTTAATGTGGGGTAAAACAAAATACTAAGTTGAAAGCAAACAAACCACATTATGACTTAGTATAATATATGAAATTAGCTCTACAATAAACTGCCAACAGAAAATAAGTTAACAGAAAGGGAAGACCGCAACTGGTTGGCAAGGGCTCCATATCAGTGAAAATGAAGGATAGAAGAGGCTTAACATTTTTAATTAAATGAGTATTCTTGTGTAAAAATACTCTAAGCAGAATAGGGAGATCATTTAATTAAATCAATAAAATACAGTTTATATAAATTATGGAGAAGTAACATTACCATAATTATCTGGAATACTTTTATATCCAAACTGCTTTGTGAATTTTCCTTCAATTTAGCTTTTTCCCTCATTTACAGAAAACATTTTAAAAGACTAACAGAAACAGTAAAACTCATATATAATCTGAGGGACAGTTGAGTGCTTTAATTCTATGATTTATTCTTTTCAATGTATTGGAGATACTAAGAGAAATAATAATTTATAATGCAATTTTAAATGCATGCCACTTAGTTGGTTTGGGGTTCTGCTTTAATGAACAAAGGTATCGTTTCCACTCTTCATTACATTAACACAATTAGTATGAAGATATGTCACTATATGTCATCCAATTGGTTAAAAATAGCTTCTACTTATTATTAAAGTTTTCATAAATCTACTAATATATAACTTTCAAGCTAATTGTTCATCAAAGTATGACTTACAATCTTAGTTTTGCAATATAAACCTATCCTAGAAAGCAGCTATTTAAAACTGTTATAATCACTTACTTTAAGCGCTGTTAATTTTCTTCGCTTGGGACCCATCTTTTGTTCATTTTCCTCTGTAGTATCTAGGCTTCCTTCTTGAGCCGTTTCTTTAACAACTGTAGGGTTAACTGGTGGCTGAGACTGAAGAAAAATAATGCCAATATATAAGTAATTGAGTAATCAATACAAAAAAAAAAAGTGCAACAATATTTTCCATTCTAGTGAGTTAAAGGAATTTCCATGTAAACATTTTTATACTGCCTACCATATATCAGATTTCAGGGCAACGTATATCATAACAAATATACAAAGCATCACTGATAATGTGCCATCAAGTCAGTGTTGATTCTTAGCTACCATTCTTACTTAGGCCTGTATTCCCTATGATGGGTCCTGTGTGCCTGTTTCCCCCACACTGTATCATCCTTTGCTTTTTATATTATAGTTTCATACTTCTATACCCTTTTTAAATTGTATTGTTTTATGCAGGTCTCTGACAATAAAGTTCTTTGTGTTTATGTTTGACTTTTAGTGACCACATAAATTTTCTTCATGACAGTCTGTCTTTAATGGGGTCTTTCAGGTCATCCAACGGTGTACTCACTGCCGCTGTAACTGAGTCTATCCACCTTGCTGCTAGTCGTCGTCTTCTTCTCCTTCTTTCCATCTTTCCTAGATTTAGTCCATTTTCTACAGAGCTAGGTTTTCGCATAATGTGTCCGATGTAGGATAATTTGAGCCTGATCATTTGTGCTTTCAGTGACAACTCTGGGTTGATTTGTTCAATGATCCATTGATTTGTTTTCTTGCCTGTCTGTGGTATTCCCAACAGTCTTCTCCAACACCAAATTTCAAAAGGGTCAACACTGTCCCCATCCTGCTTCTTCAAAGTCCAACTTTTGCTCCCAGAGTCTCATAGGAAATACCACTGCCTGCACAATTCTGATCTTTATAGGTACAGATACAGGTGAAACTCGAAAAATTAGAATATCGTGCAAATGTTCATTTATGTCAGCATGGCAACTCAAAAGGTGAAACCAATATATGAGATAGACACATTACATGCAAAGCGAAATATGTCAAGCCTTACTTTGGTATAATTGTGATGATTATGGCGTACAGCTTATGAAAACCCCAAATTCACAATCTCAGAAAATTAGAATATTACATGACATCAACAACACAAGGATTGGAAATAGAACAATATCAGACCTCTGCAAAGTAGAAGCATGCATATGTACTCAGTACTTGGTTTGGGCCCCTTTTGCAGCAATGACTGCCGCAATGTGGCATAGCATGGATGCTATCAGCCTGCGGCACTGCCGAGGTGTTATGGAAGACCAGGATGCTTCAATAGCGGCCTTCAGCTCCGCTGCATTGTTCGGTCTCATGTCCCTCATCTTTCTCTTGGCAATCATCACATCATAATGTTCTTCCTCCAGTTTTAAAACCATGTTCATTGTCTTCCAATCCAGCTTCCCTTAATGTATACTCAAATAAATAAGGTGCAAATATACAGCTTTGTTTCACTCCTTTGCTGTCAGTCTGTTTCACCATGTTTGGTCCTATTCTATAATCAATGAAGCATATACTGACTTACATGGTTATGAACAGAGTGATCTAAGTTCATCTTCCAATTCTAGAGGTTCCTGTAAATAGGGAATATCTTCTAAGGTATCTTGGATGTTGACATCTTTATTGTACAGACTTTCAGTATGTTCCTCTTGAAATCAATTACTATCTGTCCACTTGTGTCCTTTAGCATACTAATTCAAGGTTGTTTGAAGATCTTTCGGCAGACCCTTTTTTCTATGTCTATATCTACCTTCCATGTGTTCACAGATGTTGTTGTAATATTGCTTCTTGTCTCTTCTAACAACTCTCTGAAATTCTTTTAAATTTTTTCCTGAGATCTTTGTCTTTCTTGGCTTTGGCTTCCCTTCTCTTTTTGGCAATTTTCACCATCTGTTCTATCATCCAGTTTGCTTTCTTCTGTTTCTTGCTCTTCAATTTCTTTTCACATTCATCCTTAACAACTTATTTGATTTCATTCCAGTTACTCTGATTCCTTGTCAGTAAGGTTCAGAACTTCAAAGCGATTCCTGATGTTCAGATTGGAAATGGTGGGCATATACTCAAAAGTCATATTGTGGATACAGGTTGGTTGGTTCTGGTTTAGCTTGACTTAGAACCTGCACATAAGCAGTTCATGATCTGTTCCATGGTTAGCCTCTGGCCATGCCTTTGCTGTTATTAGCAAACTCTTCCACCTCATACCAATAATATAATCAATTTAATTTCTGTATACTGCCCATGCATATAGGCATTGTTTTTAATTGTTTGAAGTTATCGTTACCAATGAAGAAATCACTGAATTGGCCAAACTGATAAATTGTTATCCTGTTTCTTTTCTTTTTTAGCCCATACAGCTGAACTATGTTTTCCTCAATACTATTTCCAATTTTGGCACTGTTCTATTGATTTCAAATTAAACCTGACCATAAACTTCATCCTCCTCTTTTTCTGCATCAGTGGTTGGAGAACAAATTTGCATAACTGTCATATTAAAGGGCTGTCTGTGAGGTTTAGTTGCTGTTATTCGGTCACTGACTGCATTGTATCCATTACTATTTTTGCTATAGCTTTTCTTACTTTGAAAGCAATACCATTCCTTGTTTTCATGTCCTGAGAAGTAAACAGTATGATATTCAGAAAGATCCAATTCTAGCTCATTTCAATTTGCTGGTGCCCAAGATATCAATGTGTAGTCATTTCATTGTTCGCTGTGTTGAACTTTCCTACGTTCATGCTTATGTTCCATGTTCCCACTGTAATTCTTCGGATTTTCTTTTTCTACCTGGCAATACCAGTAACTAGATGTCCTAAAGGCTTTAATCTAGCTGTGTCATAAACACCATTAGTACTCCAAAACATCCTCAGTTCTTAGTAGCATGCTGAATGCCATTTGACCCAAGGGGTCCATCATCTGGCACTATAGTGTCAGAAATTTTACACTGTCTATCCATATAATTTCCTTGGTAAAATTACATGAGTGATTTATCATTGCCTTCTCCTATACAGTGCGAAATGATGCCTTAAATGTTGTCAATAAAATGATTTTGCTTCCAGCATCTTCCTATAGTGCTGTTGCCCAATATAGGTGTTTGCCTGCTTTAGCTGGGCAGGTGAAAGGATTTTCATGCCTTGGGTGATCCAGCTGGGAAAGTATATTCTTGAGATATACTTGCTCCTCTTCACTCATCCCTCCCAGGAACATCCCACCATGATGAGATGGTATAGCAGGACTTAAGAGGGCAACACTATATATACATAGCTTCCTATTACTGCATTCAGAAAGTAACACTGAAATAAGATCAATTAATATTAAATTAATTAATTAACCCTAGGAATCATTTTTAGAATTGCACCCTGAAAATCAGATTGCTTTTTAAAAATGTTGTATCAAAATTTTTTCAGTCTTGCAGGATGTTAAGTTCAATTAAATATACTGTTCAGTTCAATTATTTTTAATGACTACTAAGGAAATTACTGGCATATTAATAGTATGACATACATTATACTCTTAATGACGGAACACATGGAATTCAGAAAGTAACAGTGAAATAAGATCAATTAATATTAAATTAATTAATTACCCCTATGAATCATTTTTAAAACTGCACCCCAAAAATTAGATATACTATTCAGTTCAATTATTTTTAACAACTACTAAGGAAATTACTGGCATATTAATAGTATGACATACATTATACTCTTAATGATAGAACACATGGAATCAAGCTTACCCATTACTCCTCCTATAGGCTACTTTGGATTCTAAATTATTTCCACAATATAGAATGTTTCTAGAAGTCTTGTATACTCCTGAAAATGAGAGATCTACATATAATATTTATCTCTCTCAATTACTCTGGCAGGGAATAACTCTCCTAAGAGAAAAGAGGGCTTTCATTCTAAAACCCTCAAAATGAGCCAGCAAAGGGCAGAATATTCATTTTCTCAAGAATAAGCAGAAACTGCCAAAATCTGGGATGAGATATCTATGACTGTGTGAAATATCAATCACTGCAAATAGCATATAAGTGCTAGAAGTCCTTTCTAGCTATTGCTTCCTAGTTGTTACTTGGAAAACAGTAATAATAGACATTACAGGAGAACTGGCTCTTGACTATAGGTAGCCCCTGGGTTAAGAACGCCCGGGTTACAACAACCCACAGTTAAGAATGGAGCCTACTGTAGCAAAATTCGGGTTAAAAACGCAATGATTTCAGTTAAATACACAATAGTTTGAGTTCATTACACAATACTACTTATAAGTATTGTAACACAATACTATATAAGTAGGTCTATTCAGCTACAGTGTTTTGAGATTTACTGTTTCTATAATCTAGCCAATATCTTGATTGTAACAAGTATAGAAAGCTAGATATTCAGAAAAGATATTGGGAGACAAATTATTAGTAGAAATCACATTATAAGGAAACTTACCGGCTGACTGGAAAATTTAACTTTGGGATTGTTCTCAATTTCCCACAGTCCTTCATTAAAGCCCTTCCTTTTATTTAACTTGCCGTATTTGTCTTTATTTTCAGCATAGGGGAATATATCTTTTGGTCCCAAAAATGCTCTACAAAGAAAACGAAAAAAATGAATACATTCTGTACTATATAAGCTTTACTCTCTTAGAAAAACTGTTTGCAATATGGCAGTTTTTTATAAATGCTTTTCAAGAATATTTTTAAATACTAGGATTTTACAGCTCTTTGAACAACAGCAAGTACTCCTGATAAATACAGTATACTATATAACTTCTTACTAAATCATTAGGAGCCATGTGAAGTGACTAAGGATTACTCCTACACAATGCAGCACTGGAGAGGATCAAACAAGATGCTAAAGTTTATATTTGATACCAATTAATCCAATAAAATTCTGCTAGCTTAGCAACATTGTTGCAGTGAAAACCAATTCAGCGGTGAAATTAGGAGAACAGTTATAACTAAAAAGAAAGAACTGTATAATGCAACATAGCTATGCTAACAAATCCTTTGGCACTGAGAATATGTATTTTGCAGAAAATTATCGGAGTACCAGCCTTTATTTTAAATAAAGGCCTACAATGAGTTTAACTCAATAGTTGATGAATTTCAACATGCTCACTGCTCCCTCCCAGCTACCTAATCTGCATTCTTTTTTAAAAAATTTTTGGTTACAAAAAGAAAAAAATACATAAAAGTGGCTTAACAAAAGTGAAAAAAAATACAACAGAAAAAAAAAAGTGTTAATATATCATTATAATAAACTATTTCAATTCTATATATACTTATCTAATACAAATATTATTCAAGTACATATATATTTCTAATAGAATTTTGACTATCATGGTGTGTTTTTTTTTAACCCACTGTATTTTGTATAAACAAATCCCATATTTCATTATACTTGTCCATACAAAGTCTACCTCTATAGGCAATCCGCTCATAAGCAGCAAGTGCAATCAGGTTTTAAATCCATTGAATAAATGGGGCCATACATTTATCTTTCCAATGCTGCAATATCAGTCTTTTAGCCTTAGTAAGGGCACGGAGAATCCATTTATGCTGTTGAAATGTCAAATTCTATGCACTAGGTATATAGTTCAAAAGAATATTATCCTCTGAAAATTTTAGCATTTGCCACACGATCATATTTATATAGTCCACTACTTCCTTCCAAAACTTGGTAAGTATAGGACACTGCAGAAACATATACTTTAAAGAGGCATTGTCCTTATTACAGCTCCAACAAAATACTGTTTTTGACAATACAGTCCTAGTGGAGTCCAATAAATTCTAAATATTATTTTTTGTTGTATAGTCATAGTTTAAGGTCCATTGACACTCTTGCTATAGAAGTTAAGACACTTTCCCATTGTCCAGGCAATATAGAAACCCCTAATTTCTTATTCCACTCGACCCTTAACAACTGCATATCAACTTGATTTATTGATAACAAATATCTATAAAAACTAATAGTAAGTTCTTTAATTGTAAAGGATTTAACAAGCTGTTCTAATATCTCAGGTGTCTCAGAAACTGAAAATGCTGCTGATCCAAACATTAACAAAAGTTGTAGCTGTAAATATTGCCATTGGGTTACATCTGATAGATGATATTTATCTCTTAAGACAGAGTATGTTAAAAATTCATTTTCATCATCTATCAGTTGGTCCAAGGTCAATATCCCTGCTTCCATCCAATTTTTCCATATCACCATCTTTTTCCCAATTTTTAAAGTTGGGTTTCCCCATAAAGTCAATTTGGCACGGGAAAAAGGGTCAAATCTTTTTTTATTAGACATTCCATTCCATAGCTTTCTAGCTGATTAAATTGTTTCCAGAGATATTAGAGTTTTAGTATATTTAGATCCTAATACTGTCCATCCAACCAAAGGTGTCATATATGTATATTCCTAAGTTGCCCAAATCAGAAAATTAACACTAATTGTTGGCTTCCAGTATTCAATATTTGACAATAGCTAAGCATGATGATAACTCCAGTTCTGGAAGACAGAATCTTCCCTCATTAATTGAAAACTGCATTTTCTGTAACAATATTCTTGGAACTGAAGAACCCCATAGAAATGTTCTAGAATAATTTATTTTCTGAAAATATTTTCCAGATATAAAAACTGGAATTCCTCTCAGAATATAAATTAATCTGGAAATAATGTTCATTTTGAGAGCATTCACCTTTCCCCAGAGGGTGAGTTTTAATGACTCCCATCTATCAATATCTGAAGAAACCTCTCTATATATTTCTGGAAAGGATTAAAGACCTGGCTCTGCCAGCTTGCATGGGGCAACAAGAATTTTACCCAATCCTGGGGGTGGCTGGCACCTTGATGATGCTCCCCGAGTTACTGCCAATTTAACTTCTATTCTTGGATTTTATTTATTTTCTATTTATTCAGGATCTTTTTATATTGCATTTTAATTGATTTTAACTGCTCTGTAAACTACCCAGAGTCGTTTTTAACAAGATGAGTGGTGACAAATTTGATATAAAAATAAAAAATATAATATTTTATTTATATTACATGTTGCTGAGTTATATCCTTTGGTATGCATATACCTAAATATTTAATGGATTCAGTACAAATACAGAATTGATATTCTTTAAATGAATGGGTAACCAAATTTTCACCTATTGGCATAAATTCCGATTTGGACCAGTTAATAGAGTATCTTGCTATTTTACTAAAGGCATCTATCCTTTGCATCAACAGTGGAATAGTAGTGTGAGGCTTAGAAATAAACGAAATAACAAAAGAATATCATCTGCAAATAAAACCAAACTGTATTCAACTGAGTTGTGTTCTACACTGTAGATCTCCCTGTGTTGTCTAATAGCACAAGCCAAGGGTCCCACGCAAATGTTAAAAAGCAAGGGTGAAAATGGACGTCCTTTCCTAGTTCCTCTAAATAGTGGAAAGGTAGGAGAAAACATATAATTAACCTTTATTTTGAATTTTCTCTGGAATTTATAAAATGGATTAAGATATTATGAGTCACCCACATCTGCACTTTTCTTTACCAAGCCCTGATGATTCGTATCCATTTCTTTCTCATTTTCATTTGTCTTTTTGTTGACCCCTTTTGCTCTCGCACTGCTAATCACAAAATCCAAAGTTGGACTGGCCACCTACACAAGGTAGTTTTCTTGCTTATTTTATAATACTGTGTTGTCTCATTAGCTTTATTAGCCTCAGTGACTACAATTATCTTTGATTCTGTAGGTTTCAGCATTGTTGCAGCATCCAAATTATATCTTAGAAGACAAAGATTGCAGCTAAAACTTCATTTTTTCCCTCATCATCTGTTGAGGCAGTCAGTAGCTCTCATGTTGCCATTTTCCATCCTGACATTTACTGTATTTATTTTTACAATTTTGAAAATTCTGGGCAAGTCACAACACATTAAAATATAAAACAATAGATCAACCCTTCCCCCCATGGATACCAATAACAATGAGAGATGAATCCTCCGTGAAATAAAAGTATTTTCGGTAATCTTCTAAATGACATGAGGGAGCCTTACAAACTTGTGGGAGAAAAGAATTTCAAAGTGTGGAAGCTATTTAGTGAAGGCCTGTTGTGTCATTCATGGCCCCCTAGCTTCTGAAAGAAGGGGAGTCCCAAGATCTTCTCACCAGGTGTGGCAAGGTGCTGCCTGTTATAACTCAATGCTATGCTATATATGGCTTTTTGGGTCACTACCAGCATTTTGAATTGGGCCTGGAAGCCTATTAGTAGCCAGTGCAGGAACTTCAGGAGAGATGTTACTTTTCAATCATCTTCAGAAGACTGATCCACCACTTGCTGCTACATTCTGGACCAGTTGTAATTTCCATGTCATCTGCAAAAGCTATCTAATGGCACGTCAGGTGATGAAGAAGGCATGTTACTGTTGCTAGGGCAACCTGGTCCAGGTAGAGTTGTAACTGGCAGCCCAACGAAAGCCCGGGAAAGGCCCTTGGCCATGGTCTCCACCTGCTGTTTAAGAAGCAGCAGGGAGTCCAAGAAGACTGACAAGTCACACACAAGTGTAATATTATATAGGATAACAAATTGGGATGTATGTCTAAGACTTTTTTCAGATGAAAACCCAGAGTTCCCAGCTCCACTAAGTTTAGCTTACACTTGTGATTTGGAGAAAAACTCACTGTATACTATGGTAAAAGCAGATTTATTCATTCAGAAGTGGCACAGTTCCTTCTAAATTTATTTTGAGAATAAATATACTTTTAAAATCTCACTATTCCAAAATAAAAAAGTTAAAAGAGTTCTTATACTGATATTATCTCCTCTCTTAACAGTTTTTTCTTCCTTGTAGTGTAGTAGGATAGGGAACTAGTATATTATATCTCTCATTTATTCAGAAAACCAGTCAATTATGCTCCATTCAAACTTTATTTAACAGTAACATTGAGTGAATAAATTCTATAGAATATGACTTGTTCTGTTTGGAAGTACATTAACAAAACATATCCTGTGTACTTAATTTAGAATGATTCCCATAAATGCTACTATAGTTTTTCTTCCTTTTTTTGCATATAGGTTAACTCTTCTTATTTATCTTAACTCTTCTCTATTTGGTCTTATATTTCTGCCTACCTTATAAAGAAGTAGCCAGTTAACCTTTTATTTGTTTTACTAGAATGCAGGCAATGTGCTGTTTCATTATGCATGCAATATTTAGTTTTAGTACTTTTGACAGACATAAATGGATGCTACTGCTAAATTAATGTCTGTCTAATTCCAAGCACTTTGAGGCACAGTAGAAAACAGGAATAAATCCACAAACCTCTAAATAAAAAACAAGAGCAAGCAAGCCTGTAAACAAAGAATGACCAAATCCTCATTAAATAAACTTTAACAGAAGAAATACATTCTTGCATTTTAAAGCTGTACTATCTATACGTCATTGACTACAGCAATTGTAATGGTCTGACACTGTAATTAGGAGTGTGTGAGTATATCTTATTTCAGTTTTTAGAAATCATTTTGAGAAGGAAAGGCTTGGTGGCAAAACATACATATACCTTTCTTAATCTTTTCATGCATTATTAATAAAATAATAAAATATTAACAATTATTTTCCCCCATTGTCTAACTGAAACTAATATAACTTTGCCCTCAAAAGACTTACGTTTCATGAGTGCCAAAAAAGAATATAGGCATTTTATTTGTAGGTGGTTTGACTGCTCCATCAGGAACTTCATCAACCTATAGCAACAGACAACAACAAAAACTAAACAAAAAGATCAATCTAAATCAAACTTTTATAGAAAACAATTTAAAGAATTAAAAAAGGGAAAAGAATAATGCACAAGTATGACCATAACCGTTTTCTGCTATTCATGAAAACAACCATACCTTGCTTCCACGCAAGACTGAACGAAGTGATTCCTTTAAGATAGTTCCTTTGAATAGAGGCATGCTTAAGACAATGAATGAATGGTTCACAACAGTACCATTTAGGAGAGAACAGCCTAAGGTTCATGGCAAAAGCATAAGTAGCAGCAACAGCATCTGAACATGGTCAATATAGATTTGTCTATGTGAATATATTTGTACACTCATTCTGTCTTTAAAAGTATTGTGAGAATTCTGCCTATATCTGTGTGCACAGGATGTATATCACTAAAATTTAATTTGTATATTTTCAAGATATGCACCAATCCAACTATAATAAAAATAAGGTTTAATATATGTCTATTTAAAGAAAAGTTGTTTGTATGAATTGCAAGTTATAAGGATTGATTGATTTATCCTTGATTTTAAAACGTTGGTGTCATACATTACTATTTGATTATAGATTTAAAAGCACTGATAATTTTGTGTGTGTATACATATACACCTATGCAGATACACGAGATTTGACTCCCACAAGCAACAGTGTAGAATTGGCAGACATTATTTTTTTTAGTTGATTTTTTTCAACAATATTACACTTGTCTCTCTGAATTATTGTATAAATAGATGTTTCCACAAATTCACTTTCAGATGTAGGCCAGGATATTTTAGCAGCTAATGTGGAAAAATCCAAGCTGCAATAGCTACAGGAAATATTATAAACACAAATAAAGGATCATTTCCCCTTTTTAATGGTGCTCCAAATCTGCTCCTAGAAGCAGCTGCCACTCCTTCAATCAGCCCTATATACTTAACAAACACATATTAGAAGTCACAGTTGGTTACAGCATTCAGTAGAGTTAAATGTGATTAAAAACAGAAGATAACAGTTCCATCAAACAAAAATACTTTGTATTTGGTGGTCAAAAAAACATAGATTGATAACACTTTTTATCTTAAGCGGCAATTTTTTCCTAAAGGCATAAGCTTGCAGTGAACATTAGTAGAATCCTTTTGTATTAGATCAGCTAACATTTAATTGCAATACTGGTCAACCAAATGCCATGGAGAAGTTTACTTGTATGCAACAGCATCCTATTTGGGTTCCTGCTAATATTTATGGAATAATTATTTTCAGATTCTGAATTGGGTTGTCTAGACCAAGGCACGTGAAAAAAGCATTCACTAGTTGGTTCATACTGTTTGCTTGATTTGGGCTTAGTGCAATCTGGGTACCCAGGCTTTCTGTCCTTTAGAAGAAGTCTACCAGCAAGTGACACTAGATGGAGGCTGATTTATTTTAAATAAGTCTCCCTCAAGTCAAGCTCAACTCCTGGTGTCTGAGAATTTATGTGTTATGTTCTTGGCAACAATGCATAACTGGCTTGCTATTGCCACCTTCTTGGATTTTTTAAATTTTGTCTTCACAGTGTAGTTTACAGCTTGGTATTTCCTGGTGGTCTTCCATCCAATGGTAACCAAATCCAATCCTGCTTAGCTTTTTCAGGATCAACCAGGATTGGAGAGATACTATTTACTTTGACTTTTGTTTTCATTAGTGTACTACTGTAAGGGACCATTTGGCATTAAGATAATAGAAGACTCTATGGTGTGGTTGCCTATATATCAACTAAGAAACTTTAAAGGGAATCTCCAATATATAACTGTTCAATTAGATTTTACCCAGAATTGTAATTCTATTTATTTGAATATGAAAAAGAACAGCTTCTCACTATATTGTGAATTAATGTAGCAAACTGAGGATCACTGTGCTTTTTTCTATACATTCAAGCTTCTCACTGAATTTGATACTATTAGTTTTTCTACCTTAGAGCCATTTAACTCTCCATTTAAAATTTTCTTCTATCTAGATATATACATTAATCAACAACAGATAAACCACATACCTGATATGAGCTTCTGAATGCTCATAACACAATACAGATGTGAACCTTTAACTGCTACATTTTTGGTGGCTTTTATTTTAACAAATGTATGTAATTGCTAGGGATGTGACACACTTTGCATCAGAAGCCCAAAAGATGCTCTGAAGTGGGTGTAGGCATGCATGCTATAACTGCCAGTGTCTTCTTAAAGAAGCCACATCTTGTCATAGAATTGCATGATAGCTGCCCATCACAGAAAGATATATTTTGAGTTAAGGAAGGGCCCACAAGATATTTTGGAGCAGGCATTGGTGCACTGTCAGTGCCTTAAGCCAAATGCATATTATTCCTGGAATCACCTAACTGTGCAATCCCTGGACAATATAGCTTCTTTAATGTTAACAGGTTTGGTGAATGGAGGAATGCTGTCTCCAAATAACTTTTTGGTTTCTGATAAAAAGCGCAGTACATCCCTCATAAGCAACCTTCTGGAATTCAGAGATTCATACCAAAAGGAAAACAATCCACACACACACTTCTCTCTCTCCTCATTAATGTAACAGACCATTACCATATGTAACAAATAGGTTATATTCCAGTTGTTATCATTTACATTTGTTGGATGAAAACTGTTTAGAAAGTATAGTTTGGTCTTAAAAATGAAAAAAGAGAAACTAATATATTTTACACTCCATTTTTTAACCAACTGCTGCTGCTACTTCTCCATGTTGTTAATCAATAGTTTGAATAATTTTGTAAACCATCCAGAGTTGTTTTAACAAGATGGGCGGTGACAAATTTGATATATAAAATAAAATAAATAAAATAAATAATGTAGTCAGGAGGAATGAACATAATATGCACAGTAGTTAGGTGAAAAGAGGGGAGATCCAGAAACTACACTGCTCTATTCCCAAAGGACAGATTTTATTCCACTGGAATACTACAAGACTATTTGCTTTCCGAGACAGGCTAATCTGAAGGAAAAAAAGCACAAGGTGATATAACAGAGTACAGCTGTAAAATTATGAAGACTTGGCTGTGACCTTGTTTTGTACACTCTGAAGTGTTGGACCTATGGCTGTCTAAATTGTGTAAAGTAATTATAACAGAGAATGTATAACTTTACTAAACACTTTTTGGCATCTATGTAATTCCTGCCCTGAATTCAGTAGCATTAGTAATTGTCTGACGTTTTAAAGTTAATTGTTAGTGATAAAATTATATACAACATTTAGAGTTCTTTAAAATGAACTCTTTAAAATGAACTATCATTAACCTTTTAAAAGACATACCTATAAGTAGGTTCACAAGTTGCAATCCATCCGATTTGGACAAAGTAAGCACTATGTCACTGTTGCTAAAAATGTATTCATGCAACATGCTAACCTACAGTTGACTGACTCAGTGTACCAAATGCCTTGGTTTGCACATCCCTCTGAACAATAAACTCATCCTGCTGGGGGTACCAAGTCAGAAACTACTCCGCCACTTTTAGGGTACTGAATCATCGCTATGTGTCCCACGGAGTAGAGCAGAGCCCATCAAAACACGAAGGGTAAAACCAGCATGTGAGTATCTGCAATGTGGCTTAGAAGTCACTTCCGCCAAACAAACACGCCCCCCTCCGCTTGGGCTGCTAAGGCCAAAGGGATGGATTAAGTTCAAAGGTAGATCCAAGGCCCCCCGGGCCCCTCGGGCCGGGGGGGGGGCGGTCGGCGATCCTCAGAAGATGCCGGTCTTCCAGGAACGGGGAAATGCGGGACCCCTTTCCGTGGCGGTGAAACGGAGGCAGGCGAAGGGAAGGGAAGGGAAGGGACGGAGCCGAGGACCTTACCCGGGCTGGCCAATGGGGATAGCCTTTCATCTTGGCGAAGATGAGGTCTCCTGGTTTGAAATCGCGGCTCATGCTGCTCCTCGCTGCGCCGGGGGAGGCGAGTCAGGCTGCGGAGAACCGAGCGAGGCTGCGGGCAAGCGCCGTCTTCAAGAGCCGCTGTTTCGCGGGCGGAGCGAGGGAGAAGGAAAGGCGGTATGGAAGCGGCTGAGGGGAGCGCACAGCTGCAGCCCAGTTTCCCTTCACCCGTTTCCCCCCGACCACAGCGGGGCGGGGAGGGCCGGGGGGCGCCGCAGAAGCCGCCCAACCCGCCCTTCTCCCGGCGGCGCCAGGGCCAGCGCGGCTCCCGCCCGCCAAGCCTTCATCTTTCCCGTTTTGGCGGGAAGAAAGTCCCCCATCGCCAGAAAGAAAGGGCAGCCACCCTCCTTCTCCCTGCCGCCGCCGGAGCTCGACCACCCCGAACCCCGCTTACCTGACGCACGCGCGCCAAGCCCCACACCCCCCCTCCTACCCCGCCGCAGCTACCCGTTGCTCTACCTTCCCCCTCCCCCCGCAATAGCCAAACCGCGGTCGCTGCGAGCTCGAGGGCGCGCACCCGCCACTCCTCGCGCCAGCCGCCTAGGGCTCGCTCCGGCTCGGCGCGCACCAAATGATTCCTAGAAAAGGGGGAAGCCAGGGAAAGCGAGGAGGGAGAAGCAGCGAGGACAGTTCTCTCGCCCTCTTCGTGGCCTTACTGGGCAGGGGGCGAGCGCTCTGGAGAAGTCGAGAGAAAGATCTGGCCGCGCCGGCCCAAGAGCCTCATTGATAAGAATCCTCCTCCTTCAAGCACAATGGTTCGCTCCGCCTTCTCCTGTTGCAGCGCTCTTGCAGGCCGTAAGGCAAACAAGAGGGAGTTCGTATTAGCACGGGGGGGGGGGGGTGTGCTTCAACTTTGAATGGGCCTAATGATATTGCCAAAGGGTCAGCCGTGGGTTCCCGTATGCCCTCATCGAGCCAGGTTTTGTTGGTGTGGAGTACTTGACCCTGTTGGAAAAAAAACCCATGTCATGTTTATTGGGTTGCAGATAAGGCTCTGTGGACAGGACATAAAACGTTTGCATTCAGCCGGATCCTGGGAATGCTTCTTCCCGAATAAATCACACTGTCTTCGTTAGCATGCTCCAGATGAAGGTTTGCAAAGTACAGTTTGAGTAGGTTCCACTAGGACCCTGTCCATTTTTCACAATTTTACCATTTTCTCCCGAGGTCTTCAATAAAAACAAGGCAGTGAAATGTAACAACCCTTGCATAAGATCTCAGAGGAATGCTGTCAGTCTAAATAAGGCAGGTTTCTTTATAATTTTGGTTTTGGACTTACTGATTTAGACCCAAAAGCAAATACATAAATAATATGGGCTTTAAATTGCCCTATACATCATAATGGTCTGATGAAAGTACTGTACGAGGAAACCAAATTCAGATTTCCTTTAATAGTTATGTTACCAAGTGGAGTTTTGACTGATGCTTGGCATGCAACAATTTGAGAAGTTTCTTCCATGTAGCTTTTAATACAGTAGCTAGGTAGCTATTAATACAACAAATGACTATTCATACAATATGCTTTCCGATTTATAATTAAGTTTATATTTAATTCAGTTTCATAGTACAACACACTGGCCCACAGTGGCTGGGTTTGCGTAACACTGAGCCAAACATATTCTATCTTGCTTGCTTGTTTATTTATCAAATTTATATAGCCACCCATCTCATGAATGTGACTCTGTTACATGTTTATTTTAGCCAATACAGTTACTAGCTAACTGGTGTGACTAAAGATATTTACTCACTGCACTTTTTTCGAACTGACTATGGAGTTGTGAGTTCAGATCCTACAATATTCTGTGCCAAAATCCAGCAGAGACCTTTCTCCATTTTTGCATAGAAAGCATAATAGAATGTAGACTTGTGTTTATTATTTTATATGTATTGGCTAATTTATGTTTCATCTTTGCTCCAGGAGCTTGAGGCATGTATATAACCATCCTGGCCCCATTTTTGCCCTACAAAACAACGTGTGAGGTAGAGTGGGCTGAGAGTGACAGGGACAGAATCACAGTGGGCTTCCACAGCTGTGGTGGACTTGAACCAGTCCGGTACCTTAATCATGACATTACTCTAGCTCTTTACAGTAGCAAAATAACTGTAATTAAATCTCTACTGCTGGGTTTGCATAATACTCTGGCTAAAATGTGGTTAATTTGTGGCTCAGTCTGTTGTAAAATGCAGCCAGTGTGTTAGTTTTGTGTGTTTACTGAATTAATAATTGGATTAATTTGGTATCCACAGTTCATTACCTTTGGGGCAAACAGCTTATATAAAGCAACATTATGCCTCAGATAGCAGCATGGGTGTCCATGGGTAGAGGGGGGTGGGTGGGTGGGAGGAGATAATGGCCTGTGGGATGAAAGAAAATGGCCAAACCCTATTTCTGATTTTCCAGAAACATTTGCTTGATTGCTAGGGGAACAGAATTATGGATTAGCTGGATCTTGATTTAATCTAAGATAGCATATATCTGCCATAAAGTCAAATCCATATTCAATTAAAAAATAGGTGCTTTGGAACAATTTTTCCCTTCAGTTGAATTGGTCATAGGCTTCTAATGACTTAAAACACTGCTAAGAGCTTCAGAAGGGAATGGTGAATACTAAATGCAATAAATCTAGTGCCCACATCTTGTAATAATAACATGAAATGCTGCTCTTTCCTCATGAATAGCTTTATGACACTGACTAGGTTCACAGAACACACCATGAAATTGGATGTGCCTTTCAGTCAGTCTTGACTCCTTATAATTGCCTGGATGAATCCCTGCAGTTTTCTTGGCAAGATTTTCAGAAGTACTTGCCATTACCTATCTTCCTAGGGCTAAGAGAGAATAACTGGCCCAGAGTCACCCAGCTGGCTTCATGCCTAAGGCAGGACTACAACTTAGTTCCCTGGTTTCTTTTCCAGTGCCTTTGACCACTATACCTAACTGGGTCTCTTAATGAATTGATTTATTTATTAAATTAATATAGCTACCCATCTTGCTACTGTGACTGGACGGTTTACAAACTTAAAAATCCAGAAAACAATACAAAATCAACCAAAAAATAACTGCAAATATCATTAAAAACATTAAAAACTATAAAACTATTAAAAACATAAAAACAATCAGTGGGACAGCACCATTCATTTTCCTAAAAGTACAACCACTTAGCAGGCTCTCCACTATCACCGGATCCCCAGGTCAGATGACAAAGCCATGTTTTCAGGCTGTTTTGGAAGGCCAACAAGGTTGGGGCCAATCTCGCCTCAGGGGGATGATGCTCCAAAGGGTGGGTGCCACAGCAGAAAAGGCTCTCTTCCTGAGTCCCATCAGCTTACATTCCTTCATAGACTGGACCCCAATGTGCCCTTTCTGCCAGATCGGATGGGACTGGTAGATGGGATTGGGGTGAGGTGGCCCTTCAAATACCCCGACCCCATGCCATGTAGGGCTTTATAGGTCATTTCCAGCACCTTGAATTCAACCTGGGGGCAAACTGGTAGCCAGTGTAGCTTGTAGAGCAGAGGTGTACTATGCACTGATCTAGGTATGCACATAACTGCCCACGCTGCTGCATTTTGCACTAGTTGAAGCTTCTGGATGCTCTTCAAAGGTAGCCCCTTGTAGAGCTCATTACAGTAATCCATCCATCCATAAATTATGGGATACAAATATAAGAAATACATTTCAAAAATCAAAAGTAGTATTGTCAACTACCTGGGTATCTAGATTTCCAAATCAGATACACAAAAAGCAGTACACTTAGAACAATTTTGAATTTATGTTTTTCAGGAATGATTTTAGCAATATAAAGGGAATAGATCTGTCTCAAATTACTTGCTGGCTTCAATGCTCTGTGCTATTCTGACTCCTTTTAGGGAAAAAAAGGTAACAGCTTAGTCTCTGTGTGCTTAGCTTTGAATAATAAAAGCAAACTATCTTTCTCCTAGGCAAATTCAAATGCAGATTAAGAAGAGTACAAGTATAATAGTATCCACTTTGTTGTTTTACAGTTTTGCTAATGTTTTTACCTTGAAGGGAAAACTTTTTGATTTGAGCTAAATCACTTTGGAGGAAAAAAAAAAACCCTATTGATGCTATTCCTTTAAAAATGATAAGTGTTTATGCTGTAAGGGAAATTGCTCCCAGGATTAGACTGTATTGTAAAACATGCTAACAAGGGTCAGGATTATATACCAACTATGACAATTAAAAAAAAAAAAACCTGATGGTTTTCCTTCCATTTTTCTTTCACTGTTCTTTTTCTATCCTCAACCTTGAATGCTTTCTCCATCAGTTTCCAATAGCACCATCTTTAAAATAAGAAAAGAGTAGAAGAATATACTGTACAGTTAATTAATATAATCCAAGTAACTGAGTTGTTTTACAGAGCAAGAAACAAAATAATGTGTTTTAAATTATTACTAATAAAATTGGAATCTAATAGAAGACAGTATATGAAGCTCAGGGTTGAACTATGGAGCCCTTGGTGCTTTCTGAGCTTGGTTGCTTGATTGCAGATGTTTAATTACCCAACTAGGCAACATCATCAGTGTTAGTGAGTGTGGGGTTTGCTCTCTGTTTATATACAGTAGCTTGCCCTGTCAGTGTTGGTGGGGGTATGGTTTTCTCCTTGGTAGTTCCTTGATTAGAGTATTGTTTTCTGCCTGATTGTTTGTCTCCTTGGTAGTTCCTTGATTAGAGTATTGTTTTCTGCTTGATTATTTGTCTGGTGTTAATCCCTGCTTCAAATTCAAATTTAATAAATCCATTATAATGAATAAACTTTGGGAATATTGTTTCCTAAAGCTTTAGTTCATTGTGTAAACTTTTGATGGAAAATTATAGGCTGAATTAAATGACAGTATAGCTATTGTTATTCATCTTGCTTCTCAAACAATAAAATGTTTCAGCAGCAATGGATTCCCTCTTTGTACAACAATGCACTGAAAACCTATACTGTAGTGGCTACTATGTTTGCTTAAAAACTAACAGTAAGGTATAGCTGAGACAAACATTCATTTGACAAACAGCATAGTTGCATCAGATCTCCCAGAGAGACCAATTGCCTCTCAGGGGTATTTCATTTCAACCATCTTAGAGCTTCATCTTATGCTTTCTTAATTCAAACTGCTAAGTAACTCCACAAAATGTGAAGTTCTTCAGGTTGGACAAGATTATTTTCTTCTACAGATAGAATTGTCTTGAACAGTTAATTGAAGTATTTTCCAGGGCACATAAAATAGCTGCTCTGAGTCAAGGACTTCTCTGTAAATTTATGAAGGTAAGTATTACAACCATTCTAGGAAACACAAGAGAACCTCACAACAAAATTGTTACCACAAATTTTTTGGCAGTTAATCTATGTACATATGCATTAACTTGATATGTATGTATGAAGAATATCTTCTGTCCTCCATAATTCCACAGTGATTCCTCTCTTCAGAGTATTTGTCCAAATATTCTGTTCTAAGGTTAATTGACTCTACCTATTTAGAGAGGAAGTTTGGTTCTAAAAAGGTACCAAATGCCTCTCAGGAAATGTGATGGCACATTTATAGGACCCCTCCCTAACATGTGAAGGCCTCCTGGCTCTTAACACTGCTAGCAGAAGCATGGGCAATCCAGCCATTCTACAACTGTTTGGAAATAGATAGGCCTCGCAAATTGTGTGAAATGTTGGCATGGCTCAGTTTTAGTTTAGTGTGTTGTGTTAAGGATGACTTTTTTTTCAGGTATTTAGGTATGAAGTTCATGAATAATCATGAGTCAATTACTATGGCAAAGGTCCTACAATATGCTGAACCAAAGTATTGTTTGTCTGTTCATGGTTTAATATATTTTGTGATCTCAGATTTTTATTCTACAAACCATGGTGAAACAAACCAAGGCTTAATACTATATTTGAACATGGCCATTTTTTAAACCAGACATACTCTTAAATTTTTGTCAAGATAAAATGGGCAGGCACATCGAGACCATGTTTGGGTGCTAATCCAAGTTTAGCATTAACCAAGTTTAAGAGATTCACCAACTGAATGCCCCTAGGTGACAAAGCAAACTATAGCAGTCCTCAGTCTGGGGGTTCTTCTAGACTCACAACTCCTGCTCGAGCAGCAGGTGGCAGTCATGGCTAGGAGGGCCTTTGTACAGCTTTGTGTTGTGAACCAGTTGTGCCCTTTCCTGGACCATGAGGCTCTACTCAGTTACTCATCCCCTGATCACCTCCAGAGTGGATTACTGTAATACACTCTACATGAAGCTGCCCTTGAAGAGCAACCAGAAACTAAAGCTGGTGCAGAGTGCAGCTGCGCAGATAGTTATGTGTGCCCTTGGATGGCAATATGTTACAACTCTGCTGCACAAGCTGTATTGGCTACCAGTTTGCTTCCGGGTGCAACTCAAGGTGCTGGTTTTGACCTTTAAAGACATACATGGTATGGGACCAGGTTATTTGAGGGACCACCTCTTCCCAATTACATCTACCTGTCCCATCAGGTCCAGCAGGAGGGTTGCAGCTCCCATCTGCTGAGGAGTTCCATCTGTTGGGACCCAGAAGATGTGCCTTTTCCACTGTGGCTCTCACTCTTTGGAACATCATTCCCCCCAAGATGAGGTTAGCCCTATCCCTGTTAGCCTTCCAGAAAGCCTTTAAAACTGGGTTTTTCCAGCAATCTTGGGGATCCCATGGGGAGCTGTGAGGTGGTTGTATTATGTTAGGTGATTGTTTTTCTTCCAAAATCTTGTTTTTTTAAATGTTTCTTATGTTTTAAGTGTTTTAATGATCATTACATTGTTTTGTTATTGTGGTTGTACACTCCCCAGAGTCACATGCTGTGAGATGGGCAGCTATATAAATTTGCTAAATAAATAGCTTGCTCTAATTTGACAATCTTTCTTTTCAACCAGTATCATAGAAACCTGAGAGATGTCTGGCAAGCTAACTGTTCCAAAATAAATTAAGCATTTGTTTGTTCTAAAATAAATTAAAAATTAAAACCTGCAATTTTTCAAATTGGATTGTAACCATTGTGCAGAAGTAGTAGAAAGCTGAGTTTCCCCCTATATTCTTACAGTTCCCATTTTACATTCCATTCCTCCAGGAATAGGCCAGGAATAGTAGACACACTTCAGTCCTCAGTTTTGGTGGTGGTCTTTTTTTCTATGACATTGACCTAAGAGATTAAAATAGCTTCCTTTTAAAGCTAGCGTGTCATATAAACTCAGATCTTAAGTCATCTGGTTAAGATGAAGCAACTTAACCATCACTTTAACTTAAGATTTGCTGTTGGTTAACTCACCTAAACCCTGACCCTCCATACTGTTTGGTCCTGAGAAGAAGAAACACTTTGAAGTTAACAGTCTCTTCTGACCTCCAGACACAGGTACTACAGGAAGCTTAGTGAGCACAAAACGGGTTGCTCCATTTGCAGTCACTTTTCCTTGTTTCTTTTTTAAACCTCTCCCTGCCCTAGATGGGTGAGTGAAATGGGTATACAAAGTACTGGTTCTGTGGTGGTTCTTTGGCTGGGCCACTATGGATTTTTATTATTTTTATTTATTTTGATGCGACTTGGTCAAGACACTGCTCGCTAGGAAACTAGGGCTGCTTTCAGTAATCATATACAGCAGCAGATTATTTTGTGTTTTTGTGGAGACAGTGTAGGACCAGAAGAGTTAACTGCAGATCGTTCCATCTGGGGTTTTGCAACATGATATCTTGAAAAGAAATAATTTATTATGGCATATGGACTCAATGACCCAAATTCACTTAAACATATTTATATCCCGTCGTATTCAAACGACACTTGGCAAGACTGCTGTCTGGAGTTGGCAGTATATATATATATTCTAATAAAATTCGCAACATAAATCCAAGGTTTATTTCTGATTTTGATACTAACTTTTTAGTAACCATGCATAGCACTAGAGTACTTAGTACTGCGGAGACAACACACACATCTATTTTCCTCCCCATCCATTATTAGTGTCAACTCGTTAACGGCAAGTATAATTTCTTAAAGCGGCAAAGAGAGCGGGAGCGAACTGCTCGCAACCTACACCTTTAGCGCATGCTCTGTTTAGTCTATTGAAGCAAACAGAGCGTGGGCGAATAATTCTCCCGTTTGGAACGCGTTACATCACAATTTCACATTCTTCCAATGGACCGGAAGACGAAACGAAGCCGCTGAGCGAGCGACTAGTTGTTCTCTAACCGGAAATAGCCGTTGTAAAGTCTCTCCGAAGCTAGTATGGATGTCCCGGCTTTCCCGTTACTCTCTGGGTCCTAAAGCCGCCTGGACAAAGTCAGGTGCCCTGCGGATTGTGGACTGCTCATACCGGATAGCTCGGTGATCTCATGATTGCTGCTTTCAAATACAGGCGCGGCAGAGAGGTATGAAGATGGGAGGGCGGCAGGTTTGGATCGTGGCGCTACAGAATAATGGTGGGAGGGCAGAGTTAGCAGGGAAATAGTTGGAATACAGGAGGAGGAGGAGGAGGAGGAGGAGGAATGCTTTGCTCGGGCTGGAGGGTAGAGACAGGCTGAAGATGTTTTGCAGAGTTCCGTCGGTCAACCCGGGTTGACTAGGGAGGTGTGCAGCAGGGATTACCGCAGCGGTAAAGCAGGCAAATTCTTCAACGGTTGTTGTCTTCGCAAGGAGGAATACTCGTTTTACAGGAAGCAGGATGAAAGCAATGCAAATTCACTTGGTAAGAGTCTTTGCTAGCCCTGAGACGGTATAATGAGAAAACTGCCACTTGTTGAGCTCTTTGCAGTTATGACAAAGCTCAGCTCGTGTCCTAGGTGCGTGGAAGTTATCTCAAGCGTTGTCCTATGTAAACCTGCTCTATATATATCAGTGTTGTCCAAACTTGGCCACTTTAAGATGAGTGGACTTCAACTCCCAGAATTCCCCAGCCAGCATGGCTGGCTGGGGAATTCTGGGAGTTGAAGTCCACTCATCTTAAAGTGGCCAAGTTTGGACAACACTGATATAAACGATGGAAACTTGACAGCGTACAAATGACGCCTCTTGCCCACCAAGTCTCGCATTTCTCTTGCCAATGTGCTTTTCTGGTAGATCATATAAAAATCTTATTCCATACCAATAGACTTAAGATTGTTCAGATTTGTTTCAACCATTTTTAAAATTTATTTAAACAGTTAAATAAGGTCTGTTACGAGGCTACTTGAGCAGAAGAATGAAGCCGAGAGCAGCTTGATGGCAAAAAGAAGTGATGTGATTCTTTAACTGCATATGATTTTGTCATCTGTCTGTGTAGCAACACTAGGGAGAGGGGCTGTATTCAGAATTCCCCCCTGTCAGCCCTTTGAGGTAGGCTGGGTTAGGAAACAGACACTGCAAAGATCCCAGGAATGCTACTTTATTGTTGCACTGTATAATAACTGAAACTTGAAAGCCTGACAGATTCCCTCTCCCACCTCTTAATACCAAAGAGAATCAAGGTGGAGCAGTCTTGAGTTTCTTTCTCATTCCCTTTCAGGGGTAAGTTGGTATATATGTAACAGCTGTTGATATACCTTCTTCAAGACCAACTTGTACTCCTCTATTCACACACCTTATACCAGGGTTTCCCAAACTGTGAGTTGTACCTCCCTTGGGGACGTCCAGAGAGAATCCAGGGGAGGTGTGAAGAATTTCTTTAGTTCTACGTTATAATAAATCCACTTTTCCCAAAGTTTCATTGTATTGTTTTCATTGTTCATTTGTGTTCATTTTGGTATTTGGATTTTGGGGGAGTTGTGTACATTAAGATTACACTAAAGGGAGTTGTTATGGCAAAAAGGTTAGGAACCCTGCCTTATACTGACAAGAGTCAGACTTTGCATATCATCCAGAAGGCTTTTATCTGGATATAGTTTTGCTCTGTGTTTGAGTAGATTATTGTAGCAATAAGGAAAGCCAACTATATGTCTTGCCACAAATTCTAGATAGTTAACAAAGAACTAGAGCTGGCTTCGCTGTAGTTAATTACTTATTTGGGTAAAACATAATGAGTTGGTTTGGTGGATTTGCTTTCCTCCAAAAAAAGAGAACATAACTGTGTTTTTGCTGATTCATCTGCTAAACAATCTAAAGGTATTCATCACTGAATCCCAGTTCTCTACAAAAAAAATTTGGACGTACACTGGGCCAATGTACCCTAAATTGGAGTCCTCTAGATATACTGGCCTTCTCAAAATCTCCAACCAGAAGGCTGGCTGGGGATAATGAGAGCTATATATCTGGAAGACATGAAAAGTAGGGAAAGGCTGTTTTAGGCATTCATTTTTAATGAGTGGATTGGGAACTGCTTAGTTGAAGGTGAGTGCCAGTTGTGCTTCCACCATCAATTTCTTTTGTTGCTTTGTTGAAACTGAACAATGGGGGTAGTATATTTATTTTATTTCCTAAATTTATATCCCAAATTTTCTTCAGGACTGAAATGGACCATTGAAATGTCCATTTTATTCCTACAACAATGACCTTGTGGTAGGTAGGGCTGAGTGGATGATCTGCAGTTATCCAGTGAGTTCCTGTTACTAAAGATGGTCTCCCCAGTCTTCATCCAACATTTTAACTGCTGCAACCAGATTGGCCGATTTATTGATTGTAGTGGCAGATTGAGAAGTGAGTGGGCATTGAGGGAAAACACAGCCTGCTAAAAAGATACTTCTAAATGCATCCCGAATAGCCTTTATTTTTGTGTATCTGACAAGACTTATGCTTTTTTCTTAAGCCATTACAGTCTATTTTTGTAACATGCAGATGGGTGGAGGTGGGAAAAATAAAGTTAATAAAGTTAAAGTTGGTTTTGTGACTCTTTGGATTATCGCTATTGGCTTCAGTAAATATTGTGCAATGATAACTGAATATTTTAATAATAAAGAATTCTACAATTTGTGATTAAATCCAAATAAATACATTATTACAAAAATAATGTGACTGAGATGTTTATTTAAATGTGTGTATTATAGGTTTTAACGTGACTTCAAGAAGTGGGAGAACAAGTGATGTTTGAAATCTTGTGGTGCAAACAATATTACATATGAAAATAGCATTAATCATTCATAGAACATAAAGCAGAAAATTAGTTGTAATGGATTCTCAAGTGAATTACCCAGGCTCCGAAATGAAACAGTGAGTTTAATTCATTTAATTAACAAAAATACAGTTATGCGAATTTCTGTTCTCTGAGTAGTAGTCTTGACTATGAGAATTTCTGCCATTTGCTAGTTCTGAAAATTATGCGTATGGAATTTCTATTAGAATGTTTATTGCAGAAAATATATATTTGGAAAAAAATTAGCACCAGATGACAATGTAGAATTTACACATAATGCTGTTAATGCTTAATAATTTTAGATTTCGCAGTTTGCAGTAGTGTTATAATAGTCTTGTGCTTACCAAATAATTAACCCATCCAATAGTGCTGGTATCTTAGTGAAAGTTCAGCTTTCTGTAGGATTATGTTAGTTTACTGTTGTTGCTTTTTAAAATAACTTTCCACACCCCCATCACTAAATCATTAGCAGGTTTAGATTTTGGCTGGAAATACCAAATATAGGATAGCTATAAATGTATCTAAGACAACATCCCTTGATAAAACCTTCCTGCAATTTCTTTAAGAATAGTAAAATATAGTTCACAACATATATGTATAAACCTGTAATATTTGCATGTTAGACTGTGACCTTTGTAAGGAATATAATACTGTATTTGTGGAAGAGGGGTATCCAGTTATTTGGTGCTAGCAGATTTTAATGGTTCTTCAATCCAGTTTTGCTAATTAACAAAACATCACTGACCAGAGCAAAAAGACTACTCATTTTCAAAATTCTGTATTTTTCTCATATACTTGCAAAATACAATGGCAATTATTAGTGTTACAAAAAATGATAAAATTGCAGCTTCCATTTGTTGTTTCCATTTTCTTTTCAAGATGTGATTTTTCACGAAAAGCTTTTTTAAAGTTTGTACATTGCCTGCTGAAAATTATGTGTTTTTTAAAGGGGGCAGCTGGCTTTTCCTCTTGTTTCTCCAAGTTTATATTTTTCTTTTCCTGTTTACTATCATTTTTATGTCGTTATCTGTATCACTGTTTTTCTCTCTAAATTGTTCTGTCAGTCACTTCCTATGTTATATGAAAAGTGGATGCAATATTTTAAAAAGTTGCATAATTTTCTATATGCCATATATTATTTAAAACAAAATGGTATTTTATCACTCTTCCTCAGCTTCCTCAATGCAAGAAAAAAAAAACCTTTGTTGTTTCATGTGGGGTGGTTGCCATAGTTACCTCAGTAACATAGGTATGATCTAGCTGCAGTTTTGTTTCATGAACCTCTCCCTTTTATTTGAGAAGCTGAATGAGGTTTGTGAGTTAAGAATTATATGCATCTTCCAGAAAGTTTATATTTTTGGTGCTTAAAAAGATAACATTAAGGGAGTTGTGTGCATACATTTTCTAGTAATAATGATTTAATAGTAATTAGAGTTGAGGCTATGTTCAATGGGGTAAAGTTGTTTTCCCTTGACATCTGGGAAACCAGTCAATATCTCTGTCTGTTTCTCATTAACTGAAAATATGGCAGCTGTGACTGGCCAGATGCAAAACACCTATACCTTGAACGTTATGCCCAGGAAGAAATTTATTCTGTTGTAGCTATCATGATAAGCCATCCCTCCTGGACTTTCTCCTTCTATAAAATTATTAAAGGTGAATTATTAATGATCAATGCTGCCATATTTTTCTAAGTAGAAATGGAAAATGCTGGCTGAACAAAATAAACATTACTTTTAATTTTATTCTGTCAAGAGGGAGAAAGAAACAGATGCAAGATTTGAAAGAGATTGACTTTTATCATGGGTGGCATCACTTGTATTTAATTAATTTCTACCCTGCCTTCATTTTCAGGGTAACTCACAACCGTTTAAAAATACAACATACAAAGCAGAACTTTTAAATCAGTACAATTACAATTAAATATAAAAAGTTGATAATCTTTGAAATGTCCTTCAGTGATCTATAGACGTTATAGATGTAGGTAGCTTCAGATCTGGGAGCAATGCAGTTCCATTAATAGCCAGCTCCAGAGTATATTACCTTGGAAACAAATCTTATAAATGTAATGGGATTTAGTTCTGAGTAAGAAATTTAACCTTGCTGCCTTGATTATTTGAAAATTCAGAGCTGGTATGACTGAGACCATTGGTAGTGAAAAGTCCTTGCATTTTATAGCAGACACTCGGGAAAGACATTTCTCCACAATCGCAGTGAGGCTGATGTGGAAACAAAGGAAGATCTGAGAAGAAAACTCCATCAAGCCAAGAAAGAGAAACTTGACATTACTGCTAAACACAATGCAGAGGTAACAAGTTCATCCATATGTGCAGCATTCTTATGCAAAGCCCTCATCCTGTTGAACTACAGCCTTCTCCAATTTGGCACTCTTCTGATGTGTCTGTGAAGGACTACATCAGCCTTCCTCAATGCTCCTAGTGAAGGGGTTTAGCATTAGCCTTGTGCACCATTGGACCCTGATTTGGAAGAACTGCTCTAAATCTTATACAAGCCCAGCGTCTTTCTGGTATTAAAGTTACTGCGTCTCTTAAAGCAGCTGCAGCATTTTTCTTTTCTTGCAGGCTCACATGAAAGCCTAAAAAAAGAGGGAGTTGCTTTAATGAATAGCAGAAGTGCTGTGCTTGAATGAGATCCAAATGACTTCTAAATCACAGTCAGAAACAACCTTATTTAAGATTCTTCTCAAATGTTTCTCTTTTTCTTGGATTTTTTCCATCTTGCTCTGTTTTCAGAATGAGAAGCAAGAGGACGGCTATAGTTCTCATGGAAATAAAACTTTATTTTTTAAAAATGGTTTAATAATGACAGGTTGTAGGGATTAAGAACCCAATAATTTACTTTAGTGGTGTGTTCTGGGTTAGATGTGCTTAATAAGACTTCTGTCATTTCTTTTCTTTTTTTTAATTGTTGATACATGATCTACTTTTCAAGTTGGAGTCCCCTTCAGAAATTAGTTTCTAACATGGCATGGGAACTGGGTTTTTTTCATTTTATTTTATTATAGTGTTATGAGACATACATAATACATTATATTATTTTGATACAGTGGTATTTATACAGTGTCGACTAGAGATGATTAACACTCTTAACATTTAGATGACTTAAGACTATTAAAAAAGAAAAAGTATTATATACTGGTGTAGGCTTTCATGGCTGGTATCTGTTGGGCAGTGTTGGGCTTCAGGGTTTAGTGACCTGGTCTAGCAAACCGATTTTCTTGACTACTTTGCCCCTGCAAATGCCAGCCACAGTTGCTGATGAAACATCAGGAAATCTGTTTTCTAGACCACGATCACTAAACCTTGAAGCCCAATGCTGCCCAAAAGGTATTATATCAGTATTAACTATTATTTAAGATGTTGACATTAATAAACATACGATTATTTAGCTTTTACATCCAAAGCTGAATGTAAGGGGACTGTTATTTAAGAAATACAAGTCAAAAGTTCCCTAGGCTCATGGAACTAATTGTGTACTCAATGAGATTCTTGCTGTAGTTTCCATCCTGCTTGTAATATAATTCCTGTTGGATGTTGAATTCCTGGAGGTAATGCATTTGTCTTGAATGGATGAGCAGCCTGGAGGCTGCATGACGCTTCCAGCTCATTGAGATTGTTCTGTGGAAATTCAGCAGCAAAATGGCTACATTTCGATTTCTGCCTATTTTCAAGGCTTTGGGATAGTTTTAAAGATAGAAATGGAAGCTGTTTGCCTCCATGAGATCTTCTATTTCTACCTTTAATCTTTCCCGTGTAAAAAGAAAAAGAAAAAATAGCTTGAAATATTGCAGCTACCTACCTTCTGTTAACTTCACAAATGTGACTGGATAGTCTCCTGTAGTCCTTACAAAGTTGGGGTGCTGAGTTGTACCCCCAACTTTTCAAAAGTGGAAAACTTTGAAAGAAAGCAATGGGGTGAGTGATTTTCAGTGTTATTTCATCCTTAATTGTGTTGCAGGCTTGTAAGTGCAGGTAATTTTCACTTAGCGACCACAATTGGGACCAGCAACTCCATCACTAAATGATGCAGTCATTAAGTGAAACATCACATGACTCCACCCAACTTCTGCTGTGGTTGTTAAGTGTGATGTCATGTGACTGTAACTTACAATTTACTGATGACTTCCCATTGACTTTGCTTGTTGGAAGCCGGCCGTGAAGGTTGCAAATGGTGATCACGTGACTGCAGGGCACTTTGACCATCGTAAATTAAAGGACTGGTGGTAAATCTATGTTTTCAGTGCCATAAGTTTGAATGGTCGCTAAACAGGGCAGTCATTAACCAAGGACTACCTGTATAAAGTGATTTAGAGCAGAAAATGAAAATAATAAAAAGTCCTGAAGGAGGGCAAAGCCTATCTTCTATTGCATATGAGCTAAGTTTTGTTAATTTAACAATGAAGTAAGTACTTCAACAGTGAATGCATGAAAGGTTTGACACTTTAAATCAGCTGTGATAACAAAGCAGCATTCAGATGAAATGAGCATTTGAGATAGAAAAGTTACTGACGTTGTGGACTGAAGACCAAATTTAATGCTACATGCACCTTAGCTCAATTGTGATTCTAACTAAGGCTAGACATCTTTTTGAAAAAAGAGAGGAGAAGTATGGTGAACGTAATGCAAAGTTTGTGGTAATTTAATAGACTTAGGCAGTGTTCTAATTTTCATAATGTGAAAGTGAGTGGTGAAGTTGCTAGTAGTAATATAAAGGCAGGAAGGTCTGCATCCTGATGTTGAAAGAAATTATCAATGAAATTGGTGATAGAGCACAGCAAATCCATAGCTTTGATCGGAAAGAATTGTTCTGGAAGAGAATGCCAGAAAGAATATACATTTCCAAAGAGGAAAAGACAATGCAAGCTTTTAAGGCTGTGAAAGATAAACACATGCTTTTGTTCTGAGCTATTGTAGCAGGAGATAACAAATTACAATTGTTTAACATTGGAAAATCCTTGTGCTTTAAAGGTATGTATTACTGTTAAATTCAAAAGCTTGGAGCAATACAGCTCTTTTTTAGACTGGATTCATCCATTATTTTATTCCTGAGGTGGAAAAATACTGTAGAAAGGAGGACATACAATTCAAGATTTTGTTTGGTCAAGAACATCATCATCATCATTCATTCTGCAACTGAGACAATCATGATCAAAATACTAAGCTTGTGTTTCTTCTATTAAATATGATATCACTCATCTAGATCATGGATCAGAGCTCATTGCAAATTTTCCTATTGTCTGCCTGCAACATTTGCTCAGGCATTAGATGCAACAGAGAGAAGGACTGGTGTCATATAACATAATTTCTGGGAATAGCATAATGCCAAGTCATCAGAAACATTGCTAAGGCCTGGGCAGAGTTTTCCCAAACCTGTTTGAATGGAATATGGAGAAAAAATTGCCCTCAATTGGTACATGGTTTTCAAGATTTTTGAGAGACAAAACATAGAAAGATATGACAAATAAAATTATGAAGCTTGCTTAGCGGCTTGAACTGGAGGTTGATGCCAAAAATCTTAAAGTCTCATGGAGCTGAATTATCAAATGAAGATCTGATGGTGTTAGAAGCAGCAAATGTAGTAGACAGCGATTGCAGCTAAGGCTCAAGATGAACCAGTTGAAGAGCTACACCATCGTCAAAGAGATGGCAGCTGTATTCGAGGAGAGTGCATCACCAATGACACCATTTGAGAAAAAGATGGCCCCCAATGGTACATGATTCTTGAAAGTGAACAGAGGGACTAACAATATTCTGGTATATAGAGATATATGAAGAGAGGGAAAAGGCCACTATCCCAGTCAAGGAAGGTTGAACAACATGCATATGTCAGCTAATCAGCTCCCTTTGTAACTTTGCCATTCATGATGTCAAACCCAATATTGTAATGCTTGTCTTCTCCTTCCTTATCTAACAAAGGTCCTTCACCTTTCACCATGGAAATGCCATCTTCGGGTATTATGCATGTACTGTATATTGGTTTTGGGGTCACTTGGTCCAATTATAACTTCACACAAAAACTGGATTATGCAGGGTTTTCTTGAACAGAATGGTTGTATTGGATTTTTAATGTTGTATAGTAAATATATTAACTGTCAAGTATGATGAGATTAGGTAATTGCTAATAGTATTAAGGCATTTGACAATAACCTTTCAACCTAATTTGTTTCAAGGCATCTAACTGTAAATAATTTTGAAATTTTGCATTACATAAGATCGGCATTCAAAAATATTTATGATCAAAGTTATCTGTAATTTTTTTTAAAAAAACATTCCGCTTATAGCTATCAAACTATGAAAGCCAGATTGCAAAACTGCGAGCCGAAGTTGAGAAAGGTGAAGCCATCCGACAAAGCCTGGAGTACGAATTAGCTGTAGCAAGGAAAGAAGTTGGTATAGAACGGTATTCATCAGAAGAAAAAATGGGTGGAGCAAACAAACAAATAGAACAGCTGGAAGGTAAAATTCAGAATATTTACAATAAATAATGAACAGCTTTGTGAACATTTCCTGTGTGAACATAAACCAGTAACAGTGTTTTCCTGCTGGCAAAGTTTGGCCCCTGCCCAGTGGAGGTTACAGTCTTTTTTTTGTTTTTTCGTTTTTGTCCATGAAACTAAAAATCCTATGTGTGAATGGTGTGGTATACTCAGGAAGTATATATATTCCTTTTTTATTTTAATTGTCTGTTGTACAGGTAGGTCTCGATTAGTGCTAATAATGAATCCTGCGAAATGGTTGCATTATTCGAATTTGTACTATTTGAAGTGATATTGGGTAATTGGTTCCAGCTCGATGGAAATAGGCAATAAAGATTTTTAAACATACATTTTTATACGTTTATTAATGAAATGTAACAGTACAAGATTAAAAGAACATACTTACAACTTAAATTTATTTTTAACAAAGTCAGAGTAGTTATAGAAGGCAAAATAAAATAAAAATGAAAAAAATTCTAAGTATTCCTAACTATCTTCTAGATAGATAGATCTGATAAATATTTAAAATAAAGAAATCAAGTGAATAAAGGACAAGTGGAGGATAAACCCATATCCAAAGCATACCTGCTATCTTCTGTATTCTGTTGTAGCTCTTCAAAATGAGCCTCTTCTCTTTTGAGCTTTCCTCAAATGGAATCTTCTTTTCTCCATTTTGCACAAACAACGATTAGTGTCTAAAACCCCAAAGGCAGCTGCACATGTGCAAGCCTCAACTGTGTGCACGCTAGCCTCGCATTAACTGAATTTTGGCTTGGATTAAACAAGACCTGGTATCAATTTATAATTTGCACTAAATCGAATATCGCACTATTTGAACTTGCACTTAGCACGACCTACCTGTATTTCATTCCTATTGCATGCTTTGAAATCTGAGACAGTAGACAGTTGATTGTGTTCCTATGTGCAGATGATGCAGCCATTCTGTCTCTCGCTCAGGTCGGTCTCAGAAGACGTCTGCAGGCCTTTGCAGATTATTTTTCAAGTATTTTTAATAAGCTTAACTAATATGGCCTATAGTTTTGTGGAGAAAGGATAGTACTTGGTTTCTTTGAAACCAGGTTGGACTTTGTTTCTGTTCGCTCTGCATTATGCATACTCTGGTGATAGACTTTTTGTGTGTGTGATTAGGTGACTAACTCAGTAAAGTCATCTATCCTCTCATTCCTTGATTTGGACAAATGTATCCTCATGCTTGAACAGTGGATGATCAAAGAACAGCCTAAGAGAATTGGAGATCCAAATATATTTTCATCTTGTCCAAGCTTTCATACTTTTCCATGGTTTTAAATAAGGGTTTACTGTGGTTTTATTAACCTACTACCCAAATAAATTGTATTGCTCTGAATGATGTATCGTCAAAACTAATTCACTCTGTATCCTTTGTACATTTTTAAATTTTCTAACTCTATGAATTGTCTTGATTGCAATGTGTTAAAATGTCTTAAACCTACCTTTCACTTAGGTTTACACTGAACAACTTGTCTAAATCTAAGGAGTTTTTTATAATCATGAATAAATGACAATATTGTTCTATATAGTCCACTTAATCATTAGAAGGCACTGATATTGGGAGTATCTGAAAAAGGAAGAACATATTAGGATGAATAATTGTTTTTAAACATTGCTGTTCTTCCTAATAATGATAAATAATATTGTTGCCATGATTTCATTCCTCCATAATTTTACGTAATACAAGTTCATGATTATATTTTTAATTGTTGCCAATCCTTTGTTCTAATTATTCCTGTATATTTAAATCTACCAGGTCTAATATGAATTATGTAATTCCTGTTATGCTCTATCTGTTATTGACATAACAGTTGTTCAAGATTTACTTACCACTTAATAGAATTTATCCAACCTTCAATTGGAATATATCTCCATCTTAAGAAAGATAAGCCTATCGCATGCAAACAAATACAAGTCGTCCTTGGGTTATGATCACTCATTCCGTGACCGTTCAAAGTTACAATGGCACTGAATGAGTGGTACTTATTCAAAATTCTGGCCGTCACAGCACCTCTGCAGTCAAGTGATCGCAATTTGGGCCATTGGCAACAGCTCACACGAAGGTTGCAGCAACCTGCAGTCATGTGGTCGCCATTTCCGACCTTCCCTGCCGGCTTCCCACAAGCAAAGTCAATGGGGAACCAGCAGATCACAAGTCACCCCAGTAAGTTGCTCCCTCTGCTTTTTCTCTTGAGGAGCCCCACTATAGAGTATGAGATCCCAGGGATGTCGTACTCCGTAGCACCCCTCAACCTGCCTGCATTCCATAGCGTGTGCCCACCCACAGCACCCCCCCACCTGCCTGCAGTTCCCACTGGCCTGCCTGCAGCGCCTGCAACCCCCCCTGCACTCCAAACCACCTGCCCATGGCACCTGCACACTCCCCACACTCCTTGCCTGGGACTTCCGCCTCTTCCCGCTTAACGACCTGCATGGTCCTGGAGTTATGATAGCAACCAGGACTGCTGGGATTTCTTTCACTAAGTGATGCAGTTATGAGATGTCACACTTTATGATTGCATTGCTTAGTGACAGAAATTCCTGTCCCAATTGCTGTCACAACTCAAGGACTACCTGTAAAGTGCATGATCTGTTATCATCTTAAGACCCTGAACATTCTTATTGTTAATATTTTGTATTAATACCTCTATAAACAAAATAATTAAAAAAAGTAAAAGAGGGTATCTTTGCTTTGTGCCCATATTAATTTCTTAAAAAAGGAATATTTAATTGATGATTATTACCCCTGCTTCAGAAAAGATAACTGTTCAATCACATAATAAAACTGCATCCATATTTCAATAACAGTTTTTAAAGAACTTTTCTACTGTATTAAATGCTTTAAAAACATCTAAGAAAAACAAAACTATAGGTTTAAGGATTATCAGCAATCAAATTCATTTCTGTGTTTTGCATCTTTAAGTATTTCATTATATAATTGGCATAAAGAGGGAATTAATTATTTTGGGAACACATTATAATATTCAGGTCTGAATCTCTCCATTCCTGGGTCTTTCTTATTTTGTTACTGTCACTGATAGTTTGGTTAAGATAATTTTTATGTTCCTTAATTTCTCAAATGTAGAGTTTTAAAACCATTTGACACTTTTTTCATCTTCAGTTTCATTGATCCTAAAGATTAGAGTCTGTTTCTATAAAATGTAATAGGAAAAGAACCTGTGCTACTTTGATTCATATTTTAACTGCATTTGAGAATCACCTTGCATTTCTTCTTAACAGAAACCATCAGAGCTCTTCGGCAGAAGTTGAATGAGACAGAGAAATCATATCACATCAATAAGTGTCAGTGGGATGAAAAACAACGAAGACTTATCAATGAATTATCAGAAAAGGAGTTAATTATTAATACCTGTCACTCTAAATATGAATCACTTTTGAAGGAGAGGTTGGCACTAGATGATATTTTGAAGGTAAACATTTATTCAGTGGTGTCTTCAGTGAGGTCACGAAAGGCAAGATGATGGTCATGATTAGAGCCCCAGCTCTTTGAATGTGTGTCAACATAGCACATATGTACAAAGGGGCGGGGCTTTGATAACACAGTTGTGACTGCCATTTTTCTCTTTCTGACCCTCTCCTGTGGATATTGCAGTCTTTATTGAAGTTATATGTTTCAGAAGAATATAAATACATATTTTCTTGTTATTAGTACAGTATACTCTGTTTTTCAACAAAAAAGTTTATTGGGCTCAAAAAAATCTTGCAGCTTAAAAGATATGACAGAAACAGAAAAGGGATTGAGAGGGAAAAGGCAAACAGAAGGTTTAGGCACTTGCTCTTAATTGCAACATTCGTGAACTGAATTTATCTGAAAAGAAGGCCCTTTTTTGGCAAAGAGTTTACCTTTAAAGTGAGTTGGTCATTATATGTTTTATAAAAGATAGTGATAGATGCAGACGAGCTTTTGTCTTGCTTTTGGGGGGCTGTCTTAAATTCAGGGACATCTTCTTGGCTAAATATGGAAAGTCTTATTTTCAGGCACAGAAGAGGGAAGCAAACTCCATAAAGCTAAATGATTAAGTGGGAGACTGATTTTTTTCTTCACCATGACAGTGTTCCTTGAAGTGAAGGGAAAGCTTGATGGCTTTTGGCCAATGAAGAGACTAGACTGTAGTGCTCTTTTAAGTTCCATTCCTTGCTTCCTCCAAGATGTTTAAGATGGAGTGTGTAACCCCCTACTCTCATCAGAGTGTAGGCTGGTATTCTTTTGGGAGGGGATGTTTTTATCCAATATAGCCAGATGTTTAATGCAAATGTTTGCAGTCTGGTTTCATTAAAGAAAAAGTAATGATTTGTAGCTAAATTCAACAGGGTGACCTTGAGAGGCAGAAAGGGTAGAGGCTATCCACACATTAAAAATTAATCTGATCCACAAAGCAGAGATGGGCAATGTGTGCCCTTTCATACTGTTCTTGCTCTGCAGTTCCCATCAGCACTGCCTGTTCACTGTACAGGAAAGCCTTAATGGGAGTTGGAATTCAGTAGAATTTATAGTGACGTACATTGCTGTCCCTGCTGTAATTATTTGCCTAAAGCAGGATTTCAAACCTGGATCAGAGTTTAGAATTTTGGTTGCAAGCAGAATGGTTGGAACTGTGGTTTGTTCAGATACAACGGCAGTTTCTCCTGCTTATTAAAGAAAAATGCCTCATTTCTTTTCCCTTCAGTGCAGGGAAAAGGGGAAGATACGATTATATCTTAAATCCAAGTAGTTTCGACTATTGTATCTGAATAAAGGTAGAATCCATCTGGAAAAATACACTGAGTGCATAGTGAACTGTGAAGAAATAGTCTTGAGTAAATTGGTTTCCTCCCCTCCCTGGTAAGATTAGGAAATGAGAATAAAATGGATCTGTGACACAATGTTTGATAGTTTTAATTAATTTCAGTCTATCTATCTATCTATCTATCTATCTATCTATCTATCAATCAATCAATCGCCTATGATATTATTAAGTTAATTTTAAACTGTATCTATATCAAGGAGACTTTGGAATCCCAGAAGGAACAGAAGAATGTGATAGAGTCAGAGATCATGAAAGTGGCAGCAGAGGAGTTTAGGTCTCAGGCAGAGCTTTGGAAATCAGAAAGAAATGAACTCCAATTTTTGTTGCAGGTATCTTTTATTGTGTTAGGCAATGCTGCTAAACCAGTAGTCATGTCTGTATTATAAGCTAAAAATAGTATCTGATTAATTATTAAAATAATGGCAGTGCTATTATATTGCTCACATAAATTTTAGCCCTTTGGAAATTGAAAGCTGATGTCTCTTCTGACTTATAAGATGGTAGTCAATACTGTGAAGGCTTGACTATCTCTCCCCCTTAATTTTTTTTGAAGGATAGCCATCTTTTCCTACAGGCATCTGTCTATACCATCTTTCGCCAGAGATATCCTGGTCATAGTAATTCATGTACTAGTAAACTCAAAGTTAAATGATTGCAATGCACCATAGGTGGGAGTGTCTTTGGAGTTAGACCACAAGTTGCAGCTAGTGTGAAGTAGTTAAGGAGGCAGCCTACTGCAAAAATATTTTTGCAGTTCAGAAGGCCAGTATGCTGTACAGCAAGATTCAACACTCTTGTACTGAAATATAAAAGTCTATCCAGCAGAGCCTGGATATCTGATAGATCAGCTTCTTTATGTATTGACCTGGTAATAGCAGGGATGTCCTCTTCATGATGCTGTATCTCTAGAAATTTGCTTTACAGTCTCCTAAGAGAAAGTATTCTTGACTCTGGTAATGGAAATCTGTCCCTGCTCAGTTATGGTTGGTATCAAATTTTGTGCCAGCTGAAGACTTACTTGTACACCCAGGATGTTACATTTGTGTTATTGGTACTAATGATATTTTTTTTGTTCTGTAAAATGGTTTTAATCTAAAATAAATTATATAGTTTAACATATAAGTCTGATGTATTCAGATTGGTCAGCCTATAACTCCCCAAACTAACTACCAGCTATCACACCCTAGCCACACAAGTTGCAAACTTAAGAAATGTCATCCAATATATCTGAAGCGTTGGGAAAGGCTGATCTGTATGTTCAGCTCTTTTGCCTCCATATTTTTACTCTGATAGTTCCAGATCTGTTCCAAAATCCATCTTAGGTCAGTTTGCATTTAGAAAATAGAGTACAAACTTTCAACTACTCCAGAGTTCTTCATAAGGGCAGGATTTATAACAATGCCAATTCACAAGAAAAAGGAAAGTGGAGAGAAGAAAGTGAGCAATGTTCAAGTAGTGGTGTTTGTATTTATTTATAGTCTTAGATGGACTGTGAGGAAAACTTTATTAAATCAGTATGATTTTCACTATTTCCCCCTATTCCCCCTCTTCATTGTTTCCTATGGTGGAAATGTAAATGTTGGTAATCAGATTCCTCTGTATACTATGGTATGGAAGATGTGTAGTTAACTGAAAGTCTGATGAGATTTTTTTTCAAAGTAATTGACTGTTAAAAAGGTGTTAAGCAAAATCTCTTCTAATTTACAGAGAACAATGAAAACAATGGAATGGAAAGCCAATATACTGATATTCTTGCAAAAATTGTGTTTATTTGAAAATCAAATGTATTGTGAAATGATAGTGGCAAAAAAGGATTTAAAGAAGAGAAGATAAATAAAAATAAATAAATAAGATAAATAAAAGCTAGTAGCCAGTAGCATGGATAAAACTTAAAATGAGAAAATACCCTAGGAAATTATTAGTGAAGAGCTTTATATCCTTAGAATGTATTACATTCAAGTTATAAGGATATAAAGTTCTTCACTAACAGGTTGCAGAAGTGGGCAATGTGTTGCTGCTGAAATGTTGAATTATAGTTACAGCCTAGCATAGCCAAGTTGCAGTGTGCAAGGAGTTCTAATTCAGTAGCTTCTGAATAGCCATAGATTTCTTACTCTTGGATACTGATTAAAGTATCTATTAGTGTGTGTGTGTGTGTGTGTGTGTGTGTGTTCATAAATACATATCTAATCTTATTTGGGGTTATTGATTTGATCTGATTATGTTGGGTGTCAATTCTTAGCATCCACATAGATCAACCTCCTCTAGAACAATCTGTCTTCATCCTGGTCATTCAGGTCTACCAACATTGCATCTATTTCCACTGTAATAAAATATAGCCACCTGGCTACTGGGCATCCTCTCCTCTTTCTGTGTACATTTCTTAGCATTATTCATATTTTTAGGTAAATTTGGTGTGTGCTTGTTACTGTTTTTAATGATATGATTTTCCCTTCTGTTACCTGTGAGCAATCAAATTGCAGCTTTGAAATGGAAGATGTGGTCCCTTAAATAAGTCCTTTAAAACAGATGTAAGCTATGGCTTGGAAACTATTATTCAATTATTTTAGAAGTATCTGTGAAAATTGAATTGGAATTATTGTCTGTAACAAAGAGAAATGCAGCCATAAGCCTTTTGAAGAATTTTTAGCAGAGGGAAATGTACCAATGGGGCTTTTGAAGCATTCACGTTAAAGAATGTGAAGCATTCTGCTTTCTTTCTAAAAGAAGATTGGAGTTTCTGTAACAAATACAACAGCATCATCTTGTGGCTAATATAACAACATTGCATGGTATACTTTCAAGTTTACTTATAACAGAGGGATCTGTACTTAGACACATATAGCCCTGTTTGGATTTCATTGGAGTTGTGAGAATAAACTATTGAAATCAAACTCCTTTCACATGATGAGGCTGGATTGTGAGAAATAACTACATTTTATATACCTGCTCTGCTTTCAAATGCTATTCTAATATAACAGTGTCATATAATAGTCACATTTCAAGGATCATGACTTGCTTTAATAAGCTGAAATATCAATAAATCTTTTGGGAGCACAAGTAATCCATTCTTCTTTTTTTGCCTTTGCATAAGTAAAACACAGCTTATTTCATCCGAACTGGAAAGCTATGATTTAATGGCTTTAGAATGCTATGAACCTATTGTTTGCATAATACGTTGGTTTGTTAAAGCCGTAAATCATAGTTTTCTGATTTGGATGAAATTGGCTTGCTCCTGCATAAAGGGAACGGCAATGTATCATTTATACCTTGGCTTATTAAGCAGATATATGATCAGCTTTGCATGTGCTACCAAGCATATATTGTGATTGATTCTTCTCTTCCATTTCTTAATGTATCCGCAAATTTAATTTGGTAGTTATTACTTTAACCTATACTTCCATTCTTAATTGCTATTTCAGAAATTTAAGAAAATATGTTTTGTTACCTATCTGACTAGTGTCAGGGTACTTTGCTCTACAGGAGCTGTTTGTCACTCCCAGTTTAGATGAGCCTCAATATCTGGCCCTCCCATCTACAATTTTGATGACTTGACCTTTTAAGTGGCAGTATCTGCATCAATTTCATTGCTTAAAATCACCTCCCAGAACAGGCTCTGGTGCCACCTACTTTGCAAGTATGGCCTTTGACATGCAATCAAAACTTGGTGTACTGTAATCCTTGACTGATGGAAGTCCCATACATCTTTTTTACTGAAACTAACATAACATTGCAACAAAATAGAATATACTTTTTCTAAAAAAGGCTGCAGAACTAACCTTTGGTTTAAATGCAGTTAATAGTATCTGTATAAAAAGAAGTATTTGCTACACCCATTAATACAGTGTGAAGGCATCTTCTACGTGAGCTCAAGAGACTGTGGGTCATGGAATTAACTTCCTTCTACCCCATTTTAAATCCATCTGTTGTATACAGTATATTTTATTTTTATTTATACAATATAAAATCTACATATTTATTTATAGCATTTGTTTATGGACACATTCGCAATGGGCTTCTGGCAGTTTACTTCAGAAACCATCACTATGAAATCAACATACACTAAAGCATCCATAGTAAAAACTAATCAGTGCATTATTATTAATAAAATATGCCAGTAACCATTAAACAGCAGATATATTGTTCTAATTAAACCCCAAACGCTTGCTGGAAAAGCTCTGGCTCAGTTTGTTTCCAGAAAGCAACTGTTAAGTCCTGCATGGCAAGCAAACTAAGGAAAGAATCACTTGGATGTCTGGAAAAGTCTTTATTGCTAGTAGGATACTATAACAGAATTCTTCAGCTCAACTTATACCTAGCATAATTAAGGCATAGTTGCTCTGGGTCTCTTTTTCATGCTTCTCCTGCCCCTGGGCTCAGGTGTATCTTTTACAACAATCCTGTTTCTTCCTCCACTTTGCCAGAGTCTGTTAGGCATTCCAACCCACAAATAAAGGTGAGACTAGGCAAACCTCAAGTGAGACTAAACCACAAAACAAGCACCACAACTAAAAAACTGTAGGCCTCTGTCTCCCTCACCTCATGGAGATGGGAACAACAGGCAGCTTCTCCCAGGATGATTGTATTAGGTAAATTGATTCCAGTTGGAGAAGGCAATCCTTTAGCAGCTTAGGTGCTAACCCACATAAAGAACTTTACAGGTCAAAACAAGCATTTTGAATTGTGTGTGAGAATCTATTGGTAACAAATGTAGGGCTCTCAGTACAGATGTATTATGCTCATGATGATGAGTGCCTAGTAACACATTAGCTACTGCATTATGTATCAACTGCAGTTTCTGGGTAGTCTTCAAAGGCAGCCCCATGAAGAGGACATTGTAATTGTCAATGTGAGTAGTAATAAGGAGGTGAATCACTGTTGCAAGAACCTTCTGCTCTGGATAGGGCTTCAGCTGGTGCACCAAATGCAGCTGGGCAGATGCCCTCTTGACCAAAACCTCTTCCTTTCCATCTAGTAGTAACTATGAATCCATAAAGATCCCTAAACAACAGACCTGCTTTCTCAGGGGTAGTGCCTTTCCATCAAGATACACCATTTGGGCTGAGAGAGAACTATGAGAAATAACTCGTCTTTCTTGGGTTCAAGCTCAGCCTTCAAATACTGAGTCAAGACCTGAACAGTATTCCTAGCCGGGCCTGAGATGGTGATGTGCAGTTGGATATCAAGTGTATCCAAACCAACAGATTACCTCACCTGGTGGAATCATGGAGATGCTGAAAAGCATGGGGGGGAGAAGACTGAATCCTGGGGCTCTCCACACTGGAGTGGCCATAGGGCTGACCACTCCTACACCACCACCAACTGGAACTGCCTGCTAAAGGAAAAGTGGAACCACTGAAGAACAGTGCAGCCCATAACAGCTGACGGGCTCTGTTGCACTATGAGGTAGCAGAGAGTAAGCCAGCTCCCTTCCTTCCTTCCTTGTGCAGCCCCTACCCCCACTGGTAAACTGCTGATCAGGTTGATCAATGTCTCTGAGCTGAGGAGAAAGGGGAGAGCCTGTTTTGAAAGAACCAGATGCTTGTGCTGTCAAAGCAGAATAGCCCTGAAAGACAGAGCCCAGAGACCAATGGGGTAGAGTTGGGTCTACACTTTTCTGAAGCAGCCAATAGGTGCTTAATTGATTGCACCAACCAAATGGCAGGAAAAAAAGGCAATTGCCACAGGAGATTCATGCTGGGTTAGATGAAAGTGGGGAAAGGTCTAACTTTGCCCATTGAGCTAAGTTATTACAGTGGTTTGTTTGGTTTTATGTTATGTGGGAATCCAGCCATATATTATGATTAGTATTAAATCATGGTTTTGAGTGATGTGTAGATGTAAGGGTTATCTCCTAGGGTTCAGTAGGAGAGGGGCCTGGCCGGATTCAGTAAGAAGGAGAATGTATGAAGTGGTTGTTGATACTTGGTGTGTAATGAAAATAAGGGGGTTCAATCCAACTTGGTTTTGGGCAGTATATGAATAAAGATGGTTAGATTGGATTTTTTTTTTTAAATATTAGGAGGCATCCTACAGTTAGGCTAACCAGCAGAGATCATGCTGCCTTGGCCTAATATATCAAGCTGTCATAATGATTGGATTAGAAGGCTAGTAGTTCTACTGTAAAACTGTAGAGCTAGTTCTAATTTTGTCTTTGAATAGTCTGATTTTTGTGAGCTGTGACTCCACAATCACCTTTCCTTCATTGGCCTGGATTCTGGGATTAAGACTGCAAACAGTGCTTCAGGAAAAACGAAATTACTAGTTTTAAGTGTAGCTTTAAATACCCTGATCTTGCTGCTGAATTCTTATCATGCAAACAAGCTAATTATATATATTTTCTCCACTCACAGAGGAGTTGTATACATCTGTGCTAAAACAAGAAGCTTAGAAATTAATGATGGAGAAAGCATTGTGTTGGGCAGTTAAGCAGTGGCAGTAAATACATGCCCCACTGAGATCATTTTGACTGATGTAGCAAAAGAGTGTGTGGAGTGCTCAGGCAGACTAATAACCAACCTGCCGTGTTCCCTTTTCTAAATTGATTTAATGCATTGCAATAAGAAGTTGCAGATCTGAAAATCCATGGTCTCAAGACTTTTGCTTTTAATTTTCATAGTGAAGCCCTTTTGATTGTGTTTTTCAGTGGCTAAACCACAGCATTATTGAATGACTTCTGGATTGAACTTCCTTTGCACCACTATATTCTCCTTCTTTCCTCCTTGTCACAAATGCCATCATGTATAAAAACTGAGGGAGAGAAGCACACAGTGTCTTCAGTTAATCAGTTGATGAGCTATTTACTGAAAACAAAGCCTAAAGTCAAAACATCTCATCCAAGTTTTGCAGTTGACTTTTATAAAAGTTTTACTTCTGGAGAACAGGCTGCACTCTGTGTAATGTAGGAGAGCACATCCTCTTTCAAGCTAAGGGGTAAATTTGGCTGAGCGTGGTGCTGGGGCAGCTCTCTAAAAATGGGCTGAATCAAGCAACAGAAAGGGTGAGACAAGGTCAAAAGCAAAAATGGATTGAATTTTAGGTTAACTAAGTCCAGCTAAGATGATTGCTCTTGTTTTAATCTTCTGCAACAATAAAAACCACTGGGTGGTGATAGCTTTTTGAAGGCCCCTGGGACTGCAAGTTTTAAATTAAGCACGTTTGATCATACAGGCTGGATGACTGTGTGTGGGTGTCTGTTGTAAGGAAATGAAGGGAGCCAGCAAGGAGTAATGATTAAAATGTAAGATTTGTTGTGCAGGTATCCGGATGCAAATCCCCATTGAAACATGACATTCTCTGGGTAATTGTGGGCTAGTCGTGGACTCAGTGCAAACTGGCACTTATGCTGAGTGGCAAACATTGGGTGGGTGGGAAGCAGAAGCACTGGTTTGAGGCCTGTGGCAGAAAGGTGGAATATAAAAGAAAGGAATAAATAAAAAAAACCCCACTGTATTGTGGATAGAATAATTTTTAGCCCTGTTATTTTTACCTAGAAGTATTGTATTATGTAAGCCTGTGACAAATATGAAATTGAAACACTTAAAATGACAATGTGAGCCTCTAGATTTCATAAGTATAAGTAAATGGAAATTCCTTCAGTATTATAGAAACAATCTAAAGTATGTTTACTCAGAAGCCTTATTGATCTAAGTAATGGTGCTTGGGGCTACTATGTAGGAAATAATAATGGGGACCCTTATATGGACAAATGTGCCAATTAATGTGTGGTTCTGAATTGTTTGAGGACTCTTGGTCCTACTCCCATATTTAAAGACCAAGAGTCATTGTCTTGGAATCTTTCTGTTTGGGGAAAATGCTGAAATCAGAACTAATTATTACTCTTCCACCAGGAAAGCACCAGCACAGTGCAGAATGTTCACAAAAAAGTGCAGGAACTAGAACTAGAACATAGTGGCTGCTCAGAGGCCTTGAGGCGACAGGCCAGCGAACTCGAGTTTGGTGCTGAACGAGAGACTCGACTTAAAAAAGAACTTGAGGTAAGAACTTCACCGAGAAATGATGTTGGTATCTGATAGTTACCTATCCTTCTGTTCCTGGGGTTCGTTTTATTTCAGTGCAAAGCAGCTGTTAATAACAAGGAGAGATTGTCAAGGCTCTTTGGAGTAAAGGTGATAGGGTAAAGCCTTGGAAATACCAGTGAAAGGCCGAAAGGAAAATGTTTTAAAAACCAGTTTCTTCCGTAATTCAAGTAAGATAAAGGAGGCTTTTCTCTTGTTTGCACAGCTTTAGTGTAATCAGTTTATAAATCCCTGTAAGAGGCTGTGGACTTTGGCCAGAATTTCCAGTGACATGAAAGTAGATTTTGTCAGCTCATGTTCTGTTTTGCATTGTGTTATATTCTATAAATACTTGGCTTCATCCTGATATATCCTTGTACTGATAATTTTTAAAGAAGGGATTTTATTTCAGAGGTTATTTGTGCAGTGATTAAGGCATCAGACTAGAAACCAGGAGACCTTGAATTCTAGTCCCACCTTAGCAACAAACCCAGCTGGATGACTTGATAGATATAGATACAGATATATTCAATAAAATGGCAAAGAGGGGCACAAAGAAGGGGTACCCATTTGCCATCTGAATGGATCCTGTTGGTTGATGCCTTTCAGATAGCAGCCCCCATTATCCACAATCAATGAAAATTATAATTCCATACCTCCAGAGTGTGCCAGGTTGGGGAAGAGTGCCAGGAATGAAATAGGGAGGGTAGATAGAGAGATAGGATCCACCCCAAATCATCAGTGTGCTGTTATAACATCTTTTATTTCTTAGGACACAAAGAAAAGGGGTTGCTCCAAAGGTCTGTTTGGAAATAATTTACAGAGTCCCCAGAGAGCTTTTAATGAGCCCCTTGTTTGCTGGGCTTGTCTACAGTCCAGCGATAGTCCAAACAAAAGAGCAACAATAATTAAAAAAACAAACAAACCCTTTCTTATTATGCTAATGTTGAATTAGAAAAAACTTTATAGCCTGGAATTACGAAGGAGATGAAATTAAATGGCTTGTGGTTTTGGTGAGGAGCGGAAAAGATTAACAAAGGCATTAAATAGAAATCCTAGCAGTTTGAGATATTAGTTCTCCCCCAACCTTACGTTTAGAGTGGGAAGGTCCTCTGAATTTTCTGAGAAGAGGATAATCCGAGCACTGGGTATTATTTTAAACACTGAGTTGTTTTCCTTGTAGGTAATTAAGGTGTTTTTAAACAAAGCACAGGTCAATCTGTTGCCAAAAGGAAATGTTGCTTTAGTGTTAGTGTTCCTTTACTGCCCTCTGGTGGTTTTAAAGGTCAGTTGTAGAAAATGTAACCGTAATCTCTGTATCCTTGATTCCTCAGTTTGACATTTTTTCAGCCTAAACATTTTCAGGTCTCTTATCCCTGTTAGAACCAGAAAATTGCTGATATGCAATTGCATTTCTTGGTATAAAGCCAGATTTTCACACTCTCTTGGCTTAATTTTTTTTTCCTTTTCTTTTTTGGTTTTGTCCCATAGCTTTATTACATATGGACTTAATAAATAAAGGTGATCCCAAGTATGGGAATAAGAAAATATTTTGAAAGTTTATGGGGTGGGAGATATGAATTTATAGTCTGAATAAATTATTAGGTTATTATGTTTTATGAATTAAGAGGCTACTAGCTCAGTTATCTGGAACTGTAGTCCATAACTTGATTTATTACCTGCCAAAATCCTATAAGTGAAATGTGCTGTAAATAGAAATAACCCGCCTGGCTTCCAGAGCTTCTTTTTATTGAAGTTAGCACATGCTGCCAAATAAATTCTGCATTGACTTTATAGGTAAGTCTTTGTTTTCTTCCAATGACTTCCTAGAAATATTGATGGTACCAGTGGCATTGATGTTGCTGGGCCATTAGGAGCTTAATGTGCTTGGAAGTAATGGGCCTTAATGTGTTTGGATGAGTATGTTTAACTAGTGTGGATATTATCAGTGTCAATAGTTTACTTGTTTTGTTAGAAGAGACAGAGAATCTTAATTTTTTAAAAAAATTAGGAATACATTTTTAAGCAATCTACTCTGGAGATGTGGATTTTGTAGTAAAATAATGACAAAGTTTCTTCATTCATTCATTAGCTCATTTGTTTATTTATCTGTTTGACTTTCTACAAGAGTACAGGTAGTCCTCGCTTAACATAGTAATTGGGACCAGCAACTCCATCGCTAAGCAACATGGTCGTAAAGTGCGACATCACATGACCGCGCCAACTTACAACGGCAGCTGTGGCAGTCCCAGTTGCCGTTGTTAGGTGAATCCCACATGGTTGCAGCGTCCCGCAGTCCTGTGATTGCCATTTATGTCTTCTTGCAGGTTTCCCCATTGACTGTTTGTTGGAAGCTGGCAGTGAAAGTTGCAAATGGTGATCACATGACCGTGGGATGCTGCGACATCATAATTGTGGGCCATGTGCTGAGCATCCAAGTTGTGATCATGTGACTGTGGGGATGCTATGACTGCTGTGACTAAGAGGACCCATTGTAAGTCCCCCTCATTCAGTGCTGTTGTAACTTTGAATGGTCACTGAATGAGTGGTTGAATGAATCCAATACGGATTCATTATTAAGGCTGTGTAAAATCATTTAGAGGGATATTTTGTGGAAGCAGTTCTCCTACGATTTAAAGGACCTGAAAGCAACATCCTCTCAAGGGTCAGGGCAGCTACCACAAGGGCCACTCCATGTCATGAGCGTATGGGTTCAAGGATAATTGATACCTTGACCATGATTGCTGCTGAAGTGAAGTGTGCTTCAAGCAGTGGATTTCAGGGGGAATTTTACTGGTTCTCTGAAATGTCTCTCTGAATAGTTTTGCACAGCTATTAATTAAACCCTAAGAATTTATATTAAAAAATTGAGAGATTTCAAAACATGGCAACAGTAGAGAAAGTATCTAGGTGGTGATCTAGAGGCCAATTATTGACTGCCTTTTAAAATGGATTAGATTAAAAGGCTTTTATGAGCAGCCTGTCTGTATGATATTGACTTCTGAGTATTCTACAACTGTGCCACTGCCCACCAAGAATACCTCGCTTCAGGCTATGAAGTTCTTGTGAAACAAATATCTGGCTACTTATGTATGAGAAGAAGATCTGTTAGATATGCTGAATATGGCCCTTGTAAAATTTCACAGAACAAGATAAACTTCATGATCAGTCTGGAACTAGTTAGGAGCCAATGCAGTTGAGCAAAGTTTGGCTTGATATTAGATAGTACGTTTAAGCTGAGAGTTTAGAGAAGCACTTGAGATGTGTGCATGGCTAACCTCTTATTAACTTTTTTTTAAAGCTAGCTATGGCCAGAATAAAAAAACTGGAGGAAAACATTGAAGCAGAGAGGGCGGCACATCTGGAATCAAAATTCAATTCTGAAATAATTCAGGTAAATTGGAGAAAGGCACCATATGGAACTGATAAATGCATCTCAAGCTCTTTTTGCACCTGGATTGTTAGCACATGTTAATTATTTTACATTTAATTTTATGTTTTTGTATGTGAAATTTAGCCATCTTTAGAGAAAATTCCTTGAAGGTATTTTGACAATTGCTTTGTAACCAAGTAATTAACAAAATAGAACATGCTGGGCATCCGGAGGTTTTTATGTTTCAGTGGGCAGGGTGTAGTGAAGTTTAAATACCCTGGGTTGGTTCATAAATTGGTGCAGCATCACTGGTCATCATACTGGACTGGATGAACAGTTATTGCTCCTAAGGTTAAATCTGTAAAATATGATTCAAGGGTGGTAAATAGAGATTGGAGCAGGCTGTTGGAGCGTGTTTCTCGCCATTTTCAGCATGTGTCTCTCTGTCTTCCCCTGATGATATCAGAATTCATCCTGAAGCAGAATTCTTGTAATTCAAGTTCTGTAACTAGCTACATACCCTACTTCCAAGTCTAGGAACTGAACTGATTCTTAAGGCTGATCTGGAGAAAATGGCAAAAGAGTGCCTCTTGATGGATTATGAATTACAAATGTTAGGGCAAAAGGATACAGTGTCACTTTCCCATTTATTTTAGTCATGAAATGTATATGTTTCTGAGCAAGTAAATCTTAGAATCCTGCCATGTTGATTGTGCATGCTTTCTCAGTTCTCTGTCAAATTCTGGACCAAGGCCCTATGAAAAAATGTGCTTAAAACGGTGTCCTAAATCATTTATATCATAAGATGGTTTGCCTTACTGCGAAGAACCAGAACAGTGAACAAAACACTAACTTAAAGTCTAATGGGAAATCATTTGTGCACTGTTTATCCAGTGAAACCTAGAAAGATATATATTTCCTGAGTAAAAAGCAAAATAATGCTGATACTTTTTTTCCATCAGTTTTCTCTTTTTTTTTTTTTTTCATTTAGGATCTGTTGGATCTAAATGATTCTTCTGGAATCTTTTGAATCATTTGCAGTTTTGTTTATGTGCATCAGTGCTTTGATTTTTCTATGGATCATGTTCCAACAGAGTCATGGTTAAGGGCAGCAAAAACTCATTCTGATTGGACAAGTAGGACTGGAGAAGATTGCACATGACCCTGAATTCACCTATGCCTTTAACCACATTGTGATTGTCTGTCAACATTAATCTGAGTTCATCATAGCCAGTATTTCTTTTACCTAACTATGATTATAGGGTGGGTGGAAAGGTACACTTACCCTGGCTCTATGCATATAAACTCCCACCTACATGTGTAGAATTATTTCTGCTTACCTGTTTTGTCTTGCCTCACTTCAATCTGATGTAGAGCAAAGCCCTGCAGCCTCTTATAGTCCTGATTGTTGTTTCCTGTCATTTTGCAGTTACGAATTCGAGACCTTGAAGGAGCTTTGCAAGTGGAGAAGGCCAGCCAGGCAGAAGCAATATCTGACTTGGAAATGTTCAAAGGCAAATTTAGAGAGGTAGAAAATGCCTATGAGCGAGAGAAGCGTAGTGCTCATGACAGCTTGGAAAAACTCAACATGTGAGTGGCTCCTTTCCTGACTGAGAAGTGGTATTTCTTTAGATGAAAGGCTCACACAGTCAATGAAATACTCATCTACCCCTATTGTCACATAGCACAGAACAGATGATAACTGTTAGCGGGTGAATGTGATACGGAATTAATTGACTTGCTGTGCGGTTTGGCTTTTATGTGGTCATTTTTACAATCCTAGAAGAATCTATGAATCCCTTTAAAAACTTAGGCTGCAATCTTTTGCCAAGTGTTTCGGTTTAACTCTGACATCGCTTGGTGCTTAATGGAGTACAGTGGTGCTTAAAAGTTTGTAAATCCTTTTGAATGTTCAATATTTCTGCATAAAGGTGACCTAAAACGTGATCTGTTCTCAACACAAGTCCTAAAACTATATAAAGAGGACACAATTAAACAAATGAGTCAAAAATATTATACTTGTTCATTTATTTATTGAGGAAAATGATCCAAAGCTTAATTGGATTCTCTGATAATCTCATGCGCCACATCTCATGTACCCCTTGGAGTGCCTTTTGTAGTCACGCTAAAATTAGATGGTACAGTGTTGACCACTTTGGGCAATATTTAACTCCCTGAAAGCATTAAATATTAATCAAATTTAATGTTTGAAAATATGCAACAATTTTATTCTTTCTTTCTTTCTTTCTTTCTTTCTTTCTTTCTTTCTTTCTTTCTTTCTTTCTTTCTTTCTTTCTTTCCTTCCTTCCTTCCTTCCTTCCTTCCTTCCTTCCTTCCTTCCTTCCTTCCTTCCTTCCTTCCTTCCTTCCTTCCTTCTTTCTTTCTTTCTTTCTTTCTTCCTTCCTTCCTTCCTTCCTTCCTTCCTTCCTTCCTTCCTTCCTTCCTTCCTTCCTATCTATCTATCTATCTATCTATCTATCTATCTATCTATCTATCTATCTATCTATTTTCCTGGTAGTAAAACTCTCATCTTGAAAAGGTTGGTTAATTGGCTACTCCTGGTTTAATATAATGTGCAAAATGAGAACTCAAGACAGTATTAAAAACAGTATTGGAAGAACATATGGGAGAAAGAAAAGACACATAACACCAGTGCAAAGTGGCTGCAGGACCTGAGAGCAGACCACAGCAATCTTCCAGAACAGGAATCAGTCACCATCACATAGCAGACATCCAACAGCGGGTCAAGAACATGAAAAGCTGGACAGCACCTGGCCCAGACGTGATCCACACCTACTGGCTAAAGAAACTAACAGCAGTGCATGAACACCTAGCAGCACAGATGAACCAACTGCTAGCAGCAGGCTCCCACCCAGACTGGCTAACACAAGGAAGGGCAGTGCTGATCATGAAAGACCCTCACAAAGGAACAGCACCATCCAACTACCGGCCAATAACCTGCCTCCCCACAACATGGAAAGTTCTATCAGGCATCCTAGCTGCCAAGCTACAAGACGATATGGGCAAGTACATGAGCACAGCTCAGAAGGCATTGGGAGCAACACCAGAGGCTCAAAACACCAGTTACTCATAGATAGAGCAGTTGTCCAAGACTCAAGATCTAGACAGACTAATCTGAGCATAGCCTGGATTGACCACAGGAAAGCCCACGACTCAATGCCACACCCATGGATCTGTGAATGCCTGGTGCTAAACAAAGTCAACAGGACGCTAAGGACCTTTCTCAATAACTCAATGGGACTGTGGAAGACAACAGTGAAAGTCAACTCAAGACACCTTGCACCAGTGGCCATCAAGTGCAGCATATACCAAGGTGATGCACTGTACCCACTGTTGTTCTGCATAGGCTTGAACCCTCTCAGCCAGATAATCACAAGAACTGGATACAGATACAAGTGCAAGAGTGGAACTACCATCAGCCGCCTCCTCTACATGGATGACAACAAGATTTAATGCTAGGAGTGAATGAGACAACTCACTGATCCCCCTGACATGAATCTACAGTGAGGACATTGGGATGTCATTTGAACTGGAGAAGTGTGGCCAGATGGTAGTAAAGAGAGGGAAGGTAGTTAAGACTGATGTGGTGGAAGCAGCAGGTCACATAGCAGACATACAGACCAGCTATAAGTACCTTGGTATCCCACAATCACATGGGAACCACGATGAGGAGGCAAGGAAGACAGCAATATTCAAGTACCACCAAAGGATAAGGTAAGTCCTGAAGAGCCAGCTCAATGGGAAGAACAGGATCCACCCCATCAACACGTACACCCTGTCAGTCATCAGATACCCTGCCGGTATAGTGAACTGGCCAAAGGAGGACATGGAGGCTGCCAGTGTGAAAACTCGGAAGCTTCTCACAGTGTACAGAGGTTTCCACTGCAAGTCCAACACACAGAGATTGTACACCAGCTGGAAAGAGGGCGGGCAGGGTCTGGTGAGTGTCAAAGCCACTGTCCTGAGCATCCTGGAGAACATCAGTAAGATGGCACCCAAAGCTGAGCTGCTGAGAGAATGCCTGAGGCAGCAGCAAACATGGGAGGAAGTTCAAGCAGAGGAAGTGCCATGACAAGACAAGACTCTGCATGGGATGTGCCATCGACAGATAGCTGGGGTGGCTGGCATTGGGAAATCCTACTAGTGGCTGGAAAGGGCTAGACTAAAAGATAGCACTGAGGCACTTGATCACAGCAGCACAAGAATAGGCACTAAGCACCAGATCCATAGAAGCAGGGGTCTATCACACTAGACAGGACCCAAGGTGGAGACTCTGCAGAGAGGCCTCAGAGACAGTCCAACATGTAGTGGCAGGGTGTAAAATGCAGGCAGGAACAGCATACACTGAATGGCATAACCAAGTAGCTGGCATTGTGTACAGGAACATCTGCACAATGTGTGGGCTAGACCCTCCCAGGTCCAGATGGGGGATTCCACAGAAGGTCATGGAGAATAACAGGGCCAAGATCCTGTGGGATTTCCAGATCCAGACGGACAGGAAGGTACCGGCCAATCAACCAGACATCATGGTAGAAAAGGACCAGAAGACAGTGGTGGTGATAGATGTATCAGTGCCAAGTGACAGCAACATCAGGAAGAAGGAGTATGAGACACTGAAGAAGTACCAGGGCCTGAAGGAGGAACTAGAGAGGATGTGGAAAGTGAAGGCCAAAGTGGTTCCAGTGGTGGGCTGTGACGCCTAAGCTGGGAAAGTGGCTCCAACAGATCCCAGGAACAACATCAGAGCTCTCTGTCCAGAAGAGTGCAGTGCTAGGAACAACTAAGATACTGCACAGAACCCTCAAACTCCCAGGCCTCTGGTAGAGGACCTGAGACTGAGGAAGACACATACCACCCATAGGGGTGAGAAGGGATTTTTTTTTTTTTTTTTGCCCTGGTAATAAAACTTCCATCCTGAAAAGGTTGGTTAGTTGGCTACTCCTGGTTTAGTATAATGTGCAAAATGCGAACTCAAGACAAGCCAGTATTAAAAAGTTGCCTGCCTGCCTGATCCCTGGCTTGCTTAGGAATATTAGAACAGATTCTAGTTCCTCCTCCTGCTTGTAGAAAGAGTTAGAGCAGGACTGAGCTAATTCACACTAGGCCAGAATTGGGAAACATAAATAAAATCAAAATAAAAAGTGCAGTAATGTGCATTAAATAACATATTGAGTAAATCTTCCTGAATTTTCCTTGATTTGAAAAAAATAGCTTCACACTACAGTAGAAATCATCTTAAAGCATTCTCTCTTTAACATATCCAGTATTAAAAAGATACCACAAATTTCCTCCATATTATTTTATTGTGATTACAAATAGCCTAACTAAAATATTTCATATGTAATATCAACAACCAGTTTTTCTTACATCACTCATTAATTATTGATCAGATTGTTCTTTTCCAGGATGTTGATTTCAAGCTTCAAACAAAATATGACTTATTGATTCTTTTAGATTTCTTTGTGGATCTGTTCATAATTTGCAGTATCTTAATCCAGAATTACAATATTATTGAATATTCACTAAGTGATGGGTGATGGGTATGTATATTGCAGTAGAATTGAAAAAAAATCCCATAAAAATTATCCTTTATACTCCAAATGGTTGCTGTCTTTTCATCAGAATATCCATGGCATTTCACTACTGAAATACATCAAAGCAATCCCACAAGTGTATGTCTGTGCGAATGTTTTCACTGAAAGAACATAAAATTTGGTTGGATTCAGGTTGGTAGTGCAGAAGGAAAGCAAAGCTGGTTATGGTTGCTGTTCCCCTCGCTTTATAATTCTTATTCTTTAAACAAATTTCTTTTTTTTTCAACATTGTTCTGATATTGGAGAAGCACCAGCAGCAGAGTTTGCCACAATAGCTAGGAACAAAATGTGCCGTGAGATCTTCCTGTTGGTGAAACCCACTTTAAATCCACTGAAAGAGAAAGAGAGAGATCTGCCCTATTGTACAGACTCTAGGGTGCTTTCATTGTAGTTGTAACTTTAGCAAAACCTGGGAAAGCAGTATTGAATTTGCACACATGATGTGTAGACAATAGTACATGAGCCTATAAGCTCTTTCTCAATCCCCACTTCATAGTTTAGAAGTTTGGGTCCCTACAATTGGATTAAATGTTCTCATGTTATTTTGAAATGTATTCATTGTAAAGAACATGAAATGAACAAAGAACATGAACAGTTTATTATTTCAGATTCTATATTTTATTAGCCAAATGTATTTGATGCCATGCAACAAGTTTAAATAACCTGAATTTGATTATTCCCAGAAGCTTTTCTGGGTTACTGGAACAGATAAATGGTACCATATCTACTGACCTGTTGTGCCCAGTTCACCTTATAGCTGCAGCATGTGTGTCTGTTGATATCTCAGCATTTCTTTAGATTTTTTTTCTGTTTTTTTTAAACATTAATAAAATGATAGCATAGAAATATTGTTGGTTCATCAAGAAGAGCATATAACATATTTAAACCTTTCAAAAAACGCTGGTTTGTCTTTTCAGGTTAGAAAGGAAGCATCTGACTATAAACAAACAGCTAAACGAAGAGATAGAAGAAAAGAAGAAAGTAATTAAAGACCTCTCTGAGAGACTCCAGGATAATGAAAAAAGTTACAAAGAATTACAGGCTGAACTTCTTCTGGTAAGAGAGAAACCCTGAGGCATTTCCTTTATTGGTCCAAAAACGCTATGTTTATTGCTAGATTCTTTTTATTCTTTAGGAACATCTTCCTATAAAAAAAGCATTTAAAAGACACACTTTGCCTATGTGTATTAGGCTTGTAACCAAATCTGTTCTTCAGATAAGTGAATATGTTCAAACTGTGACCAACATGACTGTATAAGAGTAGAGTGTGACAATGGCAGCTAAGGGCCAATAAACTAGATGTTGTGTCTAGGGAAGGAAAGAGTATGGATGTTTTACCTTGAGATATTGGTTTTAGAAGGAGCTGTATGTTGCCCTCTGCTCGTGTCACACAACTCTTCACATGCTATAGATATACAAATCATGAATTTGCATGATCACTAAACCTAACCTTTCAACTTGCATATTTTATCCTCAAAGCAAGCGCTTCCTGAATCTGAATGTGGCTATCTTGAGGTTTGTACCAGTTTTGCAAAAGAATCCATGTTGGTTTGAACCAAAGATATGAACAAAGAGAGTTTATCTACTGATCTAGAATTCAGCCTTTCAGGTTATATGAATGGATAGTTGGGAATATGGAAAAAGTAATTTAATGTAAAGTGTTCCTTTGTAAGCTGTTTGCGACCACTGTTACTATCACTGTGTCTAATCAAAATTCATCAACTTATCCCAAACTCTGGAAACTTTCTATATGTCACCAGGTACCAAATCTAGTTGTGTGATGTCATGTCTGCAGTGGCCTTTAAATATAACTGTGGATCCAGGTGCTTTCAGGGCCTTAAAATGAATTACTCAATGGCTCTTGAAACAGCACCTCTGAAGGAGCTGCATTTCATCGGTTAGGTAGGGTTCTGTTTTCTAGCCTCTGGCATCATCTGGTTCAGTCAAATCCTACTGCTCCACATAATATTCTCAATGCCATTTTCTTTTATTTCCTATAATTATCTTGAAAAACTAGCTAGGAGCATACCAGTAAGGAGAGCCTTGTTTAGCCCAGCGTTCTGTTTCCTGTAGTGACTAGACATCTACCTACCAGAAGCCTGCAAAGGGTAACAGCTACCTCTTCCTAATGTTTTTCAGGTACTAGTAAGAGAAGAAGAAAACTACCTTTTATTGCAGAAATTACAAGTAGCTACTGATAGCTTTATACCTATACATTTGCCCAATCACCTGTTTAAGTGGATCAGGTTGGCAGTCACCATTACATCCTGCTATAGTGAATTCCATTGATTAAGTATGTAATGTGTGAAGATATATTTTGATTGTCCTAAGCCTCTTTTGCTTCATTGGAGGATTATGTTTACCAAGATTAAGAGGGAGAATTCTTTCTAATTAGGTGGCAGGTGCGGCCAAATAGATGGAAAGGGTTACTAACCTTTGAGCACTCTGTTGTCTCCTATTACAACTTTATATTTATGCTGTAGATTTTTTAAACAAAACCCATCAGCAATAAGAATTCTCTAAATTAAACACAGATACTTTGGATTTGAGTATTCTGTGGCTCCATGTTCGTGTACAAATATACTGAGAATAAAAGAGGCTTTGTAGTCCTTAACACTTAAATCTTTGTTTCTTGATAATTTTTTTCCTTAGTTTTTAAAGCTAAATTTTGGACTGTATTTCACTGCATTGGTTTCACACTTTTGCAATATATGATTGCATGTTTAAAGATGGGCTGTTTTTCAGAATTATTGTTCTGTTTTAAAACAATTGAAGAAACACTCAGGGAACAACTTTTATTAGACAGTAAATAAGAGGGGGTTTTAATGCTATAATCAGGTGATTCCATTTTTGCACTGAGCTGCTTAGGTATTTATTGTACAAGAGCAAGACAGAATTTGCTGCTTCCACATTCATATTGGCACCATGGAAGATTGGTGAGGAGTTAGTAGTGTGGACCCCTTTTTCTCCTTACACGTGCAAGAAGTAACAGCGCAGAAAGTACTGTTTAGCTGGCGGAGGCCATATGTGTATTCCTCCACGTGCGCGCTTGAAAGAAGTTACTTAGCAGAGCTCTGTGGATCACGCCGCTGTTTTGTTAATGCTGCTTTGTAACTGTATTTTTACTTGTAACCATTAAGGTAAGGAGAACAACACCAGCTCCGTAGTCTAACACCTTCCAAGGGAAGGGGGAGCAATACCGGTCTAAGAGCAACGTTCTCATAAACAAAGGGTCACTTCCCAAGGCGTAGGATCAGACCATCTTCAGGTGCTGTCTGCTTAGAGACCTTGTCTTCTCTAGAAATATCCTTGCTGGCGGTATCGCTGTCTAAAGTTATATCCGAGTTCCTGATAGGATGTGTAACCAGGCCATCCCCCGGTGATATTGTTTATTCTCCCTGTTTCTTAAGAAAAATATAAAAAGATGGCAAAACAGTTTGAACCTTGGTGTAGACCCAAAGTCTTGGGAGGATGCTGCACATTACTGGCTTCAGGGGCTGTATCTGCTGCTATTCTTGGGGCTCCTGGCATGCTGAATGGATGTGGATTGGTATATATTTCTTTGCTAACTCTCTTAATATTAATTCAATAAAATCCTTTTTGGCAATTCACCCTAGTTTGAGTCTGTTGCCTTCAAATCCTAACAAACCTGCTGGTTCCTGGCTAGCTGCTGGGTTGCCAATGCAACATTACCCTCAGATTACTACTAGTAGATAAGCTTTACCCCTTTTGCAGATCAGTTCTTTCACAGTTTTATCTTGCTATACTATACAAGCAATAAAGTCTATTTTAATTCTGGATTTTGAAGTGAAAAGAATGTACTCCTTTGCTTTGCTGGAAAAAAAATGTCCAACTTTAAACTGAACAATGTAAAGCTCAAGTAGATTCACTGTTGGAAAAGATTTAAATACACTTCTCTGTTTCAAGAACCTTCTGTGGATCAAAACTTATTATGTGTTCTCTTGCTATTTTATCTGCCCCAGCTGGTATTAAACCTCTTTGTGGTCTCATTCACTGACCATAATTTGGATACTCTTTAGCTGCTTCTAGACTATTAAGTATGGAAGCAATTTAAATTCATATACTTTTAAGACCAGTTAGGGGACTATTACAATTATCTAGTCTGACCTCATATGCATACTGGCTACAAAATTCATCCTGGTTGAATTGAAGTGTACCTTCCATAGAGATTTCATATTTCATTTAGAAATTCCATGTACTAAGTTGTTTGATAAGTGGTTCATAGTAATCATCCACAGTACTGTGAAATTGAATCTCTTTATTTATTCGTAACTTTTGCTTTCAGGGATTAAAATGTGTTTCATGCTGTATTTGCATTGCCAAGGACTCAGACAGACTCTGATGCAACCCTGAAGCATGGTTGAAAGGTATAATTAGGCCACGGGATTAAATACTTGTCCACCTTTCTGCAGGTGATTTGGCCATTATTAAAGGTTATGTTTTTGCTGATGTTACTTATGCCTAACACTAAATTCAAATTCTAGTTAACAGGTGGGATGACTGTTGGTAAAGTGAGTGGGAAGAACTGAAGTGAATGAAATAGGACATGGTTCCAAGGCCCATTTTCAATTGCTTCAATCATAGTAAAGGAATTATTATATTAAATATTTAGTTTGCATATGAGACCTAGAAATAAGCTGGCTGAGTGGTTGCAACCAACCTGGAGATACTGTTGGAAGGCTAATTTTCTAGATCCATTTCATTCCAGCTGGACATGGCTGCCTTGCAGTAGATATTAATAAATTATAAATTTATTTATGTGTTATAAATATTATTCTGTATTGTATTTAACATCTACACAAAGCTGATGGGAAAGATAATAGAAAAATGTGGACTGAATTGTCATCAGTATGCAGATGACACCAGCTTTATCTTTCCCTTCCATCTAATTCAGGTGAGGCAAATGGGTGTCCTGAATCAGTGACTGGGCATGGTAGTTGACTGGATGAGAGCTAGTAAATTAAAAGCTCAATCCAAACAAAACAGAAAAATTGATACGGGTGGCCGCTCTACCCAGGTGAGTTCTTGTTATCTTAGACTGCCCAGCTACAATTATTGCTGGACACTAATAGCCAGGCATTAGAGATTCTGGTTGGATTCTGGATACAAAATTACCTTTGTAAATGTTTCAGAAACTCCTTGTAGTTAACAATTTGTTCATTTAGTTAGTTAATTTATAACCTGTGTTTCCTCTAGGAGTTCAGAATTGACATAATCATTTCATAACAGTGCTCTAAAAGTTGTATTGGTTGCCGGTCCATTTCAGGGTCCAATTCAAAGATTTTGATGTTAGTTTTTAAAAGCTCTGAATGGCTTGGGACCAAAGTATCTCCAGATGTCTCCTCCCTTATGTACAAGCTAAAGCTCTCTGGTCTTCTTCTGGGGATCCCCATCTGGGGTATCTGTCAAGTAAACTGAGGCAGGTAGGTATAAGGAGAAGGCCCTCAGTTGTGGGGCTTTGCCTATGGAATACCCTTCCTTGGAAGACATATTTGGCACTAATATTAATGTCTCTTCTGGCTAGGCAAAAAAGTTCCTCTTCTTCCATATTTTTGGGAGAATTTTTATGATTTTTAAAATAGTTTTTTTGTATAGTTTTGCATTTGATTTGATCCAGCTGCCCACTCTACACTAGAATACTATATTTTAGATTTCTGTACAATTCATTAATTGCATTTTATTGCTTATCTTTTTTTCTTTTTAAAAGTTTTTAGAAACTTTAGATATTTTAATAATGTGATCCACCCAGATTGCATTCGTTTATGGACAGACTATAAATGTAATAAATGCATAACATTCGCACTGGTCTTAAAATTCCTGGCCTAGATGACTATTAGTAGATAGTATATCAGTTTTTAATCTGAGGTGCTCAGTAAATTGAGCAGAATCTTTGAGGCCTGAGGTTTCTGTGTGTTCATCCTCCACCACCCTTTATCATTACTGTTCTACAGGGTTAGACAACTGTGGTCCTAAAACTATTTGTGGCCCTCAAGCTAGTTTGAAAATCCCCATGTAAGACATAAGTTTAGGCTTTAGGTAAGTGCTGTGTCTTCTGCTTGGGAGAGATTAAAAGGGAGAATATAAAATTCATACCTGAGTGATACCTTCATTAGGACAGATGAACACACCATAAAGTAAGCAGTCTTTCTTCAGAAATCTTCATCAGGCAAGATATTGAAGATATTGTTTTAAAAAGAGGGTAGAGAAGAAGCAAGACAGTCCAAACATTAGGCCTATGTTCAATCCATAGTCCACAGCAGATCAAAGTCATTCTCAAAATGGAATTTGCAGACTGAGTGCAGTGTTATTATATATTGTTTGTATCAGATAATACCTAATATTCAGGAACACAAGAAATGGTTGCCCCGACCCCAAGTTCTGGAAACACAAAGACCACAGTCCCTTTCCCCATATATGCCTCAGCTTGGCAGAGAGCAGAGAGTAACAGAAGAGGGGAAAAAGGGGGAGTATCAGAAAAAAATGATGCCCTCATCAGACTTTGATCAACCTGTGAGAAACAAATTGCCCAGAAATGTTCTCTACTGTAGAACATTAGTAGACTATCTCAGAATTTTAGTTTTTGGGGAGGCCCTGTTTTAGTACTGCCACATTCTTCTCAAACTATGGTCCATCCCCCGTTTACACTATTTGAGTAGGAGTCGGGACTTTTTTTCTTGTTTTCCCATGTTCCTCCCATGAATTGCTGGGAGTATGTTAAGGCCATTATCAACTGTGATCTCTAAAGGGTTGTCCAGAAAGCAGCTTTTCTCATATCTGACTTAGTTCAGTATTGAAAGTGACAGCTAGAAAGGGAGGATTATCCCATGTAGCATGGGAGTTTTGCACAGCAGTTGCTGCTCTTGATTATATTGCTTGCACTTATCCTGATAGTTCCCAGATTGCTGCGTGGGCTAGTAGGGATCAGCACTGGGAATTGGCTCTGTCCCCACACAGCCTCCAGATCATGTATATATGTGTGTGTGTCTGTGTGTGCATCTGTATAGCCAATGACACTTGAAAACTTTTCCATCTGGAAGTATTTAAACACTTTTCTGAGTAGGTTTCTGCTAAAACAGGTCTTCAGGATTGTGAATATGAATTCTTTGTTTTAGGATGCATAAAGTTATATAGGCAAACACCTTACAGAAGGTAGGCAAGTTTGATCAGAAGACTGGGAATCCTTTATGCTGCTAAAAAAAGAAATCAAGATGTAGATATAAATAATATGCAACTTGCATTACAGGTAGTCCCTGGGTTAAGAACCCTTGGGTTACAGATGACCCACGGTTAAGAACAGAGCCTATTATAGCAAAATTTGAGTTATATATACAATAAATCAAGTTAAATACACAATGGTTCAAGTTCATTACACAATATTACTTATACAGTATTATACAATAATACCGTTCTGGCTTACATACAAATTAGACTTAAGGGTAGACCTTGGGAATGGAACTCATTCTTAAACTGGGGACTACCTGTAATAGATTTGTTATCTGTTTTAAAGGACAAAAGTATTTCAGAGTCCTCTTTCACTCAGTTATTTATTTTATAGGTTTTTCACACCATTTATTTCCACATTACTGACAAACCTTACCAATTAAGATGATCTATGTTTAGCTCTAATTGGGGCAATATTTCTATGATTACCAGAGGTCAAAATTAAACACAGCACTGTTACATGATCGGTACCTGATTATTGCCCAAAGACAGTGCATTAGATCCAAATTAACTAAGCTGACTTTAGGTCCTCCTGAAAATTAACAGGGCAAGTTAGTTATGGCTAAACTTTCATTACAGGTAGTCGCCGGTTTACAACCACTCATTCAGCGGCTGTTCAAACTTGTGATGGTGCTGAACGAGTGGTACTTATGACTGGTCCTTGGAATTCCAGCCATCGCAGTGTCCTGTGGTCTCATGGTCACCATTTGTGACCTTTGCTGACTTCTGAGAACCAAAGTCAATGAGGAAGCCATCAGGAGGTTGTAAATGGTGACTATGTCATATCCTCTCTTAACGACCTGCAGTGATTTGCTTAACAACAGCAACTAGGACTGCTGACATTTCCGTCGCTAAGCAGTACAGTCACATGATGTCGCAGTTTATGACTGCATCGCTTAGCAACGGTCCCAATTGCCACTGTAAACCAAGGACTGTCTATAGTTTTGATGGGAACTAAATTCAAAGTTTGTGCAGATTTAATTGTTTGTGTGTTCTCTTCCCTTTTAGAAATTTATGCTAATCACTAACCATGCTGTCATGTTTTGGAAAATGCCTTTTTTGCTCACTTTGAATGCCATTCCTCCTGGTTGATGCTTTAATAGTATTTATCTTGTTAATCCATAACAACAGGAATTTTACTGAGGCATTTTTTATGGTCAGAATGAACTATAAACTTTAAGCATGAATAGATTCAGCGTTTTCTGGAAATTGTCTGGACTAGATAACCACAACAGTTCAAGAAAATGTCAGTTATTTAGCTATAGGTGGTGCCCAAGAAATGGATATAATAAATGCAATATGTTGGATAAAACACTGATTGGTGGGATTTGGCTAGATCAAAACACTTTGGATAGAGATGAGCTTGTCGTATATTTGGTCTCAAATAATAAATTATGTAAACGAATGTTATTTTTCTGTCCTTTTAAAATCCTTTCTCTTAAATGTAAGTCCTTTCTTGAATGCAAGCTATGCTCAGTGAAAGGTGTGTGTTTCTCTTGCTTTTATGATAGTGTCTGGTGGGCTGGCTAATTTGTATGTGTGCAAAGGAAGAGTAAGCTGAACAAATATTCTCTGTACTATTATGAAATTTTAAAATCCCCTAGTGAGCTTTCACACATGATAATTTATATTTTAAAACTCATTCATTGATACTGCAACCTCCTCGTATTTTCCTAGTTGTCAAATAAGAAGTGGAGATGGAAATACTTTGGTGTATGCATGTTGTAATGGCTTGTTTTTGATTTTTGTTACTTGCCAATGAGAGGTAAGTAGGCTATTTCCTATTGCTTTCTGAAGTGATGTTTTGTTTGTCCCTGCACTCCCGCCCAACTCATCCATTCTCTTTGATCTGCACAAAAGCATACAAAGAAAGCTGGGATTACAGATTGTTTTTCAATCACGTATTAGTTTTGCACAGGGAAAAACATCCTGGTAACCTGCTTTTTCTTTCCCAAACGACTATACGAAAAAAATAAGAATGAAACATAGAAAAAGGTCGATCTCCTTTCTTTTATGGCTGAAATAAAACTATTACTTTTGACATCACACCTTGTAAATGTAATTCAGCTAACCCAAAGCGAGGCAAATGCCTTAGAAGGATAGGTCTTCTATGCCTTGGGAAGTAAATAATAAAACAATTTAAAAATCAGTGGGAAGGGAAATTGGGCATTCAGGAGCCAGTGAGGAGAATCAGAGGGGGGGGGGGGCTATTGTTATGTGGGACATTTTTTTAATGTGAGTTACATAAACATTTGGAGGCTTGTAAAGTTCACTTAACCTTTAAGATGACCATCCATTCATTCATTCATTCATTTGGTTTATAACCTCCCTTTCCTCTAGGAGTTTCAGGAAATGTACATATCATGCCCTCCTCCAATTTTGCCCCACAACAACAACCCTGCAAGGTAGGTTGAGCTGTGAGGGGATGGCCTTGAACTTGGGTCTCCCCAATTCTAGTCCAACACTTCAACCCCTACACCATGCTGGTGCTGTGTTTTATGAACCTGCAAAGCATGTATACCTACCCTAACATTTTTTACAAATACACACACCTTTGCCAGCATCTTTAATTTTAGGTAGCCAAGTGAACAAAATGGAAATAGATAATCTCAGATTAGGACTAGAGTCGCAATGGATTAACGGTCCCCTAGAATTTTTGATTGGATTTAGGAAGCAGATTGATCTCAAGGTAGGGAGGCAGAGTTAGGGCTGAATTGCACAGTGGCAGAGCCTGGAATGGGAATGCGAGCAAGGAAAGAAAATGTCAGGCTGTTAGGTATGAAAAGTGGTAGATGAGGGAGACTAAATAGATAGGGGAGACTAAAGGACACATTGGCAGACAGCAGCACTTAGGCCCAGACTAAGGAGCCATTCAGACAAGATCAGATTCTAGCTTCTGAGTGTGGAAAAGCCAGGCTAAACCCAGAAATATCTCTCTCCAAGTCAGGTCAAGAGAATCCACCAGGAGCTACGCCGGAGCCTCAGACCAAAATATTATCCAATCCCTTTTCCTTGCTACAGTGATAAATAGCTCACTTTATGCAGCATTAGATGGAATCATGGGAAGATAGGCAGCTACGATACACCAGATGAGTTCAGTAAGTTAACACTTGGAGAATGGCTGCCTGTCATTCATTCACCACACGGCTCCTTCAGTATTGTAAGTGAGCACGTTTGTTGATATCTGTGTTAGAAATAGGAGCAGTCTTTCTGTGATGCCACCCTGTGGCCAAAGGGTCACACAGCTTTTCTTGCCAGTCACAGCCAATCAGCACTCATCTGTGCCAAAAAGTGCCTCTGTCAATAAAAATACATGTACTGCATTTTCAAATGGATTGCTAAATATTCATAGATGCTTATATTAAAAAGTACCTTATTTTTATATCATGCTTGGCACTTTTGTTTTGACTTAAAGTACTTGGTAAAATTAAGTTGATTTATATAATTCTAATAATGCTAATAAGCTCATCTTCCAGAATAAATAACATCCCCAGTTTAGTTCTGGTATATAAATTAAAAGATTGGGGACAGGGGGAAGGTTTTTGGCAAGAGTTCTCCATGTTTTAGAAAGCATTTAAGTTTTTATCAGAACTACAGCCCATTTTTGCAAGTGGAGCTAGTTGTCCCAACCATTCTGTGGGGAAATACTTGCTCACTAAGACATATGACACAGAGCTAACTTTCGTACTGATATCTAGGGCAATAAGCAATCTTGGTTTGTGAACTGCTTTACTACTACAATGATCTCTTCTCAGCATAGAACTTTTTTTTTTTTTTTACTTTATCCTGTTTTGGCAGCTGGTCCAAAGTGATGATGAAATATCTGTGAACGTTTTGAGAAAATTAAGATAAACTGGGTTTGTGGCAATTTTATTGCTGTCTGCAGATGTAAAAGATATACATATGGGAGTAGACGGCGTATGTGTGAGCTAATTTAGCCATCCAAAAGGAAGAGGTTGCATCATGAAAAAGGTATACCTCTAGATGTAGAAGTATTGCTTCTGTCTTTTATCTGCAGTGGCTTCCTTGCTTAAGGACTTCGTGATGTCTTGTGTTTTACTTACCTGTCTTGCTGGTGGGTATTTTTTTTAAGCTTTCCATAAGATGTTTGACTTTTGCCATGCAGAGCAGCCTCCTCTAATCTGGGATCCTTTGGGAATTGTTGGTACTAACTCCAAGAACACCCTGGCTACAATTTAGGAGTATTGGAGTCCTAGGATGCATGGAAGGCTACAGGACAACAATAGTCAGAAAAGAATATTGCGCTACAGCAATTTTTTCCCTTCCCCGTTTCCTGGAACCGTGTCTCATTTTTATACAGCAGACTTAAATCTGGGATTGCATTGCCTTAGAGTTGAGTGAGAGAAGGTCCTGAAGAATGAGGTAACAAATTGTGGAGTCCTTGGTGCTCTCTGAGCTTGGTTGTTTGCTTGTAGACGCTTCATTACCCAACTAGGTAACTAGATAACATCAGTGGCACCAAGTGGCACAAACAACCAAACTCAGAGAGCACCAAGAACTCCATAGTTCAACTCTGAGCTGCAGATATTCTTTTTTATTGGAGGTAAAAGATTGCTTCCCCTTGTATTGGACAGCAAGGAGAGATCTTTAATCTCAACATACGCGGCACTCAGTATTTTCTATTTTTGCAGTAGTATGGGCTGCAGCAATTAAATAATCTCTGACTAACATCACATGTAATCATGACAGAGGAAGATCAACTATAGTACAAATAGGGATAAGTCTAACAAATGTTTGCTTGCAACACAAAAAGATCAAAATCAAAGACAGGGTACCACTTCAGACACTGGGCTTCCTTACAGATTGGCTTATTTTTGGATTAAAAATATGGGAAAGGTTTGTGAGCTTAGAGACCTGCCTGCATTTGGAATCCCTGTAAATGTTCAAAGCTCTCCAAGCAGCTGAGGGGGTGAGAACATTTTGACGTCTACATTCCACCCTTGGTAGAGTGAATGGTAGCAGTTAAATCTTGATGAATCGCAAACACAAAATCCTACTAAACCCAACTCTTTTCAATACACGCCTAAAAACGTAACTCGGAAGGCTGTTTCGCATCTTTGACTGTCCCTACTGAAAGATCTTGGATATACTTTGAATGGCTGGGGAACTTGAAGAGCATGATTCAAACCCCCACGTTTTCGTCAGATTTTCAAATTACAAATAGATATAGTTCTGCTACTGGAGAAGACCCTCAAATTTGCTGAAACTGCAGCTTTACGTGGATTTCTGTTCTAAATCAGTAGGTGTGGGAGTTACCAATATTTGATATTATTAACAATGAAGCCATGATTGGTTAGCAACTATATTGTCTTTGGTGCAGCTAATAGCTTTTTGTATCCCTATCCCATTTTTTTCACCATTTTGGAAGTGAGATTTTTTTGGGGGGGGGGACATAGCTACACCACTGTGTTTATAAGTAGCCCTGTCTTGAGGTTGATACTCTTAGTATTTTGTGGTTCGCATTTCCAGAATTTCCCAGCCAGCCTGTTTTGTGTCTCCCCAGCACATTGCAGGATTCCTTTCCATTTGTTACGCTGAAGGTTATCAATGCTGTTGTTGCCAAGTGTGTCACCCTCGCCTTTCTACTTATTGGTATAGGACATGATGCTTAAGAACCGTATAACAATCAAGGATTCCAATAGGGAAATAAATTACTTTTTAAGTGGGTGGCAGGCAAGACGTTTAACGAGCTACCGACTTTGAAAGTCACTTTGCAACAGAATGAAGATCACCGAGGGAAACTTTACAGTAAAATAAGGATCACTGACTGTGCTTTTATTGAAATAGCTTCCCTTGTAGTGCTGCGTTTTCATATGGAGAAGTCTCTGAAGGTTAGAAAGAACAGGAAGTGTTGGGATTAATGTGGCTTTCTGTCTACTCAGTTTCTGCAGCAGTTTAATTGTTTTGTTATTAGTATGCTTGGTCTTTATGATTAACTAGTACTGTCTTCTCTCTGATAGAGAGAAGTTCCACTTCAGACTGTGGCATTTATATTTGCAAAATAGATATTTCATGTGACTAATCTCAGATCCAGAAAACATGGCCTAGTTTATATATGTATCATGGCCCCAACAATTTTTTTAAAGATATAAAAGTTGGAGGGACAAAGATGTGGCTCAGAAAAAATTACATATGCTGTGTATAATTCTTCTTTGTCATTACACATCCCTGAGTTGGATGCGTTTATAGTTTAACCAATACAGGCCACAGATATTGTGGCACTCAGCAGAACTTGGCTGATCTCAAACAAATAGAAAAACTAAGCAGAATTGTACCTGGTTAGTATTTGGATGGGAGACCATCAGGAAATCCCAGAGCTGTTGGAAAACTGGGAGATTAAAAAAAAATGCAGAAGAAGGCAGTGGCAAACTACTTCTGAATTACCGCTAAAACTACATAGACTTGTCCATATAGTCTTTGGAAGTTCAGCTTGATGTGAAGGAGTCTTTATACTGGCATGATGTTTTATGATGTCACCTTTGACATGGCAGAAGACTATGATCTAGCCTAAACCAACAGTGAAAAATATTGTCCATAAATAGGTTTCATGCAAACATCTGCTCTCTGGTTGTCTAGCTTGCTTGAAAGTAAGTCTCCAGTGTTATGTGAAATTCTTGGGAAGTAGACTCATTCTGTACTATAGGACTTACTGCATTTTTATCCTGCCTCAGGGGAATCCATAGGGTGTGTGTGTGTTAAAAAAGTCGAGATGGCTATGAACAACAAGAAGGGACATTTTATCCTGCTTGATGGATGTGTAAACAAGCTAGAAAATTTATACATACAGGTAGTCTTCGACCTACAACTTACAACAAGTGGGACTGGAATTTCTGTCACTAAGTCATACGGTTGTAAAGTGTGACTGCATCGCTTAGTGACAGCGATCCCTGTAGTCCCAGTGGGGAAGTCAGAAGGAAGTTGCAAGTCCCAGGCTGGCAGGCAGGTAAGTGGCTGCTGCCGGGTGGGGGAGGGAATGAAGAGGTGCATGAGAGTGCGGGGGAGGGTACGTGAGGGTATGAGGAGGTGAGCAAGAGGTGCTACACCAGTTGGGGAGGGCGTGTGGGAGGCACCGCATGGGTTGGGGAGGGTGTGCAGGGGTGCAGGAGAGGTGCTGCGCAGATCGGGGAGGGTGCTCAGGGTTGCGCGAGCAGCTGGTGCAGCACAAGTGCAGAGGGGCTGGGGAGGGTGCACGGGTGGGGAAGACTTACTCCAGTGACTTGTGACTTTCCCTGCCAGCTTCCATATTGACTTTCTGGGGAACTTGGCAGGGAAGATTGCAAATGGCGATCACATGATTGTGAGGTGCTTGACAACTGGTCATAAATGTGAACAGGTTGCTAAGCACCCAGATTGTGATGACGTGACCATGGGGTGCTGGGATGGCTATAACTCTGAGGACCAGTCGTTACCATCATTTGTTTTACTTGTACACTGATTTAAAGGATTTTAAAGATTAATATACAATTGAGACTAGAGGTCTTTCTTTTGGGACTGCTGGACAAACAGTTGGAAAAAGGTCATGGAATTTTAGTTTTGTATATGATAACTGCAGCGAGATTGCTGTATGCACAAAGGTGGAAAGATTTGGCACTACCCACAATGGAGGAATGGTTGGTGAAGATGATGGAACTTACTGAGATGGCCAAATTGACTTCTTTGATCAGAGGAAAGACAGTATCTACATTTATTGCTGACTGGAAATCCCTTATGGACTTTTTGCATAAAACAGAAAAAAAATGAACTCATGATTTATGGTTTTGATGATTAGGCAAGATAAATTATAGAAAGAAGAGAGTCATGATGTAACTTTAGAGAAAGAGGTAAATTTATAACTGCTGTGAAGACGATCAGAAGCCACTTCTTTGTATCTTTTTTCTTTCTTTTCTATTTTTCTTTTACTTTTTCTTTCTTGAACTTTTAGCTTACTCTTTGATTTCTTTCTTTTTCTTTTTTCTTCTTTACTTTATATCAGTTTGTATTAGTTTTTATCTTTGTTTTTAAAACTTTTAATAAAATTATTTAAAAAATCAAGGTGGCAGCTGTGACTGTATGGTCAAAGCCCCACCTTGGATGGCACATAAAAAAGGAGCAGGTTTTGACTATACAGTGGCAGCTGCCATCTTGACTGTTTTGACCCCCCTCCCACACAGACAACCCAGTTTTGCCTCCACCCATGAATCCTCCACCTCTTATTGTATTCCCAGAGCTGCTTTGTGGGGTGGGTTGCCCTGAGGGAGAGCAATCGGCTTAGGGCTGGGCAAATTCTAGCCTCCAGGCTGGAACTTTCTTTCCAAGCATCTTAAGCCAATTCTCTTCCTCTTCCTAACCTTCTGCCTTCTCTGCAGAGCAGCCTCCTGGGTAAAAATATAGCTCCTCAGTGGGTACATTCATATGTTATATGTTGGTGCATGTTGGATAGGGTTATGACAGGGATTAACCCCATCATCATGTGTTCTGAACTCACGCCTCAGCTATTTTACTTTTTTCCTACAGTATTCCACTGTACTTCAGAATAATCTTACATGGAATCATAGTTATTTCATAGGAGTAACATCTGTTTGAGCATCAAAATAGGACTTTCTAGTTGTTAAAAATTCTAGTCATACCTTTGCTGATGATTATCTTGGGTTATTCAGAGGTCACTCATTGGAATATTTGCTCATTCATCCAACAGAGATCCAAAGGCTTGCTATGCTGTAGTTTACATGATTGCTAGTTCCCCAGATATTGCTCAAGGAGATTCTCTCTGTTTACCTGATATAGTGATAAATTCCAATTTTTGGTATATAATTCAAGAGTACAACCACATGTTTAAACAATATTGATCTTTGTAAGATCACGTTAGCAACTTTATGGTTATTAAACCAAAATGGAGCAATACTGGGATAACCCTTTGAGTTAGGTTGATAGCGAACACTTTTTAACATTCTACAGAATGTCCAGTAAATGTGATTTTTGCTGCTGTTGTTGAATTAACCTCAACAGGATCATAAGAAACATACCTAATATTCTTTAAGGCCATTGATTTTTTTAAATAGGAGAAATTTGACTTCTTTGTTCCAGAGTCCTGGCAAATAACTAATACTCACTTTAGCAAAATTATTTAATTTAATTTAACCATTTAAATTAATAAACAATTATTTATTGTACAATAAAAATGTAGTCTTAGAATGCTCCAAAACAAATGTCCAGTACTGACAATAATTTAAGAGCTTTAGACTGTGATAATGCATCTAGACTAAATTGTGAAATAATGTTTTAATTGAATGTTATTGATTGATTGATTGCATCTGTATCCCACCGTGACTCTTTCAGTTCTTGGTGGCCATTTTGCAATTTTAGGCATTTCAGATTGCTCAAATGATTTAAAAGCTTGATTTCAGTAAGATGATTCAAAGTACTAATGCCCCTTATCTCAGTACCACTTTAATATTTTTGTCTTTCAATTTTAGGGCTACTGTATCTGGGCTGCAAAAATCTAGATGACATGAGATAACAGCAAAGGGACACAGAAATACCTAACATTCTGCCATCTTAGGTCACTGAGATTTCTGCAGCCCACAAATGGTAGCACGAATAATTTATTATTTCTATTTTACCTTTCCTCCAGGAACTCAAGGTGGGGTACATAGCTCTTAGTCCTCCAAAATAGGCTAGGCTATGAAAGTCTGGCCCAGAGTCACCCAGCAAGCTTCCATTGCTAAGGCTGGTCTTGAACCTGGTTTCCCTTATCGTAGTTCAGCACCTTAACCACTAGACCACAATTGATAGGGATTCTACCAGATGACTTTGTTTTGGGTTCTCAGTCTAGGGCATGGAATCATTTTGGACAAAGGGAAAAGGGAAACATTTGAATATGGAGTGGCACGCTAGACAAACAGGCAAGTTTAAAACAAAGAATCAATGTAATGTTATGTCATTTAACTAAGTACGGTTAATACCTCCAAGTCTTTGAGGGACTAGTGGTACTGCAGCTGTGTTTTAGGCTGGCCCGTTTCAAGGTACATTCCTGGGCTGTTTGGTTTGAGGGCCTCTTGGTAGTTAGGAAGGCATTTACATATAAATTGAGTTCCCAAGCTAGACAGGCTGCAAAAGAGCAGTTCTTTGATTATGTAACAGTTAGCTGCAAATTACACAAAGTCAGGCACTGGCATTCGTATGTTCCTCTTGCACCTTGCTGTCAGGAATCTCTTGCTCCTGTACCTTTTTTCCAAAGGATCAGTATATGTTGGACAAGGGGCCAGAGCGCTGCCAAGAAGAGCCAAGCGTAGGCAGCTCGTTCTGAGTTTCTCACTGACATTGTCAGGAAGCTTAGATATGAGGAACAGCTTTTCTTAGTATGCTTCCATGTATACGTTATTTTAAGTTGCTTTCAAATTTCCCCCAAATGGAAAGGAGATTTGGGACAACCCCTTGCAATTAGGGGGGCTTGGAGGAGAAAAACATGGGCAGACAACTAGTTGGCTGGAGCTAGAATGTAACAGGACTGCTGGGAAATCTGAATGTATGCGTAGGTGTCTGTCCTGTGCATGTATGTATATGTATGTATCTGTGTAGGTGTACATACATATATATGGACAGAGAGAGAGAAAATTTGATAAAACCAGGTGGCCAAACTTGAGTAACGGAAACATGAATGAAGCGGGTAAATGCAGAAAAGTAACATCAACATAAATATACTAATATATGGTAGATTAAAAATAAAACATCTGCATGAGAAGATAAGGTGCTCTGAGCCATCGAGCAGCTTGCCTAAATCTTTTGTGCAGGAAGCAATTCTGCTAGTGCATAATTTGAGTATCTGCTGCTCCAAATGCTTACACGTGCATGAAAATATTTACTTTATTGGTGTGACATTGCTTTTTATGCTATTCTATGGGCATATGCTTTTTCTGTAGGCATGGCAAAGTCAGGTTGACAGAATTGTGTGTAGCTCAGCATTCTAGTCTATTTATATCCTGTAAAAACTGTATGCATCTTTATAATTCTTTCTGGAATACTGATGTTTTAGAAAGAAAAATCTTGGCATGAGAATTCCATTGGCGCTGGAAATTCTTTGTGATGTATAGTACTAACCATCACACAGGGAAGACCATGTAAATGCTACTGGGGATCAAACGCTGAAATGTATATGAATAATATATTAGTAGATATATAGAACATATAATTAAAATTGAAATGGTAGAGCAAATTTATAAAATATTTAAGCAGAATGGTGGAGAACACAGAAGAGATCCGCATACATTGCTTGTCTTTGAGTCAGTCATGATCCACTGTTGGCTCATAATAGAGCTCAGTTAACAGGAAAAAGATGTTTCTCGCCATAAAAACCCTGAATCCTTAAATCTTCATGCTGACTTGTTGTTATGGGAAGTGCTGATAACTCAAAAGTTGAGATGGCTGTTACCCAAAGTTAGATTGCAGGTCACTAGAGAAAAGGGGAGTTTCCCCATATAGAGGTTTTAAAAGGTTGATATAAATTTAATTTACATATTTTTTCTGTCCAATTTAGAACAAGAGTTTTCTTTCTTTTTTTGCAACTGGAAACAAGTTGCCTGTTAATAAATTTTATTTATTAAAATAATCATAAAATAGACTTTATTTCCAGTCAAAGAGTAAAAATAGTTAAAATGCAATCTAGTTAAAAGAATGTACATAAAAAAAGGAGAGGTCTAACAACAAGTATAAAATGCTACCAGATCCTTTGATAATTTTATTTATTTTTATATTTTTATTTATACATCAAATTTATCACCGCCCATCTTGTTGAAAAGCGACTCTGGGTGGTTTACGAAGGAGATAAAATCAATTAAAATACAATATAAAAATAATCTTAAAAATAATAAATTCCAAGAATGATGGGATTGGCAAATAACTCAGGGAAGTGGCATCAGGGTGCCAGCCACCCCAGGACTGATTAAAACTCTTATCACCCCGTGCAAGCTGGCAGAGCAGATCTTAAGTCCTTTCCAGAAAACCGGGAGGGTAGGGGCCCACTGCACCTCTGGGGGAAGAATATTCCAAGGGACGGGTGCAGCGGCAGAGAAGACTCTCCTCCTGGGCCCCGCCAGCCAACATTCTCTCACTGACAGGGTCTGCAACATGCCCTCTCTGTCTGATCGGGTGGGACGGGTTGATGTAATGGGGATGAGATGGGCCCTCAGGTAATTAATCAGCACTTCCAATCATAAACGATACTCAGACCCAGTATCTTCTGACATCAGTGACAAGTGACACATTTTGGCAACTTTCCTGGAGATTGCTGTAGACTAATCTGCAAATTAAAAAAGTGTGCCCTTCTTTACAGACCATCCCACATGGTTAGTTAAAATTAGAGTTATTAAACTCTAATTTTGCTAGATATACTACAGGTATAGCATAACAAAATGTGGGAGAACATCTTAATGGTCTTGTCCAGACTGTCTCACATGAGTTATGTTCTAGTTTTGAGAAACAGTCTCATGTGGCAGTGCCTAGCCAACCTTGACTGATCTCAAAAAGCTCAACAGCTTCAGGCCTTGATAGTACTAAGACGGGATTCCAAGATGGCAACCAGGAGTGAATGCTAGGTGGGATGTATGGTCGCCGGCTCTCACCTGAGCGCCCTGGAGGGTTTCTTTTTCTTCCCCCCACTCCTGGAGGGTCTGCTCTTTTTCCCCTCTCCCACTGGACTGTGAATCCTGGGGGTGCCGCAGTCCGTTATGTGACGGAGCTCCGCAGAGGCTGGAGGAAGCTGGAGAACCTGGGCGGGACTCTGTGATTGCAGCGGAAGGCCTAGTCGGCCTGGATTGTGGCACCCTGGGAAGTAGATGAGCTGGCGCTTGGGCGACTGGGATGGTGGCAATGGCGGGAACGGCCCAAATGGCCTGAAAATTGGCCAGATTTACATCCTGGTGGTGGCGGCAGCCCAGAGACTGAGGGTGACAACCCAGAGAGCGAGGACGACGGCCCAAAGAGGGATTTGCACCCCGACAATGGCAGCGACAGCCCAGGCAATCTGGGAGGTCTGGATGGCCTCTGGATTGGTGAGTGGGCAGCAGTAGAGCAGCTAAGCGGCCCAAGGAAGTCGCCAGAGAGCCTGAACAGCTGGAGGAGAAGCCTGAGTGGTGCTGGTGACTGGAATGAACCAGGCGATTTGTCCGAACAGCAAATGGGCCCTGACGGAACCACGGAGTGGGAGCTCAAGTGGTGGGCCCAGAAGGGACTCGGGTGATGGCAGTGACACCGGCCCAGGCAAAGCCCCGAGTTATGAACAGCCTGATCAGCGATCGAGTGGCAGCTGGAACAGTGGGTTGAAGGATTGGAGTTGAGGGGGATTCAATCGGCCCCTCCAGTTGGCCCAGAGAAGGCAGAGGGGTGTTGGGGTCCCTCCAGTGTAAGTGGGTTAGGTGCCCTCCACCAGGGTGAGAAACGGGAGAGACAGGGAGGGGGAGATGAGGGTGGATGTGCGGAGTGTGTTATGAGTGTGATAGTAAACTCCCTTCCCCCGAGTGAGAGTTGGGGTGGGAGTAGGAATGGAGCAGGTGCCCCGAGCCAACTAGTGAGAGTAGTGAGCAAGGGGGTACAGTGGATGAGTAGGGTGATGGTTAGGGTTCCAACGGTGCTGAGAGTAGGAGCTGAAGTGCTGTGGAGCCCACCATCGCCCTTTAGTTGACTGGGTGTGTCTGATGTTGTTTGGCTGGATGGAGGGACCCCTAACCAGGGAAACTGGAGGGCTGGGATTGGGGGGGAATGGAAGCTCTGGGAGGTCAGGGCAGATTACGCGATTCAGGTGGTGATGGGGAGGGGGTATTATGACAGGAGTCAGAGGGTGGGCTGCTCTCAGGGAAGACGCCCCCGGTGCTTAGTACCAGTGGCATGTTCAGGCCCTCTTGACCCAGGCCCAGGCCCAGGCCCTGGACAGCAGACCTGCAGAGACCCTGGTTTTTGGCTGCTGCTTCTTAATGCCAGGTCAGTTAACAACAAGGGCCCCCTTATATGTGAGTTGATCACTGAGGAATGGCCAACCTGGCATGTATCACTTAGACCTGGCTGGGCCCTGAAGGGGGGGGTTCCCCATTCAGAAATGTGCCCGGACGGGTTTATGGTTTGACATCAGCCAAGACCCCAGGGTAGGGGAGGAGGGGTAGTAGTTGTCATCAGAGAATCTCTGTTGGCCGTCAGGGGCGCTGCTCCACAAGTGGCCAGTTGTGAGACCCTGTTCCTGAAATTGGGTTCACAAGCACCGTTGGGATTGTTGTTACTGTACCAGCCTCCCTGCTGCATAGCACCCTCCCTGCCTGAGCTGCTGGAGGCCGTCGTGGGGCTGGCAGCGGAGTTCCCCAGACTGATGGTCTTGGGGGACTTCAATCTGCCGTCCCTTGGGTGTGCCTCAGAGGCAGCCCAGGAGTTCATGGCTACCATGGCGGCCATGGGCCTGTCCCAGGTTATCCGTGACCTGACTCAGGACTGGTCTCACACCGGACTTGGTTTTCTTGTCAGAGCAGTGGCAATGTGATCTGAAGGAGGAATTACAGCTATCCCCCTTGTCGTGGTCAGATCATGTCCTGGTGGCCTTGAGATTCTCTTATGCCACTCCCCTCCACAGGGAGCCAGGACCCATTCAGTTGGTCTGCCCCCAGCAACTGATGGACCCAACTGGGCTCCAAAGGGAGCTGGGGGATATACCCGAGAGTCTGCTGCACAGTCCAGTGGAGCCCTTGGCCGCTACCTGGAATAGGAAAGTGGCTGAGGCCTTGGACAAGATTGCAACCCCAATGCAACCCCGTGCGACCTCTCTTGACCCATCGAACCCAATACTCCCCATGGCTTACGGAGGAGTTGAGGGTTTTGAAAAGGGTTAAAAGACGTCTAGAGCCTCGCTGGAGGAAAACAAGGATCGAACGCAACCAAATACAAGCTAGAGCCACTATTAAGGTCTACCTTGTGGCAGTAAGAGCATCGAAATGTCAATATTTCTCTGCTATTATTGCATAAGCTGAATGCTGCCCGGTGGCCCTGTTCAAGATCACCCAATCTCTTTTGGGAAAGGGGGGCTCAGTGCAGAGGAGTTTTCTAGGTATCTAGAGGATAAAATCGCTCAGATCCAGTTCCAGTTGGATACCAAGCATGAAGCATGGTCTATAGAGATGCCCAGGGTACGTTCTTACCCTGTTATCTGGGAACAGTTTGATCCTGTTGAACTGAGGAAGTGGATAGGGTCTTCCAGACAGTCAGTGCCACCACCTGTCAACTAGATCCGTGTTCCTCTTGGTTAGTTAAAGCTTCCTGGGAGGTGACGTGGGTGGGTCCAGGCAATGGTGAATTCATCCTTGAGGGAGGGAGTGTTTCCAGCTGCCTTTAAGGAGGCGCTGGTGCACCCCCTCCTCAAGAAGCCATCACTGCATCCCATCATACTGGACAATTTTCGTCCAGTCTCCCATCTCCCCTTTTTAGGGAAGGTAGCTGAGAAGGTGGCGGCACTACAGCTCCAGAGGATCCTGGAGGAAACGGATTATCTAGACCCTTTTCAGTCAGGTTTCAGGCCCGGATACGGGATGGAAATGGCATTGGTCATACTCATGGATGATCGCTGGTGGGAGTGGGATGGGGGTAGTGCATCCATCCTTGCTCTTCTTCACCTCTCAGCATCTTTCGATACCATCGACCATGGTATCCTTTTGGGTCGACTTGGGGAGTTGGGAGTGGGCAGCACAGTTTTGTACTTGTTCTCTTCCTTCCTCCAAGGTCGATCCCAATTGGTGTTGATGGGGGTGAGAGGTCCAGCTCGCGGCCCCTCCTTTGTGAGGCGCCCCAGGGTTTGATACTCTCTCTGTTCCTTTTTAACATCTACATGAAACCACTGGGTGAGATCATCCATCACTATGGGATGAGGTATCATCAATATGGTGATGATACCCAGTTATACATCTCCATCCTGGATGAGTTGAGTGATGCCGTGACCACTCTTTTGCAGTGCCTGGAGGCTGTGGGGGTCTGGATGGGGTGCAACAGGCTTCAGCTGAACCCTGGTAAGATGGAGTGGCTATGGATTGGAGGCCCCCCTATATCCAAGGATTTACCATCTTTGGTTTTGGACAGGGTTGCACTGCCCCAGACGGACCAGGTGCATAATCTGGGGGTCCTCCTGGACTCACGACTCCTGCTCGAGGAGCAGGTGGCAGTCGTGGCCAGGACAGCCTTTGCCCACCTTCGTGTGGTACGCCAGTTATGTCCCTTCCTGGATCAGGAGGCTCTTCGGTCAGTCACTTATGTCCTGGTCATCTCTCGGCTAGACTATTGCAATGCGCTCTACATGGGGCTACCTTTGAAGAGTATCCAGAAGCTACAGCTGGTCCAAAATGCAGCCGCATGGATAATTTTGAGTGCCCCAAGAATGGCACATATAACACCTTTACTACGTGAACTGCATTGGGTCCCAGTTTGCTTCCGGGTTCAATTCAAAGTGTTGGTTGTGACCTTTAAAGCACTACATGGCATGGGTCCAGGTTACCTGAGGGACTGTTTTATCCCTGTCACATCAACCCGTCCCACTCAGTCAGGCAGAGAGGGCATGTTGTGGGTCCTGTCAGGGAGAGAATGTCAGCTGGTGGGGCCCAGGAGGAGAGCCTTCTCTGTCATTGCACCCGCCCTTTGGAACATTCTCCCCCCAGAGGTGCGGCAGGCCCCTACCCTACCGGCCTTCCAGAAAAAAATTGAAGACCTGGCTCTGCCAGCTTGCGTGGGGGGGATAATAACTCTACCCAATCCTGGGGGTGGCCTAGCGCCTTCATGACACTCCCTGAGTGATCACCAATTACTTAGGATCTTTTTATTTTGTATTTATTATTGTAATATTGTAATTTTAATTGATTTTAATTGTTTTGTAAACCGCCCAGAGTCATTTAACAAGATGGGCTGTGACAAATATGATTAATAAATAAAATAAATAAATACCACCAGGAATTACCAGGGCTGTAGTCTCTAGGTATCAGCCCCACCAGACAGGCCATAGGAAAGCTAAGACTACTTTTATTGAGAGTGATATTGCAAGTCTGATTATGTTGAACCTCTTCCTCCTTATTCCCATGTGAATTGGACTTAAGATGTTTCAGATTTAAGAGGAAGTGGACAGTGTTCTCATGACTGTGAGCTTGGCCACCTGCTCCTAAGATCCATGCCCCTCCTGGCTAACTAAGGCTGTCCAGTGGGGTAACATGTGGTTGGATTCTAGCAGTGGTTAATTCAACCTTGAGAGAGGGGATTGTTCTTCTGCCTCTTAAGGAGGCATTGGCACACCCTCTCCTCAAGAAGCCATTGCTAGATCCCACCATACTGGACAACTTTTGTCCAGTGTCCAACTTCCCTTTTTTAGAGAAGTGTACATAGTTTTGCATGTAGAAATGGGAAATATTAAGAACAAAAATTAATGAGGAATTTCATTCTAAAACCAGTGAAGCCAAATTTCTAGATATGAAAAGGTGAAATAAAGGAAAACAAGGGAAGGAAACAGTCACATACAGAGAATTATGAATAAAATCAATACAGTCAGCTTACTTGCTATGTCCTTGAGTAAGATCTTGGGCTCCACATGTGTTCATTACAGAGAAGCTGGTTGAAGAAAAATCTTATGGGCCTCATGTTTAGATATCTATAGGCAAGACCTTTTGGTTCCTCTTCCTTCCTTCTTTCTTGCCTTTCTGTTTTTCTGAATAGTTATCCCTAATCTTATAGAACATGAGTGAAAGCTAGCAGCCTCTTTAGGGAGAGTTGTTGCTTTGCCCAGTCAAGGACTGTGCTTCATCTTTGTTCTCCTTCATCTAGACCAGTGTTTCTCAACCTCAGCAACTTGGAGATGTGTGGACTTCAACTCCCAGAATTTCCTAACTGGCATGCCAGCTGGGGAATTCTGGGAGTTGAAGTCCATATATCTTCAAGTTGCTGAGGTTGAGAAACACTGATCTAGACAGTAAATCAAGAATTACCTAGTGGCTACTTGCCTAATTATAAAAGCACAGTCTGGTTTTCAACCAGCTGTAGCTTCCTATAGATGAGATTACATGAAAGAAGCTATTTTGGAAAACCAAAGCTGAATTCCATCTACCAGGCCTCTCGGCATAGAACTAATTTATCAGATTTCTTTAGGGACACCTTGGTGTCATGCCAAAATTAGGGGTTTGTCACATTTCCCAACCAGTATGCATTTTCCAGTAGAGGAGAAAAATATGAATAGCTCCTGGGTAATGTTTTAGTTTGTTCCTGATGGGCTACTTGAGTATTGCTCTAGCAGGAGAAAATTAAAATGATGCAAAATCCATCATTTATAGTAACCTGGAAATGCAATCATGGTGGCACTACTTCCTTGAAATACTTTCAACCTCTCTCTTTAATTGTGTTACTTTGGTAATGGAAAATTCCCCAGATTTGTTTTTGTTTCACTTAAATATTAGTCCATTGAGTGCCCTGCAGCAGCGCTGGTGGTTATGCGTTGCTCTTCTATGCCTTTAACATCTATATTTTTTGCTTTCTTCTCCCTCCTGCCAAATGAAGGCCAAAAAACGCCAGGCCTTCCTAACAGAGACAAGTGAAAACAATGTGAGAGAGCTGGAGTCACTTCTGGACAGCTTTACTATGTCAAGCCAATGGACAGCAGGTGAGTTGAAGCTATGAAATGACAGATGCATCTATCAATGTTCCAACATCGCTAAGTAGGGGAATTCTGCAGATGCCTCTTACATTCCCTCTTCTCAACATGCTTTGATTTGATGACATGATAAGAGCAGCTCTCGCAGCAGTTGAGTGGCCTCACTGGCTGAGATGGGGTGACTGAATGCAGGCCTCTGTTGTCAGCCCAAAACTTGATTTACAAGTGTTGGGTTGTTTGTGGTTGGTCAGGAAAGGGCTAGCTAGCTGTGCGCTAAAGCCATATGAGAAAAATGTCCTGACAGCGGACTTGCCAGGGGAACAGATGTTTTTGATTGAACTGAGCCAAATTCAGAGGCAACCTTCAGCTACTTAAAGGTTATGCATTCAAACAAAAGTCATGTAGGACACAGAGTTTAACACATTACTCTTTACAGTGTTAGTTTAAAGTCAGCTCAGGGGTAATCATTGCAGTTATGCCAAGGCAAATTCCACCCCAACCGAAGTGCAGAAATGGCTTTTTTTCTCCTCATTGTCTGCCCTGTGTCATCAGTAATGTTAATTCCAAATGGAGGAAAGTGCTGAAAGAATTTTCAGAAATGAAAGGTCTTTTTTCCTCATCCTTTTGGGATTTGTTGTTGAGCCACTATAATTCCACCTTTACACATATCTGTCTTCCTTTCCAGTTGGTAGCCAGAAGGGTAACCAAACTCACAAAGGAGAGTTTAACCCTATTTTATTTTGTGCAAGTACTTGCAGTTTTACAGAAGCAGACAATATGCATTAAAATGATCTCATAAAACTGTATCAAGCAGTCTTAAGCCTTGCCCTCCCTTGCTTTTTCTCCAAAAGTGAAAAATAACCATTCTGAATTCCCCCCTCCATTCCTCTCTTTCTGCATAAATCTGTCCTATCACTTGTATTATTTTTCAAGACTATGCTGCCGGTTGACCACCCACCTAAAGTCAGAGGGGAAGTAATTCTAGACAGAAATGATTCTGATAATACGTATTTTACAGTGACAGAAGTGGCACGGAAGACTTCCTGGCCTAGTTCCGTCTCAGTTCCATGGTGATACAGCCACAGTTTGTATTAATCACAGTTTGGAAGCTAGGACTTTTCCCACTACATAGTTGAGATTTGTTTTTTGCTTTCACACAGCAGGGATTTACTTGCCGTTCCCTCTTGCCTTTCAGCTTTCTCTATAAATGAGTATTGATGCAATTACCATGAATTTTTCATGGTTCTAATCCAACCCAGCCAAAGATTTGAAACCAAAATCCGACCTGCGTCTGGGGAGATGGGGAGACACAGGACAAAGCTTAGAGAAACCAGGGAACTGAGACTATTGAAATTGGCTAAACTTCTTCTTTTTCAGAAGCATTGAATGAGTTTCTGAACTGAGCATTCTGGAACAACTTGGTTAGTGCAGAGGTTTTGGCAAGGGAGACTGAGCTGCCTGGAAAAAAGAGCCAAGGCAATACAAGTTGAAAATAATTATTCACATGAAACATATGCTTTTGTGTGTAGGTATTATTTTTAGTTTTAATGTTAGAGTTGTCTTTGTAGTCTTGGGGAAAAAGATGTCAGTGGGAAATATGCCATATCCTAGTTTCTGGGATGATTCCTTTCTTTTCTCCTTTCTACAGATTTAACATTTTTGTACTCTGCTACCACATCAAGCCAGACTCCGACTAGAGCATGCCTTGAGGCTGAACAGAAGAATAGGCTGATATTCTGCCCTGCTTCCTTAAGTTACTTGAACAGGGTCATGCCTTGTTTTCAGTACACTGAAACAAGAGAGATCAAATGAATGATTATGGCTAAATATAATAAAGAAAGGTGACCCGGTTTTTCTGTAAAGTGAATCACAAATTAAATAGTAGCCCTCTTCAAATCTACTCATAGTAACGTCTCCTTGGGTATAGCTAGGCTGTATGGCTGTATGGCTGCATGTTTGAGGGGCTGAGCATCTGGCCGTGCAGTCTTCTATGGGTAATATTAAAAGACAACTAGTATAGAACTACTGTGTTTGGGGATAGTTTTGCTTTAGGACTACAAACCAGCAGTAGCATAGCACTGGGGAGAGACAGAGATGCAGGCCTGTGTTGGTGTCGTAGACAGATCAGTGGATTTGTTCTCTAAGGAGACCACAAAATGCTCACTACCCTAACTACACAATGATTAACCATGAGAATTACACAGTAAAGGAAAACTGCCTTACCAGAACACAGAAATCACAGAACTGGAATGGAATTCATACTTAAGCTGCCTCTCTTATGAGTTGAGAAGATTTTTTGAAGATTTAAACAATTAGAAATATACAGTGTAAGAGGCGAGCTGATAGCCATCAGTTTAGCCGCTCTGTGCATCTGACGACGTGAGCTGCAGCTCATGAAAGCTTATGCCTTTTAATAAAATGTGTTAGTTGGAAAAGGTGCTACCAGACTGCTTTTAAACAGATATATAGGATATGCAGTTCCTTTTTACATCCTGTATATTTTTTGGTATCTTTTAACATCTTACCTATTATGTTTATTACTCCCTCTGAGGACCCTGGAAAGCCTCTCATCCCAGATAAAATATTATTACATTTTAATATCAAGTGACTTAGTTCAGGTTATCCTCTCTATCCAATATCTTCTCATAAACTACCTCTGCTTGATATATTTATTTAACATTTCTTAGTGCATTACTTTTTTCTTGAGACAGAGGTTAATCTAAAGATTAAATATTAGTCTACTACTGATCTGCTGGAAATGCGTACAGAGGGCTTTTCCACACTAACAACACAGACCCAAGTTGCAATGCATGCACGCATGCACACACACACACCTGTCTATACATTTATATCTGGACTTCTAAAACAGCATCTCTGAACACCAGTGTGTCCTTCTTTGGCCCCTGCTAAGCTCTTTGCCCCACCTCAGTTTTTCAATGTTTTGGAAAATAAATATGGTGGTAGTGGGTGTAAGAGGCTACAGCCCAATAGTTTGTTTGAAAGTATTCCTATCTGCCTTTAAAAAAAACAAACCCAAAGTTGGGCTGGAGTATGAGTGGAGAGACTCCTCACATTTCGATTTCTGGTACATTTTGTCACTGACCTTGCTAGCACTGCAGCTATTTGTTGGCAGTCATTTTGAGAGAACGCCATAGTGTGCTCTTGACATTTTAGTTGTGCCTTTTGGTCCCCAGTGGTGGGAGACCCTGGGCTATAATGACTGATAATGGGTTTTAGGGATTCACACAGGAGTCTCCTCCAATCTTATCTGGAGATGCCAAGATTTGACTGAAACTGTCTATGTACAGTGCATGTCCTCTATCACTGAGTAGTAAGTATACTTATTATGGTCAAAGACCAGTATATAATGAAACTCAATAGTCTAAAATGAGGGATGGATGGAATTGGGCATATCAATCAGTCAGTTGCACATTTCACATATGACATTGCAGATTTAGCTGCACTTAGGGTAGTTCTATCATTGAGCTACAGCCATTCCTCACATTCTAGCTTTCATATGTTGGGGGACATCTGGTCTCTGCCTCTGATATGGTTGCTTCTAGCAATATAAAAAATGTCTATCTGTGTGATTGTGCTTTCTTGAATGTTTATGGAACAGGGAAACAGTTAAAGCGTAGTTTTTGACTAAAGGTAGATAACTAAACACTTCAGCGTGGTGGTAGAAAATGCCTGTTTGATTGAAATAAGTATGTGCGCTAAGGTTTTATTGGAGTTGAGCTCTTCTGGAGATACCTTGGAAGCTACAATTTCTTAGGACAATAGTGTCAGTAAAGTCAACAACCAGTCACCTAGCTCTAAGGCTGAGAAGTACAAGGCAAAATGTCCATTTAACTGTGGAAAGGTCAGAAAAAACAGTGCTGTAATTAATTGTGAGCATAAGAGTTTCCCCTTCATGTTGACAGAGAGCAATCAACTCTTCAAATTAGTATACAGCAGCTATGTTATACTGAGTGTTTGGATAGCTTCTGCCCAGTTCAAGCCAGGGAGCCTGACACTGGTTAGAAGTGTTCACCTCTGGTAACAGATGAGTCTTCTCTAAGTAAAAGGCTTGGCATGCTTTAGAAGATGTCAAACCTGCTAGAATCCTGAGAATAAAAGATGATAATGTAGTCGCTTCAGGTCTTTGACGTGTTTAGAAACTTCCATCCCAGTTACATCATACAAGACCAGTTTTGAGGCAAATTCTCTTTCTTCCTTTGATGATCCTCCTGAATCCATAGCGTCATCTTCCAAAGGTAGGGAGTTGAAACTCAGGACCATGACCATGCCAAAGAAGGAGACTCTTGGAAGGTACAGATTCAACCAGCTGTAGGCCCTGCTAGCCTGCAACCATGTCTTCACGTATGGGATAGGTAACTTCCTTGGGTTTGCACAGGGAATGGGGAGTGGGAAAACCTTGTTCCATGGATAGTGTATGTTTTGTTCACAAAACTGATGCTATAAACTGTGTAGGAAAGTTCTTGGGGCAGAATTCATATCTCCCAGCTGGATACAGCAAGCTAGGATTGAAGTTTGAGGAGATGAAGTGACTGGCCTGTAAAAATTCCATCTCATTTACCAGATACCTTATGCAGTAGTTTGCCAGTTTAGAGTGCATATTGCTCTCCCAGGTAGCTGGGACAGTGAAAGGTGTACCATCTACTTCATTACCTAATAGTCCTAGAGATAGCTAGGCTAATTTCAGTCATGGGATTGAATCATCCTAGCTTCTTTATCCTGGGGAAATACTGTGTCCATGCTTAGTTGCTAGCTAGGAGTGGCTGAGGACTCGATGTCCTCCATGACAACCATGGACTGGAAGCAACTAGTCCTTGCTAGTATATGGCCTAGTGTATGCAGCAGATCACATGTTGGATTTGGTGAAGGAATTCTCTATAGCTCTCTTGTCATTGGCAGATCATTCCCTGGTTAGTTTTAGAGTGATCCTGCTCTTGGAGGCAGAGTTTTATCTTGGTTCTGTTGCTTTCACTTGACTATGTTCAGAAAGTGGGATTGGGGGACGATTGTTCTATATCACGGCTCTTTGCTTATGGTCTCCTTCAGGGTTCTATATTGTTGCCCAGCGTTGTTCAACATCTGCATGAAGCCACTGTGGAAAATTATCTGGAATTTTGGAGAAGTACCCTTGAATGTTGCCTAAGTTTCATAATGGGCTAGATAAAGGAGAATAAACTGAAATTAAATCTAAACAAACTGAAGGTGTTGTTGATAAATACAAAACTGAACTCAGGGATTGAAATTCATCTGGTTTTGAGTTGTTTTGAACTCCCCCTGTAGGTGCAGGTTTGCAGTGCTTCTTGATCCTTAGCTGTCACTGAATTTGATAGCTGTAGTGAAGAAAAGTTTGTAAGTTGTTTGTACAGTTACCTGTGCCAGCTGTGTCTCTTCATGAGCTGGTTGGGTTCAGTGATGGTTACATTCTGTCTTGGTTATACCCTTCTTGATTATTGCAGAGCACTATATGAGACTATTCAGAAACTCCAGTTATTGCAAAATGCAGCAGGTAGGCTGCTAACCAGTGCAAGGTAAGGGATGATATGATGGCTAGGCTAAGAAAGATCTTTACTGATTGCCAGTTGCCTGTTAAGACACTATTTAAGGTATTGGAATTTACCTTTAAAATCATAAACAGCTTTGGACCTGACTCTCTCTCTTGTTACAAATTGATCCAGTTGTTAAGATCTGCAGGAGTTGCTGTTTTGAAGATGCCCCTCCAGTCAGAGGCTAGTTTTTCTTGCCCATGGAGAAGGGCCTTCTCTCATCCATCACTTCCAGGGTATGAAACACATTCCTTTGAGAGTTGCATTTGGACTCCCTCCTCTGTTATCTGTAAAGACACAACTCTTCCACCAGGCTTTAATTTATATGTTATTTCTTTATTTCTTTATACTTTATTTCTTTATTATTTCTTTATTCTTTATTTCTTTATTATATGATATTTATTTCTTGCACATGGGGAAGGGCCTTCTCTCATCCACTGCTCCCAGGGTATGAAACACATTCCCTTGAGAGTTGCATTTGGACACCCTCCTCTGAAATCTGTAAAGACACAACTCTTCCACCAGGCTTTAGTTTATTATATGGTATTTATTTCATTGTTAATTTTAATTTGTAACTTATGTTTTTTTTTTAAATTTTGTTAACAGCCTTGAATGCTTGCCAATGTGGTAATGCAGGATAGAAATCAAATTAATAAAATCAAAACATTCTTGAGTTAAGCACTGTCATCATTTTCTCATTTCAGTAGCTTTATTTTACTTTACTTCTTGTATTTAAGTTTTCATGGAAAAGAGGTTGGAGACATGGAGAAACGCATTAGAATATTCTTTGCCACAAGTTATTAAAGTATCCAACTTTCATGGTTATTATCAGAAATAATTGTGGTTATGGCAAGCAAGAATTTTGGTTTCAATAATAACTATGAATGGATGAGAAACAAGAGAGGGTTCAGTTTAGATAGAGAACACATTTTGGATTGAAGCTCCTTGGAGTTGCTTTTCTTTCAGAATAAAATAGCCAATTTTAGAGTTTTTTTTTAAAGAAAAGAAATGTGAATGAAGTGATATGTCTTTGGCTTGTAGGGTCTTTAGTCTTTAGAATAAAGAATTGTGCTGGCTTCATATTTATTTATTTCTCAAGTATTATTTTTTTAAATTCCTTTTTTAATATGAGAATAGGCTTTGAAATGTGAGATGCAGAACTGATGGCCTCCAAATTCAGTATCCAAGGAACAACTCTCTTAATAAAGGGTATACCTTTAATATCTCAAAGAAACTCAAGAAATCACAGTGGTCTTGAATCATCTTCAGACAGTTATTTGCATATTTTTTTAGATATCTTTCATAAATATAAATTTATATAGAAGGTAACAGTGGCTCAATGTTGGAATGTTGTTATAGAATTGGAGGTTCTGGAAAGATTCCTTTAGCCATCGTGTAGCATGAGACCTTGCCATATTTACCAATTATTTGCACCCATGCCTTTTGGAAACTGCAATAAAAGGACCACAGCTAAAAGTACATCGAGATCACACTGCTTCCAGTAACTTCTGAAAATTGTTTTTAAAATGAATAGCATCCATTCATCCTATACCTGTGTATGCTGTGTACAATTTCATTTTGAGTGCCAATTCTCAGAATTAAGTCAGTTATGGTAGCCTGAACTCACAGACATTTTGCTTCTAATGAAGTGGCCACTGTTTTAATTATTAACTTTATAATTGGTTACAAACCTTCAGAAAGCATCTTGGCTGATGGCATGTTGAACCATGATTTGAATTCTTGAGTAAGGTCTGCCATGAACACTTAATTAATGAGCAGTCAAAAGACTGGATTTGGGGAAAAAGGATTGAGGAAATGCCACTGTTGACAAATGTGGCCATCGTTTAAAATGGGTTAGATAATCATTTGGATTTCATTTTTCATTTTTTTCTATACAGGGTATGGAAAGAAATAATATTTTGAACTTTCAAGTGCTTTAACTTGCACCCAGGCAAAATAGGAAGCCCTGTGGTCCTTGGCATAGAAAGAAAGTTTCTTTCTAAAATATATGGCAGAACATGAATCATTGAAGGCACGAATACTCTGCACTTGAAAGCAAATGTTTGTTTCATTTGGAGGATGATCTTTTTTGAACGACACGTAGACTTGCAATCATTAGATACCTCTAAATAAGATTGGAGGTAGGCCTCAAGATGTGTAGGAAAACAAGCTAGAGTTCATATTTTTTCATGTGGTGAACTGCAGCCACAGTGCAAAAATTTTTCCTCAGCTTTATTTGATATTAAAGAACAGATCCACTAGTGTGCCTTGGAGAAAACATAGTGATTGTTCAACATTCTGTATTGTCACTGGAGCCCAACTGATTTAAATATCTCTGTTGCTCTTGGAGAAGTTTTTCTGTCTCTGTTCAACTCTAAGGGCTTTGTTTTGATTCTGTATTTTTCTTCAGGCATTCGCAAGGACAAAGATAAACCTCCAAGCTTCACTCTTGTCCTTGAGACTTTGAGGCGTACCTTGACAGATTACCAGAACAAGCTAGAAGACGCATCTAATGAGGTAACAGTTGCACTGTTCAGCTCCACATATATAGCCTTCAGCCCCCAATACTAGAGATTCCTTGCTTGTTACAGAGGTCAAAACACTGGGAATGTTGAGTTGACAGCTTTGCAGATAAGAAGAAGAAATAATTTTTTGTCACAGTTCTTCCTTTAAGCTTGCCCTGTGGTCATGATTCACTTAAACTAAGAATGTGTTTAGCTCTGTGTATATATTTATGTGATTTTTTTATATTGAAATACTGTAATGCCTAATTATTTTTAGTTAAGCTATGTGTGTGACAGGTTTTTATTATCCATTTAAGATTTAGCGTACATTTTAAACTATAAAATTATGTTCACATAGTTTACTACATGTGTTTCTATCCAGTACAAATTGATAGCAGGTGAATAAATGTACATACTTTAACATTAAGGGGAAAATGTATTAGAATTTGAGTTCTTGCTGTCTTAATATATATAATTTGTATGCATTTTAAGAAAGATGTTTGTGGAATATTTTTGTTAACATCCTTAAAGTAGGAATAGTTAAATCTGGTTTTGAGTTTGTTCTTAGTGTTTAAAATTAATTAAATAGATCCTCCTCCCCCTGCCCCCCCCCCCCGTACATAAGCAGGCATTCTTGGATTTATGTCAGTTTGGATTGCAAGGTTGTATTCACTACTCAAGAGTAAACCTAATTAAACTTAAAAGACTTCTTATAGCACCATATGTTTCATTACCTTCTCAGGGTGTTAAGTTTAACTGGGCTATTGCTCAGTTAAGTTGTTCAGTTTAATGGGATTATTGATAGAGCTATAAAACATGTGAGTTGTGTGCAAAAAGATGATTTGATTTTTAGCAAACTGTTACAGTTTTGACTTAAATATAAGTTAAAAATATCAAACTCTTACAAAGACTTTAGAGTGTGTTTGATCTGAATAACATTGAAAACAACAGTTAAGATTTAAATCTTTTGTAGTCAAGTCTTTTGTGCTATCTGAGGGCCACCAAATAATTTACGAGGGAAGCAGTTATACATTTTGGTACACTACCACCCTTACTTAGTCTCTTTTGTTAACAACCCACACGTTTAGTGGCCTTTTGAGGCTAGGCCCTTAATATCCACCGTGAATTGTTATTTGGGAGGATGAACATCACCTGATCTTCAGCGCAACTGAAAAGCCAACTCAGCAGGCTTTGGCTTAGGAGCATGTTTTGTTGTGAACTGATGCCAGAGACAGCAGTGGGAGAGACCAAAGGGGTGACTGTTTAAAAAAGCAGAAAGAGTATTCTGTCAGCAAGAAGAATGAACTGTCAAGAAAATAAATCGCAAGCAGTCCAGGGCCAACAGATGACCTGCCACAAGACTTCCCAGTAGGACTGAATGGGCCTGACCCTGAAGTTGTCATATGGAGCCAGAGACCACAGCATACCCTCCTGATAGGCAGATGGGATAGCTCTGTGCCCTTTCTTAGCCTTGTTGATAGCATCCCTGTCTTCTGGTGTTCTGTTTTCCTTGCACTGTAATTAATAACTAAACTTTTCTGAGCAATTAAATAATGGGATAATCAGAGCCATGTTCAGAAAAAAAAATTGTCTTCATTTTGCTTGTAAACTTTCTTCAGCCATTTTAAAAATGCATACGTATCATAATAACCTTTTTCTATTAATTTATTCAGTCAGAGCATCTTAGTAGGTTTTTACATGTTTTACCATATAAGCCAAGTCAGGCTGAGACTATGAGGCTAAACGCATTTATCTACATGCCCCACTGAACTTAATAAAATAACTTGCAAGTAAATGTGCATGCAACTGCTGTATTGAATTGATAAATTGTTTGGGAGAATCCAATCCTTGTGGATGGAAAATATACATAAGGCAGCTGTAGATACTGATATAGAGCAGACAGGGACACCACAATGAAATAAAAGCAGCAACATCTTAAATTTGAAGAACGTCTAGTGTCAAGTTGCCCATTGCTTAATATTTGCCAGTGTGTTCCCTGCGTTTTACTCCCAGGAAAATCAGTCTGCATGAAATTTTGGCTTTAGCCTGTAGGCAATCAGGCTGAAATTTCATTGCTCTTGAATCTGATACATTGTTTACTACATATTTTTTTGCTAGCAAAAGAAAATGACAGTTCTTTCTGAGAAGATGGTGAAAGAACTTGAGGCTTCCCAGCACCAGCTAAGATCTCAAACTCAAGAACTTCAGGTATCTCTGTGTTTAACATGTCTGTTAACTTAAACCCAAATGCATATTCCTCTAGTAAGTTTTGTCTTGATTGTAGCTATAACCCTGAAAAGTTCTTATGCAGGGATTGTGTTAGCTGCAGCAGGATTTCTCCAGAATAAATGGTTTAAGACTACTAATCTGTGATGGTTTTGAAAAATGCTAGTGCAACAAACCTAAAAGTAAAACAATAGTTCCACTGGACTCATTCTAGTGGCATTGTTTAATTTAATTGTTAATTCTGCAGTTTTGTTATTGTAGTTAACCATTAGAGTAAATGGCCTTGTTTGTGGAACATTCAGACATGTATATCTGAAAATAGTTATCAGATAAAGAAGATTGTGCTTTATTGCATGAAGCCTTTATCTTTCCTTGTTTTTTTTGTTTTTTTTTTTTGGTACTATTTTTAGGAAGCACACAATAATTTTACTGAGGCCAGCAAGGAGTTAAATAATCTGCAAACTAAGTGTACAGACAGAGAATCTTTAATAGCTACATTAAAAATGGAACTACAAAATGTATTGCGTTGCTTGGAGAAAGAGAAAGTGTGTTGCACAGAATATAAAAATGAAATTCAGAAGCTGACACAGACTTATGAGAAGGATACAGAGGTATTACCAGAAACAAGATGATTGTCAAAAATATTCTTTAATTTTTACCTTTCATATTTTCATATATCAGATCATTAGTTTGTAGATTCAGATTTATGCCAAATAATTGCTTTCCAAAACCTATGTGAACTTTTATTTCTGGCATTATATTCTTATTTTATTTTTCCACTTAATAAATAAGAGTAACCTGGATTATTCCTTCTAATCTGGCTTGTTTTCCAATTTGGTCATCCTGCCATCTTTACCCTTTTTTTCTAGTTTCTTATTCTTGTTTTTAATGTTTAATCAATTTGTAAACTGCCCAGAGTTGCTGGGAGTTGGGTGGCATATAAATGTAATAAATTATTATTATGATTTTAAATGATTAACTGTGGAACCTATCTGATTATTTGCATTGAGAGAATATCATTCTGTTGAGATGGGAAATGTAAATATTATATAAAGAAAGATGCCTAAGGGTTTTTTGAAAGTTAATGTTTAGCTGAACGCAAATACATACATTTGAAACATATCTGCATTTGGAATAGATTAGCTGTTTAATCCCTTGGCCCAAATTCCTATTAGCTGTTTCAGATGGCAAGTCCAAGAGACAAGTTGGATCTAGGTCATTTTACCCACCCACCAACAAAGTCAATTTAGCTTTCCCATTCTTGGGATAGCAACTGATTGTAGCATTGTGTGCTGTAATTGTTTCATGAACTGTTGTTCTGAAACATGCTTTCCACCATGATGTTTATCTTATTTTAAAAATGCATAGTTTGCTTGTGTTTAGAGTTTCGTTTTCTTTTGCACTCACAGCTTTTCTGCACTAGGTACGTTGAATGTATTCTTTATTTCAATTGTGCTGCATATTGTGCTCATTATTGTAACAAATATGAGAAGGAATGCCAAGCGAGTAAAAAGGAAACATTCTTTCCACCCTTCTTACAGTCTGGGATTTAAATTGTGTCCATATGAATCAGCTGGAATTGTTCTGCTCATCAGATAGTGATTAAAGTAGAGGAAACTAGAAGCCTGACTATATTGTAAAGTCAGCATGTCTACAGTATTGTGGTTGGGTTCAACATGTGTGAATTGATTCTAGGTCTTTGGATTCCTTTTCCAGGCCAAATAGATGATTACTATGCTTGGTTTATCACAGCCCAAGCAAAAAGGACACAATGGCGACAGATTAAATTAACAAGGAGAAGTGAAAGATTGGATGGAAATGCTTTTGTTACTATTTCACTGTGTGTTGCTGGTGTTTTCTTCTGAGTGATTTAAACACCAAAATATGGTTGGAAAAATCACAACAGTAATTCCAGTTTTAATGCCTTTATAAAGTTTGTTTGGAAATGTCTTGGGTTGGGCTGCATCTAAAGCATGCTAAAAGCAGTGGAAATCTTTTCATTGAAGATAGTGGGTTTTGGATCACATGCTCAAGTTTTGGTCTGGGATTTGTAGAAAGGTTCTAAAGCCCTTTGCATTAAGCAAAATGATGCACAATGGGACTCTTTTCCCATTTATATTAATGAAAAATGTTTCAGTGTCGAAAGTCAGCAGCGTAGATATTAAATGAACTATTTCATTCTCCAAACATATTTGTACTTTATTTAAGGAGTTGGATACATGTAATTTTTAAAAAGATAAAGCAATATAATATAATTTTCCTACATAATTACATTTAATTATCCCTGGCTGAAAGTATTTAATGAAGTTGTAAATAAGGATAAATGAAACAGTGTGCTAAGCATGAGAGATCCTCAGAAAATAGAAATTATATTCTGTGTCATGAAGTCAAAGTATTTTACATAGCCCTGCTCGTATTCCAAATTATTCATTGCATATGTATAGGAAAAAAATTGGCAGATAATAACACAGGGAAAAACCCTGGGTGTACAGCAGGGGAGAAGTAGAGCTGAACAAGCAGTTGCTTTTTCAAGAGCTACCCCATATATAACACTTAGTTTACTCCCTGTGCAAAATGTTAGTATGATCTTCTTTATTCATCAAAAAATTGCATTCTATTCTATTAATAGATGCAATAATAAAAAATACTGCAAGGTCTGATTCCCCACATTGTTAGTAGGCTGCACATTCTAAACTTTACTAAAGGGGAAACTCCTCACTGCTTAAGTAAAATGTCTGCAGGATCAGCCCTAGTGAAAATATAACAGGCAATTATCTATTTCGTGATTTTGATTAATTATTTGAGCATAGGTCGCCTGTTCCTTTGGAACACTCATTTATTTTTATCTATATTAGATATTCCAATGAATTTTAGAAATATTTGCAATTAACTCTTTCTTTCCTCTCTCCTTCCTTTCCCTTTCTTTTTTCCAAAATTGAATTGCATTTTGCAGGGGAAGCTAACTTTCCTCCATACTTTATATCAGCACTTAGTAGCAGGCTGTGTTCTTATAAAGAAATCAGAAGGCATCCTGGATAAATTCTCTTGGCCAGAGCTTTGCACAGTCTTGCAGGAGAATGTTGATACCCTGATCTTAGACCTCAACAAGGCTAATGAGAAGGTACTGTCCTCAGGCACCAGACGCCTCTATTAAATTCAGTGACATTTGTCCACATCACAATATCGTTAAAAAGGACTGACATTCATCTTATTTCAAAAAGAATTTGGATGTTAATAATTCAGTACCGTTAATTATGGCTTGTCTACAGCTCGGTTTGATGCCATTGCTGTGGGCATGTAAATGTGACTGAAGTCTGTATGAAATCTCTAAGCTCCAGCTTCTGTTCAGGACTTGCTAATACTATTAGCCAGTGTTAGCCACAGGGACCTAATTAAAAGAAAATAAATTAATCTTACTGATGAAGCTATTCAAAGGACTGAGTCATTTACACTAATAAACCAACTCTTTATCTCAGCATAAAACCGAAACAAAATGCACTTGTTCAAGGAACATCATCTTTAAAATATTTGCTTGTGAGTAGGAGGAATTATTTGAGGAAGAAAAAAAAAAGTTTTCAGGAAATGCCAGATGCTCTTTGATAGTTTTGGATCTGTAAACACAATATAGAAATTGCAAATCTGTGTATCGTGACTTTAAAGAAGATAGCATTTTTCTTTAAGGAAAGCTTAACCATGAAGTTCATGCATACGTTTACATGAATTGACTTGTTAGCTGAAGATAATCTTGATTTTTAAAAGAAGCATTCCGTTATGTAGAAATAGTTCTGCAGCCTATATTTTAATACTTCTATACATCCCCATTCCTGGCTCATTCACTGAATTACCATGGCTTTCTGTGATCTAGGAGGAGAATTCCAGAGTTTGGTCCTCACTCACATTAGGCTCTCCAAGGATAGGAAGAAAAGCATTTCATATGAGCTGAGCTATTCATCTCACATTCAGGTTTAAGGCAAGCCATAGGAAAGTGAAGTATAACTCTAAGGAACTTTATTTTTAAAGTTTAAGATCTAGTTAATGCAAAATGATAACAGAGAGTGCAATCAGAAATTCTATGAATGCCTTAACCTCGAAGAAACCTGATGATATGAGCTTCTGGGCAAATGCCCCAATGGGCTAGAATAAGCTTCTAGGAGTTGACAGGAGGGCTTAACTAGATTTGTGTTATTGCCTAACTTAGAGCAAGTACAGTTATTTTATTTTTAGTGTGATTTTTAGTCCTGTTAGATTAATAAAGTAGAATTCAATTAGGTTTTTAACACTGGAAATAAACAGTGGAAATAAAAGTAGAGGCACAAAGGCAAAATGAAATCATTAAACCAGCAAGCCTTAAAAAAGCCTACCAAAATAATATGGTATTGACTGCCTGCTTAAAAGAGTCTAGGTCTTTGTTTTGAAGGCCTCTGAATTATCCATATGAAAATTGCTTTTGATACCCTTTAAAAATTGACATTAGCACATTAATCATTAGCACCATTTTGTTGGAAAAGTTTCTTCTGTTCCCAGTACAAACTATTTGTATAGTTTAGCTGACCGCCAGTCCTTTCCCCATGAAAACTCTTGTTTCGCTGCAGCATCTAGTTTTAGAACAAACTTTAAACAATGTGATATTTAAGACAGACAACAACCCAGAAACAACCCCAGCAACAACCCAGAAACAACCCCTCAACAGCTCCTCAACAACAAGCAAAGGGGCTGCTTTACTACACAAATGTATTACAGGTAATCCTCTACTTATGACCATTTGTTCAGCGGCCGTTCAGAGTTATGATGGCACTGAATGAATGGTGGTTACAACCAGTCCTTGGAGTTTTGGCTGTCCTAGCACCCCCGTGATCACATGATCACGATCTAGGTGCTTGGCACCCATTTGCACTTACGACTGGTTGCCAAGCGCCCCGCAATCACATGATTGCCATTTGCAACCTTCCACGTCAACTTCCCCAGAAAGTCAGAAGGGAAGCCAGCAGGGAAGATTGCAAGTTGCTGGGATAAGTATCTCCCACCTGCTCACCCTCCCCCAGCCCCTTTGTGTTTGCGTTGTGCCAGCCACTTGCACATCCCTGCACACCCTCCCTGACACATGCCATTCCCCTGCACACTCTCCTGACCCGTGCAGCGCTTCTTGCACACCCTTTTGCATCCTCCCTGACCAGTGCGGCGCCTCTCGCATACTCTACGCGCCCTCCTTGACCCTTCCTGACCTGTGCAGTGCCTCTCACGCACTCCCTCATGCACCCTTCTCAACCTGTGCAGCACCTCTTGTGCACCTTCCCTGACCCACATAGTGCCTCTCACGTGCACCCTTGCATACCCTCCCTGACCCATACAGCGCCTCTTGCACACCCCTGTGCATCCTCCCCGACCCACATAGTGCCTCTCACACACAGCTTTGCACACCCTCCCTGACCTGTACAGCTCCTCTTGTGCACCCCTTTGCACCCTTATGCACCCTCTCTCACCCATATGGTGCCTCTTGCACACCCCCACGCACCCTCCTGACCCATGTGGTGCCTCTCTTGCACCCTTGCACAACCTCCCTGACCCGTGTGGCGCCTCTCATGCACTCCTGCAAACCCTTGTGCACCCTCCCTGCCCTATGCCACTTGCACATCCTCCGCAACCCTCCCCCACACCCCTGCCCACCCCCTCACTCATTCCCCCACCTGGCAGCAGCCACTTACCTACCTGTGGACCTGGTACTTGCAACTTCCTGCTGGCTTCCCTACTGACTTTTTTTGTGGGAAGCCAGCAGGAAGTTGCCTCACCTGACGACTGTGGGATTCACTTAATGACCACAACCAGGACTGCAGGTATTGCTGTCACTAAGTGATGCAGTCACACTTTACAACTGCATCACTTAGCGATAGAAATTCCGGTCCCACTTGCCATCATAAGTTGAGGAATACCTGTACTGTTTGGATAACATTATTATCTGCTTTATATAGTTTCTGTTTTAAAAGAACAGCATATTACTAATTAGGCTGTTTTTTTAACCTGAGGCACAACTCTTTTTGAGCTGTAGCAGGAGTTACTGAAAACAAAACCAATAACTCGCCAAGAAAGAGGTCAAGAATTGCATGCTGGGAAAAGCCAACTGCTGTGCTCACTTTCAGATTGCATTAAAAATAGGTGGACTGGTACAGAAACTTGGTACTAAAATCTTCAGTGTTAGAAGGGGCAGTAAAGTATAGATAGTAGATGATCCAGGTCACGGGCTGTAGCAATTTGACTGGTAGGTTTTCATTTTAAGAAGTGGTACATAATTCCCTATGGGTTATGGGATTAGTTACAGCATCCTGAATGTATTATTAAGCGTCCTATATTAAAATAGAACTGTGTATATACATTAAGAATTTTTTTTTTAATGCCAATCATGCAGATATCTCACCTTGAATATGTTTGTAAAAATAAGTCAGATACAATGAGGGAGATTCAACAGACCCAGGAAGACACTTTGAACAAAGTTGCAGAACAGATGAAAGCTCAAGAAAGCTGTTGGTTAAAGCAGAAGAAGGACTTGGAACAGCAATATTCTGGACTCCTTGGGGAAGTTCACACAAGGGCACAGGTACAATATTTCTGTCAGGAAACTATAAACTTTTAAATGTATTCTTTAAATATTTAGGATATTATTTCAGTGGTTTTGGTTCCAATGCATTTTTAAATTGCTTGGGAATTTTACTATGCTTTGCGAGTTCTTTTTTTTAAAACTATTAACTTCCACTTTCTTTAGGATGTGCATGGATTTATGTGAAGGCATTCCAGAACTTACACAGCTGAATGGAATCCTGCAGTGGTATTTCCCATTTAGTTACCATGCAAAAGTTACCTACAGAGTAAAAGCATTGCTTCTTTGTATTATTACACTGAATACCAGATGCTTTCCTCCCATGATGACTACTTTTCCTATGGCTTCTACAATAGTTACTGAAATTCACTTTAAGGTGAACTGTGTCTCAGGCATAAGCTTGTAGGCAAGTTACTAACAATAATAAAAAGAGATTCAAAGACAAATCTTCCAGATTACACAGGGAAATAACTAAACTGGTATATCCCAGGTAAAACTGATGGTGTCCCAGATAATCTAATACATAGTTCACTTTTTTTCTGAATTTTAAAAATGCCAAAGGCCATTGCCTTATACCTTTTTGTGTAAAGAAAAGCCCTTCTGGTTGGATATTGTAGACGTCTACAATAAGTGTTCCTTTATAAAGCCTCATTATTGTTTGCATTAGTTTAAGACTTGGAATAAAATGGATCACTAAACCAGTTCATTATGTAAGACATCACACACCATGGATCAAAAAGAACAGATGTATCTTCTCTCTTAACATCACCATGGGCAAGTGCCCCTTTCAAATGGACTCCTACATGTCCTCCTTTTAAAAAAATCAGTTCAAAAACTGTTTTGGTCAGTTGTTTGTGGCCTTGGGACAAGAAACCTTAAATAAGCACAGAGTTACTTGGGGGCGGCAAGGTGGATGGACTAAATTACAGTGGAGATGGCTGCACCATTGGAAGTCCTAAAAAACCAGGTTGGGGACAGGCTGTAATGGAGAAAATCTATTTGGTTGCTAAGAGTTGACAGCAACTTGATGGCACATAATCAATAAATCAAGACTTAAGGGTAGACGAGAGGAAGAAAAGGATAAAGAGGAGTGTTAAGAAAAGAACAATCCCATCTCTCATTTTTACTTTCACCATTCTTCTCTCCACTCTCCCTCTAAATAATGGTTACCTGTATGAGAGCAGATGAACTGTGTTTTCAAGTGCCACAAACCTCTTCATTGTTGTAATTGTAAAAAAATATACATTTCTAGAAAAAATACCTTGTTATTGACACTTCATTTATGATCGAAGTCAATTTTGCCTCTCTCTATTTTTTTAATGTCCCCTCTTATCAGTTTCTTCACTTCTTTTATGTAATTTTAATTGTATAATTTATAATTCAATATAAATTTATATTGAAGATTTTAATTACAATAGTAAAAGCAAATACAAACTAAGCGAAGGAGAGATAGAAAGCTAGAGTAAAATACAAACTAAACTCAGCGAAGGAGAGATAGAAAGCTAGAGTAAAAAATGCAAAGAAAAAAAATATAAGTAAGTGACTTCTTCATCACAACAAGTATAACAAGTATAAATAAACTTAATAACTCTTCACTACTATAATGTTACAAACAAAACTCTCTTCTTCCCATAACCCATCCCTTATCTATATGCAAATCCATAAATCATCAATTTTTCAGTCCTGGTGTCAGCAAAAAGTCCAAAAAGGGTTACCAGAGCTTTACAGAAACATGTCTTATTTTAACTTTGGTCAAACAAACCAGCCTTACATTCCTTCTTTTTACTTCTGATAGTTTTGATCTTTAATTCATTCAGATGTTGTTGTAGGATTTGGTCCATCTCATTTTTTCTTCTTCTCATCCCAAAGGCTTCTTTGAGGCTTTACCAAACCTCTTTTGTAAATCCAGTAAAAAGTCATTATCCAAGTCATTCTCTTAGTTTATCATTGGTATTTCCACTTTGATTTTCAAAGTCATTCTCTCAGTTTATTATTTGTGTTTCCACTTTAGCTGCCTTCTCTGTCTTTAATCCACATTATTTTTATTATCCAGTATTCCTGGTTCTAATGTTTCTGCATCAGGCAAAATTTGTTTCACATCTGTCATTCCTTCATTAACATCTTTTGGATGTAGTGTGTTGATAGAAGCAGACATCATTGCTGACATTACTGACGTTGTACCTACTAAGTTCTGACCCCATTCTTCAAAATTCTGGAATATTTTAAATGTTATAACATTTTGTGTCATTTTGTAAATCTCCATACTAATCAAAAACCAAAGGGAAATTTACACTTTTTTTCCCTTTTCCTTTTCTGCCTGGAGTCTTTAGTCCCTTTTAGTGTCCAGTTTTTGAAATCATAACGTCTCCTATCTCTGCTATGACTTTAGAGAAACAAAACAATTTGGTTCCCATGAAAAGCTGTTTGTTTTATATAATTATTTCCAAAAACTTATAGTAAAAGTCTCACTATTCCAAATTTGTCTGGACCCTTAATTTGTTTATAACTTTCTTAGATCAAACTCTTATTTAGCTTTTTGCCCTTTACAGGTAGTCCTTGCCTAACAACCACAATTAAGACCAGAGTCTTGATCGTTGAGTGAAGTGGTTGTTAAGTGAGATGCTCACATGACTGCTTTGCTCAACAGCTACAATCTGGGCACTCCTGGTTGCGGTAGTTAAGTGATTTTCTGGGTCATTAAGTGGACAGAGAGAAAGAGCTGCCTTCTGAAGGATTTCAGCTCCACACAGAGCTGAAATCCTCCTGGCAGGCAGCTCTTTGAGAGTGAAAGGACTGCCTGCTGGACGGTTTCAGGTCCACGCAGAGCTGAAATCCTCCCGGCAGACAGCCTTTCACTCTCAAATGTTCCTGCAGCCCGCCAAAGGGTTTGCCCTCCCCTCCGTGCACAGAGGGGAAATCCTCCTGAAGATTTGAGCTCCATTCCTGCACACCACTGAGAGGTTTCTCTCCATCCCCTCTGCTTGCAACCTTCCCTGCTGGCTTCCCCATTGACTTTCTGGGGAATCCGGCAGAGAAGATTGCAAATGGCGATCACATGATCGTGGGGGGGGCATGACAATTTATGATGGCAGGAAGTGCTTTACGTGCTTAGTCTGCCATGCCTCCCCTGGAAGGCACCAGTTTCTTCACTTCTTTCCCTGATTCCAATTCCCCCACCCTCACAACAACTGCTATTGTTTCCTCTCAGGTTTTTCTGATTGATATACTTCTGATTTTTATGAATCATGGGGGTTAAGATGCACCAGGATTCATTTTTTGTCATTTTTTGTGCCCCAAATTAACATAGCTATACCTCTAGAAATTTAACAGGAAGGTAAATTATTTACTTGAAAGAGAAGTTTGATACACACCCTTTTCTCAAATTAGCTGTGAATTCCCTAAATTATCTTAGCTTATTTAGAACACAGTGCTAGAATTTTTTCTTGGGCCATGGGCTGGGTGATATCATGAAAGGGACAAGAATGAAACCATTAATACATGCCAAATAATATCATAGTGGGCACCATGGATAAAATTTCCTAATACCTGGCATTGGAAAACTTTTTTTTTTTAATCTAAAGGGGTAATTATACTAACGACTGGGTCTGTCCACACCTCAGAAATTATTTTCAAAAAATGCTTTGGACCTCACGCAAGCACAGCATCTCCCTGCTATTTGTAAAAGCAGCTCAATATGTTAAAGGATTTCCTGCAACCCTGAAAAAAGAATTTTGGCTGCTTTAAGAATCACATTAATTTGAGTTGCCTCCTTAAAGCAGCATCCTCTGTCTCTGAGGCTTGCATGGAAATCTGGGGGAGGGAGGAAATGGGCTGCTTTCTGAATAATACTGCTCTTGTACCAGTTCCAAAGCACTTCTTCTGAATCATTTTTTAGTAATCACAGCCCTACTGATAACTAATACATCTGAAGTTACCTGAGAAATCATGACAAGTATTTAATCTATACAAAGAATAATTTCATTATTAGCACAAATCATATTTTTGCATCAAGAGACATGGACAAAGATAGAAATCTACATATAAACAAGTTAAAGCGAATAGGTCCATTAAGGAATGTAAATAACAAAAGTTAACCAAGATAAAGGCGGAAAAGTTCTCTACAGCGAGGAATGTTACCTCCTTTGAAGTGCTGACTTGTTCTGTTAAGGAGCAGCACTGATACCAGAACAGGTGAATTAGCTGAAGACTGGACTATTAAATGTTATCAGCAAGAGGGTTGTAAGAGAGAAAAATAAAATATAGTTGGAATAAACTGTTTCACTGTCAAGCAAGAAAAGACAAGAAAAGATATCTCAATCATATAGAGGAATATTACGGGATAAGGAAAATGAGAATCTTTTAAAGAAGATCAGATAAATCATAGGCAAATTTATTGCCATGATAGGAATACTTAACAGTAAAAGAGACCTGATAGGAGAAATGAAAGTAAAGGAAGATGGAAAGGCTGTCCTGAAACCCTTTACAAGTGGGATTATAGAGCGACAGAAACACTTGTAGAAAGAATATATTCAGGAATCAACCTGATTAGAAAGTAGGTACTACAGACAGTAGACCACCAGCCACTGATGACATACCCACTGAACTTTTAAAGCTGCAAGGAAAGAGGTTCTTTAAAGTTTTAACAGCTCTTTGTTACAAATATGGACCAAGAACATGTAGTTGAGAGACTGGAAAACAGCATCTGCAGAAGATGCTGTTGTTTTTGCTAGCACACAGATGGCAGCACAAGCGCCACCCCTTTTGTTATAGGCATGCAAAGGGCAGAGCTTGTGTTGCAATGCTGCAACACTGTTTTTTGTCATTCTGCCATCCCCTTGTCCTTCACCTTGTGGATACCCCTGTTGGAAAATATAGGCATATACACCCATACTAAAAAAAGGAAAATGTAAGAGAATGTGCAAATTAGTGAATCACTACTAATTTCTTATGCAAACAATATTTTGGTTATGATCTTCACAAATGAATATCATTTATGGAGAGAGAAATGCCAAATGAACAGGCTGCTTTCAGAAAAAGGCAGAAGGCTATGAGATCAGATAGCAAATATTAGATGATAATGGATAGAGCAAGAGAAATACAAAGAAGAAACTTATCTTCATTCACTGTAGCAAGACCTTCAATAGTGTAGATCATGCTGCAATGTGGAACATACGAGGGGGGACCCAAAAAAACCCGGAATTTATTTATAAAAAATTGTGTATTTATTTTTGCATGTTCAAACTTCAGTCACCTTCAAGGTACTCTCCGCTTGATGCAATACACCTATGGAGACATTTTTTCCCACTGCTCAAAACAGGTTTTGAACTCGTCGATTTTGATGCCTTTTAGCGCTTCTGCCATTTTTTGTTTCACCTCCTCCACATCGGCAAAACATTTCCCTTTGAGGACTTTTTTCATCCAGGGAAACAAGAAAAAGTTGCATGGGGCGAGATCGGGTGAATAGGGAAGGTGGGTCACAAGGGTCATGCCATTTTTGGTCAAAAACTGCTGAACAATCAGCGTGGGGTGTGCAGGTGCGTTGTCATGTAGAAGAACCATGCCACAATTCGGGCCGTTTCTTCTGCAAATCGTGACGCAGCCTTCTCAAAACTTCCAGATAAAAACTTTGGTTGACCGTTTCAACCGGAGGAACAAATTCCGAGTGCACAATCCCTCTCACATCAAAGAAACAGGTGATCATGGTTTTCATGTTCGACTTGTGCTTTTTTGACTCGTGGGGATGTGACAGTTTTCCATTGGCTGGATTGCTGTTTCGTTTCAGGCTATGCTTCGGCGTAGCACCAAGACTCATCTCCGATTATGACTTTCGAAAAAAATCAGGGTCAACCTCCAATTGCTCCTTCAAAGCACGGCACAGTCAAGCGATTGTCTCTTTGTTCAGGCGTGAGCAAGCGAGGCATGAATCACCCATCACGAAATAGGCAAACGCGTTGAAAGAGTCTCTAAAAAAAACTCACTGAAGCCGAGCGCAGCCTCTCACAACAACCCAGCTGGTACACTGATGCGGGTGGGTTCCTAGAGCACTCACCTAATGGGGGAAGCCTGTACTACAAGGGGCCGGCCCTCCAGAAGATAATTCTGGGGTTTTTTTGTGTCCCCCCTCATACAACATTAAGGGTAATGGTTATGACAAAACATGTCATTACTTTTCTGAGGAATCTTCAGAGTAAATGAGAAGCTACTGTAGGAACAGAGTTTGGAGAAAGAGACTGGTTCAGGCAAGGAGGTGAGAAACGAATACCGGTTGTTGCCATACTTATTTAATTTACACAGTAAAGAATGGCAGCATTAGAATTGTGATAGCTGGAATCAAAACTGGAGACTGAAACGTTAACAATTTGAGATAATGCAGATGACACCACTTTGTTAACTGACAGTAAAGCAGAGTTAGAAGAGCCATCTATGAAACTAAAAAAAAAAAAGTGAGGATCTGAGTTAATGTTAAATATTAAGATGTCAAAGGTAATCTCAACCAGCATGCTTGACAAATGACAAAGTGAAGTTGGTAGATAGTTTTGTTTATTGGGCCCAAGAATAGATAAAGATGGACAGTGTGCTGAAGGAGTAAAGAAGAGCTTAATTCTATGGAGGAAGTCAATAACAAACTTAAACCGGATCATAAAAAGATGAAGGATATTCCAATAGTAATAAATATCAGAATGGTTAAAGCAGTAATTTTTTTCAGTGATACTAGAGCTGGACTCTGAGAAAGAAGGAGAGAAAAAATATAGATGTCTTTGAATTATGGATTTGGAAATAGTTACTAAGAGTTCCATGAACTATAAGAAGAATCAGTCAATTGGTACTGGATGAAATAAAGACTGACTGTCCTCTTGAGACAATGATCAGCAAGCAGAAACTTTCATACTTTGAGCATGTGATGTGAGAAGATGAACTGGAAAAAAAGAAGATTGGCAAATTGAGGGAAGTAAAGGAAGGGAAAGATAACTAGAGGAACAGAATCTAAATGAATGCTCTTGGAAGAACTACAAATTATACTAGAGACAGGTCAAGATGGTGAGCATTTCTCTATGTAGACTACCAGGAGTCAAACCCAAATTGATGTTACCTAACTAGCTAAACTTGGGGCAGAAAATAGATACAAAAGTACTAAACAGAAAAACAGTCATCTCATCTGCTCATATGGCAGTGGAAGGATTGTTGTATTTATTTATTAAAACAATAATATTGGGCCTTCTTTCTTTTAAGTACAGTATCAGGTTTTCTGCCTGACCTGGAGTCTATATTTACTTCCTAACATGTGTTTTTTGAAATGGAACTTAGGGAAAAGCATGTAATATAGTGTATTTACAGAATCATAAGGATAAATGAGAATAAATTAATGTAAAATTAGACCTTGGATTTCTGTCTAATAGGAAATATTAATATCCATTCTATTTCAGTTTATGTATTCATCAGATATGTGTACAAATACACTGATTGTGGCCTGTCTTCATTATTAATACAGCTTTTTTACTTGTTTTATTATGCATACAACCCAGATCATATTTCACACATTTCTGCAAAGTTGTTCTTGTTAACAGTCAGCCTCCTTCCGTCTTCTTTATTCCTTTTCTTTTTGCAAAGCATACTTGTTTTTCTTACAAAAACCACAGCAATGCTCAAAGCATGCTTTCCTGAATGGAACATTTGCTAGTACAATTATGGAGAGTTGCAGTCAAAATTACATTTTACGCTACAAACTATTTTGCTCCACTTTGCGTTTGTTTGTTTGTTTTTGTCTTGTTTAAATGTAGCTGTTCTTGCTCAGGAATTAAAAGCAATTTTTAGAAATACGAACTAAAAATATTTTTAAGGCTTTAATGGAGGCAAACCATGTAGTCTTTAGGAGGCACCATAGGTGTTTTTTTTTTCTCCTCCAGACAACTCTTAGTTTTGAAGAATAGGGCATTTCAAGTTAGTTAGAAGTGGATGATACAGAAATTAATTTGGAGATGTGACCTTAGAGTCACATGCGGCTTCCAAAATCCTTCCAAAAACTCTATTTGAATTGTAATATTGAATGTAACAGGAGATGAAAATTACTGATGTGGGGAGTCATTAATCAGTTTAATCGATATGTAAATCCAAACAAATTTTGTTTTTGTTCTTCATCCATTTTTTAATCTCTCAAAGGGTTTCTGTTTTGGTTTCCTCTTGCATTTCTTCTCGTTCAGTATTTAACTATAACATCTTCCAAGCAGGGGAAAAAAAAGTTTTGACTCAGGAGAGAACTTATGTACAGTGCTTCAGTGTTGTAGGACTTCATTAGTTTATCCTATAATAAGTGACACAGGAAAAGTAGAAACTGTCTCTGTTCCTCAGTTTATTTCCAAAATGGCAAGCACACTATGTAACAAAAGGAGAAACAATCAAGGGGTTTACACTCCACCTTAAAAGAATGTCAGCCTAAATTTCATTTTTTATGGTTGATTAAAAAATCACTCATACAACTTCAAGAGGCAATCCTTAGCCAACTAACTGGTATTTAATAAAAGAGGATAGCCTGTTTTCTATAGGCCCTGTTTACAGCAAGCTGTAGGTGATAGTATAAAGGTTGGAATGTTGATTTTGCTTTTGGTTAATGCAGATTCAAATCCCAGTCTTAGTTATAAAAATGACTAAATAGTCATGTCATGATTTCAAAGTCCAAGTTGTGTCCCCAGTTGTTGTGAAAATAACAGGAGGAAATCTTATCTACACTGTCACACTTTCCTTGGAGTCTAGCTGATGAGAGAAAGAGTCAGCAAGTGTATCCTAACATTCAGCAGTGGTCATTACTCTGCTCCTTATCAATTAGAAGCAGGGACTGCTGACATAGGAATGATTTATGATGGCCCGAGGACAAAGGAATGGGCCAATGCAAACCAACCCTGGACATTCATGCTCAACATTTTAAATTGTGAAGAACTGTAGTGTTAAGCAGCCGTCATATTCAGAGCTACATAGTCTTGTGTTGCAGCCAGAATAGTTTTTTGATGGTTTATGATAGTTATACAATTGCCGTTTTTTGGTTTGGCTAGTGTGATCATGAAAATAATCCTACGCAGTGAGCTGCTGCACAGTCAGCATAAGCAGATGTATTTGGATTTCATTTATATTAACTATTTGTACAATCTTAAATGCTTCTTTTGGCATTTCACATATGATAGCTCACATCTTTCCAGGTTTTGCCCTCATGGCAAATGTGTTCATTTAAGTGGAGGAAGACCTTTTGGTTTATTCTTCATACCTCTATGCTCTATTTCATTTCTGTGCTGATTTTAGCTCTAAGAGCTAAAGCCCACTAAAATCTGAGAATTGGCATACTCTGGGACCCATCTATTATTTAATGACACTTTTGGGGGCCAAGGAGGTATGCCTTCAGTGTTGTGGCACCTGCCCTCAGGAATAGCATTCCTCCACATCCATAGTTCTTAAACTGGGGGTAATCTGGGCATATCCTAGGGTTAATGGAGCAATTTGTTTGTGAGTGAAGCATCCAGTTTGGGACTGGCACTGCACTGGTTTTTTTATGGGGGTAATGACATTATTCAAGACCGGAAAAAGGGGTAATTGAGTCAAACAGTTTAAAAACTACTTCTCCAGAGGTTTGAGCAGTCCTGTCTCTGCTTTCCTTCAAGCAAGCCCTGAAAATCTACAGTAGCTGTTTCCCCAAGCCTTGGGCTAGGAGGGAAGTGTCTCCACTAAGGGATTGGTTTTGCATGCAATTTTAGCATTGTGGCTATTCCTCCTGTCATGACCGTCTTTTGGGGGGAGGCGTTTTTTGTTCTGAACTGGATTGTTTTTAACTTTGTACACCACCCAGGATCAGTGAGGAGCTGGGTAGCCCTAGAAATCTGACTTATAAATTTTTAAAAATATAACAACTAGGCAGCAACTGTAGTCCCCCAAGACTGTGCCCCCCCCCTTCCGTAGCAAATTCCCAAACATGGTCACCATTCTTGGTGGGAAAACAAAAAGTGTGTGAGGACTTCAGAAAGGCAAAATGCACTTTAGACAGCCTCTAAACATCCCTAAAAGCTCCAGAGCAAGATTAAAAATAACAAAAGAAAAAACCCTTAGCCTTGCAGATATCATAGGATCTTTACCTCCAGCTACTGAATGTAGTGGGGGGGAAAAGGAAAAAACCCACTCCCTACCTAAATAGTTATGTTCTACACCTTCTCTTCCCTTGAATGTAGAAAGGAAGACTGGCAGTATTTTATAACATGTCTAGGGAATTTTAAAGGGCTCCTCCCAATAGGAAATTCCACTATGATTTCAACAGTGGTAATAAGAGTGAGGACAATGGAGCTTTAATCTGGTGCTCGAAGAGCATTCCTTTGAGCAACCCTGGGATCTGAACTGACCTATGCTTTGCAGTTGTGATCTACTCCCACCTACATACAGTGGTACCTCGGGTTACGAACGCCCCTCCTTACGAATTTTTCGAGATACAACCAGCTCCAGCCCCAAAAATTTACCTCGACATGCGAACTCCGGCTCGAGGTATGAACCGGATCTGCGGCCATTTGCCCTGCTGCCACGTGGTCGCGGCTTCCTGTGGGCAAGATTGCGGTAGCAAGGAGACGTTCGGTGAGGCTTGTGGTGTGTTTTGGGGGAAATTTGCCTTGTGCGACCAAATTCGGAGGGCGGAACGGATTAACCGTATTTACATTGAACCTTATGGGAAAATTTACCTCGCGTTGCGACCAACTCGAGTTGCAATCAGAGTCACGGAACGGATTAAGTTCGTAGCCCGCAGTACCACTGTATTCATGGATTGAATTGAGAAGGTGATTTGGGGCATTAGTAGGGAGTAGTTTTGAATAAAGTCATCCATTTGGTATTCCTGTAAAGATATATCTGTAAAATATGTTCTATCTCTCTTGTTGGGCTTGAAATGCATATTAAGTCTTTATAGTTAACATGCTGTAAGGCTTGATGTTTTTCTTACATTCATTTTTCAGCTTGTTGGAGAAGCAGGTTTTATATTTGTGAAAAGTAAAGCAATGTGTGATTGATAAAATAAAACAAAGAAGGTTCTCTTGAAAATAAAATTCTTCCTGACACATAATTAATCTGTGAATATATAAGTAGGGGGTTGATTACAAAGTAATTAAAAGATCACCTTTACTTTCCTCTTTCCAGCTGCTACCTATCTATTTCTGTCTCTGCAGGTTTTCCCTAGTTTACTATTCTCTTTTGCTAAACTAACTTATCCCAGCTATGTGTCATCTTTGAAAAGCAGCATAATTGTTCTTCTGAATCATAGATCTTGCTGTTCTGTACAGACAACATGGTTAAGGTGTGCTGCACTCTTGGATTTTACTAGTCATAAGGTTAAGCAGGAAGGAATAACGGACACTTTCTAGTAATGAGCCAGGCCAGAGCTTTAACAAAGTTAAGTCTGGACTACATTTTCTGATTGTGGCTTTCTAATATTTCAATAGGGGCTTTTTCAGTGCTACATGGAGATGCTAAAGATTAAATCTAGTAGGAGCCATTGTAGGCAAAACAAGTGCTTGATCACTGAACAACGAGTCTTTTCCATTTATTTGGAAAGGCTCTAAATGGGAGTCTTATGGGCCAGTTATGTGAAGGCTTCCCATTACATAATTTGGACCAAAGTTCTGTTTCTGAACAAAAAGTAGCAGTGGCCGGGTCTCCAATGCAGAGGGGAGGAAAGAATGACAGAAGTTTAATTTGGTCTCTATGGGATGGATGGGATTTCAAGTATCCTGTTACTCCTTTTAAAAACTGTCTCCTTCAGGTCTGTTTTGACCACCTGTTGGTCAAAATGGTGTGCATGTGTGTGTGTGTGTGTGTGTGTGTGTGTGATTCTTTATCTTGCCTTCATTATTTTTTATAAATAACTCAAGGTGGTAAACATACCTAATACTCCTTCCTCCTCCTGTATTCCCCACAACAATAACCCTGGGAGCTGAGTTGGGCTGAGAGAGAGCGACTGGCCCAAAATCACCCAGCCAGCTTTCATGCCTAAGGCGGGGCTAGAACTCACAGTCTCCTGCTTTCTAGCTTGAAGCCTTAACCACCAGACCACATTGGCTCTCCAACTCCAATATTGAGTATTCATTGTCATATCACTAGGTACAAATACGTTTCTTTATTGGAGAAGGAGAAGAGACTGTGATATATATTACATAGTATAGCAACAAAACAAAAATTATTGTTGCTATAATGTTTAAAGTCTATTTTGTTTCAAATGTGCATCTTGACCATTGCAGTTTAGGACAACTATGTGATTTATCCAGGAGATGGGATTTATGGATAGTTTACTGATCAGAGCTATGAGTCTGAATATCAGAGCTCAGCCATGGGTGACTTTGGCCTACTCAGCCAACTCTCAGCCTGACGTATTTCACAGGATAGATGTAAATAAAGTAGGTCAGTTTCACTTACTCTAGACTGATAAGTAGTAGACTAGTCAATTTTCATTCTGTAGTTAAAATCTTTTTCCTCCATCCAATATAGAAATACCAAGAAATGGCAGAAAAAGCCAAAGAGAAGTTCTCTGCTATTGAAAAAATTCAAGAGCAATTACTCCTAGAGAATTCACACCTCAAAGCTTTGTTGACACAGTCTCAGAAAGAACACACATCTCTGCTGGCAGCTTGCGCACTGTTGTCTGGGGCACTGTACCCCCTCTACTGTCGGTCGTGTGCCCTATCTACCCAGAGAGATGTTCTTCAGGATCAGGTCAACGCCTGTGAGATTTTCAAGCAGGAGATCAGGACACTGGCCAGTGCATTGTGTGAAACTGAGGAAAGGAAGCAAAGCAACAGCAAGGTGAAGAAGAAAAGGCATTCCAGAGGCTGGATACACCTTTTCCGCAAAAGTGTTATTGCAGTGCTGGCTGTCAACAGGCTTCAGATTTTAGGCCAGTCGTACAGCTCCCTCTTCTCCTGGGTAGATGGTGTCAGAGAAGGCATAGGAATCTTAGTCTGCATTGGAGACTCCAAGGATGTGCATAATCTGTCAGGTAAGATAACTAGTTAATGATTTACATATTATTTTGTGTCAAACTGCACTTTTAGCACTTAAATAATCATGTGAGGCAAAGGCAATGGTGGGGGGACAGAAGCTTCTTAATTTGAGGGGAGAAAGTATATTTAAACTGTCAAACTAAATTTAGTGCATTAATTAAAACAGCTGAAGCTCCCAACGATGATGTTAAATGCACAGGAATAGCTATTATTTAATTGACAGTAAACTGGGTCTGAATTAAACTGCAGTTGGCTGGTAAGTAAGAAACATGCTAAATAAGAAACCATTGTTTATAAACTATGGTGCCTGGGTTCAAATATCACATTAAGCCACAAACAAGTAAATCACATTTTTATAGTAATTTTATTAAAAGCTACAATTTAAAAGATAAAAACTAATACAAACTAAAATAAAAAATAAAAATAGAAAGTACAGAAAAGAAAAAATAGAAAATAGAAAAGAAAGAAAAATAAGAATATAGTAAGGAAAAAGAAAAGAAATATATAAAGAAATGACTTCCTCCTTCATCACAAGTATAAACAATTTTAGTACCTTATCACCTTCTCTTAAAATACAACAAATGATCTCTTCTTCCCATATCCCATCTCTTATCTATAAACAAATCCTTAAAGCCTCATCATTCAGTCCTGATGGAAGCAAAAATCCATTAAGGTACCAGAGATAACAATGTATCTATTTTAACCTTGATCAAATAAACCAACCTTATATTCCTTTTTTTTACTTTTAACAAACTTGATCTTTAGTCCCTTCAAGTAATGTCCTAGAACTTGATTTCTTTTCATTTTTTCTTTGTTCCTTCTCACAAAATTCTTCAAAGCTTTAACAAGCCTCTTTTGTAAATCCAATATATGAAAATTATCCAGGTCACTCTCTTGGTTTGTTATTTGTATATCCCTTTTAGTTATTAAGACATCAGCTGGTTTCTTTTGTATGTCCAGTGTAACATCTTTTTCCATATCATTCTTGTAGCCTGTCATTTTTAAATACACTTTCAGATCAGTCTCAATCTTGTCAGGTAAAACTTATTTCTCTTTTATAACATTTTTCAAACACAGTCTATCTATAGGGGCTCTTAAAATTAACTTCTGGGTCCATTGTTCAAAAATATCCTTCAGTATGTCCAATGTTAATATATTTTGCTTCATTCTGTATTAGTAAGTCAGATTTAAGTGTTCTTCTCCTTTAACTGTAATCTTTAGTTCCTTCTGCTTCCCTCTAGTGTCCAACCTTCAAAGTCCCATCCTATCTTTTTTTTTTTTTTAAGAATTCAAAACAAAAGCATTTTCTCACAGGAAGGATTCTTATAGTTAATTCCAAAGTCTTATTTCAAATCCATCTGGACCCTTAGTCTGTTTGTAACTTTCCAAAACCAACATTCTAATCACCCTTTTGCTGTTTATCCCAAAAGAAAAAAAAATTAAGTCCTTAAACTTGTATTTAAAACTTCTTTCACTAAGGATTGAAGGAAAGTCACCCAATACTGTAAAACTTGTCAATCCAAAGGTTGAATAGCTGAAAAGCAGTTAACAAGCAATTATTCCGAAAGTTATTAGAAAAGGAAGTATGCCAACCTAGTGTCCTTTTGAAGGTGCTGACTGTGGTTTGAGCAACATGGCTGTTCCCTCATCTCCCAGAGCTCAAAACCTGCCGGAGACCACTGTCTTGCAGTCTTCTCATGAGAAGCAATTGTCTGGAGCACTTGTGGGCAATCTCAAGTCCTCTCCTTATCTGGAGAGGAATTACAAAGAGATAGTCTACTCACTGGCCCTTCATTCCACTGCGGTCATCAGCTCTGCTTTTAGCGGAGCCGTCTTCACCATTTCTACCCTGGATGTCCACAAGCAAATCATATTCTAGCTTGCTATGATTTATAATCTCAGTTTCTCTCAGATCCAGGATTTCCAGACTCATCAAACTGTTGCAGTGAAATCAGTCCTGATTTATGCCAGTAAAGACTAAAGCTGGTGCAGATCTAATGCAATATCGTTGATTAAAACAAAATGGGGTTTAGGAGGGGAGGAAAGGGAATGCAGGACTGTAACTCATGTTTATTTGTTTATTTATTTTAAGACTTATGTGGTTGCCCAATATATGAAACATAACTCTGGGTGGCTCACAACAGTAATAAAAACCAAAGAAACGGTAAAACCAAAAACCTGCAGTCTCCAATCCATCAAGCAATACAGTCCCTGGTCTCCAACCTCACTCTATCCCAATGCTTAGGGGAAAAGCCAGCCCTTTATGGCTTTCCAAAAGGGTAAAAGGGTGAGGATCTGCTGGATCCCAGGGAAGGGTATTATGAATCATCTCTCTCTCTCTCTCATCAATTTGTATGGCCACCCATCTCAACAAATGCCTCTGGGTGGTGAACAGTGTTAAAAAAAATTAAAACAATTGTAACCAACAGTACAAAAGATAATAGTACTGTACATAGCAGCCAAGGAAGGTATCAACTTTTAATCACAGTTATGAATCTCTTAATAATTAATTATTAAACAAGAATTAATTATTTATTAATTATTCATCATTGTTATGTTATGAATCTCGTAATCATGGTTGGAAGAGCACAACTTCACATGATTTCTGTGTTATTTTATTTTGCACTGTTCAGTGAAGTCAGTGAATTCTGCTTTTTTGTTGTAGGAGTTGTCGGAGTCAGGGAAATAGGGTATTGAAGCTGATATTCTTTATATTGATTTGCTTTTATTTCAGTCATACACCAGTGTAAAACAAATAACAATTATTCCAAAATAGAGGTAGAAGATAGATGCTCTTTGTAAATATTCTGTTGTCATATAGCATGTGGGGAATCCAGTGCCTTGGTTCTATTTGTAAATTTGATTTTTCATTATTTAAAACAACTTGTCTATTTATTCATTTTATTTCAGGTAAAGCTTTATCTCCATCATAAAAACCATATTTGCCATGGAGGTATTTGATAACTATCCTTTTAATTTCTGATTTCATATGGAAATTGTTTATTTCATCTTTCTTTTAAATGTATTAGGGAGTGTTTTCAGAACTGAAATAACTTCTTATCCAAGAACAATATGAAAACAAGAATCGAGGAAAGATTTTAAAGTATATTCAAATTTATTATATTAAAAACAGAATTAAATGTGTTCAGTTCTGATTTCATACCAAGCTGTAATGAATTATCTAAATAATAGATATTTATTTCTATAGGATGAATTGGATTTAATTTTTTTTCCTCTCTTTTGTGATGCAGGACAACAAAAGGAGCAGATTCGCTGCCTTCAAGCACTAAGTTGGTTTACCAGCTCTGACCTTCTTGCTGCAGTCCTTAGTTCTATGGTTGAGCTGCAAGAAGTAATTAGCAAAGCAGGTAATGTCTTTTACTTTCTTTGTTGGTCTCGTCTTGAGAAATCAATTCCTTTAAAAAAAAAAAAAAACTTGGACAAACTGTTGATGGCACAGACAAGTGAACTGGCCACAGTTGCAGCCTGATTTTCTTACGGGTATTTTGAAGAATCAGAGTAGTCCAAGTCAGTGCAGAGTTCTATCAATAGCTACAAGGAGAAGATGAGACTGATTCAATTCATAGCTTGGTTCCCCCATTTTTTTTAAGGCCAGGATCAGTTTTCAGTTGTGACCATTGTAGCTTATGAAAGGGATTCTCAAAATGTCAGTTAGAACTCCTTAAAATGTTGTGAGCAACTCAGAGTGGGAGACACTTCTGTTTTTTAATCAGGCTTGTGCAGGAAGAATGGGAGCACTGCCAAAACTTGCTTGACTTTGCTTGCCCCATTGCCTATGCAAGCTAGCTGCAGACTTGCCTAAGCAATGTGGGGATTCATTTTGATGGTGCTCCTACTTTGCTGGCATAGGCAAAGCAGGAAGGCTTTCAAAACTCACTCTAGGCTCTGCCCGTGCAGACGTGCAGTGAATAAGTTATAGTATAGTACCATAATGTTTGAGAATCCCCGGCTTAAACTGTTACTTCAGATGTAGGCATAAAGTCCATTTAGAGAGTCCTGCACTGACTTAAGAGATTGTCAATATTGTCTTTTCAAATGCATTTTAAAACTGAGGGTTTGAAAAGTAAGGAGTTGCAAGAGAAGATGTGACTTACTTTAGAAATATGTATGGTTTTAATAAAAGAGTTGTATAGAAAGCATCGGTACGTGACTCTGCTCAACCACTGCATGTAAAAGTGGTTAAGTGCAGTGAGAGTCATGCAAGAGTGTTCTACGTTGCTTTCGGTTAGCATCTGAGCACCACTGTGCATTACAGTTGGCAACTTTTAGAGGCAGATACAGCAATGGTACACATGGCATTTTGTGCTCATTCACACGTTCACGCTATGCTCATGCCCAGTCTAGAGGGATGTAGGAGAGAAAGTAGATGAATTTGATGTGAAATTGGAAAAGCAGATACTGCATAAAGCAGCAAGTGCTAAAAATTCCACACTAGCAATGAAGACCATAGTCCACTATAGGTGCTGAGCATCTAGTAATATCTCAAGAATGTCTTGTTGGTGCCAAAGGCCAATGCTTGTGGACTGGAGGTGATGGCTCAGAGGCTGCTGACAAATATTCACATATATTAGCTCTTTCTGTCCGCTTGGCTTGTTCTTTCAGTTCATTCCTTGAAGCCATATTTTAGGTGACTATGATCTTACTGCTTAAGAAATGTTGTATCTTTGCATGCCTGTGCAAGGTGAAAAGTGTTAATATCCTGCATCAGCTTTGTTTGCTCAGAATACATTCCTTGATCAGCTTATGGGGAGTTCTGCAATTCGTTCAAGCATAGTTGGTCAAGCAAAGATTAATTCCATGGAGGGCTCCAGATGGCACATCTTCAAAACCATCTTCAGTGAGGCAAGGAACAAACCTTACTGTCTTAAGTTAACATGTACAACAAAATCCATGATTTGAAGAACACTGCAAGTAGTTTCATGCATCAAAGGTTACTTGGGGCTTGTTTTTAAACTACAGCCATCTGTGTTTGACCACAGCTTTTGAAACAGAATGATAGCAAACTAGTTAGATATGATGTTGAGGCCTGCTGTTCAAATACACGCATAAACATACAGTCCCACTGGGCATGTGCAACCTCCAAGAGTGCACATAAAGTAGCTTTTTGGAATCAGGCCATGGAATTTATTCTTACATGAGGGCTATATTTTAACACTACGGTAGAGTTTAGAATGAAGCCAGCATTATGTTGATTTGACAGTGACTGTGAACATTTGCAGTTCTGAGTTTCAAAGGTCCACAGTGATCTTTTTCACGTGTAAATATCAGGAAGGAATTTTATCCTCCTCCTTGTTCTCTTTTGAGGAGGAGGAGGAGGAGGAGGAGGAGGCATGCCATTCTCCTGTCACTGGAGTAATATTTGTCACTTTTCATTGGGTTTTGCTTCACTTGCTTTATTTGTTTGTTGCTCTTTGTACTGTAACTGTGTAAGACATTTCTCACATACTCATCATAACATAAATTATTTAGTGCTTTTACTGTAATTCCTTGATATTTGTGGCCAGGTACTTAAAGTGTATATATTCTTTTCCCTCTGGTTATAGATACAGCAGAATACAGTACCTTCTGGAATTGTATTGTTTTCTCATTTCACCTCTCAAAGCCATGAATGATTCTAGCTCATACATTTCTTTGTTTTAGTCAAAACCATTATTCATTAAAAATTAACTAGAGGTGATGCTTTGCTTTTAGATGGTATATGCTTTTCTGTCCTAGATAAGTTTTCTTTTTTTCCCCTGTATCTTTTTCCCCCCCTCCAAATCTGTCTGGCAAGCCTTAAAAACAAGATTATTATAGTATTAACTTGAAAATTGTGTTTATCACAGTCTGAGCTTCTAATTTTAAACAGAATGATACAGTTAAGTACTATATTTCAACTAGTGTGATTCTAGTGTTTGACCAGCTGATAATTTTATTTAAAACTCTTGCTAAAAAAAGATGAAAAAAAATATTTAAAACATCATCATATTTTATTATTTAATTCAACCAAACCCCCAATTTCTGATTCCATACAACGGCTAGAAAAGCTAGCAATTTTACATAACTCTTTTGACATTTCTATTTGGTATTTAAGGTCAGCTTCCAGCAGTTAGTGCTTACCAGATGCACTTGGGCTGTGTCTTGCAGAATTCTGCAAGTTGTATTTCCATAGTGTCTGAGGACCACAGCCTTATAAAAGCTTATGGACTCAGAGAAGAACCCCTTCCATGTCACTAGGCCGACATTTTTTAAAAGAAGATGACTTTTGAAACCCAATTTGTAGTGACGCACAAAGGGTCCCAATAGAGGTGAAGATAAGCAGAGATTACCACCAGGCACACAATCAAGCAGTGAACAATACCCTAATCAAGGAACTACCAGAGGAACAAAACAAAACCCCCACCCCCACCAACACTGGCAGGGCATGCCACAGTATATAAACAGAGAGCAAACCCCACCCCATTCTAGCACTGAAGATGTTACCTAGCTGGGTAATGAAACGTCTGCAAGAAAAGAACCAAGCTCAGAGAACCCCGAGAGCTCCACAAAGGGTCCATAAATCAAAGGGGTTTTCTCCAACAAACGAATAAATAATTCCATCCTCCCCTCTGAGTAAGCCAGCCAGCGCCCTCTGGATCCCTGCCAAGGTGACATGAAATCAGAAGAGATTATTTTCTATGAACGAGTTTTATACGTATTAAAATTAAAAAATGAATGCTGCTCTTATTGTTTCACAGAAAATACATTGATTCAGCAGCACCTACTTTATTTAGATGGTCCTTTGGTAACAGATGGAAAGCATTTTCTGGGAGTCATATTTCTATTCTATTTTGCCTAGAAAATGAAGACATCTTCATTTTCATTCCTAGCAGTGTGTGTGTGTGTGAGTGTGTGTGCCTGCAGGAAGCTGGCTTGTTCTGAATATATGCCTTGAGAGGCTTTCTACTTTAAACTTCAGAACAAATATTTTAATTCTCTACAGCAACAAGAGATCTGGTATTCTCCTGAATGAAAATAAGCTCTGCCATGGTTGTCATCTTACCCTGATAATATCACAAGACAAGTAATGACAGATTAAGACCTGATTTGCAGAGGGGAAACTAAATTACAAGACTTTTATTAAGGATAAATAAACCTATTAACCGTTATCTAGAATACCAATTAGTAGAAGGAGCACTGACAATTTTATTTATCAACATTAAACACAATTATTAATTACAGACCTGATGAATCTAGCAGTAAGCAGAACATGTTGGGTGTGCTGGAGGCTTAAGCCCATTATATGAGAAGGATGATTACCAGAATCCTATGGGGAAATAAGTAATTGTAGTTGTAAAATTTTAATTGCCTTGGAATAAGGTAAATTATATTCTCTTGTCTTAGAATATAAATAGTATGGCATTAAGATACAAGCCTCAGTAGTTTTAAGCAGCAAATGATTTAGACATCTGAGCTATAAGGAAAGAAAAAGAAACAGTTATATATATTTGTAGCAGTTACTTACCTTCTGTTTTGAATGAGTAAATTCACTGATACTGATAAGCAGCTTTGAGTCTGCTTCCCCTGCAGGTCTTGGGTGTCATATATTGTTACCTTTGGATTAATGAAAGGAAAAAAAATGCTGCAGGGTTGCAAAAGGGCATACAGTTGTTTCAAGTAATCCATTGTTTCTCCTGAACCAATGTCTGTTACTGCATATGAATGTGCAATTTGAGTGGCTGTTAACAGGAATTTAATATCTCTATCTGTGAAGCTGGACGAGACATAGGAGGCTTTTCACCACCAGCACTACCTTGTTGCAGATTGCTACTGGTCAAGGTGACATAGCTTCAAAGTGACATGAACCTCCTTCTCTAAAAATATTTGTGTCACGCCTTTTAACAGATTTATCCAGAAAGTTACATTAGGCTTTTTCCAAAATTCAATTCCTTTCATGAAAAATATTCTGCAGTGAGTGCCTGGTTTTGATTGTAGACTAAATTGCTTGAAACTTCTCTAGAAGAGGTTCTGAGAAGTAAGCTATGGGGTAAACAATCCTCCTTTCTTTTCACCCCTGAATTCAGTACAACTTAATCAGTTTTCGAGTGCAATTGCTTAGAATGGGAGCTTTCAAAGGGCTCTACCCTACGCAGGAACTTGTCATTTTATTATTTTCTCTATCAGATATTTCCAAACCTTTTTTATGTATCCACAGACAAACCAACTTTATTAATAGACTCTAGTTCTTTTTCTTTCAAAGATCTGAAATCCTGGCTTTCAGGACATTTGCTCACCAATACAGCAAGAAATTCATTTTCAAAACTCATGCACAAACTTTGCATCATGATGGAAGCTACTCCAGTGGACAGCAGAAGGAGCGTGACTTATGTAGAGAAAGATTCCTTGGTTCAAAGACTGGCTCGTGGGCTCCATAAAATAAATGCACAGACACTTGAAGCAGGGATAACTGACAGGACCCCTGCTATGGTTTGTATGAGTATGATCAGATATATTACAGTCGGTTTTCATTGTTTCAGATTTTAAAATGTTAATCCTTTCTTAGTTTATGTAGCATTCATTAGACTGCTCAGTTTTCTAAAGAAAAATTGAGGAGGTGCAAGAAAAGAGGCGATATCTTTCACGCTTTGCCTAAATTTGATATTATTTCAGTAATTCTTTTCTAAAACCTTTTAGCCTCCTTTCTGTCATTTGCCGCTCAAGGCAATGTGCAATGTTCTTTTAAAATACCGCTGTAAGGTAATGGATGATTTTAATTTCAAAAACACTATGATTACCCACTGCATGTTTAGGATGCATGCTGTTACCAAAGACATTTTCCAAAAATACAGTAACCGCTTCTCATGCTTATTTTCGTTTTCAGAAAATACCCTCTGTGTATATTTTTTTAGAATTGCTTTTAGAACACTTTACACTTATGTGTGAATTTAGAAAAGGGGAGCTTAATCTTAATTTGCTCAGGTATTAAAAGCTATTGATTTATTGCCCAACCAGCACACTTTCTAGCTAACGACATTGTTCCTGTTTTTAATACCAGAAAAACATAGCATCCTTGCAGAAGCAGATATTTGAATTTACACAAAGGCTGCACACAACAGAAGTAGAACGGCGGTCATTGCGCTTGGAGCTCACAGAATTCAAACGGAATTTGAATGAGATGAAGAAAGAGGCTGACAAAGCTCATAGTTTGCAAGAGCAATTAAATGTGTTTAAGCAAAATGTAAGTATATTTGATTAGAAAGAGGGGAAAAAATAATCAGGTTTAAAGGAGGGGGTTCTATTCTATTTAGTGTTCTTTAAAAAAACCAGTGAAAAACCTCTACATTCTTAGGTAGGAGTCTTACATTCTTTCTTCCCCTAACACATACACAAAACCCCTCTCTATGTCTTGTAAATCCGTCCCAGCTGTGAGTCAGGTATATTGAAAGGGAAGGCAAAAGTGACTCCTTGTACAATTAGTCCATTATATTGCAGAATAAGGTAGATTGAGTAAATAAGCAGTTCAGATATTCAGAAAAGCTGAATTCTTGGTCTGTTAAATTATGTTGTTTGTGCTGTGGGAGAATTGGAATTTGAAAACTCAAATGGTGTATTGACAACATAACTCAGATAGCATGCTTTGTGTATACATTCTACTTATATTGCATGCTGTATTGCAAACAGTTGGCCTCTTGTTGAACAAACAAGTCTTCTGTACATGTTGCAAAAATCTCCGTTTCTGCCCTGTCCACATTAGATTGAACAGGTGATCTAATGGGGTTTATTATATGGCAGCAGCACAGGAGGCGGAGTATTTGCAGGTGGGCAGTATTTGCTGCTGCTTCTTGGAACTGGAGGTGATCACCATTCACGAAGCCCCATGTGTCCTGTTGCCACATATAGCAGCTTGGGCTTCTGAAGCCCTTTCATTTGCACATCATAATTGTTTGTGTCCAGGAATTCTGTAAAGGCCACATGTCTTCTAGAAATAGTCTAAAAGGAATAATTAATTGGACAAACATGAAAAAAGGATAGAATACATATGGAGTAATTAAGTCCTTTCAACCTATTTCAAATATGACTTCCTCTAAGTAGTCATTATTATGCGTAAAAGAATTTAGCTCTGGCCTTGGGAAGAAAAGGAGAGAGGTGAAACGGTTGCTCAGTCCTGCGAAAGTAGAAAGTGTGAGAAGGAGACTCAGAACAGCCCCATCTTGACTTTAAAAGGATCCATAAAAAGGGGGAGCAAAGATTCTTAAAAAGGGGCAGGCTTTCCAGATTCTGTTAATAAAGTACAGCAGAATAAAGGAGCATTCCTGGAATCCCTGCCGTGTCTGTTCCTAGATGAAGACTACCTCGGAGGGCTGACACTAATTTAGTCCAATGCTTTGCTTGGGATTTTTCCTTTCCTTTTTATCTGCTGCTGGTACAGATGTAAACACCCCTCCCTGCAGAAGATGGAGATGGGAAAATACCATTTTTTAAAATCATCTCAGAGCTTGGATTCTGCCCCAGTAAAACTGGAGTCTGATCTCCTGAATTAGCTGTTTTAGGTAGAGAGAGAAGGCTTTAGCTTTTATTGTCTTGCAACATGTAAATTGGCAAGAATGGATAAATAAAGACTAGGGTTCCATAGATTGGTATCCAGTTTTTCCAAAACGTTTTACGTATTACACAATAAGGCATTAGGTAAAGCCTGTGTGGCTCTGTGCTTAAACACATAGAACAGTGTGGAAGTTCTGTTCAAATTCACTCCTTTTGTAGAATAAGAAATAATTAGTTATATAACCTCTTTCTTGGGATAATTTGAAAGAGAAGGTTTCTTTATGTTTGCACTTATGCTTCAGGTTTTTGAGGAAATCTTGCAAATAAAAATCACCTGGCATTAACATTGTCTAATGGCCCTGGCTTGGAGAGGAGAGCCCCTAGGGCAAATATATTGAGCGCTTTAAAACTTCTACATTAGAATGTTGCATATTGGCAAGTGGGATACTGAAAATCAAGTGTATAAACAATGCTGCTGCTTCATGACAGAACACAATTTATTTCCTTTATCAGAAATTGATCACCCATGAGAGGTTTGAAAGTGCATGTGAAGAACTAAATAATGCATTACTTCGGGAGCAGCAGGCACAAATGCTTTTGAACAAACAGGCGCAGCAGCTCCAGGAGTTGCAATATAAACTGGAATTGCATTCTTCTGAAGAGGCAGACAAAAACCAGACTCTCAGTGATGCTGTAAAGGTAGGATGGCATTTGTTCAAAAGTAAAAAAAAATAATAATAAAAATCCAGTTTTCACCTGAAAGCAGTGTTTAGGTTTTGCGGTCCATGGAAGTGATATAAAGTACAGCAATTTAAGGCCATTCAGGTAAACAGAGACTTGAGGTGGAAAAGCCACTTTAATGGAAAGAGGAAAACAGCCCACGCGGATATCCATCAAAATGGAGGGCAACTTCTTTTCTTTCTTAAAATTAAACGAAGTATAACAATAGAGCCTCTGCTGGTTGTCGAGAAAGCAGAAGGACACAGGTCCTGTGCGTTCTCCCGCCCCCCGCCCCCGCCCCCGTCCCCCAGCATATTGAATTTAAAATGCATTTAGGAGTTTATTTCATCCTCCTGACATTGTTTCAAAGAATTAGTCTGGACAGAGGGGAATTTGTTCATAACCAGAGAGGAGAGAGGCTCATACTCTTGTGGTCAACTCCTGATCCCTAAACCATAGTTATTTTTCTTTCTGTTCCGTAGAAGGCCAGGGATACAGTTAATTGGCCAGTTGCTCTACAATTTTACAGTATTTATTACATATGCATGTTTTCCTCTGGGGAGCTGTACAAGCTATGTAATCAGTGCATATTCATATATAGCTGTGCTGTTCCCTTACTTCTTCCTGAAAAAGGAGATGTAACAGGTTTTCCTCTATATTATAAAATAGATGGGGGCCAGTGGTGACTTTATTGCTGCAGCTCACGATCGTTCTTTGCCATATGGTCTTTTTCTCTTGTCAAGATGGAAAGGGGGTGGGGAGAAGGAAATATGGCTACTTGTATTGCTCAGACAGTTTCAATACTGCAAGATGGTTTCATTTCAGGAGTGCTAACATGTCTGCGGTTTTGTAATGCCATTGCAAGACTTCTGCTTGGAAATAAAGTTGATGCCTACAGAATGGCAAACTAGTTTCCTGACAGAAGTGGGGACACCCCCACTTTATCTTTGAGTGGCCACGCTCTGTAAAGTAGGTGAATCAGAACTAAGAAATAGATAAGGCCATGAGAAAAATGAAATTTGATTTATCGAAATAAGTTTAAGGAAGGAAAACAGATTCGATTAAATTAAATTTTAATTAAAGTTAAACTAATTAGATACAGTTAATAAGTTAATCTGTTAATAATTTGATATATTCCCCCTTCTGTTAATTTGTCCTGATTACCATTCTTAGTTTCAATAGGGTGTCAATTGCTGATGCACCTGGGCAGATCACCGGAGAAGGTTAACCTTAATTTTAACCTAGTTAAAATTAGCGCTTCAAGAATGTAAACAAAAGGGTTTTTAAACATTTCTCTATATAAACAGGATCAGTGAATGACATATCCAAGAATCATAGGGTTTTTCTATGCAAAGCAGAATATATATAAATAAATAATAATTAGGAATAACATTCAAAACTTTATCCAATTTTGTTCTAGAAAAACAAGCTATAGATACTAATAAGATTCTTCAAAGATGACAAGTAATTATAAAAGCACATAACTTCCAATAGATGTACAAAATGTATTGATTCATAAAACAATGTTTGGAGAAAAAAAAATAAAGCTTGCTTATTTATTCATTGAATTTGAAAACCTGTAGTTTTTAAGAACCTTTCATATTAATGATAATAAAGACATCAAAGAATAAAGTTGATAATTATACACTACCTACTTTGAGTTACTTCTACTTTATTGATAGGTTACATTAACAGAATCTTGCAAGTTTGAAAGTACAAATCTCCCGCTGTCCCTATTTACTGCCTGATCAGTTAGGGTGGGTTCTTTCTACGTTTCTTTCTCTGTCCGTTACTCAGTTGGGGGCTCCTCCCCCTTTTATCAGATCGTTCCCTGGCTGCAACTTTTCCCCCCTGTCTTCCAAGGTCATTCTCACATTCCATTACATCACTCTCCCCTTTAGACTCATCCCCCACTTCCGAGTTCCCAGGGGAAACAGACTATGGTCTGCGGGAATAAAATGCAGCTGCGTCACTCTTCTCCTCTCCTAGTAGCTCCCTGAGATCACATGAGGCTTTCCGTAAGCCATCTGCTCCAGTCAAGGTGACAGCCACCCCTCCCTTGGGAATCTGTTGATGTCCCCCCCCCCAGTCCTGCATACCTGATGTGGAAGGAGCTGATTCATTTCCCCCTACTCAGTCTCTTGCTATTGCCAAGGCCCCCTCCACCCCATAGAAAAACTCCTGCTCATCTTGGCCAGTGCCTGACTCCTACAAGGCTGGTAGCTGCCGAGGATGGGGTTTGCTGGGGTACTGGTCATGAAAGCGATGCGCCAATTGTGGTGCATGCACATCTGTTGCTGTCTCCCATGATCTTTCTGACTCTGGGTGGGCTTTCCAGTGCATCAAGTACTTGACCCACTTCCCTCTGCGTCTAGAGTCTTAACACCTCATACTCTTCTCCCTGTTTACTAGAATGGGGGGGGGTGCTGTTTGTGAACATAGAGTGCAGGGGGGAGCTTCTTTTACAAGCAAAGACCGATGGAACATGGGGTGAACCTTCACTGATGCCAGCAACTGCAGATGAAAAGCCATTGGGTTGATTTGCTTAATCACTGGGAAAGGGCCAATAAATTTTCAGTCCAGTTTCTTCTTCTTACAGAAGTTAGACATTTTATAGAAAGCCACACCAAATCCCCTTCTGCAATTCTAGCTCTCTCCTGTCTATGTACATCTGATGCTTTTTTGTACATGAACTTTGCTAGTTCGAACTGTTCCTTTAAGAGGCTTTGGGCTGCTTGCCTCTTGTGCAGGAAATCTGTGGCACAAGGATGGTGCTTTCTTGCCTGGTTGTTGGTAGGACCTGTGTGTGGAATTCATTAGTCGCCTGAAACAGGGACATACCAATAGAGGAGTGTGCTGCATTGTTGTAAGCAAATTCAGCAAGGGGTATGAGCTCAGTCCAGTTGTCTTGCTAATAAGAAATATAGCATTTTAGATATTGCTGCAATAGTTGGTTAACCTTCTTAGCTTCTCCGTTTGCCTCCAGGTGGTGTGAGGAAGACAAATGAATTTTAATATTTAATAAGTGCAAGAGGGCCCTCCAAAATTTGGAAGTGAATTGACTTCCTCTGTCTGTTATGACATGATTGATCAATCCTCTATATCTAAAGATGTCGTCCAAAAAGAGTTGAGCCGTTTCTTGGGCCATTGGGAAATGCTTGCAAGGAATAAAATAGGCCAATCCACTACTACCAGTATAGTAGTATATCCCTGCACTGGAGGAAGATCAGTGATAAAATCTAGAGAAAGAGTGTCCCATGGTTGAGAAGGAGTTTCCAGTGGTTGCAAGAGCCCAGATGGCTTACCAGGGACTTGCTTTGCTCTATGACAGACATGACAAGAGGAAATATAATTATGCCAGCATGGACATTCGGCCACCAAAACTCTCTGAGGGTTCTATGATGGATTTTAAATACAACCCCCCCTCCGGTACCCTGCTGTTTTGTTGTTGTGGCACAGTTGTAGTACTACCTCTCTTAAGGGAAGAGAAACATACAAACATCCATTGTGCAACAGCTGCCCTCCCTCCACTATGAAAGGTGAAACAGTACCTTGTTGGGCTCCCTAGAGGTCATCCATCCAGGCCCTGGCATACACATTCTGCTGCTGCTGTGTCCTAATCCAATCAAAGAGATCAACAGCTTGTTTTCCTGCTCCCAGCCTTTCATGTTGGTCTGATTTATGGTGTGACTCTAAGTTGCATGGCTGCAGTATTGTTGCTGGGCGGTGGTGGTGGTGACTGGGGAACCTCATACTCTGGCTTGCATGAGAGGGCGTCTGGAAGCTCGTTCTGGGAACCTGGGACATTTGAGATGTAAAAATCAAAGTGGGACAAAAATTGTGCCCATCTGATTTACCAAGGGGTGAGAGATTTGGTGTTGTGCAGAATCTCTAGATTTTTATAGTCTGTACGTACATGTAGAGGCCATGTTACTCCTTCCAGCAGGTGTCTCCATTGTTGAAAGGCATTTTTTACTGCCAGTAACTCTATTGAAAATGTCATAGTTCCTTTCTGCTGGGAGGAGTGCTTTGGAGTAAAAGGCACATGATAGTAAATCTGCCCCACCTGCCTTCTCTGCCTGGAATAGAACCGCTCCTACCACCACATCTGAGGCATCTGTTTGCACAACAAAGGGACAGGAGGGATCAGGGTGACAGAGGAAATGCTGAGAAGCAAAGAGCTGCTTTAATTCTTGAAACACCACTTGCTCTTGGGTTGACCAGGAGAATTGCCGACCCTTTCTTAGGAGCTGGGATAGTGGTTTCACAAGCTCAGCAAAATTAGGGATGAATTTCCTGTAGAAATGAGAAAAGCCCAGAAAGCGCCTCACATCTTCTGCATTACTTGGGGGGGGGAGGACCTACCATGATAGAATAGCCTGTACGTTTGCTGGATCCATCTGCATGCCTTCTGTGGAGATTCTGAAACTGCCAAATTGGACAGTTGGGCAGATCAAATGCACAGTTTTCTAATTTAGCTTGTTGTTCCATAATTTTTGCAATACATTTCTGACATGGGTTACATGCAAAGAGGGATCTTTGGAATAAACTAATATATCATCCAAGTATATGACTACATATTTATCTAAAATGTCTGCAAATATTTGGTTCACGAATCTAGAAAAAACAGCTCCACAGTTAACCAGGCCGAATGGCATTACTGCATATTCAAATTTTCCATACCTTGTATTAATGGCTGTTACTCATGCCCTTCTTTCATTCTGATTAGGTTGTAAGCACTTCTCAAGTCTAGTTTAGTAAGATGCGTGCCTTTTGTAGCCTGTCTAGTAGATTGGAGATAAGTGGGAGTGGATAATGGTCTCTAATTGTCATTCTGTTTAGGTCTTTGTAGTCATGAACTGTACACATGTAGGCTCCCTCCTTTCCCTTCAGAGCGGCTGCTGTTTCTCCTTGCTTTTTGGGGACAAAGAATGTGGGTGCTGATGCTGGTGAATTGGAATGGCAAATAAAACCTTTTTTGATGTTGACGTCCAGTTATTCCTTGAGGATGCTAACTCGTGGGTAGACATGAAATACTGTCTTTTTGCTGGGATTTTGGCCCCTGACTTCAAATTGATGGTGCAATCACATGCCCAGTGTGAGGGTAAGACAGCTGCCTTTTCCTCCTCAAACACATCTGCATAGTCTGCATATTTTTTTGGCAGTGCTGATCTTCTCTTGTTCTACAATGGAGTGGCAGGGAGTAAGCTTTCACTGCTTGTAAGGGATATTGTTGGCGTTTAGGGGAGGGAAATGAGAGTGTCTCTTGCTCCCAACTTATAACTGGGTCACACAGCTGAAGCCACACTATTCCCAAGATTATAGACACTTGCAAGGAGGCAGTTACATAGAGTGATATGAACTCTGTGTGATCTTTGATTGTCAATTGCAAAGAAACTATGCGTTGCAGAATCGGTTCTGCCCTTAGTGGCTGACTGTTGATAGTCTTAGCTATCGTTGGGTTTTCTAGAGATTGGGTTGGCAACTTTAGTTTCTGTACTGTTTCTATATCTATGAAATTAGTAGTTGCCCCAGAAACTATGAGAATAGAAAGCTTCACCTTTTACCTGGAATCTAAAGAAACAATAACAGGAGTAATTAAATATGCTTACCTTTTGTTGGCTGTCTGAGCTATCCTCAAATGGTGGATGCCCCCCCCCCCTTTGGAGCTCCTAGGAGGGAGGCCTGTGAAGTTTCCCTGGGGCACTGTTTGGGAGCGAGCTGGGCACTTGCTGGTTTCATGCTCTGTTGATTTAAAAGTTCTGCATCTTATTGCTGTGACAGCCACTGATGCTTTTATTGGGCACGATCTGGATATGTGCCATAGTAAAAGCACAGCCCCTGTTCCCTTCTTTCTCTCCTGATGACAGGGATCTCTTAGTTGCCCCGATTTGCATGCGTTGTCCCATGCTGGATTTCAAGGAGGCCATTGGGAGGGGTGATATAGGGGAAGACAAACTGTAGGATCTCTTCTCCTTCCCATTCCTTCCGTACCCCAACTCTTCCAGACAGGCGTCTATAATTATACAATGCTGATATAGCTCCTCCAGGGTATTTGGGGTGCTTTGTCTTGCCAGCTCATCTCTTAGGTCATCAGTCAGCCCTTCCCTGAACTGGTCAATCAGGGTTGAGTCATTCCACCCTACATCACCAGCAAGTAATTTAAAGTCCAGAATATATGCCCTTACTCTTCTCTGTCCATGCTTGAGCTTTCAGATCTCTCGACTAGCTGTGATTCTCTGTATGGGATCCCCAGAGTGTCCTTTGAGTTTATGCATGAAGTCTTGATAGTTGTCCAGCAGTGGATCATTCCCCTCAATGAATGGTATTGCCCACTTAGCTGCTGCTTCCTTCAGCAAGCTCAGCACAAAAGTCATTTTGGTGTGATCAGTGGGAAACTCCACCAGCTTGCCTACCATAAACATTTTTGATGAATGTCCAGAATTGATCCTGCTCCCTTCCAAATTTCTCCAGCAAGTCCCATGGGAACACAGAAGCATTGGTTGGGCCGCTACCTGTTGTGCTGCTGTGGGTTGAGGCAAATTCTGCCCCAATTGCTGCATCAGTTGTATCATGGCACTCTGTAAATTGGTCATCTGTGCATCTACTTGCTGCTGGTGCTGCAACAATGCAGCTGCCACATACTCAGCGGACAGCGGGTTTCCTTGAGGATCAGAGGCCATTCTTGAAATTACTCTCTTTGGAAAAGAGTATGAGACTTGCAAGATTTGATGTCAGCCCTCCCAGGTAAACCAGACAGGAAGCACGACCAGATGAGTTACTTCTACTTTATTGATAGGCTACATTAACAGAATCTTGCAAGCCTGAAAGTACAAATCTCCCGCCGTCCCTATTTACTGCCTGATCAATTAGGGTGGGTCCTTTCTAAGTTTCTTTTTCTGTCCGTTACTCAGTAGGGGGCTCTTCCCCCTTTTATCAGATCGTTCCCTAGGCCACATCTCTTCCCCCGTCTCCCAAGGTCATTCTCACATCCGTTACGTTAGGCAATATTACATTATTCTGTTATTTTCATCCAGTAGGTTTAAAAACTCTGTTGATTAATTTTGCAGCTTTATCGGTTTTAATTATAATCCCATATATTTTTTTTATCTACCCAATGGTATATCCCATAGAGACAGGCATGCTTGCCAATTATGTTTCAAGGTCAGTCAGAGCTAAGCATAGTTCTTAGATTATTTCTTATATTAGGCAAGAAAAGATAGTAGCCTAGCTTTCTCATTTTGCAACAAAAACGTATGCTTACAGGAGCAGAATATATACTGTTTTGCACAATAAAACTATCTGGTAATTTTAAACAATAAAACATAGCACTTGAAACATTTTCTATGTCCACAAATACTAGAAACACCTAGGGTTTTTTCATGTTTTTTTTTAAATGCATGGTCATTCATCTCCTCTAAAAAGTATGGCTGAAAATATTTCAAGAGAGAATTTTTGGTAAGTTTTATATATTGATCTTAAGCATATATCATCCATGCAGACACTCAAGGCACATAGACAGTCATAAAAATAAAAGGTGCATACATCACTATTACAAATCAAACAGCAAATAGCAACATTCAAAAACAGGAGCAGCCCAACCAGAACAAATCATGATAAGAGAACTAGTAAGTTACTGACCCAACGAAAAGCAAGCTAAAATGACAGCATCTTCACTTATGTTAAGACAACTTGTTGGGTATTTGGGGACAAAGAATTCCACAAAGTTGGCTGAAACAATCTCTGGTACTTTTGCTCATTCTAATATGCTCCATGGAGATAAATACAATTTTTGCAGCAGTGTCTAGTGGATTGAGCCCATCAAGCATTAGCATGTGATTTTCTTCTGGGAGGCAAAGGGCTTCTATTCCACCCTTAACCTTAATCACTAAGACATACCAAAAAGGAGACTGAAATTGCACCGCTGAGATTCAGCCATTTGTCTGAGATTCCTAGTTAGTGATCTTCTTTCAGAAGATTAGATTGATACAGGATACTCTTCACTGGGTAATGTGGCGTATTATGTTCTGATAAGATAAAGCATTCCCTACTAACTCCTTTTTGCTTCAGCACTGAATTGAACATAAAACTATCCATGATCCATAAACCCTAAATCACCTTTCCAGGTAGAGTCCACTTGTCTTGGAATACCTCTCTCAGAATATCCACTCAGCATTACAAACAATCCTATTGTCTGGGCATTCTGGATGCTGCAGTTGTAATGCTTCCAGAGAGTACCAGATTGGGAAAGGCTGTCCTAAACGGTTTGTGCCATCACAATTAGAAATTGTGCTTTACATTTTAATCTACAAGATCATCTCCTCTGTTACAATCTAGAAGAGAAGTAGGAAGGCATTATAAATTGCAACTCCCACCATCCTGAGTGTCAGCCCTTTGAGGTAGTCCAGGCAAGAAGCACAAACCATGAGTACTAAAACTACATTTATTGTAAGGTTACATTAACAGAATCTTGCAAGTCTGAAAGTACATCTCTTCCCCCTTGCCTTTACGGTCCAAGAAACTAGGGAGGATCCTTTCTGAGACATTTGCCGTGTCCCCATTGCTTCTGTGAGCTAAGCTGCCTCTTACCTGACTGTTGCCTAGTCTGCGGATCCTCTTTCTGTCTCTCAGGGACATTCTCACAGACCATTACACTTAGCCAGCATGGCCAGCAATAAGAAGAGCTGGGAGCTAAAGTTTAGTAGCTGCTGGAGAGCTATAGTTTCCATGCTCCTGACCATAAGATCAGTTGAAATTCTGAAAGTACTATTCTTAAAATAACCATTAATGCATCATGGCAACATTGCAAGATTATATTGAAGAGTATTCTGAGTGATTACCCCATAATTGTGGGATCCTTAATGAACAAGGATAGAAGAATATGTCACTGCAGCTTTTATCTATTATATTTATGTGCAAGGACTATGAATGGGTGGGTGTATCTTGGTACTAAACGTATTATAAACTGAAACATCAGTGTCTATAAATTTGGAGAGAGATGGTAAAGCATGCATAATCTCAAACTAGCGCTGTCTATATTACATTGCTTTCCCCTTCTCCACCCAGTTGATTGAAATACTTTCAAGCACTATGAGTATAGCAACAACATAATACTGAATTTTGTATATGCCAAATGTATTTGCTAGGAAAACTGTCTAATTTTAAGAATTATCAATCTTATTGCCAAGCATAATCAGTATTTGCTAGGTGTGGTTCTCTAGATTGTGATAGTGTTCATTTGTGATTTTCTTTTTTTTCATCCTTTTAAAAAGAGTTGATGAAAGTCTGAGATTCAAGTAAAATACTTGTGGATATGTTCATTGTAAACTCAGAAAATAAATTTGGGGGTTTCATTTAGCAATTCACAGGAGTGTTTCTTTTTCTTTTGCCTCTAGAGAAACAGGCTAAATTTAGATTGCTCGAAGGAGCCTTGATGATTGCCAGTAACTGTGTTGTCACTTTGGCAAGAAAGAGCAATTCTAAACACTATCTATTAAATTAAAAGCTGTTGTTCATTAAAGAACATAATGTAACTGATTATTCATTAGTGTACAAGTTAATAGTAGACTGTTAATCAAATGTATCATGTTAAAGCAAGCTAGAGAGAGGACGAGAGATCCCCTCTGAATTGTTTGGAGACTAAATTTCATAATTCATTAATTAGTTAAAGGATTTAGTTGTTTAAAAGTTTTGTATAATGTGTATGCTCACCACCTAAATAATTGATAAAAACTGGAATTAAACAGAAATTTCCACCTGCCCTTCCGTGAGTGACACAGATTTTTACTGATCCTGCATTCATAAGAAATAGCCATTTTCATGTAACATGGCAGTGTATTTGGTAGATAATGTGTGTGTAATTCTCTCTCTCTCCAAACATTTGGAAGAATGGGGAGAAAGATGTATTCTCTGATATTTTTGAACTCTGTGCTCACACTCCAGAATTTTGCTTCCTCCCCATTGCTGTTAGAAGTTAAGAAGATCATGCTGGAATTCCTGGAGAACTTTTATCAGAGAATTGAGCTTGATAAAAGTAGCTCACTTGTATGCTGTAGCATACTAAGTTTATATTGTTTGGGATGAAGATTTCCAATAAAATCTACCATACCATATTAAAAGAAAACATATACCAGTAATGAATAGACCATAACAAATGAAAATGTGCTTTGATGGCCTTCCATGTTTTTCTTAAATTAAAAATATATTCCATTCCTATGTTTTTCCTTTTCTGCTTCAAATGTTTTTTTTAATCTGTCACTGAAGCCTTAATGGAATTGCTTCTTTTTGGTAATTATACTAATAAACAGATAATAATAAATTATTATTAATAAATAATTATTAGTTATTAATAAAAATAAAGGGAGGATTAAATTTTTTTTTTAAAAAAAACTACCTCTGTCCACGACCTTCAATGTAGAGTGCACTGGAAAAGTTTTACTGATATGGATATTTCAGGGGTGGATGGGTGAGATGAGATTATTTCACAAGTAAAATGCCAAGGTGTACTTCAGTACAATTTATCTCAGATATTTGAAAATGTTTATGTATCTTTAAGATTTTATTCAGAATATAAGAAGGCTTCTTGTTAAATCCAGTTTCCTGAGAGATTTTTGCTAGAGCACTGAATGAACTACAAAGCAACTATATTAGCTTGAGATGTACTGAGGGAATCAATAGACCTATAAAGTTGTATAGAAGGGTTTTTTTAATGGCTTAAATCCTATTTTTCTAGTAGCCTGAATATCAATACCTGGGACTTTTCTTTGGCTTCTGATACACAAGTCCTTTATACTTAACAGATCTTGTTATTCTTTTAAACTGGAGTGTTAGTGCATCATGCATCTTTTTCTGTGGATGTCTTTATTAATCTTAAGCAACTTTTCCCATGATCTCCTTTCCTTTTGTGGGAAGCTGGAGTTTATAAAGATTTTTTTAAAGCTCCTATGAAACCATAATGACTTTCAGATAGAAGTGGGGTTGTGGTGTCCTTGGTGCTCTCTGAGCTTGGTTGTTTGCTTGCAGACATTTCATTACCCAACTAGGTAACATAATCAGTGTGAGTGTGTGGGGTTTGCTCCTTTTTTATATACTGTAGCTTGCCCTGCCAGTTTTGGTGGGGGTGTGGTTTTCTCCTTGGTAGTTTCTCGATTAGGGTATTGTTTTCTGCTTGATTATTTGCCTGGTGTTAATCCCTGATTATCTGGGTGTGTTGGCTGTTGGAGAGGATGTGTTCTGGTCTTTTCATTTCCTTCTTAGCGTTTTTATTGTTTCATTTGAATGGTGTGTAAATATGGTTTATTTCTGTGTGTCTATTGATGGCTGATTTGTCTGAATGCCAAGCTTCCAAGAATTCCCTAGGAAGCTTGGCATTCAGAGGAACTACCAAGGAGAAAACCACACCCCCACCAAAACTGGCAGGGTAAACTACTGTATATAAACAGGGAGCAAACCCCACACTCACTTGCATTGATGATGTTACTTAGTTGGGTAATGAAACATCTGCAAACAAATCACCAAGCTCAGAGAGCACCAAGGATTCCAGAGTTCAACCCTGAGTTACATATATTCTTTCCTATTGGAATGGGGCTGGATGTCAGTAGTGTGAAGCTAACAATAAACTCTAAATTAATTTCTATTTGGCCTTGTTCTCTTAAATGTTCTATCTTGGTTAAGACAGTAGATTGTAGAAGCATGAATTTCTTCCATTGCTGCCCAATTCTAATCGATTATTCCATTGAATATTATAATTATTACAGTTTATATCAGTATTCTAACCATAGATTTTATAATATCTGAGTATAATATTCAGATCTTGGCTAGTTTATGGTCTGTGCATTGTGATGTTTGTGCAATTTCATTAATTCTTTGCACAGTGATTCCATGTTGATTTGGATTTTGAATTTCATTTTCCCTGTGTCCATCCTGAGAAGCCTTCCTGGAGGATGGATAAATCATCCAAAGCTAGATGAGGAGATAATTGGTGTTTCTGATTTAAGTTGATTCTCAGTTGTTCAGTAGTATCCATACTGTATTTCAGAGGTGGGTAATCTTGTTTTGAGTCTCTGCCTGGTTGTAATTGTCATGATCCAAGCTATTGTGATTTTTATTATATGAACAGTGCACTTTGTAATGTGATGTTTAGGATGCTATCGAAACATTGTGACAGAAGAAATTCCAGTGAAAGGGAATGGGAAATGCAAGTTAAATTACAATAACGTTAGGTCAACTAGAATTACCTATAGTGGCATTGGCATAGTTCTTATAAAATATGACTTATTGCTTGTTCAGCAAACTGTGGTTAAAACAATCTATGGCTTAGGACTCTGTGAGCTAACTATTGAGATATATTCTAAACTGCTCCATTATGTTTCAGAAAAGGAAGTCAAGTAATAGTTATGATTGGTTATGGACTTTTTTCCAGTTTCTTTTATCAACCTATGTTGAAAAAACTCTTGACAGAATTTACACTTCAAAAGATACAGACATATTTGTACATTTCAGCAGCCATTTATAGGTGTAAACACATTGCATTAGTCCCTAGGTTGAGCTGTAAAGGTGGTGGACCAAAAGCCAAGCCATTCTATATAAATACTTTATTTCTTGCCTACTTTTCTGTGAAACTGCACTGAAATACTTCAAACTATCTGCTGCTTTTGTTGATTCTGTCAGCCCTTTGAGGTAAGCCAGGTCAGGAAACAGATTCCACATGGGCTACTGGAATTCCCTCTATTGTTGCAGGACAACCTTGTGTTTCTTTCTCACTCCGTCTTCCCTTCCAGGGCTAAGCTGGTGTTTAGCTAACAGCTCTTGAATACCTTCTTCAAGGCCATCCCCATATTTCTCTATAGATTGCTTCAAATCAATGGATTTTTAGGACTGTTATGCTTTGATTTAAACTTTTTGAGAGCCCTGTTTGCATCACCAGAAGGGTGGGTGGGAATGAAATCACTGTAAACTGAAGATGCCTGTCAGAACAGCCTGCTGATCAAGCAGAGCAGTAAAACCAATATACTCTTGGGAAGAGACACCTGGACTAAGTCCGTTTGGGCAATAGAGACACTTTTTTCTCCTTTTCTGGAGACAGTGGAAATTATTATTCTTTTTCCACTGGCTGGAAAAAAAAACTATTTCCCAGCCTTTAATGGTACCTGACAAATACCCCCAAAAGCGCCTGGCTCATGCGTGAGTAGAACTTAGTTGCCTGGCCCAATCTCATTTTGCTTAACATCAAGATCTCTAAAGTGCACCAATGCTATACAGCGCTTTTCAAAAGGAATAGCAAGAAATTTTGCTGGGTGGATTTTTCCAACGCTGTGCTCAAGGGTATGTATAGTTGCTTTCTGCCAGCTGCTTTTCTTTTCTATAGAAAATTATTTATATGGTTGATAAGTATTAAGGTAAGGTCTCCTTTAAGTTAGTCTCCACTCATGGACAGTCTCTACTTGTGGACTCATCCATGTAGTTTTCATGGTAGCAGTACAGATTTTGCCATTGCCTTTGTGCAGGATTTTTTCATTATTATTTCCCAGTTTGGTTTATGGCACTGGGATTTCCTGATTATCTTCTTTCCGAGTACAAACCGAGTCTGACCCTGCTTAACTTTTTAGTTAGGTGGAAAATGTAAGGATAGCGTCATCAGAGTGTTTGGGTTGCTGTCATTCCTTGTATTTTGCTTTCTACACTATTCTTTTAAAGATTTCTTGACCAAACTTACCTCATGCATCGGAGTTTGGTTGAGGTTTGTAACTAACCGTATTGCAAATGGCCATGGCAATCCTGCTGGTCAAAATATCAGCTGTATTTAACAAGAGAATAACTGGGCTTGCGTAATTAAAAATGAGTTTTAAAAGTTCTTTGCACTGTCCTAAAGAATACTGTACGCTTTGGCTATACTACATGCAAGCAATCTGGAATAGGGTTTCGTTTTCTTTTGTTTTTTCAGTCGCACTAGGCTCCTTATTCAGCTTCAACTTTTGAACAGTTTAAACTTGTCTGTTGCCGTGTTTCAAGATAAATGTGTTATCAAGCTTTGAAATTTTCTTCTTTTTGTAAATATTAAGGCCCAGGGAGCAAAATAAACGGCTATATTGTGGATTAAGTGAAATATCTCAAGGCTGTGCTTTTCTGATAAGTGTACCTGAAGTGACCTTTCTCAGACACAATTACAGAGCTGTATGTTTTTCCTTTAATTTCATCAGGGGTTTAATTAGTATACAAATAAAACTTCTCTTATCTTCTTTTCTACCTAATTGGCTTGTCTTTGCTTCTGTATGAAGCATGTGAGAGTGGGCTGTAATTAGGGTGACCGTGTTAACCTTTTTTTCTCAAATGCGCTCCTGCCTCAAGGCCTCGAGGCCCAAGAACGGTGCTTTGGATTTATTGCTTTGCAATCTCGGTGATTCTCCCATAGGCTTTCTCATGAGCAGAAGGGCTTTGGGTGCTGGCAGCTCCCACTGCTTAACGGGGATCTTCATTCTTCTCCTCTCTAAATGTTTATTGATTATCTCACTGTTCCACACGCGGCCTCCAACAACTTAATATCAGGTGACAGTCAGGAGAGTTCTCCAAGTAATTAGAGTTGAGCATTGGGGGAACAATTAGGACCACAGTTATTAAACTTGATTTATCCTATTCTCTCCTGAACAGTTTCTGGGATAGCACAACATCACACTTCCACAATCTACCCTGGTTGAGAAATTAGTGGCTAACCTGCTGCTTATCATTGTTTCCTTGCTGCCTTGAGGCACACCCTCTTGGTTTCAGTCATTCAGCTGGAAATATTAGAGTCCATAAAGTTTATCAGGAGTTTTAATTAGATCAATCTGAAGAGAAGGATGGTGGAGGGAAGGAGGAGGAAGATTTAGCAACAGAAAATATATTACTTTAAAACACGCCAGACTGTGGTTCAACAGTTTTAATGGCTTATCTTTAACCCCTGAAGATCAAGACTTAAAAGTAAAGAGGAAACTTTCTTCTGAAAACATTCATGGAACAGTATGTGTGACCAGAAAGAATTTGAGGCCAGAAAATTATTCTCTCTCTATTTATGTCACATAAGCTTTAGTTGCTCTTCTTATGTTTTCACTTGGTGGTCTTTTAACAGCTCATGTTGATGCTGTGTTTTTAAAAGCAGTTAACATCTCAAAGAAGACCAATGATGGAAATAAATATCTGATGCATTTGTATCTTGTCAGATGCCGCTTGGTAGTGGCAAAAATTGGGTGCAACAATAGCAAGAAATTGTTGGCAGTGACTAATAGGAGTTCTTCAAAGAGGCAAACAGTGATTCGTGTGTGGTTTAATTTTGTATTATAAGGCCTCAGGTTTACATATCTCCTTGAAGTTTCTGCTTGTGTAGGTGAGACTACAAATCATGTCTGGATTATGGTGTATAATTCTGATTTGGAGCTATGCACTGTAAGCCGGAGTTTGGCAGTTTGATTGTAATACTCAGGTTCTTTCAAGACCTGAGAATTCTAATTATTAAAGATTACACTGCTGTATATTTTCTTGGATCATATATTAGATTGAGTGGGAATTATCTGAGCCCAGTATTAAACTGCTTTTAGACCTGGCTTTATACTTGCTTTTAGTAGAGAGACTCTACTTGGTTTCCCTTTTGTTAAGAACAATGAGAAAATTTGATTTTGCTAATTTCCTTGACACTCCATGTTTTCAAAATAATTGACTGTGGGACATTTCTGGATAGACACTCTGGATGTCAGCTTGAGTCATGGTGATTAAGGTACCCCTTTTTATTTTTCTCAAACCATCAGAATGTTGGAAAGAAATTTTGTAAAAGGACTCAAAACTCAGGATAACTTTAAAAAACAGAATGGAATGGGACCAAAATTGATATTGTGGGAGAAGCTATCAAAAGAAAGACTGAGTTCAAAAACAGTCCAGATATGATTTGGGGCTGTGAAAAAAAACACCAGTGCATCTTTATGGGAGAGAGAGATGGGCAGTGGCTTGGAATGCTGCCCCCTGCTCCATTCTAGGTCTCCTCCCTTCAGCTCCTGGTCAGATGACCCAGAGCAGAATGTACGCAATCTGCCCTGTGTTTCCCAGTGCGCGCGCACGCACACACATGCACATGCAACAGAAAATATACACATACACACCATGTATTCCTTTCCTACACAGAAGAAAATACATGCCTTCTGTGGACATTGCTCATAAAGGGATTGGAAGGAATTCAAGAAGCCATGTTCTGCATCCTTTCCCTAACTTGTTTTTGTTTGGAAAGCTATTCACGGGATGTGGTGCTGTGGGATTTGTGGTCAAATCCTATATCATTATGTTTTAGAATCCCACTGGTTTCAAGTCTGTCTCTCTTACTTTACATGAAATATCTTGATGATATGTTTGATGTTTAGGAGTGAGTTGATGAGATGCACGAATAACTAGAAATACTGAAGTGCTGTCATATGCAACCCCCCCCCCCCCGGTAAGTGTTGAAATGTGTGCCATGTCACAAAAACTGCAAGATACATACTTGCAGGGACAGAAGTATGCAAGGGGGGATTTGTGTCATGATGTCATTCTATAATTGTCTCAGTTTTTAAGAAAGATAAGATGGATCTGTCTTAATTTTGAGCAATTAACCTCTTAAGTTTTATTTGTAAATTATATGCTAGGCATCTACATGGGAAATTTGTTTATTGGCTAATTCAAGTTAAGATGATTTTTATCAATATTTGCACTGCATCATTGGCTGAAACGTATTCTAGTTGACCACGAGGAACCCTTTACCTGTCTTCATTGACTTGAAGGCAGTCTTTACCTTGATATCTCAGAACAGTCTATGAGCTAAATTGCGGCACACAATTATTGATATCTGTCTTCTCTGATTAATTATGACACTGGATGTAAGCATTTACGTGTAGGTTAGGTGCTTCACTTTAGGAGATCTCTGCTTCAATACCTATCTTAAAATAAGTTAAGCAAGGATGCACAATTGCTCCTTTAATTTTTCATTTTCATATCAAGTTCATCATTCCAGCACTGTCTAAAAATGAGTTTCGCTTAGCGAAATTAGCTAATAAACCCACATCCATCCTCCTCTCTGTCAGCGATGCAGTCATCGTATCCATGGCATAGTGTCTACAAGGCAGAACTTGCAATCCTAAACATTTTGCAGTGAAGAAAAATTGGTTGGCAACTATTCCAAACCAAAAGTGGTTCTACTTACTAAGAGGCATGCTAACTGTTCTCACAATTGGCACATAAATGAATAAGTCAAGGATTTTAAATACCTAGGTGTTTTCTTCTAATCCTCTACAGTTTTGAAGAAACAACAAAGTCCAAACTGAAAAGATCTCTGATTCTATAACTCAGTGGCAATAAATTTGTCCCAATAATAATTCAGAGATAAGATGTTGAGGTATGTATTTTTTTGTCACTGGATTTACAGTGACAATCACACAAGAGCCTGAGAAGTAATATAATCCAAATTCTTAAAAGCTATGCCATATATTCCCTGGTGTGTGTCAAATGCTCTTTTGCATTTGGAATCTGGCCTTCCCTCCATAAAGGGTCATGTGAGATCTTGTTGATTAAAGTCCTGGATAAAATTAACCTTTATGAAAGGAATTTTGGTCCAATTAGTCCTAGCAGTTAACTTTGCTTATTCTTGGAAGAAAGGTGTAACAGAAGACTTAAATTACTTAGGTCTTTTATCCCAGTTCTTGTTGCTGGGATTTAAGAGAGACACCCTTAAGTCCCAGCAACATAATGAGTCCTTGACATAATGAGTCCTTGACCTGGACCTACATAGAGATAAGAGTAAAACTTCTCACTATTCTAGTGGTGGCTTCTATGGTAAACTTTTTATATTCTCTAACTACTTTAATAACATCTTCTCCATCTCACATAGGAGAGCATTCTCCCTGGCTAGACTGGCAGTGTTCTGCCACCCATGTTTCTGGAAGAAGGTTTAGTAAAATTCCATCCCAAGATTGCTATACCTCTGTTGGGTTGGGACAATGAAGAAAGTATCACATGAACTGCTGTCCTTCCCTCTGTATAAAGCCTGGCATTTTGAATTAATAACCCTAACCAATCATTTAGGTAGCAATAACCCTAACAAATCATTTAGGTAGACTGGAAGAGGTGAACGTTTTCTTCTTACTAGTGGAGGGCTCTGGGTTTAACATTGATAATGTTTACTGGTTGTTTTATTCCTGTCTAAATACAGTTCATTACTGATTGTATTAATCATTTAGCCTTTCCTGTGTTAATTTTCTATTTTGGTTTTGTATGGTTGTATTTTATTGGTTTAGTCTTTGGCTGCAAATCATACTGTTGTTGTTGGTTGCAGTCAGCCAGCTGTTTAGACTGGATTTGGCATTTTTATCCATCCATCAAGTCCTTCCCAAGGACCTGGGATAGGCAGATGTTATTGTCTGATGGTGTTAAAAGTATCATCGCAGGATGCAAGCTGTTCCAAGTAAAGCTGCCTTTTGCAATTGACTGATGGTGAATATGTCAATGCCAATGGTCTTCAAGTGGTACTCCAGATGTTTTGGGATTGCACCTATTACTATTGGTACTATCTTTCTTTTGCCACAGTTGTTCTACTTCTATTTGTAGGTCTTTGTATTTTGTGATTTTTTTCCAGTTCTTTCTCTTCTATTTTGCTGTCTCCAGGTATTGCAATGTCCACTAACCAGACTTCTTTGTCTTTCTTATCAAGAATTCTTAAGTCTGGGGTGTTGTGTGGCACATGCTTGTCTGTTTGAATTCTAAAGTCCCAGAGCACTTTAACTTCTTCATTTCCTATTACTTTGTCTGTTTTGTGGTTCCACCAGTTCTTGCTTGCAGGCAAATGGTATTTCTTGCGGATATTCCAATGCACCATTGTTACTACTTTGTCATGCCATTGTTTGTAGTCAGTCTGTGTGATCTCCTTGCAGCAGCTAACTAGGTGGTCTACTGTTTCTTCAGCTTCTTTGCAGAGGCGGCATTTGCTGTCTGTTGTTGTCTTCTCAATTCTGACTGTTATGCATTTGTTCTTAAGGCTTGGTCTTATGCAGCCAGAATTAGCCCCTCTGCCTCTTTCTTCAACTTTCCATCTCTTAGCCATTGCCAGGTCTTGTTGTTACCTGCTTTGCCTGCTAGTTTGTGTGTGTGTGTGTGTGTGTGTGTGTGTGTGTGTGTACTGGCCTGTAATTCTTTGCTTTGCCATGTCTCTTCTGTTCTTCATTTGGTCTTCCTTATAGGGCAGTTTGGTTTCTTTGGAATTCAATAAACCTTCATGGTATACTAACTTAAGTGCATCTTCTTCACTGTCCTTCAGATATTCTGTTACTGCCCTTTTTTCTTCTTCAACTATCTGGTGTACTTGCAACATTCCATGCCCACCTATGCTCCTTGGTAATTAGAATCTGTCAACATCACTGCATGGATGAAGGGCATGATTCATTGTCATTATTTTTCTGGTCTTCCTATCCAGGGCTTCAATTCTGCTTGATTCCAGTCCACTATTCCAGCTGTGTATGTAATTGACTGGAATTGCCCAGATGTTAATCACCTTGATAGTATTTCCTCCAGTGAGTTTGAACTTTAAGATCTTCTTCACTCTCATGATGCATTCACTCCTAACCTTCTTCTTGACTTCAATGTGCTTGATATTGTCAGCTCGGAGGATGCCCAGGTATTTGTAGTGATCTTCTTCATCCAGACTCTTGATATTATTTACACAGGGCATCTTGATTCCTTCAGTTTTCACTGGTGTTTTTCCGTACAGCTTCAGATTGTCCATGTAAAGGAGGTGGGATAGCCTGGCAGAGTTTTGATGTTTGATAGCCATGGCCTGACGTTGACAGAGGAATCAATGCAATGACAACAGTAGTAGTGATAGTGAGTCTCCTTGAAAGATTCCTCTCTTGATATTAACCTCTCCTAGTCTATCACTATTGATTAGCAACTGTGTCTTCCATTGTGCCATTTATCTTTGCACAAATCTTTTGATGTTTCTACTCACTCTTGTTATTTCTAGGCACTTGATTATCCAATCATGTAGCAGGGAGTCGAATGCCTTCTTGTAATCAATCCATCTACATTCAAGTTGGTCTTCCTTCTCTTGCAGTTTTCCAAAATCAACTTGTCAATTAGAAGCTGATCTTTTGTCCCTGTGCTGTTTGGGCAGTTTCCTTTCTGCTCAGATAGAAAGAGCTTGTTTTCAACTAGATGCTCCTGGACTGCATCAGCTACCACACCAGTTACCAGTTTGAAAGTTGTTGGCAAGCAGGTAATTGGCCTGTAGTTGTCTAGTGCTGCCTCCTTTGTTGGATCTTTCATTATCAGGTAGGTTTTGCTAGATGTTAACCAGTCTTCAATTCCACCTCCTTGCAGTATGTTGTTAAACTGCTTGGCAATGAGTGGGTGCAGACCAGTCAGAAGTTTCAACTGAAAGCCATGCAGTTCATCTTCACCTGGTGCTGACCAATTATTGATCTTTCTTGCCTGTTTCTCCACCATTTCTGCTGTTATTACAAGTTCTTTCATTTCAGCCTCTTTTTTATTCTTATCTACCTCCTTTATCCAAGCTGTATTCTTATTGTATTTCTTTGGATTGTCCCATAGCTGCACCCAGAACAACACTGTTTCTTCTTCATCAGGTGTTGACTGATTCATTGCAGTCTCTCCATTGATGGATTGGTAAAAACATTTCTGATTCAACTGAAATTGGAGATTCTGCCTATAGTGTGCAATTCAAGCTTTGTATCTGCTGATCTTTTTGGCTATGGCTGTTATTTGCTGCTTTATTATTTCCAGTGCTAATTTGATCTTCCTTTCTCTGGTGATATTTCTTGATCAGGTATTCTTTGGTCTTCTTGTTCTTCAGCTTCTTTTCTTTCATCTGTTCTAGCTTACTTGCATCTGATTTTAGCATGCTGATCTTATTTTCCAACCTGATCTTCCATTTTGGTGGTGCACTGTTTGGCTTTTTTTCTTGTTTGTTGATTTTGCATCCAAGGTATTCAGTTATAACTGCAGCCTTGCTGTACATTAGTTGGTTTATTTCTTGCAGTGACCTGGTGTTTATATTTGATATTACAGTATTGGCATCTTTTAATACTTGTGCTAGGTTTGTTTGTAACAAGCTTCAATGCAGGCGGACCTTATTCTGTTCTTTTTGTGCTGTGCTAGATGCTCAGTTATTCTTTGTTTAAATTCCTCTTGTTTTTTAGTTAGAGGGCTTTGTTCTTTCTGAGGAGAAAGCAGAGGAGAGGGTGCTTGGTTTGGGAATGAAAATGATTCAGTAGCTATGCTGGCTTCCTCTACTGCCATCTCCCCCTGGTTTGCCTCTATAGTGTGAGCTACTTCTGGCACAGCTTCGATTTCTTTGCCCTGGGTAAACCTTTGCAGTCCTTCCAATTCTATTTCTGTGAATACTTTATTTCATATTATAAATTGACATTGATCTGCTAGCCTCTGTTCTGTTATTTCTGATTCTGGATGGTGTTCTTTCCAGAAATGGTGCATTCATTTCAGATAACTTCTTCTCATTGGACTTGATTTGTATTAGCAGATCATTATTTCTTTGTTTTCAGTCTTTGTTTATTTGCGACAGGTAAACAACTTTTCTTCCAGTAGCCCTGCAGCTGCTAGCCTGGTTGTTCAGCCAATAGCCCTGAGTCCTGTAGCCCACTTGTCATCAGATGTCCAGGAACTAGAACACCTAGTGCAGTTCTAGTGCAGTCCTTGTTGACCTGGGTGACAAGCAGTCTGGTATAGGTGTCTGTAAATTATGTCTCACCATATTGTTCATGGGAGAGACACTTCATCTGTCTCCTCTGATGAGACCTGTCCATTATGGTTGAACCTCTGGCATAGCTCTCATCCTCCTCGTAGCATGCAAGCCCCACAACCACATCAAGCTAGTGCCCCACTGGGGATTATGAATAAAAAATAAAATATAGTAATAAAATATTATTGTTGTTGTTTGCACAGTCAGCCAGATATTTAGACTGGATTTGGCATTTTTATTTTTTTTATTTTTTTTTAAAATTTATATTTCATATTTGTCACTGCCCATCTACTGCAGAGCAACTCTCCTCCTATTGAGGCCTTCCCAAGGAACTGGGATAGGCAGATGTTGTTTGATGGTGTTAAATATTATTTATTGTTGGTTGTGTAGTCAGCCAGATCTATAGACTGGATTTGGCATTTTTATCCACCTATCAAGTCCTTCCCAAGGAGCTGGGATAGGCAGATGTTGTTGTTTGATGGTATTAAAGGTATCATCACAGGATGTAAGCTGTTCCAAGTAAAGCTGCCTTTTGCAATTGACTGATGTTGACTTTTCAGTGCTGATGGTGTTCATGTGGAAGGAGTGCTCCTTTGTGTATCAGGTCCCTAAATTGTTTGGGGCTTTAGTCATTTCTTAAACCTTGAAGTTCAACTGGTAGTATATACGCAATTGGTGGAGTTTCTTTAGGATTGGCGTTAAATGGTCTCTAAAATGTATTCTAGACACCAGCTTCCTGCTGCATTTTACACTAGCTTCCTGCTTCCAAGTTGCCTTCAAGGACAGATCAACATAAAATACGTTGCATAATCTAACCAGAAGGTTACCAGAGCATTAACTACTATGACCAGGTCATTGCACTCTAAAAAAGATAACAGCTGATGGACCAGTCATATTTGGTCAAATGCATTCTGGGACACCGAAGCCTTAGATCTTGACTGTCAAAGATGAATCCAGAACACCAAGGCTATGCATTTGCCCTTCACCTGGAGTGCAAACTGGTACAGATTTAGAGACACAGCCAGTTCCTGAATTGGTGAGGCACCAATCCAGAGCTCTTCTTTCTTATCAGGACTCATTCTCAGTATACTGGCCCTTTCTTCAGCCCATCCAAAGACGGATCCAATACCTGCGTAATGTCTCATCTGACTTTTAGAACAGCAAGAAGGAGAGCTGGTTGTCATCTGCATACCAGTGGTACCCAACCTCAACCTTATCTGAGAATCATTGTTGCTCCTTGTTTGCAGAAAGATTGCCTGCCCCGCATATCAATTTTTAAAATGTCAGAAGATTCTACTGTTTATGCTAGATTAAACTTCAAACTGCATATATTGTACTGTAGTATTTCAGAGTAATGATTCATGTAAGGAAAGAATCTTGAGTCAGATCTTGGGTTATGGTCCTTTATTCATGAATCTGTAGGTGCAATATCCCCTCAGATATGTACTTATGTCTTTTAAATCCAAAATGGCAATGGTCCTCTGCTTCCCAGGTATTTGTGATAATCTGCATAGGGCTTTTGGGTTTCCATTGACCTGCTGAATATGTGCTTGCTCAGCCTTTCTGGAAATCAATATTCCAAATTTCTTTTTGCTTCTTGACATTTCAGATTCTCAGGTGGAAGTTGTTAAAAGGAGTTGCAAAGCATCATTCATATATATATATATATATATATATATATATATATATATATATATATAATAATCAATCAATCAATCAATCAATCAATCAATCAATCCCTGGCTCCATTATGAAGGTTATACAGTAGCTTTTTAATTTACTGAATTAATAGTAAAGTAAATACTATTACTTTACTAATAAACATTGTAGTAAAAAACAAAATTCATTTATGCAAAAGTACCTTTAGAAATTAACTCTACATGCAGGTAAGTATAAATGCAATGCAGAAAAAGTATATTACCAAGAAGCAAATATAATGCTGACAGTAGAAGAACTTCTGTAACAATTGTCAGATCTTCCAACAGTTGAGAAAGCCAAATAAAAAGAAGAGCTGGAGCTTTGAACTGAAATTGTACCATAGCAGTTCAGAAGCCTTTGAAAATGTAACCTTACAGCGAATCATATAAAAGACTTGTTTGTCTTTTGCATGCAAGTTGTTTAGTTGTTTCTCCTTTTGGGTATTGTTTGCATTTTATCCATCTGAATTAATTTTCTACTTGAAGCATTGACTATTAGAGATTAGATTAGAGCAACCTTGAAGGAATAGAGATATGCAATTCATTTTGGAAATCACAAAAAGTTGTATGACATAACATTTACAATTTGGAACTTTACTGAACTGTTAAAAGAGCTGTAGGATAGGTGCTTTTTCAACCGCTTCTTCTACTCCCTGCCTTTCCAAACAGCAATTTTCTTTGTCTTTCCATCTATGGATCCAGATGCTCTGGGTTCTTTTCTGTGGGAGAGTGCTGTTCTCCTCCTGATCAACTTGTAGGCTTCCCACAACGATCTAACTGTTGCTCTTGGACCAGAATGTTGGACTAGACAGGCCTTTGGCGTAATCCAGCATAGCTCTTCCTATATGCTTACACAGCCCACATTAATGAATCCTAAGACAATATATTTTTATGCCGCACCTTTATCATATATGATTGTGCACAGATCAGGATGTTTTTTATTTGTTATAAAGCAGTTAAATCTGCAATGCACTGGATGTTTAAGAGGAAATAAGTACTATTTTTCTTCGAATATAGCCCCAATCTATTTCACAGTCAGTCTGTATTCCTCTTTGTTTAATAGCCTATGGCATAAATTGAAGTTAATTATCAGAGCTGACAAGTAACTCTGTTTTCTGTCTGCTCTCAGAGTCTCTCCGAGGCAAAGATGGAGCTGAGAAGAAAAGATCAATCTCTGCGTCAGCTCAATAGACATCTTACCCAGCTGGAGCAGGACAAGCGTCGACTGGAAGAGAGCATCCACGATGCAGAGAGTGCCCTCCACATGGCAGCAAAGTGAGCATGGGGGCCTTGGGGAGATCACTTGAAACAGACAAAAGATCAATTCTTACTTTCATGCAAAGGATTTTAGTCCTGGATAATGCAGCGCTGGAAAACAAAAGTACAGCTGCCTGTCTTTGAAATGGTAGTAAAAGATCCTCTTGAAGAAAAAGAACTTAGTTGAACATACTAATGGCCCATTTCAATCATTTCAATGTCCACGGACAGGCGTGATTAACAGAAGCAGTGCACATATCTTGAGTTTTACCTCTAATATCCACCTGGGTTGAACAAACTATCTGACCAAAGAGCAGAATGGTTTTGATGGGAAGAGATATTAATATATGGTGGTATATGAGAGTTGAGCAGTACAGCACATATATCAGATGTAAAGGAACAAAGAAGCAAAATACACATGGTACCTACAAGTACACATTGGCCATGAGGTTGTAACAGCGCACAAGTATAGTCATTCATGTATCACTTGACTAAAAGCTCAGGACTTGGCAAGTAATAAATGCATAGAAAACCAAGTAGTCAGCCCATCACATAAATTCTTCTAGGGTAACCAAGACAACATGCCCAGAAGATACACCTACAAAACTTCACACATGACAAAACCAGCAACTTTTCAGCTACATTCACACAGACAGAATAGCCTTTTAGATACCTTCCTCAAGGCAAGCTTTTCTTCAGATTTAAATGGATAAAAAGACATATTCCTACAGATTAGTGCTGATGAAAACTGCATGAGGTAATCATTATTAACCCATAATTTTGAATTACAGACCATGTAGAAAACTAGGTGTTATATAGATGTACCCACATACCAGAATTCAGAAGACACTACACAGTTTCCAAAAGCTTTCAGACATGGATTTCTGTGTTCTGCCAAATATCCTATGAGTGAAAAACATTCAAAGTTAAAAAGTTTTCTTCATCTGGACAAAGTGGATTGTTTTCATCTGTGACCACCTTGCTGTCCCCAGGCTGCCCCAGGTCTTTCATTGGTGCCAAGAAAATTGAGGTTACATAGCCACTTGATGTATCTGCCGGGGGGGGGGGGGTTACGTGTTTAATTTACGGATTGTGATAATAAAACAATAGCATTTTTTATTCTCAAAATTTCTTATTGATTTGTACTTGTGGATGATTCTAGAATTTTATCATCGATAAGAATTGTATTCTGAACTTGTAGAAATATATTTAAAAGTTCAGTAACAAAACTTAGAATGACACTAATCACTTCCAGTACAATCTCTGTCAGATACCCTTGGTAGACTAGACCTGATATCATCCCTCACATGGAGAAGTTTCATCAGTCAATTGTACACAAGAAACATTATAGAGTTGACTCTAAAGCAGCAGAAAAAGAATGGAAAATGTTGCTTGTGCTAGTCACTTTATTGTTAGCTAAACATTTTTGTATATGACATTGGAATTTATTTATTTATTTATATGTCACATTTATACAGCTGCCCATCTTGCACAAAGAGCCTCTGAGTGGTGTGCAACAATTAAATAAAATAACAAGTGAATAAAAACAAGCATTATAAAAAGATAAAAAGTTATTATTATAATAAAAACATTATCACAAATTTTATGAAATTTAAACTTTAAAATATACAAACCCCACGGAGAGAGCAGAATATCAATTACAGTGGAGCCATCTAAGAATATCTCCGATTCCCAAGGACCCACAGGCCTGCAAAGGTAATGATAAATGTAACATATAAATGTGTTACCTGCTCTTCAGCTTCCTGTTCAAAGAAATCTCATAGTCTACAATTAAAAATTACATTTACAATTAAAAATGATAGGTTACAACTAATAAAAACATTATCTAGGACGCTTTATAAAAAATAGAATACAATACAAAAGTAAAAGCAACAAAATAAAATAAACTTTTAAAAATAACAAAGTAAAAACAGCAATGAGAACGTGATTTTTTTTATTCATCCAACAGAGACAAAGAATTAATTGCTAGTCATATGAAATCAGTGGACTCTACCTTTCAAAATGTAAGTAATATTTTTTGATAGTGCTTTGCCATCTACAGCTGTATTTCAAGAAATTGTACTTGGGTATTGCTTTTTCTGCTGGAAACGCTGGTGGAACTTAAGAAATGTAATAATCCGTAAAATAATAACCAGTCAAAATATATTGTATACTAGCAAATATAGGTCTGTTTCCACAATTAAAAATCTAGAAAATAAACTCTAGGTTTTTGTGGCAATGCTTTTTCACTGTTATACTGTACAAAAAACCCAAAATAATAGTATGCATTAATATTTTAGTCAGTTACTTTTCTGGCCTGATTTTCCAAATTGCTTGCAAGAAAGTTTATATGTATGTTTGTGTATATATGTGTGTGTATATATGACATTATAAATAATGTTTCATTTTAAAAAACCTTCACATCATAGATTCTATATTCTTTGATACATCCTTTAAATATTCCTAGCCATATTAAAAACAAAAAAATGAATAAATGAATGGAATAGAATAGAATAGAATGGAAGGGAAGGGAACAATATAATACAAATGTTGCATGTATAAGCTTGCATTTGCGTATGGAGGAACACCGACCTAGTGAAGTTAGAAGCAAAAGCAAAGGAATGAACTAATCTAATCTGCAGCAATAGTCACGACTGAGCTTTTGACAGTGCTGCTCCCCCCCCCCTCAAATGGGTATGCAACAGATATTCTCCAAATAGAAGTACTTTAAACTGCTCCATCCTTTAAGTTAAATGAACTCAACCAAATATGTGATGTTGAGAATGACAACAGTTAGGTAGCTCTGGTTTTGGACCTCTGATGTTGCGGTCAGTTTCCTCACATCATTGGCGGTAATGGTGAAATTGTTTTCAGTTTTAGTGTTCAGAAAATAATGTGTGGTTCCTTCCAATAAAGGAGCACGTACTTGTGTACATGATTGCACGTACACTCAGAGGGATATGATGCAATACCTCTCCTCCCCTCCCCCCACCAGCTATCCCAAAGATTGTGGTGGAAGGGCTTTGGGACTCCACCTTGAGAGAGCCAGAGGAGCCAACCTACCATGTCCCTGTGCATGGATGCACTAGCACATGCGCCATTATATATTGTAATATTTACTTGTGATCAGTTCTATGTTGTAAAAAGCCAAAAGAGAACATTAAGAAGGCAAACTTCAGAAATAATCTCAAACCAATTATTTAATCATTTGCCCTATCAGATGAGTTGTACTATAATTTCAGAAGTTCAACTAAGTATTTAAAATGTCTTAGCAAGCTTAGCAAAGTCTTACAATGTTAATTTAACACAGTAGCTTATATTTTATTGTATTTTAGGATGAAATGAAAATTAATCCATTTTGCCAAACTGTTCAGTTGAATTGGTTTTTCATTCTTTTTGGATTTAGTGCTTTTTCCTTCTTCCCTGGTTCTAATCTAGTCTTCAGTCTACCACTCTTTGAATTCCTAGTACCACAGCCAAATGATCTTGCTGGCTGGGAATTCTGAGAGCTGAAGTTCCAGTATATCTGGAGGTTACTAGGCTGGGTTATGCTGTTGGAATCCTTCGTGCTGTTCCTTGTCTATAGCTTAATTTAGTGCTGACCCATTATATACATACATACATATTTCCTCTTGACCAGATATATGGTACTGCAAACAGATATAACTAGAATTAATAATTTTGGTCCTTGGGGAAAGATTCCTACCAGTATCTGACTTGTAGAGTCTTGCATCTAAGAACTCATATATGTTCTGTATTTTTTGCTGGCTTTTGAGCTTGGCTACACATTACACCCATTACATAAAAACATGCTGTAATGGGTAAGAGAGTTGATTATCAGCTATTGCCAGCACTTTCCAACATTGGAAGTCCCTTGCTAAATCCTACCCATTGAGTCAAAGGGTTTCCACCCACTTAATATAATTTGGCTTGGGAATAATTGCCATCTCTGCACCATCAGGCATCCCACTTCTCGTCTTGTTTTCTGTTTTCCATCCATCTTATATATATTAATAATAGAAAAATAATTGTTCTGTTGTTTGTTTATTGAAATTATTTATAACTCAACATGATGACTCAGGGGGGTAATAATTCATAAAAACGTAACAAATGATAATATAAAATAAACACAGTAATTTAAATATTAAATTATAGTAATATTAAATATCTTAAATTTTAATAAATCATAATAAATACACATAAACAATAGAATGCCATTGAAACTTCTAGTAAACTATCTAAAAACAAAGCCTAAATCAACCTTACATACAGGACTCAAAAGACTCTTCTTTTTCCCAAGAAGACTCTTCATTTTTCAAGTCTCATCCCCTTTTTCGCTCTATCCAAGCAACTTCTTTTCAAATGTACTGATAACAAGCAAGTTTGAATTCCCTCCTAAAGAAAGGTATTCCAAGTTTCTGGTTTTGAGGTTTGCCCTTCAGAACATATTATGAATTTCAGACACTTGATCTTCATGGTTATTACAAGTGTGTCTACTTGGAAAACCAAGTATTGAAGCCAATAGACCTACTCAAAAGTAAATGTGCATAACCTTACCACATTTGATTAGTGTTCCAACAAATAACTAGTTGAATGAGAGAACAGGGGTAGTCTTTAAAGTTGATCAGTACATATGTGATTTGTTACAATATCTTAATGGTTTTATGGTCTATACAGCAACCTGAGGTTCTGTTTCAGTTATCACTGTTGATATAATTTGGAATATCTGCTGAAAACAACATCTGTTTTGCCCAAGAGCCATGTCATTTTTCTCAATATAAAACCTTGTAGTGTGTCACTAAGAGAAGAAAGGTGTGAAAAGCAAAGTAGAGATATGTGGTAGATATTATATATGTTGGGGACCAGCTTCCTTCTGCTTGTATTAGGATGGAAATAGATTCATGAACAGTGACCCCTACATTATACTTGATCTACTTTCCTGAAGAGAGCTTTCATTTGTCTATATTTGAAAAAGTTATTTGCTACATAGTCTGAAACCAGGAGGCACTGCCCATTCACATATCAAGGCATGGAGAAGAATATGACACGTGCTTTTGTCTTTCCTAGTAAAGCCTTGTATCTACTTAAGATGGGGATTTGTTTTCCACCTGAAGAATCATAGGTATGATATCCACTTAAAGTAACCTTACTTAAGGTAAGGTATCCACTTAAAAACCCAAGGATTCCTGTTCTCTGTCAGACAATATTCAGAGAATTCTGCTGATTTCCACACCTCATAATTCTGCCTTGTTTATCTTAATGCCAGCACCAAATGTAGCTCTATCAACAAAATGCTGTTTTGGTGGTACTTCTGGAGCTAGAATGGAGGCACTACTGTGTTATTTTAGTATTCATTTTGTGCCACTAGTGACTTTAGCAGTGTATTGAACCTTGAAGCAATGTTGAGGACTTGAATTATCCACAGTGAATACAGATAAATCAGAACATCCAAATCAGTCAAATTTTCTAGTAAATTAAAATGTTTAAATAAAAGGGCCAGGGAACTTTATTTCTTTTGGATTAGGCACAGATGTATTTATTGTTGTTCACTGTTTGTTGGTGCAGCATGCTAGCTTAGTGACCTTGTAATTAACCATTCCTCTTATTATACATTACTTTTTTTAGAGTTATGGCCTTGTTTTTGCTTGAGTTGGAAATACAGAATGCAGTGCTTAAACAGCACTGGCAGGAGAGTGGCAGGATTTGGAGGCTGCTCTTAGGTGATTGAACCTATTCTTGGCTTTTGTCTATCAACCTGGCACCTGCCACAAGTGAAACGGACCGGTAGGCACAGAAACCAACAGGAAAACAGCAAACATTTTCCAACATTTTGAAAGCGCGTTTTGTTGTTGTTGTTCATTTTTAAGATCATCCCATGGAAAAAAAAATTGCATCACTTTTTTTTAATCTTAATAGACTCATGCTGATTACATTGAGAGATTCTTCTCCCCCTTTCCTTTGAATAATCCCTTTTACTATTTAGGCAGCTATTTTGCAAATACTTTAAGCATCTTCTTTGTTTGGATCCCCTAATAACCTGATTTTCTTGATCTGTGTTCCTAAGGATCAATTGTGCAGGACATACAGGTGTTAGCACAGCTGGCTTGCTGATGACATCTCTGTCCAGATAGCTGTCTAGTGTGTCATCACTCATATTGTTCAGTGTCACTCTGACCTAGCCAAGCTAAAAATGGCACTCTAGCTCAAGAGGGATTTAAAAACCTTGACAAACTAAAGATAAAGATATTGCAGAATGTCATATCCATGTGTTTAACTGTTTTAGCTGAGACATATCTAAGTAACTAATGCCAGAGCCCGTCTGTCTTCATTTTTTGGTGGGGGGGGGGGGAACCTGAAGGGTTTTTCGTTTTGTTTTGTTTTTAATGCATGTGTATTGTATACTTTGCCTTAAGTGAGGAAACATCCTTGTGTGGAGTACTGTGAAATTAGTTAATGCGTTATTTTCTCCAGACGTGGGTTCACTTCCAGCTCAAGGTCAATGAAATCTGTTCATCAGGGACAAATTATTGTGCACATCCCACAAATACAGAATAGCTTTGGCATGGTGTGTAGTGTTTGCTTAAAAGGGCCTGGATCAAATTATTCTTTCATCCAACTGAGCTCAGGCTTTAGTGTGTTCTGTTTTACATGCTAGGAAAATGTTCACAAAATTATATTATACTGAATTTTATGTTGATGAATAATAGAAAACTATCTCCTTTTTATTCTGGCTGAAACAGTGACGGTGCAGGCATGTGTATGTCTGCTCAGAAGCAAATCTAATCAGTTGCAGTTAGACCTATGTCCAGAAAGGTTTGCATAGGATTGCATTATTATTCTTGTAAAATCTTTTTTCTTCTTTAAAAACAGCCTATTGACTGAATCATGCAGTGATATTGCTTTCCCACTGCAATCCTATACTTTCTTACCAGGGAATAAGTCTAACTGAACATGTTGGGATATTTCTGACTTAATGAAAGCTGGACTGGATTGGACTGGAGTATAAATGCCTGTAGACTGTAGAATTGGAAGTTTGGAAGAGATCTGAGGTCATCCAGTTCACACCATCTCCCTGGGGTAACATCCTCCAAGTACCAAATAAATTCTCTACCATACATCAAATCTGTTACAGATGAATTTGTCATTATCTGAAGGCAAACTTAAAAAAGGATGACAAAAGTGTCTCTTGGATGCATAGATGAGGAGTTCAGCAAAATACCCAGGAAGTTTCAGGCAGTGTTTTTGCCTAAACACATTTAATTAAAAGAGGGGATAATAATAACCTAGCAGATTTGTAGCTAATTTGTTCTAAAGAACAATTCCTTCCTGACTTCAACTGTGGTCATCAGATGCCAAATGTGAATCAAGGTAATTGTTTTAGACTTTGCACAATGTTCTCTCTGGATGCAGTTACTATGTTAACTCATATGAATTGGAAATACCTACAAAATAGAAATGTGGCAAAACTGTTTTACAATAAGTGGAACGAAGTATAGCAATAGATTAAAAACATAAAATACATGGCAAAATCCAGCCAAATTGAAGCACTTTCATGAGTGACTGCTTGAAGTGGAAGAGTTAAGCATATGCTTAAAGCTCTCCTGTTTAATTCAGGGACACCTGGACTCTCTTTAGTGTGTGTGTATATATATGTATATTTTTTAAAACTGCTTTTTTCCATTCTTGTCTATGAGGAACACTCTTGTGATGATTTTACACAAATCAACATCTAAAAATGAATTTGGATTTCTAACTTTAAGATATTATGGATAGTTTAGACTTTAAACTTGTCTCTAATATGCAGCAATTCACCTTTTCTAAAATACTAAAATCTGTTTATAAAGTAATTGCATTTATTTTCACCTCATCTTTCAGAGAGACTACAGTAAAACAAATGAAAACAAAAGCATTTTAAAAAGGTATTATAAAACAGCAGTAATATTAAACAAATGCTTCTGAAGTAAAAATAATACTTCAAACTGAGCTCAGAAATGAACTGAAAGCCAATTTGTTGGCAAACAGAAGATTAATAGTCTCATTTGTATATTGTGAACTAATTGCTATTTCTGAAGAGCTTTGTGGTAACACAGGACTTTGGCATCTGAGATTGCTGGGAAAACCTTTATATGTTGACTTGAACAACTGACTGAACAGGAAGTTAATGAAAGCTCTCCCCCTCTTGATCCACCATTCTTCTACCTAGCTGAGCAAAACAGATCAAGAGTATGTCTTCAGTGCATGCTGGGTCAGTAACATATTGGAATATTGTCATGGTACTACAGTAGTTAAAGAGTCTGTACTGCTTCTGGAAAAGAGGCCTTAGCCTTCCATAAATTTTCTTAATTTGGGTCACAATATTTAACATCTTTTGGCATTTAATCATTATAATAGCTAGCCACTCCTTCCTATCAGCAGATTTTCCCTATGTCCAGTATTCTGAGTTTTTTCTCACTTTAGCTTTTCTGTGTGAAACAAGCCATGTTGATCTTTCTGATGAGTTCTCTAAAGCCGATTTTAGAGGTTACTGATGATTACATTTTTATCCTGCCAAATAGATCTGGCCATTGTATATGGAACTCTTCCCTCACTCTCTTTTATCTTTCCAGCAACTCTATGAGGGTATGTTGAAAGATGGCAATTAGACCAAGTCACTCAGTGAACTTTTTAGTTGAATGAACACATGAATCTGATTCTTAAGAGCTTTCATTATAGCAATACTTTATCCATATTGGTTAATTTTCAGCACCTCTTATACCAAATACAAAATTTGCATTTTAAATTGGTTAACTGCTTGGGAATGTGTTTGATACAATGAATGCCTAATACCAGAGTTTTAGTTTAGAAAATTCCAACTTTGCTCAAGCCAACAAAGATGGCATCGCAGAACATTGTGTCATATTGTTAAAAAAAGTTCTACCTCCTTCCTCCCATTTACAAGGAACAGTTATTTCTTTTAAATGTAAATATAATGTAAATTTATTTATTTATTTATTGAATGGATGAATAAATAAATAAGGGTGGAAACCACAGATACACTTATAGTTTACTTCATTTCCAAAGCACATAAAATATGAACAACTGTATTAGTACATTATAGTATCTAAAGGTTGACATGTATGCCCAGTAAATGTCAACAGTTTTCTGGATTACACTGGATATAGCTGTAATCAACAGATTTTAACTAAGCATTGGTCAAGTTTATCAGTATAAGCAAAGAAATTGGTTGATGTTAAGCAAACAGAACAAGTTAGAGTCCTTGGACCATTTTCAAAAAGCTGAAATTAAGAGCTGTTAGCTCCTTCTATGCGTGTTGTAGTTTGTAAACAGAGAAACACATTCCTCCAATGGATGAATTAAACACTAAATAATTAGACTTAAACTTATAAACATGTTACTAATTCTAGATGTTCGTGTGCCTAGTTGATCAATTTCAATGCACAGCTGAGACATCAACCTAATTGAATCTAGGCCCTTCGGTCAGATGTATTATGTTTATATCCTTTTCTGATTTTGCTTGCTCTAAAAGCTTTAATAATATTTCTTTTCAATTTATGAGAATTTATGCTGTATGGGTTTTTAAAACTCAGTTAAAAAGTGAGAGTGAGAATACTGAAACAACCCATTTATAAAACTGCAGCCACTGCATATTTATTGCTTTGCTTTGTAATATCACATGTAGTGTCAGAGATTTCTAAACCATAGTAGTATATCATGCCTTCCAAGTTAGCCTGTGATCCCTAGAGCCTTCAGTGGAATGTCCTCTGTCTTTAGTTTTCCTTATGAAAATCCCATTTTTATACATTGTTTAAAAACTTCCTTGGGAGTTTATAGAATAACCTTATCTTTCTCTTTTTCTTCCTAGCATTGATGCCCCACCATTCAGCTGGGAAAGCTCCCATAAAGGAGCTGAAGGTTATTAGAATTATAAAACCCAGCTTCCCTGCCTTCAGGTTATAGTCTTAAAAGAATGGCAGAAGAGGGTGAAGGAAAACAAGATAATTCAGGCACCTGCTTTTACGGTTCCATCATTCTTAGATTGGCCTGCTATGAGGAAAATGGCCTGTTCACCATGGCCCCTATATCCTGTTGTTGTGTTGTTGCATTGGGCAGTACCTTTTGAGAAGGGAGGAGGGGTCTCAGCCCAGCTGGCCACAGTCAGCAGTGTGAGACAGTAGTTCCTTATTGTTTGCTTCATATAAAAATATTTTATATTTTTATAGCATTTGTATAATTTGTTTTTTTTTAATTACAGTGAAAAGAAAGGATTTTAGCAATGGCTGCATATGCAAAATTCCCATGCCTATCATAGCTACTGCAGACAAATCTGCCTTTATTGTATCTGTATGCATAAATCATCTGGAAAATGTTCCCAGACGCACCATCAAATAGAAAATTTTAATTACAAGCTAACTTTTGGCACCTTTATTCCCCTCCTTTTCTCACCAAGAGTCTCATCTCAGTTCCCACAGAAAACTGCCTCTATTTCCAAAATGTAGAAATTAGAAGCAAATAAACATACATAGTCTTTACCCTTTTGAGACTTCTTCTCCAGTGTTACCTTTGCATATATTTACACTCCTATATATATATTTCTTTTCCACATGTGTGACCTGATTCATCAATAAGAAAATAACTGTGTCACCCCTAACAACTGGTTTGTGAATGACCACCTTGTATGTTTAGTTGCTTTCACTTTTATTCCTATTTCCTTTTCTCCACCACCAAAACCATGGGTGTCTGCATACTGCATCAGGATAATACACTTTGAACAACAGACATAAACTAGTGTGTTTTTAAATACATGTACCTGTGTTTGGATACATGAAAAATTCAAGAATCTCAGTTCATAATGGAAAATAGAACCTTCGGATAGGACATAATAAGTTTTGGTTTTCTATGTTTTAGAATATATTTGCAGATTTTAGAAATACTTTTCAATTTGTACAGATAGAGATGACAGTTTGGCACTGTACTGATCACATCTGTGTTCTGGAAATCCTAAAGAAAGGTTGGATTAAGCTGTGCAATTTCCACAACAGCATATTCCTATCAAAGCTGGGAGGCATCTTGTCTTCTTTAGAAGAAAATATTTTTCTTTGTATAGACAAAAAAAAAATCAGTGCTTTAAGGGGATATATGTAGAGCTACTATAGCCCATTCATTCCATATTTTCTTTCATACAGTTGTGTTTTGTTAAACAGTTGCTTTTTGTTTTGAGGGATTGTTCTGCACCTCAGACAGAAGGGACATATGTACAATGTCTATCTTCTTCCCACAGCTTTGAAGTCCTTAAAAACCTACAGTTTGTATGCGGCATACCAGATTTTAACCATACACTTAGACGCTCTTTTTTATGCTACAGATCAACATTGTGGAAAAATGTGTGAATAAAAGCAACTGAGGTTCTTTTGTAAGTACACTGAATTAGTGGGCATTAGCGGAATTGTAAAACCTCAAATATCTACTTTTCCCTGAGCTCTGCTATAACATTTCAGCCTGCAGTAAAGAATGCTCACACAATGGAAATGTATCATCCTATTAAAAAAACAAACAATCCGATTTCACATGGGTACCTAGCATGTCAGGAAGGAAAGCAGGGTAAAATCCTTCTCCTTTACCTGCTAGTTGTCCACGTGAATTGATTTTGTTATAACAGCAGTATTCAAAGATGTCAGTCCCCAACTGCAATCTGAAATTGCATGCTCAATGATTGCTGGTGATAAAGTGAAAAAGGAACATTATGTATAACTGAAGCATTTCTCTTTCCTTTGTCCATACAGTGTTTGAGTTTAATAAATAACATTGAAAATAATCAGGACACCCCCCCTCCTTTTTTTAAGTAGTTCAGCAAAAAAAGAAAAATAAATGACTAACAGCAATAACAACAAAATGCAGCCCATTCTATCTAAAATAATTAAAATACTAGGATAAATGCTTGGAACTTATGTTATCTGGAGCTTTACATCTAAGGAACATTTACATTCCTTTCTGATGATGGCCTAGCCTTATACTGCATTTTAAGGATATGTTCTTTCTTTTACTGTCCAAATTCTGTTATAGCATAATGGCAAAGGACGGAAGCAGAAATAAATGGAGGTGAAAGGACTTGGCTCTGCCAATGTTGTATCTCTACAGCATCTATATTGTTTATCTCTCACTCTCTCGCCTCACCCCCTCTTTTCCTTTGCGCTGTTCCCCCCCCCCCCCCCCTTCAGTATTAGCAATCTGCTTTGGTACTTTGACATCAGGGGTTTCCCTGGTGAATTTTGTCACAGAAAAAAGAGAATCATCAATATCGCAGTTAAACTTGACTTTCAAAGCTAATAGTATCTCATTTGGGGGCTCAAATTTAATAAATTTTCTTTGATTCTGGGTGCGTTTTTAAACATCAAACAATGAATTGGCCAGGGTGCAGTAAAATATTTAGATCTATTGACTATGGTTCAGAAGGGTAGAAGGCAAAACACTGGTGGTTTGATGTTGATAAATTCTTAGTACCTTAATCCACATTAACGTTTTCTTTTATCTGGGTGCACATTGGCTACAATAAGAAACTGAAAAGTTAACATATATAGTCTATAACAAATCAAGTGAAATATGCATTATTATAGATATGGTAAAAATGACATTTGTATTACCTTAGGCAAGATGACTATCGGAACAAAATTACACATACCACAGAAGGCCCAAGAGATGGTTTTTGTTCCTCTGGACTCTGTACCCTAAACCTAGAATAGTACAGTTAGAAATGTGTGGAGGGCCCATACTGTTATAAAAATTGCATTATAGTGCATACGTTTGACAGGTACTGGTATTGACAGGAATTCTTTACGTTAACCAGGGAAATGTAAGACTCCCTATTCCCACAGACTAGACTACAGAGTATGTAGATCTCCACCATTTCATTTAACACTTGCACATCATATCTTCAGGAATGAATACACACACACAAACACACACACACACACACACACACGTAAAAATAATTGTAAAAAGAATACATTTTTAAACATTTTCACAACTTACAAAGAAAATATACTGGCACTTAATCCTTAATATGAAAGGCTCTTCTTAAAAACTTGTGGAATGCAGCAGTAGTTTTTATGGTTGTGTTAATGATTATGTAGTAAACTATTATATCAATTACTAGCAGGGCAGGAGAATGTGTCTGGAACTATTTATATGTCTCTTTCCCTTCTAAAATGCTTCTGCTGTATATTGCCTCTGAGATACAGGATTGTACAGCTCAGTTTAATTACTGCAATATTAGAGTTTGCAAACTAAGAAGACAGAATCATATGTGCAGCAGCTGATCTCCTCCCCAATAAAATTAAAAGATAACATTTGTGTATAGCACAGCACTGTCTGCTTAGAAGCAAGCCTTGTTCTTTGCGTTCTGAAGTCATCGTAAGTTATGGCCCTTTGTACTCTCTGCATCTTTCTCCTCTAGGATGACAGAGTCAAGGAATTTCCATGCTTCTGTGCCCATTTTTAAATACCTTGTGTAGTTTTGATCAAATCCATCAAAATCCAATTAATTTCAACGATTAGTTCAAAACACACTAATAAACTATGGGTAGTAATGCTAGCTCTTAAAAAAATATTAAGATAATCAGTTTAACCCATATTTTAGAATTCACATGTAATACTAACACTTGTTACTTAAAAGTAGAAGCAAATGCTTACAGTTTTCTGACTGCTGCAGATGAGCACGATTAAGCTCAAGGTGTGATTGTATTTTTTATGGTATTACTAGAAGATATACTGTAATATTCAACTGCAGGGACCCTGTAATGGGCTTATTCTCTCGAATTTATGTATAGAGTCAGATTTTGTGTAGATAGAAACTAACAATGAAAAATTATTTATAAATATTGCCCGTTGTATTTTTATAGAAGGCATAATGAATGAAGGTATTGCTCACCTTAACAGAAGGTGGCAGTACAATACCAACTGCATAAGATTATAGTTGTCCACATGAGTATATGGATCTCTCTCATTTATAGTGCTCTGTGTTTTGTTGTTCCTTAAACATTGTGCCTTTGAAATACTTTAAATCCCAACTATTTGACATTTGGAAAACTATACATTCGTTCCCCTCCCTTTCAGATTTTTTTTTTTTTATTTTGTCCAGGTAGTCCTTACTGCTAAAATACTTGATACTTGAACTTAGTCTTTTCACAGGCACTTATTACCACTTTTAATTAGCTGCTTATGCAGCTGAAGTTTTAAAAACATTTCCATTATCTAATCTAATTTTGCTACCTCACAGCTTAATTAACTTAAAAGTGTTTTCTTTGATGAGAATAAGATATTTATGTGAATGTGAGAGCTTTTTTTTTTTTAAAAAAAAGGTTCACTGGTGGCACATTTGCTGAAATTAATGTGGTGACAGTGTCCATCATACTTCTGAATGTCTTGAACCTAGACCTTGCGCATAGCGTGTAGAATTGTGTGCTGCCCCACTTAGACAAGGAGCCTTAAGTGACTTTCTTTCCTATCTCATTTCAGTCTTGGGAGGAGGAAGCTTTTTCTTCTTAACATTCTCTCCCAGCACTCTGAATTAGAGATTTATTTGCAACGAAAAATCAATTAGTCCTAAATTTATTCATGGATTTCAGGTCCAGCGATCAATGCAAGTCCACTCAGTGGACTCAAGGGGACCCACTTCATCCCAGTTAATGTGTCTGAAGGGGAATTACCATTGATACTGTTTTTTCCCTTTTAGGTCAGAGATCAGATCTCACTGTCATGGACTGCAGCAGGCAGGAATGACTTCGCCCTGCAGCTGCCGAAGCTGCACCTGGAGACCTTTGCGGTGGAAGGGCTGAAAGGTGGGCCAGAGGTTATAGCATTCCAGGTCAGAGTCTTCCGTAACCTTTCTTTGCCACCAAATGTCCTGAAACATTAACCAGTGCTAGAAATAAAGATTTCCATAAGGGAGTTGTCAGTGATTGAGAAATGAGGTTTCCAACGACTGCTTACACCAAATCATTTTGTTAGAAAATATATGTATATATTTTGTGTTCTAAATGGACTACTATGGAACTGAAGAAATGATTCAGCAAAGAAAAGTATGCATAATATGTATTCAGGTGTGGTTGCAAGGAAGAGAGTATGCCTTGGACTTTTTTGTTTTTATTTTGGAAGTATAATTCCAGAAATATTCCAAGGGGGTCAGAAATAGAAACAATTGCTCTTATCAATGTCACAGGATGTCAACAGCATTGTTCCACATAGGAGAAACAAAATGAGAGTGAGGTGCATCACAGTGACTGATTGTTATGCCAGCTAGAGTTGTTCAACTGCTGACAAAGATTCTAGATTTTTTTTTTTTTAATCTTTTTAGGCCCTTTGTGAATGACACTTTCTGGCACTGACTGATGACAGAGAGTATTCTGACATATAAAATGGACAATGAATGTAGATGTCAAGGTGCTTAATCAGAACACAGTGCTCCTAAAATGCAAGTTCCTTCTTCTTTTCCTGTTCATTCAGGATGATCCAACAGAATGTGTATTTTAAGTGTTCTTGTGAAAGGATTCATCTTTCCATAGGCATAGTACTGCTGTTACTAAAAGTAAGTTACTAAAAGTAAAAGTAACATCCATTCTGTTGGCATCAATGGGTTGGGGTAGGAGGTAAGGGGTATCATGTGTGTCATGGCATCATTGCGCAAATGACTTGAATTACATAATTCATGTCATTTGCACAATGATGTCCTGATGCATGTGTAGTTATCCTGCCTCGTTCTGGATGCCTGTGTCCATTTCCAAATTGTGGTTACAGCAGGAAAATCATGGTGCAAAAGTATTCCTTTGGGAAGAGGCCTAATGCGGGATGTCTATATGGGTAACATTTCTTGGACTCTTGTCTGGATAATACTGAAATACATGTATTTATCTTGGAAATGTATATCATAACTTTAGGCCCAAACTAGGTCTGACAACAGGATATCCACAATGTGATATCTTTTTTTAAAAAAAACAACCCATTAAAATTCAGGCACAGGGAGAAAGGAAACACCATCCAACTAGCATAGAAGAATCACACCTGTCCTGGGTCTGCTACTAGCTCTGTTAAAATAAACATTTGTATTTGTATCATCTTTTAAAAATATATTTATTTGGAGGTGGAAAATGCCTGAGTACGTTCACATGTGTACAACCTTATATACAGTTAGGTTCCCTTTCTGCTAGCACATTGGTTCAAACTTTGAATATTTGTTTCAGTTTCCAGCAGCTGATTCCATAGTTAATCATGGCCACATCGCTAAGGAATATATACATTTCTTTTCTGAGGTGACAGGATATATATTGACCCTATCACTTCTGGTATTTTTCAGAAGTAAGCACCTATATGATTGACATCTAAATTGTATAAGAGGAGAAAGCAATCATTACAATGTTGATTATATTCTGTTGCTTGTTACTTAAGTACAGTGCATATGTTACCTCCTCAATATCGCATAGCTAGCTTGCTGGCTGGCTGGCTAATTTGTTTGTTCGTCTGTTTGATTAGTTGATTTCTGTACCACCCTTCCTCCAGGACCTGAAGGTGGCATACGTAGCCCTCCTTCTGTTTTTTTTCCATAATAACTACCCTGTAAGGTAGGTTGGGTTAAGAATGACACACTGGCCCAAAGTCTCCTTAGTCTTAGGCCAACATCTTTGCACACATTGTAGCTATTCAAACTTCTTTCTGAAATTCATTTTTACTGTTTATTGTATTGCGGTTCATTTGTCTTCATGTTCAGAAATTACAGAAGTTCTCATTTTTCTGATAAGCACTCTCAAGGATTTGGGAGTGAAAAAGAAAAGAAAAGCATTACCTATCAAATTTAAGTGAAGGAACCCTTTTATGGTGTGCTTGAAGAACTCTTGGCTAGTTTCCATTGATGTGAAGCAAACTCTTCCTCTGCTTTTCCCAGCCAGCCTTCCCATAGACCAAGGTCCTCTTCACTCCTGTCCACTTTTTGTTAGTTGTTGCTCTCTGCTCCCCCTACTGTTACAAGGAGAGGAGAGGAAGTTGCAAACATTGCTTGGTCAAAGAACAAGCTCATGTGGCTGAAGGAACCAGCTGAGCTAGTACCTTAAGTGGAAAAAGTTGTACGTGGTAAGGGGAAGGGAGCAAATCCTAGGGCACCGTGGTCATGTTTTTTATCCTCTGAGAAACAAAACTACAACCAGCTTTATTTTTATACTAAAATAAACCTTTTGTAATGATGGATATGCTGGAACAAGTCTGGCTAATGCTTAGCTATAAAATTTACTACCACTGCCATATATTAAAAAGAAGAAAAACGAATCCTTTTTTATCCAAAGGTCACCTGGGGAGCTAGGAAGGTGCAATGACTTTGGTCATTCTGTTCTTCTCTCACTTTTGCATATTAAGTGGGATAAAGAACAGGGAAAAGTTTGTTTTATCTTTTCCTTGAAAATAAAAATAGAAGTGTTTGGCAGTGCCAGGCATTGTGCTCAGAAAAACACTTCTGAACCAACCATAGCTGTGTGCATCCAACATTGCCATGTTTCTCAGAATGCTTCTGAGACCCATCTAGAAATAGACATGTACTTAGCCTAGTAGATGTTTGGGTACATAGTATTTTTTCCACTGCTAAACTATGTTTCTTCCTTTCACTGGGATTGGACTGTAGTGGTGCTTTGATTATAAACTATTACATAACAAGTGATCTCCAAGTGGCCAACTACTAGTATGGTCTCAGTGAACTCATTTTTACATACTATCCATTTCTTGTCTCATTTACCCAATACACCATTATACTGTAGAGCAAGAGTAAAGAACCTTTGGCCTTCCAGATATTATTAAATTACATCTTCCATCAACACCAGCCAACACAAGTGGTCAGGATTATGGGAATTCTTGCCCAACAACATCTGAAGGGCTGCAGTTCCCCAATCCTGCTGTAATGTGACCACAAAACAGAAACTTGCTGTGCACATAGGGAACGGCTTCATTTTTAAAAGCTGGAAGTCATCAGAAAAAGAGAGAGCTTTTTGCTTTTAGGCAACGGTAATTTTTGCTGTAATTGAAGAGATATCATTTATTCCTGTGAATCACTTCAGCCTTCCATGTATGAGTAGGGTGAATCAGTGTGTAGAGTGTAGCTGGGATTTACTGAGGGAAAAGGATCCTGCATACTCAAGAAAGGCCTCTAACTTGTGTAAGCGTTACACACTCCTTTGACTCATAGACCATTTTTCCCCACTGCAATATTTATGTATTTTCCTTGGGATCTAAATGTAATTTTACAATTGTTCCCATTATTTATCTTATCAAACCTTTTGAAAAACAACTACACTAAGGACATCTCTCAGCCCCAAACTATATAGGGCTCATTTGTCATACTGAAGGAGAGCCAAGTTTGGGTTTAGAAGTTCCAGGGCTAAGCTTTCTTGTTATACAAAGTTAATGTATATGTTTGCTTCAAAGAAATTCCCAAAGAAGTGTGGGTAGAGGTACAGTTGGGAATCTTATTCTTTCCTGCTCTAGGAGATAGTCTACTGGCTATGTCAGTTGTAGAATGCTTTTTATGATAAAAAGTTCATAATATAATCAGTCATTCAGCAATGCTGAAAATATTGCAGCTCAAGAATAATTAAAAATTTGGTGTCATTGCATAACAAGGGAACTGCCATGTGGGATGGTTGTCACATATATACTGTATATACAGAGAATCCTCAAATTAATAGAATATTGATAAATGACATTGTAAATGATTCAATTACTTTGTTATTAGCATATCATAAGACGAAAACTGAACGAAGTGCAAAGACATGCAGACCTCCATGATCATCATCAGAGCAATCAACAAAACAAATCAAACGTGCTTCACACCATATACCATGTGTGTACTGTATGACACCACATTATTCTTTGTGGCATTTTCTTTTACTGTTTGCTGCCCTTGAGTGATGGAAGGGCCAGATGATCATGATCAAGGACCCTCTCCTGTTTCATGTTCCACTGAAGCAAAGCAACACTGGGGACAGGGCGTAGGAGTAGAGGATGGGAAAAGGCAGACATAAGGGAATGCCTAATCTGCTCAATTTAGCTTTTCCATTCCCAGGTGTCATTGAACTTAATGAAGTTTACCCCCGGGATAGTCATCACCAGATCCTGTCAGTGCATTTGTGGAATTAGGGTCTTGTGCCCCCGCATAAACCACTCTGCCCTCCCACTGAACTTTGTCAACAAAATATCAAATAAGCAGTTACTTAACTAACTGCTGAGTTATGAACACTTGGCAAAGCCTTCCTACTCACAAACATGCAGGCACACCTCACTTTTGCAAAATAAATGTAAGCTATATGGGATGTAAGAGGATGGTGAATAACCAGAAAGAATCCTAGGATTGTGGAAGATAATTCATTGAAAATGTCAGCTTATGCTGTGGTAGTGAAAAGGGAAAAAATCCACAGTAGAGGTTATTAAGGATAGGATAGAAAATATATACATTGAATTATATAGGTATCTATTAAGCTGCCATGTTAAAAATATTTTGAACAGTTTTAGGCATCCTACTTAGAAAAAATATAGTGATAGAAAAGGATCAGAAAGGGGCATCTTTTTCTTCAGAGAAGCTACATCTTTCTCACGAGGAACCACTGGAAAAAAAACATTTAGGTAAAAGATGATGAAGTGGTGTGGCAGTACAGGAAAGAATTTTGTAACATCCAGTGGGGTGGGAAGGTGGAAAGTATTTTTTTTTCCCCTCCTACATTGAACTTTCCCTCTTCAGTAGAAGACTCAATTAGAAAGTATACATTCATACGACATAATATTAACTAAGAGAATCTATTAATTGAGACCTCCCCCAAGATGTAGGGATGAGAAATCTCTTACGAGCTGCATTACTAAATTGGTTTCTGGATTGTGTTTTTGGGTGGGTGGGAATTACTGCCTTGATGCATGTAAGCCAATTGTAAACTTCTTTCATCTATGTTGATCAATCATGCTCCATTGGTGCCCTTACTGTGCATATATTTATCCGGGTTTTTAATAGCCAACAATTTGAACTCAAACTGTCTTGAGTTTGGAACAGTCATTTAGCGTATTCTGTACTTGAAACGAAAGAGCTGGGAGATTAGTTTCAAGCACATAACAGTGCATCACAACAAAACACCAGTAGCCACTTCTGGTGACACGTTTTTCAAGCACTCCTGAAGTTCTGGGTAACTGAATGTTATCTTGCTATTTTTTTTAAAATTGTTTCTGGGCCATTACAGCAGCAATTCCTGATGCTATGGGCTAAGCCCAATGGGGTGATGTGGGGTGCAGAGTGCTGGAGCAAAGCAGCAGGCTTTTAAGCAGCACATGTAAGTTAGTGTGGAACCATTCTGGCAGTGTAGTGAGTGGGTTGTTAAAGGGGAGGGAGAGAGAGAGATTCTCCATTCCCACCCCATTCATCTTAACTGTAACCCTTCCCAGATAAGACCTGCTTGCTTTGGACAGGGGCCGGGGTGGAGGTGAATTAATTCTTCCAATTAGGTGTTATGTATATACTTCCGATGAAGCACCTCTGTGTTGCTTACTGTCTCCATATATGCATGAAATACCCCCACCCCATCTTTTAAATAACAGTCCTTTTCCAATTTAAGACACATCACTAGCTATATCTATACTATCCCTCCACCTTTCCAGTAAAAACTCCACTCCCCACAAAGCCATGACTAGGGATAGAAAGGGATAGTCAGACTGAAGGCCATGTTAAGATCAGCTCAACAAGGAAAGGTGATGGCTGCTGCAAAGAGTCTTGATTTTAGTAAAATGCTTGCTCCCTCTGTGGTAGCAGTGACACCATCACCTGGCATCGTAGAGGAGGCTTTTTCCTTGGCACAGGAAATAGTATGCGGCCTTGTTGCTTCTTCAGCAAGTTCCCCCCTTGTGAATCTGACTCTAAATCTGGTGGCGCTGGTGGTGATCCACAGGAACCAATAAATAACTTGACCCTCCACCAAAGTGGACACATGGAGACACCACGATGATCCATTGTTCCACTGCCTGCAACCACTGAAAGGTATCAGTCAGCAGGGAAAGGACACTGAGTGTTTTTCAATTTTAGCAATGCGTAAGTACCTGTCTAGGCATTGTCTTCTTGCCTCCAGCTAGTGACAACAACTTTGATCTCAAACAAGCAGTGCTCTCTTGCAGAAGTTGAAGCAGCTATCAGTGAACAAGCAGCAGGATGGTATCAAAAAAATGTGAAACTCAGTGTGAGCTGCTGCACAGAATATATATCATGGAGGATGCTGGATTCTGGGATCTCATCTGTCTGATTGCCCCCTGACTACCAGATCCATTTGCATTTAGTTTACTCAAAGTGACACACCTTTCTTTTTTGCACTTACTTCTTCCTCATCCCTTTGTGATGAGGAAGATCACAAATTGGGGAAGGTGAGGAGAAACTCCATCTTTCTTGCTTATGCTCAGGAGCTGTAGCTACATGGGTGCACATGTAGGCAGGTAACATATAAAGTATCTCTAGTTTCCCATTGTGGTACCACTCTGATTTTCTTTTGTTTGAAAACTGCTACATCAACGGAAGGAGGGTGTTACTAGGTTTATAGTAGCAGAGGGGAGTGTTGACACTGCTTCTGAGTGATAGAGTATAATCATTATAAATTTATAAAGGGCTTACGTCCTCCATTTATTTTATGTAAATTATGCATCCATGTATGATGTAGTCATGGCTTATCATATCGTATTGTACACAGAAGCTAAAGATTGCTCCTCTAATCAATTGGGCAGAGATAAATGTAACATAAAATGTTACATTCCTGCTGCATTTTCTGCTTCTTTCAATAGCACTAGTAGGTCTGCAAAAACAAGCATTCAGGACCCAAGGGAAAATATCTATCTACAAATACAAAGATAATTATGTTGTTTCTTGTCTGTTCGGAACATTGTGGCAAATACTGCATCTTAGAAAATGTACTCTGCGAGACTTTTGAAGGCAAATAGAAGTGCTTTTTCCAGGTGGTAGCACTCATTATTTGCCATTCAAACCGATGGCGTGCAGACATGTAAAATACACAGATTTCCACGATCAACACTATAGAGCTGTTCTGAAGCCCATGTCCTGGCACACCCTGGACAGTTTCAACACAATTTATTCTTGCTGAAGGTATCAATACAATATTGTTAAGTCCCAAAACATTCATGATTTGTATATCTCTCTTGTGCATTCTAAACAGTTCTACAATGAGATTGTTAACTGGTCTCTGGCACCAAGACGAGGCTGTTCCCGTGCAAATTAATCTGCATGAATTCCCACTCTTTCCAAGCGCAATTATAGGTATTGACCCATAAAGCCCTAAATAACCTAGGACCAATATATTTGAAGGGTCGTCCTATCCTGTACGAAATTGCCTCATTGCCAAAGCCTGGTTTCTGGCCTTCCTGGAGCATTTTAAAACAGGGTAATTTAGGGGAGAATTTGGGGTGGAAGTGTGCTTAGTCTAAGTTTTGTTATTTTTCTTCTATGAGATTTTAGTGGTTTGATCTGTGTGTCATATGGTGTTTCATTGTTTTTCTAAATTGTGCTGGGCTTTTGGAAAGGGTTACAGTGTTTAGTTTATATATATTTGGGGAAGGACCGGGAAAGGACATGCTTTATGTGTGGGCAGTTTGCAAGTCCAGTTCTTGGCATCAAATTAAAAGAAGAAGAAAGGTAGTAACTAAGGTGATGGACAAATAATGTAATTTGATACAAGGCAAATTTTTATTATTCAGTTTCAGGTTTATGTCTCTCCCCTAAAGGTAAAGTCTCCTAGAGTCAAACTCAGCTCTTGGCTGGCTTTGTGAACATATTCATGTTGTTTTCTGGGCCACAGTATGGGAATGGTTTCCCATTGTCTTTTTCCAGGTTGTTACCATTTTTCCCTGTCTTCTCAGTCTAGCCTTGCTTAGCTTTTTGAGATCAGCCAAGGTCAGCGAGATGCTGCTGCTACTTAGCTAGGTTTGCCTGCAAAATGAACTATAATTTTGGCTACTACTTTGAGGGTGAAGGTCCTAGTTGAGGGGAGGGTGCTTACCTTCCTTTTTTAATCACTTATTTACATCCCTTTGGGTTTTTTTCCTGCATTTAAAATGTAAAGCTGTCAAGGCCAAAATAAGGTCTCCAGGCTAAGTGGCATTTTAAAAGTTTGGAAAAAAGGAGGAAATTTTCTGATGTAGCATATCTACTCTATGTCTTCAGTCTTAATATTGGTTAAAAAACAGATGGGTAAACACAAATACAAAGGATGTATGAACTCCTAGCCTTAATGTGAAAAATGAGCTAAAATAAAATGCTTTGCTTTCCAAATGTGAATAGCGTCCATGGATAGGAAAAAAATAAATAAATAAAAATCCAGTAGTATAGGTACTAACTAAAGGAGTCTGATTTCTTTTGACTTTTGTTCTTTAACGTTAAGAAAAGGCAAACAAGTAGTTTTATGGAAAAAAGAAGTTGCAGAATGCTATAAGGATGCTGAACTGTTTACATACCACTAATTGCAGTGAGGCATCAAAAAAGTGATTACCTCTATAACTTTTCCCTGTTTTGTTCCATTCCCTTCCAATAGCATTTTTTTTTCTTTTTATCCAAAATGTTATCTGTTTCTGTCTGTTCTTCTTTTTGTTCTGAGCTGCTCCTTGATATTTACACTTCCATATAAAATCTCTCTCCACATCTCCACAAGTGTGTGAAAATAACTTTCGCATTTCTCTGAAATAAAAGAAGTATGACTTCTGATGTTTTATATATTGCTATTCATAATGCTGGAATGGACAGGAAGAGATATATATGAATATAGTCACATATACTGCAAAATTTTAAGGAGATGAACTAGTCTTGTGTATATATATATATTGTACTATGTGTTACTGTTAATGTATTGAATCAACTATACTGAATATGGTATTTAATTGTATTGTAGCAGTGATACTACACATTTATTTCCAGATATTTATTTCAGATAGAGATAGAAATAAAGAGATGTAGTGACAGAGATAGAGATTTGAAGTGACCAAGATCATACGGATGAAAGTTACACTAAACCTTGACATAAGCAGCGAGTTATATTAAATACTTCCATGCAGAGAAAGGTCGAAAGTTGCTACGTTAGTTCTGAAAGCTTTCTTTTGAGGCTTAAATGGGGAAGGAGTCTATTTTGACAGAATGTTTTGCATGTGAAAATGAGCAACTAAGGTCACCATTGAAGCTCCTTAAAAATCAATGTGAGAATATTGACTAACAGACTTGAAAAGGTTGAAGAATGAACTTTTTCAGTCTTGCCTTTGACTAAGGACAGATCCAGTTGTGTTTGCCTCCTAACTGCATATTCAGATGCCTGCTTTTTAAGGCTACCTGTCACAAGCAGCCTGCATTGATACTGGGTTTCTTTTTTTGTCTTTATGAATACTTTTGAAAGTCAAAAGTTTATGTGAAATTTTATAATTAGTAATACTGGACTTAGCAATGGAACTGTCAGCTTTTTTGGAGAAGAATATAATTTGATGGGGTGCTGCGGTGGAGGTCTGGGGAAGGAAGGCTTATCTGCAACTTGAGCGAGTTTATTATGGCTTAGTGATTTAGTGATTGATTTCATTTGCTGTCAGTTAAGGCTCTCTTAATGTCAAGTTTTTTTGCATAATGCATTGAAATAAAGACTGATGAAGTTCTTCAGAGTGATACCGCTTACATAAACTGACCCTGATTTGCCCTGTTCTGCATGACAATTTAAGTGACAGCAGTTAAAGGAGAATATAGCAATGAATATGCAACTATAGTATTAAGGAAAATGCAGGGTAAATGGCTCAGAATAAAAAACTGTGCATCAGAAACTGGCTAGACTGCTAATTCCACAATTCTTCTATATTGAGGAAATAGGGTATTGCATGCCAAGTGATATCCTAAATAGCAAATGAAAGGGGGAAAAAGTTTAGGGGGAATTTAATACCAGCCTGTATTCAAGATGTCTGCTAAATGTTTGCCTTGCTTGGCAGTGTAGAAGTGTGCCAGTTTCAAATCTGTGAGTCTTTTGAGATTTTTTCCCCCCTTTTACGCTGTCACAGTGTGTATATATGTGGCATGTGTTGTTTCTGGTCTGCGGAATGGATTGTGATCTAGTGGAGATAAATGGTTGATAAGATCAACAACTGAACCCTAGTACAGTTTATTAGTAGCTTGCAGCATCGGTCTTCAGGAGGCATAAATTTTGTTACTTTTATGGCTTCAGTAGAGGCATACGTTAAGAGTGTCACATTCTTTGTTCCACAGAGTTGGGATAACAGACTCAAGACTGGTTGATTTCATTTCAGTCCCTCTTTAACACATCATTGGTGAGATACTGTATCACAAAAATGGGAATAGTTGGGAAGATAATGATTTAAGAGGCTAGGTCAAAAAATGGGTGGTGTCTGAAATAGAGTCGAGAAATCTTCAGCCTATGCACACTATGATAATGTGACTTGCTTCAAGTAGCACCACAAGGAGGGAATGCATGAAAGCAGGACTAGTTTAGAAGAAATATTTAAAGTGTTAGCCTTACATAGAGAAGAACAGAATCTGGCTTTTGTTTCAGGGTGCAGTCTGCTGAGTTTATAACTATATGACAAAGGAATTAACATTGAGAACATTAAGATGACATGTATCTAAGTGTTTTAAAAAAAAACATGAAGAATACTATGGTTAGCTTTAAATGTCACTCTGTATGCATGAGTATGATTCCATCCCTGAATGCTTTAGGGAGATGTAAGCTTTGTCCTTTTTTTCAAATTAATAGAAGTTGTGTTTTTAATATCTTCCCCTTTATATTAAACTTGCAGTCATAGTTGGACATCATATTTTAAATTGAACTTTTCCTGGGATATATTGCTTATCTTGCCAAAGCTGAAATGATTCCATGTTTTTAGCCAATAGCATAAATTACTTTAATAGAGAGCTCTGATCTTCTTAATGCCATCATTTCTCATCAAAGTGAATGGAAGAGAGGTGTGTCATGACAGTAATATAGTCAGAGATATGGTTAACTTGTAGTACAATTTAGAGAAGAATTCCCAAGATTCTTAGTAGTATGTCTGGGTTATTCTGCTGATAATTTGTATATTCTTAAAAGCAATTAAAAGCACAAAGACACTTTTCAGGGACATAATTGTGACCTATGCTCAGACCATCATCTAATTTTAGTTCACAAAACATTATTTGAATTTTCAAAGGTACAAGAAATCATGGATGAGGACACCAACTCAAAACCCTCTTCAGTTTGATGATGAACAGTTGATGAACACTTTCTCAGTATCATTTTCAAACCGTGTATCGATTTCTCATGCAGTCCAGCCCACACTTAACAATTTGAATCTCCTTTCCCCCTTTTAGAAGGCAGATACATTTGCATTTCTCCAGTCTTCTAGTACTTCACTTGTACTCGAGTATTTCCGAAAGATTAAGGTTTGGCTAAACTACAAAGGAAAAAAAAAAGATCTTAAAGATTTGGTCAGAACATCAGCAAGTTTGCAAATTCCTTCAAAACCCTAGAGTACAATCCATCTGGTCCTGGAGATTTAATCTCCTTTAAAATAAATAGGTAGCCCCTGAACACTGTTGCTCTAAATTTCAGATTTCAATTCTACCCCTTCCCAGTTGGAGCATTGGAGAAGATTGAGGCAATAGGACGTGAGGAGATTTGCTTTTTCTTTATTGCCTACTCAATGAAGAGAACAATATGGCCAGAAGAGATGCTGGTACAATTTCAATTTCAACAGCCACACTTAAGTATAAAAATGAAACTGTACAGGCACCTCTCCCTAGCACGAGAAGTTCAACAATAGTAAATAATAAATAATACAATATTCCTAAATAATAAGATACTATACTACTCATTCAAAGCATGGTATGACAAAATAAAACTGGTGATATAAAATCAACTGATCAAATATTGAAAAATGTGATTATAGTAATACTAACGTGTCAGAAAGGATAATATATTTTGTGTCTCTAGAGAAAGCTTTTATTAAGCAAAGAAATGCTGATTTGGCAGTATTGTTGCTATGTGGGTCTATTTAGGAAGAATTATTTTTTTGATGAGGCACGTTAACTGACTATGCCTTCTCCCCCAAACATAAGCATTTACCAATTCAGATTGGTAAAGGACACAGAGGAAGATTTCCAAAGATGACCCCAAGGTCCAGGTAGGGTCATTTGAGTTGTATCTTTATAAGTAATTGTCAGCACTTTGAATTGGACTCAGAAATATTCTGATAATGAATGGAGTCCTTGAATTTAACCATAAAAAAGAAGGTGCTTTTGTCCTGGCAAAGTAGCTTAGAAAGATACCATAGTTTGCGATGATAAACATTACTAAGAAATGCAGAATTATCAGCAGCACATTTTTGGGTACTCTTTTCATCTACTTCCATGGTACTCCCTCCTTCCACTCTAGCAAGATGAAGAATCTTTTTCCTATGGAAAATAGGAATCCTGTGATTCCTATAACATATCACAGTGCAACACAGAAAGGGAAGAAGCTGCTTATCACTGCTCATATCTTAGTTCTGTAAACATATCATCTGAGTCAATTATTTGTTTAGTTGGATAACATATTTTAAGAAGCATTTAGCAAACTGGAACAGGTTCAAAGAAGAGTAATGAGGATGATCAGGAAACCAGAAATTAAATTTGAGTAAAGGAATTGAGAATTAGCCTTGAAAAAAGATGGAGGGGAGAACATGATAGCCTCTTCAAACCTCTGAAAGGATGTCACTCAGAGGAAATATTCCACTTTTCCAGAATGCAGAACATGAAATAATGAATTTATATTACAGAAAGGCAGATTCTAATTTAATGCTAGAAAACATTCCTAGCAGTAAGAGCAGTTTGAGTGAGAGTAGAACCAATTAACCAGAGTCATGGAGTTGAGTGAAATGAACTTACTAGAAGCCAAATAGTAGTTAACCATCCGGGAGTCTTTTCTCCCTGTGTACCACCTACACAGGGAGAGCACCAATAGTTAAGCTCAGCTGGCCTACCCAGAAAAGTAGTTGTTTCCCCCCTCCCAGTGGAAATTTTGCAGCCCATGGGTAGGGATGCTGTAGTTTGACTTTCTACATCAGGCAGGCAGTAGGACTCAATGGCCCCTTTCTAGGGAAAAACCTATTGTTGCAATGAGTAACTCTGCCAGTAATACTACCTTCTAAAACCAATTGCTAGTCCTTTACTTAATTATTGAAAATATTTGTACTTTGACTACTGCCTAATCATAATAGAGTATGGGCTAGACCCTTTTACTTACAAACTCAGAATGAATATACACACACATACACAGGCACACATACAGATACATACATACATACTTGCATACATACATGCATTCCCTGGTAAGCATATTTCGAATTGGAGGGGGGCAGTGTCAAGCCACCGAGCCCAGCCCCCTGCTCAAAGCAGGAATTCAGTTTAAAACATTCCCGTCAGGTGGACTGCAAGTTTAATTTTAGAATATAGTATTACTCTTAGGACAGCTATGCTTGGCAATAAATGCCATGATGGCTTTTATATGCCAGTCTGTTGTGGTTTCCAGTAGAAGCACTTTCCGTCCCATCTGTCAATTTTCAATGATTGCTCTCTTCAGGTTCCCCCCCCCCCCCCAGAAAATCCTGTTGTTATTGAGAGCTTCATCTCCTTGGGGTGTCCACCAACATCTTATTGTGGGGGGAGGGGGGAGAGACAGAATTGATACTGAAAATGAAATGGCTGGTTGAGCCTAGTGCTCTCATAGTCTCACATTGTTCTCTGTTCTGGGGTCTTCAGATTGCATTTTGCATATTTAAATGTAGCCTAGAACAGAGTTGGGGTCAGAAAAAAATCTGTCAAGTGGGGAATACCAGATAACAGCAAAAAGCAGTTTTATCAAATAAGGTTTCCCTTGAGACCCCCAAGCGTTTTTTGCCTGAAAACACATCAGAGAGTACAGCCCATTCTGTAGCCATTACAAGACTGAAACCTGAAATGATTTTTACAAGTACGTTTATGAGAAAATTAAAATTCTGCAGCTCACCTACTACAGCCTCTTTCTCTCATACCTTAACAATAAAATGATGCATGGAAGCTTCATTTCCTTTGTTAGCTTCATCTCTGTTGATTGGGGAAAAGTTTCACATAACTTTGCACACTATGCAAGAAAACTGCAGAAAAGGGGGGAACAAATGGCTTTAAAAAAAAAAAGGCTAACAAACACTTCCATTTAAAATGGCAATGAAAGCCATATGTCTTCTATTGGCCTTATTCTCTGACATGTTACTTTAAGCATCACTAACTGCACTTCAAGCACGGTGGGTACTTCACACAGAGCAAATAAAGCAAAAGACCCAAATTGCAAAAAAAAGAAAAAAGGTGTTTGATGGTGCCCTGTTGAAGTGATATATCAATTTCTACAAAATACCCCGTTTTAAGTGGGTATTCTATTTCGAATATATCTACATTAAACTTTCTTTGCCTGTTTCACCTTTTGGACCAATTTAGTATCTGTGCAGTAGTCACTTCAGATTGTTATCCAAGTATTTTACTACACTTTCAGGTACTTCTGAAGTCCATGCATTATTGCCTCTCTTGTTCTTTTTCATTTCTTCATATACATTGCCCTTGGATTAATTTATTATCTACTAATATTCATTTTAGTTCAGGAATTTTCTGAAAGCTGAAAGCCTAACAGGTAAATTTTAATTTGGATATTTCTTCTTCGTTTTTCGTTACAAAGAAACCAAAGATTTTTAATGGAACATTTTTTAATCTCTATATCATCTTTAATTTCTGCATTGCCTTCTTATTCTTCCATTTATGATATAATTTTTATATAAACCAGCTAGCTTTGAGATTTTGTATTTGGTCTTCGTTGTTGTTGTTGTTGTTTTGCTCCCTTATATGGATACAACTTTATCTGGACAAAAATATAAATACGCGCGTGTGTGTGTGTATACCTTCAAATTTCTTGACCTGTTTCACAAACTATTAATAGAATCAATTCTTAACATGACATATTTATATGAAATGCTTGTTCTGTTTTTCTCTCTCATCCATACACCCAGGCACACACACTCATGTACACATTACACGAATGTTTGGGCAACATACTTTCATAAAAGACTGGAAACCTTATGGACTTTTTGAAAATGAAAAAAACGAATTGGTAATTTACAGATTTGCTGATTAAAAAGGGTTGAATATGCAAAGAAGGGAACCATGTAATGTCATCTTAAAGAGGGAGGAGAGAGACGTTTGCTTGTAACTGCTGCAGACAAAATTGGAACTCGCTTTATAGATCTTTTTCTTTATTTGTATTGTTTCTTGCACTTTTTTTTTCTTGTTCTTAATTTCTCTTTACATGTTCTCATGTCTATCTTTTACTTATGTAAAAAATTCTAATAAAAATTATGTATATATAAAAAAATGTTTGGAGAATAGCTCTGGCAGCATTTGAGAGCCATGATTCCTTCTTCCCTGCTTAGACGTTTCTATTACAAGTTCCCATGCTCAGAGGAATTCCTTTGGTATTTATTTCCTTTTGCAATTTGAAACTACTATATTATTGTATATATTTGGCAAGCGATTATGTTTGGAAGTTGGTTTTGCTAATGGGCGTTTTCTTCCGTTGGCAAATTCTCTAGGAATCAATTGTGCTATCGCCAAGCTTACTGTTGCCATGAGATGTTTATATATTCTTAACCAATGTATAATAGGAAGGTAAGAAGGCTAAAAGGACAGGAAGAAGGTCACTCCGGAAATAGATTTTTTTTTCTCTTACTACTTTTCTGCATTTGGTTTCTTCTGAATAGTTTGTTGTGTTTTTACTGTAAAATTGGCAGCCATATGTGTGTTTTAGATGTTATTAATCTACATCCTGCATTTCAATTTAAAGTGGCTTCTTAATGCTTAAAATTAAAATTCTTCAGCCTTCAAAATGGCTGTGGCCGTATTTCCTGCTCCACTGGCATTTAGTCTGGAAAGGATCTTGGTTTTAAAATGAATGTGCCATATGAATGTTTGTGGGTTGTAAAAACTGCTTGCCATGTAATAGCTGGTAAGACTCAACTGCTTTTTAATAAAGAATACTATAGCTGGTATATCTGTTCTTTTCCTGTTATTTATAATGATGTGGGCTAGTATCACATGTCCTTTTGTTAGTTTTTCTGTTAGATATTGCTTGTTCAGAAAAAAAAAAAGTATTTAATATTTATGACATTACATTCCTTTTTAGACATCTGTTTCAGTTAAACTGTGAAATCAGTATGTAGGATCATGGTGGTATGTTCTGTAGAGGATTTCCCACCTCACCCTTCTTGCTATACATCCTTGGGGTTCCTGAAAAGTTGTTCCTAAAGATAACTCACTCCAGGTGCTGTCACTCAGAATGTGACAGCACCTGGAAGAGAAATTCAGTAAAAATTAGTAGAATCAGGCAGAAATTAAAATCGTCATCGTCATCATCCAACAAACCTGGAAGACCATGGAAAGGCCATGCAAGGCAGACAAGAAGAAGCTTTTTGAATAGGTCATACTTATACGTGAATTGATGCTGTATTGGCTGTGGATCTCTTTGAAGCCTAAAAGAATGCACCTAAGTCAAGATCCATACAGAAATAAATTCAGTGCAGAAATATCTAAAGATAACTGTAGGGAAAATAAAGAATTCCTTTTATTTGCAGTCCTGAACAATTTGTGGGCTATCCTCTCCATTGTTCAGTAGAATGAGAAATTTGTTTAGTATTTATTTAAGATAAAATATAAGCTGAATTTGAACATGGATAGCTGTGACCCTGAATCTTTCTGTGCTACTTTTGGTGTCTCTTCACCTGCAAACATGGAATGTCAAAACAGTAATTTTATTTCTCTTTTGTACAGACGACTTTAGAACAGAAATTATCAGGGCATTTTTTGGGATTCATTCACTGTTTTTCCTCAGACACAACTTTAATACTTTTTAGATAGAGCGCTTGAATGACTCCTAGGAAAACATTTTTTTCATTACATATAGAACTATCCGCATGTAGAATGATTACCATTGAACTCCACATCAGAATTATGTTCCACCATTTAATTCCATATAATGTTAGTTCTAAATAATGTGGTAAAAATATTAATCTCTGTAGTTTGGAGAGAATGGTCCAGTGAACCTCAAAACAGAGACTTTGGGCTGTTTTTTCATCATCATGAGGAGTTACATACAGATATGTCTTCTTCATTGTACAATTAATGAACTGTCTAAAATTAATTTTCACATGCTTGTATGGTATTTGCAGAACAAAAGTAGAGCTTTGTATTACGTGTTCTATACACTCTTTGGCCCATAGTCTGTAGTAAAGTACTTCTCTCTTTTTCCTAAACAGAAACCTTGATTTTTCTTAATTATCCCATAGGATATTTTATGCTGAGTCAGCAATAAATCAGTTCTTGGCAGAACACTAATAAATACAGTGGACTACTGGAAATACCATCTTTCCACTGAGATTTAAATATGAGGCTCTGAGCACTTGATACTGAAAATTCCATGGCTCCTTTTGGGAAACTAGGAAATGTTACCTCAAAGAACTTGTCCAAATTAAAATGTATATAGCCCTGTTGAAATTTCACTTGGGAGATTAAACTGGATTATAACAAGATTCATAATAGCTATAGGGTTTTTTTTTTATTATTATTGCATTAAGGCATTACACCAAGTGCTTTATACTTTTGCATAACTTTTTTTCTGTTTGCAAAGTGTAAAACACAAATTTTAACCTTTTATGTATAAAAAAGAAAGATTCACCTCCTAGGGAAAAAAAAGAAATATGACAAATGTTTATTTATTTTTCCACAATAGATGAATGTATTTAACCCTTGACATAAAGTATGTTAGATTATTTATTGTTCTTTTGGTAAGGGTTCAGTTTTTTCCACGAGCATTTCTGTAAATTGGTGAAAAAATACACTTGCTATATCATTGACTATAGTCAGCTTAATTATGGCTCTTTGCCATACACTGACATCAAGCACAAGTGATGCATTTCAAATGCACACTCATTATTGGTACCATGTGTGAAAACTGTTAGATCTATTAACATTTAGTAGCAATGGCAGAATCTATTAAACACAGTGTCTGTGCAAAGCACTTTCATTTCAGCTTTAGCAAGAATAACACATTGTGGCCTTTTGGTTATAATTGGGCATAAAAAGGCTTGGAAAAGTGAAAACAGCAGTAACACATAAACACCGCAATCTGCTGATATACTTCTGTAGAAATGAATTTTTTTATTATTATTATTTCGTCCACATATGAATTAAATTTTGAATCTTAAAACTGTTTCTGGAATATCTATAGATGAATTTGGTATCTTAAACGTTTATGTTTGCCAGCTTGATCATTCTCAAACCCTGAGTTGCTTTATTTGGGGGGGAGGGGGGGGACATGACTAACAATCTTTGCTTAATCAGTGAAGTTTTTTACCAGCCTTACTGCTGTTCGTACATTTGAGAAATCAGTGCAGGTCACTTCAGAAGGAAACCATAACCTACAAAAAGTGATTAACCAGTTGTAAAGAACTCCAGTAATCCCAGCACTGTTATACTATTTGGGTCAGATATCAAGTTACCAACACTGCCAGATCATTTATGCTCAATTGTGCTGTTAACTTTATTATCAGTCGGATCAATATTACACTGCTGGGACATTCTTCTTCTGTATACCTGAAGAGAATTATTTTCCCAGCTATACTGTAATCAGATTATTTATTTTCAGAGGTCTGTTACTTTCTTTAGGTTCCATGCCAAATTAAATCCAATTCCTTTTAAAGGTGAGGTGGGAGAATTAGCAACTCCATTTGTTTTCAAAATGTTCATACTTATCTCGGATGGCATTCTCAGCTTGGCTGAATAAAATTAACTGAGAGATGAGTTTAAATAGAACCAATAAAGCTCTGTTTACAAATCAAAATAGTGTTTGTTTAAACAATTAAGTCACAAATTACAATTTATAATATTGGCACAAAAGCATACAATATGTTTATTTTAAGATAATAATTTTCTGTTGGGACAGAATTTAAGATTTTGTGCATATGTGTGTGTTTATATATATATATATATATATGTTTACATATATAAAGAGAAACATACATATGCTAAAAGATAAGTACATTTTCAGAAACATGGAATTCAGCAAAGATGGCACATCGTTTATAGAGAAGTATAATCATTCCTTTTGCTTTTCCTTTAAGGCTATGATTATAAGTTTCATTGATGTCTATCAGCTTGCATGCTCCAGAGTCTCCACATTAGAAAGAGAAATAACATCTCATCGGCATCATATTGCAGCTCTGAAATCAGAACTCCAAACAGCTTGTCTTCGTGAAAATGAAAGCTTGCACTCAGTAAGTGTCTGATTTACTTGTTTTCATGTAATCTTTTTTATTTTCTTTCAATGTACGTTGATATACAGTATAATTCTCTGGAACCCTCCATTTGCTTACATAACTGGGTCAGGAAAGGCTATGTCATTGGGTCACAACATATTTTCTCCCCTATACTATAAGAGTATATCCAGTTTAAAGATAATTTCATGTCTTTCTCAACCTTGGCAACTTAAAATGTGTGGACTTCAACTCCCAGAATCCTGGGAGTTGAAGTCCACACATCTTAAAGATGCCAAGGTTGAGAAACACTGGCCTAGAGGGATAGAAGGTTGAAACAGAACAAACGTGTACTCACCCAAGACAAAACTTTCTGGATTGACAGGTGCTCTCACACCCATGGGGATGGGGATAACAACTGCTCCTCGTCTTGTATGTTCTTCTCTTTCAAATACACCAATATATTTTTATTGTCTCAGTCAGGTGAACCGTCATTCTATATCCTCCACTGTTTTCAATCCACTATCTGCTAACTCCAAAACTGTTCAGAGGGTTTACCTATATTCAGTTTGGAGTTTAGTTTAGTTTAGTTTAGTTTAGTTTAGTTTAGTTTAGTTTAGTTTAGTTTAGTTAGGTTGGAGTACAGGCCCCAGTATCATTAAGAAGACTCCTATGTCTAGCTCATGAATGAAGAAACATCATGATTAGTATAAAAAAATAGGGGAACCTAGAAGCAGAGTGATTGAAGTGCACACAAAGAATATTCAATATACCTGCTATCTTTTCACTTTCGTATGTCTGAGACCATTTCACTCCACAACATCCAGGCTTGTTTTCTTAAGGGCTGTGTGACTTGATTTTCTCCTGTTGTTTAAATGGCTCCTTGGCTTGCAACAGTTGCAAAGGACTAAAGAGTGAGGAGGAAGAGCTAGGACCTGACCTAAGAGAGGTCCAGCTATAGACAGATTGTGAGTAGTATAGTACTAGTCTCTGTCTGAGGAGAGCAGCAAGTTATGGAATTGCCCTTCCTATCAATAGTCTCTGCATTCAAGCTAACATGGAACATTCTTATTTTTTATCTCTGCTAGTCAAAGTTGAGATCCTACTGTACACCATAATTTGAGCTTCCAGATGTAAAACAGGTGAGTCTTGATGCAGGAGTCATTATCTGCTTTTTTTCCCATGTGTTCAAAGCTTAGAATTGTAGGTTCATAATTTTATGTTGATCTCCATGATGCAACAGCCTTTTGAGATAGAACAATGGTCCTAACAGTCAGTGGCCTGAATTTAGACAGAGTGAAGTATACAAACCTCCCTCAGATTATGTTTTCAGATTCTGGTTTGTTGTCTCCTGTAGGGTCCATATATTTAAATAAGCATGGTTTCATTCAATAAAGCATAGCTTAAGACATGATAGCCTTGTTTGGATAGACCATTAGGACACACTTTTGGCATACTTATATTTTCTGATTCTGCATTTTGTTAAGAATAACAAAACAGAGTTTTGGTTGATACTATCTGGCTTGGTTAGTTATGTCCACTAAAAGGAGGATTGACTGCTTGATTTTGTGCCATGGAGTTGTTACTGATTCTTAGCGACCATATAGACAGATTTTCTCTATGATGATCTGTCCCTAACCTGGTCTTTCAGATCTTCCACTCATTGCCACTGTAACTGAGTCCATCCACCTTGCTGCTGGTCATCCTCTTCTTCTCTTTCCTTCTACCTTTACCAGCTTTAGAGCCTTCTCCAGAGAACTAATTCTTTGGATAACGTGTCCAAAGTAGGATAATTTGAGCCTGGTCATTTGTGCCTCGAGTGAGAACTCTGGGTTGATTGGTTCAATGATTCATTTATTTGTTTTCTTGCCTGTCCATGGTATTCTCAAGAGTCTTCTCCAACACCAAAGTTCAGAAATGTCAATACTCTTTCTATCCTGCTTCTTCAAAGTCCAGAAAGGAGGAACCAGGATAGTATTCAGAGCAGAGTGCAGCAGCATGCTGCTCACTTTGTAATAACTTACCATTTTGTGCAAATGCAGGAAATGCAAAACTATTATTTTGATTGCAGGATGCAAATGAGGGTGCTGTCATAAGTGTGAACCAGGGGAAATAGCACGCAATGCATGTACACTGTTTAGGATCAGGATCTTAATCTACTTCAATGCAAGGGTTTTTAAAATTTCTTGGTATCCTATAAATGTGTTGAATTGAGTCAAAATGTAGTACATGAAGTTATTTTCATAACAAAGATAATTATTCCAGCACAGCGCACATGATGGGTTGTGGAGGTTTCAGGGCCTTTTCAAAAAGGATTTGGTATTCATATCCAGCTACAGCAAGGAACCTTCAATGAGCTTGCATTTTAGAGATACAATTATGTTTGTATGTGTTTGTGTATGTGTATAAAAACAATCCCCTTCATGGATCACTGCCTTGTCGTGGCGAAGGGGCTTGTGTAACTCAGTGAAGCCATGAGCTATACCGTGCAGGGCCACCCAAGACGGACAGGTCATGACAGAGAGTTCTGACAAAATGTGGTCCACTGGAGAAGGAAATGGCAACCCACTCCAGTATCCTTGCCAAGAAAACCCCATGGACAATGTTAAAAGGCTAAAAGATATGACGCCGGAAGATGAGCCCCTCAGGTCGGAAGGTGTCCAATATGCTACTGGGGAAGAGCGGAGGGCAATTCCAAGTAGCTCCAGAAAGAGTGAAGCGGCTGGGCCAAAGCCGAAAGGACGTTCAGCTGTGGATGTATCTGGAAGCGAAAAGAAGGTCCGATGCTGTAAAGAACAATATTGTATAGGTACGTGGAATGTAAGATCCATGAACCAAGGCAAGCTGGATGTGGTCAAACATGAGATGACAAGATTGAACGTTGACATCTTGGGAATCAGCGAATTGAAATGGACGGGAATGGGTGAATTTAATTCAGGTGACCACTATATCTACTACTGTGGGCAAGAAACCCTTAGAAGAAATGGAGTTGCACTCATAGTCAATAAGAGAGTGGGAAAGGCAGTAATGGGGTACAACCTCAAAAACGACAGAATGATCTCAGTGCGTATCCAAGGAAAACCATTCAACATCACAGTAATCCAAGTCTATGCCCCAACCACTGATGCCGAAGAAGCTGAAGTTGACCGGTTCTATGAAGACCTACAAGACCTTCTAGAACTAGCACCAAAAAAAGATGTCCTTTTCATCATAGGGGATTGGAATGCTAAAGTAGGAAGTCAAGGAGTAATCGGAATAACAGGCAAGTTTGGCCTTGGAGTACAAAATGAAGCAGGGCAAAGGCTAATAGAGTTCTGTCAAGAGAACAAGCTAGTCATAGCAAACACTCTTTTCCAACAACACAAGAGACGACTCTACACATGGACATCACCAGATGGTCAATACCGAAACCAGATTGATTACATACTTTGCAGCCAAAGGTGGAGAAGCTCTATACAGACGGCAAAAACAAGACCAGGAGCTGACTGTGGCTCAGATCATGAGCTTCTTACTGCAAAATTTAGGCTTAAATTGAAGAATGTAGGGAAAACCACTAGACCACTCAGGTATGACTTAGATCATATTCCATGTGAGTACACAGTGAAGGTGATGAATAGATTTAGAGGATTAGATTTGGTAGACAGAGTGCCTGAAGAACTATGGACGGAGGTCTGTAACATTGTACAAGAGGCAGCATCTAAAACCATCCCAAAGAAAAAGAAATGCAAGAAAGCAAAATGGCTGTCTGATGAGGCTTTACAAATAGCTGTGGAAAGAAGGAATGCGAAAAGCAAGGGTGAAAGGGAAAGATATAAGCAACTGAATGCAGATTTCCAGAGAATAGCAAGGAGAGATAAGAAGGCCTTCTTAAATGAACAATGCAAAGAAATTGAAGAAAACAATAGAATGGGGAAGACTAGAGATCTCTTCAAGAAAATTGGAGATATCAAAGGAACGTTTAGTGCAAAGATGGGCATGATAAAGGACAAAAAAGGCAGGGACCTAACAGAAGCAGAAGAGATTAAGAAGAGGTGGCAAGAATACACAGAAGAACTATACAAGAAAGATCTTAATGTCCCTGATGTCCATGCTGGTGTGGTCACTGACCCTGAGCCAGACATCCTAGAGAGTGAAGTCAAGTGGGCCTTAGGAAGCATTGCTAACAACAAAGCTAGTGGAGATGACAGTATTCCAGCTGAGTTATTTAAAATACTAAAAGACGATGCTGTTAAAGTGCTGCACTCAATATGCCAGCAAGTTTGGAAAACGCAACAGTGGCCACGGGATTGGAAAAGGTCAGTTTACGTTCCAATTCCAAAGAAGGGCAATGCCAAAGAATGCTCAAACTATCGCACAATTGCACTCATTTCACATGCTAGCAAGGTTATGCTCAAAATCCTACAAGCTAGGCTTCAGCAGTACGTGAACCGAGAACTACCGGATGTACAAGCTGGGTTTCGAAGAGGCAGAGGAACTAGAGATCAAATTGCCAACATTCGCTGGATCATGGAGAAAGCACGAGAGTTCCAGAAAAGCATCTACTTCTGCTTCATTGACTATGCAAAAGCCTTTGATTGTGTGGATCACAACAAACTGTGGCAAATCCTTAAAGAGATGGGGATACCAGACCACCTTACCTGTCTCCTGAGAAATCTGTATGCGGGCCAAGAAGCAACAGTTAGAACCGGTCATGGAACAACCGATTGGTTCAAAATAGGGAAAGGAGTACGACAAGGCTGTATACTGTCCCCCTGCTTATTTAACCTATATGCAGAGTACATCATGAGAAATGCCAGGCTGGAAGAATCACAAGCCGGAATTAAGATTGCAGGGAGAAACATCAATAACCTCAGATATGCAGACGATACCACCCTAATGGCAGAAAGTGAAGAAGAACTAAAGAGCCTCTTGATGAGGGTGAAAGAGGAGAGTGCGAAAGCTGGCTTGAAACTCAACATTAAAAAAACTAAGATCATGGCATCTGGACCCATCAATCCCTGGCAAATAGAAGGGGTAGAAATGGAAGCAGTAACAGACTTCATTTATTTGGGCTCCAAGATCACCGCAGACGGAGACTGCAGCCATGAAATTAAAAGACGCTTGCTCCTTGGGAGGAAAGCTATGGCAAACCTAGATAGCATATTAAAAAGCAGAGACGTCACCTTGCCGACAAAGATCCGCATAGTCAAAGCTATGGTTTTTCCAGTAGTAATGTATGGCTGTGAGAGCTGGACCATAAAGAAGGCTGAACGCCGAAGAATTGATGCCTTTGAACTGTGGTGCTGGAGAAGACTCTTAAGAGTCCCCTGGACTGCTAGGAGGTCAAAGCAGTCAATCTTAAAGGAAATCAACTCTGATTGCTCATTGGAAGGATTGATAATGAAGCTCAAGCTCAGATACTTTGGTCACCTAATGCGAAGAGAGGACTCTTTGGAAAAGACCCTGATGCTGGGAAAGATGGAAGGCAAAAGGAGAAGAGGACGGCAGAGGATGAGATGGCTAGATAGCATCACTGAAGCAATGAGCATGAAATTGAGCAAACTCAGGGAGGCAGTGAAAGACAGGAAGGCCTGGCGCAATATGGTTCATGGGGTCACGAAGAGTCGGACACGACTTAACGACTAAACAACAAAATAAAAACAATGGGCTTGTCAGTCATGTAAGCATTTTAAAAAGTTGGGGTAGGGACTTCCTGATTATTACAAAAGTCCAAAAGGGAACCATTATTTATTTATTAAGTTTATTTTAAAAAAACAAGCCACTGGCCTGCTTTTCATCAGAAGATGCATGAAAGTAGATTCTGTTTAAATATTAGGGGGGAAAAAAACTTCCTAACATTAAGAACAGTTTGACAATAGAACCAATTATCCAGAGAAATGGTAGACTCCCTTCATTGGATGCATTCAAGTACAGGCCAGAATGCCATCAGCCTGAGGTGCTTTAATTTTAATTCCTCCATTGAGCAGAGGATTGGTCTCTTTGACCTAAACTATGCCTTCCAACTGCTTAGTTCTGTGAAAAGTAATCCCAAAGCAGGATGCAATAAAATAAACCAGTGAAACTATACAACATTCAGAAGTTGGAATCATCTTAGGGACTCCAGATTGGTATACACAGAACCATCCAAATGTAATTTGGTGGCTCAAAGGACCACTGTCTAGAAAAATAGGAAAATATTTCCTATTTTTCAGAAAGAAACACAGGATGGACCAGTCAGAATTGCAGAATTCTGAGCTTTGGATGACTTGTTCTAATGTGACCTTTTAACATTCTGTAGCCATATTATCCTTCTAAGGTCTTTGTCTCCCACAAGTACTGAAAAACCCTAAAGCAGCGGACCATTGATTTGGATCTATCCCAAGATTCCTTGCTTACTTTCAAGGGCAGGCTTGGGCTTGTTGGTGGGGTATGTTTTTGATGTAGAGGACATGTATTCAACATCTATCATCAATCATGGAAGCTCACTGAATGACACTGGGCTATTCATTATCTCTCAGCCCAGTGTATTTTTCAGGATTATTCAGGAAGAAAGATGAAAGGCAGGAGTGCTGAGTATATTGCCCTGAACTCCTGGAAAAAATATAGAATATATTCTGCCTTTAAACCATATTTGGGTAAATAGAATATGCAAGCTGCTCAGAGTCAGTTTTGATTGGAGTGGCATATAAGCAGATAAAATGGTAAGGCATAAATTGATATAAATTAGCCCTGTAGTTCTGCTTTGCTTACCTCTTCATGTGGTTTCAAGTCAGTGACTGAACTGCTGCTCAGCTGAAGTTATGAGTAGAGCCATTACTTTGGGGGCAAGGTTCAGGGTCTCGTAAATCTGAATGGACAGAAGGGCTTTCAAAGGTAGTAGAAATATCCAATATTATCTAAAGACAGCATTCTAAAATGATGAATTCCAGAATCTAATTTAGCTTAGATGTTATACTCACATTTTTTGTCCATTTTAATAGTAGAGCATCATTAGTTTTCCTCAAGTTCATTTCAGAGAATTACTGTTTGATTCAGAAAGCTTTTGCTCCACTACAGTTGCATGCAAATGTTGAGGCAGCACTGGTCAAATTATGTTTCAGTTAAGTGAACAGAATCTGACACAATCTCTTCATGGTAAAAAAAATTAAATGCAATACTTTTCTGCAAATTTGAATGCATACTTACTATATATGCAATTGTTTAGAAATTCTGAATAAGAAAAGAGTGGCTATGATAGGTGCAGAAATGTTTGACTGGGATGCCTAAATATTTGCATGTAACCATCTTATCCTATAAATAAGAAACAATAAACTTCCTAGATGAAACTATATATTGGCTATCTATATAATAAAGTTGTTTTATTTAGAGGAGATTCACTTGTCATGCCTTAAGTGTTGTTCTCTTGAGGATAAATTTAATATATTCCGAGCTCAGAGAACAAGTAGGAACACCTTGGATCCTAATCTTCATCCCTTAGAAAGTCTTGCTCCCTCTTTGTTTTACTCCTGCTATTTGCAGCAGATAACGGGGCTTATTGTAAACTCTAGACAATTTTAGTTATAAATATCTGTATGAGCCCATAGAGAAGAAGCAAAACATTGAAATCTTTGAGCAATTATTAGAAAGGAGCCCACCTGGCTATAGAACCTAGCAAGTATATTGGGAGAAATTCCCAGTAGTTACTCAGTCCTTTGGAATTTAGATTGTATCAGAAAAGAAAGGCAAGGGGAAATAGACAAAAAAGAAGAGTTGGGGAAATGACTGAGAGAGAGAACCTGAAGAGACAGGGGATCACATGAATACACAGAGATGGAAATTTGCTAAGGTCAGGAGGACATATGGCTTCAGATGAAGGAGGGAGAAAGAATAATGAACCTCAGGGGAGGCTGCAAGTGAGATAACAGCTGGAGAAAGAGTTGTGCTGTCATCTACCTCAGAAAATACCAAGAGTTGTTTTTGGATGAATGTATTCACTGATGCTGTAATCCAACGTAAGTTTCTGTCATTAATGCATTTATGTGGTTTTGTGTGTGATATTTCATTTGTTTCAGTGATATGTCTTTGTGTTGAAATACCACATGTTGAGCAATGAGTGGGGTAGAGATGACATGAGTCAGTAAACTTTTAGATAGACAGTATAGAATAGTCTGAGAATATTTCATCTTTGGAAGTAATTCCAAAAAATACATCTGTGGGTCTTCCCAGATCATTATAAGTACAGCAAATGCAGTTCTTACTCATTTGCTGGAGGGGTCCTGACACATGTCTTCCAGACAGTTCTGATTGTGGGGCACTGTATTTTCCCAGCATTCAAATGATAAAATATTCTTGTTGGAAATTTTGTTTTCCAGCTATGTCCTGCATACAGTGTGGTTTTTCAGGCAAAGGGTCTAAAATTTACAGCAAAGTCAGTGAACAGTCCAGAGTTCAATTAGCTGGTTTAGCAACAAGTAGAATCAGAATCCACAAGCAAAGTTTAGTCCAAAATATAAAGACAAGTAAAGGATGCAGCCAAATGCAGGTAATGAAACTATACAGTCAAGAGCAGCTAGGAGAAAACTGAGGGCTTATAAGGCAAGCCCATGGAACTCTACTCATGCTCCACCTTCCAATTATTAAGCTTTTCAAAAGAAGCTACTATTCAAGAGGATGGCTCTAGTTCTGAATGAGTCCTTGTTCTGTGAAGCCTTTTCTTCAAGTGTGCATTGTATATCTAGATGTATACCTGCAACACCATCACTTGTTCCTCTTAAGATCTGGCAGGGCTTCAATCCCTTCCTTTGACTCAAGCCCAAGCTCCCCAAATCTTCAGCTGACCAAAGCTGGTGCTGAGTTTCCTAAGCCCCTCACTTCTGAATCTAGGCAGATAGGACTTCTGTTCTATTTGGGGGTTCATCTTAATTCTATGATGAGGAATTTTTCCCAGGAACGTGACAAACCATTTCAGTTTTGACTGCTATATGAGGAATGCTTGAATGAGCGCTGGATACTTACGTGTTGATATTAAACTAGCCAATGTACTTTCTCTTCTTATATCAGTGTCCAGTTATTTTAAAAATCTTTGTTATTATCTTTTTCTTTGAGATGTGTGAAGCTGTTGCCATTCCCCCTAAAAAACCTGTCCTCCCAATTTCTTTTAGTTTTAACACAGCAACAACAACTAGTCTGACTTACAATAAGGCTTCTGTTGCACAAGAGTATGATAGAACATTCTTTCCCAACTTGGCCATCGCTAAATCTGTTGAAATACAACCCCCATCGGCACTGGCCATACTAGAATAAAATACATCCCTACAACATTATTTGGGTACGAGTAGGACTAAGACTGGTGCTATATTGGGGTTCTTTTGAAGAGAGTGCTAACCTGCAAAATCCCCTATAAAGAATTTAGATGGGCAGTGTGTCCAGAGAATGCAATTACCTGGTGGCAATAAGCCCTTCTAATAGGTTAGTTAATTGAAGGCTGCCTCTTTAAAAAGATGTTCTTTGTATTACTGCAGATATTTTGACTCCATGTTCATTTCTGTGGGGAATATTGTTTCTCTGGTCTCTGCTGTCATCTTTACTAACCCAAGGAAAAGCAAAGTCTTCTTCAAGTTGAGATCAACTCCTGATGACCTCAAGGACATTACCTTCTTCTGGGATTTTTTTTTCAACTAGTGCACAAAATAGTTTCAATTAAACAAAGCTAGAAGGTACTATGCAGGGTAGTATAGAATACATCACTTACTTGAACTCCCTAGTGCGTGCTTGGATGACTACAGTTTTGCAACTAATATGCTGTTGTGGTGTTACAGGATGATGGGCATTTGATACAATGTCTTGCCAAAGTGTTTTGTCCATTGCCAATGTTTTTAGCTTACTTCAGATCCAGTCTACAATGGGCTGGTAAGTTTCAGTTTGCCTTATCAAGGTTTCCTGCACTGAACTTTCCATCCGTGGGGTTGTGTTCTTCAGAGTAGATGTGATAATTCCACTCTATGGTGCACTAGTCAGGCCACACCTGTTCAGTTTTGGTCACTGTAATATAAGAAGGATGCTGAAGGACTGGAAAGAGTGCAGAGAAGAGCAACAAAGATGGTGAGGAGTTAGGAGACTAAATTCAATGAAGAACAATTAAAAGAACTAGGTATATTTGTCCTAGAGAAGAGAAGGCTAAGGAGAGACATGATACCAACTGTAATGGTATGTAAGAATGACTGTGGGAGACAGGGGAAAGAGATGCAGCCAAGGGTACAGTCAGATAAAAGGCAGCTGAGCCCGCAGCAGGAACATGGGCAGGGCAAGAGGCTCAGGAGAGACCCTCCCTAGTTTCTTGGGCTGTAAAGGAGACAGGGGAGAGATGTACTTTCAGACTTGCAAGATTCTGTTAATGTAGCATTACAATAAAGTAAAATTAGCTCATCTGGTTGTGTTTCCTGTCTGGTCTACTTTGTAAGGCTGACACCAGTCTTACAATAATTGAAGGGCAATCACAGGGAAGATGGTGTGGATTTATTTTCTGTAGTGCCCAAGGGTAGGACAAGAACCAGTGGGTGGAAGCTTTACAGAGAGGGGTCCAGACTTGAAATAAGGAGGAATTTCCTGATCATGAGAGCTATTAAGCAGTGGAATAGCCTGCCTCCTGGAGTTGTAGGTGCTCCATCACTGGGGATTTTCAGAGTTTGTACAGACATTTGGGGTGCTCTGAGGATTCCTGCCCTGATCGGGGAGTTGGACTAGAAGGCCTCCAAGGTCCCTTCCAACCCTAGAATTCTGTGTGATGCAAAGGATCCTACAGAGACAGTGAATTTGGAAGGTTTCCAGTTTTGGGATCTCTGGCTGTAAAAGTGTCTATGATTTGGCCCCATGTGGTAACAATGGTAATATCATTGACCAAAATATTTGCATTTTGGTATATGTGGCAATGTTAAGTTTCCACCATAAACAGCAGATGTGTGAACTAAAAGCTATAGTGGTGGCAGCACCAATTTGTTTTTTCACCTCAGCTGTTGAAGCAATTTTCTTTTCCTTTATGATGGAGCTGAGATATTTGAATTCATGAATACGTTCTAATTGTACTCTGTTTAGCTGTGTGACCACCGATAAGCCATGAGTGGTCAGTACTTACATCTTTTCCACACTGACTAGTCCCAAAGGGCTGTGTTGTATCCTGTAAAGGATATCAGTGACTTCTACTTCATTATCAGCAGAAATAATGTCATTTGCATACATGAGGTCAGCGATGAAATGTCCCTAGCCAAATTCATGCATTTGTTTGTAAAGACTTTTCTCATGATTGCATCTACTGCAGTATTGAATAGCAATGGGGAAAAGATGCATCCTTGGCATACCCCAGTGCATGCAGATTTGGAAGCCTTCTGATAGTTCACTTTTGATGTGATCCCTGCTGATTAAGCTATCACAAGTGTGCTATAGGAACCATATAATCTTACTTGGCATTCTCTTAGTGGCAAGTGTTTTCCAAAGGGTGGGTTAAAGGCAGCTGCAAAATCAGTGAATACTATGGCTCACTCATCTCCTTGGATTCATTCTTCCGTGATTTGTGTAGTGTAAATATCTGGTCACAGCAATCTTGGACTGAATGGAAACTAGCCTGTACTTCGTGGGCCATTTGTTCTCTTCGTTTTTTTGTTCAAGGTTGGGTTATCCACATGAATATTTTACCGGTCATGGAAAGTAGTCTGAGCATTAGAATGTACGGACATTCCACAACTATTTCAAAAATTATCATGGGTGCTATGTGTACATCCTCCAAGATGCTGCAACATAGTGTACAGTGTCTGGTATTCTCGGTCTGCAGCTTCTTATAATTCTACAGCAATGTTGTCCTATACTGTCTTCATTCCAATTTCAGATGACAGCAGATGGCATGGTGGAGTTGTCAGTATTGGGATTCATCAACTAATTTGCATCTCTCCCTTTGGTCATTCATGTCCAAACCTTCATCTGATATCCAGGCCTGGGTGCGTTTACGGGGACGGTGCAAGAGACTTGGTGCATTCGCTTACAGTTGTAGCAAAGCGATCTGCAGCTTCCTCAGTATTTGCTGGTTCTGCAACCATTCTAAAGTGGTTGGATAGTTGTTGCTTGAAGATAGGGTCAGCCAGTCAAGACCGTTCTGTACGGTGTGAGGGTTCTTTAATTATATGCTTCACATATGGTTGTATAGATATGTTCTGTGCATATAAATCTAAATTTTCTCCTGGTACTACAAAATAGCACAACAATTTAAAAGGTTTTATTCATAAAGGTAGGAATTTAGATAATGACTAGCAATTAGCCACCGGCACCATGCTTAAAAATACACTCAGTATTCAATAGTCAAACAGAACTTTGCTGTGTTTACCACAAAACTAATTATTCTAATCAAGAATTATATAAATCATGTAATTTAAAACTATGTGGACACACTCTAGTTTCAGCTGATTTAGATTCAGAGAAATATTAGAATTATTCCTAGGGAAAAGGGCTCATTTGCTTCTTCCCTTCAGACCTTTCCAACCTGGTGACCTCCAGTTACATATCTTATGATTAGAGATGTAGTCCCATCTTCTTCATCTGGAACAAAGAAACTAACAGCAGTTGAAAGTGCCCTCTGTACTAACAAAAGTGCCTCCTGCTTGTGGAAGAGTTTCCCTGGTTTAATATCAATTACTATAAAACAAAATTCATATCACAAATGATATAATAGTTATCTACAAAAGCTTGCAGTATAGTGTAGTTAATTTTGTATGGCAAATATGACGAGGAGGACCTGTGCCAAACCAAGAAGATAGAAAAAGAAAAAAGTATAGTGCAAATATACTTTGAATGAATGTTATATGCCTGCATCATAGTTTTTCCTTTTTCTTCCTCTTAATTGTTAAGATGCCACAATATGGCTACCACTTTGACAGTTAAAAAAACAGAGAACTGTAATCAGATAATTCATCTACATCCTTGATTTGGATACACAATATTTCCTTTTCTATAGAAAACATTTAAAAAAGCAGAATATGCTAAGCATGTGAACTTTTACCTTGTCAAGCTATTGAAACATATTTGAAAATTATAGTAATTTGATTTAAATGTTGCCTATAAGGCAAAAGGAGGGTTTAATGGAATCCATGTGCAATTAAAATGCAGAACTAAATGTAATCAGACCCCAGTGACTAGGGCCTTCCTACTGATAGCCTTATGGTGGCCTCAGAGGTTGAAAGTTTATGTTAAAGTTACCAAATCCACTTGAATGAGATGATAATTCAGTGGTTGTTTAATTTAAACAACATACTTTAAGTGTTAGAAGCAGTAACCAGTTTCTAGATTTTGAAGATCACACAGATGCTCTCTTTAACAGATGGTAAGATACATATTCTCCTTACATTGTGCCAATTGAAGAACAGGACTCATAGCTCTCTTGAAAAAACACTTAGGGATGAAACGTCCTCCTGTAGGAATGTTTTCAGGGCCTTTTAGATCATTATCTGCCTATATCTCTCTATGTGTAGAAAAATATGAATGATTATTTCAGAACTCATATTAGAAGACTCATCTGAAAGTCATAGATAGGACTCTGTGCACCAACTCACCAAAATATATGCTTCTAAAATTATCATTGTAATCATTACCATCATCATCATCATCCTGAATTTAACAGAAAATAACCCCAAACTTATTTTCTCTGGACAGTTTTAAGAGTCAACATCCTGTGTTGGAGTTCTCTAATCATCACAGTACAATTTACAATCGGAACACACAGCCAGTTCAGACCAGCTCATCTGTTGATCTTGGCAAAAGTCCTTATTCTCACTGTGTGCAGCTGCCACTCGAGAGATGGGGACTCGGCACAGAGCCGAAGGAGGGTGGGTCACAGAGTTAGTGAAGGCCTGAACACATAGAACTGCTTCTTTTCAACAAGTTAAGGGCTATTTTCCATTCCACTCCACTGCCAAAGAGCATTTTTCCTCCTGCCTCTTTAAATGTACACACACACAAATTAAATGAGGACTTCTTACAAGCCACTGTGCTCCAAGCGTAAAAAATCGCAGTGTCTGACTTCCAGAAACAGTGCCATCAAAATGTGCTTCTGATTAGGTGGCTTAATTACAGCTGTGAAAACAATGTTGATTTAGGGCTCCAGATTCCAGGGCATGTCAGCCGTTATTAGCTAGCCTTGGATTGAAGCCACCATTCTCTAACTTTGCACTGGGAAAGTTGCACACTACCTTGACAATTTTTTGCAAAGGTAGAAAAGTTGCCAAAAGGAAGACACTTTTGTGATTCTTGAGGAGGGGTGGATGCTTGTGTGTGTGCAGATTTCAAAATACAACCCAAACGGTAGCAACGAGGTAGACAGATCTTATTGGGTGCTGTTGAATTCCTACATTTTTCCTACCAAATATTCCAGTTTTAAAATAGTTTTTGAAAAGTTTGTCTGACATAATACTTAATGTTAATTGATATAGCTCACTTATAGTTGGAATTTAGTGTGTTGATTTAATAGGATAGTTTTATAACATCTAATTTTCCTGACAGTTTCATGTGCTGTCAGGAGATAAAATTGCCATGTTTGCACCATGGGAAGAATGGCTAGTTTCAAATCCAGTAAGTTTAACCTTCCTCTACCTCAGCAGGGTAAGATACCTTTAACTTATTTTTGGGGGAGTAGGGAGGGTTAGGTCATTCATTTAAATATTTTAATATACATAATTTTCTTTTCAGTGGGAAATGTAATTAAATTCATACATTTACATCTGCAGAGAAATACCATGTTTTAGGGCACTGGAATGTTTCCCTATTTAAATCTCAGTCTGTTTTCAGTATCACAAGGAAATATTTGAGATGCTGAAACTTCTCCCTTGTATGTAATATTTGAGGAAGTTCTCTGTTAAATGCTTTTGTGGGAGCTCTTTAGAGAAGGTAAATGCTCATAATTACTTCAGTTGAAACAAATAATATTGAATAATCAGACATTTGGATGTTTGCCTGAAAGAAAGAATTGGCAGTAGGTTGATTTATTTCAGAAGGATTGGATGAATCTTGCTCTCTGGTTCATGATACAGTAAAAGCTAGAGGAGAAAAGTGATTGACAGCAAACTTCTAGAAAGATAATTAGGTCTTACCAGGACATTGAAGGCAGAGATGACAGAGAAATCTTGAAATCTAGTTTATTTTTTCAATTACTGTTATAAAAGTGTAATTTATGGCATCTTGGCCAACATACATCTTCGGAACTAACAGTTCATAATAAAACTATAACTATTGGTGTAGTAAGCAAGTAAATGCCTAAGCACACCACTATGATGATAACAAGGGATTGTACTCCCATTTTTTTCTGGAAGTCAGTGTCAAAAATATATTTGGCTTCACCTCCAAATTGGCTCTCTTGACATCAAGTGGGATCAAAAATGGAGCAGGAAGATAACTGAATCCCTTTCTTCAAAGAGTATTAAAATTGTCTATAAATATCAAAAGATGCCTCATAAAAGCAGTATTAACCAAAATCATAAGCAGCACAGTCTCATACGGCCCACTAAAGAGACCATCCTATATTCCATGCACAAAAGAGAATTGTAGATACCCTAGGGCAGGGTTCCTCAACCTTGGCAACTTTAAGACAGGTGGACTTTAAGGCTGGCTGGGGAATTCTGGGAGTTGAAGTCCACCTGTCTTAAAGTTACCAAGGTTGAGGAACCCTGCCCTTGGGCACACAGACCAAGAGTCTGGAAAATTCAGATTGCATCACTTCTAGCACTCTTATTAGTTGGAAGTCCATTGGCACAGTTGGGGTGCCATCATTAATAAGGTCCTCTTCTTCATGCTAAGCCTCTGCATTTCACTTAGTAGAAATATACAGAGAGGGGACTTTAATTAAGATTTTCAGGACAAGGTGTGGTGTGTGTGTGTATAAATAATTACACACAATCCTTAACAATCTTTTTAAACTCTGTATGCTGCTCTTTAAAACTGAGTTTTCCCAGCGTAGCTTTCAATAGACTAAATCTTCCAATAAAATCCTAAACAACTAAAATATACAATAAAATACAATAATTAAAATACATCATATTAATAAAATAAAATAATAAAAAATAATTAAAGCAGCAATAGAAATCTCAACAGAGTGAACTGGCTATAGAGTGTCAAATAAATAGCCCTCTCAAACAGATTATCTTTTTGTCTATCTGAGAATATGAAGACAAGAGTTTATCTTATCCTGCATGATCGATCAGTGTCAGGCTGGAAGTTCATGAATTCCCGAGTAGCCCTGGAGAAAGTAACCTCCACTAGAATACTGAATGTAGGCATCCATTGTGTTATTTGTTCATTCAGATCCCCTTTATGTATGAGTAGGACCCACATGAAGCTCTGATAACATTCCTTGACACAGATGCAAACGTTGAGAAAATCCAAAAGGAATGATGTTTCTCTGAAGTAAGCATGGTATGTAAACATTCACTCCATAAGCACGGTTACCAGAATTAATTTGTTGAATTCTGGGGATTCATTGATGAGCAAAACTGTATAGTATCAGTATGTAATTCTACCCAATATCAAGCAGTCTGGACCTAGTTCACCAGTTGCCACACTAAGATTCTGCAGAAATTCTTAGCATTTTGTGGATTGTGCTGAATTGTACAATGAAAAGGGGAAAAAAATGAAAAATACTGTACACTGTATACTTTGAGAGAAAAGTTATTTTCAGCTAACAGAGGCCTAACTTCAGTCAAATCTTGTATATAAAAGGAATGATATGCAGTACAATTAAGTCCAACAATAACTTAGTTTAAGTTTTCATTCGTTATATACTCTTTCCTCAATCTGCCTTCATCCCATTGTTTCAGACACAAGCGACAGTGTCAGACACATTGTTATACAAAGATTCAACAATACTGCCTCAATTGCAGGAGGAAGAGTGGAAAAGCTTCTGCGTTGAAAACTAGATCGGGATGTTTAACCTTGGGTAGAAAGTTTTTGCAAAGAATAGAACTCAGAATATAATTGAACAGGCTTTGCAGAAGAAAAGAACTATTCTATACAATGGTAGATACATTTACTTCTTTCCAGAGTCAGGGACTTTTACTTAGGTATTTCCTCCTTCCTTTTGAAGAAACTATTTCAAGATAAAGAACATCCATTATTCAGTGCTAAACTGTGGGTTAAACACAAAAGGATGGCAGATTCGTTCTGAGGTTATGAATCAACTGAGATTTTTGGAAAGAGATTTTTAAAAACTCATATTGAGTTTTTCTACTCAGGTGACACCTGAATCAAGGGAATTGGAGTAGCCTATTCATGCTAATGCTACTTTGCCTTTTCCTTTTTTCCCCTTATGTCTCAACAAAGCAGCTGTGTATAAAACCGAGCACTCCCCATATTTGTAAAAGGACTGTTTCTGAAATTCTGCAGTACAGTATATAGATGTGTGAAGGCCACTCTACATCCCACAGCACAAGAGAGAGCTCTGAATTTCACCACTGCTTGGCCATACTACAGAAATGTAATAGTAATTGGCATGTTTTGTATTACGGAATAAATGTATACTCAGGATCAATATTCAGCTGTAACTCTTGGTGGATGCATATTCTTGGATGTACAAATGGCCTTTGGTCCTAGTCTGGGTCAGATAGAAATGCTGCTGATTGATCCAGATAGTCAGAAGGCATTTCAACTCTCTTCATTTGTTAAAGGTATGGCCTCAAAGCTCTTCTGGACTTGACTTTATGATTAGATCTCAGCTCTGGCCACAAATGCTTCAACTCAGCTCTAACTGGTATACCATCTGCAGCCACTTCTGGTATAGACTCTGCCTTTCATGCAGTTGGTACCACCTTGGCCAAAACTGTTTTATTATGCCAAAGATAAGTCTGCCCTTGAAAACTATTTGGAGATTTCAGCTAGTGCAGAATGTCTCAACTAGAATTTAGAGTGGAACAAAGTGCTGGAATCAGTGAGCAAAGAGGTCTCACTAAAACAAACAGTTGTTTTAAACAAGCAACCCAACCACAGGGGTGAAGGAATAAAACTCAAGGAGAAACACTTGACAATCTACCTGACAATTCCAGTTAAGAGGATCAGGTAGCAAAATGACAGTCACAGAAGCGTTACCCCCGGAAGAGACATATCTAAAATTTGTGGTTTCTCTGTCTCTCTCTCTCTGGTCTTTTCCCTCATTAGCTGAAAAGAAACACCTTCCTATAATTTCAGTTGGTTTACAGTTTTAATATTAGATGCTTTATTGTTTATGGTATTATTTGTTGGGTTTTTAAAAACTTGAACATTACAGTCTGAACTTTAGTTCAGGAGAAGGAGAAGTGATATGAAGTCCTCACATTTTACCACCATTGCAACATTCCCGCAGTCATGTGATCAAAATTTGAGTGCTTGGCAACCGACATGCATTTACGACAGTTGCAGTGTCCCAGGGTCATGTGATCGCCACCTTCCCAGGGGGCTTCCAACAAGCAGAGTAATGGGGGAAGCCAGATTTGCTTAACGACTGCAGCAAAACAAATCGTAAAACTGGGCATGACTCACTTATTGACTGCATTACTTAGCGATGGACATTTCAGTCCCAATTGTGGTCATAAATTGAGGACTACCTGTTTGGGCTCTGAGAGATTATTGGAAAGAGAGGATAAGCTTCAGGGCATGTCTTGGCTTCGCAGCATGCTAGCTTCTCGTTCTTTTTTTTTTTTAATTTAATTAAAAAGAGCTTTAAAAAATTAAATTAGGTGAGGCAGGGAATTTGGCAGGAGCCAAGGAATGTGTTGTGGGAATATCACCACTCCCGGGCGTTACGTTGGGGACCCAGAGCTAGATGTTGGCCTGGGACCCAGAAGGCATGAGTCCAGAGGCCCACTCAGCCAATCGTATTTCTTAGCCTGACATACCACCCAAGATGGTTGTGAGGTTAAAGTACAGGAACACAAAGAGCCATGTCAGCCACTTCAAGCTCTGTAAAAGAGAGGTATATTATACCCATAATAAATTCAATGCAAATATAAATCAATACGATTTGTTTCCTGGAACTCTATCTGTTTTTAAAAAGTTTTTCCCTCATGAATATTCTGAACAGATTGTACATTTATACCAAAGGACAACAGTCTATTAATTTCTTTTTAAAACATAAATTCAACTTAGCAAACTGTTGGAATGTAGAAAATATTGGTTTCTACTTGTTAGGGGCTTTCATTTATATGACAATTTCAGGGGGGAAAAATGGTCTTCTGGTCCTGATACCTGTCTTTAGTGACTGAGTGCATATACAGTTTTTCTTGGATTATTAGTCCTTCTTATTTAGGTGCAACCAGAAGTATAAGCATGGATATGACTGAGGCCAGAAACAACTGAAGCTGTAACCTTAGCTCACCCACATTCAAGTTATTTAGAACTGATAAGCTTGGTTTCTCGCCCGGTTAGCATAATTTGGAGCTTGCATGCATCTTAGACATCAACTGAAATTGAGCCTAAAGTATGACCTTTTTGATTCCTGGTTATTCCTAGATTAACAAAGGTGAATCCCCCCCTCCCCCATGCGAGGTGTTTTCAAAATAAATTTACTTTTCTGGCTAATTTCTGATTTTGTAAAAATACACATGGAGGGTTTTCTGTTTGTGTATTTTTTGGCTTTTTTGTTTGTTTGTTTGTTTTTCCCTTTGGACCACTTATATCAGGAAAAAGCTGGATCAAGGACAGTGCTGTTATATTTATCCAAAATGTAGTATGTGTAAAATCTGAACCAGGCTGACAGACGTTTGAATGCATCCAGCTTTAATTCTTGATAACGTTCTCAAGCGTGCTTCACAAAGCTAGAAATTCCAGTTTTTCCTTCTCTTCTTCTATCATTTTGGATGAGACCTCTTATCTCTGAGTAGTTCCTGTTAGGATCATACACATAGAATAAAATGTTGAATGGCCTGCTTGTTGTTTCTTTGACAGAGAAATTCATTGAATGTAGCGTGTTCTCTGATGGATTAGAAAACAAGGCTAAGTATTTTAATTTTTGTATCCAACAAAACGCAAGGCCCATTTCAAAAAAATAAGAATGAGTGATCTTCAAACGTACTTAATTTAAACATTACATTACGTATCTCAAAAGTATCTGGAAGAGTATTTGAAATCCCAATAGCTGATTTCAGAATAAATCTCCTACAGCCATCACATCAAAAAAGGTTGTCTACGTACAACAGGAATTTATCAAAGATTCAGCGTAAGTGCTATTGTTTCTTTTCCGCAGAGACAACATTTCCCAGGGTGGCACAGTTCTATTATGAAAGTGTTAAACACTGCTAGTTTGAACAAACAAACTAGATTTGGTGGCTTACATGAGCATGGGATGATAACCTATAGATAACCTACAACAGGGGCAGAAAAGGGTTTTGAATATGTCTGCAACTCAGAACCCACTTCCTGTGGAACCAGTTCATTGTCTAGAATCAAAGTTTTCAAAAGGAACTAAGCTGTATATTGCAGTTTGGCTGTACTACGCTTTACACACACCATGGTACGTATTTTTGTTTTGGAGAGATGAATGTAATAGAGTCACATTTGTGAGATAGGTGGTCATATAAATTTGATAAATAAATAAAATAAAATAGGTCTTCCCTTTTTGACTCTGTCAATAGAACAGGGTGACATAGGTATCTTTGCTACATTTAAAAAAAACCCAGCTACACAGGTTCTCCCATAGAGGTGATAGGTGTGTATCTATGTTGATTGATTGTGATAATCCATTGTAATGAATATACAATTCTTGCCCTTCCTTCTCCCCCTCTCCAAACCCCTAAATCACACAGCAGCTTGAATCTTTCTAAAATCTTATCCTAGTAAAACTCTCAGAATATGCATTTTTAATTTGTTGAATAAAATATTTATTTTTAATATCTTGTCTAACTACAATCTTATGTGTATCATACTGCCATAGGTATGTATTATCTCTATTATTATAGCTTTTTTAATGTATGGATCTGTACTTCAGTTCCTGGTATTCCTTAAGATACAACATTATTTGCATGAATCTGAATTTTTTTTTAAAAAAAAGTGTGCGTGTTGAGGGGGGAGAGGGAGAATTATCTAGGCAATCAGAAAAAAAATTAAATATCTTAATGATATCAATTTAAAAGATGCTATTTGAATTATTGAATATTATATATTTCCCTGATGTTCTACATTTACTTTCTTTGATACATATTTTAGTGATGCCTATTATTTTTACTTACAATGGCACATGTAATAACATTCATTATTTAAATGCCTGCTGATTTTTCCAGTGTAAGAAGGCTGAAACGTAAAGGTATAACTACATCTAACTTTTTTTCACTAACCTAAAACATGATTCTGGGAAATAATTATTTTGACCCTTCTCCCCATCCCGCCATGTCTTTTTCCAATTCTCAGCAAAGCTTTCAATAAGCTTTATTTTTAATCAAATTCTTCTGATGGTTTAGGGTTCTTGCTTTTGGTGTGGGGGAGGGGGAGCTTTCTTTACAATGCAGCTCCAACAATGTGGCTTTGAAGCCACCCTGCTCTGCTTGCCCACTTTAGTACGTGCATCACTGTCATATTGCTTCTGAGCAAACTGGCAGAAAGGAAGATAGTTAAACATCTTGCCGTTTATGAACAGGGAGAGGGCAAGCAGGCACCGTTGCACCTTAACCACCTATTATGAAGCTCTTTGCTGCAATGTCAAGTGAAAGCAAGTTAATTGGGTGAAGCTGTAGAGCATGTTAGGGGCATAGTAAAGGGATGCTATCTGACAGCTGAGTGTCAGCAAGAGCTATTCAACTGTGGCTGAGAGACAGAGACCTGTCACAAAGTTCACACACGCTGCAGCACAGTTAGGGAGTTGAAATGTAGTTCGGTCTCACTTTCTCCCTCATTGCATTCCAGCACCTTAAGATTTCACACTGGATGTGTCAACCCTTGTTCTCTAAGCTGTTTTCTCCTAACCCTTCTGAATTCAAATGATTGGACAAAAAGATGCTAATGTTTGGCAAAGTGAATGTAAATGCCATCTTTTGCTCTCACTCCACTCTCCCCCTTACTCTTCCTTCCAAAGCGGGGGACCTACATCAGCCTCCAAGTCCCTGACAAAAATTAGGCTGCTGGAAGGGCACTAGATGGACAAACATCTCTGTAAAGGGATCTGGAGTCTGGCTATTAAAGCGGCTGATTAATGGTCTGGGCAGCAAAATGTTTCCTCTTCAGATCCTTCACAAATGAATCTTTTGCCAGGGGTTCTGCAAGCAGGCCACTGTTGGGCACACAATCTCTTTTCATTCAAATACTCCTCCTGCCAGCCCCAGCAATTGAAATAAAGATAGCAACTGGAAAAACAGCTCTGGAAGTAAATTAGCAGAAAGCCATGAGAAAGGACATCCATTAGAAGGAAGTTTAGGGCTAGCTTAACCCAAGCAATGCAAACCAAACCTGTGAAAGAAGAGGAAGAAAACCTCCTGTCACCAGCATTGCAGTTGTAACTTTTAGAGCTATATTACGGTGAACTCACTTGGAATTATTATTCTATGAAACCAGGAAATGCCTGAGATCTTGAATAGATGCTTAATGAAAATGACATATTGTAACACATGCACACCCTCAACAAAAACAAAACAAGGAATATTCAAGATGATGTGCCAGCATTCTTAATCTGGTTCCTCCAGATGTCTTGAGACCAACTCCTAAAATTCCCTTTGGATACGATGGCTGCGAAGTCTGGGAACTGCAGTTCTCAAACAGCAAATGCAGAGAAGGTTCTAAGGATCTGTTAAAAACAAGTTCCCTCTGTGCTCCTTTCAGGCAACCTCTTTAAGAAGCCTAGAAGTTCATTACAAGCCAGGGTAAGGTACTCAACCTAAGTTTTTTGTTTGTTTGTTTGTTTTAAAGAGGCTGCTCTACAGTATTTGCTCTAATATTATCCTTGGAGACTGTTTATCAGTAAAGGCAATTGTCTCTGTGAAAGTTGTTTACCATCTGAGCATATTAACCATTTGGCCGGTCATGGATTAGCTCTACAGCTAATCTAAGTGCACCGGTCCTGTGCAATGCCAAATAGCAAAGGAAAGTGGGAATACTGAAGAAATAATCCACTTTAGTCCAAAGCTGTGTTTCTTGAGTTTAACCAGCGTAGGCAACATTTTTCAGGGATTCCACCCTCCACCAACCCTTCATATATGGAGGTTGAGAACTAATAGCAGTCAAGGCCATGATAGCCCTGATTTCCATTCCATTTGTTGGTTCTTGTTCTACCCGAGCTACCTAGGAGAAGTAACTTGGCCAGAGAATGGAAACTCAGCTACCCCCTCCCCGCCAATATCACCTCCACCAAACATTGAAGTCTTTTACTATAACAGTCTGTTGACTAGCTGCCAATCATTACGTTTCATACTTTTGTTGAACGCAGTTCCCCGAGGAAACCTGCTTTTTTTTTTAACCTCTCCCCTCCTTGGGGCTTTTGAGGATGTTTTCTTCCTTCTCTCCTTTTTTTTCTTTTTTGTTTCTTAAAAAAATGGCTGGTTTTTGAGGAGAAGAAAATGTGAGCAGCAAAAATGTCTTAACCAGGAAGATCACAAGTTGATTTGGAGAGAGACAATAGTGCTAACCAACATGCAAATTTAGCTGCCCTTTAGCTTCCACTATTTATTGATGCCATTTACTTAAGCAAGACAATTAGCCTGATTCTTGTTCTGCAGCATCATTTAAAATACAGCACACATTTTTACAAAAGATCATATTTCACTTGAAGTAAATGAAGACATCCCGATCTTTTTATTGTTTCTATGATATTGTGTTTAAATATTCTGATAAATGTATAACTTGCTAATTACAATAATAGATGGGCAAATACTTGATTTTAATGAGATTATCACAGCTGGGAACTGTTGGACTAAAACCCAGTAGTCCTGAAGACTGCATGTTTATGTTCTGTCTACCAATTCATTTTTAGAACCAAACCTCATTGCAGAACTGAAAGTATGACTACTTTTAAAATATCTCCTTGGGGTAACCTTTTGAAATTGCTGCCATATGGGTGGTTCTTAAAGGTCCAACTTTTCACTCAGCTCCAAGATACCTTCTGTAATACCAGGAAAACAAACAGCCAACATCAAAGAAAACTGCTGAATTATGTGTTAGATATAGCCATTGATTCCCCCCCCCCCCCTTCCCAGTAACAGTAATAGAACTGGGGAGGGAAAAGCTCTAAAAAAAAAAAACCCTCGAATTCACAGTAGTGAAATTCCAAATACTGCCTTATACATAGCAACTTTACTTATTTATTTAGTCCACCAAATGTATGCCTTGGCATTCTGACAATAGTACATTGTGACTGGCTTATTTTATATCCTTGTGTGTGTATATTTGATTGAGATTATGTGTTTTAAAGTCACATAGCCCTACTGTGTTCAAACAGCCTTAGTATACAATTTGGAAAGTTTGCCTGGGTTTCTAGATATTTCTAAACAAGAATTTAGTTGGCAAATAATTTCTTTTAATGTGCATGGAACATTAGTTTGCCAATACCCAGGACTGTTCTTGTGGAAGGCAAAATATAAGTATTGACTACTTTTAAAATATTCCAGACAAAGGATGGTATAAATAATATTAACTGGCAAATATTTAAAGCTCAGGACCATCTCCTCCTCCTCCTCTTTTCAAGGTTTTAGTGAACACTTTTGTTTTTATTTACTGTTTGTAAACTTATTTTAAATATAACAAATCCATGTAATCAGAAGCGCAAATAATCGTAAACTTATGCATGAAAGCAGACATTGTAACTGTATTCAAATCTTAAAAAAGAAGGGGTAATCAAAAATATGTCCTCAAAGCATCATACAAGCCAAAGAATTAACTGCACTTTTAGAAGTTGTTATTAATGGGTGCAATCCATAGATACGTACAGTATACTTAAATCACTTTGAAATCAGTGGGACTTAAAGTTATGCATCTTACATGTAGTCCTCATTTAGCAACCACAATTGGGACCGGCAACTAGGTCATTAAGCAAAGTAGTTGCTAGGTGAAGCAGCTGTGCTTCAGCTTTCCTTTGTTTTACAGACCTGAGAAGGTCATAAATGTGAGAATTGGTCGTAAAGTAACTTTTTCATCACCGTCATAACTGCAAACAATCGCTAAACGAGGCAGTTGCTAAATGAGGACTACCTGTATACATTCTAGAAGTAATATCTGCTGTTTTTATGAACTGATTCATGGCAAATGTGCTTATTCTCTTATTATTTTTTTCCAGGATTCACGAAACACTTCAAGCACCATTACAGTGTCAAGATCTTTACCCCAGCTAGATCAAGGCTGTGTTCCAGGTTTTTTGCCACTGAAGGCCGAATCAGATTATGATCCGTCTTTTACCATGTCACATAATAGACTCCATCCTCAAATTTCATCATCTTTTTCCTCAAACCTACACTTCACGTCTGCCAAAAAAGCAATGCCAAATGGATGCTAGAATCTAGTCATTTTGTAAGCAGCTAAAAGAGAATTAATTAAAGTCCAATTTTATTAGGATGTTTTTAGCCTTTGAATTGAAGTTTGCGTTCTGTGCATTTCTATGGCATGAATTTTACATTCTTCACTGCACGGAAGGAGGGGATCGTGTTCATACATGCTGCACATCACATGCCCAGCATAGTATAAGGGTCATTTAAAAAAAAAAAATCCCAAAAACTTTTATTTATCATGGTAGCTCATTTTTATGTAATATATTTTTAAATGTTAAAGAATGACACATTTGGGGTAATTTTCTTCAGACTTAAAAAAAATCAATAAGCCATTTTAGTCTCTATCTATCAAAGTTGTTTCATACTTGTCTATTTTAAAACAGGGCTGCAATACTTTAATAGGATTGAGAGAGCTATTTGAAATGTATGCCAATGATTCCTGTCATTTCATGGCAGCCCTGCCATGGTTCACTGAGCCCCCTCTTCTCTCTTGTCAGCTCAACTGAAGACAAGCATTTAGTTGCAAACTTTAAGCAGGTTGTGCAAAACAGAAATGATGTGACTGCTTCTCCTCCTGCACAATAATGTCACTCCTGGTCAATGTGAGAAGGTCAGGTTGCGCCTTGTAAAGCTACATGATACCACTTGCCCATTTGAACAAGTTAAGTGCAGAATCCAGTCCCTAACGGCCTCTTTTTATCAAGTCGGCGTTTGATAAGAAAGTAGAAACAATTGTGTAGGGAGATTTGGAGATGATATGTTTATGTGCTTTTGTAAGGGCAGTTCTCAGCCCAGCAATGCAGGTAATAAATTTAGTCTGAGTTTCAAGACTTTAAAGTAATGGCTGTTCTGACCTTCAGAATAGGCTCCTTTCTTTGTTGTTGTTGTTGTTGTTAGGACCCAAGAGTGACGCCCATCTTTGATGCTGACAGAATTTAAAACAAGGCCATTGCCCTGCATTTTCTGCCTTGTAGCACACAAAAGTAAAATTGTATGTCAGGCCGAGATGTCGGGGAGCTGACAAGATGCCCCAGTGACATTTCAGCTGGAAAGAGCAAGTGTCTTGCAACCAAGTGGTCAAATATCAAATAATAGGTCAAGCAGGAAGGAGCTGAGTTCTAACCACAAAGAGGTTTCTGGTAACTTACTTGACAAGCTTTTGGGTGCTTTGTGGCTTGACAAAGTGATGTTCTGTTGGGTATCGCTAGACAGTCTGTTCTTTATTGCCTTCAGAAGATCAGACATTGACATTGATTAAACTCTTTAACCCTTAAAGGTTAAATTCTGGCTGTATGCATCATTGTGAGGAAAGAACAAAAGAAATTTTGTAATATATACCATTTGTTATGGTATTAATCACCCCAACTCCCCAGCGCCATTAACATTTGATGTGTGATGTAGTTTTTGACAGGGTTATTGAAAGCAAAATCTATATGTTAGATTGCTTCTCATTATAGATCAGAGATACATTAGAAAAATAACATTGTGCTTTGTGGAATTTGTGATTTCTCATGCTTTGATAAGAGTAGGGTTTGATTCCACAATCCTGACTGCTAACGTTTGTCTTTGTCCTATCATCCCAGAAGACATAAATTTGCATATGTAATGCACCTACCACTATAAGTAAAATTATGTAAATTCCTGACTGATATATTCCAAAGCCACTCTGTAGAACTTTGAAAATTTTCAAGTATTTCTTATTTTAAGTTTTCAAGAGGGTTTTCATGCCTGCAGCTGCAAGTGAATTCATTTAAAAATGAGCAAATAGTTTTTTAAAAGGTCTCTTTTTGTAGCATGTTATCTCTAGATTACTAAGGCAACATTCTTTTCCCTCTGACTTTTTCTACCAGGAGAAAAGCCTGAAAAATAGCATGCGTTATTCCAATCATGGATCACTTATCTTTTCCATATGGATAATTTTAACTTGCTTTGTTTTGTGCTGTATTCTTTTTTTTTTTCATTATTATTACAGCACATGCTTAGTTGTTGTTTTCTTAAAGAGATATAAGATGGAAGTCTGATAAGTCTTGCTAATCACCAGTGTAACAAGTCACAGTTTGGGATTAAAATCATAAAATAATAATTTAAACATTATTGGTTTTGGAGAATAGGAACAGATCTGAATTGCCTTTCCTACTGAGCAACTGGAAGTTCATAAGGAGTATATAGATATACCTTTTATAGGCAATGAGCCTTAATATTTTTAAATAGAGAGTTTACAAAGCAGGGTGATCACAGCTAGTATTCTCTGGAAGTAGTTACAGCTACATCATACAGGAGGTGTTCGAGCAGCGATCTTAGATCATTTTATTGCAGCATTTCCCAAGGAAACAGTATATACTCAGATCTATACAAAATTTCTTCCCATTGCTTTATTCCCTGCTGCTCACAGCAATGTTTTCTTACCTAATTATGGATTTGCACAGTTCTGCTTATATTTGAAATTTACACAAAATACGTCTGTACCCATAAATTCATATATAAAATTCTCCCTCCCAATATTTCACCTGTTTTCTGATCTCAGTCATTCAGATGTAACATTCAGGAGTTGTATATATGTGTGTGTGGAGATGTCAGGCTTTATTGGCTCCACATTTAGAAATCTAATTATTATAACTGCACCTAATGTAATGAAATCACGATTCTATCATCAGACTTTCTTTAATCCGTGACATGCTTAGGCATTTATATAGTCAGTGATGATATTCAGAATTTATCAACCATGTGATTAGAAAACACATGCAAAATTATTAAATGAATTCACCACTAAATCTGAGCACACCCAGAAATATTCAGCCAGGTAGATGAATCAGATCCACAGAATCTGACAATTTGGTCAAAATGACAACACAAGTGTCACAGCAGCATGACACAAGTTCGACCCCTTTTCCGCCATGATGTCAGGGTGCATGTGCAAAAGTGGCAGAGCCTACACTGCGACACTTATTTTGTCTTTTCCCCTGCACACACTCCCCCCAGGCTTTCAAGATAAATATGGGTATATACCCAGTCCTCCTTGTGGAGATGTTGATGCTTTCTCAACTCTTAGCAACACAAGTCCTTAATTACTACAATGGAAGTCTCTATGTTGTTGCTTCAAGAGCTCTTGCTAACCAACAGTGAATTATTGCATGTCATTTTTTCATAGCCCAGTCAGCTTGTACGGTATATCAGTTGAATGGCACAGTATAATGGTTAGGAATATCCCTGTATTTGCATTGGCTGTTTGATACTGAGATGAAACCTAGATGAAAATACTCATCCATCTTTTTGCCAAGAAAAGTGTTTTATTGTCTTGTCAGCTTTTGTGTGTGTGTGTGTGACAGTAGTATAGCTTATATATTGTATCATCCAAAGATTGGTTACATCTAAGATAAAACAGATTTAGAAACACCTCCTAATGAAATTTTGTTTTGTCTGTTTCGTGGGCAATTTTTCTTCATAGTTTATTTGATCATTACTACTTAGGGCATTATACATAATGTAAAGATACAGTAGTTTACCTGAAAAGCCAATAAGTTATAATTTTTATAAAGAAGCATCAAGATTGCCACATAAAAAAATAGATGCTATTCTGCTATGTTCTAAGGTTCCCACAGCTACAATGTGCAAAAGATCCCACCCTTAAAACTCCACCCTTCCATTCTCATCCAATCCCTTGACTAAGCACAGGAGAAGCAGGTAAGGGTGATAAGGATGTATGTAGGGGTGGTAAGGAAGAAAGAGGGACCAATTCCACCATCAATCCACCAGTTCCAGTGGTGGATGGGCACCTTTAGATTAAACACTTAATTTCTCATATTACTTGATTGAACATACAGTAGAGTCTCGCTTATCCGACATAAACGGGCTGGCAGAACATCGGATAAGCGAAAATGTCGGATAACACACAGTAACGACTGAGTGCAGTAAAAAAAAAAAAAACCCGATCCGCATACAATAACAAACTGCACTGGGCGACCATTAGGAAAGGCGAGACATGACCGACACATGAGTCATAGGCTAGATGCACGCGCCTGCTGCGCCTGTTGCAATCGATTTTTGCGTTGCAGCGCCGCACCGTCAGGAGCAACAAGAAAGAGTACACTCACGCTCGCAAACAAGCGGCACACTTTTCTTGTCGCTGATTTATGTGTGCTGTTGTGTTTTTTTTAGGGGCATCGGATAAGACGGAATGTCGGATAAGCGAAGGTCGGCTACTAGTAAATGTATATAAAATTATACTATATCGCTTCAACATCTTTAACATGTATCTTTTTTATGCTGGCTATAACTTACATATAATGAAAGTACTTTTCACAAGATGGGGGATATTGTCCATGTCGTTACAGGATAGGAAGTTTTCCTATTCTTTCATTCAGAAGATTTGCTAGCATTTCTTAATAAAAATAAGAATTGAAATCCTAAATATAATTTCTTATTTATTTTTCAAATTTGTACTTACGTGCTCCAGCAAAGCAAGCCCAGAGCAGTTAAGTTTGAATAAAAGCTGAAATTGGATAAGATCTCTCTCCAACATCTAAGCACATTCTACATCTAGCTTATCTGCCTACGAGAAAACAAGTGATAGAAGGGTTTTTTTGAAGCCTTCCCGGCCAATTCTTTCATCGAACCTGTCAACATCATAGGGCTATTTTTTGTCAACTGACATGGCCCAATTGATATCATTACAATTATGTTATATTTACTAGAATTTTTAGAACATTTTTTAAAAATTTATTTTCTTGAAATGGACATCCCCTATTTAGTTGACAACAACCTCTTCACACCTTTATTTGGTTTTTAGGTTGGGCTGCCTAAGATTGTAGCCTAAGAGGCTTTGCATTTCAAGGAGCTCCATATTTTTCTGCTGAAATTACAAATGCACACAATAAAAAACAATTAGTATGTTCCAATGTGCTTGTGTGCCAGTCCATGTGAATTGTAAATTTGGGGGCTGACGAAGGATGGTAAGCAGAATGGAAGAGCATTTGAAGGAAGTGGATTTGACCTTACCAAACTTAGCAATGCAGTAGGCTGGATTTGGCACAAAAGTAGGCTTGGAATAAATTAAGCTTCATTCTAATAAAATATTTCTGTTTCCAGGCTTAGTCCCAAAACTTGCCAGAGAGATTTTGCCATATCACTAACATATTTTTTCTTATCTATACTTACAGTCATCTTGGGGTGCACATATGCTTTTCAGAAGCACCGTTTCTTGCTAAAGGAAATACTTGTGTACATCTGTTTTTGATTCATGAAGCTGTCCTTGACAGGGCACTGAATAAAGGCAGCCTTGAAGGAATGCAAGATTTCTGTTGGCATCTCAGCTTGTGTGCATCCAAAGAAACTTCTATTGGAGCTACTAGGCTCCACTTTTATATGCTCTTACCTGGATATAAGCTCCCACTCAACCCAGTTCAAATGATTTCTCAGTAGACAAGCATAGGATTAGGCAGTTAAGGAACTATAAGAGTATTCAATTTGTGATTGCTCACCTTAAGGCTCAGGGATGTACATATTTTTTATGTAGATAAATGAATGCAAGAAAGAGTTCCTTTCATTTTTGCGATATGTCTTAGGTTATGTCTGCAGTTTTTCTGAAACTTTTTTTTATGCTTTTCTTATAGAAAATAACTTCTCTGTCTCTCTGTCAGTTTTTTAAAAAAGCAATTTACATTTGATTATGATAAATTGTGGTAGTCATGAGATGATTTGACAACAAGCAAGGGTGATTGCAAAAGCCATCACCTCTATTTAAATCAGGGATACACAACTGGGAAACAGCTGCAGTCCTCTAATCATCTTCCCAAGAGTAAACCCCATTGAAGCCCATGGAATTTACTTTTGAGTTAGCTTTCATAGAATCACACTTTGTCTTAAGTAGGCCTCAAATGCTCAGCTGTGGATTTGATGAGTGCAACCTATAAATAACAGGCTGGAACAAATATAAGCACCATATTAAGAACAGAATTGGTAACCTCCCTAAGCAAGAATGTAATTTTTTGTCTCTTGAGTTCAGATAAGATTATAAGCTGAAATGATAGGTAACAAAACTTTTATATAAATGGAAGACAATGAATTCACACATCAATAGAATCAAAACATGGTTTATTTGGTTTTTACTTAGGTGGTCTGTGAAACTAGTCACTGTGGTTTATAAAACAAAGTTTGTGATTTATCATCTAAGGGAAATCCAGCCAGTTGTAGCTGAATAAACCACAATCAAAGAACAGCTTAATGTGATGTGAGAATCCAGTCATTCTGTGTTACTCATTTGGTGATAGAGATCTCTCCAACCTAGCTACATTTTATTGCGATTTCACATAGTTGATAACACTTAGTACATGTTCAGATGAGACCAAATCAAAACATAAAACAAAATACAGTAGTTACATTTTCAGACAACATATTCTTCATGTTGATGAAGCTATAATTAAATGTTTAAAGACGAAAGCCTCTTAATTTTAAGTCAAAGATTCTAAAATAATGTAGTTTGAGCTATTGTCTCACAATATTTATGATGTTTTAGACAGCCCAGTAATGAAGCTTCTGTTTGGTAGGACAACAATTCCTTTTCTTTCCATATTTCCAAGCTATTTAAAATGATAAATGTAATTATGTGAAGAGGCCCTTTATGTTGCCCAAGTGATAACCCACTGAAGTTAAAAAACAAAAACACTGGGAGATTCCTGAAACCTGATCATCTGCAGGGAGGCAAAGACTATCAGTGCTTCCAGGTATTCTGAGAAAAAGAGAAGAGGCATTTGACCTCTGTTCCTTTATGGATTTCCCAGCATGCAGAAGTGACAGCAATCAGCACTAAGAGAAGTAAAAAATCAGAAAGTGGTGGCTGTATTATCAGAGCTCGGTGACAAAGCAGTCTTTGATTCCAGTCTTCACGTAGGTATTGAATTTCCTGAACTGTGTGCAGAAGCCATCTCTGTGAGAACAGCCTTAAAATGTAGAAAACAAGATGCAAAGGTTTTCAAAACTATCTGTTCTGTTTCTCTCTCCCTCCACCCCTGAAACTCTACCATTTAAATAGGAAGGTGAATTTTGGTGGTTTGGATCAACCTCTTCTAGCCTAGTGCCCTCCAGATATGTGGATTTCAGCATGACCAACCTTCTAGCCAGCATGACCATTGCTGTGGAGTCTGAGTGCAACAGGAAGTGCAATTTTTAAGCACCTGTGTTACAAAGGTCACCTTATTTTAAGGTTAAGCAAAATGGATTCCAAAAATAGGAAAGAAAATTGAATTGCAGATGTCCTAAACGATGTAACCCAACATGCTATCATGGCAGGAGAAATACTGTGATCGTGAAGTGGTTTTCCCAGTGCAAGTTCCATCCATTGCACTCTGGATGTACTGATTCCTGTGATTTCCCCAAATGTGGGAAAGTAAATCATTAGTAGATCTGATTCTGTGTTGCAGATTTTTTGTGTGGCAATGTAACTCCTTGCTGTCATGTACTGAAAGTCAGCACTGGCCACCCAATCCTTTTCTGGATTAAAATTACATAGCCCTTTTCATTTGAAAATATACAAGTATTGCCCAGATCAAATTCCAGGCCATTTGGGAGAGGCACCTTTTTAGCAATTGTGAGATAATCCTGTTTATATCCCCTTGGCCTCCAACTTTGCCATTCAGTGCGTTCAGTTCAATGTATCTTCTGAACAATGACAATGCTTATGGGACACACTGCCCATCAGCTGCAGTGTAAATTATAGAGTTCCATGAATTCTTAATTTCTCAGCATAATGCGATTATAGAATTTCTATGAATGGGGAGAAATTTGTCCAATTCACATTCTAATTGGCACTCACCTAATTTTGAAGTACTGATCCAACCTTGGCTATAGTGGGATGGGGGTGGCCAAGGGTAAAATGCTTATGTCAGTAAAAGAAACATGCAAATAAGCTTTAGGACACTGGCTTACGAAAATGTGTGTTAGATAAAACTGAGAAAGTACAAAGCAATAGATACATTCAAGCCATACCCAGGAACTTTAACTTTAAAAAAAATTCAAACTGTTGAGGAAAAGGGATTATTCCAATTTAAGATGGGGAAATTGTACAACCCAAAGAGGTGTGTATAGTTTTTTGGGATGAGAATGCCCCACTCCAAGGATCCACCATTAATTTCTCAGCCATATTCCAGTCTCTCATCAAACACAGTTTAAACACCACCACTTTTCCAAAGATGGAGACCTTTTGGGCTCCCAAAGAGTCAGAACCTCACTTCCTAGCCCTTGTCAACACAGGAACACTGTGTTGTAGTTGCAGTTCAAAAGATCTGGAGGGCTACAAGTGTTTTCAGGATGATGCAGATTCTGTACTAACAACAGCATAACCAAATCCCACATTTAAACATCTCTCTATTACTAAAATTTTACATATATACGATTACAGAAGTAATAGTAACAGGTCAGCTCACAATCATAACATTTGTTTTCCTTTTTATAAACAAAGATAACAAAAAAGGCAAGCAATTCCTCAAGCCTGGGGATATATTAAGACATTTAGGAATTTTTAATCTGTTTTGATGCAGGCATGTTTTCATGGGCATAAAGGATTTTCTCTGTAGTAGCACTGATTCTTCTGTACTATTTTCTGAGTATTTGTGCAATTGGGGGTTTATGCATGTATACTTGACTGATTGGTTAGTCACCACACTGGAAAAGGTAGTGAGATCAATGAACATTACTATTGGGATATTAGATTTGTTGGGATTCCAAACAAATTACTCCCTTAGGTTTTAAGGGAGAACACCCTGACTGATCTGGTTTGAGATTGTCACTAAGAGTAAATTTTAAAAGGAGGTGATGAATAAGACCTTTCAAGAAAAGCCCAGGCTGATCTATTTGCTATAAATTAAAATCAACGCTGCCACTTTGCAACATAAGTAAAGTTAAATAGCCACGTTAGCAGATCTCATTTTGCAAAAGGAATTTGTGTGCATTTTCATCCGAGAGTCCCCATCGAGAAAGACATTTCTGTCTAAGAAAGAATAAAGGTTCATGATCCCTGCAATGCCATTCTCTATAAAGAAAATTCCCCATCTTCTGCTACTTTTTAAGAGAAGGCCAAGCCGAACCCAGAGATTGTTCCAGCTTCAATCACAATGTTTCTCTCTCATCTAATACACACAGCAGGACTCCTTGAAGGGTACAGATTAAACTGTTAGGGTTATTTGAAAAAGTGTCTGAAGGTTTTCTACTAGCCATAAAGAATTGCATTATAAAGATTTATAAGTTGTAAGGGCAGGAGACGGTCCCTTCTCCTTTTGGTGCTGGACCCCATAAAAGGAAGTGTCTTTTAATCACTGAAAGGCTCTTCCTATTGTCAGCCTGCAAGAACTTTTCCTTATAAAGTTAAACAAGGAGTTCTGGTTCACATGTGGACTATGAGAATACAAACTTCTTTCCAGCCACTTTTAGTCATTTTGTGCATCAAAAGAGACAAACATTTTAAGGGCAAGGCAATAATGTCATAAACTTTGGCTAAGACAGCACTGAAGGAATTAGGATGACCTGTCTTAGTGGAAATAAATTAAGAAACTCCCACAGATAGCAGGTGCTTCAGAAATTCAGCATGTTTCATTTTTGTGGCTCACTCCTATTTAGTTTTCATTCTTCTTCTTTTACGGCTGCTACTTTCCTTTCCTATGGTATGTATTTCTTTTAAATTTAATAGAGTTGAGGAAAAACATCTCACAGAGGAGAGTCTGGAAAATTCAAACTCTTCCTTCCCATGTATGTCTATAGAGAGGTATATAGCTGTAATAGCTTTGGAAGTAGCAACTTTCTCATTCCACTCCCCACCTCTTGGTATTTGGGTTAAAGCCAAGGCAGAACTTCTGAAAGATGCAAGTTCTTCCCTGTACAATAGATCCACAACTGTCGTAGAAGGAACGGAAATCTCTGGGCTTTCTTCACCTCCTGCTAGCCAGCCAGAAGGGTGTATAGTGGTGGAGTTTAAAGTTATCTTGAAGCTAGCATACATGTCTGGAGACTACATTCTTTGGAAGGAAGAAGCCACAAGTGCAGGAATTGATGTGGGACAGCTAGGAGGAGTGACTGAGTGTGATGGGACAGAGACAACCACAAGCACAGATCGCTGAGAACATCCTGAAGGAAAGGAGAAGCAGTCTTGCCACAAAAGAAGTTTGAAGCAGAGATTAAGCTTGCTGTTAAATGATTTACCAAATCTGGAATTTCCAAAAGAGAGAAATAGAAGAATGACCCAGATTTTTTGTAAAGAAAGATAATATTAAAAGTAAAAGCAGGCTAGACAGGCTGAAGAAATCTCTTCAAGAAGCAGTCTCAGATATTGGCAGAGGCTATGTCATAACTGGACTCAGCTGACAAAGCTAAGAAATATACTGAAAAGCTCAGTAAATAAGTAAATAGGCTGGTAGGAAACTACTTGGGCTGTAGAAGTAAGACTTAGGTTAGCAATACTGAAGTGCTACCGGTTGAGATTTAGAACCCTTTGAGGATGAAAGCTGTCCCTGCTTGTTGTCCTGCTTATCCCTGAGCCATCCAAAACAAACCCAAGACAGCTGTGGGATGATATCATACCAAGGAGGATGGAGTCAATAAAAAAGAAAAACTTCACACAGGAAGAGGCTTTACCAAAAGTTAATAAGATGTTAATTAACATCTGTAGTGGGGATGAATGTAATTAAACATGTTTCATCTATCCATTCACTCATCTGCTCCACCTTGACCTTGAAGTAAGTTAACAGTTCTTAAAAGCAAAATCAGATATAACAACCATTAAAGCCAAAGTAGGCTATGACTATCTTTGCATTAACATTATAAGCCAAGTTGTAGTGTGTGCTATTGGTTATGTCCAAACAATTACAATTTTCAAGCGACAAAACAAATCTGACATGTAGATTCTGGTCTACACTATAGCTTATCATGAGATTGAATGCCATTCATGGTTTATGCTTGTGTTTCTTCATTCCATTCATCCACCAAGACCCAGAGACAGGCAAGGGTGATGGGAAATAACTGCTCCATTTCAGCAGAATTTTTCTTAAACTAACTTTTCCAACTCTGATCTGCCTGGACACTGGAGTTGTTCAATGCCTCCTCCCTTCAAGGCTGAACATCTTGCCTCCCTGCTGATAGAACAAAAGGAAGTTAAAGGGACCACAAGATGGTGTAACTGTCTTGATATGTGGAATAACAGTTAAAGCATTATTCAAATCCAGGATACCTTTAATTTTACAACAACAGGAAAAGTGATATGTGTTGTGTAACATGTAGAGACTTTTTGGTTCATGTTGCTCTTTTTCCATAAATTCTTCTGAGAAATTTTTCATGGATCAGCTATTCTTGTCCTAAAGTTCATTATTACTTCATTATTATTACTTTGTTAGCAAAACCACAGCCAGAGCAATAGCTGTTAATTTTTGCATTCCTAGTCTAAGAGCTTCCCAGTGGTCTTTTAAGGTCAAACTCTCAACTTACAACTGCAAAACAAATATATCATTGTTGATCTTTTTGTGACACTACTGTGGCATCTCCTAGTTGCCATGTGCTCTCCAGGTGCTTCCTGCTGCCCAACCATCACGGCTCAGTGGAAATGGAATTGTATGTACCATGCTATAGCCACAGCTGAGATGCACAGAAAACACATTCCATCTCCTTTTACCCACCTCAGAAAATTAGACTCCACTCTACTTTAGGATTTGTTTCATATCGACCGTATTTGGGGAAGCAGATGTTTTTCAGCAGTAAATAGGAGTCCCTGATTTCTACCTCAAAGCTTTCTATTTTTGAGGGTACCCAGCATTTAAGGTTCCAGAGATAATGTGCCACATAATGGATGAAATAGTATTCACTTGAGGGTGAATGTCTATTTATCAGTCTTCCCTGATGCCCACCAGATGTGTTGGCTGAGTATTCTGGGAACTATAATCCAAACCACCTAGAAAGTACCATTTGTGAGAAGGGCTAATTGATCCCATTTGTATCCCATTCTTCAAAGAATCCAGGGCAGCTGATGTAAGGGTTACTCACTGTATCTTCAAAATTACCATGTGAAAGAGCAGGTTGGGCTGAGAGAAATATATTGATTGGCCCAAGATCACTTAGGTGTAGTAATGGCTGAACAGGAATTGGAACTGAGAACTCCAATCAAATTATTTCTGGTTTCACTTTGACATTTTTTAAAATTTCACTCCAGATCCACTGTGTACATATTTCATTGTGTTACCACCTGGACTACTTATTATACAGCAGACTTCTTTTAAGCAATGCACAAAAAAAAAAAAAAGAATCCATAAATGGTTATATTTGCTTTGCTTTTGGTTAGCTGGAAGACACAAAGGCATCCTTTGTTGCTCACTGCTGAAATTTACCAGGTGTCCTCACTGTAACATTGTAACTGGTCTATAATAATCTTAGTAGGAAAGCTAAGTAGCCATTCCATATTTGGATTACAAATGAGATCCACAAGTCTGCATAGTGGAAACTCCCAACATTATGCGTGAGAGATATGTGATGGCAGGTTGACATTTTCACAAGAGCAAGATTTGTCTTCATCCCATCCAAAGCAAGACAATGCAAAAACAATGTGAAATTTGTGATGGGACAACTTTATGTCTTCTCACTGTCAAAATCTGGAAAATTCTAAATGCAGCAGTTGAATCGGTTGCTGTACTAGGTTTAATGGACCTGCTTCTCATCTGTTACTAAGTGCCTCCAGAGCTAAGTGATGAAGAAGAACAAGGTAATTTAGCATGAAGATAAAAGTAGCATTTATAGAAACTGCTGATGTTTGGAAAACAAAAAGGGCTGATAAGAGCAATTAATGATTGTGAAATCTGCTGTCCTTATTTCATGAGACTTACAACCATGTTTAAAAGGGGAGAAAGATTAAAATACTTATTGATTGACTAATAGGTAAAAGGTAAGGTTTAAAAGCAAAGCATTGACCAATATATATTATATTAATTAAACCTTTCCCATCATTGTGAATAAACAAGAACAGATAAGTTGTATCTGCAAGTTCTTGAATTGATTCTAGATTGATTGCTCTTCAGAGATCTAATGCCAATGCAAGCCACAAATCAGTTTTCAAAAATATTTTTTGTACTCCTGGGTGAAAGTGAAAAGATCCACCTTGTCTTTCAGGTGCACTACTTGCATGAAGTTATAAAGTCTACAATTGTTTTAAAGGTCTTTTTGTGACCAGGGATGTGAGGACCAGTAGAAGTCAAATGCTTTGTGATCTGCTTTGCAGAACAGTTTTTTCACTCCAACAGATCAGCTCAGAAATTTAATAATTTAAAAAACGGGCATACATTTGTTGACTGTGGGCAGAGTGACCACTCAGTAAATTAATTTACAATATTGGGCCAGGCAGGGTTTGTCCATCACCAAACAGAACTGATATGACAGTGCTGTGATGCTAAAATGAGCTGAAGATGCCTTCAAGTTAAGCTCAATTCCTAATGACATCATCTGCGTAACTTTCTGACAGTATTACAAAGTAATAGTTTGCCATTGCTTTCATCTGTGTTCTTTTTAAATATTTCTCCATTTAGCCAGAATCTTCAATGTTAGCCCCATCCAATTACTAAACAGAGCTCACTCTGTTTACTTTCTGAGATCCCCCAAGGTTAACTAGATGCTCCTTCTTCCTGAAAAACTAAAACAAGATCTCAGCCCAGTTGCCTTCAGTCCATACATAACTTAAGCAAGCATGACATACAGAAAATGTACAGGTAGTCCTCGACTTATGACCATTTGTTTAACAACTGTTTGAAGTTATGATGGCACTGAAAAAAGTGACTTACGATCGGTCCTCACACTTATGACTGTCGCGGTGTCCCCGCAGTCATGTGATCAAAATTCAGGTGCTTGGCAACTGGCATGTATTTATGACAGTTGCAGTGTCCCAGGGTCATGTGATTGCCATTTGCAACCTTCCCAGGAGGCTTCCAACAAGCAAATTCAATAGGGGAAGCCAGAATCACTTAATAGCCACAGTGATTTCCTTAACAACCATGGCAAAAAAGGTTGTAAAATCAGGCGCAACTCATTTAATGACCAGATCGCTTAGTAATGGAAATTCCAGTATCAATTGTGGACATAAGTAGAGGACAACCTGTATGCAAAATGCAAAGGCTACAGTGAATGATCTTTGAAGTGTGGCTTTTTCATTGCCCTAGAGCAGTGTTTTTCGACCTCAGCAACTTTAAGATGTGCGGACTTCAGTTCCCAGAATTCCCCTGCCAGCATGCCTGGGAATTGAAGTCCACACATCTTAAAGTTGTTGAGAAACTCTGCTCTAGATAATGTTGTGGACACAATCATTGGATTATATAGTTTCCAATGCAACAATGTTGTTGACTGGCATGCCCATCTCTAACTATGCAGTGCAGGTGTCTGGGGCAGCTGCGAGTCCTTCTGACTCAGCATTAGCCTGGCTTTCATAAGTGGCAACACCAAGATGAATTTTAAGCAACTTCCAGCATTGTTATCAGATTTTTCTGGCAGCTGTACCTGGTATTAGTAGTCTTAACAGTCTTCAGCTTCTTTTTTCAGTCGATTTTGTACCGAGTGCATCACCCAGGTGATTGCAAAATGTGTGATCCAAAGATGCCATCTGGGAAACATTCTGCAAACCAGTCAGGATACCCTGTTGTTTGTGTTCACACAGCATTCAAGCCTCACTTTATAGAGACTATGGAGAGTAAAGGCTGATCTCTACAAGCAAAGCTGCACAAGTGGAGAAATCACTATGGTGAGATTTTGTCAATCCTGACATTACTCTGTGAAATAGTGGAGGCATTGATTATCAGATTGATTTTTTTACTTATTTTATCCCACCCAAGTACTTCACACTCACTCAGATGTAAATGTCTGAATATTTTTTGATAAGAACGGCCTCTGAATGGTATTTTCCATGGCCTTAATTCACCAGATAATATTCCAACTTTGAATGAGATATTGAACATTTTATATGGAGATTTTCAAAAGAGATTTACAGATTGAATCCAAGACTGATTCCCTTTCAAATACAGAACATTTGCTCTTTATTTTATTTTGAAATTACTCACCAAATATGCCAAAGAAATTTAGCTGCATTAATACAGCTGTAAAAAAAAGTAATCCTGAGAGATTAATTCCATGTCCTCACTGAAAAGAAAGGAACAATAAAAATCCAAAGTACAATGGTTCATTTAAGGATGCTGCCCCAACAAGAATATGGAAAGCATATTTAGACTATCTACAATATTAAATATTACTATCATATATTGTTTTTTTTAATGTTTATTTAAAGAAGATAGAATGAAAAAAACTGCAATAAATAACTGATATATAGAAGTTAAAGGAAGAAAACTGTGTACAGGATAAATGTAATATATGAGCCTGAGTAAAATAGATTAACATACTTTTTTTTAAAGGGAGGCTCTATAAGGAAAAGAATAACCATTATTGAGTTGCTGTTGTTATAATTTATAAAACATCCCGTATTTTCTAGATGCTGTATAAAGATGAGGAAAAAATAATTTCTGCCTGCAAGCTTGTAATCTCATAGGCATGCTATGTTTAAAAAGACATGAGACTGGAAAACCAACCAAACACCCCAACCATAATTCTTTATAACTAGTCATTAATGTTTAACAGTCAGGTGGAATAGATACTGATGGAGGCCGTTTGAGGAGAGGAATATCGAAATGACAGTTGATTCCAGACAAGTTAATGGAGTATGCTGTGTAATCTCCCATCTTCTTCTCTTCCCCAAAGCAGAAGGTGAGGGAAACAATACACTTTGCCAGGGAACAAGGATCCAGAAGTGTTTGTATTATATTGGGGGCGGGGAAATGAGGTCTAAACTGTAGGTTGTGTGTCAGCATTTGTGTAGAAACACATTTTCCTGTATCTGGGCAGCTATCGTCCAGCTCTTGTAAGAATGGTTGAAGTCAATCAGAAGTGGTGTTAAGGCAGAGTATCCTACCTTCTGAACACCATGTTACAGATTCTTCTCTAGAAGAGAAAAAACTTGCTTTGTACCACTAAAGCTAACACTTGTGGTTCAAAGAATACCAGGATTTATTTCATTAGCCTCAGAGGTCGTTGTGCCAAAGGAAATGCAAAAGGAAAACTATGAAGCAGAAGGCAGCAGTGTAGCAAGTAGGACAGTAGGGCTGGATGTACGTAGTCAGGAACTTGATCAAGCAGAGTTTTAAAATGGTCAGTTTCATCGATTCGTTCCGACTGGAAAAAAAGGAAACACCAGCAGGATCTTACCTGTATTGGGAACATCTCCGAAGTGGCAAAAGTCAGCAAATTTGCTAATGGTCCCATGTCAGTAGAAGTCAGGAATGCTAGGGACTGATTCAGGAGTTCCTAGGTCTGGAAGAAGCCTTCATGCTTCATCCTTGGCTTGATCCTAAAGTCTGACACAGGTACCCTGACATTCAGAAACATGGGGATTTGGAATTAGCTATTGTGTGATCACAGGGTTGTTGGTTTGTTGAAGGACAACCACTAGTGGGAAGATGGAGAAGGAGACAGGAGTGTGTTGCCAAGTTGTTCAAAAGGGGCTTGTTCAGAAAATGTGGTTGGGGCCTTTGTAAATGAAATCTCAATATGGCTTTCATGGAATATACATAATCATATATAAATGCCAGTGCATGTATGTGGGTGTGGGTGGCTCGGAGAAGGATTAAGTGGCTTGAGATGGAATAGAAATTGGGTTGCCAACCCCAGCTTGCCAAATCCTCCCCCCCCCCCCTTTTCTGTCTCTCTCACCAGCAGCTGAGTGGACTTCTCTAAAGGCATCTTCAGGATTTCTTTGACCCTGCTGAGATGGGACTTCTGGCAGCCCCAGTCTCTGCTCAGTTGCCTGCCCCCAGCCTGGGAACAGCTCATCAGTTTTCGGGCAGCAGAGCAGCCTAACCATTCTTGTTCCTCCAGCCTGTTTCCACAAAAGCTCTCACAAGATCAGTGCAGAAGCTGCTGTCGCCGACTTCATTGCAGCTGATGCTTTTGGCTTCCCTGGCCCTGGCTGCGGAAGCCAAACAACTTGGCCCCAGTGCTCAGTTCCCTCAGCAGTTTGCTATGGAACTCAGTCAGGAGGACAGGCAGAAAAGTGTGTGTATACGCGCGAAATCTGATCTGCAGACTGCAGCACAAACTGGAGATTGTAGGCCCCGCTGAGAGGGGAGATTAGGCACATGGCAAATACAGTATTGTATCTGCAGACAGGCTTGGATAGTCTCTCAGAACTGAACAAGGGCCTTGTGAGAGATCCCTGGAATTCCCCCCAGCAACTCCCTGGATGGGGGCCATGGTGCTTCTACTGTTGCTACAGTATTTGCACTTGGGGAGAAGTGTGGGATATATCAAGTATCTTTTTGCAGCAGGAGAAAGGCTCCAAGTGTTTGTAGGATCGAGGCTGATGGACCTAAACGTTTAAATTCTGAAGGGTTAAACTACCTCCTTCTACTGTGATCTCTCTTACATACACACACAAATGCAGTCTCTATTTGCTTTTTGAAGAAAAATATACAGTAGTTTCTGAGTGTGTGAGTAATATGTGGATCCCAATTGTTTTAACAACAGTAACACTTTATGTTATATATTAATATATTACAATATTCATGGAGGATATTGTTCTCTTTCCAACTAGCCAAGCTCCCCCACCCAGGCAAATTTTCCTTCACAGATTTTCCAGTTTTACCACATCAAATTGATCTTTTCTCCCCTTTTCATTCAAAAAATCTTACAGGATCATTCATACTGCTGTTTAATAATGGGTTTGAAATTCTTTGCTAATGACTTGAAAAGCCAGCACTGAAAAGATTGTCTGTCCTCTGACACTCATAATTAGTTAGTTTTTGAAAAATCTGACTCACCAAGGAATGTAATAGGAAAATGCCTCTCCTTGACATGACATTACCACATAAGAGCAACTTATTTTCACCACTTGTTGCAGTTTCTCGGAACTGTCTCACGTTGATAAACAAGTCTGTCTTTACTCATTAAGAAACCACAGCAAGCCTATCAGAGTTATTAATATTTTAAAAAATAATCCAAGGAGTCATTTATCACATGGGTGAGTGAGCTTCATCAGGGTACTTCATAAATAGTAAGCTAGTACCACCTTTGCAAACTTTTATTTGGTTGGAAGGCAGTCTATTTTTTAAAAATGCTTTCCCCTGTTTGTGTTTCCTTCCTTCCTTCCTTCCTTCCTTCCCAGAGCTTGATGTACTTCACTGGTTGCCAAAAAACATAGCAGTGACAGTGATGGTCAAGGAAACATTACTGCTGAAAATTTTACTCCACCAGCAATACAACACATGGCTACACACTAAATTGCCAACCTGTGCCTTGTGAAAATAATACATGGAGATTAGAGCAGATGTGAACAATCCGGTGCTCCCAGATGTTTTGGTCTATAACTTTTAAATTCCTTTTTTGTCTGAGATGAATGGGAATTAAAGACTGAAATATCTGGAGATCTCCTATCCCTAAAGTACTACTGTGAATTAGGACTATTAGGAATATGCTGGTGATGGATCTCTTGGTATCTGCCAGACATCATGTTCTATCTGATTTTATTCTATTAATATTTTTAGATTCTTTTAATTAAAAAGAACTAGCATGTCTTAAAGCAAAGCTGCAGTTTCAGGCATCGTATTTATTTGCAAGAATACCTCTGGGTCTCATATGGACCCCAAAGGCATTCAGATGGTTAGCTAACCTAAAAACAGGCAAAAATAAACTGAGGTGATAGACAGCATCTTTGGCAGCCACAGAAAGTGGAAGGAGTGGAAACTAGTTTGTCTTCTAGTAAATGGTTGTTTTGTGACTTGTCCTCTATGACAACCATTTCATTAGAGCAGCATTTCTCAACCTTGGCAACCTGAAGATGCTGACTGGGGAATTCTGGGTTGAAGTCCACACATCTTCCAGTTGCCAAGGTTGAGAAACATTGCATTGGAGAATCCATGACATATTTCAAAATCCCAAATGTATCCACTGGCCCAAAAAGATTAGGGACCTCTGGAGTAGAGAAATGTGGACTCAAATCTCCATTTGGAGATTTTATTACTTATTTATCAGTTAGATACATTTTAACAAGTTCATATTTGAAAACAAATGTCAAAGCAGAGCTGATGTTCACTGGGTGACCTTGGGCTACTCAGACTATCTACAATAATCTGCAAAGTTATGGTGAGGATAATATGGGATGGGTTGTGTTAAGAAATCATGGCTGCCACATTGAGCTTGTCGAAGGAGGACAGGATAACAATGACATGAAGAATAAATAAAATGAAATCTTCATGAATTCAGAATAATCATATATCATACTAAACCATGAAGTGGGTTTTTTTTTTTTTGGTTTTAGCTTAGCATGAGGCAAGAACCCTGTTGTGGTTAATTACTTAGTGTTGTGTGAACTCAACCTTTGTGGTTTATTCAACAAACCATGATTAAAAAACCCAATAACTTGATGCAGTGTGTCAACCCTGTCTGTATCTGTGTCTCACCTTCAATAAATCAACTTTCATTCTTTCAATTGCTCACCCTTGTAAGGAATTTGTGCTTACTCTGGAAAAGCACAAAGGATGAAGTGCTTGTAGCCCATAACTTTGTTGTGGGATCCTTTGATAGTCTCCAGCTTGGCAACTATTATTATTATTAGTGGACACTGCAAGAAAGACAAAAAAGTCTGGATAGCGGAAATTGTAATACCTGAAGACAGCAGAATAGAAGAAAAAGAACTGGAGAAAATCACAAAATATAAAGACCTGCAAATAGAAGTAGCATGACTCTGGCAAAAGAAAGCAAAGATAGTACCAATAGTAATACACGCCTTGGGTGCAATCCCAAAACATCTGAAGCACCACTTGAAGACCATCGGCAGGGCAAAACCACCACCAGTCAATTGCAAAAGGCAGCTTTACTTGGAACAGCTTACATCCTGTGACGATACCTTTAACACCATCAAACTACAACATTTGCTTATCCCAGGTCCTTGGGAAGGACTAGATAAGTAAATAAAAATGCTAAACCCAGTCTAAACATCTGGCTGACTATGTGACCAACCATAATAGTAATTCTCCTCCCCCTCAATGCATTGGAGCATGAAGTTTGTTCTACATGACTTAGAATATTGATTCTGCAGAATCTGTAGAACAGGCTTCCCACTCCATCCTTTACTGCTCACCATAAGAGGGATGGTGGAATCAGGTGAGAGATAGCAGGACTTGATGGAAAAGTGAGGGGAAAGAACACTTCTTTCACATTATGGCATTTGCAAAAAATATTGAGCAAATGAATATGATGTCTGTCTTGTTAACTGCTTTGGCCCTTCTTCTTGGCGGGGTGAATTCTGACAGCTACTGTATATACTGAGACCCACTTATGGAATAATCTGCTCTAAGAGAAGTTAAATCCAGCGCCTTGAATAAATGGATTGTCCCGAATGTCTTTGAATGGTATGGATTTAATTTTTGGTGGTGAAAGAATGAAACATAACTCCATTTTTAATGAACGAACAAAGTTGTGTTTCAGACATAAAAGCTGAGTCCCCAGTCATGAGTAATTGATTCAGTATCATCAGAGTTAATAATACTATTACATCATCAATTATACTTTTACATCATCAGAGTTAATTATACTTTTTCATTCAAGGCGGTGAACTAATCGCTTAAAATACAATCCCCTAATTTTTTAAAAAGTTTTGAATTTCCCAACACATTCTTGTTTTACTGGATCATTGACTTTAATGGACCAAAGAAGAAGAAGAAGAAAAGAGAGAGAGAGAAATTGTAAGAATTGTTGTAAGATGCATTGAGAAGAGTGAGGGTGGGGTGGATAAAATAAAATAAACATTTTATCTCCTCCTCGATTTCTCAGGGCCTAAAAAAGGTTCTGACAGGTGTCCGTTTTAAAAAACAGTTTTTCCTTTAAGGACTTTTGCTAGGCTAATCCTCTCCATGTTTCATCAGGATTAAATACCATTGGATTTAAGAGAGCTCATTCCCAAGTAAATATTCATAGAATTTCAACTCTTGAAATCAAGGGAGTTTAATTCTGGGTAGACGTTTCCATTACATTGTGCCCCAGTTTGCACAGCACACTAAACTAGGCTAAAATGTGATCCAGCATGTTGTGGGAACCAGGCTATATCTTAAACCATAATGTTTATTTTAGGGGCCCCATGTGTTACATAAACACATCTTGTACGAACTTGGCCTGAAAATCATAATATAGAGAAGGGAGATGGGCCCATTCAGGAAATTCAAATTTAATGTGTTGTGTATGTGTGTGCATGTTTTTAAATAGCAGTCGCTTTATAGGGGAGAAGGTATTTAAATCTGCTTTCTTTTTATATTTCTCATGGTCACTGACTCTGAGTGGAGCCAGCTGAGCAATGTCAGCTAAAGGCGTAGCCCTTGAACGTTTTTTCTCTTCCCGACAGGTTTTCCTTGTAACACACCACTTTTCTCTCTCCTAAGCACACAACTGCTTTCCAAACCGAGCAGGGAGAAGGAACTCAGGGGACTCTCACTGGAGAATGCGGCTTTTTGATTAAAATACGTTCTTTTAATCTCATGCTTCCTTTTTAACTTGGCATTGCAGGGGAAAGAAAAACAGGCTTGTCTTACAAAGTTGTTTACAGCAGTGTTTTTCAAACTCGGCATCTTTAAGATGTGTGGACTTCAACTCCCAGAATTCCCCAGCCAGGCTGGGGAATTCTGGGAGTTGAAGTCCACACATCTTAAAGTTGCCAACTTTGAAAAACGCTGGGTTACAGCCTGTCAGAGAAAGATTTTTTATCTTCCAAACAGTGGACTGCCAGTTGGTTCTTTTTTCATCCCAGCCATTTATTTAGGGACTTGAATTTAAGGGCACTACATGAGTGACCGTGGCAAGAAACCACAGAAAGATAAAAATCAGTTTGAAGTACAGAGTCCAAATCTGTTTCCTACAATTTTGTAAAAATGGTTCTCTTAGCTTGTGGTGGCAGAAATTCCCTGCAAGGGATACATCCTGTAATGTTAAGGAACATGTAATCCTTTCCCTAGAAGACTCACAACTCCTTTAATGACAGATTCATGGCTGTTGAGGGGACGTTTTGCCCATTTTCTGCTCTGCTGCAGTGGGAAGCAGCCTTGTGTATTTTAAGGCCAAAAATACACCATTCCTGTTCAGTTACACAAGTGTTTAATGGCAGGAATTCTATTTAGTACTGCTGTCCTGCAGCAGCTCTTGAGTTTTGCTAGGAGCTGAAACGTAACAATGCAATACTCCTAATTTTTTGGTTGATTGTGAAATAGGCCCCCCCCTTTTTTTTTCTCTCACAGAAAAAGGCATTTCTTTCCTCCTACCTTTTGAATTTCTATGTCTGGGTGATGGTAGCCACAGCCAGCTAGGAAGGGGAGATTTTTGCAATTAGACAACCTCATAAAACTGTAAGCCAACCTTTCCCAACCTAGTGTCTTCCCCATATGCTGGGGCTATTACTCTCATGCTGGCTGGGAATTTTGAGAGTGGTAGTCCCAACACATCTGGAAGGCACGATGGTAGGAAAAGCTACAGTGAGCTTCAGAAGCATTAATAAAAACATTGTAGTAATATACACTTCCATATGTTTGTTATACCCTGAATAAGAGGCTGTGAGGGGCAAGGCAAGTAATTTCACTACAAACTGTAGAGTGAACGAATTGCTGAAGGATCTCATTGCACAAAGGTATAAAACAAAGATAATATTAACATGAATTGGCTGGGTTCAGGCATCACGCAAAGTGAGAGATTGACAATCCATGCCCCAGGTTTATGGTCCAAAGAACTACAGATTGCACCACCAGAATATGCAGGAAAACCACATCTTTTCAGCAGTGTATTTTTCTTTCTCAAAATGTACAAAATAGTTGTGCCAAGTTCCGCAAAATTTAAACCCCACCAAATCCTGCAGCAATATCACAGATACTAAACATGTACAGCTCTATACCCCAGTCACTGGAAATTCCCCTTGTGGCCTTGGAAGGCTAAAATTATACCAAAAAATATAATAGTGTACCCCCTCCCCACCCTTCCCCAATTGTTTAGCTTTTGCTAAGCCATAACCTCGCAAGTTGTGTAAACCCTGCCAAGGTGATGGGATTTGGCTTACAGTAGGAATGATCAGCGTCTGTCCTGCAGACTGTAGGCAGCTCCAGCCCTGCTTCCCTAAATGCGTCATCATAATATGGGGGCAAAACTAATGATATCTGGGGGCATGATTTTTTGTGTTTTTCACTTCCCAGGAAATGGGTCGAATGAATGAATTCAACCATACAGAGGCTTAATGCATCTATTCTGAACAGTAACCTCACCCAAAACAGTTGTAAAAAGGGCTGACTATAGTGAGCCTGACCTACAAATATATTGTCAGTTAAATTTAAAATGATATGATAAAATGATATGATAAAATATAAATTAGATTTTATTCTCTATGGATTCATACTCAATATTTTTATTATATATTTGGAAATGTCATGTGACATAGAAAGGTAAGCCAAAGAAATATCACTTGTTAAAGAGATATTTGGAGCCAGATACAAAGTGTGAAGAAAATGCAGTAAAATCCAAAATATAAAAAGGTAATCCAAAATGTACAAAAAGCTCATATCTAGGAATCTAAATATAATAGTCTCCCTCCCTCCCTCCCTCCCTCCCTCTCTCTCACTGATCATGTGCCATCAAGTCAATGTCAACTCTTAGTGACCATGTAGATAGATTTTCTCCATGACAATCTGTCCCTAACATGGTCTTTCAGGTCTTCCAACAGTGCACTCATTGCCACTGTAACGGAGTCCATTCATCCTCTGCTGGTTGTCATCTTCTTCTTTGTCCTCCACCTTTCCTAGCTTTAGAGCTTTCTCCAGTCTTTGCATAATGTGTCCAAAGTAGAATAATTTGAGTCTGGTCATTTGTACCTTCAGTGAGAACTCTGGGTTGACTTGTTTGATGGTCCATTAGTTTGTTTTCTTGGCTGTCCATTATATTTTCAGGCATTTTCTCCAATACCAAAGTTCAAAAATGTCAATACTCTTTCTATCCTGCTTCTTCAAAGTCCACGTTTTGCTTCCGTAGCATGTCACAGGAAATATCATGGCTTGCACAATTCTGATCTTTGTAGGTACAGACATAACACGGCATCTAAATATCTTTTCCAAAGCCTTCATAGCTGCTCTACTGAGTGCTAGTCTGTGGAGTATTTCTTGACTGCTTGTTCCTTTACTCTTAATGGTTGATCCTTAAAGGGAGAAACTACCTACTATTCCAGTGTCTACATTGTCAGTCCTAATGCTGATTGTTCTACCTGTTGTCATTAGTTTGATCTTCTTTATATTTAATTTTAGTCCCATTTTTTTCACTGTGCCTCTTGATTTTTATTATTAGCGGTTGCATATCCTTTGCATTTTTGGCTATTAGAGTAGTGTCATCAACATACCACAGGTTACTGATGTTTCTTCCTCCAATTTTAAAACCTCACTCATCTTCTTCCAATACAGCTTCCCTTAATATATATTCAGCCTACAGGTTGAATAAATAAGGGAGAGCCTTGTCTCACTCCTTTGCCAAACTGGAGGCAGTCTGTTTCACCAAGTTCTGTCTATATTTTGGCTTCCTGACCTGTATACAGGTTTCTCATGAGGACAATTAAGTGTTCTGAGATTCCCATTTTTCTAAGTGCATTCCACAACTTGATGTGATCAACACAATCAAAGGCTTTTCCATAAGCAAAGAATCACATATTGACTTCTTTTTGGCATTCTTTGGCTTTCTCAATTATCCAGCATGCATCAGGAACAACATCTATAATGTAGATAGACCTATAATAGATAGACATAAACCTACATAAGCCTAATTGAAGAAGAATAACTGGATGTGAAGGGCTTATATAATACAAGTAGAGAAAACATGTGGAGCATGGCTTCTGGAATTCTTTCAGACTCCTTCACCAGCAATGGCCATAGGAGCTTTCTGTACTTCCTTCTATGCAATGAAGTAACATGTTGCATCTGTATGTGCTTGAATGTATGTGTACAATAGGAAGCACAGGGCAGGTATACCGTGCTCTGGGTCATGTGACCAGGGGCAGAAGGGGGGAGGCTTAGAATGGAGCAGGGGCAGCATTCCCAGCCACTGCCCATCTCTCTCTCCCATAAAGACGCACTGAGCTTTTCTATGGAGTCCTTGGGGTTCTCTGAGCTCGGTTCTTTTCTTGCAACGTTTCATTACCCGGCTAGGTAACATCTTCAGTGCTAAAAGGGGATGGAGTTTGCTCTCTGTTTATATGCTGTGGCGTGCCTTGCCAGTGCTGGTGGGGGTGGGGTTTTGTTTTGCTCCTCTGGTAGTTCCTTGATTAGCATCTGTTTACTGCTTGATTGTGTGACTGGTGGTAACCTTTGCTTAACTGGGTGATGATTGCTGGTGAGGCGATCTTCTGGACTTTTGTCTCCTTTGAATAGTATGTAGATGCTGTTTATCTCCATGTGTCTGTTAATTGCTGCCTTGTCTGAATACCAGGCTTCCAAGAATTATCTTGCATTTTTGGATTTAGCTTGGTCTAAAATGCTGACAGTTTCCCAGTTAAACTATGATTCAGTCTGTCCATGTGCTGTGAGATTAAAGATTTTACTTTGTGTCTTCTGACTGCTAGTTAGTGCTTGTGGATGCACTCTGCTAGTCTTCTGCCTGTCTGTCCTACGTAGTGTTTTTTACAGTCCTTACACTGTATGTTGTAGATGACTCCTGTTTTTTCTTCTTGGGCTACTGGGTCTTTTGGTTTACTTAAGATATTTTGGAGTTATTTTGTTGGTTTGTGTGCTACAGAGATGCCGTGTGGTTGTAATAGTCTGTTGGTGGTTTCTGAGATGTTTCTGATGTATGGCAGTGTCATCCTTTTCATAGCTTGTGTAAGTTGTGTTCTAGTAGGTTGAGTGGTCAGGCACTTTTTGATAAAATTACGTGGATATCCATTTTGTTGGAAGATGTTGTATAGGTGGTCTGTTTCCTTTTTCTGCTGTTTTGGGTTGCTGCAATGCATTTGTGCTCGCTTGAATAATGTTCTTACACAGCTTCTCTTGTGGGAGGTTGGGTTGTTACTTTTCTGAATGTTTTCATTCTCTGCAGCCACCTGGCTGGATCTAGTCCATTTTCAAACTCAGTCTTTCATTTGCCAGCTTCTCCCAAATGTATTCCTTACCAAAGTTATTCCTATTCAGTTTGGAGACTTATAGCCAAAGTCCCAACCCCTTTTAAAGGGGCTTCATATAATTTCTTTCCAACATTTCATTGGGTTGGAAAGAATAAAATGTGATACTCTTGAAGAATTAAAGCATGTGAGTGTTTTCATCTTATTTACTTCATTTTATTTCTTACAATAACTGTTCTACCTCCTCCCCTTTACTGCACTTCCTGTCCTTTACTTAGTCTTGTCTGCTGAAGGGAGATTGCCAGGCCCCCTAATCTTCCGTGGTGTAGTTCAATAGGAATGACTTAGAGTTCTGGGATTCCTAATGACAAACTCACAAAGTTCTACTGAGTACTAAATTCTCACAAAGTCATTAGTGCTATTTCTGGCCACAATATGAGAGGCTGAGAGACTGCTGCTGAACGTTATGGGAGGGCAGTACTAATGCCAGCTGTTAGCCAAAGAGTACGGCTAATGTATCCTCAGACAGATTCCCAGAAAGGCTGAGGCTACAGTGGTTCTTCCATCTCTATTAGTTTAGAGCAATAATACATTAATATAGGACCAGCTTATCTTCACATCATTTCCCCCTCCCCCATTTCCCCCCATTTCATGATCACTCTGGACAGACTTCCTTGCAAACTGGTTTTTCCACAAGCAAACTTTGAGAAAGAAACAGTGGTTCCACAGATGCACCCATAGATTTCATATTCCATAACTCATTCATTTACTTTGTTATATGTTTTATTCTTTGTATTGATGGAAGTTGTAAAACTGCTGAGGATTTGATTGCAGTAGAGATCAATTGCATCAATCAATCAATCAATCAATCTGCTAAAACCAACAGAAATATTGGAACATAGAAATACAGCAAACCTACATATTTGACTATCATCCATCTAGCTCTGCAGTAACTATTCCTAGTACGGAGGTAAACTCTGAGAGCACATGCCCTGACCCAAGATTCCCCAAAGAAGCCATGCCCTGCTGGACTGAGCCCTCATTCTGGACTGGGCTGTAAAGTCAACTGGTGTCATTAGATTTCTACAAGCGCTGATTCAACAATTCAGAGGCATTGAAATACAGTTAAGTATAATTCAGATGCTGTGTTCCCCAACTCTCCATCCACCATTCAAAGTAACTGAAACTCCATTTCTGTTGTTTTGTGTCTTCATTTGCTATATGAAGGGATTTGGGGACACTTATTACCTGATGCAACCCATCCCAACTCCTTTTTGGCAGTGTCTCTCCAGAGTCTGAGGCAGAAGTCTTCACATGAAGCATTAATGATATGCTCAAGCCTGACATAATAGAGATATATACATGTGGAAGAGACAGCATTGATGCCATTCAAACACAATTACCACAAAGATCTGGTGATGAAAAAAATTAAAAATAAAACATTACTGAGCACAGGTGGTAAGGATGATACAGGTAGTCCTCGGGTTACGACCATTTGTTCAGCAACCATTTGAAGTTACAACAGCACTGAATGGACAGTAGTTATGACTGGTCCTCGAAGTTCTGGCTGTTGCAGCACCCCCACAGTCACATAATAAAAATTTGGGCACATTTATGACCAGTCACAGAATCCCACAGTCACATTCTCATGTTCTGTGAGATCTGCCTCTGCTTCAACTCTCCCCACCTATCTGTCTCCCCCCATCTCTGCCCTTTTGGCTGTTGGAAGCTGTTAGCCCTTCATAAAGCCTTGCAGGGGGAAGGTTGGGCCAAGTGAGCAGGCTTGCCTCCACTTCTTGCTGAAGCCCTCAGGCTAGTTCTCCAGGAGCACTTCCAACACACTCCACTGCCCTGCTGTGCTCACCATGTGCTTCCCAGGGCTGTGCCCTTGACCAGCACCTGGATCCTGGGCCAGCAGCAGAAGGAAGAAGATGGCAAAGGACAGCTGGGGGGGGGGGTGGTTGTGGCAGGGGTAGGTGGCGGAGTACAGGGCGGCCAAAAGGACAGAGATGGGAGGGGGAGATAGGTGGGTGGGTGAAGCTGAAGCAGAGGGAGTTCATGCATGGCAGGAGAAGCATGAGGTCCTTGCCTAACAACCATCCAGTCCTGGCCTAATGACCGCAATCTGGACTGCTGGAACTGCCGTCACTAAGTGGCATGGTCATGTGATGTTTTGGTTAATGACCACTTTGCTTAGTGACAGAAATTCTAGTCCCAATTAGGGTCATAACCCGAGGACTACCTATAAGTTCTTTCTACTATCAGTCACCTTTGAAGAATGTCATGGTTCATTTATAACATACTTTATGGATATGCCCATAATTAACTAGGAAGATACTAAAAAATTCCAAGGGCCATTGAAAAATGTCTGTCTGAAGGCACATCTTCATGTCTCACTTGTAGCAATGGAAAGACAGCAGACTAACCATTCATTGAGGGCATGTCCTCATGATGCAGCCCCTACCTGGTTGCTAGCCCACTGCTGAGGCTTTAAAGTATTTAGACATAGAAGTAAAGTTTTCCCTGCTTCTGCAGAAGAAGACCTCCCATGCAATCATTCTGTGCCTCAAAGAGAAGGAGCATTTGGGGTTAGCAATCAGCTGGGCCCCAACTGGCCAATAGGTCTGTCATTCCTGTCTACCTGTGGGCTTTGAATCTCCATGGCCATCCATGCTATGGCTTTAAGAGAGCCCAGACATCTTGCTTGTGCAGCTGTTTTCTTGTGTGTGTGTGTGTGTGTGTGGTAACCTTGGGTGAGCCAAATACAGGCCTACCAGAAGGGTGAAATTCCTTCTGACAACCAGAAATCAATCTCACCCTTTTCTTTTATTCTCAGTACTAATTAGGCCCAGGAACAGACATAAAATAGGTAAGTAGGTGGGTGAGGAAGGAAAAGTAGTCCCTGCACAATACTTACTTGCATCCTGGTGCTTTTCTTCTCCCGGGTGCTGAAAACCATGCATTTTTTTTTTAAATTCTGCCCTTACCTATTTCCAGCACCCAGAAGAATTGGGTTTCCCAACAGCAGAACCTCCTGGTTCAGAATGACAAGTAGTGGGGGATTCTCCATACATAGAGCTGTTGGTTGGGAAGCCATCAATTGCTGCCTTATGGTGTGGGGTGAAGGCACAAGATTTCCAGCCTCATTGTGGAGGTACAGTGAAAGCTATATTGTGGGGGCAACACATTCTGTACCAACATACTTTCCTCCCATCTCAGGGCAGGAAGAAAGCACATTACTGTGGGGCTGAGCTCTGAGTCAAGATTCAGCCTAAAGAATTGTGAGGGTTTGCCTCAGAGAATCCGACATATGACAAGCAAGCATCTGGGGTTCTGATGCTCCTACGGAAGAGATTAAATGGTGGCAGGATGATGCCATTTAGCACATCTAGGAGCAATATATAGAACAGAAACTCTTTCCTTTGACCCACATGATTTTCTGGTAGATTGCTATTATCATTTGGGGGGAAAAAACCATCAAAAGAAAGTAACTCCTCAAAGAAAATAGTTCACTTTGTAATGAAAAGCTAAGAAAGGTCTTCAAACTTGCTGCAGCTTGATGGTTAAGTGTGTCTCGCACACTTGAAAGGGTTCTAAATATTCAGGATAGCCTTAAAAACATATTGGTGATGCCCACAGGCCTACCACAAAGCAGGAGGAACAGATTAGTCACTTTGAATCTGGGAAAGGGGACTAGCAAATGTATTCAAATATTCGCAGTATAAGCTACGTGTTCTGCTTCTGCATACAATTGTACCTTGATCTGAGAATATGCATGTTGCTTCAGAATAAGGAACCTATGCTCCTCAACTGTATCTTTCCATGATAAAAGTATATGTTGAGCTATTAGGATGCTTCATTAAACATCCATGAGAACAAAGATGATACCACAAAGAAGTGTTTCAGAAACCCAGATGGGGTGAATAGAGCAAGCGGTTGTGTTCAGCCTCTTTCTCTCCTCCTCCCTTAGCAGCCACCCGAATAGCATATCTCAGCTGCCATCCCCACCAATCTTCCCAGCATCTCCTCTCCTCTGCCTCCCCTCAGCCATTGCCCCTGAAATCTTCAGCTTCTTCCTCCCTCTTCCCTCCTGAACCACTTCTGCCCAAGCAAACAGGTTTTAGTCTGAAGCAAGGACAAAATATCTTTTACCCAAACTTGTGTATTACAGTTAAGATGCAGGACACCCAAAACCAGTTATTTGTGCATAGGATGTTTTGCGCATCCCTGGAATGAAAGTTAGATGCTCCAAAGGGAAACCAGCAGAAGGACATGCTGCAACCAGAGCATATGCAGAAGACACAGGCATTAGAACTAGACTCTGGGCTATTCTAGAAGCAATCTAGAATCAATCTCTTTTTTTGAATACTGAATAGTTGCCAGTCATTGAGCTGATCCACAAAAGCAAGATCTGTAATATCTAGAAAGGCTTAGGCAAAGAAATAAACTTCTTAAGGGTTTGTGTGGACTGGTGAATATCAAGTTCTGCTTCAGCCCCAATTAGCTCTCCCTTATTATTTAAGCATTGTTTCTTTATCCGGGCTTAGTGAAGACTGCTCCCCCAGTATCACATTACTGTTTCAGCTCCTTGTTTTCTTTGGATCTTTAGGCTTTGAGAGACAGAATATATGTTGGGAAGGGAGAAAGAAAAAACGGTGCTCTGTGTGTAGCACAAAACTTTACAACAGCCATGCACTTTTTTCTAATTCTCTAGCCTGGGCAGGTATGCTACTGAGCTCTGGTCCCCTTTTAATCAGACTGGGGAAGGGCAGTCTGGATTGTGGAACTAACTGCTCTTCATTAGGTTGTCATAATTAGTTGCATCACTTAAAACAGTGTTGTCCAAACTTGGCCACTTTAAGATGAGTGGACTTCAACTCCCAGAATTCCCCAGCCAGCATGGCTGGCTGGGGAATTCTGGGAGTTGAAGTCCACTCATCTTAAAGTGGCCAAGTTTGGACAACACTGACTTAAAAGAAAAGGGAATGAAAGACCAGTTGGGAGCTTGGTTGTTTGATACAGAATCCCAAGATGATTTTGTTAAACCTTGTTAACATACAATCTTCATGGCTTTTGAAACTACCATGGAAGGAGACATTCTCCATACTGTGCCCGTGACATTTCCAGTAATGCTTCCGTGTGGAATCACACACTTACAGAGTCCTGTCTTACTGATATCATCTGGATAAATATGGTAATATATTCCACGTGAAGAGAAATTAGGACACCGATTGTAACTGGACTAGCATAGTGATGTGGAAAGGTCTCTTAATACTATGGGAAGACACCATCATGATTTGGTTACTCCAAGGAGCATCTGCAGGATAAGGGTAACAAGCATGTCAGCTCTAACTCAGACTGGAGTTTTGCAGGAACGCTGCTGATGCACTGAACTGGGTTTTTTTCCCCCATAAAAAAGCCACCTATGGGCGTAGTTACGCTAACTGGAGCAAAAGTTAGCAAAAACAGTGTTCTCAGCTTCCTTTCTGAGTTCAGCTCCCAGAGGGAAGAACACAACTTTGTCATTCAGAAAACCATGTAATATGAACACCGAAGCCTAGTATTTCTCAAATGTCAAGCGTATGTATAACCTGATTCCTTCCAGTGTGTTTTGATTGGACCATCTCAGCATCTCCTAATCTGTACAATCCTAGTCAATATGTTGATTCATGTTCACCAGGATGTTACAGTTCTCAAGGGAGCCTGTTCTTTTACTGCCCTCTCCCCCTCCCTTCTGTTCCTTGGCTGAACCTGCAGTATATCTAAGCCAGCCATTCGTTGACATATTGCTCATATCACAGCAGATCTGTGTAAATGTCTAGGCTTCTGCTAGAGTGAAACTTCAGCACAAGCTGGAAACGTTGCCAACCAGCGTGGTTTAGTGCTTAGAGTGTTAGACTAGGACTGGAGAAGTGTCACGTTCACATATTTATCCGTCGAAGAAACTTACTGGACATTTTGGGCATGTCATTATCTCTCAGGCTAATCTACTTTATAGGGTTGTTGTGAAGATCCAAGTGCAGTGCCCTGAGCTCTTGGAAAGTAGTAATCATAGGTATGTATTTATTTACATTTTCTAAAGTGCCCAATAACTGAAGCTCTCTGGGCAGTTTACAGTAAAACACATTAAAAAGATACCGTTTGGATGAAAACATGTACAGTACAATCATATGAAATGCAAAATGAAAACACCGTACAAATGAGGCAGCAGCAAGGCAGTCGTTTAAAGTCTAAAAGAATATGAATTAAAATACAATTAAAAGCCAATTAAAAAGCCTGGGAAAATAGAACGGTCTTCACCTGGTGCTGATATGATGTTAAGCCTCCCTGGGGAGAGAATTCCATACAAGAGGTGCCACCACCGAAAATGCTCTCTCCCACCTCAATTCCTAGTAGTAGTAGTAGTGGTAGTGGTAGTAGTTTTATTTATGTGCCCGTAACTAAGTACAGTACTGATATAGAATAAAACAACTGATACAAGAAGGCATTACAGTCAATTACTATATAACATAAGGAGCCTCTAAACGGAAAGATCCGTGATATTTAATAATAATATTAGCTTCTCCACTTTAAAAGTAACAGTTAAGGATTTATTTATTTCAAAGCAGTTTCAGAAAAAAAGAAGTGTTTTTAATGTTGTTTTTCTAAAGTTTATGTGATCCAATTCCAAGCGTAGACCTGGTGGGAGTCTACCCCAAGAAAGGTGGAATAGACTCATAATTGTAATAAACCGATCAGTATTGAGAGTTAGTATGATGTAATGGTTGGGTTTGGGCCAGGAGACCCAGTTCAAATCCACCCTAAGCCAAGGAAGATTATTCCAGGACTTTGGGCCAGTCATTCTCTCTCAGCCCAATCTACCTTGCAGGGTTGTTGTTTTTAAAAAAATGGAGAAGGGAATGTTATGTCTTCTGCTATGAGCCCTGGTGGATATCAATCAAACAATTTTTTAAAAAATCAATACTCTTTGTGGTAGATAAAAGCATTCCAGGAGTCCAGACATTTGTGCTATTCAGCAGCACATCTGATAAAAAGTCAGAGGTGATGGAATCAGCAGAAGCTTCTTTTTAGGGCCAGATGGGACCAGGACCTCCCAAGAAATTCACTGAATTAAACAAAGACTTTGTGTGACCTTAATCACTGCTGACTAATCAAAGTTTATTCTGGTTTTTCTGTTGCTTCTCTCAAGTCTGTATCATATGCCTAGGCTCCAGCTGGCAGAGGAACAGACCAGCATTACAAGGTCTTCTCTATTATTTTGGCTACCTTTGGGGCTCAAAAGCCACATGGAAACTACTGAGTTGGCAAATCATCAGCCAATAGAAATGTTCAGCAAAAGGAATTTTCAGCCAATCACGGAAGGTAATCTAGGGCACAGCCAGCCCCTCAGACATGCCTCTAGCTACGACTTCTCTGTGATTGGTGAACTTCCTCGTGAGAGGGTTGGCCCATGTCCACAGAGATCTTGTGAAGAGGTTCATTTCTAAAAATCCAGTCAGTCCCTTCTCTTTATGGTTTGCTGCTTCTAGGTAGATCCAAAAGACCTGGCTCCAGGCAGTGGAATTTCACATATATTTTATTTTCACATCTGTGTGTCGCAGTTACTGCTGGCAACTTCTGCTGAAGCTATTCCTACAGGATTCCACTAGTATTTTTCACAATATTAACCAAGCAAAAGAGCCTACTTGGATCCTGTAACAGGAAGCCTGGTCCAGACCTCTAAGCCCCTCACCTCCAGAGTCATGTTTTTATTATTAAGCTAGGTAGTAATGGACTAAAAACAAGAAGGAGGAAAAGCCATGAATACTGTATATAAACTCTAGATAAACCCATTTGCAAGACTGACCTCCCAGGAAAAGCTGCATATCAAATTAATGGAACCTCACTGGCCTGATCTATAGATCACACAAAAAGATATTGGATGCATATATTGGTTTTCAAATATTAAAATTAAAATGTTAAAATTAAAAATCTATCTTTCTTTCTTTCTTTCTTTCTTTCTTTCTTTCTTTCTTTCTTTCTTTCTTTCTTTCTTTCTTTCTTTTTCCATGGCTACTTTCTGGAAATGAAACTGGACATGTTTGGACATATTGATTGATTGATTGACTGATTCTGTGCCATCCATCAGTGTTGATTCTTAGTGACCACAGAGAAGGATTTTCTCCAGGAATACCTCTCCCCAGCTTGGTCCTTCAAGCCTTCCAATGGTGCACCCATTGCTGCTGTAACTGAGTCCATCTACCTTGCTGCTGATCATCCTCTTTGGCTCTTTCCTTCCACCTTTTTGGATATAGTAGGGATCACCAACTGGAAGCATCTCAATGAGAAAATTAAAAGACCTGAACAAAGTGCAAACCTTCTAGACCAGTGCTGTCCAAACTTGGCCACTTTAAGATGAGTGGACCCTAACCCTAACCCTAACCCTAACCATGGCTGGCTGGGGAATTCTGGGAGTTGAAGTCCACTCATCTTAAAGTGGCCAAGTTTGGACAACACTGTTCTAGACAGTACAATGCAGTTGAGAGTTTGGGGGTAATTGAACACCGAATGAATAATGCTTACCATACCTACCATACTAAAATTCAAAAATATAATCTAAATAGTAGACAGGAACTGCCACATCTGGTTCCAATTAATTGAGTGTGTTAAATTCTCTAATGTTGGTGGAACAGAGTCATCCTCAAACCAAGGTATATTTTGTGGATTAATAGATTTGTTAGCCAGTCTAAATATTGTGATAACTATGTTCAAAGGTACATCCCAAAGAAATCACAACAAATTTCTGGACTGCAGACTCAACGTTGCAATAGATGCAATTAAGGAGCAGATAAAAGCAGAGTTTATAGCCATGACAATGCTGTCACTGGAAAAACAAATGACACAGGGCATGGACAGTTTTAATAAAAAGTCAGTAGAAAAGTAGCATCTCTGCAACTTGAAGTTGGTGGCATGAAAAAAATTGGCCCCACCACTTCAAGCTTCACAGCTGCCATTGGATAAAAGAGCAGAAGTGATAATTTTAAATGATAAAAATATGTAAGCAGATCTGTAAGTGGAAATGCTCATTGTGAGGCAATAAATTCCAGTTTCTCCTGCTACTACCCAAGGTGGGAGCAGGAACAGTACATGTCAGGACATCCATCTGTATAGTCAGTCATTCCTAGGTTCTATGAATGTGTGTAGAGAGTAAGGAAGGTGACCTTGATGGAAATATGCAGGAACTATTACCTAGGTTAAAGCGTTTTTTAAGTCCGGAACAAGAAGATAATATTTGGAAGCGACTCAGCCAGACACCTCCCTAATTCAGTGGAGTATAAGAAGGAGGAGAAGTTACAGCACCATCAGACTAGCAAGATTCTATTAGTATAGCCAATATCAGTACATTTTAGCCTTCCGGTGGAGTTGTTTTCATGGTCTGATCTACCTAGTGGGGCTGACAATATGCTAGGCCATTACAGTACGGTTGGAAGTTCAGTGCCCATTGTGATGATCAAGACTCAAGCCAAGAGAGTTTCCAATTCCGCTAGTTTCAGAGGAACCTGCTTCCAGATTAGCTTAGTTATATACCAGGAAGGACAAAAAAAGTAGTTTTCTTGAACAGCCCAATTCAAGTAAGAGAAGTCTTCAATAAAGTGTAATGCAGATGCAGGTTGATCTTTGTTTCTTCATTCACCATAGATAAAACCTTTTAATGGAAGCACCTGACTATTGAAGGCTAAGATAAAAAGAGAAATTGTGACTCAAGAAGGTGCGGGGTTGGGGGGGGGTATGTCAAAGTCAGAAGAAAGAAAAGCAACATGATACTTTTTTCATCCTCGGGGAGTGGTTCAATGCAAGCAGTTCAGATTGTTCTGGGTACCACATCAGACAATGAATAAAACACTACAGTGGATTTGTAGGAAGTAACATAAATAATTAGTAAAGTCCCAATCCTTTTCAACAGTAACTTCATTCTTACTTTCACAAGCCATCATGGCAAACATTTTAACAGGTCAGGGACTGAATTTAATAATATTTTCCCAAACCTTTACTGAATTAATTTTTGGCTGGATAAAAAGATAGATTTCCCCTTTCCTTTCCTTTCCTTTCCTTTCCTTTCCTTTCCTTTCCTTTCCTTTCCTTTCCTTTCCTTTCCTTTCCTTTCCTTTCCTTTCCTTTCCTTTCCTTTCCTTTCCTTTCCTTTCCTTTCCTTTCCTTTCCTTTCTTTCCTTTCCTTTCCTTTCCTTTCCTTTCCTTTCCTTTCCTTTCCTTTCCTTTCCTTTCCTTTCCTTTCCTTTCCTTTCCTTTCCTTTCCTTTCCTTCCTTTCCTTTCCTTTCCTTTCCTTTCCTTTCCTTTCCTTTCCTTTCCTTTCCTTTCCTTTCCTTTCCTTTCCTTTCGCCAGAGATCTGAACACCCTGTCCCAGCCTTGCAGCCCAGGAGGCCTGGAAAGCACCAGGTAAGGTAAGGCTGCCCTGTCCAGCAGAAGCCATGAATTTCTCTGCACGTCGCAACTTACCTTCTTGTATTTCTCCATGCATGTGTGCCTCCACTGATTTAGGGTTGCATCAGGCTTGCAAATGCCCTCAAGCTCACTGTCTCAGTCTGTTGACTAGGACCTAACCTGATGACACAAACATATTTCTCTTGGATGTGATTAATCTATTTAGCAATCTATTCCCCAATTTTCCAGAGAATGAAAAACATGTATATCCCGGAATCTATGAGTCCCAAGAGAGACTGTGACAAAAGGAATGCAGTCTCAGCCCTGACTCATCTAACAAGTCAATGTTTTTCTTTGGAGCTCCCTTTATTTTTCCTATTTTTTTGAAACTTCCCTTTGCTGTGAAATGGAATAAAATCTATTCTGCAGGTTGGCATATTCATGTGTGTACATGCTGCCTCTAGGCAACTGTTTCTCTGAGCAAGAGCAACAGCAGCCTTTTTAAAAGCATTTTCCCTCCTATCCTTACCCCTGCATCATTTTTCAAAAATGCATTTTGGACTGACTGGAAGATGTAAGAAGCAAACTACTCTGCATTAGCTTTCAAAGAACCTGGTTCTCTAAGATTGGCAGAGTGTTTGGATTTGCTATGACCACATCTGCTGAGTTCTACTGCAGCCTCAGAAAGGGAAGGGAAGGGAAGGGATTAGGCTGCTCCTCCTAGGCAACAGGGACACGGGTGGGGTGAGTGAAGAAGACATGAGCTTCATTGGACCACTGGATGATGCCAGCACCAAACCACACACTGAACATGTATGCAGAGTTGGAAACCCACTTCCCTCCAGAATTTCTGAATTTGGCCAGACTGATGGGTTCTGCTCCGAGTCATTCTCTAAAACTCCACCTATAACCATACATGACAAGTTTTTAAGAGGAACCTAGATGATTTATGCCCCAAAATAAATGTTACGAGCCTCTTGTGTTCATCATTGATTTTCTTATGTCACTCCTATTGCAGCACATATGTTCTTTGGGGAGATCAGATAAAATATATTCCTGATCCAAAAGAAATGTTGATGATCAAAAGAAAGAGAGTAAAAGCAAAGCAGGCTTTGAAAACATGGAAATGCTATTACAAAATTGCTTTATTGAATTTAGTTTTGCTGCTGCCAACATTTACACAGACCAATTCACATAAAAAAGGTAACTCAAGTCTCTGGCAAACTATAGTAAGCGAATGCAACTTTGGTTGCTAAATATGGCTTGGGAACTGGATAGAGCAGTGGTGTATTTTAAAGTTTCTATAGGGAAATTTTAGGATACCTTTTAGTAATTACAGACAATAGGAATCCAGGTCAGTATCTTCCAGATCATTTGGTAACTGGAATACCATACATCTTATATGTATTTTCCTAAGGAATCAGAGTAATGGGGAAAAGAAAAAGGTTTATAAAGGACAAGTATTTTGTTGCATAGTCTTTAGAACTTAGGTTAGGTATGCTCCTATCCTGATATTCCAGAAAATGTCAAAAATAGCCCTCTTTCAAAGAGCATTCAGACTCCATTGATGGCAACCATTGGTTTACTTACAGTTTTTAATAGTTTTGCTTTTATTCATTATTTTTTAAAACAGATTTTATGATTTTACTGTTGTTTTATCTTACACATTGTAAGTTGCCTTGTATACCAGAGTTAAATTAAACTTGGAAATGCTAGATAAATTAGTTATCAAGGTTACTGGTACCAAAGCTCACTACTGAAGATGCACCTTGGCTTGTTGCACAAAACATCCAAGAAGGATCACCCTGTGGTAGCTTCTCCCAGTTAAAAATGAATCCTAAAAAATCATTTATTTCCTGTCTATTGTGGCTATTTAATAAGAGTTTGGGATGCTACTTCCACCCCCAGAAAAATCAAATAAAGGAGATAAAAATGCATACCCCACCCATTTTTAAGGATAGTATTAGGATTGAGTGCAGGTTTGTGATTTGTAAATGTTTCATTACTTGGAGATGAGTAGAGATTTTTTGGAGAATGAAGAATAATCAATGGGTGCGTGTAAAAGGTCAAGAATCAAAGCGCAAAGTCATACCCCAAAATGTTATTTCATCCTTCCACGAGAAAAACTACAATGGAACAGCTAATTGGGAACAGGATTTATCAAAAAATTTCCAGCTCTTAAGCTCAAATTTTCTTTATCCTAGTACTATTCTCCCATTTTTTCTCTTTGCTCACTGCCACCCAAAGAGTGGAAATGTTCTGTTTTCTCCAATAATAATAAAATCTGTATTTTAGAGAAAAAACTGGTCTTGGAATATTCTTACTCACTCTAAATGAGAAGCTTCAATTTAACTCAGTTTTTGCCTGTCCTTTACAAATGCTCCTTACTTGGGAAGTGGAATTTACTGGAACTGAAGGTATGTCTTGTTCTTTTTACACAATTCTATGTGTTGATTATTTTTTATGCGAATAGTGGCATTATCAATAGACAACCTGCCTTCATTTTTGCCATGTTTCATTTTCCTGTATGTCAATAAGAATGTGAAAAAGAGAGAGAAAGTGTGAGTTGAAGTCCACACATCTTCAGGCTGCCAAGGTTGAGAAACACTGGGCTAGTGGCTACTTCCAATAATTTCATTTGCTATGACTGGTGTGAACCTGACCTTGGGTATTTCTCACGAGACTAGAGGGCTCCAAATTCCCCCTGGCCATTTTGCAAACAAGAACCGAATGTTTTTGAGGAAGCTGGATAACTGGCCTTTCTTAGTCACCCTGCAATTCCCCAACCGTGAGTTGGTAAAGCAGAGAAGAGGAAACGAACACCCCCCAAAATCAAGTAGCAGTTTAGCTTCCCCAGCGGGAGGTCTCTCGGCACTCTCCTTGAGTGGCTGCGGCTGATCTCTGTTCCCTTTGGTGAATGATCTTTGTGTCATTGTTATCGTAAAGAGAACTCAGAAAGAATTTCCTCGCTGGTTACTTGATACACTATTATTCACCTCTCATTGTTTTAGCCAGGGAGTTTGCTGCTGTCAGAGGTAATGGAGACTGTACCACTGCGAAAATTGGCTGTAATTTATTTATCAATTGTTTTCCTGCCTCCCACAAAATAGGCCATCTCCTTTATGGCTGGGCCTCAGGTATTTGAGAGGCCCTGAAGTTCATGGTTTTCCGGTATTCCAAGTTCTACTTATGGCTTTTCCTGTATATGACACGCAACACCACCCCTGTGGTCTTGAAGGCTGTTTTCTTCTTTGCTTTCTTTAGTCACAAATCATCCTGAGGCATCCCTTAAGTGCATTTGTATTGTTAAGTGCATCGGCCTGATTTGGTGTTAATTCAATTTGAGTGCCCTTAATATCTTGGGGGAGGGTGGGAGGCAATGGCTGCTCGCCGTGCCTTGTAAAAAAGAAAAGGAAAGAAGAGGAGGTTCCAGGTCTGCCTGAGTGCTGAGCACCTTTCCCACAGCAATTTGCCCGAGCTGCTGATAAAATTTTCATAAGGAAATCTTTTTAGTCTGACCCTATTGTCTTATCCCACCATTAAGCCCCAGGGAACTGAGACCATCTCCCGGTGACAGTTTATCACATTTCCCATTACTGCTGCGTGCACAGAATCGGATGGATCATCTCTGAAATTGTCTTCTGCTTTCACCACTGGCACCTCTCCTCAGGCCAGGACCTTGGAGCTTTATGTACAGCCCATTTCCTTCCCTCCCCTGTTTCTGGTCAATAAATCCGAGCTGCCCTCTTTATAAACCAGTCACCTCTAGCCGTGTGCATGATGGGAGATGTGAAGGACATCTGGGGCCAGGAGGAAGGGAAGGAGAGGGAGGCCGGGGGAACGCTACAGAGTGAGAGCTACGCCGGGTAGCTCTTATTGATGGGAAGAAAACTCTTCAATACAAATGTAATGTGGAAAAAAAAGGATAATCAATCTTGTCTCTCTGTTGCTAAAGGAAGTGGATTAGGGAAATATTGACTTCCCTCCACGGTGAGCAGAGGGGCAAAATCACAATGGGAAAAATCAGTGTAATAGATGATGGCTTGCATCATGGTCAAGGCTATTGAATACATCTCTGGGAAATCCACCCGTGGGTGGATTTTCCTCCCATCATTTCTCAAAGAAGGCACAATCCAGGACAGACTGAAATATGTCAGTCCTTTAAAACCTTGGGCCAAAACTCTGATGGCATTGCTACAGCCTATAACCTCAGAATGAAGTAGAAGTTTTATAACGTATCTATAACTTCCAGGGGAAACTGGGATCTTGCTAAAGGTAAATGTGTCTGGATTTATCTCCACAAGATAAGCCAAAAAGAAGAGTGGCTTTTTCTGCAAAAATTGTCTTCAGAGTTGAAAGAATAAAGGGGAGAGAGGAAGGGCTGCAAAAGTATTCACTAATTGTTAAACAGTTAACAAACAGATTGAAAGCATGGCCCCATGTTGAAAAGGAGTTAGTTGGCCTTAGAAAATTGCCACTGCTGATTAGATATATCGTGTTATGCTATTATCACATCCACTCTGAGTAGCTGGAACCATATGAAGAAGAATCAAACATAGTAGAAAGCATCAACTAGAGCAGTGTTTCTTCAATTTTTTTCTCTCAGGGTCCCTTCCCACTCCTTAAAATTATGGGGAACCCCAAAAAAGCTTTTGTCTGTATGGGTTATATTTATCAATATTTACCACATGAAAAATTAAAATTGACGCATTCACTGCCACTACCACTTCTCATGACTGTTTGATGGGATTTCAATATTGTATTATTTTTCAACATAACCTGGCAAATGATTTTGATTTCACAGACCCCTGAGAGGGACTTGGGGGACCCCAGGGGTCCTAGGACAACACTTCAAGGAACACTGAACTAGAGAAACAGCAGAGAAAAGAGTCTGTGAAGAGCAGTTAACAAATACAAAGAATTATGGGTTTTTAAAGAAGTTTACAACCCTCTCCAAATTATTACTATTGATTAAGAGAACGTTCAGCCCTATCAACATTTACGGACTCATGGACCTTAGTGATAGAATCTTATTTATTTCAAATGACATATATAACACCTCTGCTTTTGCCCATTTTTAAGTCACACTTGCACAACCTTCAAGCCTTATAACTATGGCTCTACTTCTCATATAGTAAATAGGAATAAGTTCAATTATTTATATATCACAACCCAAGTTGAGCCCTGATGGTTGGTAGATCCTCAAAGCTTCAGGCAAATTTTTCTCCTAGTTTCAATCCCTTTTAGTTGTATACCCTCCAGTATTTCATAGATTATAGCAACTTGTATACTTCTAAAATCAGAATTCTCACAACAGCTATGCTTGCCTCAGAACTCTTTTTTTCCACTTTGATGTATTGTAGAAACTGGTAGATTTTATTGGTCTCTTGCATGATCTCTTATTTAAAGCTGGGCAGACCCATTTGTTAAAGATCACCTGGATATTTCCCAGTCAGGCTTTCGGTCTTGGAATGGGACTCAGGTGTGTTCATTACTTTTGTTGATGACCTGTGGTAGGACTAAGATAGGAGAGTGCAGTGCTTCTGGTCTTGGTGCTGTTCCACATTGGTTCTCCCCTCTGTGATGGGATGCTTCCATTGGTGGGGGGAGACATCAAGTCCTCTGTTGTGGGATGTCACAGGGTTCAACCCTCTTCCCTTTAAATCTACATGAAGCCACTGGGAGAGGCCATTCATCAGTATGGGGTCAGGTATCACGGGTATGCTGATGATACTCAGTTAACATCTTTTCTCTGAATTAGACAGGAGAGGCAGTTGAGGTTTTATCTTGGTGCCTGGAGTCTGGATGAAAGGACAGACAGACTCAATCTCAGCAAAATGGAGTAGCTATTGGAACAAAAGCCAGCTAGTAACATCTTTGGTCTCAGTTGGGGTAGTGTTCCTCCATGTAGAGTAGGTTCACAGTCAGAGGGCTCTCATGAACTCAAGTGCTCGTTAGAAAAGCAAGGAGAGACCATAGCTAGGAGGTCCTTTATCACCGGTAAATCTTGTGCACAGTTGCAGCCATTCCTTGATCAGGAGCTGTTGTCAATAGTCACTCATGCTTTTGTTACCTCTCATTTAGGGTATCAATTTGTTCTACATGGGGTTGCCCTTAAAGACCATTCAGAAGCTGCAACTGGTCAAGAAAGCAGCAGCTGAAATGGTAATGGCCAAATTACTTGTTTGCCCATGTAAAACCACTACTTTGGAAGCTGCACTGGCAATCAATTGGATTTCAGGTAAAATACAAGGGGCTGGTTGTCACCTTTAAATCTCTTAATGGCTCAGGACCTGGGTATCTCCAAGATGGCCTTCTCTGAGTAGAATCTACCCTTCCAGTAAGATCTGGTAGGGAAGATTTGTGGCAAGCCCTGATTCTGTTGTGAAAGGGCATACTTCTGCAGATGCTAGTGTTCCAATAGCTAAGTGAGATTTGCTTTTTCCAGAGAGCCTTTGAGGATGGTGGGAATTATTGAGTTCTTCCTGAAGAATTGGCACCAAGTAACTGTGGTTACATTGAGGAATCCTTTTCATCTTGGCTGAGTTATATTTTGGATTATTATTGTGTTTTAATTCTGTTACAGTAATGTGGAGTATAAATTAATCAGAGTCAGTTTCAATTGAAGCAGCATATAAATGCAAGCAAGACAGACAGACAGACAAATAGCTATGTTACAGGACTCAATCTGAACAATTTGTGGGAGATACTGCCTTTTGAACATCTTCCTATCCAAAAATCTTACCATTATATCAAGTAATGGATTCCCCCCCCATGCCGTGTCATTCCCAGAGACATTCTTGGTACCCCTCTTCATCTGATTGCTGTGAGCAACCAAGTGGTCTTTTGACACAAAGGGAAGCTTGTAGTATGGCTACCAAACTAAAAAAAATAGTTGGATAACCATTAGACTGCAGCAAAGATTACAGAAAATTGAAACTATTTGCTTCCGTTGTCTGATTGTCTAGATCTTTGCACCTCAGATCTGGTACCCTTGTTGAAAGAAAGCAAAATGAACCCTCAGTTATCTTGATTTAAAGATGACCTGACTTCCAGGAACATTTTAGAATTCATCCATACAAACTTCACAGAAGGGAAGAGCCACTCCTATGAGAAGACAGAAGTGATAAATGAAGCTGAGAGTATGGTAGTTATATCATAGCTGCAAAAATCTGATGACTATTAGATGTCAGCAAAGAGATACAGAAAACACTAACTTTCTGCTGTCACTTGGTGGTTACTTTGATTTTGCAGCTCAGATATGACAGCCTAAATGGAGAGACAGGCAATTCAGCCAATCAGCAGCTGCTTACCTCCTTGCACAACTTAACTCAGACCACACCATTCTTCACTCAGTCCACTCAACTGCTTGCCCAGGCTGTCCTCATCACTCTCCCTGGACAAAACCCTTTTGCTCCAAACTATTCTACTCCACTAAAATGATGATGCCCTCTCATCTCATATCTGACCCTGGCTCTGAATGTCCTTTTGGTTTCAATACATTGGTTGGTTTACTTTCAAAGGATGTCTACACAAGTTAACCAAGCCACAAACTAGCTAACCATATTTTAGCATAATGTGTTATGTGAATCCAGACAATTTATGGTTCAGGGTGTTCGGCAAACCAGGCAATTGGATTGAGTAAATCATGATTAAATTAAATACAGATAAAAATTTTGTAGAAACACAGCCAATGGCACTATAAGATGACGAGGACCAATGGCAATGAGAATTTTAGCTCTTTGAACTTGCAGGAAATAAGACTGACTAGGATTCTACACTGCTGTTGGTCACATCGTCTGCATTGGAATGCATCATCAAAACAATTATTCTGAAATATCAATTAGCCCCAACCTAAGCTAATTATTTAGCTGAATGATCAGGGATGCCTCCTCACAGCTCTTTCATCAGGATCATTTCTTTGTGTTCCTCTGAGTTTGGCAACCTGGTGCTTTCCAGATGTTCTAGACTTCCACAATCCTTTGCTACTGACAGGGATAGATGGGACATCCTGATGGTTCTTCCTAAATAGAGAAGCTGCATATAATCTAATAAACACACATTGTTGAACTGCAGCTACCACAAACCCTAGCCAGCATAATTTGCAGTGACGGATGATGGGAACAATAACAACTGGAAGGCACCTGCCGGCTACCAGTCACAACGCCACTCGTGTCTAGACAAGCTGCATCGCGTTCTGAAGTGCTATTTGGCATTCTGGAAAGTGGAATCTCATTCTGACTTTTTGAATATTTAAATACCCAGTCTGAGGCTTGTTTAGGCCTCCTCTCCAAAAGCACAATTCAATGACAAGTGCTCTTTGCTGAACACTGATTGGCTGTTTCACAGTCCAGGGTGTTGTAATCACCATTATATGCCTGAATGATTTCTCAGACCTCCCCTCCCCACCCCAATTAGTATCATCTCCTAGGTTTGCTACTTGGACAAAAAGTTGCACGGTGCACTCTTTGCATTTTGTACATGATTGTTTTCTTTCCATAAATTCAGTATGAATGCAGTAATCAGGTTGAAGTGTTGCATTTGTGACAGAGAACTACTCGGATCCCCCTAAACTTGATGAACATGGCTAAAATCTCCGTATTGAGAGAATTAACTCAATCATAACAACCAAGACAAGAGCCAGATATCATTTAAAAAGTGTAATTTTGTCAGGGAACACTCTGCTGTCTTAAAAAAAAGTGCTGAATTCCAAGTTATCGGGAACTTTATAATCAAAGTCCTTGGGTTAGTCTTAAGTTGCCTTTTCTTTTAGAAGAATCTCAGCTGTATTGATTATGCTTCACAGACATTCACCTAACACTAAAGGCCTGTATTTGCACTTCATGAAGCTGCCATCCATCACAGCAGGAACCAAGAGGAAAGGTTTGTGTGGAGCATCTTTCCTCTGAAAGCAGGGGCAGCGTGTGGGAAGGAGATCCGACAACCTCACTGCCAGACCCAGTCTAGAAGGCTTTAGGGCTGAAATTCTGGGTGCCTGTTTCCCTTACTGCAAGCCCCATTGAAAACAATTGCAGTTAGCTTGGAGTAGTTGCGTGTTATAAATGCATAAGGCATTCAACACTCTAAAAATAAATAATTTGGTGGATTTTTCCAAAGGAGAAACATACCACTCTACCTTAGGTCATATTATTATTATTATTATTATTAGATTTTTATCCCACCCTTTTTTATATTTGGTCAGCTCAAGGCAGTAAACATGCCTAATACTCCTGCCTGCTCTTTTCTCCACAACAACAATCCTGTGAGGTGGGTTGGGCTGAGAGAGTCACCCAGCCGGCTTTTGTGTCTAACGGAGGCCTAGAACTCCGTCTCCTGGTTTGTAGATCAGCACCTTCACCACTACAGCAAACTGGCTCTCCTACATAGACCTACTGTTTGCCCTTCATCAGTATCACTATCTGCCAAGGCTCATGGTGGAGGCAGAGGACTTCTTTCTTCAAAGACCACAATCACAAATATTGGGGTGATGGCTGATCACTTTTTGAAACTGATCTGGAAGAACTCCACAGCACCTTTGCACAAGCCTAAAAAAAGCTATTGCTTTAAGAGCTGTCTTAACTTTAATGAGCAGGTTCCTTAAATAAGTGGCATCTTTCTCTTTCATTCAGACTCCCTTAGAGGCCTGAAAAAGGTCAGGTTCTTTTAATGAATAGCAGAGAGGTTCTGGATTATTTTTGAAACTTGTCTAACCTTCCTAGATAGTGGTTTTTTTAAAAAAAAGTTACTTAGTACCTTTGTATTACCAGTCTCTTGTTGTGGCTAGGGGTTCTTAAATTAATCAATCATTTAACTATGTCTGTATTTATTTGGCATATTTACTGTGCCCAAAGAGCTTATTGCCACTTAAAGTGATAATGGCACATGACTAGGAATTACACAAAGAAAACAAATTCATTATATTTTATAGTGATCTCAGGGAATGTAGTCACTACTAATCAAATAAAAGGCAATTAAAAAAACACTGAAACTACAATCATGGATAAAAAGATAGCAACAAGGACAAAAGAAATAGGGTGGTTTTAAAAATAAGGGTGTCTTTGATTTTCAGAAGCTCCCTTTACTCTGAAAAAATAAAGCATCTGCTTTGCACCTAGAAGTCCCAGGTTTGAAATTTAGCATCTCCAGGTAGGGCTAGTTAAGCATCTGCCCCAAGAGTCACTATGACTCTCTTCCAAAAATCTTGGGCTATGTGATCCAATGGTCTGGCTTAGCAAAAAGCAACTTCTTATAATCCTGTAAACAGTTCCTATTGCTTTTACACATTTTAAAAAGCATAGCTTTCCCTTATCAGACATCTGCTAAAGGGAACTCAGCACTCCCACCTCAAAACGGCATTTTCAGAAGAGAATGCCACATATTTATCTGCTGCTAATAAAATATACTTATTGCTCCCCCACCCCTCCCCCCATTTGCCTTTTGTCTAAGAGCTATAATAGAAGGGTGGTGGATGTGGGTTTTCTGGGCACACAAGGAAAGAGAGGAAAAGCTAATCCAGTTGAATTTCTACCTGCTGCCTGGTTCTTGAAAGACATTGCTTCTCAGTGAAGAAAAGGTGGTGATTTATGTTTAAAAAAGGGCATCTCCTGACCAATTCTGTCCTAAATAGTGCCACACAATGGCCACTGAAAACGCTAGCTCTTCTCTTCTCAAATGTGCTTTGGTAGAAGTCAAATTTACCAGGTCTTAAGTTTTCTCTTCTCTGCAGAAGATTGATTGTTTGTTTGTTGGGTTGTTTTTTACTTTAAAACTAAGAGCAGTAGCCACCACAGGGAAAATCACATCTATCTCTCTCATGAGTGAGAGATAATAAATCACTCTTCACAGGTGAAATCTTTTATTTATGCTTTGGGATTCCCTTTTATTGAAGAAACCAGGGTTCTTTTTGGCTTTGGTGAGGCTACACTTTAGCAAATGATTCAAATCAAGCTGACATGTCTTGACGAAACTTCTCAGCACAAGTGCTTATGGCTGTGGTTTATTTGCAACTCACTCTCAAAGTAGATTCTTGCTTCGTTTTTTTCCCCTCCCCTTCACTCACGTGTAACAAGTGTCTTCTTGTCCTCTCTCTCTCTCTATATATATATATATAAATGTGTGTGTAGGATTTTTGAAAAAGGTAGATATTAGTGGGCTTTTGTACATTGCTAACAAGTTACATCATTTTTTTAAAGAAGGAATTAAATTTAATTTATTGTGGACTAGTTTACCCATGTAACAAAATGACTGGGATTTCTTTATTTGTTAGATTTGTATTCTACCATTTCTCCAGAAAGCCATGATGGCTTGCATAGGGATCCCCTTTCCTTTTATCTCAACAACAGCAACCCTGTGAGGGAGGGTCCAACCTGAGGGTAGATGTGAACTTGGACCTCCCTGTCTTAGTCCAATGCATGCTTGCAAATGCATCAGAGTAACCCATGATGTGGTTTTGTTGGCTCGGTGTGTTATACAAACCTAGCCATTGTGGATTTTCAGTCATAGTTTATAGCTGAGCATATTGTTCAAACCCAACAATTGTGGTTTATTCAATAAACAAACCAAGGCTTTGTGATGTATGACCTCTATTGATCTGGTGGCAAAGAGCTGAAAAAATAGAAAGTGTTGTACCAGTTCAGACTGCAGGTGAAGAATCACATTTTTGCATGTGTCAAATAATCATGTTCCTGATGGAAATTAGCGTAACCTGAAACAGGTTAGGCTACAACCTTTCTCCTGAATGCTGTTGTGCTTACTCGCAAAGAATTTTAAAAATATACAAATAGAAGCATTCAAAAATGTGACACATATACTTGTAGATACCACTTCCTTCTATCCTGTTTGTATAGTACACCTTTCCCAACAATTTCTTATATCTTAAAAGGAGTGCCTGGAAAGGACAATTTTATTAGATATTAGCAGATTGTCTATGAATAACCAGACTGAATCCAGTGACTTAAGAAATTGGTAAACTTCATTTGGTTTAGCAATAAAATAGGCTCAACAGATTCCAAGCCACTGAAATTGCACAAATGACTTTGGCCTTGTCCTATTGCTAAGCAACACTTCTATACTTCTAGTTAAGGTTAAATCCTAGATGTCTCTCATTTATTCTTTACAAACTGGCCTGAGACTTTCAAATGAACTCAAAGCTTATTTACTTTCAAATTAACTGAAGCTTATTTACAGTAATAGATGATATAATTGCTTGCAGTCCTTAATCTGCTTTTCCTAGAAGGCCTCATTTACTAGCTAAATCCTGTTTCTGTCCTTTCTAGATTCTACCTTGCCATATTGGATCCTCCTCCTGCTCCTAGTCACAGATTAGCATCATATTTCACAGTATTTCCCCTTCTTTAAGTCATAAAGTGTATGTCATCCAGAAATACACAATAACCAACCACAACCTTTTTCAGTTTCCTAATCCCAAGGTGATGAGTAGAATAGAAATCAGTTCTAATAGCACCCAGGGATTATTCTGCCCCATAAATTATTGGTATTTCTACCAACACAAAGTCATCTCTATAACAAGCAGGATTTTGAACCACTCTGCCTTTAAAATTCATAGCCTTGGTGCTTGAATACAAGAACTGGAATCTGACCATGGTGGTTGGCTATTGTCAACCTTTGATTGTGTTATCACAGACTTGTTTTGGTTTCTTGCAGGCTTATCTCACTTGAACATGGGCTAGTGCTTCTCTGAAATGAGGAGCAACTGCCTTCTGCTGCTCCTCATTGTGCCTCTGCTGGCATTAACAATATAGGACTGATGAGTCCATTGCTGGTTTTCAGCTTCTGTAAGGATCATCTGGACAGAACATCAGCATCAAGCTCAGAATGGATCTTCCTGTGTTAGAGTTTGTTGGCAATCTGAATGCTCTTTCAGCTTCCCTACTGGTGTATGGATAGTGGGTGCTGGCTGTAATATGAGGAAAGTTGTACTTCTTTGCAAACCCTTTCCTTTTAAATTGTGGGATATGTTAGGCACTCATAAGAACATTTCTACTCATGGTTAATAATGGCAATAGCTTTTATAATAGCTGTCCATTTTATAACTTCTAAACTTGGACAAATAGCCTCTATTCAGAAATAACAGCTCCAGTGCCAGATGATTCCAAGGTCTGTCTGTCATTTGTGTAACCATCAGTGATTCTTTCCACCGAGAAGGCATAGTCTTCTGGCAACCATCACAATCTGCTCTAAATGATACAAGGGTTTAACTTAGCCATGGTTACCAGCACTTTCTTGCACATTTTGCCATTTCATGTTGCCTGAGTGGACTTCATAAAACTTTTTCAGTGTTTATTGTCATCGATTAACTGAAATAATAATTGTGTCATCATGGAAAATTATTCACTGTAATACAGGTAACCCCCAGTTTAAGAACAAGTTCCATTCCCAAGGTCTGTCCTTAAGTTGAATTTGTATGTAAGCCAGAATAGTATTATTGTATAATCCTGTATAAGTAGTATTGTGTAATGAACTCGAACCACTTGAATTTTGCTACAATAGGCTCCATTCTTAACTATGGATCATCTGTAAACTGGGCATTCTTACTCTAAGCCTTCCTGCCTCTGCAAAGATGAGTTGTATGTGTTAGGCATGCTGTATCCATGTGTTGACAAGGGGAGGCAAATGACAAAACATGCTGTGACATTTTGCATATTTATATACTTGCATCTTACACTATGATGCAGATATGCAGTAGCAGCATTTGTGTGTTGATGTGGGCATGTGCATATTGCCATTTTGGCATCACATAGTTTGCTGCAGACACAGCTGATAATGACCAATCAACTTGTATAAAGTTCAATATTGCCTGTAGCTGGGAGTCAGAAGTAGCACTGCAGTGTACAGTCAAAAAAATAGCTCAAAATTGAAGATTTTAGCAAATTATAGATTCTGGTATCTTATCTGTCAGTGATGCTCCTTCCACCATTATATTATATACGTATTGTAAGAACTGACTTAGAATGAAGATTGTTTCAAGGGCACCATGACCCTTTTGATTTCAACCTGTTGCTTCTAGTACAAGATTTAATCATGCCATTCCAGATATTACGACCTACTAACACCTGGGCATGGCCAAAATTGGATTCTAAGTATTTTAGGAATGTTCAGAAATGGAACCCAGCACAACAGTTTCACTCCTTGTCTTGCAGCTTGCTTTTCTGGCAACTTGACAATCCAAAGGTCAACAACACCATTTCCCTCCCCCTGCCCCTGCGATGACTGGCGGCTTTATAGCATTTTGAAAACTATTGTCCGTGTGTACTGAACTTCTGCCTAGCAACACCCAGACCTATTATTCCATCATCATATTCAGCCACAGAACATGCAGGCATTCCTTCTGTGGAGGTAAGTGAAGGTCATGAAACGACAATTCAACACATCTTCTCAAGGTGGGAGAGCCTACTTCAGATTCCTTTTCATAGTTTCAATAAATTCATTAATCTTACCAGACATTTGCTATGCCACTTAATCTATCCCTTCAGTATTATGTTACTTTAGATTTTGCCCCAGGTTTTGTTTTGTGCTCAGTAGGACAATGAAGATGATAGAGCTTTTGAGTTTCATTGATTGTCCAAAAGAGGGTGGTGGTGGTGGGGAAGCTTATTCTGTCATATTTTCATAGGCAGGAACGTAGGATCCTGTAGCACCACATATATTTTGTCTGTTTATACACACTACAAACTGAGAACAGATTCTAGCTCTCCAGAGAATTTTACTGCTTGATGACATCTTCATTGTTATTATTACTCATTGCAAACAGATTTCTGGGAGTAAGGTCGTTCAGTGGTGAATCTATCACCAACAGTTAATGGCAAAGCATTGCTGGAGCCAAGCTTGTGACATTGTACAGGCATTGGGCACAATCCAACATAAATCAAATCACAATTAAAGCCTATTGACTCCAATGGAATTTATATTAGACACAACAAACTCACTCCACTCTTTTCAATGGATCATAGGATAATGAGGCATCATGATGGATTTTGCCTCGATCTTGATGTATACTGTGTCTTTGAGAGGTGAGGTTGAAATGAACTAACTGGCTTTTGGGGGCTTTTTCACAGGTTTTCCATTTGAGGGAAAAGAGCTACAATTTAATTACAAATGAACACATATCCATTTTTAACTATTCAGTTATTAGCCAAGAAGCTGTTGGCCAGTAGCCTGATTTATGTAATTTGTGATCATGAAAGAGGTTCTTCTGGGTTAGTGATAACTCTTTTCTCTTTCTCTTCTAGGTAGTGATAACAAGAGATAGACTCCTGGCACACTTCCATTCAAAGTCCTCACATGTTGCTGTTCTGGTGGAAGCCCCTGGTGGAATTGCAACTATCTTTCTAGTTCATTTAAGAAGTTGCATTTTCCCCCAAGGCATTTTCTCTTGTGTGCCACCAAACTTCTGCACGTAACCTAGCTGTGTGAGTGGGATAAAGATCCCATAGGATCAGTGAATTTGCCATTCTTCTGTGTTCTTTAACCATTTAAGACACACAACATTTCATTTCAACCAGCGTGACCCTGGGAGTAATACCAACATTACTTTTTGTAGAGACAGTCTTGCTGGTTCAGTCAAAAGAGGAGAAGTGAAGCAGTGAGCAATCCACAGTGAGGGTGAGACTTGATGGGTAAGGAAAGATAAGGAAAGATAAGGAATACTAGCCCACCTAGAAAATGATAGATAAGGAAAACTAGCCCACCTAGAAAATGAACTCCAAAATCACTCAGAAGAAAGCATTGGCAATGTAAACCACACCTGTATTGGTGCTCTTGCTCCCAATCTATGGACATGGCTGAAACTTTGAGACAAATTTGAGTGCCCAGCAATGAGACTACTGTTGCTCCCCCCTCCCCCGTGACCATAAGGTGCTCCTCTAATTACTGGGAAGAAAACCAAACTTTCATAAATAGATCTGGAGAGGATGACATGGTCAAACCAAAGTTATGAAGAAGTTTGGTCCCTGATGATGCCAGTATTGAAAGAGAATTTCCTTGTTTTATAGTGACACATAGAACTGGAAGCTTGAATGTAAGAATTGCAAAGCAAAAAAAAAAAAAAAAACTTGTTTTATCAATCCAGAAATGAAGCATACAAAATTATAAGCTTTAGGAATAAGTGAACTTGGGTGGGCCAGAATTAATCACTTTAAATCAGATTTAATGATAATTCAGGACATGAGACCATGTAAAGAATAGAGTGGCAATGATACTAAAAAAACTCATAAAAAACAAACCGCTATATATATGTGCTCATTAATAACAGGATTATATCTATTCGAACTAGTAAATATTCAGTGAACACCAGTGTCATGAAGGTTTGTGCACCTGCTCCAGAGGTCTTGCTGGAAAACACTGAAGAATTCAGTGTCTCAAGCTTTCTGGATGGCTTTGGGTATAGAAGCTTGGGACAGTCGGGGCTAGTTTTGAGCTACCATAAACTGGACTGGAGAAATCTGGATGACCATTAGATGGCAGCAAAGGGATAAAGTGCATTTTATCTTGTAGTAAACCACTGGGAGTCTGAATGATTTGGTGGCATATAAATTTAATAATTTATAGTTTAATAAATACATAACGATTGGTGCTACAGAGTGGGCATCTGGATTTTTGACAGCCCAGATATGGTAGCCCTAATCTACTTAATACATGAATGAGAGACCTCCTGGGAATATTAGGGCAGTAAAGAAGTCAAAAAAAGTTCCCAGAAATAGGCTATAGCAAACTATTTCAGTATTTCTACTGAGAAAATGACATTTGTATCCTGATTTCACCAGGAGTTGAGCTTGATTCAAAGGATTACTTAATACTAAATTGCAATAGATATTAACTGTATCATCTAAAAAAGATACAGGACTACTCATGGATGCAAACATAAGAGAAATGGAGAACCTGGAATTACAGATTTGGATTGTGTAAACACAATAATGCAGGCAATAGTTTAACAGAGTTTTACAAGGACTATGCAAGAGTAATCATGAGATCTAATGCAAGAAATGAGGTTAAAGGAAGATGGAAAGACTATACCAACCAAGCTGTTCCTTTTCTTCTTCCTCACTCTCTGTATTTTTATATGAAATTAAGTTAGCAGGGAAGTAGTTGTACCACATTACATAGCAGGGGGTATGTATTAGCAGAACTATGTTGAGGCCTTATTGAAGCAGGAGCCAACCCTGAAGAGGTGAATAACAATTATTTGAATTTTTCTATGGAGTGGTCTTCTAGGGCTTTGTGTTAAGACTCTTGTAACTGTGGACTTCATTCCATTATCTTTGTGCTGGTTTCTCTCTCCCCTTTTCCTGGTTTTCTTAGCAGCTTAATAAAGAACTTTGAGAAACTGAAATAGTGCTCACTATCGGTGACATTCTGCTTAGTTTTGAAAAAAATATTTGCCGTATTATAGGTTTTGCATTTTTCTTCTACAATCCCACGCGACTCCCTATGCTTATTTAAGAATAGTTCACTGCAAGGTTTTATAAGAAAACTTTGCTGGTTTATTTATTTATTTAACATATGTCTGTGCCATCACACTCTAAAAAGACTCTTGGTGGCTGACCTAGAACAAATACAAATGAAAACATCCATGGTAAGAATAAAACAACTGCTGAAACAATAGAAAAAATTAATGTAAGCTACAAATAGGATAAATAAAAATAGAGACAGCAACATTCACATCGGGGGAAACTCTCCGAAACGGTTTGGTCTTCAAAGACTTCTGAAACACCAACACCAACAAAGAGAGGTTGGTTCCACATCATTGGTGCTTCTACAGAAAAGCAACACCACCTTGCCTCAGGCTCCTAAACCTCCCCAAAATGTGGGATTTGAGGCAGTTTCTTCCTGGCTGATCTAACTCTGTGGGATGATACTGGCTGGAGGAGGTGGTCATGAAGGTACCCAGGTGCCAAGCCATAAAGAGTTTTATAGGTCAGTACCTTAAATTGGACCCAGAAACAATGGTTCAGGAATCCAAAGGCATATAGGATGCTGCATTTTGGACCAACTATAGTTTCCAAATATTCTTTAAGGGCAGCCCCAAGTAGAGCATATTACAGAAGGCTAACTGGGTGGTGATAAGGGCATGAGATACTAGTGCTTTTGCCCCAGGTAAGGCAACAATTGGCACCCCAACCATAGGCTGTTCTGGCCATGGCTTTTGCCTATTAATTTAGCAGGAGCCATGAGTCCAGAAGCACCCCAATTTCCAAGACCCAAATAGCAGCATCTCCTCCCTCCTCCCACCACCACTTTTTATATAAGCTGGGGGGCAGGGATCCAACTAGCAGATGGCAGAAGACAACCAAGACTTTTTCCTATCCACTTCCTGGGAGGTCACAGACCAAAAGGAGTCTCAGATAAAAGGACAAGGCAATGCCACAGTCACCATCAAAGACTCTGTCCATGTAGGGTCAAGGCTACAGCAAATCTGAGTGACTTTACTGGCAAAATGCTGTGTCAACTGGTCACGGCAGCCAGATGGGAGATCATGAAACTTTCATTCCCGTCACTGGACTGCAGCCATCCAATGCAATAAGGGAAGAGAATAGGCACATTTCACCTTTCTTATTGCCACAGTGTAGGTCAGAACATGGTCATGTACCCATGCTCATTGGATTCACTTTTAGACGTCTTCTAACACTCTAGATATTGTTTCTGGTGCTTCATCTCCTGAAGGGCCACCTGTGATCAACTCCTGATACCAACCACTTACCAGGTCCTAAACAGAACTGCCCATCAGCTGGGAAAATCCTCAAGCACCCTCTTAAAACAAAACTAAACACAATCTGTTTGTGAATTTTTTAAAATATTCCTTGAGAATATTTTTGCGTTATTAATTAAAAAGCCACCTGATATTTCAGATTCCGAAATACTTTGCCCTATTTCATTTGAGATGAGATTGAAAACTGTAATTCAAGTTCAAAGTTTGAGTTCAAAACTGTAGTGTAAAGGGAACAAGGGAAAGCAAGTTGTCTGTCCTGAGCAGAGATGTACTAGAAGAAAATACTGCAGAATCTTTATATTATTCAGATTTTTCCAGAGACAAATCCTATTTGAAGAAGGGAACAGTGGGTTTTAGGGATGCAAGAGCTGGACCAGGGTTGGGTATTCCAGGTTCCAGTCCATTCTCAGCCCCGAAAGCTCATTGGGTGGCTTTGAGCCAATCAGTCACTCTCAGCCCGATCTATATCAAAGGGTGGTTGTGAAGAAAATAAGAATCAAATCAAATCAAATCAAATCAATAAATAATGCAAGAAACAATTTGAGCAATAAGTTTCTTCCAAGCAATTGCTGTAACAGTGATTTGGAACAATGAATACAATAGCCCCATATCCAAGGTAAAGAAACACATTTTTTATACTCTAGTTTCTCTTAGATGGCATAAAGAAACACATTTTAAACCTGAATGTTAGGATTATCTGTTAGAATCTCTCCTCAAAAGGATTCTGTTCTGTTTCCAAAATTTACTTGTGTAGCAACAGTGCAGCAAGCATGGTACTGCCTTTAGGACACATTTCAAGTTGCAAAAGTAGAAGGAATACTTCTTTGCATATTTCTGCATAGAGCAAGTCTAAGCAATCTGAGATTGTTGCTATTTTTAATTGATCAGATTTTTATTTTATTTTATTTATTTTATTTCTGTTTGTCCCTTCCTTTAGAGTTAACAGTTGTAGAGTGGCCATACGTTTTTAAACTAACTAAATCTTATTCATTTTTCATTTTTTCCATTTATTTTACTTACTTTTCATTTATTTAATTGACTTGCTTAACTGTTCATGTACTCATTAACTCACTTAACTTTATACATTTGACTGTTACGCTTGATTTGCTCCAATTAAATGTTTTTCTAATTTACTTATTTTTATTGCTGTAAGATATAAAATAAGGAAAAAAAGATACAGTCAGATACAAAACAATGTATGTATATTTTAAGTAACTAAACAAAAAAACCCTTGCAGTGAACAAAAAAGTCAACTCTCTCAATAAAATAAAACATGCATATTTATTTCCACAGATATACCTAAGTGACTCGGTTTTTAAGCAATAACATAGTATTAAAAAGTAGGAATGTGCACTGGCTTGGCATGAACCCCAAACTAAATGTGAAATGAGGATATTCGGAGCAGTTTATAATTCATTTGAGGCAGGGGAGAGGTTATCTGGTTTGCCTGAGTTAGGCACAATCTCCTGTGGAGTTAGGCTTCCAATACATTCCAGTTTGGAATTCAGTATGTAAGAAGAGGCTGAGCCCTGCGCTGTGTGTCAAAAAGGCGGACATGAAATAAATAAATAATAATATACTTGGATGCTTACTGATCCACCTTGAGGGGGAAGTATTGAATTCAGGAATCCACAAGTCTGTCCTCAAATCAAAGTGGCCTTTGTCATTTGCTTTTTCCATCTGGGATTGAGGCACATTTGTGGCACTGTCACCCAGGATTTCATTATGTGGGAATGTCAATGTGACCACACTCACTCTCATTTTCACTAACAATCAATTTTATTTTTTTGTTCTAACTCCCACAGTTCCTGGGGTCTTCTTCAGGGTATTGTCCAACTTCCTGTTCTTCTCCTTTCCCATCTTTCCCCCTTCCTTTCATGCAATACGTTCCAATCTTTTATTTTATTTAAAGAAAATAATTTTTCAGTTGGATTAGTTTTTATTAGTTCTCCACCCTGATTCATTCATCTTCTTGCACATCATTCATTACTAATTAGTAGTTTTTTTAAAACACACACACGCACGCGCGCACACACACACACACACACACACACACACTATTGTATAATACTTGTGAATAACCTATCATTCTTCATGTCTTTTGTTCCTCTAAAATAGTATTCTTTGCTTCTATCCCATTCTGGCCTTGTTTAAAGTTTCTCTCTCTCTCTGTGTTAATATATTAGAAAGTCTAACTGGAAAAATTAGGGGTGGGTGGGATGAGACTCTCAAATGGTGCTGGCAAAGGATCAATGGGAATTTTTTAGAAGTTGAAATGATTGCTAGAGTAAAAAAAACAACAACCCTAACTTGAGAACTCTTATATTTATTTCTATGAACTGCAATGCACCAAACTGTCCTACAATGGACTAGGTTTCTTGCAAAATTTGTCCCATTCTGATAGAAAACAAGAACGTTATAGACTCTATTAATTTAAGTTTTCCCCATGGGAGATAATGGGTGCACTGGACCAACTCAAGGCAGAGGATCTGTCGACAGCAAAGCAGGGATTGGACAGTCTTTATGAAGCCCTATTAAGGATCATTCTCAAACCAGCAAGAGACAGACAATTTGTAATTTTCCTGGCAAAATGAGTTTGTTGATTGTTAGACTTGGAAAAAGTGCAGCCAGTCATTTGAACTTGCTCAATTAGAATCCAGATTTATGGCAAATTCAAAAGACCTTGAGATGCGTTAATCAAGTCATATGACAACAGATTAAAGATATATCATATGTAAATATGTCCCTCCTTCCAAATATCTACTAATCTGGCAAAGATTTAACACTGACCAAAAGCTTTTTAAAAAGATACAATTTAAAATATGGTGCTATGTTTCCCTTGTAAAATTAGTTTAAACAATGATTTTCCATTTAAATTCATTTCTTTTCCAACAGATCAAATAAATATTTATTTCCACAAGAAAGATAACCTTTTCCCAATTTTTTTTAAATCAAGAAGTTAGTTTTCAGTATTACCTAACTCTGTGCAATAACAAGTTTTTTCACAGCCCAGCTCTTTCCATGCTCATTCAAGTCCCAATGAACCCACAGAGTTTACTCCCAAGTTCTCGTTCGTTTAGAAGCAAGTCTCATTGGTCTCAAGAGGGCTTGTTTCTGAGAGGATTTAATCATGGAGGGTGATACTCTTAGATGTCTTGTGTTGATGTCATAAATGGGAACTGCCCACTTTGTGTTTCTGATACAGCTTTTGAATTCGAATTTGTTTGTTTATGTAGGGTGATGCTTCTGAGGGTTGTTGTTCTCCCTCCTTCTCTGCCTCCCTCTTTCTTCCTTTCTTCCTGGAGTGTTAGAAACCAGGGGAAAAGAAGTACAAAAGTATATCTGCACACAGTCACACCCATATCAACACCCACGCAAAACGCACCCACATGTGCTGCAATATAAAATAACGACAGATGCCTGAAATGTAAATGTCGTATGTTTGACAGGGTTAGTATTTTACCAGCTTTTATGTGTAGTACCTTTTTGAGCATGAACCAAAGATATCTTTTTAATTAAGCTCTTTTTTCAACAGAGCCTGCCTGACTAAAGTGGGAAGAAGGAGGCCATCTGACCATACACTAGTGCAAATGGTGAAGCTAGGCTGACTCCATTGCTGAAGACATTGTGGTAACTTCTCTCCTTATATTACCTCTGTCTTCGCTGAACCTGCCTTGAAGTTTATGACACGGCTGCTGGTATTCTGAGCTACAGAGCACCATTCATACAGTCTGGCATGTTAGAACATCAGGCCAACCCTCACTGAGCTTTCTGCCTGTCTACTCAGCTCAAAGCACCCCAACTCTGCAAGGAACAGAAGAAACGGGCAAGAACCCTATTTCAGATGTCCTGCCCTAAACTGGGTCTTAGTGAAAGGCAGCTTATTACTCACAGATGTACTTCAGCAAACTTAGGGATGAAGCCATGGAAGGCCCCTGAGTATTTTCTTTGGCTCCTGCACAAACTGTTGACATCATTTTTGTATTCACTATTCATCTACTGCTGCTGCTTCTCCGGGCTTAAGGAAGTGTGTGAGCTTCATTTCAGAGTCTGGGGAAGATCTGGTCAATAGCTTTGGGGATTTTGTTGGGAACTTAGGTTTCTTTTTCTTACACTTTTGGAAAGCATGACCAATTCCAGCTAAAAATGGTATGCAGTACTAGTAACTCTTTTTAAAGTTCAAGCCAGGCAGGCAGATCTTCTAACTGCACTATGCCAGTCAGCTCTTAGGTCACCCTAATGCCAATGAAATGCAGCATTGTGGCCAGCAAAGCTAAAGGTATGAGAATAGCTGTAGAAACAGAAAACATTTCCTACAGCATGCCTATATATTCTTGAATCACCTTCTAGTAACAACCTGACACTCTAGGGCAGTATTTCTCAACCTTGGCAACTTGAAGATGTGTGGACTTCAACTCCCAGAATTCCCCAGCCAGCATAGCTGGGGAATTCTGGGAGTTGAAGTCCACACATCTTCAGGTTGCCAAGGTTGAGAAACACTGTTCTAGGGACACCCTTTATTAGCCATATAGTCAATGTAACAGTTTCATATTTCCCCAATACATACTATGTCAACATCATTCTCGGGCAACAGTGGGCACTTACAAATGGCACTGTCTCCACTCCCAATGCCCCACACTCTAAGAACCCAATGAGCCCGGTAGTGTGCTCTCTCCGGTTGACCAGTAGAAGCCTGCACAAAATGTCGTGCAACCAGTACCACACCCTTGGCACTGCCAGCAAAAGGTAAACCAAAGACTCTCTCAAGTTGAGTGCACCTCCAGGTGATGACCTTCCATATGAGCTTCATGTCATTGTATTGTGTGAAATTGGGAAGCTACCTGCATTTACCAATGGGGTTCTGCTTGGGCAAGTTCTCTTTGTAGCTTCAGTGTCAGGCCCAGCCCAGGAATGACAATGAGGCAGTCCAGTCCAGCATAGTTCCTTTATTAGCTTGCACCTAATAGACAGAATCTCACCAGACTAAATCTATGCTAAAGCAACTAGTGGCTATACCCCATAGGACTCTAGGGAGGGGCCAGTCTCAGCTTCTTCATCTTCTCACGGTCCTGCTGCGGGCTGAGGAAGCGCTTGCTCAGGAATGCTCCCCCTCCCTCCTGATAACCTTGATCCTCCACTCCAGTATCCTCACACATGCCTTCCATTACATTCAGCATTCTTTGCTTATCCTATTTTCTTTCTCTCTTTTCTCTCTCTTTTTTTTTTTGTCCTGGTTGCTTCATGCATATGTTTTCATATCTGCTCCTAGGCATAAGATGTCAACTAGTATGGGAAAACTCATCACACAAAGGGCAAAAATGAACTCTGTAATGCTGGGCCCATGATGACATTTCAGGAGAAGTCACTTGTGTGTTTGTCATAGATATCTACAGTGAGGTCTTTACGCCTATAGCTGGGATGTAATTGGTTTCCGTGTGAGTCCAAACCACATGGAAGTCAATACATATAGAACTGGATATACAAAGACATCACTGTATATTCAGGCATCTATCATTAAAAAAAGTCATAGACATGGGAGGTAGGGCTTTTCACAGTCTGTCAAATGTACTGTTTATGGAAAGCCTGATTAATACCATTGTCTTGTAGGAATATCTTTGAGATTCTATCATTCTGAAAGTCCATGCAGCTGGAAGAATATAGGACATCTAGGAATGTGAATCTCTAGACCAGTTTTTCTCGACCTCAGGAACTCTAAGATGTGTGGACTTCAACTCCCAGAATTCCCCAGCCAACATAAATTCTGTAAGTTGAAGTTCACACATCTTAAACTTGCTGAGGTTGAGAAATATTGCCCTATATGAACAATGTTTACAGAGGTCAGGAAACACATGGATTCAGACTGATGGATGAGCTGCTTCTACATAGAAGAAAAAGTTATTTAGAAGGAAGTGGAATGGATTCTGAGTATCATTCATTCATTCATTCATTCATTCATTTCCTCCAAGTTTACCTGCTAACAACTCTGTGAAGTAGGTTTGGCTGAGAAATTATAATTGGCCCAAAATCATCCAGTGAAATTCCAGGGTTGAGGGTGGACTTGAACCTGGGTTTCTCTAATACTGGTCAAATATCTTAAGCACCATGCTTCTTCTTAAAGGGTTAAATAAGAACATTAAAATATATGTCTCTTGAGTATGAGTGATGGCAGTTTCTTTTACAAGTGTGATACTACAGTTGCATGTTCTTTTACAATGGAGTCATCCCCTTCCTCCATCATTAGACTTTTGCATCTTGAGATAACCCCATTGTTTCATTTCATAATCCACCAACAGTATCAACTCATTGTAGGATGAATGGGAGATCTTTTTGAGAATCAAGTTATAACAGGATATATTCCTTTTCTGCTATCAAACTATCACATTTAACAATCTGGACCTTTTGAAAATATTACTCTTGTGTCCTAACCATTTGGCAATATTTTCTCTCTCCAGATTTCTAGTGAGATGCTTGCTTTGGGGTGCTTTTTTAAAAAAAGAGACATACCAGCCTCCTTTCTACTGAAAGAAGAGTGGTGTGTGTTTGCCTTAATTACCATAATGGGTTGTCCTTTTCATTTATGTGGGTGCAATCTGTTTTTGACATTGTGTCATAAAAGTTTATACGCCGTGTTCTCTCTCAGCTCTGTACTAATATCCTTGCCACTCTGCCTGCTATTTGAAATCAATACTAGTGCTCCTCTCTTGATAAAATTAAAAAAGGAACAACGAACAGGCTCAAAATGTGCACGCTGACAATTTGCAGCAATTAGACAGGGTGCTAAAGGGAGGGAGCAGGACCCCAAGGATCTGGGTACAGCTAAACGGGGGATTCAGGCTGTGTCTCTCTTTCTATGGACAGCTGAGGTTGGAAAGTAGAAGAATCAGGATGAAGCATGTAAATTAGGAACGCCTTGTAATCAATTTTTACTTGCAGCTGGTGGATTGTAATCAATATTAATTAACCAGGGTCTTTTTCTTTTTCTTCTTCTTCTTGGAACAGGCCACATCAGGAAAGCAACAGCATATATTGCCTATGACAACAGACTGTGAGGAGTCCTCAGGAAAGGAGAGAGAGGGATGGGAGGAAAAATACAAGATTGAAAGAGAAGGGAAAATGGAGGTCTGCAGAAGCACTTTAGAGGTGAGTCAGCTTCAGAAGGGTCACAAAAAGAGGGATTCCTCAACTCAAACTAAGAATCAATAGCCTAAAGAAGCATACAGGTCAATGTAAGGCAGTGATGGTTAGGGAATTCTGGGAATTGAAGTCCACATATCTTAAAGTAGCCAAGGTTGAGAAACACTGACCTAAGGAATTCTGTGGGGCTTACTCCCCATTGATGGTCCAATGGGGAACCTTAGCCATTCTGTTAATTTTTCCCCTGATAGAAATGTTCTTGTACCCAGTCCAGCTTTCTCAAGAAGTCAGGGGGTGCTACACCCACCTTGCAGAATTACCACGTAACCTGCCTTTTACAAACACAAAACCAACTGAACACTCACAGGACAAGAAGAGGAGAAATTGCTAGGGCTGCACACATATCAAAAATGATTCAGAAGTAGTTTGGTCCTCGGGTGAGCACAGCACCTCCCTGCTACCCATTCAAGCCATCCCTCCTTTTTCAGCCTTCTTCATCAGACAAGGGGAAAAGGTGTTGCTGATTTAAGGAGTTGATTTGGACCTGTGAAGTAGCCACACTTTTTTGTAATAGAAGCCTAAAAAGGGGGGGGACTGCTTTAATGAATAGTACAGAGGTACTGTGCTCATGCAACATCCAAATAACTTTTTCCAAACCAGTTTTGAAATGTACACAGCCCTAGAAACTTCCTCGATGAAGCTGGTTAAAACAACAACAGCCATTTCTTTTTCGCATTAAGAAAATGCCTTTAAATGTGTCATGTTAGGAACAGGAGCGTAAGATCAATCTGTCATTTACTCTGGACATCTCTCATTCTTCATTCCCATTAAGTACTATGGTTTCTTCTCTGCTGTTTGACCAATGGAGCTCCACAATCTGCTCAGAAAATTTCCAGTCTGAAATTATTTGAAGCCCTGGTGAATGCAAGTGCTGAAATTATGTAGTTATTCCTTCAAGTACATTATGGACATTATTTGTAGAACCTCTTTTACACACCCACTCACCCCATGTTAAATATATTGATGTATATTGCAGATAACACTGTCATTTATCATTAGACATATTTCTTTGTTAGAGATATTGGCATTTAAGAAATCTAGCTAGTTCAGTTGTGTGAAAATAGTGTTTTTCACTTCCTAGATGATAGGCTCCATATTTACATTAATATCTTGCAAGATATAGAATATCCAATGTCAATGCTATTTTCTACAAGTTGGCTGCTATTTTGGATCATTCTGAAATAGTCTTGGATAATCCAGTTCTTCATGGAATATGAGCCACCTTTGAGCAATTAAACTAATTTCTAGCCTGGTACTGACTGATCATTCCCTTTTTATTAGTGTTAACAATGTTACTGGAGATGTTTATATTAATCAACAATATAATTTTACATATCTTTGTTAAAGAGATGAGCATTAGAAACACTTGTGAGTATCCATGGTAATCAATTAACAACTGCTTCCCCAATACCCAATAGGAAAAGATGGCAGTCAATAGCAGTTAGAATAACTGTACAAAATAGATTATTTTGATAAGTATTTTACAAACACTGTAGTAGAATATCTAAGGAGGGGGAAGAGGAGGAGGAGGAGGGGAAATACTTATAGCATGCTTTCTAAACCTCCAAAAGTGCAGGACGATGTTCTAAAAAATATGTCTGATTGATCTTAATTTTATTTACCTCATTGTCCTACTGAATTCTTTTATATTTTGTAAAGGACAAAATTAAAAAGTACAGGCAACAGAAAAAACCATAGACAATAGAAAAATGTAATTGAAGAAAAATACTATTGAATACTGTTATCATCCTTAATGCATCCTAGATATGAGTACAGGACAGTTGTGAACTGGGTGGTATAAAAATCAAATAAATAGTGGAAAAAAAGAGTATGTTTGATATAGCAGTCATATACTACTATGGATCCATAGTGATTTATTAATAAACAGCACACAGCAAATGCTAAATATCAACTCAAATTGCATTTATTCTTTTATATTACGGTCTATCTAATATTACATTTTCAGGCAGTCTTTGAAAATGCTTACACATGAAAGGGCTTTTAATCTCTTTCAGGCATGTTAGAGAAGAGATTCTGGGCTTTTGCAGGCTGCGTGGCTTTTTCATGTAATAATCAGGAGCTGGAATCAGTAAAATATATATTGTTCTTCTGCAATTTTTATGCAAGAGCTTTTTAGCAAATCATTGCTCCCTTACAAGCCAGATTACTAGGCATGTCAGCCTGATTTGTTAGATACTTGTTGATGGATAAACCCTTGGAATTTATCACAGACAGTGAGAATAAGAAGCAATTAGCAAATTGGCTTTGAGGCCCTACCTTGGTTTATATGTTGCTTTGTATATTTCTTGTCTTACGGATGTGTCTGTTTGAGCTGATGATATTTAGGTTGATATATGCTGTTCTATAAATTAGGATTAGTGTATTCTGTTTTCAAATCTGAGCTATTGATCATAAAGCATATATGGAAATGAGAGGTTCCTAAGGATTGGTTTAATGAAGCCATCCCATTTCTGGTTCAAATAGGATTGTAGCTGATATGTCAAAACAAGCTGGTAAAACACTTTATGCCAGCAAAGACATTTGTACCCCTAATGATGAATAAACCTTAACAGATCTGATCCTTTAAACAGAATGCATCTCTTTCTGTAATAGCCCACCTGTGTAGAAAAATATCCAATAATTGTTGTTCTGTTGGGTCACAGAGTGACCAGGTTTCCAACAATAAAAACTGCAGCACATTAATTTGTATACATTTACATAGTGTATTTTTTTTTAAATGTTAATCCATAACCTCAGGTATTTTGTGCAGGTGCAAAATATTAGATGGCAACAGTGAGCATGTGTCTTTGTTCTCATCTCGTGATCATTGACAAATAAGGCGCAGGATCTGCTTTCTCTGACAGGTTAGGACTATATTTCACTACTGTGTTATTTATTCATTTATAAAATTTGTACAGCTGCTCACGCATGGTAGCCCTAGTTGCAATGAGCGGGGAATGTGACAATTGTTTCCCATACTAAAGTTTATATGAGCTTCCAACTGCTGTTGCTGCTGCTGCCAGCTAGCATCGGGAGATCCTGGAAATGGGATATTTTCCTGATTTTTTTTAGCGCTCAGGACTTATCTTCTAAAACTGAGAGTTCTAGTTGTTCCATCATTATCAGGTAAGTTTATTGCTAACGTTCTGATTGTGGGCTTCCTAAAGACAGCTGATTGGCTACTGTAGGAAACAGGATGTTGAAGGAGATGGATGCTTTGGTCTAATAGAGCAGGATTTTTCTTAAACTGTGGATGACATTGCAATTGGACAGCCCCAACCTCATTGGCCTTCCATAGAGCCATAAAGACCTAGTTTTTCTCCCTTGTACTGGAACAGGGATGGTAGATGAGCCCGTTTTGTGATGACAGTGTATTACTGCCAGACTCAATTATGTGTCGATTATTTATTTATTTATCATATTTATATAGCCACCCATCTTACACAAGGGGACTCTGGGCAGTGTACAATAATTAAAAAATAAATACATAAAAACAATGACACATTAAAAACTGTAAAAACACACAGTTATTATTATAGATTATATGCTGTTTTCACCTGCTTATGTTGGCTCTGTATAGGATTTCTCTTAAAAAAAAACATACTTTGATTTTCCTTCCTGATTTTTATTGTGTGCTGCCCAGAGTCACAAATTGCAACAGTGGCAGCTTTACAAATTTTATAAATAAATAAATAACATGGTAGTGAAATACTGTATAGTCCTAACCTGTCAGAGAAAGCAGATCCTGCGCCTTATTTGTCAGGGAAGAATCTAGAAAGAACAGAAGCAGGTATGAGCTAGTGAGAGAGGTCTTCTACAAGGAAAAGCAGACTAAACAGTGGAACCAGTTTATATATTTTATTTCATGGTTGTAAATAAACTGAGTTACTGTTGCTGAACTGAATGTTATTTTAAAAGAATAAACATGCACACATCATTGAAAACAATGTGTGAATCAGCCCTTTGATCACATTTCTGTTGTTCGTCATGTGCCTTAAACTGAACATCATATTCATAAAGCTATATTAATACAATAATATTATTGTATTACAATAGCTAGACAAAGCATACTTCAAAAGTGATTAGTAATGAATTTATTATTAGTTATTTAATCAATTATTCCATTCCTTCCCTTACTAAAAACATACTGAAGTAATGATGCAGGAGTAGACTGAAGCAACAATTTAAAATACTGAAGCAACGACTGTTGAATAAATGAACAACGAAAAATCTGGATTTTTAGTTAAAAGGTCCATCGGTAATAGGATTGGTTAGGGATAGTGGGTGGGTTTTTAAATCAAGAAAGTCAGTTTGACCATGGCATTCAACTGGAAAAGGATAGTTGAGGAATTTGTGTGTGGTTTGGGGCTCAAGGGAAAAACAAATCACCCTTGCTGGGAGACGGTTTAGAGAAATCTAAAGTTTCAGAGGGGGACGTGGTGGCGCAGCGGCTTAATGATGCTGAAAGTTGCCAGCCAGAAATGGCTGACGCTTCGGCGGTTCGAGTCCAGCCTTCGCGTTAACAGGGTGAGCTCCTGTTTCCTCCCCAGCTCCTGTCAACCCAACAGGTCGAAAACTCACGTGAGTAGATAAATGGGTACTCTCACTCCGGTGGGAGGAAAAACGCTGGCAGCGCCTTGCACAGAGAGACGGGACCAGTTGCCAGTAAGCGCGAAACCGCGCTCGCCCGAAAAGGGGCGCGAAGCAACGGAAATCCTGCCTCCTGCGCTCGCCAGCTGGGCCATGCTCTAGGAAGGAGGCTCTGGCAAACCACTTCCGAAACAATTGCCTTGAAAACTGCAAGGACTCGTCCAGGCAAGGATTCATCCAGGCAGTCACTGTAGGGTCAGTAATGAATGAGTGCAGACAAAAAAAAAAAAAAAAGTTTCAGAGAAACCTGCTGGAAGCAGAGTTAGAGGCCAGGAATGGTTGCTCAGATGGCAGAGAAGCTACAGGCAGACAGCTGGACCCAACTGCAGAAGGTTTTAGGAAGAGGTCTGACCAAAGGCAGTCAGACATGAGGATACCCTTGAACTCAGAGACCTCAGAAAAATCTGGAATCAGAGAAAGATGGCCATAGCACGTATTGATTGATTGACTGATTGAATATACATACGCATATGATTTAGTTGTATATGATTTTGTTAGGCAGAAAGTCTAGTTTGACTGAAAAGTCATTCAGAACTTAACAGTGTTGGGTAGGCTGTGTAGGATCCACCTGAAGAGGTTTTGTGTGTTGTGATGGTAGTTGTTTGAGAAGGTGAGGGAAAAGCTCAGGTCTTTTCAGGAGTTTCATCAAAAAGGGTGGCAGAGAGTTCTACAAAATGTAAAGAGTAAGATGGATCGGCGCTAGTAATAGGATATGCTATCTGGTGGGAAGGGTCATCTTACCACAGTCATCAACACTCCTGTTAGGAATTGGCACTCACAAAAGTACTATGTCCCACCATTTGAAACTATTACTCTAGGCACCTGCATAATGAACTGCAATAAAGACATCTCAAGTAAATTTTCTTCCATTTCCCATCCGCCTGCAATAACAGTAACCAGCTGCGTCAAATAATTCCACCACTGCAAATAAAAAGCAGGGGTTTACAGTGATGAATTTATAGAGGGGTCATTACAGTTATAAAAACAACAGTGAACTGCTTAGGGAATGATGAAGAAAGTGAGCAAAGATACTTCTCAGATTTGGGTAGAAATACAGAGAGAGGTCAATGTAACTTCCTGCTTTTCCCCTAGGAGTTCCACATGAGCTGTCAAGTGCAAAGAGGATAAATTTCTCCTTCCAACATCAGCCAGGCCTGGGAAATGTAGTACTGGTAAGGGATTTATGTAACTGAAAAGTATGCAGAAAGTTTGCATATTAAAATAGAGGACAATGACAATCTATTCAATCTATTCAAATATCTCACATATTATAAAGTAACCTGAAATAAGACATTGTATTTTATTTATGTCCACAGTTACCTGAAGAGGAAACAAATAAACAAGCAAATAAACAAACAGATAATAGTTGGATTATTTAAAGGTAAACAGCAGTGCTCGCTTAATTTAATTTATTGTTTGGCTACTTGTATAATATACGTATACTCCCTGAATTTTTGAATTTGTTTGGTCTTGGACCATAAAGATATTGTTGTTCTTGTTGGTTGCACAGTCAGCCAGTTATTTAGACTGGATCTGGCATTTTTATGTCCTTCCCAAGGACCTGGGATAGGCAGATGTTGTTTGATGGTGTTAAAGGTATTGTCGCAGGATACAAGCTGTTCCATGTAAAGCTGCTTTTTGCAATTGACTGATGGTGATTTTGTCAACGCCGATGGTCTTCAAGTGGTACTCCAGATGTTTTGGGACTGCACCCAAGGCGCCTATTACTATTGGTACTATCTTTGCTTTCTTTTGCCACATTTGTTCTATTTCTATTTGCAGGGTATTTGTATGTTGTGATTTTCTCTGGTTCTTTCTCTTCTCTTCTGTTGTCTCCAAGTATTGCAATGTCCATTATCTAGACTTTTTTGTCTTTCTTATCAACAATTATTAAGTCTGGGGTATTATGTGGCAAGTGCTTGCCTGTTTGAATTCTAAAGTCCCAGGACACTTTAGCTTCTTCATTTTGGATTACTTTGTCTGCTTTGTGGTCCCACCAGTTCTTGCTTGCAGGCAAATGGTATTTCTTGCAGATATACCAATGCACCACAGTTGCTACTTTGTCATGCTGTTGTTTGTAGTCATCTGTGTGATTTTCCTGCAGCAGCTAACTAGGTGGTCCACTGTTTTTTCAGCTTCTTTGCAGAGGCGACATTTGCTGTCTGTTGCTGTCTTCTCAATTCTGGCTGTTATGCATTTGTTCTTAAGGCTTGATCTTGTGCAGCCAGAATTAGCCCCTCTGCCTCTTTCTTCAACTTTCCTGCTCTTAGCCATTGCCAGGTCTTGTTGTTATCTGCTTTGCCTGCTAATTTTGTGTGTGTGTGTGTGTGTGTGTGATTACTGGCCATGTAATTCTTTGCCTTGCCATGTCTCTTTTCTGTTCCTCCTTTAGTCTTTCTTGTAGGCCAGCTTGGTCTCTTCAGTATCCAGTAAGCTTTCATGGTGTACTAGCTTCAGTGCATCTTCTTCATTATCCTTCAGATATTCTTCTAATGCTCTTTTTTTTTTTTTCCTTCAACTGACTGGTATACTTGCGACATTTGATGCCCACCTATGTTCCTTGATAAGTAGAGTCTGTCAACATCACTGCGTGGATGAAGAGTATGATTCATTGTTATTATTTTTCTGATCTTCCTATCCAGGGCTTCTAGTTCTGCTTGAGTCCAGTCCACTATTCCAGCTGTGTATGGAATTGACTGGAATTGCCCAGGTGTTAATTGCCTTTATGGTATTTCCTCCACTGAGTTTGGATTTTAAGATCTTCTTAACTCTCATAATATATTCACTACTAACCTTGACTTCAATGTGCTTGATGCTGTCAGCTTGAAAGATGCCTGGGTATTTGTAGTGATCTTCTTCATCCAGACTCTTGATGTTATTTCCACAGGGCATCTTGATTCCTTCAGTTTTCACTATTTTTCCCCTGTTGATGGTAAGGATGGCACATTCATCCATTCCAAACTCCATTACAATATCTTGGCTGTGTATTCAGACAGTGTTGAACAACAATTCTATTTCGGATGGCATTTTTCCATACAGCTTCAGATTGTCCATGTAAAGGAGATGGGATAGCCTGGTAGAGTTTTGATGTTTGATAGCCATGACCTGACTTGTTCAGTATTGTTGACAGAGGAATCAATGCAATGACAACAGTAGTAGTGATAGTGAGTCTCCTTGAAAGATTCCTCTCTTGATATTAACCTCTCCCAGTCTATCACCATTGATCAGCAACTCTGTCTTCCATTGTGCCATTGATCTTTGCACAAAGCTTCTGATGTTTCTACTGACTCCTGTTATTTCTAGGCTCTTGATTATCCAATCATGTGGCAGGGAGCCAAATGCCTTCTTGTAATCAATCCAAGCTACATTCAGCTTGGTCTTCCTTCTCTTGCAGTTTTCCAAAATCATCTTGTCAATTAGGAGCTGATCTTTTGTTCCTCTGCTGTATTATTATTATGATGGTTGGTCACACAGTCAGCCAGATGTTTAGACTGGAGTTGGCATTTTTATTCACCTATCAAGTTCTTCCCAAGGACCTGGGATAGGCAGATATTGTTGTCTGATGTTGTTAAAGGTATCATTACAGGATGTTGTTGTTGTTGTTGTTGTTATGATGATGATGGAATGCGCTGTACATGGGGCTGTCTTTAAAGACCATCTAGAAGCTTCAAGTAGTCCAGAATGTGCTGGCATGAGCAGTAATGGGCACCTCTGCTTCACAAGCTGTAATGATTGCCAATTTGCTTCTGGGTGCAATTCAAGGTGCTGGTTGTTACCTATAAAGCCCTACGTGGCATAGGGCCTGGTTACATGAGGAACCATCTGTCTCCCATAGCATCTGACCAGCCAATTCAATCCTGTAGAGTTGGCACACTCCGGGTTCCTTCAATTAAACAATGTCATCTATCTGGATCCTGGAAGGGCCCCTTTTCTGTAGCAGTGTGTGCCCTCTGGAGCAAGGTTCCTCCCAAGATCCAGATGGCCCCCACTCTGCTATTATTTAGAAGAACCGTGAAGACCTGGCTCTGCACCCAAGCCTTTGGTGAAACTCTTTGCTTCATTGTGTTTGCCATCTTTTATTTTTATCTTTTATCTTTTATTGATTTCATTGTAATTTCTTTGATTGTTATGAGCGGATCAGAGTCATTGAGAGTCAGGTGGCATACAAGTTTAATAAATTATTATTAAATTGTTATTATTAATATAGCTGCCCATTCCAGTGGACTCTTGGTGGCTTACAAAGTATAATGATAATTAGAACAATTTAAAAAATAAACAAAATGAAATAAGATAGCCCAGACAAAAAACAACCACTAAAACCAAGCATGACAGGCATGCACACACACACACACACACACACAAACATACACACCCCATTAACCCCAGGCCTGGGACCAAAGTCAGGTTTTAAGGACTTTTCGGAACTCCAAGAGAGAAGGCAGTGTCCATACCTCTGGGGCAATTCTATTCCAGAGAGTAGAGGTGACAGAAGAGAAGATATGCTTCCTAGGACCTGTAATGACAACATTTAATAGAAGGAATCTGGAGCACACCACTCTGCCCAAATATTCTGGGCAGGCAGAAACCATGGGAGAAAGGCAGTCCCTCAGGTAACCATGTCTTCTGCTATGAAGGGCTTTGAAAGTAACAACCAGCACCTTGAATTACACCGAGAAGCAAACTGGCAGCCGATGCAGCTCACGCAGCAGGGATGACACATGGACACAATGAGAAGTGCCCATTACTGCTTGTCCCACTGCATTGTGAACGAGTTGTAGCTTCTGAATGGTCTTCAAGGGCAGCCCCATGTAGAGCACATTGCAGTAGTCCAATAAAAATCTTTAAAATTAAGATGTTCAATGACTGTTAAGATAAGAATCTGCATTTTACATAACAAAATGCTTCAGAACTGCCCTAATGGATATCCTTCTACTGTAACTGTAGTGTGTGTGTGTATGTGTATGTGTGTTTATTAAGATGCTGGTAGGAGTATTAGCTTTTTCATACTGTGTTAGGTTGAAAGGGAGAATGTTATAGGGAGAACTAGCATTTTGTTGAATGATGGGTTACCTTAAATGACATAGATGTGTTGGAACAGACAGAATTGGGAACTGTGAATGTAGAAGGATTGGAAGAATAGAGGAAATTAGAGAATAGTTGAAAGAGATAAGATACAGATTCAAAAGGAGGATTAAAATTAAATTGATCTGGCAAAGTTTCCTTGTGGTTCTGGGACTGGCCGGGAGGCCTGAATCAATGGGAGATGTCTACCATTGGATGCTGGTGGGCCAAAGACTGTGAGAGAAGAATGGCAGGCCTGCAACCTCTGTTCACAGCAGCAGCACAATGGTGAGATGTATGACTGAGGGCTCTGGAAGGTAACGAGGCTGCTGCAGGAAGAGAGCTGGAAGGCAAAGACACAGCTGGAAGCATCCTGAGGAATCAGCAACCGTAAAAGGGCAGCCTCAGCAGGCTTGGATGGAGCCTTGCCTAGAAAGCTGCTGGTAGACCATTGTGGGATACAAGACAGGACAGTCTGGCAACTGATGACAGCAAAGAATGGAGAGGATGTACCTCTTGGCTTATCTGAGTTCTGGTAGTGGCCAACAGGCCCAGGAAGAATAGTTGGACTGTGTCTGGTACAGCCTCAGCTTTGATTTTTTTTTTTTTAAGGAAGACATAGGGTGGATTTTTAACATCATTCTCTGTGTGAGAGACAAAAGGCTACACAGGGGCAAGTGCAGTGAGGCTGTAAGTATGAGGCTCTGAGCTGAAGTCCCTCAGGGTAGGGAGGAACTTGGTATGCAGGTGAAGACCTTGGGGAAGGTTGGATGGTGATGGGAGGGGCATTGTCTGTGTGTGGTCTGCTTGCCTGGCTTCAGTGCCTTGCCTAGATAATGGGTTTGGCAGATCTGAGCAGTGGTGATTGTGTGGATCCATAGTGATTGTATAGCTAGGTGCATATGCATGAAAGATTGTGGTAACCACTGTGTGGTTATGAGATAGTCCTGTGGGGGATGGAATGTGAGCACATTTTTTAAAGATAAAAGCAGCATTTGATGGATTGAGAGAGATAAGGTGCAGGGCACCAAGCTGACCATTCCAGGTATTAACAATTTGATATTAATATCTACTTCCAACATATTGCCCCAAATCCTGGTAGTTAGATCACTGGTGATCTTGGACTCTGGTTGTTGCTGGTAAATGCCAGCTATGCTGTAATGAGATTATATTCATTAACGACTATGGATGAATAGACAAACTGGATGTGTATTACTGATACCTGGTTGGGCAATACCAGGAGTGCTGCTCCTCTAAGGTTTTAAGCCCTGCAGCAACCTCAGAACCAAGGTGTCGGCTTTCCCAGATAGATGAGACAGGAAACATGACCAGATGGGCTAATTCTACTTTATTGTAAGGCTACATTAACAGAATCTTGCAAATCTCCTGCCATCTCTTTTACAGACTGAGTTGCTTTCTCTGCCGTTATGCAGCTACAGTCTATGTCCTCTCTTAACTGATCATTCCTTATGCAGCATATCTTCCCCCTGTCTCCCAAGGTCATCCCCACATACCATTACACATGGCCAGGGAGTATCATTGATCTCATTTGTGTTCAGAGGCCATGCACCTGAGGTGACAAGGTAGGGATGCTTGTATATTAAATTGGGCCAGAGGGATTCATTGGATGATATACTATTTGCCACGTATCCTGCAAATTGTGGGCTTAATCCATGCCCACCTGAAACTATGAGGTGTAGGTAAAGCATGATCAGCTAGATGCAAGAGGTGGTCAGTGCATAATTTCTTGGAGGGAGTGATGCCTGAGCCTTGAATGAGGCTGTGGTATACCACGTTCTGAAGAGGCCCTCCTTGGATATCTGGCTTTGATTGATAACTATCACAGATTATCCAACTCCTTTTGGGAGAAGGTTGATGTTCACGTTGTGGAGATTCAGATATATAGCATCCAAGAAGAAGTGGATTATCTGGACCCCTTTCATTTCAAGTTTGAATATAGGATTGAGACAGCATAGGTCACTCTAATAGATGATAGTACCTGTTGCCTGTAGCTAATTGATTTGATTAAATTTAAGATGAAATGAAATTTAGTTCTTGTCTTAGCTTCTTTCACTATGTTTCTGTCCCATTCATTTTTAGAGTGCAGTTCCTGGCATAGGATTTAAAATCCAAGTATGGTCCCAGCAGAAAAAGAAGAAGTTGCATAGCCCAAATAAAACTCTATATACATCACTAATGTTAGGACCCTCCTTCAGGTGTTTTTCACTTCTATAGAATTTTTCTGTTGGGATTCCTTATTTTACTTTCCTTCCTGAGTTTTTTCCTTAAACTTGACAAAGCCAGAACCTTAACAAGTCTATGTCAAATGGAAGGTCCACTGAAGTGACCGACGGAGAATTGTTTAAGGCTTAATGCTGACATTTGGTCTCATGCTTTTAGTTGTGTCTGGAAAAAAGCTGGTGATGAAATTTGAGAATCTTTGCTTTGTTCTTAAGAAAATAAAAATATAGAACAGATGAGCCAAGAATATCCGCTTGTCGCTCAATCAAAGAGTTCTTTTTTAAAAAAGAAAAAACATATCACATCACGCAAAACATTATTCTGGCACAGTTTCCGGATTTCGGATGAGTAAGCTGGTAGGGCAGGGTGTGAGATCTGCACCTGCCCATATTTCCATGTATCTCCTATATTGTTGTTGCTTAAATATCTGCCTCTCAAAATAATTGAGAGATATGAATCAGAGTTAGAAATCTGCCCCAGTATGTGCATATACGCTTTGTATACACAGCCTCAACTTGTCCTCTTCCCCTAGGCTTTAAGAAGACACTAATAACCGTGTCAGCTATTTTCTTCTTTCTTTTAAGCCCAGTGAAAAAGACCATCAGCCATGACGGTCTTTGGTTTTTCTCTTCTGTCCTGGCAGAATACCCAAGTGGGATCTAACAGGACAATTCTGAGATATAATGAAGCACTTGAGCTATATTAATTTGCTGCATACAAAATCACTCAAATGGTTCACTGAGTTTGGCATTGCTGGTATCAACAGATTCTGGTTCCAGCTCAAAATATGGTATGAATATGCTGGCTTCGTTTTAAGCCAGCATATTCACACTTAATTTAATCCTATGAATTTCATGAAGTGCTTCAAAAGGACTTCAGGTGCAACTGCAAACTTACCCTCACTTTTTTCCTTGTACAGATTTTGATAGAATCCCTAGCTGTTTATAGAGAATGTATTGTAGTCTGGTTTTAAAAGTGAAATTTTGATTTCTCCAAATGAGAGCAATTCAGAGAAAGCTTAAAGAATAGCTTAGACTTTTCATGGTTTTCCATGGAACTTCTTCATTATTTTTCACATTAATTTGTATACAGTATGGATAGCCTCTTTGAGATGGCCATGCCAGAAAGATAGCTTATATATATTTTAAATAAATGGTGTTGGTGGTTTATCAATAAAACTAAGATCAGATATAGCTATGTGGGATTGTAAAAGGCAATATATGGTAAGGTTTGTCAAGACATCAGATTGCTATGATGACTACAAGTTGAAACTAACTATAGATGCACTCTTGAGCCTTTACAAAAACTGGCCTGTCTTAAAAGCCCCTCATCCAACTCAGAAGATTCTTCCCATGGTAGGGGAGAAAGTGAGAAGTCCACAGGGAATGGTGCCTTCTGATCAGGAGGAGTCTGCCTCCCCTGGACAATCCTGATGTGGCAGATAATGACCTGTCCAGTGATGCTCACTGCTCAGTCTTTCTCTAGGTTAGAAAGAGCATAAAACCAGAAAACATGACAGTCTCAAGCCTGTAAAAAGTTGATACCATAATAAAGTGTGTAATAGTGAAGTGGCTTATTCAGGCATTATGCTTGGGCATAGTCCAGATAGGTGATAGCACCTAGCCAGTCTTGGCATGTCTCAAAAGGTAACCAAGCTTTTACCCTAGTCAATACTAGGATGGAAGACCATCTGAAAATCTTTGACAGAGGAGCAGCGGACATGATGAGGATAGCTACACAGCCTTTTAGAGCAAACTAGAGGTAGCTTCCTCTGCTGTTTAGAAATTTAGGTTCCTAACATTCTCCAGCTGATTGACTCTGTGACAGCAAAAACATAAAACACAGCTCCCCTCAGGGACCTGTGTAACCATTAAGTTCTAGGTACATAATTTGGCATTAAGAAAAATCATGTATGCGGTTTAATTCAAAGCCAATCGCTATTGAAAAAAGAACGCTCACATGACTTCAAAGGATGTTGTGTCATACTTCAAGCTCACCTGCCCATGGCTATGAGATCCACAGCCAATGAATATCACTGCTAAATAATTACATAATTATTCTCAAATCTTCTCCGCCTGAATGGCCCGGGAAGAAAACCCAAACATTTGCATGCATTTGCACCAATGTGGAGCTTCAGCACAGAACTCTGTGTGTGTGTGTTTTAATATAATTATGAACGTGCTTTTATGAAGGATACGGAACAGTCGTTTTTTCTTTTAAAAATTACAGAACAGTAAGGGGTTTTTTTCCCCCCAAAATACTGTTACAATCGTGTTTCTTACTTTTCAGAAAGATCATAGAATAGTATTTCTGTTTGTTTATTTATAAAAAGAAAATGTCATTAAGATCATGCTTCTTAGGAAAGATACTTATGGTCTGAAATTTGAGGCCTCAGTTAGGAGTATATTGGTTCAGAAAGCAAATATTTCTATAATATTTAGTAGATTTTGTCCAAATTCTTTGGGGCAGTCCCAAAACCCAAGCCAGAAGCCAGAAGAAATAAACAAATGTAACTGGAAGCAAATCCCAGAGAGGCTTGTTTTATATAGATGTATGTAAGATTGCACTATTATGCTATAGCTGTAACATGGGACATATTTTAAGATTTCCCAAATGGCTTTACTTCCTTTATTTATCATATCCTGGCAGTACAAAATGGGCAAATTTTGGTTAACTCCTACTTTCCATCATAAATACTATACCACTTTTCAATGGTGTATTATTAATTTTAATATTAAGATATTGGTTCAGGTGGTGATAACGAATATCATGATTATTCTCATTCTTCCAAGGAACTTCATGTTGATTAAGGGGTCAGTATTAAGCAGACCATTTCTGGACATGCATTTATTTCATTGTTTCAGGTACGGCACATACATAATTAAAGAGCAAGGCATTAATAGCAAGGAGCATACAGTATCTCAGATTTAGATAGGGTTAAAAGTCACAGGTACAAAACATTGCTTCTCTCCAATTTGTTGCTATTCTCCAGATTGGTGTTCAGATAAATATGGTTTCAAAGCGTGCTTAGACTATGATGTAAACACTATATCATTTTCAGGGTAAAAAGCCAAGATCTTCTCCTTAATAAAGCAGCTTGCAGATTGTAGTATCTATAAACCCACATTTATAAAACCTATTAAATTACACAGAGTGGTGAGGATGATTTTTTTCTGTCTCATTGTAATCTATCATTGGGTCTAAACATTGTATTCTTGGCCAATCTCAGTTTCTTCCCAATATACAGCTATAGCATGTGAAACTTTATGTTCCAAATAACCTTCATTGGATACACCCTTGAAGTCAAGGCATTTGTTGATGTATTAAAAGATTATATAATCAATCCTTTAACAGGATTGTGAATGTGAGATATCGAATAATTTCCCTGCAGTATGTAACATGTGGGTGTGCAAAGTTTCTCTCTTCTCTGAGTCAGATTCAGTAATTTGACTCAGGAATACATTAATGTACATGAGGATTGTAGATTTAAAAAATTGTTTCTGATACTGTGTTCTTTGTGTTCTTTGATCTTAAGGATGATTTCAGAAGTTGTAGGTGCATTAAAACATATGCATTCATATAAGCAAAGATGCAGAAGTACAGGAAGTACAACAGCTTCTATGGATCAGATTTAAGGAAATGTTCAAAAGATAATGGAAATAATTATTGCCAGTATCTGTGATTCTGTGATTGGTTTGAATGTTGTGCAGCTCTTCCTTCTTTCCTTCATCCTTCCTTCTCTCCTTCCTCCTCTCCCTCCTCCTCCTATTTTGCAGTTTCTCTCCTTTGCTTGAACCATCTGGATGTACTGTATTGTTTTGAATTATGCAATCCTCTGTGTGCTATTGACTTCTGCAATATAATAGGCATTTCACAAGTTATTAGGTTGATAAGAGATATGACATGGATAGGATCCTAACTTAAGATTGATTTAGATGAAAAGAACTTCAACTATTTATCATTTTTGTTTGTCTGAAAGTGATTAAATAAGAACTGCCATAAATAGGAATAAAAAATGAAAGTCCTCCATGAGCTTCTGGACCTTGATGCCAGCTTGGTGGTGAAAGAGTCCTCTAGCTTTTAGGATGGGTTTTGAATGGGAATTTGTACATTCTCTTGACTCCTATTAGAGCAGCAGGTAGAGGTCATGGCTAGGGGACCTTTGCCCAACTCTAGCTGGTGCATCAGTTGCAGATCTTTCAGAACAAGACATCCTGCCAACAGTGACTCAAGCCCTTGCCACCTCCCTATAGACCACTGTAAGAACTTGACATGGGACTGCCCCTGAAGATGATTCAGATTTGGAAGTTTCAGTTGGTCAGAGATAATATGTAGTGGCCCATCTGCTCCCTCAAAATAACAGATTCAGTGTTATACTTATGCTGGTATGCTTACACTTATGAGGTTGCTACATTAATTACCAGTTTGCTTCTGGGTCCAGTTCAAGATGATGGTGATCAGCTTTAAAGCTCTACCAGTACTTACTTGACCATCTTTCCCATTCAGATGTGGTCCACCCCATGCAATCAATGAGAAAAGGTATCCTAAGGGTCCCTACCCCACAAGAGGTGAGGAGGGTTGGTGGCTCCCATATCAGTCTCATTGGAACACTTTCCCCCCAACCTACTGGTCTCTGTAGTTGTGAAGATAAAGTAAGGTAAGGTAAGGTAAGGTAAGGTAAGGTAAGGTAAGGTAAGGTAAGGTAAGGTAAGGTTAGGGCTGTATTTACACAATCTCATTACTGAAGTAACCTATTTCCTGGGTTTATGCAATACACTGAATGATTAACTAATAAAATGGACAGGGTTGATGCAACTTGCTAAGACAAATACACACACACACACACACACACAAACTAAAGTTACCAAACTGAGCATGATGAAAGAATGTAACAGCCAGTTACTTAACTGATCTGTTAAAGATGTTGTGTGAACACAGCCATTCAGCCTTCGTAGTTCCATATGCGTCATGTGCCACAAATCTATCCTGTATATTCTGTTAAGAAGCAAGGAGTACCACACTGAAGCTGATGTTATGATTCTAATCAGTATCTACTTGCGTTCTGCTCTGAATTTTTTTTCTTGCTTATGCCAATGGAAATCTTGACCAATCCTTTTTGAGGGACTAGGGCACAAAACCAAAAGAAGAATCACCCAAATCTAGGTGAGTACTACCAGTTAACTTTATAGCATTTGGAACTGTTAAAGAGATGGTCAAACCCACCTCAGGCATGCGTTAACAAAGGGCTTTGTTCTTCATCCCTGATTAGCCAGAACATTTCACCCTATTTCTTTTCTTTGTCATGAAAGAGCACAAAGATCGCCTGTGCTCTTAGGGTGATAAGAACATTATGGCATGCATAAAAAGCTTAAGGCAAGCATTTAAAAGAATCCCTTGTCCACACATCTTAAAGTTCCCAAGGTTGAAAACCACTGTTCTACAGAATGACTTGCTCCAGTATGCTTCAGTGAGATATTTTCTTGGTCCGAACAGTTAGCAAATTAACTGGTGTGAATATTCCATTGCTGACAATTTTGGGGGGGCAAAGAGAATATACAGGTAGTCCTCCCTTACCAACCATTTGTTCAGTGTCTGTTCAGAGTTATGACAGTGCTAAAAAAATAACTTTATGGCCCATTTAGTACCATTTACAACCCTCACAGGGTCCCTCAGTCATGTGATTGCCATTACAGTGAGTACACATTGGCCTGACCTGCGTTTTTCTTTTTCTTGTTTCCCCCCTTGCACAGCAGAGAGATTGGAGAGAAAGGGATTGCAAGAAAGTAAGGTGTTTGCTCTTCTACACATTGTAAGCAATGTGATCGCACCAGCAGCCTGGGACTGGGAGCTGCAAACAGCTTAAAGTACTCTCCTGAAATCTCTTTCTCTCCAAACTCCCCAGTTTGCAAAGGGAGTGGGCAGAAAAAAAGCAAGCGATTTCTGCAGGCAATCTCTCCTTTGCCTGACCCTTCCCTGCACTGCCCCCAGCCGCCCCGCAGAGCAGAGAGATTGGAGAGGGATCCAAAAAGCTGTTTGCTGTTCTACACATCAAAAGCAATGTGACTGCGCCAGTAGTGGGAAAGGGTCAGGCAAAGGAGAGATCACATTGCTTTCGATGTGTACAAGACAGTAAGCAGGCACTCAAGCATTCCAAAGGGCAGGGGAGTGGTTAGGAGGCAAACAAAAGCCAAAAGTGTGCAACTGAGTAGTCTCGTCTCTTTCCAGCCGGAAAGCACAGTTTCAGTCATGTGATTTCCCACTTAGCAACCTTTTTGTTTAGTGGCAGAGTTGCCAGCCCCAATTAGGGTCATTAAGTGAGGATCACCTGTCCTGTGAATATTCCATGACACTAAATCAACTTAAGTAGTGCCACAACCATCACAAAATTCCTGATCACATAATAAAATTCTTCAAGTTTATTTCCATGTGTTGCATTAATTTTAGATAACTTTGTGTACAGCCGGGCTACATGAAAGACATATTGGATCTCAAGGAAGACAATGCCGTTGGAACTTACTGTGAACCAACCTTCTCCATTTAATTAAGTAATTAAACATATTTCAAACCACCCTTCATCACTGGGTGAGAGGCAGTAAACAGCCAGTTTGGCCTAGTGGTTAAGGCTCCAGGCTAGGAAGCAGGAGACTGTGAGTTCTAGGCCTGCCTTAGGCATGAAAGCAGGCTGGGTGACTTTGGGCCAGTCACTCTCTCTCAGTCCAACTCACCTCACAGGGTGGTTGTTGTGGGCAAAATAGGAGAAGGAAAGAGTATTAGGTATGTTTGCCACCTCGAGTTATTTATAAAAATAATAAAGGCGGCATAAAAAAAATTAAAAAATATAAAAATATTTAAGCAAAATTCAAAGAAAGGAAAAGAAAATCTTTTACAATAGTAGCAGAGTTGAAGGGAGTACATATAAGATCTGTATGGACAATAAATTATATACATAGTTATCTCTGTGTGATTACAGCCCAAGCAATATAGTATTACAGTAAGAGTGGTAGGTACTGCCAACTATAACTCCTTCCATCTCTTCCCAGTAATGTGTCCTTGAAAAGGAAAAATCATGACTGAAATACTATTTACCCAATGATACTGTGCTTCATTCTGTCTCAAAAAAAGCTAGCTGAACTTCGCAAGCTAAGCTGGGTTAGCCCTGGCTGGTATTTGAATGGGAGACCACTGGAGAATTCCAAGGCTATTCACTAGAATAGAATTTAAGAAGAAACATTGCAGAAGAAGGCAATGGCAAACCATATCTGCAACAAAGTCAAGAAAACTACAGGAAAGTGATCACTGGGTATCAAGCTTAAGTTAAGGATATTTTTACTTTTATAGCACTTCCTGCAAGGAACAGGAAAATGGTGGTGCCACAAATAGGCCTTTATATCACTCATATCAAGTTTTTTTCACTCTCCTTCTGCATTTTTATGGATTTCATGACCTATGGCTAAAATATTTTTTACTTTTTTTTATTTTACTCGAATTAATATGTGATGCAGTTGTTAATACTTTATGACCAAACAAATAAACAATTATCTGATTATGGTTAAATCAGGTCAGTAATGGCATCACTAAACTAAAAACTCCAGTCTCCAAGTTATTGCTATGGTTGTCTCTTTTCATTTCCTCCTGGAACCTCAGTTATTTCTGGGCCAGTACCCTAGAAGATTAAATGGGGACTCTAAATAGTTGGAAACACACAAGTTGTGCAAAACTTACTTCAGAGATCTACCAGCCATAACCTACACCTACCAAATGTTGACTGTCTGTAGTTCTTAACCAACAGTCTGTCACCTGTTCAGGCTCCTTGTGGAGACACCTCCAAAAGGTACTTACATACAGCAGAGGCTCTAAAGAAGAAATCCCCAAGCAGGATTCCCTATGATGATGCCTAAGAAATGTTGACAGGTCCTCTGATCCTCAAACTGTAAATGAGCAACTCATCTCAAACAAGCCATACAGGAATAGACTGTTGCACAACAACACAGTAAGTTCTTCTAAGTTTGGCACCAGCAGAAGCAGGGCTAGCCTGGGAAAGCCGTCATTGTTCACCATGACCAGAGCTCTCCATGCCTTGGTCCACATAACAGAGTGCTCAGCACCCTCCAGTCCAGTTAAACATCAGCCCAAACAACCTAACTTCCAGACAGCCAGTGAGTTGCAGTTAGGAGAAGATCCTTCATATACCCAACAGAGGAAGGTCACTCAGGCAATAAGAGGCCTCCAGGACCCACTTCTGCTTCACTATTACCAATCTCAGAGGACTAAGGTGATCATAGATCCTATAGGAAGCCCCAATCTCACCACTGCCTCATTTTTCTCAGCAGCCATGGCTGTTGCAGAGCCCATCTCAAAGGATGACCCATTTGGATCCTCACAGCCACTATTTTCCAAGAGACCCTTGCAAAATTCATTCAAAGAACAACCATATTGGACTCCTTTCAAATGCTGTGAAAATAGGGCAAATGTCACTTTTTAAAAATGGATTATGTGCCATCAAATTGATGTCAGCTCTTAGCAATCACATAGATAGACCTTCTCCAGGATGATCTGTCTCCAGCCTGGCACTGAAGATATTCCAATTGTGCATCCATCATTACTGTAACTATCCACATTACTGCTGGTTGTTCTTTTCTTATCTTTCCTTCCATCTTTCCTAGCATTATAGATTTGTCAAGAGAGGTAGTTCTTTGTGTAATGTGTCCAAAGTAGGATAATTTGAGCCTGATCATTTGTGCCTCAGGTGAGAAATCTGGATTGATTTGTTCTTTGATCCATTTGTTTATTTTCTTGGCTATCCATGGTATTCTTAGAAGTCTTCTCCAACACCAGCATTCAAGAGTGTTAGTATTCTTTCTATCCTGCTTCTTCAAAGTCCAATCGCTTTTCTGAAATTATATATTTCTAGGAACATATACTGATCAATGAAGGTTAGTGGAACCTACATATTTATGTGTAACATTTGGTCCTTATTTTGTCAATTGAAATAAGGTTTGACAGTACTGGATTTTTGTTTTGTCTCCTCCCTTTAATTAATGAAGGTATTAAATTGATCTTGAAGCAAACACTATGATTTAAAAAGACACATTCGTGTGTGTTTATCTAAATCTATGCGCAGTAGTTATAATGCTGCTTCACAGGAATTCATGTGTATAGAGTATGTAACTCATACTGGTACTATTCAATCAAGAAGGTGGCAATAGAGAAAGAGGGTGCTGAATCATATACTGGAACAACAATATGGGTTATTCCAGAACAATCATTCAACATGTTTTCCTTTTCAAAGAAACACTCAACAATTTTACTGCTCAAAGGGAATTTCACTCTCTCATTTCCAGCTTCTGAGATCAAACTTACAGAAATTTTTCCATTTGATAAATGCATACACTGAACATGTTGGAAGTTGGCAAATTGAGAACCATTTGAGTTTTAACTCTGGTTTTGTTTTCCTTCCCATGTTTGGTCTTACCTCCCTTTTCTGTCAGGAGGGTCAATGTAAGTTTAAGTTAGCTGCATTTGCATTATGAGTTTGGAAAATAAGGAACAACATACCTCATCTCCCCTATTTAGAGAATAGGAAGATCCTATAAAAAGCATCCAAAGGGATTCCATTAGATACACACCCAGATCAATAACTTGTATGCTGTTTATTTATTTATTTCACACTTTTTTATACCACCCCAATCATACAACTCTGGGAGGTGTACAGCAAAACCATTTTTAAAAAACAGATGACCAAATGGTTATACCACGAGTTTATACGTTGACATATTGCCTAGGAAAGAAAATTCTTGAAAGGATCTGAAATAGTGAACATACTTGTCCAAAATAAGTGTCGATCTTAGGATGAAACTTTCTGCAATTCTCTCATAGATCAAATATTTATGATATGATAAAACTCTTATCCATCAACTGGAGGCAGGAAATACAGCTCAAATCTTTAATATTTTTGACAGGCAGAGTCTGAATACTGCTAGTGATGGCTAAAACTTCTGCACCTCAGAAATTCAGACAGAGATATTTATTACTATATACTCAGATCAATTTGTCTGAGGGAAGAAGCCTTCCTCAACCATATGTCTAACTTCACTCATCTGATATTGCAAAACATACTGTAATTTTTATAATTTTTCAATGCTAGCTACTTTTAGTAAATTACAAATAGAAAGTATGATAGAAATGCATAGCATTGCTACTCTTTCCAGCAGGAAGTTGAATAATTTTCACACTTACTGCCTTATTAAAGAGAAATAAAAATAAACATGATGTACTGTAATATTACTTTACTTTAGGTTCTTCAGTATTTATGCTAGTAGACACTTCTGGAGGAAAGATCATTAACATCTCTGGACTTACATCTGAATTTGGATTTAGATGACAGTCCAGTAAATTCAATCTTATTATCTTCATTTGATTGATAGACAAATTGAAATGTTAAAAAAAATGTAATGTGACAAAGTCAGTAAATGAAAATGGGACTGAAAAGTCCATTTATTCAGATCTATATAAAATGTTGGATTTTGCCTAGAATGGTGGAGGGAAACATAAATGAAGAGGAATTACCTCAGTAATGGCCACCTATAGAAAAAGATGTATAGTTGCCACCTGTTATTTTAATGGAGACAAATTATTTGATAATGTAATACAGTATTAGCAGCTTCAGCAACCCAAAAAGTAAATAACACACAATTGCTACCCATTACTCTAATAGCCTTAGGATTCAAAGAAGGAGGAAAACATGATTAAGTGCTAATAATGAAGAGTTTTTCCTAAAAAAGAAACCTCTGTTGGACAAGGAGGTTGATTCATATCTTTACTGGCCCAATCTCATTTTCCTTATCAAAAGACCTGAGTGAAAAAAAAAAGCACTCTGTCTGGACAAAGTTTTCTAAAGTCTCCTTCATATATTAATTCTTCATATTCAGAAGTGGAGATTTCTAGGTGATGACTCTTGTAATTCTAAAACTGAGGTGAAATACATTACAGGGTGATACGAATTTAGGGAGAGACATTATACATACACAATGACTTCAGAAAAATGAGATTAAGAGATTTATTTATTTATTCCGTGATTAATAAGAGACTTCATTGCTGGTTAGATGAGTAGAAGAAACTGACATTTTCTTACCAGTTAAGTGGAAGAAAGTGTCAAGATGCTGATGTTTTCCAGGGATTGTGGTTCTATTGTACCTGTGAGGAAAAAATGGTGATTCATACAGTTCTTCTGGGAACATCAGAGAGTTACTTGTCACTCCATAGCTTTCTAGAAAAAAAAAAGGCAATAAAATCTGTCAACTTAGCCCTACAGTAAATTTCCATAAAAGATTCTAAGCCTGGAGAAAGCAGTGGTAATGGAACTCAGTTTCTCGCACTGCAATATGACTTTTTTAGGGCTTTCTCCTATTCCTTCTCATGTCAAGACCTCTTCCACTAGCGGTGAATGTGGCATAAACCCTTTCCTTCTTGTTGCATTTGAACTCTGGAGATCATTTATGTTCCACCCATATTTCCTTGCATTCAACCAAAGAGTTTGTGCAAGAAGAAACAGTTTCAATGGTGCATAACAGATTATTGTCTGGCTGTTTTTGACTATGCAATACTTGAAAAGTAAATGCAGTAAGTATCCAAGTAACATTACAATAAAGCAGGGAACTCTTTGGTTACATTTACAGAAGAAGGTGGAGAAAGGAAAAGGCCAGACGAGAGAAGTGGGTTCTAGGGATCCAGAAAGGCAGAAACTGGGATCTAATACCAAATAAGAAAAGGGGAAGACAATCAGACATAATGAACAAAGACCCTAATCAAGCTGGGGGAAAGGAGCTGAAAAGCATGTTTTCCCAAGATAGCACAGGTAGAAGTTTGTAAAATGAGATAGGGAAATAGATATCCATTTTTCATGATATTGGGGATGATGGTGGTAATTTATTTGACTGAAATCTGGCTTTTACACCCAGTGGGTACTCAAGCTGTACAAACTATCTCAAGCTAAAAGAGGGGATCCTCCTTCTGGCAAAGTTTTCAAGCAAAATGGACACTGTTACAGTCAAAATGGTAGGGCCATAGTTAAGTACAGTGACAGTGGCTGCTATCTTGTCAGCACAGACAATAGCAAAGCAAATTGTCAGAATCCTCGCAAGATTTTATAACAGATTATTATATGGCTAGTTTAAAAAATGGTTTTTTTTGCATGCTGCGGTTCTGCCATTAGAAAAGGGGAGGGGGAGTAGGAAGGAGAGACCATTTGAAGCAGATGGTTCCTTATCACAAGCCCTGGAATGTTCAAGGCCATGCCAGCAAGGGAATCAGAAGACAAGAACTAAGGGCGATGGAAGGGGAGGGAAAGTAAGAAGGGCAATGTAAGGGGGGGAAAGAAAGAAAAGCAGTTTTTGGCGCGCTTTTACTCAGTCTCAGCAATGCTTTGGATCTGTACACTTATTCTTAATAAATGAACTTTCTTTTGAATCAATATTGGTTGCAAGGAAAGTTACTGGTTTTAAGATCAACAGGTGGCAGTTCGTTACACAAATGCAATTTGAAAGGGGATATGAGTGACTTTTCATGTACCTTTAATTATTTCTTGTGTTCCTACTTCAGAGTTGTTATCTGGTCTAATCCAGTGTTTCTCAAGCTCAGCAACTTTAAGATATGTGGACTTCAACTCCCAGAATTCCTCAGACAGCATGTTGAATTCTGGGAGCTGAAGTCCACCCAACTCTGGGAGTTGAAGTCCACATATCTTAAGTTGCTAAGACTGAGAAACACTGGTCCAGAAGATGCTTTTTTGTGATCCTCCCCAGTACCATTTGTGTTTCCTCCAATTGTCTCACACCAATTGAATGCAGCATTAATCAACATGATGGACTTCATTATCTGTGTATGTGCGGTACATATAATTATTTAAATAAAAAAAGAGGAAACATTGATATATTAACTTTGATTGATACAGCCTGACATTCAGGGCTGAGAAAATTTGTGGCTGCTGAAATTTCTCTTCTGTGCAGTGCATATCTCAGAACAACAGGGTCCTTGTCCCCATTTATATCTGGTCAATCTAAAAACAAATCATCCTCATAAAAAAGGTGGGTTGGCTCTTCTTCATTATAAAATAATATGAAATAACAAAGCTGTAAGCTTGTACGCTTGTCCACAAAATCTCGGAGCTGTAATTGTCTGACTTGCCATTATTCGGAAAGGCAGATCTAATAAGGAGATGGAGCAATATTATTTTCTTCTTTTCTTTGATGCACGAAGCATAGACTTTGATTCAGAAATGGGGATGGCATGAAAGACAGCATTTTTTCCTGACAATGTCAGGCCCAAAGGCCTTGAAAGGTTTTAGAATTTATCATGAATTGCTTATAATTTGCACATTTATGTTACCCTGAGTTTAGGACAATGACATATGGACATTGATTGTGAAGTTACAAATGATGCTGGGTTATGGCTTCGAAAAGGCTGTTTTCATTTCACGCCCTTTTTTTAAAAAAGAGAGAGAATTCTTTTTGATGTGATTAAAAATAAAGTGACTGAAATGCACGCTAAGATTGAATCATGCAATTCTTACATAATTTTCCACGGGACTGATGCAAGCCATAAAGAAATCCAATTAAATTTCTCTTACAAGCACAGGGTCTCATTCAGAGAAGCTTTATAAAGTGGGTTTGTGTTAGATGGAACGCCTGAGAGGTGAACAGCGTTCAGAGCCTTCCAGCTGTGTGACAAGTTGCAGAGATTTATTTATTTATTTATTTTATTATGCAAAAGAAATACTTTTGTAGAGCACTTACATACTTGCACACAGGCAACCACCTATCAAATAATTGTATCAGCTATCCTATGTTAAGGCTACCAGATCTGGGCTGCACAAATCCAGAGATGGCAGCAAATAGTTAAAGTTTTCTGTACCTACTTGCTACTATATTGTTTTGCAACCCAGATCCTTGTAGCCTTCACTTACATTCTGTGCCACTTAACTGCTCCTGCTTTTCAGATCAGTCTGTCTATTACAGCCATAAGGCCAGATGCCTGCTTTTCAGAATGCAGATATTCATGGCATCAACTGAATGATTTTGAATAGAACCCTGAACGACCGCCTTGCCCCCACGATTTCAACCCGTCCCACCCGATCTCACAGAGAGGGCATGCTCCGGATCCCCACGGTAAAAGAACTTTGATTAGCGGGGTCCAGAAGGCAGGCCTTCTCTGCTGTAGCCCCCACCCTTTGGAACATCTTGCCCCCAGACGTGAGACAGGCCCCCTCACTCCAGGCCTTTTGGAGGGATTTGAAGACCTGGCTCTGCCATCTGGCCCGGGGCGGGGAGGGAGGATATCAGAAATGGGGCTGGCTGGCCCCTTAGTGGCCCGGTGTGGCCTCTATTGGCCTCTTGGATTTTTTAGCCTTTTTATCTTTGTAAGTCTGGTTTTCATAACTTTTAATTATGTATTTCTGATTTTAATTTGTTGTAAGCCGCCCAGAGTCCCCCATTGTGGGGAGATGGGCGGGGACAAGTCTATTAAAATAAAAAATAAAAAATAAAATGTGCTCTGGGCTGGAGCTCTAAGGGTTAAGAATATTATTTGGAGAACTGGGTTGATGATGTCTTGCTTGATGCTCTTCTGGAAGTTGACGTAGATTCTATCTGCACAAAGCTTTGCAAATGGGCAGACTACGGGCTCTATGTACTGAATTAGTGGAGAATAACAATCCAGGAGAGTCTCTGATTTTTCACAGAATAATCATTAGGGTGACATGTTGTTAGTAACTGAATTAATTTAGCCAGTTAAATCATCTAGCTAAATTAATTTCACTCCTTGTGAGAAATAATAGGCTCCTTTTCACTTTTTATAATATTCTTAAACAGCCAGTCTAATTTAAGTATATGAAAATTCAGAATTCACAGGGATTTTTTGCTTCACTAAGATTCCAGTCCTTGTCATAGCTGCTTTTTAGGAAAATTTCAGCTCTGATAGGTTCTCTAAGCAATTTTTTATTTATTTTATTTACACAATTTATTAGCCATCCATCTCGCTTTTTCCAAGCAACACTGGATGGCATACCACAAGGTTAAAAAACAATAAATAAATATATTAAAAAGTATAAAAATATAAAAAATCAAACTAAAACATATATATGTATGTGTGTGTATACACAGACACACAGACACACACAATGCAATGAACTGAGGAGAAGTGTCATTTCCCAAAATTCTCCATTCTGCTAATACTAGATCTCTGTTGAAATACCGGTCAAAATTATTTACTAGGCAATGTGGATCATACAATGTTCAGCTCAAGAAAGAGATGGAGAGGAATACAGTTTACTAGGGTGACCATACCCTAGATAAGTGTTTCTCAACCTTGGCAAACTTAAGATGTGTAGACTTCAACTCCCAGAATTCCCCATGTTGGCTGGGGAATTCTGGGAGTTGAAGTCCACACATCTTACAGTTGCCAAGGTTGAGAAACACTGCCCTAGACTGTATGGTGACAGATGATCTCATGTTTCCTGCTTCCTAATGTTTGCCATTTTATCAGTTGATTATGCAAGTTTATCTCTTACAGACCTTTTCACTGATTTCCTGGGAAGTCCATGTGTTCCAAATAAAGAATATTTATTCTTTACTTGGAGAGAGAATAATCAGCAATGGCAGATTGTATATTGTTTTTATCAACAATCATTCTTCCCCTCCTTTAGAGAGGTGTTCTCGTCCTTCCCCACCCCCAAACATTTGTTATACTGTAATCCCCTTTCTTCTCTTGAGGGTTTGTCTATTGCCGTTGTTACTCAGGGGAGGTAAAATGTATTCTGCCCAAACCAACAGAATTGGATGTCTGCAATGGTTCTCAGAGTGAGAATTTGAAGGATCTGGAAAATATAGGATACCCTCTGGAATCTTTATGTGATTTGGGCCTTTTAAAGTCTCAGTGTATGTAAACAAAAGAGCAATGACTGAATGTGCGATAATATCTGGAATTTCAACTATGGACAGATGGAAGTGGTTGTATATGCTTCAGTCGTTCTGTGTTACTCCTGGAAATTGGATAACTGAATAGAAAGCCCAAGTTCAGGCACTTGGCTTCATTAGACCTCCTTATTATAGGGTTAAAAAAAGGGATTTCCTTCCATTTCCCTCCAAATGTTTGTTATATTTTAAGGTGGTGGTGGTTATGGAACAGGGGAGTCTAGTGGAGAGTTAGTTCTTCTGGTGCTTCTCCAGTGTATTATAAGAATGCATATTTGGGTGTGTGTGGGGGCGTGGGGAGGTGTTTATGTGTGTGCAAAACCCATCCTCAAAAATACTGTAAACTGAGAATATAGCTGATTCTGTGCACATCTATGCATTTCTGTACCTATCAGAATTCGCTTACATTCTCAGAAGAAAACTGTATTGAATTACAGGAATCCTTACTAACAAATAAGTGTTGGAAGAATTGCACCCTCTGTGTAACATTTAAAAAATTATTTGAAAGCACTTTGAGGAAGCCCAGCTCTAGTTCATCATTTGCTGAAACTTGTCCCTGATATCATGGTTCCTATTTTACTTCTAAAACTGGGTGAAACTGTGATTATGTTTTATTGAATTTCTAATTGTGGTTTTAGAATAGTTGTATGCTGTTGTATTTATTTATTTTTGACTGTTCCTGTTGTTGTTTTAATTGTTGTGAGCCACCCAGAGTCACACTTGTGAGATGGGTGGCCAAATTTAATAAATAAATAAATCTATTCTTTTTAGAGAAATTAGATATGAAATATGGCAAGAGGGCAATGGTGGGTGGGGCCTACGGAAGCAGGGTTCAAGCCCCACCCAAATGCAGATGGGAGGGTAAATGTCTGTTTTGGACATCTCCCTTTTTCTCTTGCTTTCTTCTTTTAATTGATGTAATTATTATTTGGGCTTGTAGCCTGCTTCAATCAAAGCTGACTCTAAGATGTCATTCTTTCCTTCCCCTGCCCACTCACATCTCCTAGCAGGCTGGGACAGACTGCTTATGCCAGAGGTCAGAGCTGATTGCTTGCAGAGGGATTTTGAAGTGTGACTGAAGGTTGCCCACCTGGGCATTACAGTCACTACAAATGGCACCTTCAAAACAAATTGTGCAATGAACACTGTCGTCCAGGTTCTCAGATCCAGCAGCAGCAGCAGCAGCAGCAGCACAGACATTAGAATTAACAGCTGACAGAAGTGAACAATTTCAGCAATATATGGGTGTGTGAGAGAATGCTGCAAGTAGAAATATATGTCAGTGCTCCTGTTTCACTGATGAAATTTCGGAAGGTATTCAAGAGCCAGCATGTTGCTGGGATCAAACTGAAAGCTAACAGTAAGGACTGTGACTGATAGATGAAGTGGGATATATTACAAATATAAAGATAAAAGATCATTGACAGTATAGTCAGTTGTGATGCAAAAATCCTGGCTCTGCCGGAAGGCCTGGGGGCCGGATGGGGGCTTGCACCTGTGGAGATGGCTGGTGGGGTGATGGGTTTGCCCCCCCCCCCCCAGCATCTTGAAAGTTTTTAGGGCTAAAAATTATAGGAGGTTTTTAAGACATTTTTAATACATGTTTCTTTTTAATTATTTATGATTTTACCCATTGTTGGAGGGACTCGTGTTTTTTCCTTTTTATTATTGTGAGCCGCCCAGAGCCACCGTTGGGGGAGATGGGCGGCATACAAGTTTAATAATAAATAAATCAATAAATCAATAAATAAAAATAGGTATGTTCGGTTGAGAAAAAGGCTGTTAATCGCTAGACTTTGGGGTAATGGCAAGTCTACCATCAGGTTTAAGCAGCTTCCAGAGCAAGAACAAGCAGCAACCAACTATAAAAGTATCTTGGTCTCTGGATAGCTGTGAAAAGATGTTATTTTCAATACATTTATTTTAGGTCATATTTTTTAAGAGGCAAGGTAAGTAAAATTTCCCAGGAAAGACCATTACCCAGAACAAACATGGTCGTTCCCTGGTTTTAATACACTTTGAGAGAATGTGTCTTCTCTGTAGACAAGAAGTAGATATTAAATACAGTCCCATAGTCTCCTCTGACCTTTCGCACAAATTTTGACAAGGAAACAAAAAATCCATATTATAGCTATGGGGTTCAGAAAAATAGGACACTGGAATTGTGGCACTTCTGGCTTCTTATTTTGCCCACTGTGTTTGAGCTTGCATATGCATTTCCATACCAAATCTATACAAATTGCATTTGGTTGGGTTTTTTGAGGGAAGTGGTATTTATTTAACTTGTGCATTCCAGACAACAGTTTATAGAGATCGGTTGGCCCAAACTTTATCAATAATCTCTGGCCATTATGGATGCCAGAGCACTTTTTAAAAAATGACTATTTGATTAAAGCTGCAGGACTAGTTGTCCATACAGTAGTCCTCACTTACTGACCACAGTTGGGGCCAGCAATTCCATCACTAAGCAACACGATAGTAAAGTGAAACATCACATGATTGTGCTGGATTTATAACGTCAGTTCTGCTGTGGTTGATAAATGAATCACCATGGGTCGTTAAGCGAGACATGTGATCACAACTTGCAACTTCCTGCTGGCTTCTCCATTGATTTTATTTGTTGGAAGCTGGCTGTGAAGGTTGCAAATGGCGATCATGTGACTATGGAATGCTGCAACCCGTCATAAATGCATGCTGGTTGCCAAGCGCCCAAATCGTAATCACACTGACTGTGGGGACACTGTGACGGCCAAAAGTTTGAGGGCTGGTCATAAGCCTACTTTTTCAACACTCTCGTAACTTTGAACGGTCGCTGAACAAAGCAGTTGGTAAGTGAAGACTACCTGTATTATAATGTATAAGCAACATAACTTTATTATTAATTATTTATTTAAAACTTTTTGAATCTTTTTTTCCCAGTAAGAGAGTCCCTTTTCTCTTCCTTTTGGGCTGATAAAAGACATACAAGTTCGTGTTTTCTATATTTTCCTCTTCACTCTTTACTTAGGTTATTGGAATGTGTTCTGTCTTATGTATTAAATATTACAGTTATTACCTTTACATCTATTGATTTCTCTATCCTGAAATTAAACAAAATATGCACACCCAAGAAACAAAAGAAAGAGATAGGAAAGGAGAAAAAAACAGAACATCTTGCAGAGGATTGGCTAGCACAAGGAATTTGTGTGTATGTCTGTGTGTAACACTTGCTCTATTAAAATATTGTGCCAGATATTTTGAGTGGAACCCAATATTAGACATCCTACATTCAATTTATTTATCTGTTGACTTGTATGCCACTTCAATCACAGCACGACTCTGGCTGGTTCTTCACCCGGGGAGAAATTCATTTCCTCCCCATTTCAAGCTCCAAAGCAATCTCAGAATCTTCTCTGGAGAGTAGGAGGATCCACTGGATCACACTTTATAAGCACAAGGGTTATAGAGTGAAATCACCCTCTCCCATTCTGTGAGAGGAAAACACTGAGTCTGAGGAAACTCATCATTAGCTTCTTTTAAAAACTGTCCCTTCTCTGCCTTTATGTAGCATATTGATTTACAAATAGTAGCAGAAGAGGTCTTGCCAGGAGGGTAGACTAGCCTGCTCTCCCCCACCCACCCGCCCAGTCAGACTGTTTTTTGCACCTGCAGATATCCAGACGCAATTCCGTTCAGGACTCCAATATACAGGACCCAGTTATAAAGCAGGGTGCATGCCTTCGAGTCAAATCTTGACTCCCAGTGACTGCCTGGACAATCCCTGAAGTTTTCTTGGCAAGATTTCAGAAGGGGTTTGCCATTGCCTGCTTCCTAGGGCTGAGACAGAGAAGGTTACCCAGATGCCTTTGTGACTAAGGTTTGGACCAGAACTCACGATCTCCCGGTTCCTAGTGTGGTGCCTTGTACCTTAACCACTACACCAAACTATCATATCCATTATTTTCATTCAACACCTTACTGCAGTGTTGTCCAAACTTGGCCACTTTAAGATGAGTGGACTTCAACTCCCAGAATTCCCCAGCCAGCCATGCTGGCTGGGGAATTCTGGGAGTTGAAGTCCACTCATCTTAAAGTGGCCAAGTTTGGACAACACTGCCTTACTGTATAAAGATTGGTGTAGCCATAACAGGTGAACTTTTTGTATAAAATAGGAGACCTGCTCTACATTTCATATACGTACGTAGTCAATCACTGTGTACTAATCTAAGCATTAAGGAATTACATTTGTTGTTGTTCTTGGCTGGAGCAAGCTTCCTATTATTTCTAGACGAGACAGTTTTTGTCAGTGCCATTCTACCAATAAATGTCCATTTTTGTTAGTCTGCAAAATGAAGTGAATAGAAAGGCATTCAGAATCATAATTCCTGATATGTGGGGCATTATACTTCCAGTTCTACCATCATTATGTATTTGCTTGTTATATAAGAATGGAATCAAATCAACCCTGCCCCCCTTAATGCTGTCCTGTATGTCACAATTAAGTCCAGCCCTGATGAATTAAATTATAGTTCTATATATTCCTGTGTGTTCTTTTTGAATCATGGTAAGACAGCTGTCCCTAGGAAGTTTAACAAAATAGGGAAAGCATACACAGCGTGGCTTCTGGAATTCTTTCCATCCTTTTACCAGCAGTAGCCCTAGGAGGTGTCATTTTTATTTTTTTTTTGGTGTAACAAACTACTATGTGGCTTTGTAAATGTGCATGCATATATGTGGGAAGCATGGGGCAGGCTTCATACACTCCGCTTTGCTTCAAGGGAACAGCAGATGGAGGGCTTAGAATGGAGGAGTCGCCATCATTCTGAACTGTTGCCTGACTCCCTCTCCCTAGACCTGCATTGGGGAATTTTTTTTCTTGGAATCTTTTTCTCCACAGCTGGATCAACCCATTTTTGGACTAGGTCTTTATTGTGTTGGCTTCTCCCTCCACCTCAAATATAATCCAGTTCTGTACTATTTTTGAAGAGTTATCCAGCTGACAGACAGTCCAGGTCTGAGCCCCTCAGCACAACTTCTTTCCGACATTCCATTCCAACAGAACATACATATTTTCCAACAGTTGGTTGTCCCTGGAAGTTACTTCTCTATGTTATAGTTAATAGCCATCTTCCATTAATTTATCTAACTCTTAGGGGAAAAATATCATCATGACATCTTGTAGTATTGAATTCCATCAATTAATTATGGAAACTCTATTAAGAACTGCTGATTTTTTTTTCTGACTTGAACCTATTGCCAATCAGTTTTATGGCATGATCCATAGTTCAAGTATTAGGGAAGAAGAGCATTGATTCAAAGTTTAAATACATATGACTGCCTTAGACTGCTTTTGTCAATGCTAACTGCTCACTCCACACTGAGAAGGTATGTGACTTATTCACTACTAAAAGCAGCTCCTCTCCATTTGCAAAGAGGACAGCTGCATATCTTGGCCCTAAAATTCAGAAGGCAAGAGATAACCTTTGGTCTCTTACTGTGCTATTGACTACTTCTCCATGAAGCCTTGAATGAGTGATTGGCTTTAACTGAGATTGCAGCAGGACATCTCTTCAGTGCAGCTCCTCAAAGCAAAGTGGCACCCGTTTCTAGGCATTGGGCTAGAGTTACTGAATCAGGACATGTGGCTGCTTTGCTAACCTCCCATGGTCTTCTGCACTTGCCTTCAGGTGGAGGGGTCAAGGTTTTTCTAGGCAGTTCTGTGAAGTGAAGTAGCACCAATTCATACGGTCCTCTGGTTTTCGTTGTGTAACCCGTGTTTCCCAACCTTGGCAACTTTGTGTGGACTTCAGTTCCCAGAATTCCCCAGCCAGCTATGTCTTAAAGTTGCCAAGGTTGGGAAACACTGGTGTAACCCATGGCCCCAAGGCTGGAAGCCATCAGTGACCTCTGGGCTATCACCTTTTCAGAAGGGAAACGATGGAATTGCACAGAGAAAAATAATGGAAAGGAAAAGAAGAGTTCTGTTCTGTTATCTCTCTTTTAAAAATGAAAAGAAATGACTTCCCTCCACCTCTGATGCTGTTGCATGATTTAGTTAAACACTGCCAAAATCTCTGCAGTTAAGACCAAACTTATAACATGTTATAATTCAGAGAGCTATCTTGGATGGCTAAATAAACAGCTTTTTCTTTTGTTCAACTTTTTGTGGAACTATAATTAGGATCAGTAGCTCACAGCAGAGGACCCCAATATCTTCTGATGAAACTTGCATCCATCTTCTGTTTGGGGCAATTTTTTTTGCTGTTGAACTATCAGTTATACCCACTTCTACAGCAAGTCCAGACAGGATGCACAATCGGGGGGGGGGTTCTTCCTGGACCTGCTACTCCTGCTTGAGGAGCTGGGAGCAGCTGTGGCTAGGAAGGCCTTCACACAAGTTTTCTTGTGCATCAGCTGCACTTGTTCCTGAATCAGGAGGCTCTGCTCACCATCATTTATAACTTAGTCACTTCCTGATTGCATTATTGCAATCTGCCCTACATGGGGCTGTCTTGAAAAGCATTGGGAAGCTTAGCTGCTCCAGAAGGCAGCAGTGGATGTATCAAGATGTGCCCATGTGACATCACTGCTGTGTGAGCTTCACTGACTCCCAGTAACTTTCTGAGTGCAATTCAAGTTGCTGGTTATTACCTTTAAAGGGCCAGGTTGCCCCAGGGCCAGGTGACTTGCAGAACTGCCGATCTCCAGTAGTTTCCGCTCATTCTATCAGATAGGGCAGGGTGGGAATGGTCTAGATCCCTTCTCTGAGACAATGTCATCTTATGGGATCCAGGAGATGTGCCTTCTCTCTTGTGGCACCTGTTTTTAATAGTCTTCCTGATGAAACCCAGATGGCCCTGACCCTTTTGGCATTTCAGAAGGCTGGGAAGACCTGGCTTTTTCATCAGGCATTACAGTACAGCCAGGACATTAGTGGAACCTTTGTTGGTGTTGTGAGTAGTTTTGAGGCACCTGGATTATAGTATTATGATTATTCTTAATTGTATTCCATATTGATTTATATTGGTTTTTATTTTCACTGTTTTTATGTATTGTTGTTAGCCACCCAGTTACGTGTTTAAGATGGGTGGCTATATGAATGTTTCAGATAAATAAATAAACAAACAGATAGGCACTGATCAAAATCTTGTTTTTATTTTCTCTTCAGGTCTCCAATCAGCTTGAACCACAAGCAATCCAATATGGTAACATCTTTTAATACCCATAGTTGCAGAATGGCTTTTAACAATAGGTACTTAGTTAATGAGGTTTTGTACTTCTGTTGTTTTTGTGCCACCATGAAAAAAGTGATAGGTTAGTTTTGTATTAAGAGATGTATCTCTTATATAAAGCATATACTGTATTCACCTTAAGATGTAGATGGTTAAAAGTGAGATATCTTACTAGGACTTAACTAAGAGGTATCTGAAATGGACATCCATGAAAATAATGGGATGTTAATCAGATTATGTCGCTAGGAAGGTACAGATTAACCTGCATGAGCATCGTTTCAAGGATGTCGCTTGCTTGCTACCTTTATTACCCTACTCAAAAATATTAAAGTTGTATGCTGTACTGTCTCCATGGTGTGAATAATTTCCAGATCATCTTGACTGAGCCCCCTTCTTAATTCTAATATACAACAGAGGGAATAGCTCTGTTCTCCAATAGGGAGTGTTGCAGACATGGCAACCCTGAAACAGTGCTAACTGCAGCTGGCAGGAATATAATTACCACACATTATTACAGATGATGATGCCTGGATACAGGCATGGGTTCTTACACATCTATAAAATGTTTACTGGCCAGTGTCATAACCTAAAGTCATGGGCAGTGAAAATGTCAAAACAAACCAAGAGTTATATTTCTCAGCTAATTGCACACACATATGCACACTCCTGTATTCAATCGGGCAGACACGAAGGTACAATTAAACATCTACAGGACAGGAACTAAGTCTATATGGTCAGATGCTGTCAAGATTTCCTAGTCACATGACTATTGAATTAATCTGTTGAGTATTTTGACCAACAGCAGGCAAATGGACATGTCTTGTAGGAATGGAGCACTGTTGGGTTTGTATTTCAAGCATAAGGGGGTCAGATGACGGAATTCTTTGCACACCTTACTGCTGATCATTCTTAGGATGGTCATATGTCTCCCATATGTAAACTTTAATGGATTTAATACAAGGTTTCATACCTTTAGCAATTTGGAAGATATCTTATTTCTTTGTTGAACGATAAATGTTCGTTTCTTTTCCAAATGTTCTTAAACATAATCCTCCAGAAAGAGTTATAGGTGAAATTCCTCTCTTATCTCTTGTTCATTCTTAATGTATCTTGGCTGCATTTCATTTGGGATGTTGCTTTGCAAGACAGAAATATAATACTATCATTTTGAATCTTTAACACCAGTTCTTTGGACAGAAACAACCCCATACCGTTTGGGGAAAAAGCAGCTGAAATTCTAACCCACAAGCGGTTATAACTAAAATCACTGAATGATATTCCTGGAATATAAATGGAATAAAAAGCAGAAAACAGATGCTATACTAATCCTTCAATTAGGGCAACATTGTTGGAAAAGCTTTGCAGTTACCATATCTTCGCTGCTTTGCCTTCTTTGTTGAATTTATACCACGCTGAGCTGCAGCCATAACATTGAAATAGGGTCAGTTGTGCAGTAAATAGTGTCCTAAATAGAAATTCAAATGACAACATTCTCAAAGATTGGGCAAAGTTATAATGGTGGTATGGAGCTTCCAGTGTCACCAGTTACTATGATATTGTGTTTTCGGTTATTTTGAAATGCTGACTGTTCTTTGTCTATTCAAATCCTGGAACAATAGAACAACCCCACTACCATCACAAACAGACAAACAAAAAAGTACCATGTAACTAGGTTGAAGGCTCATAATCTTTGAATAAGCCGACAAGACATATGCTAGGGCTATGGTTCAGGTCTTTGGTTAATTTAGTATCTAAAAATATTCAAGGATGAAATACTTTCCCCTTCCCCCTCCACCTCCAATTCTTCCTGACACTGAAAGCCAGTTCTCAGAATAAAACATTTCGCCTGATTTTCTCTCAATAATCATATCATGACACCTCAAAAAATGTCACACAAGATTTCCAGTTATCTGGAAAAGTTAGGAAATGGAACTTGGTATGACCTCTGCTTCAACCCTGCAATATTGATGTTTTCTGAAATTTTTATGTTGCTGGCTAATTTAGAATTTTCGGGACAGTTACTGAAGCAGGATGACACTTAAGGAAGTGCCAGGACTGACAAAAAACAAAAAACAAGATCGTGTTTTTGAAAATTGTCTCCATTAATTATTTATAGCACCAAGGGCCTTTCCCCAGTCTGCCACGGTGAGCCCAAGCAGCAGGGATGGGCTCCAGAATTTCACTCACAAAGGGGTTGCTTCAATGGGCAAGAGAGAGGCCCTTCACCCTCTCTCTCCCCCCCTCCACTCCCAGAGTTGCTTAATGTAGGCATCAGCAAGGGAAGGTTACATATTAATGAGTATTAAGTGTCTAGCAGGCACTGGAAGCCTGCTACAACAAAAGAAGGAAATAATTATCTAACTGGGGTTGGAGCAGAAGGTTTGTTCTCTCACAACTTGCAAGAGTAAATAGGAACAGCTAGCTTGTCTAAGCAGCCTCTCTTCCAGGTGTTAATTGAAAGATGCAGATCAGTCACAGGACAATTGACCACCATAAATGTAAAGAGGAAATAAAGCAGAATTGCAGAACTTCGGAGGTGGGGAACTGAAGGTTGGGCCATTGAGTGGGGTGTCATGCTTGCATGCCAACAGGACCAAGACAATCAAATGGGTTTGCTTAGGACAAAATTAATTTTGATCTGATCTGATTTGAATTAAATTATATTACATCAAGTTTAAAATTAGTATGATCATTCTCAACGTATTGAGAATCAGAGGATGCATGCCCTTGCAGTAGAGATAGACATAAATGCAAGCTTTATGATCAGATAAACAACAATTGGTAGAATGGAGAATTGCTGGATTAAAGGAGAAGGTATCTAATGGCATGAAGGAACCCATTTATACTACCAGAAGCCAGTGGAATTTTCCAATATACTCTTATTTGCAGGTTGACCTTTTACTTTCGGACAGTGCCGGCATATCTTCATGATTTTCTCTACACATGGCTTGCAGTCATAAAACACCATTATTTCAGAATGCATCAGTATTCTCATCCCATCTCTCAGTATGGTGATGATGTAACTGTGCGCCCCTTTTAAATCAACAAGCTACTATTCATTAGCCAAGATTAGAATTTGATATTCAAAAGTGACATGATTCAATAAAAGATTCAACCGCCAGCTTTATGATCGGGAAATGTAAAACTTTAGCTGCATCATTTTTGGGCAGAATGGGATAGAAATAGTAGAAATTGTAAATTTCAGATAGCTTCAATGTTTGAAATATACTCTGGCAGCTCTTTTAAGGCATACAGAGCATTGATCAGGAAAGGACAATGCAGCAGTCTCCATAGTGAAGAGCAAAGAATCTGTAGAGAAGTTGCATTGAACAAATGTAGAAGGTGTCCTATTCCAATAGAAAAATCAAAAACTTCAAAAATCATTTTAAAAATAAGTTCTTACTCCACTCCAAAGCAGAGCCCAACACTCTCTAGCTGTGGAGCAGCAAGTTTGCTGGCCCTGACTAACTGATTTGCTACAAATGTTAGTAGCCCATCAAACCACTCACTTCATCCCTGAACTCTGTCTTTATTGTCCATATATGTGGAAGGAAAGCTGCAACAATGTCTGAGCCTCTGCAAGACAGAAAGCACCAGAAAAATGCACAGAATCTCCAAATTGCCTCTGAATTTCTCCAAAGCCATTTGAAAGCTCCTGATCTGATGCTACACCTCAAGCTGATTCAAAAATCCTGTTCAAAGATTTAATTCAATGGCATGACTTGGTCTCCTCTACTTAAAATCAAACCATTCCTGTAATTCACCCAAAGTCTTTATCAGAATAAATATATGTGTTTGGTTTGGTTTTCATATGAAGTCATGTTCATATAAGCTCAAGCTATTTAAAAGCAAATTCAAGTTTCAGGTCCATTGCAGGAGAATAGCACTCTGAACTGGAAAATGTTTATGGTCATGCTCTTTTGTAAGCATCTGTGGACTGCTTCAAAAGGTAGAAAGATGTACAGTGGTAATCACTGGCTGTAGCTGTGAGGGAACATAATTCATACATTACTCCCTTATAGGGTGATTATCACAGTAAAGTGTGTTTTACTCAGTTAAATGACTTGGATATATTTTTGCTTTCTGACTTATTGACAGAGTCAGGGTTTAATTTAATCTCAGACAAACTCATGTCTAAGTGTGTAGATACAAACAAAAACAAAGGATGCATTTTCCCATTCTGTTTTTCATATATGCAAACGACAGCTTTGGAAGATTTTTAAGGGATGAATCAGTTGCACAGTGGTTACAGATATTAAAAAAAGGTGGGTGCTCTTCAGCAGAGCCTCTGTCCTCTCTGGGATACTTATTTGTTACTTGTTGCTTTGTCTGATTAGCTGTAGACTAGTCTGACCTTTCTAGCTAGGTTGATCAGTGTTGTGGTCTCAGTCAAATTGTCCATCAAGGCACGGCATCACTGGCATGCTTTTCCAATCCCCCCTTCCCTGGGACTTTCACTTCCTCAAGAAGAAAGCGCTCTTAAATCCATGCAGCCCTGCCGTCTGTAACAGTGGAACCCAGCTGTGCTGGGAATCAAACAACCATCTTTCATGTGCAACAGGCTATGTGTAGTAGCACTTTGGAATAATGAGAATAACAGGTTTCCAGGTCTTTAATGAGTAAATGTAGTTTTCAAAACTTTTAACTACTGTTTTCCCAAGTTAATCTTTTCTTTCTTTTCCCCCTCCTTCCTTCATCGTCATAAAAAAAGAATATTGATTATATGTTTACTTTTCAGCCTACATATGACTTTTATTTTTTAAAAAAATAAATGTAGAAATCCTATTGTTAAATCTCACATGAAACTGACACATACTAACTCCCAAGCTTCTGGGCAGATATAGGAAGACAATAATAAAACAACTCTCTGAACAACCTCATTATTAAATGATATAATTTAACAAAATGTAAATTAGAATTTTCTTTAATCAAATGAATTTCTGGCTCATTGTCTATTTTATAATAGAAGCCCTAAGGGCTGGGTTAGGGAGAAAGATCCCACCCCAAATTAAATAGATTAAAGCCCGCATATAATCTTTTGCAATTTTTTAAAAATTCAAAATGTGTATATAGGATAGACAGCACTAAATGAAATGCAATTATTTGTTCTAGAAATTATCTGGACCACGTTCTTCCCATAAAACTGTTGCTCTATGATGTGTAACTGGACTTCATTCCAGTACTTTTGATTTATAGTTTGGGTTTGGTTTAGTTTTGAGGGGGTGGAAACTGGGGAGCAGCAAGCAGGACCATTAAAGCTGCCAGCTAGAGCAAATTTTCAGAGGTTATTAATTCTTAGAGATTCTTAAGCCAATGATCTGAGAAATGTTGAATGCAAGAAAAATATGCTCCAATAAAGATCTTTTTCTACTTGTGTATACTACCAAAAAAAAAAACACCCCATACTACAGTGTATATGTGTTTACTACAAAAAGAAGAGAAAACAAAACATAGTATTTATGCAGAGTTTACTAAGCTTTTAATGTTTCCCCCTTTCCCTTAACAGGAATGGCAAATGAAAATCCATGTAAGGAAGTTCAAAGTAATGCTCACTGAATTTTTTTAAAAAAAAACACAACTACATATGATGACAATTTTATCATGTTATCATGCCTTCTTCTGAACATTCCATGATAGTGTATGTGAGCTGTTCTATTCTCACACCAACCCAATGAGATGGTATAAGCTATGGGAAAGTGTTGAAGCGAAGTTTACTCAGTGGCTATGTGGAAAATTGAATATAAGAGCAACTGTGCTGGATCAGGCCAAAGGTCAATCAGGTTTAGCATGAAGTTTCCTGCAATGGTTGATGAGATGCCTTATGGAAAACTCACAGAGCATCAGAGCATTTCATTTTCTCCTGATGTGCTTTCCCAGTGACTAATATTCAAAGAAATGTTGCCTGGATGTAGTATATATCTATCGAGATTAATAGCCATTGATAGCCTTTCCCCCCATGGATTTGTGTAACAGGCCTCACTTGATGAATGAGCAAAGTACCTCCAGATCTGCTTTTGAAAGTAGCTATGACTATTCCAAAGGCAGGTATGGCTATTTCACAGCTTTCCCAAAGTTGCCTGTCCGTGCATCTTAGTATTTGCTTTAATGTCTATCCTGATGGAAGTGCCTTCTTTGCAAACAAACTGCCTCCTTGAATGATCTTGCAAGTCTTTTCACCAATGTGGCTTCAAAACCCTATATCAAAGCCATCTTTTCTTTCCCAGAACCATATCTGACTTACCACTAACAATACTGTACTGCTTTGGCTACCCACTGGTACATTGATACAATCTGCTTGATTCAGAAACAAACATTATATTTGGATCCTGGGATGGCTTGGAAAGAGATTTGTGGATTGCTGTCTGAAGAGGTTTCCTCTTCAGAGTTTCAAATGGGTATTTTAGAAATCAGTTTGTACTTCTAAATAGCCATTCTGAATATAAAACAAAACTGGAGGAGGGACTCAAAGCTCTTCAAATGACCACATATACTTTATGTAGTTTCTGCTATTAAAACATATTTGATTAGAAGGGAGAACCTGTTAGGTCTGTCAAACTTGTTTTGGATCTGGTAGTACACACAGGCCTCTCAAAGCAGACTTTCCCTCACCAAATTGCTTGAAGAGATTTTGTTTCACAAAGATTCAGAAGCAGAAAGTAAACATTGATTATCCACCGCATAAAAATGTCAAAATCATATTGTGAAATAACACTTATGAAATATATTTGACCTTACAATGGACTTTGCCTTTATAATAAAAATGAATAAATAAATTGCTGCCATCATGTTTAGAATGTCTATGCATGAGTCAAGCTACTGAGGCTGCTTCCAAGAATTTTCATACATGTTCATCATCAAATTATGTCCATTCCATTCACCTTTGACTCTACATTTTAATTTCAACAATGCAATGTCTGGCAAAATACTACCGGCTATAATCTTTGTTTTATATAGGCCCTAACAGACTACTAAAGATATTCCCCCAAATAGCAAAATAAATAATAATCTACAACATGACTATGGAGCAGTCTGTTGAGGATTGAAATTCCCCAAACAGCTTATCCAGCTATTATTTTTTGTCACCGTCAGATTCCCTTGTATTTCTTTAATGGTAAAATGGGCTCATCACCCCCTCCCCCGAGCACCACACTTCGGTTATTTAGAAGACCTTTTCTCCCAAGGTTAAAACAAATTGTTCGCCACCCAGAGTCATTTGGATTGAAATGGGCAGCTATAGAAATTGCATAAATAAATAAATGAATAAAATAAACAAGAGAACAAGAAACCCTGATTCCTCATGGACTTTTTTTCAACGCTTGTCTTTTTCAGAGTCTTTGACTGTATGAACCTATTATAATTTGAAGGTAAATAGAAATAACATGAAATTGCCAACTGAGATATAACATTTATTCTTAAAGCCAATTCCAGATGGTTTGGGGCACTTCCACATGAGGATTTTGCACTAGTTTTAAGGTACTCTGGACTACTTGATCAGCTATGGTTTAGAGCTCGGCCAGTTTCCATCTCAGTGGTGGCATGCTTGGAACTGCAGTAAAATGATTCCATGCTTTAAACTGCTGAGGCTTTATGGGACTTGTAGGTGGCCTGTTTCCCTCACTATGTGTCCTGGGCTTCTGATCTTTCAAAAGGAAAGTGGCTTGATGCTTTTTTAGAACGTCCACGTAACAAAAAGCTGGGTTAGCTGTTTGTTTATTGCACTCAACCAAATAAATGCAGACAACATGAAGGGACAACATGTATAGATGGGTATGTGCAAGTAATTTATTTTATTCCCTTTTTGTGTGAAGGGGGGAGTGAGGGGAATGTTGTTACTGTAGAACTTATGGCAGCTCAGGAGTGAGCAATGATTTTTGCTCTTTGTTCTTAGTGTTTTGAAGTCAGCAGATCTGAAGACAGTCAAGTGATCTTGGAACACCTCCAGACTATTTCTGAATGAGTGGGAGAGGAAGCAGTGATGCTTTGGAACTTCAAGAAAACTTTAACTTTTCTTGAAAAATATTCACACTCAGTCAGAAACCCTATTTACAACTACTGGAGCGAGAGAGAGAGAGAGAGAGAGGGAGAGGGACTCTCTTGCCAGTATTTGCAGTGCCTTGAGATCTGAACCAAACATAAGATATAAATCCAATACAACACACATTCATTCATTCATTCATTCATTCATTCATTCATTCATTCATTCATATGCACACATACAGTATACATACACACATATATACATACAGATTTCTAAACAGAAAATACTAAGCTCTTTCTCCATACATGAAAAACATTTCTATTCTTTGGAATGAAAGTAAAATTCCTTTTTGTTTGCCTGCTTCTTTGAAAATCCATTCTGAACACTCAATCCCTTGATTCCTTAGGATCAAGGTTTATGTGAGAGGTACAGATGGAGGGTGGGGGAATTCAAGTGCTTTCAGCCTTCTTTTATGGTCTTCATCCCAAAGAATAGTTTGGATGCATCAAAGATCTTCCACACGTCATAGTATTTTTACTTCTTCTTTTTAATTAAAAAAGGAAAATCCCACTCCTCATCCAAACCATTCAAAGCTTCCCTTCAGTATTAAGAAAAACTATATTAAGAAAGATAAAACATTTGATTCTTTGTCCTATGTGTGTGTAGCATTTAATGCATAATGTGAAACTCTGTATGGGATGCTTCTCTGCTCAAAACTAAGTATCTGTGGAGAACAGAGAATTGGACCAGAAGGTCTGGGAAAAAAGAATTTAATCTTTTCTTACAGCCCAACTTTCTATCCCAAAATTGCCCTCCCTGTAAGGCAAGAGAAACAAAACAAACGGCCATATTTTGGGGAGATGGTATTCCACATTCAAGACTTCCCCACAGATAAACTCCTCTCTCATGTAACTCTGTGATATACTTTATCTAAGGATGGGATGAAATCTAAGAACATGGAAGATTATTATAAAGAGCAGTGTTTCTGAAAATACCCAGAACCCAAGCTGTTTATAGTTCTGTATGTTAATACAAGATTTTGATTTTGGCTTAAAAACCAATCAGCAAGCATTCCAGATCTTTTAAAATGGGTATTATGTGTTCCCTAATTATTGTTCTCATCAGCACCTTGGCAGCTGCAGTTTCCAGATGATATGTGAGTGTACCAATGTAATCTTCCCCCACTCCTTTTCTCTCTATTATATTTTAATCTGGTATCTCTTTCTGGTTTACAATGATTGTGCGCCATCTGGAACTGGATCTTATGACTGGTTATATATTATCATGTATTATAATTACTGTTTTGGGCTCTGTTTATGGAACTGTAAATAGAAGTTCTAGGACATTTGATTCAATTAATAAAACAATTGTGCAATAACGAAGAAGCAATAGTCAGAACAACGTATGGAAACACAGGCTGGTTCAAGATTAGGAAAGGTGTGCTGCAGGGCTGGGTTCTATGTCCATTTCTATTCCATCTACATACAGTGGCAATTTCGATGAACCTTGACTTAGATGACTCAGAAATTAGAATGCAAACTGGTGGCAGGAACATTAACAATCTAAGATATACAGACAACACCACTCCACTGGTAGAAAATGAAAAGTTATTAAAAAAATTATATGGATTGCACCTAAACATCAAGAAGACTAGAATAATGACAACAGCTGGAAGTGGTGACATCAAAAGAAAAATTGATAACAAAGAAATTGAATCAGTCCAGGACTTTATTTTCATCTGTTCCAAAATCAACCAAACAAGAGACATTGGTTGGACTTGAAATTAAATGTACAATATCACTTGGGTACACTGCAGTGACTAGCATGGAGAAGATCTGGAAAAGCAAGGATATTAGTCTTAATACCAAGTGCAGAACAGTAAATGCTATTACTTTTCCTCTAATTATCTACCTTGTAAAAGTTGGACAATAGGCAATAAAAAAGTGGATAGAATTATGTGTTTGGAGACAGCTAGTGTGTATACCATGGATAGCAAAAATAATGAATGAGGAGATTTTAGACTGCAAGCCAGAAATATCACTGGAAGCTAAGATTACCAAGCTAAGGCTGTTCTATTTTGGTTGTCATGTGATCAAATTCCTTAGAAAAATCAATTATGCTAGGAGTGGTTGGAGGTACTAGAAAATGAGGCTGCTGGAAAATAACAGTCTGGATAGATACTATCAAGAAACTGCTGGTTTAAACCTAGCAGCATTAAACAAAGTTGTAAAACATTGGAAAGAATAGAGAGTTAATATATATAATCTCTGAAAGTCAGATGAAGATAAACAAACATCTTTCTTTTTGGTATACCATAATTGTGCACTATCTGGAACTAGATCTTATTATCAGTTATGTAGTATTATAATATACCATAATTGCTGTTTTTGCTTCTGTTTATGAAATTGCATTGCTTTATTTGGGTTAGGATTATTGTTACTTAACTGTGGATGCTTTATTGTGATCCTATATAGTAGTCTTCCATGAGTCTATAAGTTTATGTGGCATACACATTTAAACCATTGTCATACCTGGACTAGGAGGCCTTGCTCATTGTGACTCATGCCTTAATCACCTCCTGCCTGGATTACTGCAATACACTCTACACAGGGCTGCCCTTGAAGGGCACTCAGAAGCTGCAACTGGGCAGTATTTGGCATCTCTTGATATGCTCATATAACACCACTGCTCTGCGAGCTGTACTCTGAGTCCCCTCCATCAAACAATGCCATCTTGTTGGGTTCTGTAGTTGTGCCTTCTCTATGGCCACACCTGCCCTGTGAAACAGCATCCCCCCCTCAAAACCTGATGGCCCTGATCCTGTTAGGCTTTCATAAGGCTCTGCAGACCTGGCTGTCCCCCCTGCCCGCCCCAGGTGTTTGGGCACAGAGGTTAGGTGAGCTCTGCTGGTGATGTGGCTTATTGTTTTGTGGGTTGTTGTTTTAACCAGAGCATCATGGGTTAATATGTCGTGATGGTGGTTTTAATCTTTGTACACTGCCCACAGTCACTGTTGTGAGAAGGGTGGCTCTAAAAATCATGTAAATAAATAAATAATCTATGGTACTAGTGCTATCTTTTTCTCAATATTGCGCATATGCAATGAATCCGAAATAGCTGATATTTCCAAAAGGTATTCATATGGTCTTGTGAATCATCTGAGATAAGGGAACAGCCTAGATTGGAAAATAACACAAATGTATCTTGAAGCAGAATTTATTTCCATTTAGACCTGTGGACAAGTTTACAGGATGGTGCTAAATAATTATGAATCAAATAAGGCATTGTGTGAACGTTTTTTTAAAAAGTAATACTAGGCATGGCCCCTAGAGTTGTATAAAACATTTAGCATTCAAAATGGTTTGAGTTCAAAATAGTCATTTCAATTTCTAAATGGATTTTTACGGTCATGCCAGCAAAGTTTTGAGCACAAAATACTTCCAGGTTGTTTGGAACAACCCACTTCAAATGTGAGACAACTGTTTCACACTTGGGACAAAATGTTTGTGTTTGAGAAATTTTGAACTTAAAAGATTGTGCACTTTCCCAAGCCATCAATTCACCTGGAAACACAGAGCATAGAGAGGAAAGCTTTAATTCTACATTCCTCAGCCATCATATCATGAAAAATCCTCTCCCTATCAGTGTTCTCAGCCTCATCAACTTTTAGATGCGTAGACTTCAACTCCCAGAATTCCCCAGCCAGCCATGCTGGGGAATTCTGGGAGTTGAAGTCCACGCATCTTAAAGTTGATAAGGTTGAGAAATACCGCACTACCACAATGAGCATTAAGCAAAATTTCTCATCAACCCAAAAGAACTTGTTTTCTTTGTTCTATTTGTTTCAAGGAAAGCTATTAGTATTATTTTTCATTGCCACATATGGGGATGGGGAAGGTTTTCATAGGGAACGCACATCAGGTTGGGAGCGTTGAACCTCTCCTTCTTATAAACTGGGTATGCTCAGCAGGTGGAAGCACCTGGCTGATTTTATTGGGCATATATTTAAGCACAATTAGGCCTAGTTAGTCCTTGGAAGGCAGAACACCAGAGAATGCCAGGCTATAGACTAGATTGGGATGTAAAACAATTGCAAACAAAAAAGCAAATTGAAAGAAGGCAATTGCACACGGCTTACTGTTGCTGTGCAAAGTGATGGGGGGCAAACTCAACTCTCAAAGGACATCATTCTACATGCTGAAATCTAGGTAGAAGGCATTTCCTATATTGAGGATGATACAAGAATTCCTATTCTTTTGGCATCTAAGGAAGGTGTCAAATTTGCCCTAGTCCAATGTTTCTTGAAGTGTGGTCCTAGGACTCCTGGAGGTCCCCCAGAACCCCCTCAGGGCTCCACGAAATCAAAATTATTTCCCAGCCTATGCTGAAAAATAATACAATATTAAAATCCCATCAAACAATCATGAGAAGGATAGCAGCAAATGTGTCAATTTTGATTTTTAATACAGTAAATATCGATAAATATATCCCATACAAACAAAAGCTCTTTTGGGATCTTCCATAATTTTTAAAAGTGGGAAGGGGTCTTGAGAGAAAAAGGTTGAAGAAACACTGCCCTAGTCAAAGCCTTCAATATGTCTTGGACTTAACTTCCCTCATTCCCATTTTTTAAAAATGCCAAACACATATTTGGAAGATACCATTTTGGGGGACCCTGGTCAAAAGTTCTTAAAAGCCAAGCCATTTTTCCCCCTTTTTCTTTTTATAGACATTCCTAACAGTGTTACAATTGCCAGTAAATATTTTGGGGATTAAATTTTACAGACATTTCTGAATACACTACAGTTCCTAGTCCCTATTTTTGGGATCCACAGCTATCCTACCTCCCGACAAAGTGAGTGGTACAACCTGTAAAGCTAAAGTATTAGAGAGCAATCCAGCTCTTCCTTCAGCCAGATGGAGGGGAATTAAGCGAGGAGAAGGGTGAAGTTAGCTCACTGACAATCAACTCTTTTTCAATGAAATCGTACACACGCACGGAGGAGAGGCCTCCGGACGAAGAGATCATGAAGATATTTTCTTCTTTGGTGTGCACGTTAGAGAGCGCCGGAGTAAACTATTCAGACTTTCCCACCACGAGCTTAAGAAATTAGCCCGAGCAGATCACTCTTGGCCAAGGATTGATCCTGTAGCGAGGAAACAGAAGCGTAAATACGACTGTGGGTGGTTTTTTCCGATAGAGGGTGGCCGGAGGGAAGCGGGACTTCCCGGCCTTAACAAGAAAAAGTAAACGGCGGCCCGGTCTGTTCTTCGCCTCTCCCCCTTCCATGCGCTGGGGAGAGCCGGGCCTGGCGATGATGGCTCACGCGAAGGGAAACCCGTTTCCCCTTCGCTTTGTTATGACAAGCTGGAAGCACGTCTAGCTTTGCAGCTCCGTGTCTCGGCGGACGTGTGATTTCGTGCCTTTGTTGTGGCGCAGCGGCCGGAATAGAATTACAGAAGGGAAAAGAGAAAGTCTGTGGTGGTGCTGAGGTGTGTGTTTGTGAGTGTGTGTAGTTTAAAGTTCTGGCGAAGAAGGCGGGGGGAGAGGAAAGCCGACGCTTGGTCGCCGCTGTACGGCTCACTCCGGGAAGCCGAGCGAGCGGAGGGCCCAGAAGAGGGTGCCACAGCTCGCCGCTTAATCCGCGCGCAGCACCGCGTCGCCGGGACGATCCGGGGAGATCGCCCTATAAGGCAACTTTGGGAGAGGCTCGGCCACCCTTTCCCCCCTTTCTCCCGCGCGGCCGCTCCGGAGGGAAGCCGCGTCTAGCCGCGGAGTGTTAATTATGTCTGAGTGGATCCGAGAGAAAAAGAAACAAAGAAAAGACGAGAGAAAAAACTCGGGCACTGTAGCAGCGGAGAAAACGGTTTCGCTGTGAGAAAACTAATGATGCTTTTATCAGGAACAGGATAAGATTGCTTTTTTTTTTCCCCGACTAGTGTGCGGGTCCCACCGGGTTGGGTATGAGATATTTCGGTATCTAGCTTGAGGTTCCTCTGAGCTTTTACATAATCAAATCGATATAGCTATGATTCACCCTCTGGCAAGCGCTGCTCCTTGCAAGTTGCCGCCGCTTCTTTTAGTGACTGAGGAGGAAATAAATAAATAAATGGGGGGGGGGGGAGGCGCGCGCGAAAGAAACTTATTACAGATCCGCAAACATTGATTTGTTTGGAGTTTAGATGTGTACTTTCGCAAAATCCCAAGGCGTCAGAAAGGAGACGAGGAGGAGGGAGCGGAGAGGAGAAGATAGAAGGAAGCCGTGGCCACCGAGGGAGGCCTGGGTGGATGTGTGTTTTGGGGCGGACGGAGGGATTAAGAGTCAGCAGCGGAGAAGGACAGAACGCGAGGCGGTGTCCACATATGGCAAAGAGTGTTGAAGTCCTCCTGGGTCGAGCGAGTCTTCGCACTTTGCCATACTATCGGGGAACCTCCAATCTCAGCTTATCAGAAAGCCCCCGCGGTTCGGGACGTTGTAGTAGCAGGACGCGCCCTGCCTGCCTTGCTGAGATCCAGATCTCTTCTTCAGCCTCAGATCACGCGACTCCATTTGTGCGCGCGCTCTAGCCCTCTTACGCTCGCCTCTTGGAGGCTTCGCATTCTTGTCCTTTCGTTCCAGCCTTTCTGTTGAAGCGCTGGGTGGTTTGAGGTCCTCAGCCTGGCATGGGGCGTGTGCGGACAGACGCAGCAGCTAAATAATAGAAACAAGTATCCCGAGGAGTCCAGGATCTGGTGCCCGTGAACGCTACTTTCGTGCCTTTTATAGTCCTCCTTCATTTTTAAAAAATTAATTGCCTTAAAACAGGAATCTAGGATCTGGCAGCTTGATCTTTAGTCTCTAGCTTTATCTTTCTTTACAAGAAAGTGGCTGGGCTTCACACTGACCCCTAGGCACCTTTAGAAAATAAAAATGCTTCACCAGACAGTTTCCCCTACTGCTGTCTTTGGAAATGGATTCACCTGCCCAGACAAAATAAGACAAAAGTGAGTTAGGTGGTGAAGAAGCACCTAGCCCAAAACATATTTATTTCTTGCTTGAAGAGGATGAGTGTCTGCCCAGTGGAGTTTTTTTCTCAGCGATGAATAAATGTGGTGGGAGAAGCAATGTAATGTAGGCAAGCTGAGGTTCAGCCCTCCAGTACTTCACCTTCAGACAAGATTCACAAGGGATTAAGTCCTCATTAGAACCTCAGATACTGGAGTGCTTTCTTCAGGCTTTGTTTCTTAGGAGCCAACATCTCTCTCCAAGGATCTGGCATGCTTTCCCATAACTGATGTTTAGAGAAGGCCAGACTCTAAAAATCAGTAGCAAGATGGACAAGAATTTTTAACAAAAACAAAACCTTAAGTGTGGATTCTTAATCCTTGCCTCGTGGGTTTCTCTTTCTGGCTTCTTTTTTGCATTCTTCTGTCTTCTGTAATTTTGTTTTCTTTCTGAATGAAGTTTCCTCTGCTCTTTCTCCCATCAGCACCATCACCACACTCTTCTACTTCTTAATTCCAACCCCCATGTTTTGGGCTAGCTGGTACAGAAATGGAACTTGTACTGCACATTCTATATAAATGACATCTCTAAGGATGCTCTTGTCTTCTTTTCCCTGGGGTGACATTTCTATCATGCTTGAAAAGGAAAGAAAGGTAACAAAATACTCTTTAATTTGAAAGGAAGCTTCCATCATCACGTAGACACATGCCTACTTTAGGATGTGCGTGCACATACGTATTTGCATTTTCTTATCAATCGGAAAACTTGGGACTACCTGTAGTTGTTCAGGTAGTAAGGGTACAACTTTACCTATATACCTGTTCATGTCCTAGTGCTTCAATTTCCCAGATTTAAACTGGGATTAATAATCTTTACCGCCGGTGAGTGAATACAGTCAAGTTTAATTAATGTTTTCAAAGCACATGGCGGTTCTTTGATGGAAGGTGCTTAAAAATTGCTAAGTAAGTACAATGATCCCTGAGGCTTTATTATTATGAGAGAAAGAGAGAGAGAGTGCGCTCAGCATGATGTGATTTTCAGCCTTCTCTTATAATCCTCCTTTTTGTATTACTTATTTTCACATAAGCACACATTCTGAAAAAGTTCAGTGTAGAGAATGGTGTGCAATTGTGTTTTCTATGCATAAATCAAGATGGAGAAAGCATGTTCCCAAACATCATCTAGTGGAAAATGGAGTTCAATAAAGTTTTTTTTTCTTAACATGTGGTTTTAATTCCACTCAGAATATTCCCACTAGCTGAAGAGGGGAAGCAATTCACGCTAATTGTCCCTCCTTCTGTAACCCCAGTGCTACCTTGCCCACTTCCATGCAGAATCCCCACTCCCACTGAAGGAGGTAAATGCGAAAGCTTTAGGGAGAGAAGTGAATTAATGAAAATCATCTCTACGTTTTTTATCAGGGAGATTCCCTTGCTGGGTGGAAGAGAATGAGCTGTTGCTTCTGCAGAAAGCTTATGCTGGTTCCCACCCAGTAGCTTAAAGAAGAAGGGGGTTGTGCAGGATTGATTCAGAAAGACCAATTAAGAAACGGTATGCTCAATTAGGTTCAAATCCTGTGTTGTCCACGGATTCACCAATCTTAGAAGGTTAAATACAACATCGTATTTATAGTAATAACAGTATCAGTAGCAGGATTATCCCCACTTCTCAGTTTCATTTTCATTGTCTTAACAGTATAAAACATTTTGGAGGAGGTTTTGATTTGTTTCTAGACCAGGCCATGTACACCTCATAAAGGATTTTATATATTTAAAACTACTTATACATTATATTCTCTACTTATTTGTATTTCTAGCCTACAAAAGACTGAAGTCCCTAGCACACTGCATACCAGAGTTTTGATCCACATATCGGTTTTGATTGCTCTAGCTATTAGAGAGAATGAAAAAAAATCTACTTAATGGCAAACCACATGATTATTATAACATGCAGAGTGAGCACAGACCAGCCTGCTGAACGTTCTCGCAATCTTAACTCGATTCACCAGGTTAAAGGAGCTCTGGGTCTCAGGATCTGCCTTATGTGGCTCCCTGAAAATGGGCACATGGTTTCCCACAGTTTTGCAATAAGAATAATAAAGCCCTAGGAAGGCTTGATATGCTTTTTCTTAAAAAAACAGAACATCCCCCTTCCCCCGACTCTTTGCCATGAAACACAGGAGCAAACAAAATTCTAGACCCATTCCCATAAGCCTGTCTACTGTAAAGTATTGCCTTCCTTCTACTACCCTAATCCTTCCAAAAATACTAAGTACTGTCCTATGCCTGTCCTAAGTACTGTAAGTTGCTTCCCTGTGTATTCAAACCAACATTTTAAAATATGAACTTTATTTATAAAGAAAATTTTTGGCTTGTAGGTGTTGTATTTCTAGATCCATAAAGTGTTTTATTGCATATTACTGTAGTTTAAATTCTAAAAAGTATCTTAGAATTAACATTTACAGATTTGCCCAGTCTTCTATATTGTTTAGTCATTGCCTCAGTGACAGCTGGATGGAATATGGCTTTACTAGAAATATTCCCATTTATGCATGCTGTCCTCTTAGCAATATTTTGAATATTCTCATCTCCAACCACATTTTTATTTTAATTTTTAAATTACATTCTAATGTATAAGGGTCTATGTGTTTACTAAATGTAATCAGCCACAGTGATGCCTGTGAAGTTTCTTTAGTGTTTAATTAAAGATTGGAATATGTAACAACTAGTAGGGCAGAACTGATAAAGAATGAAAACACATAGTTCTTATAAAGTTAATAAGGTGCATAGGCTGACTATGTAAGCCAGAGGATCATGTGAAACAGCCAGCATTTCAAAACAAATCAAGCTTTCTCCCCAGCGGTATTTTTCCTTTGTTTTTGAGATTAAAAGGGAAATCTATAATGTGCATGCTTCAAATACAACCCTTGCATCTGGGAGCCTGTGGCAATAACTCATCACAGTAGGAAAATTTAGAATACAGGTAAGATAGTATAAGCAGAGTTTTTGACAGAGCTTCTAGCAGATGAGGCCAGTAGATGTCCCAGCCTCCAGAGAATTGATTTTCCCCACCTGAAGTAACAATCCAAACACTTTCAATAGCTGAGTTAAGAACTTACATTTTAATAATGATTTTTGTAGGGTAGAATGGCTCATGCTATCTCCCGATGTTAATATTCCCAATTCTGTTCCTATAATTTGTTTAGTTTTGTTCACTGAGAATCCTGAGCACCTGATTGATTTTCCAAGATCATTATCCCTCTTTTTAAGTTTAGTAAAGGACTATGAACTCTTATTGACTGACTAAGGGTTTGACATGGTACTTAAAGGGGTAAGACATTAGTGCTTGTTTAAGGATGTTCATTCCGAAATCAAATCCTTGTTCTTATGTGTTTGGTACATTTCTGGCACCGGCATCTCATAGACACAGTGGGCCAAATGATAATATAAGATCAGATGTCCTGATATTTTTATTTATGTTCAATCAATTCTGGAGTGAACCAGTTTAAACAGGAGCCGCGCTGCTGGGAAAGATAGTAATTAACATACCTCCCATGCAATGACTGATTGATTGATTGCTCTTATATCCCACCACAATCTAGTGACTCTTGGCAGCCTACATGATATATTGTATAGAAAGAAAAAATAAAACATCCACCAGTATGATTAAAATAACAAATTAACTATCAGTCATAACTCCCAGCAAACAAGTACACAATATAACAAACTAAAGTAGAATGATAATAAAAAGAAAATAAGAGTAAAAAAACACAGCCCACTACATGAACTGAAAGGTTCATGCTAAACCAGTTCCTCTTTTAATATTTTCTTGAAAACCAACAAAGGAGCATTAAATAAGTCCTGGTTCAGATCCTGGCTCCAACATTTGGGTTTTGTTTTTTCTAAAAAAAAAAAAAAAAAAAAAACTCTTGGAAGAGGCATTTGCCCCATTTTTTGCAGGTATAAAAGACTGTCAAACAAAATTTGAAAGGCAATCTTTTTTTCTTCTTTTCTTAGAGTTTCAACTTTGCTTGCTCATGTCTTTTTCTAACAAAAGTAACCTGACTCTGCAATTTGGTCCAAGAAGAGTTCAGGAGAAAAAGTCCTGATTAAGACAACTTTGCTTTATTAGCCACTAAATTTCCATAAATTCCTATTTAAATCATTGCCACAACCCAGTCTTCATAAACAGTGTGAACTGGAGAAGAATAAAAAGTTCAGCATAGCTCTGATTAAAGTATATGAACACCTTAGAGCAAGTACAACTACAATTCATATTAGGAAGACAAGGTACAGAGAAGGGTTAACTGTCTCTTTGAACATTGGGAAGTGGATCTCTAATGATGCCCTAAATTACTATGCATTTATAGGAATTTTGTGTGTGTGTGTGTGTGGCTGTAAAGAGATCATTGGTTTCCCATTCATCTATTAAAAACTTTGGTTGGAAATGTGGACCTCCATTAATGAAATCACCTCTTGCCTTGCTTCTTGGTGCTGTAGGGAGAGTGCAATAGTGAAGATAAGTCTGGAAGTGCCTGATGATGAAGTTGTCATCTGACCCATACATTTTGTTTAGATTACAGAACTTCTATCTTCAGCCTCCCCTCCTCACATTTCTGATGTATAAATACAGTACTGATCTATCTCAAGAATCAGTATAGCTGTGATTTTCTCGGTCACTTAGCAAAACTCTGCAAATGCTACGTGTTGATACCTTTGTACTGCAGAAAATCTCTAATGTTAGAGATCAACACAACAGAATTATGAGTCTCTTCTGTCTCTCTCTCTCCCCCCTTCCCCCTACCCTCAAGCAAGCATTGACATATATATCTTCCCTGTATTATTCTGTGAGAGCTGGTAAAGGACAGATTTATGCTTGGATATGTATGAATGCTTAGATAAAGATTCTCTTTGTAATTTAATTTGGCCCTAGCACCCTTCTGGATGACACTGCAGTTCACAGCCCAACGAAGCCCACATACTTAGACTGAATGCCATAGTAAATAAAAAAGATTAGTGTTTGGTTAAATCCAAGAAGTTTGGCCTAGATAGGTTGCAGACAAAGTTTTTTAAAAATGTCAAATATATACAAAGTGAGAACTGCACATAAATCTCCACAGTGCGTTACATAATGTGTGCCATTCCTAGATATTATTATCTGCTTCGCCTTACAAAATGTGCATGTAGGAGTAGCATACTTTTGTCTAAGACATTTGTCCATATGTTATCCACATGTAATTCATACTCTGGACCAAACAATCACTTTTCTTATATTACTTTCCACACATTCAAGTGGGTATCTTGAAGTGAACGTTTCGTCACCTACTTGATGATAAACCTGTCCTTGCTACTTGTTAAAACTGGCCTGATTACTAACGAAGCACTCAAGACAAATTTCCTTTGATATGAAATGATCTAGCTGCTTTCTCCGTAGTAAACAAAGGACATACAGAAGACTGATGTGAGGATGTGAAGACACATGTATTCTCTCTGTTTGCTCACATGTACAAACAAATAATATATCCCCCCCCCCCCATCTAATAATACTCATTTGAGGCTCTAAACTCCATGGGAGTAGACAGATACAAGGCAGTAAAGCAGCAGAAGGAAAGGACCACTTAAAAAAAAAAAAGCTAATAAAAATTTCTATAGGAAGAAAATGAAACTTACCTTCTATCCACTCAGAAAAAGGAAGACAAAAACCCAGGAACCATATCCTGATGTTTAATTTGTGTATGTATAGGATGTGTGTATATGTCTGTGCATGTGTGTGTTACCACACCCCTCAAAACACTTCTCTCCAACTCTCTCCCTTACACTATAAAAATCAAATCCAAAGTCTGTCTTGCAAAGTCTTCTTAGTCGGAAGTTTAGATAAAATTTCCAGATGTCTCTAATTTTAAGTTACTCCCGTGACCTACAAAAGTTGTGTTTTATTCTTCCATTTCATGCCCTTGAAAAATATGAGTGGCCATTATTTCAAAACTATGCAATGCCACAATAGCTTGTGTGACATAGGCTCCAGCCCTATTTAAAGGTCCTTTGTATACATTCAGTTGTGTATGCTCACAACTGAAGAGTAGAAGCTGAGGACCTGCTTCAAAAATCTTGCTATTGATTCTGTTGTGATACCCAGTTGTGCCAGAGAAGAGAGTTCAACACTGGTTGACACTGAATTAGCTCCAGAACAAATTCTAAATGTTGGGAAGTTTTATTGTCCATTTACTCTGCTAAAAAGTGCAGATATTTATAAATATAAGTATTGTGAATCTACAAGGCCATCTAATGAATCACATAATACAGTCTATTAATGGCCCATTTGATTCAGGATTCCCAACTCCAGTTCTGAAAGTTGTATCCCCAGCATCTGGAGGGCACCAGGTTGAAAAAGGCTAATCAGCTGTGATTATTATTATGGACCCTAACAGTGGTGCTGCCCACTAGTGCTTTTGTAGTCTCTCTAAAGATAGATTTACCTGCAATAACTCCAGTGTTGCCTACAGTGTGACCTTTTGTACAAAAAGCAAACTACATGTGTCACTTCAGATGAGAAGAATCACTTGTCTACACAATTGATCAGAAGTCCTTGAGAAAGAATAAGTCCATGTAGAAAGAAAAGCACTGTGCTATTTGTTCTAGCATTAAAAACACCAGGGTAGACTAAAACTATTGTATGCATTCTTACTCTTATTAATAAAAGAAGTTCCCCATCTTGCAGAAAAATATGGAATGAGGTAGAAATAACTGCTATGTCCTTCAGCCTCTTCCTCCCTGAATTTTCCAGCTATTAGTAACACATGCAGATTTCTTTCTGAGCTACAGATTGGGGTACGGGGTTAACTATATTACCTGAATTGTGCTAGTTTCAGCCAACACAAAGAATGAAAATTTAGCAGTGAACTATAACACAAAAGACAAAGCAACAGAGGAGGGATGGGTTGAAATGCATTTTGCTCTCTCAGTGTCCAAGTTTTTTTCTTCCAATGAGCCCTGAAACTCCCTTTTCTTCTGGTGTAATCTACAGAAAAATAAACAACCTGCCATACTTCCTTTCCATCCCTCCCTCCCAATACCAAGACTTGCTCACTTACAGTGATATCAAAATGGTTACAGTACTTCCAACACACTCAAAAACGTATCCTGTTTTTTTCAGGACTCATTGTAAGATATTTCTCCAAGCTCCACGTAATTTAGAATTTTAAAAGCAAGCACTTTAAATTGCACCCAGAGGCAGGCTGAGAGTCAGTGCATCTGTTTAAGCATTGGCAAGATATAGGTAGCACATCAGCAGTCATATTCTGAGCTAAGTACAGCATCCAAACTTTCTTCAGAGCAGCATCATGTGCAATGCATTAGCATGGTCTATTTTGGAAATCATCAGAGCATGGATAACAATGTTTAAACTGTTTCTGTCCAAGAAGAGTCCAACCCACAGAGAGTGAACGGGCCTCCCATGATGAAGCTGTTTTCCCACTGACTTACCCAAACAACAAACTTATAACAGGAGAGTGTCACCTTGTTAAGAAGCATTTGAAAGTCTGTTAAGAATAGTCAGTGTAAGCCTAGCTTTTACAGTAGAATTCTCCATTATATTCCATCAATGTTAACCAAACCAACAGCACTGGCCAGTGTCTGATCTGAGTCTCATTATTTCAAGGACGTTCTACTAAAACAAACAGGGCTGCTCACCATGATGTAATCAAAGACGCAGTTTAGGATGTCCAAGGATTTGAACTTGTTCAGTAATACTTTTGCCTTTGAATTTGCTGCCCTTTTCCCCTCTTTTCTGCAAAATTCTTCAAATACCAGCGAGTGTGTTTGGAATAGCTCCAATAATCTTGGGCCCTTCTTTCTTCTATTAGAGATGCTCCTGCTGGCTGGGAGTTATTTGGTCTGAGTGGGTGCTCTGAAGTCAGCTTTTATTTTTGCCCACTCTTGACCTTTGCAAAAATATGCTAAAATGAGTTCAGTCCAAGAAAGCATAAAATGAATGACAGCTCCTAGCATCACCAAGAGAATCCATCCTTTGTTTGTTTAACTTTTTTCAAAAAAAAAAAAAAAAGATGTGGGGTAGAAGTCATAGAGTTATAGATGAGTTCCTTGACCACCACCAAAAAAATAACAAATAGAGTAAAAATAACGGTACCATATTCCCTGATAAACTAGTGCCAGAAAAGCTCTTGGGGATCAAGAGGGTTTTTTTCCCCCCTTTTGTCAGTCCCCAGCTTTTACCAATTTAAATTCTTGGCAGCATATTAAAAAAGAAATGCAGAAGGTATTTGAGACTGCAATCCCTCAGGTACTAAATCTGTTTCCTGGCAATAGATGAATGTTGCTGGAGTTAAAACCTAGCAGCACCACAGCACCAGATCTCCATAGCTGTTCATATTTATACTTAAAAGACAAATATGTCATTCTTTCATTATTCTGTTCCACAGGCCATTTTTTCACATCTCCCCACCCCACTCCCAGCCCTCCATGCCTCTGATAATAATAAAAGCTGGAGAGACTTGTGGCAGTGGCTGGGGCCAATTTGTTTCCTCAGCTTAGCAGGATGTACGTTTTCCATCTTGGGTTTTGAACCATAGGCACGTCCTAGATGCCCGTTCTGCTCCACGTTTTAACTCCATGCTGAACTCCCAAAAAGAAGGTGTGCTTGGGTAGGACCAGGTGGTGCACATTACACATAGCCCCTTCTGAAAATCAACAATTCCTGAAGAGGCTCAGTTGACACTGGTTTGATTTTTAGATCCAAATCCTGCATCTGTTCAGGACGTTAAAAGATTGCCAAGCCAGCTGCTTCCCACTATCCAGTCTGGGATAAGAGGGTCATAGAAGGTGGACAAGAGTTCTCTCTTTAAGGACAGCCCCATTTATTCCTGTTAAAGTTTTACAACTCTGTGCAAATGTAGGGTTTTTTTGGGGGGGGGAGTGGTGAATGCAGTGGCACAGTTAATGCCAGAGTCTCTTGTGAGCTGTAGCAAGAAGCCTAGATTTGCAGCTAAAGTTTTGTCTGTTTTAGTATAGTTATCCTGTCCAGCTTGGTCAGACTCCTGGTGGTTTAAAACCTAAGTACCCTTAGTTTTAATAAGTAACCCTTATTGTTAATGAACTAACAATGATTCCAAACTCTCCATGGGTTGGATTTATTTGTATGCTACAATTTTGTACTACCAAATAGCCAGAGCACTGTGATGATTCGCAAAAGAAAGGCTTTAAAAAGATATAAAATACATAAATGTAATAAAACCATTTAGAATCCAAAACAAATGAATATAATCACAAAGTAAAACCAACCATCAAGGACAGCATCTAAACACAGCACCAGTATATTTTTTAGAACAAAAAAAAAAAGGGGGGGGTTCTCAGCCCTGATCTAAGGACTGTGAAGACATGATCTGATGATTACTTTGATATTGTTACTACAGACAATGTAAGATGATATGCCGGAGCAGACCAAACTTCCTACATTAGCATTCTGTTCCTATGGAGGCCAACCAGAGGCCAACAGGAATCTCACAGGGAGCACATGAGAGCAAGGTGATCCTGCACAGTATTCTCAGCAGCTGGTATGCAGAGACATGTAGTTCTATATCCCTTTTATATTTGGGTGACCCATTTCTGAATCATCTCCAGTTCTATGCTTTTTGACCCCAACTGTTGTATTATATGCAGATAGTCCCAGGCTTAAGAACGCCCGGGTTACAGACAACCCATAGTTAAGAACGGAGCCTATTGTAGCAAAATTCAAGTTAAATACACATTGGTTTGAGTTAATTACACAATACTACTCATATAGGATTATACAATGGTAGTGTTCCAGCTTACGTACAAATTCGACTTAAGGGCAGACCTTGGGAACGGAACTCGTTCTTAAACTGGGCACTACCTGTGCTTGTATAAAGGTACTTTGGTCTTGGCAGTTTACTTTGTGTTCCTTTCCTAATAAACCCATATATGAAATGTTGTCTTTTCCATAGCAACTGCAGACTGGGTTGACCCAAGATCCACATCCAGGGAAGTAGAAAAACAGAGAAAAGACATATGATGAATACTATTACATTCAGCCTGGGTTCTGCAGGCACAGATACACTTTGCAGGTTGCTGCGGCTAGAACACAGGGAGCTGACGCCTCCTCCTGATCCATTGAGCTCAGATCCATCTATACTGACTGGCAGTAACCCTTGACAGATTTTTGATATTTCAGTCCTCACTGGAAATGCTAGCAATTGAACTTGGCCCCCTTTGCATGCAAACGATGCGCTTTATCACTGAGCTATGACTCAGCCAACAGGATATTGCTGATAATTGATTCAAGTGAGTGATGGGTCAGATTCTGACATTACATCTCCTCTATGGCTTGTTTGCACCATGCTGGAGTGTTGCCTTCTATTGGCAGGGAATATGTCATCTCCCTTGTCTTGACAGATGTGGAGATGCCTGTGTGTAGCCTTTCTGTATGCAGATGTTTTGGATGGTGTGAGCCATAAGTCAGCATTCTGGGGGGCTGCCTGTGGCAGTATTCTGAACATTCAGGTGGCTGAAATGTACAGGAGGGGGCAGCAGGGGGGGAACAGTGCCTGCCTGATCTTGAGGGCCTTCTTGATTAAACCCATTTGGCTGCCTGAATGTACACCTAATAATCAGATCCTGCTTAAGCTCGTGCTTCCTCAGTAATTGACTCTTGCTTATTGATTAAGATGTTGACGTGTCCCAGCATTTTGTGATGGTAATGCAGTTGAGAATGGGCATCGTTTCCCTGCAGCTCTTCTGAGCACTCACTGTACTCCTGTCACCACGCTTGCTTTAATGGATAAAGCTGTCATCCTAAAGCTAGAATGTCTTGGAGGCACAAAGACGAAATTAACTGTTCAATAATTTATGGAACATGGAAAGGAACAACTTTACCCCACAACTTCAGTTGATTGCTCTAAGTGTTTTGGCTGCACTTGCCTGTTTCACATGAAGTCAGCTTCTTGGGGGAGCGGGGTTTCGTCTACCTGGTCAGAAGCTCCCAGCTGCCTTCATACTCAATATTAAAGTGAGCCTTTTGTTCACTACCTCTGACGGATTTATTTTTTTCCTTAGGAGAGAAGGCCATCTCAATTCTTTACCATGATTTCTGTCAGATTGAGTCAGTGTAAGGTGAGAAAATTGTAGAAGACAGATTCCAGATAAAGTCGGTTCAGGTCAAACATATTATCCAGTCATCATCAGTGATGTAAATGTGAGAGTAGGTGGGAAAGGGACAAGTGTACCAATAAAAAGGGCCATCACCCTATCTTGGCTCATTCTCATGGCTACCTTTTCCCTGGTGGGAACTCAGGATGTTAAAGGCCTCAGTAACGAAAAGGAAGATGAGTACATGATATTTCTGACTGACATGGCCCACTTTGATATCAGACATTGGTCTTTGCTGCCCTATAAACCGTGAGCTATGGACAAAATGATAGGCAGTGCTGTTATGTAGAGTTCTCAAATACAAATCAAAGTGTCAGTTATGTAACAATGTAGTTTAGGAGTAGGGTAATCTTCACTTAGGTTAGATGAGATTCATGTTCCCCAACCACTGCTACTGAGCTGAGGAGGCAGCAGAATGAATTTTATCCAAGATCCAAACACTGATGAAGCTATTGTTATGCCTGAGCTATGGTTGGCCAAGCATTTTGTAGATGTCAGGAACAGAAGATGGACAATGTTTTGATCTCATAGAAGATCAACACAGGCTGACCAAAAAGAATAAAAAGGGCCACCACTTTCTTGGCAGCTAATGAGCCTTTAATTTATATTAGAAATGGTAACATTTGCTTAGTCTTTATGATGATTCCAGATACTTCCACAACTTTCTGTGTCTTTAATGAAATGTGATATCAGAGCCAATCAACTAAATACATTGTAGGATATACAGTCAGTTGTGATTAACTAGATTTCATTTAAACATAAGAGAAAACTTCCTGATATTAATATCAGTACAAGAATGGAACAATCTACCTATGGAGGTAGAGGTTTCCCATCTCTGGAGCTTTTTAAGAAGAGGCTGGAATCATCTTCTCATGGATGGTTTAAATTGTTTTCCTGCACATTTGCAGAGTGTTGGACTAACTGATCCTTGTGGTTCCTTCCAACTCTACGATTCTATGGTTCTGTGACTTATACTAAGACTTATACATAATGGATAAATATACATAGAGCTTCCTGGTCAAATTGAGCTCAACTCATAGGCACATTCATAGAGTTTTCTTGGTAGCAGTATAGAAATGGTTTCCAATTCCTTCTACCAGGATGTTTTCTTGACTTTGCCATCTAATCTATAGCCCTAAGATTTCCTGGTGGCCTCCCATTCAAGTATTAATTAGGTCCAACTTTGTTTAATTGCAACAGTAATTAATCATCTTCATCGCCATGTGGCTGGGCTACTGCAATGTGCTGTACATAGGGCTGCCCTTGAAGACCAGCCAACAGTTTCAATTAGTCCAGGATGTAGTGGCACATTTAGTGGCTGACACTCTCTGCCATGTGTTTCAAGCCCTGCATAGGCTTCCTATTAACTTCCAGTTTTAATCCAAGGTGCTGGTAATTGCCAGTAATAATCTGGCTTGCCGCTGAAGTATCTCCAGGATTTCCTTCTCTAACCCGAATTGGTCTGCCCAACCTGTTTATTCCAGGAAAAAATTCTGATAGGTCCATTTCTGCGAGGTTCATTCCACGGAGACTTATAGGTGCTCCTTTTCTGTTTGAAATCAACCAGGGTCAGCTAGGTGCTCCTGTCTGCTGTAGGCACACAAGGGACATCCAACAGAAGGAACATTTACACTAGGAACATGCATCAAGCATGGTTGGCTCCTACAAAGTGGCTATGGAGAAATCTCATAGGAAGAGTCCCCTGGAATGAAGGAAAACTAGTGCAGCAACCCAAACAGGATTTGGAGGATAGCAGAGATACAGATGATCAGGTTGAGGGGTTGGGAATAATTGCTCTGCCTACATTTGCCACATACCAAGAATGCCAACAAAATGAGAGGGTGAAAGAGCAACTGAATGACTGACAATACTTTGGAGGAAGGTGTGGGGCTGTTCTACTCTTTGCCATTTCCATTTCACCTGAGCAGGAATATTTGAAGACTTTGGTAGCAGGAAAGAAAAGGTCTTGCTTATATAGTTAAGCCTTCCTGATTCCTTTTCCTTTCCACCAATCCTCATTCTTCCAGAGAATAATTACTCCAATTTTCTAGGCCTATTCCTGAAATCTTTCCCTTCCTATTCAAATGTGTTCACTTACAGGCTGGTCCGCCCTTTGGAGATTAAGGATCCATGTGATCTCATCTTCAGTATGATATCATCTTTACCCACCATCTCTCCCATCATGGAGAAAATCCACCCAGCATTTCTGTACTAGTAAATTATAACATCCCTCAGCCGTCACTGCAGCAAGATAAAGCAATCTTCATTGGCAATATATAATCCCAGCTAGGTTGGATGATGCTATAAATTGCTATTGCAGAAATGCTAATTAAGAAGGAGGAGATGGAATAGCTGCAGAGTTGTCTTAATTGGTTATGCTAGGATCCTCCATCTTGAAGCACTTTAAGTTTCATTTATCAGCATGGCAATTTATTAGTCAGTTTGGTGTCTTTTTAGAACATGGTTAATAGAAGCAAATTTCCTCTCCACATTTTGGAGGGCTTGAAAACATAGTCCATCCATGCTGTCTATCCCTAATATATGTTCCTCAATGATAGACTGCTGCTGAATCTGGAGCCTCTCTATTTCTTTCATGTCTCCTCCACAGGACATCAGATAGACCTATCTTCATATGTTCTTCTCCCATCATTTTAAATAACATCACATCAGGATCCAAAAGAGTTTCCAGTTTGTTTTGTAAAGTTATGAGCATTGGCTACATTGCCCACACTTGGCCACAGAGAATGGTCCCAACGATCAGAATTGTGCATGGTGCACTATATTTTTGTCTCCCGAACAAGACATTTGGATGAGAAATTGCCACATTTGAAAAGTGCCACAATTTTGTCAAAAGATAGTGAATTGTTATTTGTACACAAATTCCACCAGGTAAAAAATGGTGTCCAGCCATCTTTATCAATGTCCCCCGCACTTATACAAATACTTATGGACATTTATGTATACAGCAATTTAAACAAGGTAACATTTGAGGCAATAGACAGTTGTTTTTGGAAAAATACATGCTTGGGGTAAAAACAACACTGGAATCTTTTGAGTAAATGTGTATTCCTTCCAACAGCATAAAAGGCTCAAACCCCACTCAAAAGTTCAATTTTGTTGTCAGTTTGAAAGAAGTGTGTCTTTTTGGTATGTTTAGCCTGCGACTATTTCACTTGGGATATTTCCCTAACTTAATTATCCCCCCCCCCATTTTTTTCCATAGTTAAAGTTTACCGTTGGAAAGAAATATATCTTTTCAACAGATCTAGTCAGCGTCTGATCCTGAAGGTATCTTCCATTTTCATTGTGCCACCAACAATACATCAAAAATTACTTTCCTGCAGTTTGAATATGTTTTTTTGTAGGTGTTTATGATCAACTGCATTCATACTCAGTCACTAAACAGAAGATTTTTATTGGTCTGGGACTGTAAATAAAATGAGATGAAGTGAAGGTTCAAATTTCAGCCAGTGTCTAAAATTGGCTTCTCTTACTGCCAGGAGGAAAGTCTGGGATTCTTCCTTCAATTTTATTTGCCACCAAATAAGCCTAATTTTGGGTGGCAATTGTAATTTAACACATTTGGAAAGACCTTAGTTTGGGGAAACCTAGATTTGGGTTTGCTGGAAGTTTAGCCTCTTTGAGGAACTAGGTAGATCTGGATTACAAAATATTTACCCTTATGACGGAAAAAAAAATCTCACTCCAATCTTAGTATCTGGATAAAGTGTCAAGTAACATTTTCTTACAAAATATTTTGAAATAAGAATGTATGCTTAAAGGAGGAAGATAGTCCCCCCCCCCGGCCCCCAATATAAATTGCTGGTATTTGTAACTGCTCAAAGAAAACTTCCTTTTCCTGCCAGTGTCACTATAGCGGCAGGATTTGGGGCCAGAATCCTGGGTTCTCACCCCAAAACAAAGAGAGAATAATGAAATGTAATTAGTCTATCTTACTTTATTTTAAAACAAGTAAAGCAATATGCATTCCATCTAAAAAGGGAAGCTCTGCTAAGTTTTAGAAGATTTGTCCTTCCTTCCTTCCTTCCTTCCTTCCTTCCTTCCTTCCTTCCTTCCTTCCTTCCTTCCTTCCTCTCTGTTTTAAGTCAATCTCTTTTTCACATAACAGAACAGATCAATTCTCTTGTTATTTACAATATAAGGGAAACCACCTCTGGGAAATCAGCATGTATCAAAATACTGACATCCTCCCAGCTCTGAACTGTAGCCCTGGTGATTGGAAATGCAGGAAAAGAGGTAAGACTTTTCTAACTGTTGTAATGAGAGTTTGTTCTCAGCAGGAAGAAGGTGCCATTTTGTATGAGAAGAATGGACAGCATAAATTATCTCTCATCCCAGCAAGCCCAGGTAAGCTTTCACTGGATCCCACAAACATAATGACAAACCACAGAAAAAGAAATCAGCCTTTCAAAATGGATTTTGATGGGGAGAATGGGTACTTTGTCCATGTGTAATCTTTGCTCCTTATTTATGTTGTTATTTGGGGGCTGCAATGGAAGAGTTAGAGAAGGCATGAATCACAAAGAAGGAGAATAAGAACAGAAGCAGGACACTCCAACCTCCAATTGCTACTTAGCCACTCAACCCTTTAACTGCAGTGTCCACAAAAAGGACAAAAGCTGTCAGTGTGGTGAAGTTTAGTGTAGGACCAGAGGTCCACAATCCCTATTTACTATGTTAAGAATGGCTGAGGAGCCACAGATGGTCCTGATTACCAATGGGAGAATGTTGAAGAACCAAGTATGTACAACATCCATTCTTATCTCTTCTAATTGGCCTACCTCTTTTTTCAATGGTTCAGATAAAGCATACAGGATTTTGATTTACAAGTATGGGTTCCTGTCCAGATAAGTTTCCCAGCTCATGGAGCCAATGTGCCTAATTCATTTGGGTGGATAGGTTGATGGCAAACTTGGGAGTGCAGCAGGAGATGAGCGAGAAGCTCTCAGGTACAGACACAGCAGGGAAAAAGCAAGGTGGCATATGGACAGTGATGTCATTACTGTGCTTCAGCACAACTCCACAGAAGGTGTCTGCAGCTGCAAATGTCCTTGAAGTCAAAAGCAGTGAAGAGACAGGATCAGCGGGCACGTTCCCAACCTACTTTTGCATATACAGGTCTATCTGCTTTCAGAACTATTCATGCAGGCAAGGGATCTGGGCATGGATTATCTTCAATGACTTTGCAAACACATTCATCCCTGCTTTCAAGTGTATATCTTAACTATATCAAGTATACACTGAAGCTGTGAATGCATTTAAGGAATGAAATGAGAAATGCTTGCTTGCAGATCGCATAGAACAGCCACTGTGATCATAAAAGGTTGGTTTGAAAAAAAATTACTTTCTGATTTCTCCTCTACATTGACCATATTCAAAAGTATTACATTAGAGGCAAAAACAAAGCAATATAAACAAAACAAAAAATCCACTAAGAATTATTCTATGAGTTTGATCTGGATGATTTTACAACATAGAGCAGTGTTTCTCAACCTTGGCAACCTTAAGATGTGTGGACTTCAACTCCCAGAATTCCCCAGCCAGCATGGCTGGCTGGGGAATTCTGGGAGTTGAAGTCCACACATCTTAAAGTTCCCAAGGTTGAGAAACACTGGCACAGAGAAAGTTTAAACCAATACCTGAAGCGGAACAATGAAGGTTGCTATCTTGAATGCTATAACTTGGACACAATGGCGAAGGGACTTCAGTAAAGAAGCAACATTGCCCTTGGGTCCTCCTTAATAGCCTCTCATGCGTGTCTATAGGACTTGGCTGAATAGGCCTTTGTTTGGATCCAATATAAATATTCTGGATTCGCATATAGATAAAGCAGTGTTTTATTCACACCACTGTAAAAAGGAATAGAGCAACAAAGGCAATCTATAAACAGGGCTGATTTGTGTAAAGCATTTGAGTGAAACAGTGAACGTGCACTAGAACACAGCAAAGAAAGTCAGAAAACCTTGAAAAGAGGTTCCTTGAAAGGAGTAAGTCCCGTATGTGCCCTAGTGTTTCCTGAGCTGGCAAACCCCTGTCACCAGTTTAAAACGTGTGGATAACTCATCACCCTTCCCCATTGCAGCTTAGTTTGAGTTTCTTGATAAGCTAAATTTATCACCCAGCAGGAAATGTGCTGCACACCTATTTCCTTTCTTGGCAGGGAATTCCAGACTGCAGGGCCCAGCCGTTGCTCTCAGGTATGTCAGAAGTCCAGCTTGTGCAATTTGATTCTTCATTAAAATGAGACCCATCGAGGTCTTTAGCAGAGAACCTCCTGCAGGAGCTGGGCTGGGGAATTGCTCTCCTGTTCCTCCTCCTCTTCCATTTAATTGGTGTAAAGGAACTCCCTCTTGATTATGTTCTCCCTCGAAACGTCACAAGGAGCCTCCCTTGAAACGTCACAAGGAGCCTCACTAAATAGGCAAAGGCAAATATTTTACCTGGCGCATTGTGAATGAGGACCCCCATTGCCATTTAGCAGAACTCAGGAGGTGCAGCGATTTCTTCCCTCCCTGCTCCACCTGCAGCATGGCTCCAAATGGATCCCATGGTGTGCGGAGTCTTCAGTCCCATGTGCCGCCTTATGAAGAAGGTGCAGTGCAATTTCATTTAATATTGCATATGTTTCCATCAGCAGGAGTCAATTGCCCTCCATTCTCAGTTTAAGGCTCCCACTTTACTCTCCGTTATAGCTTTGCTTCTAAGGGGCTGCCAACCCACATCGCTTTGCTTGCTTTGATGATATCTCTCCATACCACCTTGGATCCCATTGTTTTCAAACCTTACCTTTACGCTGCAGATGTGCTGGTGCTTCCTTGAACTGATTTTCTAGCAAATGGAGATCTCTTTAATACCGGGGAAGGGGTGGGGGAGAAAGTTTTCCCCTGCATATCGGTAGAAAAGAATTAAGGGGAGACAATAATTTGGAAGGGAAGAGGAATAGTAGGGAGCACCAATTCAGAGAGTAAAAACGGTTGCAATCTCCTGGAAAAACAGAAAAGCCTTTTTTTCCCCACTGGGACAGAAAGTGCCAAGGAGAGGAGCTTAAAGCAGCATTGTATCCTATATCCTTTGGTAGAGCTGGCAAAAGAAGAAATAATTTGCAACAGGGAAGCACAATCCAGTTCAGTCTCTCCATTCAGAAAAGAGCCCCGCAAATTATTTCTCTTTTAACATGGTAAGAAGGCAACAGACCTTCCACAATGGAACCCTCTGCCTTGCCTATCATTTACTACCACATATATTTTAAGACTTGAGCCATTCAATTGCTGACAAATGGCAGGGCTTATAGAAGAGCTTCCCACTAACTCACAGCTCCTGCTGTTTATTCTGGTTTTTTATAGAGTCATTTCCTACAACCAACCGGAAATGATATGCGTGCAAATGACGTATGTGTGTCCTTTTGGGTTTGGGTGACATTTAACGATATGCATTAAGAGGTTCGGGGCTAGTTGCTGTGTTAGGGTTTAAATAAAAAATGGCTGATTCTAAGCCACCCTAAGTAAAGCAAGATCAATGATGAACAATCAATGGGAAGTCCTTGATATAGGTCACTTGCAATTACCATAAAAACTGGACTTACAGTAAAGATGAAGCTCATAACAGTAATATATAATTCTGTAGCAGTGGATTCGGAATCTACTTGTCAGATTCCACAAGAAAATGAGGTAGATCTTTGCAGGAGGACTTCAAACTATTTCGTTTGTTGTGCTAGTTTCTTGTTGTAGGCCTTGTGGAGAGCTGTATATGTATCTAAGTACAGCTCCTTTTTATATCTCCATGCTGAACATGTGGAAGTCTGGGGCCAGAAGAGAAAGGACCGATGGATATAGTGGATGGCACCAGTTCCCATGGTCAAACAACACACAAGATTCATGGGGCAAACAGGCTTTGTGCATGTCTAAAGTATCTCAGAACTTTCCACTGCCATGCTGCGATTCAACATGGAAGCTTCAAAGGCCCCCATAGATATTCACATGTTCCAGCCTGGTCTGTGTTCCATTTCAGAGATGAGGAAAGGAGTTTTTGAAAAGGAGGTGGTTCTCCAGTGGAAGAATAATGAAATTCCCACAGTGGAGGAATTGATTGTGAAAATATCAGAATTTGCAGAAAATGGCAAAACTGACCTGTTTGGTCAGAGAACCAACAACAAAAACTTCTTTGAAAGACTGGAAACCTTATATGGACTTTTTGCTGAAAGAAGAAAAAAAAATGAATCGAAGATTTATGGATTAGAAGATTAAGAAAGATGTGGACTAAACAAGGGGGTGAGGGGATTTGTAAAATATTTAAGAGGGAGGAGGGACAATATGATTGTAATTATCTATTGAAAAGAAGGTTGCAAGTCATTTATATATTTCTTAACTTTAGTTTTCTTTTTCTTTTCTTGCACTTTTTTGTTTTTCTTTCTTTCCTTTTTTTCTTTGGATTCATCTTTTATTGTATGAAAATTCTAATGCATATAAACAGAAAAGGAGGTAGGTTCTGGAAATAGCACAGCACTTTGGCAGATAACATTAATACAACCTTGATTTTGCCACTTGATATTTTGAGTGAAATCAATCATTTGATTTACTCAATCTAGATGCCAGTTTAACTCTTCAAGGTTTCAAAATTAAGTTGAACAAAAAAGTGTTCAGACAAAATTCCCAGTAAAATTTTAAGTTAATTACATAGCTTTCACTGAATTCTCGGATTCTTTAACATAACATTCATTCATCATTCATCATTCAGGTTACAATTTCAGAATCCAATCACAATGGGAAGCAAAAATAATATTTCATGTCTGGTAGATAGGATGAGCTAACCAATCCTAGTTCTGTCTTTAGGTAACTCTCTTTCTGTAGATGTACAAAATAGCTGCTCAGTCCATTATTGCCCATACTATGGACATTGATCTTCCCATCCTTGCTCTGCAGGCAGAGCTTTTATGGTGGTGAAAGTTGGTGCTAGCCTTACCTAGCAGCCTGCAGAATGGATCCAGCTTGGTACAAGCAATTTCCAGCAATGGAAATATTTTTATTATTAGCTGCACAGGCAGCCAGACGTTTAGACTGGATTTGGCATTTGTATCCACCTATCAAGTCCTTCCCAAGGACCTGGGATAGGCAGATGCTGTTGTTTGATGGTGTTAAAGGTATCGTCACAGGATGGAAGCTGCTCCAGGTAAAGCTGCCTTTTGCAATTCGCTGATGGTGATTTTGTCAGTGCCGATGGTCTTCAGGTGGTGCTCCAGAAGTTTGGGGATTGTTCCTAACGTGCCTATTACTGTGGGTATGAGCTTTGCTTTCTTTTGCCCCAGTCATTTTACTTCTATCTGCAGGTCTTTGTATTTTGTAATTTTCTCTGGTTCTTTCTCTTCTCTTCTGCTCTCTCCAGGCATTTTAATGTCCACTATCCAGACTTTTTTGCCTTTCTTATTAACAACTTTTAAATCTGGGGTGTTGTATGGCAGGGGCTTGTCTGTTAAGTCCCAGAGCACTTTAGCTTCCTCATTTTCTATGACTTTGTCTGCTTTGTGGTCCCACCAGTTCTTGCTTGCAGGCAAATGGTATTTCTTGCAGATATCCCAATGCACCATTGTCGCTGCTTTGTCATGCCGTTGTTTGCAGTCAGTCTGTGCGATCTTCTTGCAGCAGCTATTAGGTGGTCCACTGTTTCTTCAGCTTCTTTGCAGAGGCAGCATTTGCTGGCTGTTGCTGTCTTCTCAGTTCTGGCTTTATATGCATTTGTTCTTAAGGCTTGATCTTGTGCAGCCAGAATTAGCCCCTCTGCCTCTTTCTTCAACTTTCCTGCTCTTAGCCGTTGCCAGGTCTTGTTATCTGCTTTGCCTGCTAGTTTTTTTGTGTACTGGCCATGTAATTCTTTGCCTTGCCATGTCTCTTTTCTGTTCTTCATTTGGCCTGCCTTGTAGGCCAGTTTGGTCTCTTTGGTATTCTTATTCTTTTTTTTCCCCCTGCCTTTTTTATATATAACTCAAGGCAGCAAACATACCTAATACTTCTGTCTCCTCTTTTCTCCACCACAACAACCCTGTGAGGTGGGTTGGGCTGAAAGAGAGTGACCGGCCCAAAGTCACCCAACCGGCTTTCATGCCTAAGGGACTACCCCAAATTGTCTCTCTTCTAGCTATTCAATTTCATATCAAGCTTGAATATGAGATGTAGGTGGATCAAATACATATTCAAATACAGTTACAAAGCGAAAAAAAATTAAATTAATAGAATGGATGAATCTGGTTTACAGTTAAAAAATTAGAAATTGTGCAAGCCACATAGTGGTCCAAGTCCATTAAATTATGAGTACTTTTCAAAACTATTACAGTGGCCAATATTTTGATACGAATTGCAGCAGTTCTTTTCTTACAGTATGGTTAACTTTGGATGAAAAGTCAAACAATCTTATGTTTGTAATATTGACATCCTAATTTGCAATTAATACCCATAGAATGTTTACTTTTCTCTTCTTATTTTCAATACTTTAAGCTTTTTAAATAATAGAATGTTCATAATTTTTAATTATATTACATAAATATTACTGCCTTGAAATCTGCATTGAAATAATACTGAAATAAATCAAGATTTATAACATTACAATAAAAGGGAAAAAGAACTATTACAGTGTCATTTTGATATTCTGAATATGACATATGGATATGACCTGATTGCACAGTGGTATGTACTCATTCATTCATAATTGGATCTCCTCTTCAATTTAACAGCAATGGTTGAATACACCGAGCGCATCATTCTATACTCATTTCACAACTGTTTGCTTTCATAGTGTTTCCTGTGCAGAGTATTTGGGAAGCTGAAAAAGTTTTGTAGCAGAATATAGCAAAAACTTTGTCTCTTCTTTATTGCTGATATTATTTAATGTATTTCTTGTCCCATATTGGTTACATCTCATCAGTCGATACATTAACATCCCCAAGGAGAAGAACAGCAATAAAAAGTTAACAAGAAAATATAATGCCTATCAAATTTTCCAGAGGGAGGGAAGGCAGGCAGGCAGGCAGGCAGGCAGGCAGGCAGGCAGGCAGACAGGCAGGCAGGCAGGCAGGCAGGATGGATTACTGCAATGCACTCTACATGGGGCTGCACTTGAAGACCATCTGGAAGATGCAGCTGGTCCAGAATGCAGCAGCATCTGTCATTTTGGGTGCCCCATGGTTCACCCGAGTAACACCACTGCTGCGTGAGTTGTACCAGCTTTCAGTTGCTTCCCAGGTGCAATTCAAGGTGGTGGTTATCACCTTTAAAGCCCTATGTGGCACAGAGCCAGGTTACTTGCAGGTTACTTGCAGGTTATCTAGGTTAGATAGGATAGGCATGATCCAGGTGCCCTCCCTTAAATATTGCCACCTGATGGGACCTCAGAGATGCACCTTCTCAGTGGCTGCCCCAGCCCTTTGGAACAGCCTCCCACTCGAGATCCCAGGGATCCCTACCTTTTTAGCCTTCTGGAGGACTGTGAAGATCTGGCTTTTCCCCCAGGCATTGGGCTAGGATGGGGGTTGAGCTGCAAGGATGTTTGGTCTGGTGCCTGCGAGGAAGGATACCTTTGTTTTTAATCATGTTTTATGGATCATTGTGAGCCACCTAGAGTCATTGTATGAAATAGGTGGCCATATAAGTCCTAGGAAGGAAGGAAGGAAGGAAGGAAGGAAGGAAGGAAGGAAGGAAGGAAGGAAGGAAGGAAGGAAGGAAGGATTTTCCCCAACCATTTTCCTTTCTAAGGACTGTCAAGGGAAGGCAGCCATTGCTACACACCTACCTCTTCTAAGGAATAGAGGCATACCTGCAAACGTGCATCTGTTGAACATTGAAATAACATGGACAAGCACAGATATTTGTACATTATGCTGTTGCTGAATTCCTGTGTTCTAAAACTAGAGAACTGACCCCAGCTTGATTGAATAAGTGCCCCAGCAACCCCTTAGAACAGCAGTATGTAATTTTCCAGGGCCTGGGAGTTGTATCTGGGCCATGAATGGCTGTTCTCCAACAATATATGGAGCCAGAAAAAAGACGTGGGTGTGGTCAGTATGAAATTTGATTTGATTTAATAAAATGCAGTTAATAGAATAACTAACATAATTAAATACAATTAGTGCAATTACTCTCTATGTACTTAATCATTTTCTCTTTCCTATACTGGATGTCCAACAGCTGAATGCATCAGTCACTTCTATAACTCCTAGCATTCCTATCTAACATCAAAAGTAGTTCACAGCAAACCATTAAAATCTATCCAATTAATTAGTGACTAAGGGAAAAAAGTATGCTCATGTTCTTAGTAATATCTCACCTGAGGATATTATTGATACTACATAGAAAACAGCTTTGAAAAACTTCATATTTTTAAATCATATAAATCAGCAGTGGGTAAACAGTTTTCTGTCAAAAGCGGTTTCCTTTAGAAGAGCAGGCTGCACGTGGGTGAGAAGGTCTGGGTGAGTTCAGTCCAAAGTTAGTGGGGCACTCTCACTTTTCTTCCAGACCAAAGAGAAGGGAAAGGTAGAACTGATTATTTGCAGGGAGTGTTTGAAGTCTGGCTGAAGCTGGATAAAATTAGGCAGAGAATCCTATGAGCCAGTTTGGTCTAGTGGTTAAGGCACCAGGCTAGAAACTGGGAGGCTGTGAGTTCTAGTCCCACCTTAGGCACAAAAGCAGCTGGGGGACCTTGGGCCAGTCACTCTCTCTTAGCCCTAGGAAGCAGGCAATGGCAACCCCCTTCTGAAATCTTGCTAAGAAAACTGCAGGGACTCATCCAGGCAGTCACCAGGAGTCAAGGCTGACTCAAAGGCACAAACACACACAGGCCACCAAATCTAGGTGACAAAAATCCTGAAGACCCCCAGATGGGATTCTGTGTCTCTTTGCAGTCATCTAGTGGTCATCTAGATTTCTGCAGCCCAGGTTACCCCTGCTCTAAAGGGTGTCGATTTTCTATTCACTTTTTAGACACAGTAGAACTGCAGAACCAATTTATGCCTTATTTATAAAAACAGCCCAGATCAATACTTTTTTCTATAGTTCAGCATGATAGCAATAGCCTTTGCTCCAAGAACCTTCAGGGGAACCTTCCAACCCAATTCTGAAATCTTTACATTTCCCACTTTCGACGGCATCACTATCTCCAATCTATAAGTAACATAAAGCTTCATAAAATAAATGTCAAGGAGTGCTGGCTTTCTGCAAAAATTGCCCTTATTCCTCTGCTGTATTTCTGTGCTGTTTGTGAGTTGCTTTACTATTTGTGAGTGGCCTAATCTAACTGAAGATTTCTCAGTCTTCTGAGGTTCTAATTTCTTTAGAAACAGATCTGACATGATCTTGATTTCCTTCAATAACTTTCCTGCTACTCTTGGGAAATTTATGTCTGCTTTGGATTTTCATCTCAGATCTTTTGTGAACAAGAAGGTAAAAGATATATGCAATTTCTGCCCCCCCCCCCATCCCTATTTCTTTTGGTCAATAAATTTCTCTGGGCATCTTGAAGAATTCTTGTTGCCACTTTCTTTGACCTCATATTCCTTATATTATGGCCTTGAAAACATTGTAACCTAGGTGAGCATCTTCCTATCCCTTACCCTTAATTTTCTGATTTGTTATACAGATATATAGTTTTCCTTCTTGCCTCTATTTTGTGGGAAATGTTTCATTTTTGTATTTAGCGTATGTATGTGTGTGTAAGCACACTCTTTCACTACTTCAGTGCTGTAGAGGGCACTGTTCACTCTGATGAAGTCCTCCTGGACCATGGCCCCAGAGTGGTGCTAAGACTAACCATGACATTTTCTCGAGAAGATGTAAAACTGAGATCTTGAACCTCTTGTGTTCATTAAAAATCTCCAGATATGTGTTGAAATATTTTTAACACTATGCGCTGGTAAAATTCTAGCATGCATGATTGCAGCTTTTCTTCTTATATTCCCTTGCATTTCAGATACACTAATTTTCACAGTCTATCCTAACTTGCACAAGCCCATTGTCAGTTGTCAATGGTGGCTAAATATAGGCTCATAATGTTTCCCACCACAGAGAAATAAGGTGGTGGTGGGGAAGGTATGTGTGCCTATGTTTATATGTTTGTGATGCTGCAGGTTTCATTCTACTTTTATACTATATTATTAAATGTATAGGTGAAAAGTAATTTGAAGATTTAATTGATAAAACTATAAATTTTAATATTACTTATCTCTTACGTTTTAAAAAGCTATTCTATTGCAACCTTTATAATACCTAGAATTTGGTCAGGGACATGTCCCTGATTTAGGCACATGTAATAATTTTCCAGGTGTAGAATATAAAATTTGTACCCTTTATTTCGTTTGGTTCTCATTACAGTCTTGTCACGACTGGCTAGATCCAGCCTGAGACCAATAGCTTCAAAATAGATAATAATCATCTCCACGTGGGGCTTATTTACAAAATCATTTATTATTAATCTGACTCATGTCAGTCTTGGTTGTTCTGGCAATGAAAAGTTAAATCTGTGGTGGAAGCAAATCAAAAAAGGCAAAGAACATTCAGTAACTAGATCATTAATATATATATATATATTCTCATTCTGTCACCTCCTGGGCAACCAACTATATCAACAGCACCAGGATCAATATCCAGGAACATAACAAAAGCCCTCCTAGATCACAGTGAAGTCCCATGTAATCCAACATTCTCTTTTCCATGGTGGCCAACCAGAGACCTCTGGGAAGCCCTGAAGTCAGAGGTGAATCCAATAGCCCTCTCTCATGGTTGTCCCACTAACTAGATTCTTCAAGAAATAAGGAATGTCAGCCCCTTTGCGTCTCTTCATTTCCTCTTCCTCATAACTAATGCAACACAACGCATCATGGGACACAAGTAAAGTATACAGTTTTCCACCTGCCTTACATTATTGAGCAGTTAGCAGGGAAATGTACTATCTAGCTACATTAGCCAATGGAGGGAGGACTTTTTCAGCAACGGGAGGAATAGGATTTCACAAAGCCAGTAGCAAACTTTTACATTTTTTCTCCACCAATGCAGGGTTCCTTATCCAGACTCTTGTCCATAAGAGAGAGTCACCCATTTAGTATCTATTTCTGTAATGAATAGGCAAATCAGTGACATAGAAATTAGCTCATGGGCTCGTTTGATGGAGTGAATACCAACTGATTTATGATTTTGGGGCAGACATTCCCTGTCATCCTAACTTATCTGATGTGGCTGTAATGTAGCCAGGAGAAATGGAGGAGCAGTGGATGAGAATGGTGGGAACTGAATAACAAAATATGTTATGAGAAAGACAACATCAATGGCCTGCTCCTTCATTAGCTAACAAGGAAGAAGCATTCTCAAGGCAGACAATAACTGCCTTACTGTTCCTCTGCAGGTAACTGCATCATTAAGCCCATCATCCTGAACCAAGCACACAACCCATATGCCCTGAAATAAAAGCCAGATTCCCTTTTTGGGGGGTGGGGGGAGGAAATCACCATGAGAACATGGGTAACCACACCATTTTTCTCTGACTGGCTCAACAACTGCTTTCTGCATGAGATGCAGGATATCTCACCTCCAAGAACCTATCCTTTAGAATCTTCCTGACCATTTTGCAAGCTTGTGGTTCACCGACCTGGACCTGGAGGTAGCTTTCTTGCCACCCAAAACCATCTCCTTGATCCAGCCAATGGGCCCAGGTCTAATAATGACTTTTCAGTTCTACTATACATACCGTACAGTACCTTCAGGATTATGCTGAATCTCATGAAAAGCAATCCTTTTCTGTCTCTCAGGAATTGTTAAAACATTTGTGGCATTCCTTAGAAGATCAGGTCCCACACATGGAATGCAGTATGGAAAAAGTTGTGGCCAAGATTAGTCAACTCTTCATCTGCTACAGCCATTCCATCAGTTGAGAAGATCACCAGCCTTTATGTGTACTGTTGGTGGAGAAGACCTAGAAAATATGAAGCCACATAAAGTGGAGAACATCCTCCAATTTCATCAGGAAAACCTTACTGAAGAATCGGAGGAGATAATCCAGACTCTGAGAGAAGAGAAAGAGATGCTTGCTAAATTTTATACCAACAAGGGCTTGCTGAGATGTTGCAATTAGGGAATGCACTGGTGCACAGTGTTTGAACTTAATCCCTTGATGGGACACAGCAAAAGTCATTATTAGACCTGGGCATTAAGTTTAGTAAGCAGAGGGATTATGTTTTGTAACCCTATGAAAGGACACCTGCCAGGATCTGCGAAGCAAGATCAGGCTACACATCTTCACGTGCTACTTGGCAAATGTAGCCACAATTTACACATCTTCAGAGTCATCAGAATACAACATTGACACTTTCCATGGCTTTGAGGAGCAGGAAGAAACTAAGTGCTTCACTGCTCCTTTGCTCTGAATGTTGGTCCTACCCACAAGAGAGAGTGAGCTTCTAATTCCACAGTGGAATTATCCTGCATTCCTTATCCTTTGGATAAAATACAGATTTTAATATGTTATTCTTTTGTTTTTGTTCTTTACTCTGAATAAGACCCGGGAGGGGGAGGGGGAGGGGAATGGAAGATCTGAGGTGCTTTTTTCTTGTATTTTGATGTTTTTTCAGTCATTTTCCAGGCCACTTGAACCTAACTTCCCAGTGCCCATAGGTTCAAGGTCTCATTACCCACAGTTTTGTTATCTGCAAGAAATAGCAACAACTAACCAACCAAACAAATGTGTACCACTAGTACTACTCTATGGCTCTACCTCCCTGTGTTTACACACTCCGGGATGTCATAATTGGTGGCAAGTTTCCAATCAATATATTCACTTTTTTGTTAAAGCCCTTTTTATGTGTGGGTTTTTTTTCTGTTTTTGAAATTAAAAATGAAAAAAAGTTTCCAATCATTATAGGCATAGAGAAAGGCCTCATGTAGAAGACAATACTATGTACATTGCAGTACAAAGCACACAATTTATGTAAATGCACATATTGTACAAGCTAGTTGTGAAACACTAAAATAGCAATCCACACATTGATTTGAACTTTATCTCACAGACTTCAATGAAATTTATATCCAAGTCTAGGTGATATCACTGTGATATATTCTTTTTTTTTTTTTTAGCTCCCACCAGCCAGAAGTGTGAAATATTGCTTGCCTCATGGTGTTTCTCCTTATATTTTAATCCTAAATATTTGCACTTTTCCATCTGCTGCTTAGTGGCATACACATAAAATCTCTGCAGTTTCTGTTTTGCACTGGCCCTCTTTTCTTGCTGTTGATAAGACTCATCAGTGTAGTGCAGCGAGTCCAGCCCTTAACCCATGAACAAGCGTGCTGATTTATTTTCTGTCTAGCAGAACACTCATTGCTTTCATCTAAAATATTTATTGATGTATAAATAATTACAAGTGGAGAAAGCATTTCCCACCAATTTCCCAGGTTCCCATTCTGATACAGAGTTAATACCAGTTGAGCTCCAGTCTACTGGAAGTAACTGACAAGCCCATCCCGTGCATGCTCATCGAGAGCATGCACAGGATGGAAAGCATGCCCGTATATCTGATGGAAAGCAGTGGAACTTTAGTAAGGAGTATTTAATCTGTTCCATATATTGGATTTTAAGCTCAATCGTGTGCCTCTTCCTTCAGAAGGTAAGTGCTCTGGGTCCAGTGGGGCTTATTCCCAAGAAATTCTCTCATTGTCTCTTCTTGTTCATATTAGCCAACTTTTGCATTTTGTTGAAAATAAAATCTTGACTATCTTGAGCATTCATCCCAACTCTAAATTCTATGGGCTTCATCCACTGCTTCATGATCTACTTGTAATAATATATGGGAGACTGGGAAAGAGACCCTGCCAAGGTAATGGTCAGATAAGAGACAGCGTGGCCCACAGCTGGATAGTGGGCAGGGCAAGAGGCTCAGAAGAGCCCCTCCATTGTTTCTCGGGCTGTGAAGGAGAAGGGGGGAGAAATGTACTTTCAGACTTGCAAGATTCTGTCAATGCAGCTTTAGAATAAAGTAGAAGTAGCTCTTCTAGTTGTGTTTCCTATCTGGTCTGCCCTGAAAGGCTGACATCAATCTTGCAAGTCTGAAAGTACATTTCTCCCCCCCATCTCCTTTACAGCCTGAGAAACTAGAGAGGGTATCTTCTGAGCCTATTGCCCTGCCCGCTATCCAGCTGTGGGCCACGCTGTCTCTTATCTGACCATTCCCTTGGCAGGGTCTCTTTGCCCAGTCTCCCAAGGTCATCCCCACACATCGTTATATTATCTGAAATGGACACAAAACTGTGAAAAGAAGTGGCTTTTCCAACTTTTTCCATGTATGGGTAAACTTAATTCACACAAGGACCTGGATGGGGTGGGGTATTCCACTAAAGTCAAAGGAGAAGCCCCTATGTGGATGAGCATCTAGGGGAATTCACGGTCACCTGAAATGACTATATGGGAAGTAATCTAACCTAATTGAGGGGGCAGATACTCAACTGAAAATAATCATTATTATGAAGGAGGTTCTCATTTCAGTGGAGTTTGCTTTCAGCTAAATAAGAATCAAGGGGATGACCTCACTTTTGAGCCATACTATGGCATATGTATATACAGCTGAAGCCCTGGCTTTCAAAGTAACACTCTATGAGTAACTAAAGAAGAAAGATGAGTGATAGGATGATGCTGACACTGAAAACAACCCCAGAGTCAACAGCTTGTGTTTCAAGTACAACTTCTCACTTCTGCTCTGGAGTTTAATTACAAAGAGCCCCCTTCTCTGGACCTTTGATAAAGATTTAAAAATAGTGAGCCACCATATCCTACCACGAGATAGAAATATTTAGTGCTTAAACACCCCTTTTTCAGCACCTGGGTATCTGCTGAGTAGGCATTTATAGAGAGCTGGTGTGATCAGATGCAAAGTCTAGACTTATTTACATCATAAGGCATCATTTTACATTGTAGGCAAGTGGTGGTGCTGCACATAAGCAGTGTTTTCAACATTTACAATAGAACATGGGAGTGAAAATGTAAAGCTTACAACTTAAATTTAAAAGTTGACCAACAATGTGACATGAGAAAACTCAGGGTTGCATTTAACTTTTTGGCCCTAATATTATTGCCTTGGTCAGATTTCAATCTTGATTATAAGCACATATAATGACATGCCTGGCCAAGGCTTCCGTTTTATTTTGTATGTGAAATCTAAGAAGAATGTTTAAAACAAGTGTTTTATTATAAAAAAAAAAAAAAACAATATAGCAAGATTCAGAAGCAACTTACATGAGAGGCATATAGAAATGTTTTGATTGTGGTTGGACTATATCCTGGTGGTGGTGAGTGAAACACATTACCAATAACATTTATTTGTTGTTGGTAGTTGTAATTAATGCTTTTAAAAAAAAACACTAATAAGCCAAAGTAAAAGGAGGTGAAAGGAGACATTGAAATCCAGGACACATAAAACTATAATATATATTTATTTGAGAAAGGAGTTCTAAGCCTTGTTACCAGAGAATAAGCTACTTGACTTGGAAATACCAATTTATTTATTTTTATTCTTTTATTAAAACACTTAATACTATTTCTGGATTACATGAATTTTGCTGCACTTTGCAATAATTTTGTAAAACAATGCCATTCAAATAAAAGAACCAAGACAATTACAGGAAGTTTTGGTAGGGTGTGCACATCTTCAAAGATGTTCTTTGCATTATTCAAAGCTTTCTCAAAGCACCTCTTTGAAGTAATGTTGAGAAGTGAAGTGATCCTTGCTTCTAAAGTTCAGAGTGGAACAGCCACCCTACTTTGCTTTAAGCCAATAAAAGTGGCTTCTGGGGATATTTAAGGGCTTGTAAACATCTGCAGAAACCACTCTTATTGAATTAGTGGCCAAATAAGTTGAATCAGTACTTCTTTCTCTCATAAGAGGTGAAGCATCTCTGTGAGAAAGATCAGGTATGATCTGCATAGGCTGAGTACTTAGTGGCAGGGGAAAGGCAACATCAAAAGATGTGTTTTCTAAAACACACCAGTTTTGAGTCTGTCATTCACCAGTACAGGTACCACTGCAAAAGTTTCAACAGGCAGAAACAGGTACCACTGCAAAGATGTTTCAACAAGCAGAAACAGGTACCACTGCAAAGATGTTTCATCAGACAGAACAATCTCTCTTGCAAATTATAGATATATAAGAGGAGTGGGCTGGTATAAATAGAAACATTTCATGTAGTAACCAGATTTCAAGTTCTTTAAGATTTTGTACATTAATATGCACATATTAATTTTAAAATATGTTGATGTTAATGTATCAGAACCCTGTTTCTGGGTTGGTAGCAGAAGTCTGCTTAAGTGCAAAACAAGGCAACCCAGACCATAATCTAGCTGTTGTATTCTGTATTAGTTATAATTCTGATGTTAGTGCAAGGATGGCTCTGTGTTGTCCTCCAGTCTCATGGTTGGCAATTAAAGAATGACAGTGTCCAGGAACAGACTCAGATCATATGACAGCCTAAGCTGGTGATAGGCATTCCTAAACACACTTTGGCTTCCCGTGACAATGATGGATCCAAGAGGACTCCAAACTGTGAGCCAGCTCTTCAATGACACATAAACTCATGTAGAATAGGCATTAAAAAAAAAAAATCCATAGACTAGCAACCACTTCCCAACAGTATCTTCATTTTATTACGATCCAGCTTCTTGGTGTTCATCCAGATAACCACCATGATCAAACTGTAGTCTTGTTTGTGCCCGGTCTGTTTCAGTGGACAGAGCTAAATAATATTGGTTTGTAAGTCTTTTTTACAAGCTGATTCATACTTGCAGCCAAATATATGACATTATACGAATAAGGCCACTATAAAACAATACTCAAATTAGAGAATAGCTTAAAATTATCAAAATCTATTAGTCTGACCATATCACATCTGTGCAGCAGCGTAACTGGCTAGTTTTGTTTTTAAATCAGCCAACTCAAATTAGCCAAAACAATACTCCTGTTTCTGCTTGACAGCAAAACATGATCAGAGAGAGAAACAGGCCAGCATCCTTGGGAAGTACATTCCCCAGTCCTCATGGCACTTTGGTAGCATAGTTCTGCTTCTTAAAATGTATACATGGCCTTCATTTTCCTTTCTCCCCTGCAGATGTGTACCACAGTTGATCCAAATAAACAGAAATGTAATCTCTTCAATTACATAGTTATCATGTATCGCATCTTAGAAACCTGTGGAACACTGGATACAGAAATTCACGGGTCATCGAGACTAAAAGGTATTATTCACTGAAATCCCCCTTTCCCTCCAAGAAGCCTGCATGAGTGAGACCATTTTCTTTTTCTTTACAATAATTTGGTGTGACAATTTGCCAGATGAACTTCACTGATGAGAAAGGACTGAACCCTTGTCTCCCTGAAGCCCAGTTTAGCCACTATGCTACATTACATCTCTACATGTCCATGCCTCGCTTCTTAAAACAAGACAAAAAGATAACATACATATATTTCAGGAGTGCCAAAAACATCAATTGCTTCTTTTTCTTCCATTTCCAACAGATTTTTATTAGAAGTATTTAAAAAAATATCTGCTTTGGCTGAGCGTCTTGAAGAGAGCTCTCAAAATAAATGACATTTTTCATATGCAACTACCAGAATTATTCATAGAAAGTTTGGTTTAAATGGCTTTTTGCTAAGGAAAGAGTGAATAAGAACACCTCATTAATATAATGTCATCTAGATAAATTCCATTAAGTGCCTTAATGAAAACAGTAACACCATTCCACTCATTGCAGAAGAGGACTAATACAAAGAAATTGCTCTAGTTTACAAGGAAGTCAGATAAGCATTTCCAGTGAGAGCAGGATCTATCTGACAGGTATGACTCAGAGCCAAGTGGAAGAAACTAATTTCAGTTTCTTCCCCATACTGTTCAAGCCCACAGTTGATATTACTGCTCTTAAACTCTTTTTTTAATTTATGCACAGATAAACCAGCCTTTTGATTTATTAGGGAATTGTGAATGATGAAGCAGATGGGATGTCAGCTGGAATGAAAGCAGAGGAACTGACTTACTTTTGAGTCTGTATAGAACCAGGCCATATTGTTTTTCCATACATTGAGTCATCTCCTTCGCCAATATGTAGGAGTGGAGGAGCTGGAACTCCAACTTGGGCTCCAGTGTTGGATGAGGTCACATGAATGGCAACTGCTTGACCTCTAATGGAAGCTGAACTGGACTCTCTCAGGATTTAGAAAAACTGTAAAGTTGCTTCTAAAGGTTAATTGATTTTAACATTCCTTTGATGCCTTTATTCTTTTATATTATATATTTAAATTATGGAGTGCTTGTTTGAACAGAAAGGCAGGCTATTAATTAGTCAATTAAACAAAAAACAAATAAATCTGAATCATCAATTGCACACATCATCCCAAAGAAGGAACCACATCAAAAAGAGAACAAAAGAGGTTGCAGAATTTGCACATGTTGGTTTCACTTACGCATTTAGAAAAAGCTATTATCCTACTAAGATGTATTTCTGAATAACCAACCAAGTCACCTTATGCTGGCTCAGTCTGCTGCCAAATTATGTGTGGATTACACAGTCCTGCAAACAGTTGACTGTTCTCTATAAAGTAGGGTTAGGCTAAAGGTTCGGTTATTTGCTCATCCTAGCTGCCAAACAGCCTCCTGAAGAGTGAAGAGGCTCTGCCGAACTGGAGAAAAATAATGTCCACCCAACCTCCCTCAGTATGTCCCCTTTTTACTGTCACAAGAAACCTGACAAACTAGGTTGAGAAGAAGGATTTGATCCAAAGTCATATTGTGAACATTGTGGCTCAAAGGAGGTGTCATGGTCTCACATTTCTTACTGATATACTAAACTGCCTCTCCAGGTCATGAATGAAAAATCCCAAGTTATTCTAGTATCTTGGGTGTTTCAGAAGCTGAAAATACTGCTGGTCCAAACAATGTTATTAACAAATGTTCTAGCTGTAACTATTGCCATTGGGTTCCATCTGACAGATGATATTTACCTTTTAATGCAGTGTATGTTAAAAATTCATCTTCATCATCTCTCAGTTGATCCAAAGTCAATATCACCGTTTCCATCCATTTTTTTCCATATCACCATCTTTCTCCCAATTTTTAAAATTGGGTTTCCACATAAAGTCAATTTAGCATGGGAAAAGGAGCCAAATCTTCTTTTATTAGACATTCCATTCCATAACTTTCTAATGATATCAATTATATAATTAGAATTATGTTTCCAGAGATAAATCCTTTAAAACTACGATTAGTTTTTATAGATATTTGTTATCAATAAATCAATCTGATATGCAGATGCTAAGAAATGAATGGAATAAGGAATTAGCGGTTCCCATATTGCCTAGACAATGGGAGAGCATCTTAACTTCTTTAGCAAGAGTTACTGGGACTCAAAATACAACTTATACAACAAAAAATAATATTGAGAATTTATTAGACTCCACTACGTTTGCATCCTGTTAGAGATGTAATAAGGACAATGCTTCTTTAAAACATATGTTTTTACAATGTCCTATATTTATTATGTTTGGGGAGAAAGTAGTGGGCTATATAAATATGACTGTGCAACAAAAGTTAAAACTTTCAGAGGATAATATTCTCTTGAATTATATACATAGTACATGGAATGTGGCAACTGGACAATGTATATGGATTCTCCGTGCCCTTAATATGGCCAAAAGACTAATATTGCAGCGTTGGAAACATAAATGTATGGCCCCATTTACTCAATGGATTGAAGACCTGATTATATTTGGCACCTATGAGCGGATTGCCTATAGATGTAGACTCTGTATGGTCAAGTAAAATGAAATATGGAACTCATTTTACAAAATACAATAGATTAAAAAAAAAAGAATGATAGTTATATAAGTGTATTAGAAATAAATACACACTTGAATAATATTTAATTAGATAAGTATATATATAGAACTGTAACTTATAATGATATATTATACTTTGTTTCCTTTTTGTTTTTTATTTTTTCTGCTGTTTTTATAAAGCACTTTTAAAATGAATGAATGAATGAAAAATCTCCATTTTTCCCAAGGGAGGGAGCAGGGGGATACCCTGTCTTGTTGATTTTTACCTCTTGTCCATCGCTGCTACAACCAGTTTGTTTGCAGACCCCTTTCTATAAGTCTGGATTTGGTTGCAAACGAAATCAATGTGAAGTGAAGATTTAATATTTCTTTTAAGTGACATTGACTGAGGAGAACTTTGGGGAACGTAACTTTTTCAGGATTGGGCCTAGTTTGCTCCCTAATTAGTTAAAACAAAGCAAAGCAAAACCCTTACAAAAATTATCCTATTTGAAAGACACAGAAGAAGCACAGGTGTTTTCTTAAAATGAAAATTAGAACTGAAGTAAATAAAAATATTCTGCAAATATGTGCAATCTGCCGTGGAGATTCTTCACAGGCAGGAACTGGTTCAACAGGGCACGACTATTCCAAGCATGATGACCTGCAACGCTACATGGAAGAGCTCCCATTTGTCTGCATGTGGCAGTTCTGCAATTAAAAGTGACCTGGAGTCTCTTGTTATGAAAACCCCAGCCATCGCAACAGCTCTCTTGTTGTGTGACAGGCGTTTACAGCATTCACTTCACCAGGCAAGGACCAGTAAAGTAAAATTAGTCATGTATGTAAATTATAATCACGTTGTATGTGCTCATTTAGCCATTTTAACCGTGTGTGATGTTATCCTCTCGGCAAGACTAATAAGCATTAGCCGTAATGAGGTCAGTGAGTCAGTCAGGCATTATCATGGGATTTAATTGGGACACTGGTCTCTGCTGAAGTGAAAATTAATAACTTTTGTCAATGTTCTGGTGAAATGTTCTGTCTTATTAAACTACGAGGGTCAATTAGAAAGCATTATGTAATAAAGTCCCCAGCAGCAGAACTCAAATTGAGTTATACCGCAGTCATTATACCAGGGCGATTGCATCGGAAAATGGAAAACCAGAGTGCCATATGGAAGGGTCGGCCGATATTTATAGGCCTGGCATGTTAAGGCTTCAACAAGAAGGAAACAATTAAACATAATACGCAAATAAATCAGAGTGCCATGTTTGCGTGCCAAGAGCTTCCTGCAGGCCACAGGCCGTCAGATGTGACTAGGCAGAACGGTCCTCGTTTAATCAGCCTCATTTCAGTTCTCCAAAAGAGGACCATCCCGATGGATCACTTGAGTGGCTGAAAATCTGGGGCACACCTGGATGTTGGCGCCCCCACGCACGGATGCGGGCAAATAAATAACACTTGATTGGGCGGCCATTAAGGCACAACATTGCTTTTTATTAAAGTGCCATTATAGTGGTGCAACAAATTAACAAACTTTAAAGCATGTTTTTACAGCCGCCGGTATTCCCTGAGCAGTCATGTTTCCCAGTACTTCAAAATGGGCAGCATATTGTTAGGGACTGATGAAGTCTTTGCCGGTGTTGGCATCGAAACAAAGTGCAGGCAGCCAGCTAGTAACGGCTTGAACTGTGATGAGAGGGAGCCGAGGGCTGTTCTTCAGGGACTGTGACAAGCTCAGATGTCAGGGTTTGTTTCCCCCCCTCCCTCCTCTTTCTCTTCAGAGAAGGTGAGCACAGGACCAGCAGACAGCAGCAAAACTGTTGTTTAAAGTTAAACACGCCACAGAATGCCTCCACCTTTACAGGGTCGGAGGGATTCATTTTCATCTCCATGCAGGGGACCACACTGAAGCCAACTTTCCCTAGTTGACCCAGAGCTCTGTGATCTTGAGCGGCCATCGCCAAAGCTGAAAGCTTCACCCCAGGGATTTCTTTTTGGAGGGCTGATGTTCTCCCTCACCCCCCAGAAATGCAATGCTGCTAAACGTTGCAGCAGGAGAGCCAGTTTGGTGTCGTGGTTAAGACACCAGGCTAGAAACCAGGAGGCTGGGAGTTCTAGTCCTGCCTTGGACACGAATCCAGCTGGGTGACTTTGGGCCAGTCACTCTCTCTCAGCCCTAGGAAGTAGGCAATGGCAACCCTTTCTGAAATCTTGCCAAGAAAACTGCAGGGACCATTCCAGGCAGTCCAGGCAGCATTAAACAAGGGAGTCAACACTGACTCGAAGGCACCAAAAAAACAAAAAAAAAAGTAGCAGGAGACAAGGCATTACAGTTTTTGCTAAAGCCTAGTCAAAATCCAGTGAGTCTTTGGAAGCTGCACCCTGTTCTGCCCAGGAGCTATTAAAATGGAGTGCAGTTGTTTGCATGAGAGGCAGTTCACCATCATTTGGAGTATTTCATTTCCCACAATCCTTGCAGAACTGCAGACACCTAACATTGTCTTCAAAAATGCAAATTGTTAGAAAAGATGCTCGAAGAGATCAGTCTCTGCAGGTTCCAGTACAAGCGGGCCTGATCTGAGTCTATGGGAGTGGGTAGCTATAATAGATTTAAATAAATAAATATAATCTCCATTGTCTGGATGGATATGCTTTCTAGAACTAAGCGATCTATAGCTTTCACACTTACTTAAAATATTATGATACAGTGAAAAAAAATCATCAAAACATGTTTTTAACTTCATTATTTCCATAGATAACACTTTAAGAGATGCTGTGACAATGTTGGGGAGTGGCGGGGAGAGGAATTTGTACTTCCAACCCTGCAGAGTAGGACAGGCTGTCAGACCTTCTGTGTTAGCATTGCCAGCAGTCATGCAATTTATAATGTTTACTAAAAGTCAGCCCAAACTCATGAGAAATGAACTCCAATTCTCAATGCAGGAAATGTACTAAAAGATCAAGCAGAGCAAAGTCTGAAAGGGTCAGTGGCAGTCTGAAATAAAACAAGGCATCACTCACCAAAATGCTGAGGAGGAAAAGGGACAGATATTTGAACTGGAAGGAGGGAAATACAATCAAAAATTAATACAAAGTGGTCTCCAGAAACTGTTAAAGCTCAGAATGACCTGAGGCTTGTGAGAGATACCAAAACAACAACAACAACAACAGAGCTTTTGGGGCATGTTAGAAATAAATGGAAATCCGAAGAAGATACAGATCCATTGCAAGGCAATGGGGGGATGGTGAGAAGGCCAAACTTCTCCTATTTTGCATCTGGCTTCTCAGATGGGAAATGGAGTCCTTGTCAAGACCTGGCTTGGCAATACATGTGAAAGGGATCTTGGTGTCCTTTCTGACCACAGGTTAAATATGAGCCAGCAGTGTGATGCAGCTGCTGAAAACAAACAAACATATTACAGCTGCCTTCCAGTGATTTTTCAGGATCCTTATTTAGCATAAGACTTAGTCATAGCAAAATCAGCCTGGAATATGGTTTCTGGGAGTTTCGGACTGGGCTTGTTTAAGCATATGTGGTTATGTCCCTTGACCAGAGAAATATTCTACCATGTTGGGAGGGGAGGATGAATCTGTCATACAAATATTATCTGGCTTTGTTTTTGTTTTTAAAAAGCATATCGAGGCCCCTCTTTAAGTGTGCAATTTCAGATCAGTGGGGAAAGGGGACCCCGCAGTCTCACAGATGAGCAACTTAAAAGCGATGTGGACTGAAATGAGAAAGATCTGATCTGCCCAAGCAGTATGGTTAAGGCCTCAACTCAGGATCTACATCACAGGGTCCCCACAACCTAGGGCTCCCCAAAATGATCACATCAAACGGAGTGGGAGTAAGCAGCAAATAGCAATACAGCAAACGTTGTAGCATAATCCTGGTTGACACCACCTCTTTCCTTTTTCCTTATTTTTAAAAGATGGTCCTGAACATGGTTATACACCTTCATTTTGTTATTTTTACTTTTAAAATGTATTGGTCTTCCCCACAGTTAAAAGCCCGTTATCCTCAAATACTTGTCCAGCAGAAGCAAATCCTATTTTACTTCTGTAGTCATGATGGTATTATGATATAAGTAAGCGTGACAGGTGACACATTTTGCCTTTTTCATTTTTTTTAGGGTATCAGGTTTGGTGAATCTGTTTTGTCGGGCTGGGTTTAGAGAAGCCGTTGTAAAATCTGGAACGAAAGGCTGGGCCAGGGAGGGGGAAATGCTAGTCATGTGTTCACAGCTTATATAATACAATGCAGCTGTCTCAGGAGTAGGAGACTGTTCACCCACAGTTTAAAATTCCCGAACTGCATCACTGATTTGCCCATCTGTAGATTTCTATCAAGTGTGCAAACATGAATTGCTCATGGAGGGAAATGTTTCCAAATGTGTGTAAAAGGAATTCTGCCAAGCCTGCAGATAACTAAATATACAAATGCTACCACAATGCAGAAATGTTGAGATACATTTCATACACACACACATCCACATCTTGGCCAGGGTCCCATGCACTCAGGGACATTATTCCATATAGCCAAGGACCATGATTTATCATTTGAAAGCAGCAAATTCTTGCATCATTAGGAGCATTCCCAGCTTAGGGAAAAGGCCTCCTAGCACGGCAGTGTTAATTACTTTCAGATGGTTGTATCAACAGCATATTTGTATGCATAGATTCTCTCTCTCTCTCTCTCTCTCTCTCTCTCACATGTACCACAATGCAGCGACACACACCCAGGCTCTCCCAGACATGACCCTCACTCCCCCTTCCTCTCTGTTTTCAGCGTGTGAGCTCACTCGGTTCCACATTGTGGCTTACCCCTGGTTTTCTGATTGTGCTAGCAGACTCATGTCAGGCATCTGCTGCTGTTGGAAGTAGCAAGTGGTTGAGAGAACACCAACTGCTTCTGGCTTTCATAGTGACAGCGTGAAGGGGGCCTCCGTGTGAATCCACTGCCAGAGTTTCAGTGCTGGGCTGAAGCTTGACCCAGAACTGGTATTTTGGCAGATACGGTTCATGCTAACAAACAAAAGTGGAAGGAAGGAAGGAAGGAAGGAAGGAAGGAAGGAAGGAAGGAAGGAAGGAAGGAAGGAAGGAAGGAAGGAGGGAGGGAGGGAGGGAAGGTGGGAAGGCAGGCAGGCAGGCTATATGATGAGGCAGAGTCCTTTATTTTTATAGGAAAAAATCTAACTTTATAACAGAATTTAAAAAGGAATAAAACACCATCTCTTTGATGATATTCAAAGAGACTTCTTTTTTTAACTATATGCGGAGTGTGTTAAATTCTTAACTCTAGCAGTTGTCACTGGTGCTTGTCTCCCATCCCGACTCAATTTTAGTTCCATAATTCAGAAGATGAAGGATCAAACTGAGGATAATTAGATCTGTGACTCATTCAAGCAGGGGTTTGGTCCTTGGGAACCGGGAAAGGTCTGTCTGAAAGATCGCTCAAAGAGGCCTGGTTCAGAAATAGGGAGCAGGCAGATAGTTTTCACTCTGCTGAGAAGGGCTTAAGTGCGCTTTTTCCCAAGTGGCTGGACTGGTTGGTTTGTTGGCTTGTTTTATCAGTATATCATTTGGCCTGATGTGGCAACAGCTGCTTATGGGCATGAAAAGACAGCACGTTGCTAGTTATTAAATTAAGTATTGTTGTATTTTGATTTTCAGGGAGAGCCACTTGAGATTTTTCTGCCTACAGTGCCAAAACACCAGCCACCTCCACTTATGGTGCAATCTTACTTCTCATTTGTACTTCTACCTCAGCCGACGAAATCCCTTCGCAGCTCTGCCTCTCTCCTCCCGCTTCAGACGAATGGCCGTACAGTTCTGAGTTCAAGTTCTGCCTTGATCATCTGGAACGTCTGCATGAAAGTGCAGTTTTCCACCTCAGGCCAAATTTGACAGGAAAAAAAGACAATAGATGCTCACCATAGCTTTGAAACTGGGTTTGTTTGTTTGTTAACAGTTCCGGAGAGCAAACAAGTACCTGAACATCTGCTTGAAAATCCTAACTCGCTCGTTCAGCTGAGTTCAGCAGCAATGTTGGCAGCTGTCACCACTTTTTAGTAGGAAATTGCTGAAGATAAACTCAAGATGTAAATCAGGGTAAGGCAGACAGCCATAGATACTCTGTCTTACCTTGTCTCTTGGCCCCTATCTCCCATAAGCAACCAACATATACAGATCCTGATCTATATGATATATAAAACTAGTAAAGTACATTTCTCTGGAGGTGCCTTGTAATTAACAGTGTGGTCTTCAGCACATTTACTAGGTGTCTGCAGTACTACAGTTCAACAGCATAAGACTATGTAGACTTATGCAGCAGTTGTTCTGTTGGTATCGTAGAACGTATTCCATAATGACCATTTTTGGCACTAATGGTGATACTTAGTAGGATAATGAAACATCTACAACCCCCAAACCAAGCTTCAAGAACCCCAACGATCCAGCAGGCCAATCCTGAGTTAGTCGTACCAGCTGTACATTCCCAAGTAGGTCTATCGCAGCTAAGACTCACTGGGCTCAACTTTGCCTAGGGCAACAGCTGTTATGGGAAGCTGTTGTGCTGGGAAATTGGAAATGAAGGGCTCACCAGAGATGAGGCCCTCAAAAAGATCATAGGGGATGTCATAGCAGAAGGGCATTTGAACCCCTGCCCTTCCACAAGGTTCTATAAGAGCAGCTATAGAATCCCACAAAGGACATTTCCCTACTTCCCATCCCTTGGCAGGAAGTGGGAAAACTCTGGAAAAAAACTGAGGGTTGTCCCTTTGGTGAGCAAAAAGCAGCCATCCTCCAGCTGATCTTGCAGCCTTGTAAAAAGAATCAAGAAGAATTCATCTCATGGCTTCACAAATCCCCCTCCTACCTTCTCTCTCTTCCCCCCCCCCACCTTGCACTAACATCTGGAAACATAGCTGTAAGTGTGGCTATCTCTGAGAGCATTCTGACAGGGGATGCCAAAGCTCCTGATGTGCTGAGTGATTCCTCTCTCCCCCACCTCCACAATGCACATTAAATGTCACAATGATGTGCATGTATACTTTTGCCAAAATAAAATATGCATTCCTATCTTTGTGCAGTGTGCATGTTCTCCAGGGGGTGATCATATCGATGTAGCTATGCCGGAGAATATGCGGGTTGGTCTGTCTGTTGTATACAGCACACGTGTGAACAGCAGGATCATACAGGATGGTTCGTCGTGGCAATTGTTCCTTGTCTGGCTGAAGAATCCTTAGCAAACATTTTTAAGTCGAAGCCCTCCACAGCTCCCACTTCTTTCTTTCTGGATTTCTCACCTTTTCCTCCACACTCCTCAGCTCCACGGGCTTTACCATCTTTCCCGCCGTATTGCCTTTGAGCTGCGCTGTAGCCGACAGGCCCTGGACAGCAGGACAGCTCGATCCAATAAATCTGAGACCTGTCTAGGTGCTTCATTTATCAAGAGGCCTAATTTATCCAGGCCCTTTAGACTAATTGCAGATTTGCAAAAAATGCTGAGAGTGTAGAACAGTGCCTCGTGAATGTCCCTTGCCATATTTCTGCTAATGTGTTTCATCTGGAGTACATAAAGAGACAGGGATGCTGATTTTAGACACAGCACTTTGGGACTAATCCAGTTAAATGATTATCCCTAAAAATGTGCAGTGATGTCATTTTCTCTACAGGACTTTGCTAGTTGCCTTGTTTGCTTTGTTGTGAGAAATATGTAATTCTCAGCTCATTTTCAGTTCGGTTGATATTCCCATTAACTTCTTTTCTTCACTTCCTAAATCACCATTGTTCTCTTTCCTCCTTTATTGTCTCCTTTTAAGTCAGTCCCTTAGTTGTCATGGTCCGATATCTATTATGCATGAATGAGGACTCTGAGTCCCCAGCTGTGGTCACCTCTAACATCCTCTCTGATATATTTAACTTAACTATCTCTGCTTCCCTTCCTATTGTTGATTTTACTTTGTCCTTCAGAGCAAGAGCATGGAAAAGTCCACTGTTTTATCCATCCATGCAGCTAAAGTACCTAACTGCTGTTTTAACCAGGCTGTTTTCCTATAAAATTCTTCATTATGTAGTGACGGCAGCTAAACCTGAAGCTGAGGGTGGAGATGCTGTATTCGTCAGTCCTGTCCCTACTTCTTTTTTATGTCTTGCCTCACCTATAGAGGTCCGCACCTGTTCATTTACTATTTTGCAATTACAAAATTAAATGAGGATGTATACATTCAAATGTGTCTTCCCCAACGTAACCCAAGCAGACCTAAAAAAAATCTCCTCGCACCAGGTCAAATGCAAAACTTTGCCACGAAGTGTGTTAATGCATCCTACAGAGATTCATCAAAAATGGAGTAATGGATTGAGCCACACTGAGTGACAGCAGCCAAATGTGCTATTTGGATCACAAAGCACAAAGCACATGCTTGCAAATACTATGTGCATATCATGCATGGAGTACCTACATGGATACTAACCTAGTTTTCCCCAGCTTGGTCAGCCCAGGCTGGATTGGATTTCAGTCCTCATATTTTATCAGTCTGCATGGCCTTTAAACCATATGGCTTGGGAGATTATGGAAGCTAAAGCCCAAAGCTACCGATTTGGAGTGACCTAGATATGATTCCAAAGGATATCCCTGTAGAACAGATATCCTGCTTTTGTCTTCTTCTTTCTGCTCCTGTTTCTTTCCTAAAGAAGCATGCATGATTTTCCATGATAATTTAATGTACTCTCACATGCCAAGTTTCCCAAACACCAGTTAATCTGTTCCTCCTCTGAAATGGTAGCTACAGATGCATGCTCATTGTTTTGCATCTTCTGGCCCTCGACAGCTGATGCAGCTGCCGGATTGCTCCTTCGGCCATCTCCTCTTTTGGTTGCTTTTTCAGTTCTATTATGTGATAGACATCCGAAAGAAGTTTTCTTCACTGAAAGCAGGAGTTGGCTTAATCTCATCCGTTCTTCCCAAAGCCAGCTTTGGGACACAGTGGGGGTGCTGTCCCCATCGTGGCCTAATCTGTAACTCCAACAGCCATCTCAGAGCAGCCACTGCTAGACTTCGTAAGCAGCCGGCCAAAGGACTCTTATCTGTTGTTGTATTCTCATTTCTCACAAGGGCTTGAATTTTTACCGTTTCCTTATGTTCCATCTAGAAAAAAACCTGAAATTCTAAGATGGAGAAAGTCCTGACCTATATTCAAACTTGGCTCATATATTTAGCTGCTGCAGCATGCAGTACATACCTCCCCGGGCTCAAGGCCAGGTTGGGGCCACATTGTGTGTGTGTGTGTGTGTGTGTGTGTGTGTCTTTGTGTGCTTATATATGATGAGCTAGCACTGCTATGTGGAGAGTCTGTCTGCTAGTCCCCTAATTTTCCAATAAAATCCTCTATTCCCATTAGGAAATTCCACATTTCAATGTTTACTTTTGCTTTCAGGGATTAAGCTGTTCTGGAACATGAATAAATGCTTGGGGAATATTCTCTGCTGGAGGACAGGCACTCCTCTGTCATGATCAGGCTTACTAGGCAGAGGGGCTGCTGAAGAAGAGGAATATGAAGCGAAGCCCTGAAGCCAGGCATCTCAAGAGTCAAGTTAATGTTATTTCAAGAAGAGTACTCTCCCAAAACCACATGAATTCTGGGAGGGGTCTAATATCAATGATAGCTTTAGTAAATTAAAACCTGGAGGAAAAGTAGAAAGTATATTTCTAGGCCAGCTAAAGAAGGAAGTAAGCATTAATCCTACTTGGCGAAGCAGGGTGCTTATCACAATAGATGTGTGTCTTACTGCTAACTAGAAGGTTGCAGATGAACACCATGTGATGTAGTCCTTAGAAAGCAGTGGGACGTTCAACCTTCCCAGGCCATTGTATGATGCAGTCTACCCCAATCTGGTGCCATACAGATGTGTTGGACTTTCAGCTCCCGTAATGTCCAGCCAGCATGACCAAAGGAAGAGAGGGATATCCCAAAGTCAATATGTTAGTCATGGCTGCACAACCTTCTGGAATGAAGTTCCCACTGAGATCCAGATAACCTTCTGGAAGGCCTTAAAGACCTTGCTGTTTTTCCAGACCCTCAGTTAGGGTGGCTGGAGCCCCTTGCAGCCTTTGTTGATATATGTTTTTTGCCTATGTTATTCACCAAGTCCACGATCTTGTTCTTTCTCTGGTCCTTACTCTGTTTGTTTGTGCTGGTTTTGTCTTTTTCAAATGTATGCTTTTCTATTCTCTTCATTATATGGTGAGCTGCACAGAGTCATTCTGGAATTGGGCAGCACTTAAATCAAATAAAATTAAATGGTTAAATCAAAGCCCTGCCCCCTTTTTAATGTGCATTGCCTCGATCGCATCGTCCTGTTCCCCATCATGACTTTTTTGACCTGGCCATGAATGTTCCTGAGTATGAAGGACTATAAGCATGACCTTGGAAATGGGGAAGCAATGAGGGACTTTCAGAAAAGTTTATTCAGGGCTGAGGAAGAGGAAATGATAAGAAAGAATCTCAAAAGGGCCTCGCCTTGATTTTGTTTGGTATCAGATGGGGGACAGAGAAACTTTGCCAGACTTTCAAGATTCTATTATTCAACAATAAAGAATATTCCTGGAATCCCTGCTGTGCCTGTTTCTTGATCTGGCCTACCTCAAAGGGCCGATATTCTGTGTGACATACACTCCATCTCTGTAACTAGGTTTGAAATGATATAAACAAAGCAACAATACTAATAATCAAAAATCCCACACACTGAGGAAATATTCTTCCATTATAGAGTTGTGGGTGCTCCATCACTGGAAGTTTCAAACAAAGGTTGGACAGCCATTTGGGATGGTCTGAGGATTGGGCAGGGGGTTGGACTAGAAAATGTCCAAGGTCCCTTCCAAGACTATGGTTCTAGGATTCAATATAAACAGTCACAGTCTGCAAGGAGACCATCTTCCCAACAATCCCCAAAGACTTCCTGGAACACCAGGTCTTGATGGCCTTTCTGGATTCCAAAGAGAAGGAAGGCTGAGAAACTTCATATGTTGTCTGGGATGCCAAGTCCTAAATCAGATTAGGATCAGTGATTCATGGGCATAGTGACAACCCACCCTGAGTTCAGTGTTTGTCTCCTCTGGACGACCAAAGCCAAGCTGCTCCAAAAGCTGTCATCAAGTCCCCAAAGCCTGTTGGCCTTGTGTGTTGCAGTGTGCCTTAAGAGTAGCACATATGGAGTGGGGAAAAAATGGAAAACTTCAGTGGTAAGACTGGTTGTGAATAGGGAATTAAGTTGCCATGGGTATTTTTTGCCCCTGTCTTGGAAATATGTCAATTTCACCACGGCTGTTGTTTTTCCCACGTTTCAAGAGAGCTGGTGAATCATAATTTGTAGTCAGGAGAGAACGTAAGGGCTATCTTGGCAGGAGGTCTCTCTCAAACCAAGAGCCAGCCCTACCACAAAGGTCTAGGAAATACATTATAATATAACACTAAGAAAATGACACTCATCCTAAAAATAATCCATGCTAAAATGCTTGAGAGGAATTCCATTCAGTTATGGATTTACTCAATGGCCTTGGGGATGTTCTTGCTCTTTCTTGCAGCCAGAACCACCATTAGGACAATCCTGAGAAAAAGAAAGACCTCTCTCATGGAATTTCCCCTGGAGGGAAGCAACCTATAGCTTTATAGTCTATTAGGCTGCTGTGTAAGCGAGCAGTGATAAGTTGTGGCATTTTAGCTTGCCTAGTTAGGACATTACTTAATAGCTCTAGCAGGTTCCTCTGTATTACCAAGAAGCTGATGGGAGAAATGAAATAATGTGTCTCAAAGATTGGTGCAGGTTTACAGTGCCAAATTCCTGAGGCTGTCTTAATCATGCCGCTATTTACGGCGCTTTTGCACAGGGAGGTTTATCTTCCCTGATCTGAACTGCCTCCAAATCCACATTAGGAAAATCAGCCATCAGCAAAGTAATGAAACAGGCAGCTGTAGGCCGCTCTCGTCCTTTGTGACATCTACAGTTACAATGTTTGGAAGGATTCAGCTAAATATATGCATTGCACAGCACTGGAAAAGAGCTGCTAACCCTGCAGTGATGACAAGCATAGCTCTATCCCACAAGGAAACAAAGTGACCTCTGTGTACTGCTAAGGCAGCACTATGTACTTTACATAATAGTATGTACTACAACCTAAAATGCCAGTGCAGTGGCACAGACAGCAGGACTCTAGACTGAAAATCAGATCTTAAGAGTAGAACTAGTACTTAGCATTTATGTAGAACTTTTTCTGAGTCAAGTACAAAGCACAAAAGATGGGCTGAGGTGGGGTGGTCCACGAGTGAAAAAGAAATCCATCATCATGAAACCAAAATGATGGTTGGTTTGATACTAAATGAGTATTACCCAATAACAGTTTTTCGATTTTTTTTCCATGAGTGTTCAGTAAAGGAATCTGTCTTATGGTGAATCATGCTACCTTACAGTGAGTCACACTGAATTAGTACAGCTAACCCAGTACTGTCAACAATGATTGCAATAACGTTGGTTTTGGGCAAGACTCTTCCCCAGTCTGGTCTGGAGAAGCCCATGCAATTCTATAGGCTCTGACTTTCATATTAAATTACTCAAAGCATGGTGCCTTCTAGACATAGCATTGATTTTTTAAGAAGGATGATGTTAAACACTGAATAGCGTGCCCTACCTTTCAATACAAGATGACAATGAATTTAATCCTTCCTTGCTGTAGCTCAACTATCTTTGGCAGACCAGTAACTGTAACATGGAACAGCCTTGTCCAATCAGGGCACTCAAAGTGTACAACACAATCTGATACCTCAAAGTGTGGGAAACCTACAGATGTTGCTGAATAATGTCCTGTTTTTATTTTCTGTCTCATTGCAAATGGTCGAGCAAATCCAGTAAAAATCTCAGGAGTAATTTCCATTGAATTCATTGGGATTTCCTGTGGAGAACAGTGATCACAAAGGTAGATCTAGGCCTGTTACACACTGCTGGTACATGGAACTTACTGTCACAAAAAAGCGTAGATGCTCAATTGAGCTGACACCATTCTCCTGCTGAACGGACAGACGCCAAGGAGGCAATGTTTCACCTTTTGAATCCATTTCTTGTGTGCCAGTCCCTCTGTTGCAACTGTATTCTGTTGCCTGCTGTTTACTCGCCATGGGTCAGTGGGCTTGTTACAATTCAGCAGGGACAGAGTTTGCCCCTAATCTTGTTTACTTCGGTTGATGTATTTTCTCATTATGCTGGGATGATCTGGATCTATTCTAATTGTACATTCCCTCTCTTCCCAGCCTGGATGTGGCCTGGTCTCGATAAGATACCTCCTTTGTCCTACAGCGCAGACCTTGCATTACTCATTAGTATTAAGGGGTAATGAGGAATTAACATGACTGATTCCTTGTGTCCTACTCCAAATAGCAAACCCTGATTGCTGTATAATTTGGATCTTGCCTCTTCCCAGTCTCTAACACATACCTCTGGAATTGGAAAGGAGCATCCTAGGGGGAGGCTGAAACTAATGGCTGACATTTTGAGCACACATGTACATATATCAAAATTATCCCTGAAGAATATGTCAGCGAGCGGGAGAGAGTAGTTTTTCCATATTAACAGTGGCATTAACTTTCTGTACTACATCACTTCCCTTAGGCACCTCTGAACTCTGGAAATTTTTCAGGTAGCCCACTGTGTCTCTGAAAGCAATTTGCATCTCAGCTTTTCTTTCTTTCTTTCTTTCCTTCTTTCTTTCTTTCTTTCTTTCTTTCTTTCTTTCTTTCTTTCTTTCTTTCTTTCTTTCTTTCTTTCTTTCCTTCCTTCCTTCCTTCCTTCCTTCCTTCCTTCCTTCCTTCCTTCCTTCCTTCCTTCCTTCCTTCCTTCCTTCCTTCCTTCCTTCCTTCTTTCTTCTTCTTTTTCTTCTTTCTAGAAAATTATGGCAATCTTAGCCAGGCCTTGTCAGAAACAGCAAAATTAAGCACCATCCTCATTTGTCAAAGAACTGGAGCTTGCAGTGGGAAAGCCAAGTTTCTTACAATTGCCAGGAGAGATACCCACAGCTGAATCATACTCCTGAATACATCCTTGCTGGATTTCCCTTCTGCGCTTGGTGAATTATGTGTGTTTATGGTGAAAAACCACAGGAAGAAAACTGTGCGCCAAACCAAATTCATCCCATTAACAGCAAGCTATCCCCTGATTGCTGAGTGGCAACAAAGTTGCAAAGAATGACAGATCAATTTACAAAGCTGTTCAGTTTCACTACCAAGTCTACAGTCTTCAGCAGCCTTCCCGAAAGCAAGACTCCTGGAACAAACAGGATGTTATTCTGAACAAACCTGCTTAGGATCAGACGGCAATGTTTTTTTCCTTATACAAATAACTCTTGAGAAAGGAAACTATTCTGGTCATTAAAGGGATGGCCACTAAACAGCCCCAACCCTTAACAGGGCCTTCTAGATTGTAATTTGCATGCAACGGCAATGCTGAAATGGCGCATGCAGAGTGAGGAAGCTTTTTGAAGGAACTGTTTTCTGGACCGAGATTTAGAGCCATAGCAGCTGGAGACACCCCTTCCTTTTGTAGTGTTTGTGACCGATCTGGATGGTCATATTTAGCTAAGCCGTTTTTTTTAAAAAACTTGATTTATTAACAAAGGCAGACATTGCACACAACCACAAAACACAGCATAGAATTAAAAATTAAACTCCCCTCTGATAATCACCTTCTGTATTGTATGTATCAAGTCAAGAGGAATATGAACGTCTGGTTGAAATGCAGTTATAATTTGAGGGATGGATTGGACACCTCAGCAACATCTGCCTGCCTTTCTTCTGGTACTGGAGGTTTCTGAGCAATTTTTAAATCCAGATGGAGATGAGAGTTCCTGAATCATAACTAAAAGATACTTACATCAGTAGCTCATAAAACCTGTCCTATGCTACACGCTGGTAAAGTTTAGTAGCACATGGCAACAATACTGTGGTTCATAACTACCATGGTTTTCTGGCACTCTTTTGGCAGAGGCATGGAGTTGAGTTCTGCACAAGCTGAGACTACACCCACAACTACAATAAAGTGTTGCTAAATCATCAGTGTTGTTGTCGTCGTCATCATCATCATCATCATCATCATCACACAAATCTGTTTATAATGCAAAACATGCGTTTGGTTTTTCTACTTTTTCAGAAATACAGAACTTGGTTGAGTTTTTGCAGTCAGCAGCTTCAAAATGTCAGAAGTGCTTTGGCAACGAAAGACAAACTCCTGAAAGAGCAACTTCTGATCTGGAACCTCAAAGGAGTTCTTCTGATGGACCCCTAAGGCTTTAAGCAGCAAGGAGATTTTTTTAAACCCTCATAATGATTTCTTTACATAACAGATGATAAGCTGGAAAGATAGCCAGAAGCAATGCATGGGAACAGTTTCACTAACAGGGTTCCAATCTGCCTAGCTTGTACAAGGAGCAATTCACTGCAGTATTAAGATACTAGATAGAATGTACTTTACATATAGATGACCATGTCTTTAGTTAGGGCAGAATAAACCTGCTTTATTGATTTTAGGACTTTGACCAACTGATTTCTTCTGAGGTTCTACCCTGAAGTATTTTTGGCTTTAAATTTATTCCATTTAATCCTGGGCAAAAGTTGGGATTTAATGAAATAATGATAAGATCAGGTATTTTTTGTTGGAAGTGTGACTTCAGTTGCAATGATTTTTCAGCACCTCACAACCTACCAATCACAAGGGGCATTTGTGGGGGTAGACTGACAGACAGGAATTTCCTATGCATTCCTTCTTTACTGGTCACTCTGCCCCACCCCCCATCCCCATATTTCCTATAATTAACCATCTTCACATCAAAATTAGAAGAGCTGCTTTGTAGCTCAGGCTGGATTCCTGCTCTCCAGAAATATATTCAAATCATTTCGTCTGACATTTTTTAAAACAAATCCTACAATTTTGGAACTGTTAAATTCCACTTGTTTTTTTCCCCCAGCCACTAATAGTAGGAACAAACAAGATGTTGCCCTCCATATGTTAGTTTTCCAGAAAAATAAGTGAAGTCATCTTAGAATGGAACTCAGAGGTTCTTTAAATACATATTCACAGAGTCCCATATACTTAGCTTGTAAATATCAGTATAGTCAGGCTATTTTTAAAATAAAGATGCTTAGGTTCTAAAACCCTTTGCACATTTATAAGACTAGAACCATTAACTTTGTGTGTTCCTTTCCAAAGAACACTATTGGGATGTTGGCATTTGTTAAGTTTGTTTTTCTTTTTTGCAAATGCTTCATTACCAAACTGTAGATAGCTTGACTGGAGGGGGCGGGATCTGCTGGGATTTTTTATGTTTGGCAGCTTGTCCTACCTGTCTCGATGAGGTGTGTTGTAGTTTGTGTGCCGGTTTCTGTTTGTTTCCTTCTTGGGTCTTCGTTTGCTGTTTGAATAATTTGTAGACTGGGTTCACCTCTATGAGCCTGCAAATGGCTGACCTATCAGAAGGCTTCTAGGAATTCTGTTGCATTCTTGGATGTGGCTGGATCTCAAATGATTACAGTTTCCCAGCTGAATGTGTGGTTAGGTTTGTCTATGAGTTGTGAAATGAAAGGGTTTTCATCAGGTTTTCTGGCTGCCAACTGGTGTTCATGTATGCGTTCTGAGGAACTGTACTAGAAGCCGGGCATTCTGACATATCAGCCATTAACAGAGCCAGAAAGATAAACCTGGGTCTCCAATAAAGATAAGGGAGAACCAGAACAATCGGCAGGAATGATCGAAGAGGAAACAATAAGCCAACCAAACTGGGTAAGCCTATCAGAGACAGCCACACAAACTAAACCAGCCCTGCTCAAGACAGATGGGACAAGCTGCCACATGGAAACAGCCCACAAACCCCACTCCCTTGTGTCAAAGCACTGACTATGTTGCCTAGTTTGGTAATGAAATGCTTGCAGGAAGAAAGCCAAGCTCAGGGAACACCAGGATCCCATTTCATCCCTGAGCTACACATATTCTCCACTATTGGGAAACAATGTATAGGGTTCAACTGAACATAAAACAGCTGAAATTAATCCAGTTAATACATATGTTCCTAGTGCAAAATTTCAGTGACCATGCCTTTTCAGCATTCTGATATATCTGGGGAAAATGAATTGCACAACAACGCCTAAAAACAAAGTGAGATGGGTGGATATAGTGATGGGACAGAATCAAAATTTGGGTATGGTTTATCTGATTTGGCCAAGGGCAAGGAACCAATCAAGCAACCCAATCCTGTTCTTCACCTTGGCCCATATGCTGGTATAATCTAGGGAGTGAAAAAAAGTCTTGAAATTCATCTCATCTAAGCATGGACCAATTCTTTATGCCTTCACGCATCACCTGGAAATGTGACTGGAAGCTCAAAATGCCCCCAAGGTACTTTATGTGCAGGGACCCCCATATTGTCTATACTTACAAAAGGTTTGCAAGAACAGTAATAATGATAAACCTGTATTTAAAACATTGTTATGGGGAAAGCAAATTACTGGAGAAAAACATGTGCAAAATACCACTCTCATTGCTAGGCAAATATGAGAAGGAGCTCATAGTCGTTTGGATAGACATGTGCTCAGCTATTATTTGGGGACTGAACCATCCAACTGAATTGGTGGTTATTATTTCCAAGTAAGCCCGCCTGGGACTGGACTATAAATGATCTGTCCTGATGTATACTTGCTTATTATTGCTTATAGAAACTATTTTAATCAAGTTCATATGCAAGTTGCCTCTAACCCCTTACGCCCCTTCTCCCAAGCCTAATAACAAACAGACTTTACAATATGTATGCTAAAAACAACCACGATCATGAGAAAGATACTACTCCTGAGCCCCGGTCAAAATCCTGAGGGGTACAGGAGCTGTGACTTGGTCCTCACCATCCCCTTGGAAAGAGGTTGTCCTTCCTTGCCTGTGTCTCCAGGTCTCTGTGCCAAATTAGAAACCTGCTTCCTGTTACACTTGGAGCTAGGATGGTTCCACAAGTCTGCCTTCCTTATATTACGAGGCCGTGTGAGCTCAAGAAAAATTCAGTGCTCAAGGCCAAATAGCTTCAAAGCTAACAATCCTCCAGAGTCAGTGTGAAAGTGTTGAAACTGTCAATGTCAACTTACACCATGCATAGTGAGTGTAAAACTTCAATAATGACATCATGGAGGAAAGGACAAAGGGCAGACACTACACAGGAAAGCACCGGTGCCCTTCAAATCTTTGAAACCTTCAAGGATTTATCTGGCCTAACACTTCTACACATCGTCATTTGGGTCTTAGGCTGTACTGATTAAGGATTTAGTGTGTTCAAAGGCCCACTCTGATAGGAAGGATGACAAGTTTTCAGCAGTTCTATTGGATTCCATTAGCTTACACTTGAAAAAGAAAACACAGGAATTTGATTTCTTTCTGGCTTTCCCCATTCCTTTTGTGTCGGTGCAGCCTGAGAGGTTTCAATTTGCTTTTGCTTTTCCTTTCTTCTTTTGTCTTTTTTCTTTTCTTCCCCTCTCCCCTCCTTTTTTTTTTTTTTTTTACAATTTGAGGGCAAAGAAGCACCTTGATTTCACAGCCCTTAGCCTCTCCAGCCTCAGCACAGGGATCCCAGCAGAGTTAAATACATTCTTTAGCAATCTGCTGCAGTTCTGTCCAACCTCACTTGCTCATTCTTGGCCCCATCAGGGCAGCTGAAGATATGGCATTTATGAATCTATGCAGACGTGGTTCAAAAAGGCAACGTTTGCCTAATACACTGAAGGCTGGAAACATTTTCTTGTTGTAAAATACAATGGCCATATGTGCACTGGAATGTGAAGGGGGTTTTATAAAAAATGTGGAGACAGACCCTTCCCCCAAAGTCATTTGATGGGTGTTCAGTCCAGACTGGAGCCAGATGTTTGGAATATGGCAACGTACCAGGTCATGGAGTAACAAGATCAGTTCTCTTCCTCCCCAGCCCCTGATATTAACTGGCTCAAATTACCTAGTCAATAAAACCAGTATGCTGACTGGGATTCTAAACATTGGAGTCCCAACATATTGGCAGAGTGTCAGGAGTTGGGCGGATGTCCTATGGATATGTTTGTCACAGGGCCAGGACCAACTTTGAGCCCATCCAGAAAAGTACCTTCTGGAGGACTTTTTAAGATCAGATGTGGGCCATGATAGATTTTCTTGACAATGGCAGCCCTGCTACAAGAGTATTATGTAGCTTAATCTAGGAGCCTCCCTTTTAATTTTCCACAATCCTTTGTGCCAGCTGTACTGGGAGCAGCAAATATCTCCTGCATTATTTTGGAAGCCAACTCAGAACCAAATAAAATATTTCTGTTCATTTTGGCATATCCAAATCTATTGGGATGAAGTACTCTCTTGCTAGAAAATACACTTCTGCTGTTTGAGAAGGGCACTGTTGGTTCAGCTCAGACTCTACCAAGCCCTTCTCCTAAGGATTAAAACAAGGGAACTGCCTATCCACTATTATCACAGCATACCGATAAGTCTAGGAAGGATTGGGACACTAGGGTGTGATGCAGCTGTGCTCACATATTAATGCCAGAAAGATGGGCTGAACTTCTCTGGCAAGAGTTGGGCACTGATGTAGATGTTCTAGGTCTCTTTTAGTTAAAAATTAGGAGAAAATGAGTGCAACCTACATCTGTAAATCATCATCATAATCATGGCAACCAGAATGACCCAGCCAAAATGGCACCTTCTCCAAATCAAATGTTTGAGTCCATACACTGGGGTGGGGGATGAGGGGTCAAAAACTGCATGAATGTTTGTATGAACAAAAGGGATGGGGTTTTCATTATGATGCTGCACCCACCATCTTGCAGATTGTGAGACACCCCCCCCCCCGCCATATCTCTGCCGTACACCCAGTGAAAAGTTAAGTTCTTCTGTTCATAGGTTTTCTCATATGGCTGATACTTATATGTCTTCATAGCAAGCCAAAAAAAAGAAGAAGGGCATAGCTCCATAGTCTCAGAATAGGTTGTGATTTTACTGTTGCATCTGGTTTATAAAGGGGTACTGTTTAGTGGGTTCATGTCTGGTTTACCACCCATTCTCACCTTTTCCTCCCAGATCCAAAGAACATTGTAATAGCTTTGGTAGGACTAGTCCCATTATTAGTCAAGGTGTGGTTTTAGGGCAGCAAATTGCTCGTTATTTAATATATTCTTATCAATTTTATTCTTATCTTATTTATTCTGGTTTTACTTCTCAAGGGAAGTTCTTATCCAATCCAATCCAATCCAATCTTTATTACGGTCCAAGACCAGCATAAGGAGGGTGGGGAAGTTCTTATCTTTATCTCAAGTAAAATGTATATTTGTACATGTATGTTGCAATGTCTTGAGTTGCCCATATTTTGAAGAAATTCAGCTATGCATAAACTAATCTCATGGTTGTATATTGAGCAGGACATTCTGATGGTGTGACTAAGCTGGTATACTTCTGCTCTGGACACAAAAGTGCCTGGTGCATGAAGAAGAATTGTGTAGAGGACAGTCAGCAGAAGGGGACCCAGTCTGTCAAAAAGCATGTTGTACTTCAGTATTTCATTCATCACTACTGGACTCCAGTTTGAAAGTTTTGGGTTCCATCTAAAACCAGGTTTGATGTTCCTACAAAACATTCCAGTGTTAATAGTTGTACAACGTATATTTATTCAGGGGCTGAAATAGACCTTTTTCATTTCCCTTTTATTTTTGGAATGATCTGCATGACAGACAGAACTTAACAGGATTTTTGAGGGTTTCCTCAAGGAAATTGACCTTAAAGAAGGCTTAAAACATGCCTAATAGAGTGATGGTCCATACAATAGTCTGCCTAGAATTATAATTTATGAATGAAGTCTTTTCAAGGTTGGTTGTTAGCGAGGATTATGACTGATATGCCTTTCAATTTTCATAAGAATGGTTAGATGCATTGGTTTCCAAAGGTTGTACAATGTATGTGTCTGATTTGGTGTCTAATTTTAAAATTAGTGTAGAGATGCTGTTATTCTTCATTTTACAAAACATAGAGGAATAATAAATGTTCAGGTAAGTCCACCACTACTTCAGCCTAGTTCATCTATTAATAGATTTAAAAAAAAAAAACAGTGAAGTAAGGTATAAGAAAGGAAGAAAATCTGTGTATATTGCAGGGGTGAAATGAAGCAATTAAATGGGAGTGTCAGCAGTGGGATCAAGACGGTGGCTACAGCCACGTGATCAAATCCTCGCCTTGTTTTATGTGAAGCATGCCACACATAAAAAGGAGGCAGGGCTACAAATACATGGTGGTGGCCACCATCTTGACTTTTTGACCACTCTCCTCCAACACTTCTGAAATAAAATATAGGAGAGAAGTACTAAAGAGGGAAGAATGCTTTGCAGAAAGTCTAGGCAACATTGCTTTAAATTTAATCTCATTGATTAAATGGTTTTACCTTAACTGAAAAAGCCAATTTCCAGAGGGGAAGCCTGGGACTTTCACTATTGTCATATTGCTTTCAAAATAACTCAAATGAATCTGAAGGCACCAGCTGTTTAGGAGATACCCAAGACCAAAAATATATTCCAGGGTTAAAATGAGATTGAGAGAAAAAGGCAAAGTCAAATAAATCTTACTTCTTATCTCCGGTGAAAATTGAACAACATAAGGGGACTTCTCAGGGCTGGTTGTGGAGTTCCCCAGGCTTATGGTTCTGGGTGACTTCAACCTGCTGTCCCTGGGATGGTCCTTGGAGGTGGCACAGGAGTTCATGGCTACCATGGCAGCCATGGGACTGTCTCAAATTGTGCAGGACCCAACCCGAGACAGTGGTCACATGCCGGATTTGGTCTTCTGTCGGAGCAATGGCAAAGTGATCTGAGGGAAGATTTACAGCTTTCCCTGTTGCCGTGGTCAGATCACGTCCTGGTGACCCTGAGTTTCTCCTATGCCACCCCCCTCTGTAGGGAGGCAGGACCCATGCAATTGGTCCTCCCCAGTGCCTGATGGAGCCGTCAGGGTTTCAGAGGGAGCCGGGGGTATTCCCATGGATCTGCTGCACGATCCAGTGGAGGCCTTGGCTGCTGCCAGAATAGGGAGGTGGCTGGGGTCTTGGACAGGATCGTGCCTATGCGACCGCTCTTGCCACATTGGCCCTGACACTCCCTGTGATTTACAGAGGAGTTGAGGGTGCTGAAGAGGGTCAAGACACATCTAGAGTGCCGCTGGAGAAAGACAAAGACCAAATCCAACTGAACACAGGTTAGAGCCACTATCAAGGTCTACATTGTGGCGATAAGAGTGGCGAAGCGCCAATACGTCTCCGCTCTTATTGCGTCCACAGAATGCCACCCGGCAGCCCTGTTTAGGATTACTAGGTCCCTCCTTGGTAAGGGGGATGTGGGGGTTCATTTGCAGGAGGAATTTTCAGAGCATCTGCAGGACAAAGTCGCTCGGATTCGTTCCAAGTTAGACTCCGAGCATGGGACAGAGTCTGGGGAAATACCGGGGGAACCGTTCTTACCCAGTTATCTGGGAACAGTTTGATCCTGTTGATCTTGAGTAAGTGGACAGGATCCTGGGGACTGTGAAGGCCACCACTTGCCATCTTGACCCATGCCCTTCCTGGCTGGTGAAAGCAGCTCGGGAGGTGACATGTGGTTGGATCCAGGCAATGGTTAATACATCCTTGCAGGAGGGAGTGTTTCCGGCTGCCTTTAAGGAGGCATTGGTGCACCCCCTCCTCAAAAAACCCTCCCTGGATCCTACTGTACTGGACAATTTCTGTCCAGTCTCCCACTTCCCCTTTTTGGAGAAGGTGGTTGAGAAAGTGGTGGCGTCACAGCTCCAAAGGGTTCTGGAGGAAATGGATTATCTGGACCCCGTCCAGTCAGTTTTCAGGCCTGGTTATGGAACATAAATGGCATTGGTCGCACTTATGGATGATCTCTGGCGGGAGTGGGATGGTGGAAGTGCGACCATACTTGCTCTTCTTGATCTCTCAGCAGCTTTCGATACCGTCGACCACAGTATCCTATTGGGACGACTCAGGGAATTAGGGGCAGGCTGCATGGTTTTGTGCTGGTTCACCTCCTTTCTTCAGGGCTGATCCCAATTGGTGTTGATAGGGAGCAAGAGGCCCCACCCTCAGCCCCTCTGTGGGGTGCTGCGGGGTTTGGTTCTCTCTCCTCTCCTTTTCAACATCTACATGAAACGGCTGGGTGAGATCATCTGCCATCATGGGATGAGGTATCATCAGTATGCTGATGATACGCAATTATATATCTCCTTCCCAGGTGAGGTAAGTGATGCCGTGACTGCCCTTTCGTGGTGCCTGGAGGATGTAAGGGTCTTGATGGGGAACAACAGGCTTCAGCTGAACCCTGATAAGATGGAGTGGCTGTGGGTTAATGGCTCTTCAGTATCCAGGACTTTGTCATCTTTGGTGCTAGATGAGGTAGCACTGTCCCAGACAGACCCGGTGCATAATCTGGGGGTCCTCCTAGACTCATGGCCCCTGCTTGAAGAGCAGGTGGCAGCCGTGGCAAGGAGGGCCTTTGCACAACTTCGGGTTGTGCATCAGTTATGCCCTTTCCTGGATCAGGATGCCCTTCGAACAGTCACTCATGCCCTTGTTATCTCCCAGATAGACTACTGCAATGCGCTCTACATGAGGCTACCCTTGAAGAGTATCCGGAAGCTACGGCTGGTCCAGAATGCAGCCGCGCAGCCTATTTTTGGAGCCCCAAGAAGGGCCCATGTAACGCCGTTGCTCTGTGAGCTGCATTGGGTACCAGTCTGCTTCCGGGTCTAATTCAAGGTGTTGGTTATCACCTTTAAAGCCCTACATGGCATGGGACAAGGTTACCTAAGGGACCGCCTCTTCTCCATGACTTCAACCCGGCCCACTCGATCACACAGAGAGGGCATCCTTTGGACCCCCGCAGTAAGAGAACTTTGATTAGCAGGGTCGAGAAGGTGGGCCTTCTCTGCAATAGCCCCTGCTCTCTGGAATATTCTGCCCCTGGAGGTGAGATTGGCCCCCTCACTCCTGGCCTTCTGGAGGGCTTTGAAGACCTGGCTCTGCCATTTGGCCTGGGGTAGGGAAGGAATACTTCAAGCGTGGGGATGGCTAGAGGTCTGTCGTCTTCAGCCCCAGATCCTTCATCTTCTTGGACTCTCTTCCTCTTTTTTAGTAATGTTTTTACATTTTTATGTTTTATGTATTTATATGTATTTATGGTTTTAATATTTTGTGTGTACTGCCCAGAGTCCCCCATTGGGGGGAGATGGGTGGGGAGAAATCTAATAAATAAATAAATAAAAACAAACAAACAAACAAACAAACAAAAGAACCAATGAGTTTATGACAAATTCCAACTAGATTATAGGTACAAAATGGTATGATTTTTTTTCTAACTCAGGTTATTAATTTAATCCATTGGAGAACATTTGAGTCTTTTGAACTGGTTAATTAAATCCAAGTGCAAACATAATCAATATAATGTATAACCAAATATAAAATGGTTTTAAAATGATTCAGTGAAAAATTGATGTGAACTATAACAGAAGATGTCATTGAGACATTCCCAAAATTTTGATTGCCTTTCAAAAATAAAATAAGAAGGCCAAATCTAGCTGTTTCTCATCCTTAATGTCTATTCAGATATATCTGTACCAAAGACAACTATTAATTCAGTAAGGAAGGCAACAGTCCCATGTGAAATTTCTTCTCACCGTCATGACATAATACTGCCCAGAGAGTTCTAAGAACTGGCATATGTGGAAGGTTTCTAACGTGCTTTCTATAAAGGCAGATGCTTTAGGAGGCATAAGCCTTCAGCGTATGACATCTATTTCAATAGTAAAGATAGAGGAGCAAGTCAAGTCAAACCCTCCCCTCATAAATTAGGATGATGAGAGAGAAACAGATGAGCCACATTCTTTTCTAGGCCTGCTTGAGACTTCAGAACTTAGTGTTAATTTTTATGAACCTCAGTGCTTCTCTGCTTTCCCCTCTGGGTCCTGGCACGGAGTTAGGATGTAGGACAATTTCCACAAGACTAGTCCTACGACTATAATCAGAGGACTGCACATTATGTAATGTTACTGCTGGAAAGCCTGTGTGTACAGATCAGAAGTGATGGCCGATCCCATTTAGAGGCATCAAGGAGGTAAAGTCTTGAGACCAAGACTTTTACAGGGCAGTAGCCCTTCTCCAGGGACAGCTTGGAGATAGTGAAGAGGAAGCTCTTGGATCTTAATGCTTTCCTTTTTTATTTTCATTTTTTTAAGGCAATAGCTAAATGCAATAACCATGAGTGGGATTGCTATTTCCCTATTAATCCTATCAGTGCCTGAACAAAGGGAGAAATGGGCAAGGAGGGAGAAATTCTGTTGGCTGAAGATCACTGAGCTTTCAGGACTTACCCTGAGTACTGCCAGATGCACTGCAATACATTCTGAGGCATTTGGTGTTTGGTTCATCCAGCTCCATTTTTCATTGTGGAGTATCTAAACACCATTCCTAAATTTTCCAAATCTAGATTTGAAACTCACAACATTAGGATAGAAAAGGAACTCAACTGAAACATCTTAAAATGGGAACACACACATTTAGAAATTCAGCCAAAACTATTTGTTATCATTTTTGCCTGAGACAAGTCCAGCAAGAGAAGAAAACAGAGTTTAGAATAAAAACAGTGGACAAAATTAATCTTCCCTCCCTAATTATATATGGGTTGACTGTTTTTGTTCATATTAAAGACTGGGTCTTTTGGAACTAATCACCAAATACTCCCTTCCTCCCCATTAACTTAATAAAGATAGCACAAAGCATAAAAATAGGTATCAATAACCTATTAAGCAATCCCACACTTTTACAAAGTAACATGGAACTTGTCTTCTATCGGATTGAACTTGGCATTTGCTAGAGCCGCATTTCCGAATATGCTGTCTTCCAAGAATCTTGAACTTTAGCTCCCATAAGGCTGTTCTATAAATTCTTGACATGTATTACTTTACTTGTATCTTAGAAAATCAATAATAAATTGCAAATCATCTCCATAAAAAGAAACACAAACGAGTCATATATAAAGAGAAGACAACACCCTCCACTAACACCAATATCTCCAGGGAGATTTATTTTATTTATTACAGTATTTCTACCCCACCAAATCACAAGAGCCTAAGCTCTTACAAAAAGTGTAAAACAGCAACGATAATTCTGGAAAAGCAAAACTAAAATTATAACACTGTTAATTGAAAACAAGACAAAAACTGTAACCCTGAGAGGGGGGTCATGTGAACCTTACATAGGACAGGGTCAGCCATGGAAAAGTCCTACAAAGCTTCCTTACCCTCCTGCCCCTCTTCCTTCTGAGGGGCAAGAATGTGGAGTACCCCTTTCTGATTGGAATAATCAGGGTGAGCCAGTTCTACTCAGAATTGATGGTCCTAAAGGTAACTTGGACCCGAGTCATGTAGGTCATAATAATGAGGTTCTCTGCCCCAGATGGCTTTCACCCCAATGGCATTCCATAAGGCCCTGAAAATCTGATTACTCCCTCAGGCCTTGGGGTATAATAGATGGACGCCCCGTTTAAGGTTGGTGCGTTGACTGGATCACCATCTTGTATCTATTTTGTAATTCTTTGGGGATTCGTTTTATTCTATCCTTATTTACTTGTTGTTTTTATATTGTTCTTTACTTCGTGAGTTGCCCGGAGGTAGTTGGAGTTGGGTGGCATCAAAAATTGAAGAAATAAGTGAAACAAATAAATAAATAAATTCTGTTGTATCTACAGATACATGTATCTACAGATCAAAAGAGCTGATGCAACCCACATACCTGCTTGTACATGATCTAACTACACCCATTGAGAACAACTTTCCAAGACCCTCTTGACACCTGCAAAAATCTGTTTCACTAGCACTAATTTGTTACTGCAGTTGTTGTTATTCACGAATAAATTGCTTTTCTAAGAGAAATATTCACGAGCATTCTTCGTATCCAGGAAATTCCCAAAATAATCTTATTTAACCTGGTATCATCCAGCAAACTCAATCCAACATAGCTGATAAATATGTGAATTGAAATTGACATTTAATACAGCCAGAGAGCAGCTGGTGATTGAGCAAACCTGCCCTAAAGAGATAATAACAAATAATCTTACTTGTTACTGTTTTTGTATCAGCCATTGGTCAAGGAACACATTCTTGTGCACGCTCTTTTTCCCTTCTCTCCCCCCCCCCCAACTTTTTCCAATGGTAAACTTTGTCACCCAAGTGAGGCTTTTCTCTTCTCTACTCATACTTTCTGTGAAGGACAGCCATTGACTCCGAACACTGTAATTGGACTGAGTGACTGACTGGTTCCCACCACCAGTGCTACAGCCTTGGGAATCTGATCGTGGTGTGTGTGTGTGTGTGTGTGTGTAGAGAGAGTTGAAAAAGAAAAGGTGGAACAGCCAGCCACTAAAAAATGCAGACTTTCTTCAAAGGTTAAGGAGGACAGCACAGAACCTCTGTCTGTTACAGCTGACTGGGTTTTGAAATTCCGATGTCTTGTTTTCGATACCACTTTACGATGATTGTCACAAGGATGACAATAGATGGGGAAATGCAGGCCATTCTCATTAAGGACTTTACTGAGTCGCTGTCTGCTTTTCTGGGAGCAGAAAAAACTTTGCCAGGCACGGATGTGGAGTATTGTACAGGTTTTTCCTATATAGACCTCTTAGAAGATGCATTACTGACTACAACTCAAGCAAGACTCAAATCCAAAACCAGGCTGACCCTCCTGATAAGGCAGCACGTGCTGCTCCTTCATGAAGAGCTTGTTGCATCTGGGGGATGCATTAAATTGCGGATTAAATTAAATGTGACACCAGTGAAGTTTTTGAGAGGAAAATTCTCTCCTCAGCTTAGACTCTAATATGCTCTTGAAGGTGTTTTCACAGTAAGTAGCAATTGCAATGGCACCTGGAACATTATAGATCAGTGTTGTCCAAACTTGGCCACTTTAAGATGAGTGGACTTCAACTCCCAGAATTCCCCAGCCAGCCATGCTGGCTGGGGAATTCTGGGAGTTGAAGTCCACTCATCTTAAAGTGGCCAAGTTTGGACAACACTGTTATAGATGGTAGTGCTCAGTTTATTAGCTGCTGATAGGTCTGTCTCCCTTAAACTTGTCTAAGTTACTTTCAAATCCTGGGTAAGGAGGGGCTTCCCTTCTGGGAATCTGGAACAGTCATATTCTGGTTTGTTTTCTAAAGTAAAATCTCAAGGCAGGCTCAACTCCTGGTGTCTTCATGGATACAACCATGTATTTGTTTTTGGACAGAATTGCTTTGCTACTGGCCCCTTCTGCTTTTCAAAAATGTTCCCTAGTATTTCCTGCTGGTGTCTCACCAGGTCTGACCCTGCTTAGCTTTTCAAGATCAGCCAAGCTCAACTATATGCTGTCATCTAACTGGGCATGTATTCTATTAAGAGTAATTTTATGCAATATTAAAGTCCCCCTTTTACTCACTGTTTCTAAGCTAAGAAACTTGAACGTTGTAACTATTATTTCTTCCACCACCCACACCTCCACTACTCCAATAATTTTGCTTGCCATGTGCCTCACCTTTTCCAATATACTCTAATATCCATATGTTGATTGTAGTGACCAAATACACACAGTTTCACTCTAGATTCCTATAAAGGCATCTTAACATATGCGCTCTTATTTCCATGGCTTTCCTAACAGTTCTAATGATTTGTTTTTTCCTGGTCTGTTACCTGCAGTTTATCCCCAATGTATGAGATTTTAACATTTTAGACATGCTTCCATTGAACTATATTTGCCATTCACGCCTATCTTCCAATTTGGAGAGATGTTCTGGGCTTCATAGTTTTTCTCTTTTGTTTTGCCAGCCCTAAATAATTGAATGTCAGCAGAAAATTTGTCTCTTTTTCTGATCCCCAACTTCATCTCATGTATGTATAAATTAAAATGAGCTGATCTCAATATGCCTGCCTGGAGAACCTTTATTTTATCTTTATAATGAAAACCACATAATCTACATGTCTCCATTATGACATGTTTCTATTATTCTACTTTGTATTCTTCAACAGTTTCAGTTCATACTGTGCATTCTTATCCCCTGGCTGCTAAGTTTGCTTAGGAATTTTGGTGAACCGTATTTAAGTATTGGAAGGAAACTTTGCTGGGGCAATCTGTATGTAGAAATGAATCCCAAAGACCTAAAAAGAGAGAGAGAGAGAGAAATGTTTTCTCCATAAAAAGATTTGCTGGCATTTCAGTCATTAATATGTATGCACGTATGTACGTATGTATGTTCTTCGTAGAAGTTCAAATGGCACAAAAGCTTTTAGTTATCCCAGTGAAAAAGGATGGTAACTATTTTTTAAAACCACTTTTTATTTAACATGATGTCCTCTCCCTTTCCCCACACTTTTTTTGTGGGATCTAAATGACCCACTGAAAGGTGGTGCTTGTGGGGGCAACAGTTGGCCCAGTTTGAAGTAAAGCCATCTAACTTCAATCAAACCCAGTATCACAGCGAAGTTCTCCTTCACAGAGAAAGCTGATCTCCCAAGATTAGTGACTGACAAATTGAATTTGGCCCTTAAAAAGAGTGGCTTGAAGGATGTGTCAGCCTTTAGCATATCACATATTTAACTTATTGACGATGTCTCCCCTGATTGTACAACAGGGGTCATATTTGCATGATTTATTGGGTGCCAGGCTGCCTTTGATTCAATAACGAAGCCTTTGACTCAATAGGTGATGCGTTTAATGCCATCTAATTCAAAGATGACATTTTTTTATTGGCTGGCTAGAGTTCCTGATTTAATGGTTGATGGGTCTAGCTCACTATGAATGAGTCCAGTCCCCCCATGCAAGGTATTTACCTCAGTGTGTGATGTACGAGATTTAATAATATAATGTATGTTTCTCCTATAGCTTGTGTATTGGCATCAATTTATACCATGCCTTTTCTTAACCGGGAGGGAACCAGGTCCTTCCAGCTACATTATAGGTGAAGTTCACTAGCGATCCAGGCTGGTGAAGCAGTAAAACAAAACAGTCCAAATGGGGTGATAAAAGACAGGCTTCCCCGGTGAAAGATTTTCATCAAATGTGATGTGTGGATACAAATGTCCTGTCACCGCAGTTATTGCAGCTTCTGTGCATGGAAGGAATATCCCAAATCCATTTATGTTCCGTATCCTCTCCAGGATTTCACAAGTTCGTATTTATTTCCCCAGAGCAAGGCCAACTTACCGAACACTGGTCTGCGTGATTACAAAAAGAAGAAAAAAACCACCTCAATTTGTTTTCAATATTTCCAATTTTCTTTTAAAACATAAGCAAGTATTTAGGATGAACCTTGTACAAGCGGTGCTTTCAGGCCCAGTTAAATAAATGGCATGACCTAGTTTTTGAGGAAGAAAAGGAATCTGTGATGCTGCAGACTAGTGAGAATGAGGACCTGAAAAGAGTGTGTGTGTTGCGGGGGGCAGCGGGGGGGGGGGGGGAGCCTGGGCTTTATGTTCTGCAAAATACAGGCTCTAATGAAGGACTGTAAGATCGGGGTGACACTGCACGTTCAGCCCGATTAGATGGTCCACTCTTTCAAACTGCAGACCACATTTCTCACCGCCTTCACCAATTAGGATAGTAATTTCCATTATTTTCCATGAAACTGAGCTCATCAGAGTGCGACAGCTGTCCTGAGCTGCTTGTTTTCTACATGCAGCTGGATTTCCAGAGGACCCATCCAACTGCACGATGCTGTTATTTATAGTCCAAAATAATCTGTATTCCAACCTAGGAGTTTAACTGTTTGAGGTTAGACCAGCTGTCTTGGCAATGGCTTTTGAGAGGCTAGCAGAGAGTGAACACGCTCAGGCTTTGGGAGTGTGAATGTTCATCTTCATCTTCATCTTTCTTTATTTGTATTTGAATCGCTACAGTTACTGCTGGTTTTGATTCTGAGAGTGTATTTGCACCGTACTCTTAAGCTGCTCCTGTTCTGTGCTCAAAGACAGCTTAAGAAAAACCTGTCTGGCAGCCATTGGCAAGCGTCAGGCTGCAGGCAATCAGGTCCTCCCATTGTACAGTTCACTTGCTGCTGTGTCCTACGTTTTTATTCCACAAAAGCAAACACCAATCATTTTCCTTCCTGTGGGTAGGTCTTACTGAAATACATATTTTTATGTGTGTGCATCTCTCGGTGTGTACACACATGCAAACACACACATAGAGACATAATAAAATACATCTGTATAGAAACATAAGCCTCAAAACGCACATACAGGCAGGAATAGCAACCTGTTTTATAAGACAATTTTTTTCTGGCATTTCCCAGCTTTTCCACAGAAAAGTCTCTTGTAGCCTATGGTCCTCTATGGGTGAAACCATCATCCTTAAGTAACAGGAAAACTGAGGAAACAATGCATGGGTGGACTTATAATAAAAAGCCAATGGAAAAGTAGATAGCTCAGGGAAAGAAAAATAGTAATAATAATAATAAAAAAAGAGTTCTTGATGAGTTCCACACCTGGGAAGATCTGTATACCAAGCAAGTGTTATAACCACTATGCCCTGAGAAAGATTTGCAACTTCCTGTCTCTGTGCTGTAGCCAATCAAAATGGAGGGAGTGGCCTAGAACAAAATATAACACCACAAGCCAATCAGATAACAGTGTTTGAGCCACCATAAGCCAGAACAGGAAAACGGTGGGATGGAGGTGGGTAGAAAATGACAACCGTGGTTCCTTCCCTCCCAACACCATTGGTGGCCCAGTGGGACAACTTGCCTGTGCAGATACATCCAATGAATTGAAGGTTTTTTGGTGGGGTATTCTTAGAGTTGCTTTATTTATTTATTTTCTTACTGTGGATGCATTGCTGTAATTGCTTTTCTTCACCCTGGGCATTTCATTGTATTTTGCATTGTTGTAAGCTGAATGATTGGGTGGCAAATAGATTTAATAAACAAATAAATCAAGTATTATTATTATATGAAAGTCACCCAGAGCAGAAACAAACCTTAGGGGGGCGAGTCAAGAATAAAATAACCAACCAAGATATTTTCCACCAACAATAAAAGTGAAATAGTCATTGCATTGTTTAGCACCAATCCAGAGGTGTCTCTAGGTATGGTCAAAAAGGTCAAGATGGCAGCCACAATGGTGTGGTTGAAGCTCTGCCATCTTTTTTCCCTCAGCTTTCTTTTTAGCATGGCCGTTGTCTTTGTTTAGAAGGCCATTTTCTTGCTCATTTTCAACATCTGTATTCCTATCGCTTTTGTTTATGTTTTCATGCTCTGCTAGAATCCAAATAGTCTAAAATGGACTGTCTGTATTTATTTGCCTGGAAACCTTTCCCCTTCCCAAGAAAGATGCTGAATTAATTATCCCAAGTCAGACTTTCCCGACCTGTTCTCAACCAGAGGTGTTGGACCACAACTCCCATAATGACCAACTGACTGGTTTTGGACATCATTTCCCTTCAGAATTATTTATTTCCCATTGCAGTTGTTGCTTTTTATCTTGATTTACTTTGATTTATTTTATGTAATTTATTGATTACATAAAATAAATAAGCCAAGGGCTGAACTCCACCCTCCAGAAACTCTAAAACCACTTCCTTGTGGCTTCTCCTCCTCACTGTAATTGTAACATGCACAATCCTAATAGCTGGATTTTTTAAAAAGTGCATAGTTCTAGGTTGATAGAAAACAGACTTCAAATCAAAAAGTCTGTCTCTCAGAAAACCTTGGTTTTTTACTTTATTATTTCAGGCTGTATCTAGAAATGTGCTGCATTTTTTAACAGTACCTCAAAAAACTGCTTTTTTTCCTATGAACTTTTTTTTTCTGGACTAAAGTACCAGTACCGTTCCAAATATGGAATCATCTTCTTAAAAAGAATACATTAATGCACTCTTTCGCCAAGCTAATGGCCGTTTTAAAGCACACCTTTTCCTTTAATTTATTGTAATCAAAAATAGCTTCTTACAGCAATTTAGGGTCCTGTTGGTCCCCTTAGATTTTATTTTAAGAGTAATAACATTCTTAATAATGGTCAAGATAAGCATCTTAATGGCCTTTACTTACCCCACTATCTACTTTACTCAAGTAAAATTAAATGAACAAACTGCTGGTAATAACAATGGGACAGAAACTGGCTCATATTGATGATGTCAGCTCATAAATTTAGCTATTAGCTGCTATTTGGGAGAATTACACAGTCTATGCTTGGCTGGGGCAAGGCTGTTTGTAAATGTGCTGGATTTCTTTAGGGACTGTAAGAAATTACGCAAGGCATGGTAAGCAGAAAAACCATCTTTTTGGAAATATGATGGATCCTTGGAATGAGTGCCCCCAAAACAGCAAGGCTACATTCAATGCTATGGTTTTTCCATAGAGCTGAAGCTGGAAAATGTAGTAGGGAAATTATTAATTAGATTGCAACCTTAGGCATATTGACTAGGAAGAAGATAGATCAATTTAAACTGTTTTTTTAAAATAATTTTTTAATTTTTTTTAATTTTTAATAGGGCAGTATTCCATTCTGTAGGCATTTTTACAGATTTAGGAAAAACTGATAAAAAATCCCCATATGTTTACATTTGCATGTTTCCCTAGCACATGGTACTTTTGTACATAACTTCATGTAATAATGTTTTTAACATAAATTCTCAGGAAGTCATTTTTAAATACAAATGTTCCTGAGATCTCTTTTGTTAGATATATTGCCCTATATATAGGCAGACAAGCTTTTAAAAACATACATTGTTCTTATTATAGGTAGTCCTTGCTTAGCGACCATAATTGGGACTGGCAACTCTGTTGCTAAGTGCCACAGTCACTAAGCAGAAAATCACGTGACAGTGTCAGGCTTACGTCGTCACTTCCCTTTTGATCACCCTGATTGTTAAGTGAAATATTACATGACTGTGACTTACAATTTTACTTCTGCATTCTCCATTAACTCTGCTTGTCGCAAACCAGTTGGGTAGCACGTGAAATGCAATCATGCAACCACAGGTCACAAAGCTGGTTTTTTAACACCATCGTAACTTCTAATGGTTGCTAAATGACGCAATCGGTAAGTGAGGACTACCTGTAAAGCTCTGAGTAATTAGTCATTTTTGAACGATATTTTAAGCAACCCAAGGGGGTTTACCACAAATATTTCTTTTGCGTGAGTGGATTTCAGCTGCTTGTCTCCTGGGCTCTCCCAGCAGTTTCTTAAGCCAACTTCACACATTCCAGTCTGGATTGCAGTGGGCGGATCAGCAACAGGAAGCGAGCTGGTGCCCAGGCCAGCCTATGGCCATCACAGCATCTGATTGGGCATTCCCCTGCTCCTTGCTCTTCCTGTCCGGAAGGAAGGAAAGCCTCAACAGCTGGCTCCTGTGTGGACCAGTCTACCAATGCCCACCTTTTTCTTTCAGGGATTGTTCCTTCCTCCCTAGTCCATGTTTTTTTTCCTTTGCTTTCTCAGATATTTGCACACATAAATGCCTTCCTTCCTTCCCACATTCCCTCCTGTGACACTAATACAGACCCTTTCTTTTTTCTTTTGTTCTATTACAGCTCTGAAGCCACAATGATCAGAGGAATAGCAATTGTTCTTTCATGCTCACGTGTTTTCTGTAGGTCCGTGGAAGCTTTGTAGCAAGGAAGAATTCATAGTTCAGCTTCATGGAAACAAGCAAGCAATATCCCTACATTGTAACTTACATTTGAGAAGGAAGGAAGGGAGGGAGGGAGGGAGGGAGGGGAGGGGTTTGCGTTATTGTGGGCAGGGGATGGAAAGCAAGGGCAATATAAACAAAAAGGGTAACCCCTGGAGGATGTCAGGGTTGAATGGAGCATGAGCTTCTAGGGATGAGGATATTTCATTAATTTAATGGGCCATTGTTGAATCAGCTGCAAGTTTATTTTAAAAAAATGGCAGCTGCCAACCAGCAGAGGACATAGCAGCCTGGTAGCCTAGGATGAAATAGCTGCCAGCCATTGGAGGGAAGAGGATGTGCAAAGATTGCAGCCAATCAGAGCTGGGGGCTGCTGCTAGATTGGAATGGAGTGCTGATGCTCATCTGCTCTGAAGGGCGTAAGACGGCTCAGATCAGAAAGTAGTTCTGAATGGAAACTGGAAAGCACAGGCATTTGCAATGGGCTAGGGTGACGTTCTCAGTTCCTATACTCAAGAAACAGCGAGTGGCCTGTTCAGACAATGGGCCAAGCAGAAAGTATGGATTTCCCCTTTGTCATAGAAAAGACCAGTTTGACAATTTCCACAAATCTTATAACAGTCCACAATGGACTTCTTTTACATCCCTAGAAGTTCCACTGAAACACATTATACATTTGCATCTGGTCTTCATAGGTCTACATCTGGAGGTGATAAAATGTTCAAGTTCTGAGTTCAACACAGTCACATTTGATTTCAGAAGCGCAAACTTCTAAAAAATGTGGGGATTGGTAAAAAGAAAGTTGAAAGTGAGAGCGGTCAGTTCTCTCCACAGTGCTTGGAAATCATTCAAAACTACAATAATAGAATCTTTCCTGATCTACATAAGTCAGATCAGGAAAGATACCACAAGGTATAAGAGGACATTAGAGTGGCTAATGACAGCAAAGCAAAAAAATACTATGAGGAGCTCATATCAAAGAACATTAAGACAATCAACAAACAATTCTTCAAATATGTTCAGAATAGGAATATAATTATGGTATCCATTGGTTTATTAGATGACTGGAGCCTTAAAGATGTACCAAAGGAGGTTAGGGAAACACAGAGAAACAACAAATTCTCTACTTCTGTTTCTTTACTTCTTTACTTTACTTTAATCTTTCTTTACTTTAATTCTTTACTTCTGTTTCAGTATTGAAGATGTGGGACAGATGCTCATGCTTCAATTGATATTTTCAGGGGAAAGTTTGGAAAAAACAAAAAGCAAAAACTGAGAGAAAAACTTCATAAACCTAATTGATAAATCAAAAAATAAATAAGTCCCCAGGTACAGATAGTGCCCACCGAAGAGTGACTAAAGAACTTAAATATGAAATTATTGACCTTTTCCTAAAAATATGCAATTTGCTTTAACTTCAGCATCTCTCCCCTAGGACTGGAAAATAGCCACTGTGACTCCATTATTTAAAAAGAGATTAGGGGGGGGGGACCTTTAATTTCCTTTAATTAAAATCAATTAATTTAATAGTTGTTCCAACAACATGATTAAAAGTAATATTAAAGCAAAAATAAAGCAAACATATAAAAACAAGCTTTTTTGAAAAGGTAGCAAGGTAGCTTCTGCAAAGAAGCTTCTTACTAAGCTTCTGGACTTTTTGGAGAGTGTCAACAAGTATATAGACAAAAGTAACTCCCAAAGGTATTGTATATTTGGATTTTGAAAAAGCCTGTGACAAAATCCCCTATGAAGGTTCCTAAGCAAGCTTGGCTGCCATGAGATAAGAGGATAGGGGCTCTTATGGATTGGCAATTGGTTAAAAAAACAAGAAACAGAAAGTGGGAATAAGTGGGGTTCCTTACACTGGTGAAATATACCACACTGGATTTTCAAGGGGCTGGTGTTGGGGCTAAGCAATAAAATTGTCCATGTTTGATGATACTGAGTGGTAAAGTAAAAATGGATAACAAAGGAATAGTGATGGGATATGTTTGCACCTCTCCAAACCAGCTGAATGGCCTTCGAAATAGCAAATGTAGTTCGGTGCAAACAGATGAAAAGTGATGCAAATTGACAAACAAAAACAAAAAATCAAACTTCAACTCTATATTAAAGGATCTGAACCACTAGGAACTGACTATGAAAGGGACCTCAAATGGATCATTCAATGAAAATGTCAACCACATATTAAAAAGGACATTATACTGCTAGAAAAGATTTAAGAAAGGGCAGCTAAAATGATTAAAGGGTGGAGGAGGAAAGGCTATAGCAACTGAGGCTGTTTAATCTGGATTGAAGGAAGGAAAGGGGAGACCTGATAGAGAGTTAAAATCATACAGGGCATGTGGAGATAAAGTTTTGCTCCCTTTCTCATAAGATTAGAACACACTGTCTTCTATTGAAAGTAAACAGGTAGAGATTCAGGACTGACCAAAGGAGATTCTGTTTGACAGGCACATCGTTAGGTTGTGGAATTTGCTGCAGTAATAGCAGCCAATTGGGATGGATTTAACAGGAGGCCCAACACATTCATGGAGACTCAGATTATCAATAGCTGCTAATACTGATAGCTGCTACTGCCACCCAAATTATAACTTGGTTGCTGGGGAACTGAGAGTGGAAGGGAGTTATCAAATTGTAGTCCAGCCTTGAGAACTACCCTGTAGACACTGGACTATGGGCCTAAAGCCTAATTCAGTTGGGCTCTTCTCATATACGTCTGTCCTTCAAAAACATTGAGATACCAAGCAAGTATATAGCAGCAGTGACTTCCTTCTGTGTCACTGCCCCCATTTTGATGGTGCATTACTCCCATTTTGAGGGTCAACACTAAACCCTGGCCTGCACAGCAGCAGGCCAGGATGAACAAAGGAAATGCTGGCACAATAGGGCAGAATTATTACAGGTAGTCCTTGACTTACAAACACATTTGGGGCTGGAATTTCCATTGCTTAGCAATGCGGTCATTAAGTGAGTCATGCATGATTTTATGACCTTTTTTGCTGTAGTCGTTAAGCAAATCATGCGTTCTTTAAGCAAATCTGGCTTCCCCCATTGACATTGCTTGTTGGAAGCCCCCTGGGAAGGTCACAAATGGCGATCACATGACCCTGGGACGCTGCAACCATCATAAATACATACCAGTTGCCAAGCGCTCAAATTTTGAACATGTGACCGTGGGGACACTGAAATGATCGTGTGAGGAATGGTCATAAGTCACTTTTTAATGCCATCATAACTTTAAACAAATAGTCTTAAGTCGAGGACTATCTGTATAACATTATATTTTCTCTGACTTCTCACTGAAGCACATTCCCAGTGTAAACATGCTTAGGTATTGGGCCTTTAACTAAAGTTCAGCATAGAAAGCAAGTATCAAATTCAGACATTTCTTTTGAGTAAGAAGGGGATAGTGGAGGAATATCATTTACATTTTTAATCATTTCATTCTATAAGCTCTCATATAACTCATAAAAGGGAAGTATTGCATTACAGAGTTTCACCATTTTGAGAAACTTATATAATAGAAAACATGCCCCTCTAATCAAGCTAAATAGTCTGAATAACTTATTTATTGTTATCTTCTTTATTTTAAAGAAGAGTCATCATCATCATTATTATCGCATACTAGTGGAAATCATTGTTTGTCCCCCATGGAACAAAATTTTGGTGTTAATCTTATATCCTTTCCAGGACCTAAAGAAGGGTTACAAAATGTGAAAAGCCTTCAGAAAAAAAGTTGACTTCCCCCTTCCTTTTTGAAGTAAATACGATTGTTGGAGGGAACAAGGTGAAACTAAGGATGGGAAAGAATATTTAAAGTAAGCCTTGTATTGTACATGACATCCAAGATTTTTTTTTTCCTGGGGAGAGTTTTACAAAAGCTTCAAAGTTCCATTCTTGGAGAAACAGGGGGTGGGGGTGGGGGTAGAGTTACTATACCTTTTGATCTAAAGCCTCACCATAGGAATACATCTGCTACTAAGCTGGGCTGTAAATACCTTTAATTTTTATATTTCATCTAAAGGGAGTTGCTAAAATAGGTTTACTGGGTGATGTCTCTTTAGAATAGAAGATACCATTTCTGAGGCTGATCTCAGTGTGATGCATCATTTTCACCATAATAAGCTTTCCTGTACCACTGCATATTTCCTTCCTTCTCTGAATATGCTCTTATATCCTGTGTGACTTTTTGGGTTAGCTGCTCTTGTCATTTTATTAAGAAAAGAGGGAGAAGGTACAGAAAAACACTTGAAGAAAACTACCTTTCTTTTGCCCCTCCTTTCCTTTCTGTTTAGATGACACCAGCATCTCTTTCACCTCAAGCCAGACGTGCTCCTCTCCTGGAGAAATGTGTCCAAAGTTGTTCAAAGATACTCTTTTCTTCTTTTTCATTGAAAGAATATCCCTTTTCCTAAAGGCTACACCCAGCAACTAGGTCTTGTAAGTAAGGTACCCATTTTAACATATTAGCATTTGCAGTTCACCTGATCAACACATGTGCCGTGGTCCAACCTGGCCCTTTGCAGGTCCACACTACTAACAGAGCAAGATGATCCATTTGTGGATTTCTTAAAGAGAGTTGAAGGTAATATGAAAGACAATTAAGGATCTGTTTCTCCTCATCTCTCATTCCAGAATGCTCTCAATATTTAGCATACTTTGAAACAAGAACAAAATCCTCCCTGTTTGTGCAGAGAGGAAGGGAAGATTTCACAACACTGGAAATGATGCTCGATCTCCTGCAACACATTTCACCCCCTTCAGAATGACTTCTTATCTCAAGCACTCCCTTAAAAATCAATACCTGTCTCCTTTTGAGTATTTATTTATTATGTTTACACCCTGCTTCTCTTTAGAAAGCTCAGAGCACATTACAGCAGACTTGGAGATGTCTCTCGCGCAAGTATTATTCTGGTCCATGCTCTCCCAGTTTTCAGCACACCATAGCAATGGCTGTTCCTAGAATTTGCTGGGCCTAATAAGGGTTATGGACTGAAGATGAAACTATCTGTCTTTCCCGAAAAGTTTTCCATGTTACTTCACTATTTATTTTGGCATTCCACCGTTAGCAGAGGATGCTACTATCTGGATTCAGTACCAGCTTAGGCTAAAATGATCAGAAATCAGCCTCTAGCATAGACTTATATTCAGGATGGGACTAAAGGGTGTGTTGCTCATACACATTTCTTTGCCTTTCCTAGGATTTGTGACATGGCAACGCCACTTGCCCATCGTGGGACAGAAGACTGTGCGTGGCTGTAGGCAAATGCCTTTTGGGCTTTTCTTTATTTGCCTTTTCATTTAAGGCTTAATTGTGTTGCTCTACTTAACTACATCAGAGAAGCATGTTTATTTGCCTGTAAAAAGCGACTAAGATTTTTCTTCTACTGTATAGTGCAAAGTTCGATACTTAAAGACTGCAATAAGGAAATAGTTTATTGTGATTTGGAAAAATATCTATGCTGATTTATCCATTCTTCTTTGAAATTTCTAGCAGTGGTAGCTAAAAATTTTAAAGAGCCCTAGTAAGATAGAAAGCTGATAAGCACATGAAAATTAGCTGATTGGCTACCCAAGCTGTACAAATCATATTTCTGATTTCCTTTTCCTTTGAATGTGTGCATATTCTCATGATTTCTAGGCAGAAAAATATTCCCAATGACCAGTACAAAATCCATTTGATTCCACAATTATTTTCTGATTATTAGTCCTTTACAGGACAACCAAGTGAAACATTTTCTTTAGGTTGTTTCCTTAGGTTCTTCAGCATGAGGAAAAGGAGAGATCAGAACCAAGAAGGAAGGATTAAACAAAAGAATCAACATTTGGCAAGGTCTTCTATTTACTTTCTATCATACTATAAGTTAACAGGAGCTGAAACACAGGCAAAATCCCATTTTTTTAAAAAAGCAAACTTGCTGATCTTTGCAGAAAGTCAGAAGGACTCTGGTAGTACCTCTTCCAACTATCAGTTTTATTAATTGTTATTAAGCATCTCATGAAAGCTTATGCCTTTAAATATAATTTGTTAGCTGAAAAAGGTGCTATCAGTCTCCTTCTGATAGTTTGCTACTGTAGACTAACATGCAGCAGCCCTACCTGTTAAGGAGGACTAGTGACAAAATGAAGTTAACATGATCGATCACTAAAGAGCTTTCAGCCTGTCCTTCATCCCTATCAGGGCCTAGAAAGACAATGTGAGCAATTTCTTTGGTGGTAAAGGGAAAGGCAGTCTGCTTAAATCTAGGTGTATAAGATAATGGCTTGTTAGCAGTGAATCTGTGGTGAGTCAGGTCCTACAAGTCTGTCTCTTGGACCAAAAGGCTCTAGAGTCATTTCAGTTTATCTTGACTCGCCTTCTGGAATAACAACGTTGAAACTACAATGAGAAGAACTGGGGAGCATGTTCACTGCATTTTTTAAAAAAAATCTGCCCAGTGCTTGCTGTTTTGTTTCCCAAGCATCACTACTTCTGAGGTGCCTGATTTATAGAGATGTTGAACTGAATCTGTTTGGAAGGATGTCTGCTGAGAGGAGAACTTCTGCTATGGGGAGTTGTCCATGATCTTTGCTTATAGGGCAGTCATCCCCCAAAAGTGTGTGGGGGGGGACCCTTTCCTGATGAAAGCATAAGGTCTCCCAGGGTAGAATCTGGCTTTCATTCTTTAGTTTTATCCTATAGATTGGCTGACCTTTTATGACAGATGAGGCTTTAATTTACTTCTTTTTGAAAGTTACTCACTTTGGATAAATTGGAAAAGCAGCCTATATGTTGCCAAACAAATAACAAATAAATATGCAAGGATTTCAGACTGATTCTTTGGCTTGGAAATGTAGAAAATAATATGGGAAAGTCCATTCCAAATTAACAATGGGGGCTTATCATTTAGAGAGCTTTCTCTTTCTCTCTCTCAGGGAATAAGGATCAGAATTGTAGATATGTTTTTACTCTTGTTTTCTGTCACAAGGCCAGCTCACAAGTACTATTATTAATGTAATAATCTTTTTGGTGTGGATATATGTATTCATTACATTCAATGTTTCCACCCCCCTAAATGTATTGTAGTAATAATAATAGTAGTCCTCTTCTTATTACTAAGCATACTTTCCCAATTGTCTCAGCTATAACTGTAGCTTCCTCACCAGGAAGCAAAATGGACAGCTGCACACATGTGACAGGGTTCATGAACATGCACAATTTTGCTTAGTGGCAGTTTGGTTATACATGAAAACCCAAGTAGTTAGGCATATATTCTAACCTTGGAATTTTGCTGCATGACAGAACATATGATGTTATTTAAACTGCCAATGTAACACTTGTGAATTGATGGGGATCTCCACATGTGTTTCCCAAGCATGCCAGATCAGACCAGGTGGCAAAAATTTAAATGATAGCTGTAAAGGCACATCTGCTTTCCCTGACAGGCTATCAGATGTTAGGACCTTCTCTACTGAAGCAGCAGGATCAGCTAATTTTGTGCACCAGTTGCTTGTAAATTTAGTGCATTGGTTCCAAGTTTTAAGGGGTGATCTAGAATCACCATTAATGTTTAAATTATCATTGAAAATTAAGCATATTACGTGTTTGCTCGCTTCTGGCAAGTGGAGAAAAATCAGAATGCATGTTGCTTGTTTATAGCAAGTGGAGGAAAGAATTATGTTTATACAAAGAATTTCCTCAATTTAGTATAAAATGTATATTTAATACCTCCTTCTATGTGTGGAAGGAAAACCATCTTTAGTTGTGAGGTTCCCCAAAAGCAAACCACCTTCTACACACAATAGTTTCCACCATTAACTGTTTTTGCAGTCCTGGCCAAAATTCAGTCCTCTGTTCCTTTAGATAAGTACTTCATTCATACATCAGAGCTGGGGTTAGAGAATATAGCACATAGAAAACATTGTCTTTTGGGCAGAAAAATGTGCAAGGCCACTCTTAATACTTCTTTTTTAAATTTACAATTTAAATCCATAGTGGTAATAGTAAAAACTACACAGCTGAATGTAATAAGGTTACTCCCAGAAAGGGAAATAGGCTGCAATCTTGAGTTTATTTAGAGAAAGAAATTCCTATTGACTTGAAGAGAATTTACATAAGAACATTCAATTCCATTCCATAATAGACTCTGCTCTGTATCCTGTTGGTATGGTATATATAGCATTAAACCCATGATGTGCAGCTATAAACCAATTTCCCGATAGCTTATTCATATGGGGGTGGGGGATATCTTTGGTGAAAAAGTAATTCTATTCTATATAACCAGTGATGAGAGTTTGTAAGGATAAGCTACTGTGTAACACAGTCTTGTTAGCCCTTCAAGGTAGTGCAGAGAAGAAGCACAACCATGAGTACTAACTTTATCTTTATTGTAAGGTTATATTAACAGAATCTTGCAAGACTGAAAGTATTTCTCCCCTCCTTTCCTTTACTCTCTGGAAAACTAGGAAGGGCCCCTTCTGAAATGCTTTCCACACCTCCTCTCCTTCTGTGGGTTGAGAAATCTTTTATATGCTGGTTGTCCAGTCTGTGGCTCTTCCTGCTGTCTCCCAAGGTCATTGCTACATACCATGACAAGCCTTAACTAAGTTACACTCTTCAGAATTGTTGGAATTAGAACTCTACAAATCCCCAGCCATTTCTATGTTTTGGCATTCCCCCAGTCATCCCTTGTTCCTGTAATTAAAGGCAAAAAGAATTGTGTAATAGCAAACCAAACCAAATGTAACTCTCTCTCTACCCAGTCCCCTGCTATAAGCTTTTATCTCTTTTTCCAAGCCACAGAAAATCACACCAAAATCACAGTTTTGGAGTAATATCACTGTGGATTCTTTCCACACAGTGTTTATCTGGAAATGCTACCTTGTCACCATTCTGTTTTTAGAGAAAGCCTAGAAGAAGGTGTTACCAAATGATGACCTTCCAGTATTACTATACTATCCTGTTTATTTTGACCTAAAGAAGCAAATATGGGTGGGTAATTCAATGCTTAGCATGTTTTCAGGTGGACTATTGGAATAAGCACTACTGAGATTTTTGAGAACTACTGTGCCTTTAATTAAAAACTCCTGTATGTAGGAGCTGCTCTCTTTTGAGCACAGAGCTGGGTGAGGTCACCGATGAATAACCTGTTCAGTCTCCCTTGAGCAACCTTTCAATGTACTCTATTATTATCAGTTTCTGTTCCCACAGGAAGGGAGAGGTTTTAACTATTGATTTCCCCCCAATCATTTCTAACTCTTATACTGAAATAAGTATTTGGGAGACCACATTCCATGACACTTCGAAAAAGGCCGTCTTGAGACGTATCTCCGGGACCAAACCTTGCGATGCTGTGACAAACCATGTGCCTGACCTTCAGGCTTAATGCAAAAGGTGGGGCAGGGAAAGCAGAGAATCTGACTGGAGCATCCTTTACCCATCCTAGGAGTTCATTTCAAACAAGATCTGAACAAAGAGAAGGGTGTTGGCTGCTTGCAATAATGAAAATCCATGACTCGGCTGTGCATTCATAATTATTTTATAAATAAATGTCTGCTGGAGAGCCACATCTGTCTCTTCCAACAGAGCGTATGCCTTTCATTAATGTATCCTGGGCTGAATGAAGCTGGCCTGAGTGCTTTGCTTGCATTTTTCCCCTTCCCTCCATCATTGTCCACGGATAGGATTTTGTGGCTCAGAAAGAGCTGCGAGCCCCACGTTCTCCACAAGACTGATGGCTCGTCAATAACATTAGCCAGCATTATGGGCCGCATCAGTGTAGAACAGAATCAATACAGCCAAGTAAAAAGTCTAATAAGTTGACATGGCCATCCTCAGCAGGGCTCACGTTACAAGAAATGAGTTTTTTTAAGGAATCAGCGTCAGCGCTGCCTATTCGCCCCACAGCAAGATGCCTTGACTAAGATTGATTGCTTTTGCCAGCGGGGCTGGCTAAGCTGGCAAAAATAAAATATTAATTGAAGATAAAAGAATAATCAACAACAACAACAACAACAAAAGGAAACCTACTGGCCATTGAGAACGTAGGCAGACCTGTAGGAACAGTAGCTTGCTATGTGAGGATAGTCAAGGTATAAGGAATAATTAGATCCCAGAATAACCCAGAGGTTTATTTTAGTATCTGAATATATATATATATATATATATATATATATATATATATATATATATATATATATTTCTTTCCTTCCCTCCCTCCCTCCCTCCCTCTTTGGCATGTGTGTGTGTGTATATGTATGTGTGTGTGTGTGTGTGTATATATATATATATTCTTTTTCTCTCTCTTTCTTTCCCTCCCTCTTTGGCTCTCATGTATCCTCTCCAAGGCTTTCTTTTTTGGGGGTAGGAGAGAATTTAAAATAGTGCTGTTTTAGAGTAAATCAACAGACAGCCTAGCGTTGCTTGGCATTCTAACTCGTAGTAGAAATTGGCCCCTAGGAACTCATCATAATAGGAACAGATAGAGACCTGTACACCCCTAAAGGAAATAGATTATGTATCTTGTGAGCAATCATTATGAAGCGATTCTCCTCTTACCTCCTTCCTTGCCTGTTCACCTGGGGGCATGAGATTCATCTGCTTCTTCTGACCAATTAGGGGGGGTGTATGTGCGCGCATGTGAATGTTTGTGTAGGTGAGCAGGGAGGGAAAGCAGCCTTATCCTTCTGGAAGCCTACTTATTATCCACCCTCATTTTTATCCCACCATTGGAGAGAAAGCATTTGTCAACTCTACCCTGGAAATAGGTCAAAAGCAAATGAATGAATCTAGAGAGCTTAAGAATGAAGATGGGGAGTCTTAAATTCTGAGCTTCTTAATCACTAGAAGGAGAAGTGAATGCTACAGTTTAAAAAAAAATCTGGGGGAGTATCAATGTTAAGTTGTATTTGTTGGTTCATTAGGTCTATGGGGAATGAAATAACTCAATCTTGGTATAGTGAAGGAAATCCTAAAGTTACAGATCTTTGATAATTTAATGATGGCATTAATTGGTTACATCTAGAGGACCTATAAGAATTCAGTTTTAGGCCTAATTCAAACAACATTACTAAGCCATATTATGATTTGTTTGAGTTTGGGTTAATGTATATAGTATATGTATCTCACCAATGCAGTTTCTAAACAATTGTTTATCACTTAATATGTTTTGCAATCCCAGCCAATTGTGGGTTATTTACTATACTATGATTAAATAAATCATGGATTATCTCAGCACGTGAACCCACTCTTGGTGTGCAGTGTGTTAATACTAGAAGGAAATAGCATTGTTACAAAGATCAACATTCTTTTTAATTTTAATATGACTACAGTTCAAAGCAATCTTTTTTTTTTTTTTTTGCTAAGTTTATTGAAGGGAGCTTGATTTTCCAGAAACGGTGTCCATTAGCTTTCCATTTCTACCATATCCAAACAAAACATTCTTGGACTGTGAGAAAGATGTGTGTGTTTTTTTTTACCCTCCCCAAATTTCTCAAGCTCATTTTGTTGTCTTCCTTTTGGGTAAATATGATTTCAGCTTCATACAATTATATCTTAGACTATTTGACTGAAATGGATCCAAAACTGGTTCAGGCAGAAAATCAAATTGTTCCTAAACAGCCTGGATGGGGAGAAAGTGGAAGTAACATGGGGTTCGAATTTTTAAGAAGGAATGTTTAACGATGAGATATTCTGATCATGAAAATGCTGATCTGTCACAACTATGAGTCTAAAATGTAGAGGAAACATTTCATTTCCTTACAACTGTACAAAAAATGACCTTGGTGGTCATTTTTTCATATACTAATTCTTGTTTTGGAAGCAGATATTCCCCAGAAATATAATGTCCTCTAGAGATGCTGGAAAGCTGATGTTGTCCTAAAGACAGTGAGAATGCATTCAATATTCCCTTCTTCTTCATCCTTTGTGCGTTTTCTCAATCCCTTTCCTTCAGTCACCTGTATTGCATGGAATATTTTGTGAGTAATTCATGAAAGAATGCACCAGAGTTTGCATCTCTCTCTCTCTCTCTCTCTCTCTCTTACTTTCTTTTGCTCTTCCCTGTTTTTTGGGGGAGGGGATTAGATGTTATGACCCAACTTTTGAACCTGAACCCTGATTATCCATCTCCAGCAATGTTATCTCCACTGACATCTCCTGCTAATACAGAGAATCTGCGTGCAGTGCCATACATTTGCAGCTTCTCAATCACACTTTAGAAGCAACCCATTAGATCTTGGAAATGTTAAATATAAATATTTTGCATCTTCCAAACTTAGAAGAGAATTATCGATGGCAAAGGTCACTGCATTTTGTCTTTCTTCTCTTCTGAATAACCAGATCACCTTTTCCACTATACCTTGAACATTTCTCTCCCTTGACTCCAAATAGCGATCAATCTGTGTATGTTGCAGAAAAGGCCAAAAGGATCTTTGCATTGAGTTACAGAATTTACAGCCATTCTCTTACATTCACAGAACCTTTTTTTTTACCTCTTCCTCTCAAAAGTTCATTGCTCCTTTTAATCCTGTTCCAAATATAGACAACCTTTGGGAGTTCAATGGCACATCAGAAGCCAGGAGAGGCTTTCAGAGGCACACCTAGCAGTGTACATATAAATGCGCACTTCCACCTAAATTCTCCCCATACATAGATATGCACACCGCACACACAGAGTCCCAGCCTCCCCTACCAAGAAGGTTTTATCCAGAGTAAGCAAAACTCTTTGCAGCCTATCAGAACTCCCTAGACCTTTAGCTAATGGAGCTGCTGGTTTTTCAAAAACTTAATTGCCCACTTTCACCATGCATGTCAGCAAACAGCCAGTTGTGCATTCCTCCAGATGTCATCACCTCTGTCTTTTCATTCTCGCTGCCCTTTGTCCCCCTTGTTGCATTTACTCTGTTCTGTGCCTGATTTTGACCAGAGCCATGCTAGGCCACCTGGCTGCTGCTTCTTGTTTCCTCACTTTGACCACCTATGCTCCACCAGTTAGAGGCTGCATCTGCCTGTCTTCTCAATGGGTCCACTATGTTAAGCGTGACTCTAGCACAGTGGCAAATTTCAATCCTAACATAATTTCATTTGTTCCTGATAATAGCTAGCTGTGCTAACTGGAGCCAGTGTGCACAGCCAGTCCTACTCTGCCGTATCTCTCTAGAAAATCAGTAGGGAATGGCCATACTTCATTTTAGGGAGAGGTTGTATTTCTCTTTGACCCTGTATACAATTACTTTAGAGGAGCTACTAGGGCATGTGATTATCTGACAAGAATAAATAAGAGACATGCAGCATACTGTTTTTTAGAGATGTACTATGTACTCAGCCAGTACAAATAACATTCAATGTCAAGATGAAGTGTTACTAGCAGTGGTACAACTCTCCTTTAGCCAACTAGCCAACTGACCATTCAGTTCTAATCTCTAAAGCAGTGTTTGTCAACCTTGGCAACTTTAAGAGGTGTGGACTTCAACTCCCAGAATTCCCCAGCCGGCTGGCTGGGGAATTCTGGGAGTTGAAGTCCACACCTCTTAAAGTTGCCAAGGTTGACAAACACTGCTCTAAAGAGAGGTGGAGCAGCACTGTCTCTACCAAGGAGAGTTCTAATTCTTCTCCTCCTCAGTGTAGAATTTCTCATGAGAAATTGGACAAAGGCTCTAGTATACTTTGTTAAAAATTAGATAAGAGGAGAAGGTGATGGTTCAAACCCTTTCACTGCTTCAGCAGAGCCTATCTCTAAGTCTCTGGAGAATTGGGGCAAGATACAGTCCCAGTCAATCTTTTTCAAGATCTCCATCTCCAGGTACAATTTCAGATGCCCCTAAAGGTTAGCCAACTGATCATTCAACTCTCAGCCTCTGCAAACAGATGGCATATTATGCAGTACTCATGTCTATATCACTTTCCCCTATGCAGAATTTCTCAAGAGGTATTCCTGATTTGACTAAGTTGAAAAAAAAAGACTTTCCACAAAGACAGTTACTAGAAAAAACAAAAACCACAAAAATGGGATGGTGATGGCACATGGACTGAGACACTTCAAAGGAGATATATGGGCGAAGCAGGGGAACTGAAGTCCATTGCGTTGGGAGTGAAATCAACCATCCTACAGCAATTCCTTTTTGTTTCTTAGCTTTGTATTCCGATCTAAATCTTTAGAGAGATGGAGAAGCAGCATAGTTGAAGAAATGAGAATTGCTTTCAGTCCAGCATCATTTAGCAACCTGGCCCTGCTATCTTCCTCATGTTGTAAGAACATAATGTTCACAAAGACTTGGAAAGCTGCAGCAGAGACTACATCTAAGCCCCTAGAGAATAGGAGCAGGACATGGTTCTGCACTCTTCTTTAAGTCTCCATCTCTAGGGCTTCAAAAACATTGGGCGCTGATTGAGCAATCTAGGGGAGTTACAGAGAAACTGGATAGACTGGGTGGATCTCAGTCAAATTGCACTCCTTACCAATGACTGAGATCTTTGACGAAAGCTGTGGAAATGTTTATTATAGTAAACTCATGGTTACTATAATAATAATGTAAAGACATACTGTTCAAGATACCTATGATGAGAAGGTTTGCTACTGAGCTTGTGAAATCTTGTGATTGCTATGATCTGAAATGGTGGCCAGGAAAAAAAAATTGAGATGGAGATTTTGGAGACCCATATTTCCTAGGATTTTCAGTGCCATAAATATGTTACTACAGTTAGTACAGTTCTGACAGGTGTATCTTTGATCTGGCAGCCATTCCAATTGCAGGGGATTTGTCCAGGGCACAGAGACATTAGAAGGGATCTCAGATGAAGGCTAATGCTATCCAACTGAGCTTCAATGTTTGATCATGACCACTAAATGGAAACCCAGTTGGCTACTTGAGTTCATTCACTCCCTGTGATATTTACATGCTTTGGAATCTATGGGCCAGTTTGTTCAATGTTCTTCTAAAGGAATTCTGGAGAGCTGGATAAAAAAAATAGCTAAGCCACATGGCAGCGGATGAGCCCTGGCCACTTTCTCAGTCAAAGGAAGGAAGAAAAGAAAGAAAGAAATTACAGACTATTGGGAGGGATGGTTGTTGTTTTTTTTTAAATGAGAATAGCAGGGCTCTGGATTTCCCAGCTCACACTTCAGGACCAGGAAAAACTTGAGAAACAATTAGCTTCTACTTCAACACAAGACAGGGTGTGCTGCTTCTGGAGCCAAGGATCCAGATGTGAAGTACAGCCCTACTAAAGTGTTTTGCACTGTTCAATGAAATTAAATAAATAATACAACGGTTTTCTTTCAGTAAAAAATAATAATACAGTTGAGGGGAAGGAGAAATTATCTAGATGTATGAGAAAGGGAAGATAAATGGAGACTCATCTTAGAGCATCTGGGATCAGATCTTCTTCTCCTGTATTAGCAATGTCCACAGAAAAGCAGATGGAACTCACTAGACAGAGACAGCTAAGAAGACTAAGATGACCTTGTTTCAAGCTTGACTCATGGGGTCTACATGGACGGAACCATGCAATTTTTTTGGCAACAAGTAGCTTGCCACTGTCTTCTTCCAGGGTGTTTTTGGCTTCCCCATCTATGCTGTAGCCCTTGGGTTACTTTGGTGATCTCCCATCCAAGCAGCAACCAGATCTAACCTTCCTTAGCTTCTAGCACATACAAGATTGTCTAGGCACTACCATCTGCTGAGACAGAGACAGCTGCTCTCTCATTTAAGTCAGGTATCTTAAAGCTGCTGCACTTCCTATTATTCATAATTTCATTTTTCTAATTCCTTTGCATGACAACATTGCTTAAAACAGTTCCTTAATGTAAATGCTGACAATGAACACTCCAAACAATTTAAGGAATTTTAGGAAATACTGCCTAGAGAGAGCCAAGTAGCCCTACTCCCTTTGCTTAAGTTCTGAAATATTGGGCATGTTTAGAGTTATACAGTCACAGAGCGGCCAATGCTTTAACCTGCACCATCTCTGTTAAGCCACAAAATGATATTATATGCTTCACTGCTCCTTTGGTAGTCATTGTCACTGGACTGTTGATCTATTTCCAAACTTGTAATTAAAATATCTCTCTCCCTCATTCTCCTTGCTTTATCAGGAACTTATTTATTCAAAGACCACAGGCACTTTGATCAATTCTGCTCTTGAGTAATAACACCCTATTGTGTTATTCTTTGTATGGCATTATGGGAGCATTTTTTTTCTCGCCAAGTTGGATAAACCTTGGGTCCCATGGAAAAGGTTGACAACACCATATTCCTTCTATTTTATTTATTGCTTCCTTCTTTCATTCCATTTATCTGCCACGGTTCCTCTAAGGTGCTCGAGGCAGGTATATATGGGAGCTTCCCTTCCATTTTATCCTCAAAGGAATCTTGATTGAGAGCCTAATCAGTCATTAATGAGCTCCATGATCAGTTAAGGATTTGAACCTGGTTCTCTCTAGCACAACACTCTAACTCAGTGTTCCTCAACCTTGGCAACTTTAAGACGTGTGGACCTCAACTCTCAGAATTTCCCAGCCATCATGGCTGGCTGGGGAATTCTGGGAGTTGAAGTCCACACATCTTAAAGTTGCCAAGGTTGAGGAACACTGCTCTAACTGCTATGCCAGCAAGGCCTGAGAATTGTGTGATCTGATGCTTCAAACGCTATTGCTGCAATGAAGATCATGCTGTCAGGGAAGCTGTCTAATGCTACTTTGGCCTATTGATTTATGTAGCCTAGTTTGATAGGTTTCTGATGTTGGAGAACTGCCATCAAACTTACAAAAGGCATAACTGGATGGCATGATCACAGGGATTTACTGGAGAAAAGAAAAGGATCCTGGTAGTTGTGACTCAATAAGCCCAGCCTTGGGTCTTCTAATTCTACTACAGCAGATGGTTTACTTTCCTGATGGGGTAGTTCAGTGTTTCTCAATCTGGGGGATTCTGGGAGTTGAAGTCCACCCACCTTAAAGTTGCTGAGATTGAGAAACACTGATGTAGACGTATAGCTTATAAGATGTAGCTGAACTGCAGCTTTTCTAGGAAGCAGGCACAGGACTGAGGGATGCTGGGAGTTGTAGTTCAGCAGATCTGGAGTGCCGTTAGTTGCTTACTGCTGTCTCCTTAAAAGTGGGCACGACTGGAGGGTGGCGTAGATTGCATTTGTTATTTCCTGAATAAGCAAAAGGCCCTCTGGTGAACAAGCCAACTTCAGAAAACTGCTGGCACTGGTACTGCAAGAATACAATTAAAAGTCGCAGTAAAAATTGACAGATCTTGGTGTGGAGAGTGGAAAGTACATTACAGTCCCAATCAAATGATGAACAAAATACCTTAAATCTTTTACAATTATGGATTAAAATACACTGGACTTAATGACTTAGAACTCAAGCCTGACTATCTACTGCTTATTGTAATAGAATACTTAATCATCATATAATAAAGAAGCTTCTATTGATGTACTTCAGCACATAGACCACACCAGAGAGAGAGAGAGAGAGAGAGACCTTTTTATCCGTTGTGCCACAAACTGGTTGCTTTTCAATGCTGGATTTACAAAATTGCCTTGCTTGTAGTTTGACAGGTAGAGAGATCTCAAGCAACAGTTTCCAGTTTAGGACCTGCAGGTGTCTAAGGCTGGATCCTAAAATGTTTCCCTTTATGGCAAGTGCTGCTCTGAGCAGTTCACCATGTCCAAAAAATGTGCATAACATAGATTGTGTCCTGCTTCTTTTCCACATGCAGAAAATAGCCTTAGGGGTGGGATTTAGCACAAGATGGGTACTAACTCCTCCCATCCACTCAAAGCTTACCTAGTGAGTTCAATAGCCTTGGGCCAGAGTCAGTTCATAGAATAGTATCTTGTGGGTTTGCCATGAGTTTTCAGTTAAAAAGCTTCCGGAACTTTCTTTCCAGTTCCTCCCACTAAATTTATCTTAAATGACAATTTCAGACTTGCAACAATGGCTCCTTCTGGTAACGGTTTCAAAATATGATTCTGGAAAAGTAGCTTTTCTTACAACTCTCCTTGGCTGGCATCAGCATTTCTGTAAACCAGTGTTTCTCAACCTTGGGAACTTTAAGATGTGTGGACTTCAACTCCCAGAATTCCCCAGCCAGCCATTTTTTCTCATCCTAATGCTATTGTTACCCTGGGTCCAGAGAGACCAAAGTCAAGCCCCATATGTAATTTTGCATTGATTATGGGCTTTCCCCCTTCTTTTTATGTATATGACCCAAAATCACATGGTCAGAGTTGGGCGGTCATATAAATGCTTTAATAAATAAATTAATAAATAAATTTGGGGTCATCTTGGGAAAATTCCGATCCCAAGAGACCGTACAATGTACAGTGGGGACTTTCCTAGTCATAAAGTGCCAAATAATCCTTTTTAATTCCCTACTTAATTGATGTATTTATTTCCTGAGTGTTCTCATTGCAGGCATCAAGTAGCTTGGCTTTAGGTGAGATTGCATATTTATTTAATCAGCATTTCGTTTTGTGGCGTGGACCACTGTGGGCATCATTGGCCATGTGAAATAAAGAGGCAAATTATCTACCCATGCATTTTCTTGGTGGTGAGAGGCAAGGTTCACTGTCTGAACATGGATGCAAAGGTCAGTCCAGAATGAGGCCTCTGTGTTTATGTGTGTGTGTGTGAGAGAGAGAAATTGAGAGAGAGAATATTTTCTCATCATGCAGAGCAACCTCTGGAGCAGCAGAGTATATTTAAAATGATTCACAATGACTAAGCCACCCATTGATCTTTCGATGGACAGGCTGCTCCTGTAACCTGCGTCATTTGCTTTAAACGCCAGCAAGGCAGCAGGAGAAAAACTGCTGCTGGGCAGCGAAGGCCCTCTTGGGCAAGTGGCCCGCCCGCTCTGCCTTCTGCTCTTGGGCTTGTGAACTCAGTGTGCCCCTGGAATGGCACAGGTAACCCTGTTTGCTGATCCCAGGGAAATGCTTGCTCACTGTCATTTCTTTTTCCTTTTTCAAGAGAGGTTATAGCTAAAGGTCACAGGAGAGCCACACTATATTTTTTTAATCCTCTGAAACAAAAAATCAATGGCGGGACCTAGAACACAATAAGTTATGTTACAGCGCTATGCACCCGTGTATTCCCATTGGAGACCTATCAATGTGAGCTAGCACTGTGGGGAAATCTCTCTAGCTAATCAATACCTTTGTTCATTATGCTGTCGCTGATGAATATGGATAACGATTGGGCAAGTGTGAGTCAGGTGACTAGGAATAACTCGCCTCATGAACAATCCATAAGTGTCTTTATGTGTGTGTATGTGTTCTTAATGATCAAACCACCCAGTCTGCCCTCCCCTTTCCTCTGCATTCTCACATTGTTGTCAGCAGATTGACAGTACGCTCATAACAGCTTTATTAAATTAGTAATGTTTCATTTGTTCCCTTATCTTTGCAGCACATGACATGAGACTGCAAGTGCTCAAGCAGTTTGCACTTACTGGTCATCCAGTTTGCACTCACTGGTCATATCCAATCTCTCAAGCTCAATCTGGTAGTATCAGCCTTCTTTAGGAGTCCCTTCTAATCTCCCCATGCCCTGGAAAAAATCCCTTGCAAGTTGCAAACCCCCCACCACTACCACCTACTGTTTTAGGGGAATGATCACCAAACAGAAATGTGCTACACCAGGTAAAAGATCAAACATATGTCTTGCAGAATTAAGGTAACATAGTTACAGTATTGAATGTCTTAGGATGTAGGCTTATGTGTCTGAACAGAGATGGTCTTACTTCATAGTGCTTTTTTTCTTTTTTTAATCTATTTGCTATTCTCCCCAAGTTCTTTTTTAAAAAAAAAATGCCATCCATCAAGGGCAATCAATATGAGGAAGAAGATGTTTATATGTACAGTGGATCTGAACATCCACCTCCCATCGTAATCTGAGTCTAATTGAACTGGCTTGCTACGGCTTTCAGTGCAGCTTCAACACACCCGGTTGATAGCAAGACTCTAAGAACTATTTGAATAGGGTGGGGAATAACTCTCTCCAGTGTTGACGGACATCTGAAATTGAAGTAGACATCTCATTGTTTCACTAAATGCCCCCTTTCTTCAGCCAAAATTTCAACCCCAAAGTATTTTAAAGTGAAATATTTCAGCTGGCCTTTCTGTAGCTCCATAATTTTAAAAAATTGATATTTGTGCTTATTTGCATACAGTACATGTAATGACTTTAATCCAATGGCCAGCACTTTTCCCTCCCCTCCCTTTTCATCTCTCCTTGCTGTTTGTACTGGATTTCTTTACTTCTCCCCCTCCTCCTGCAGCGATGGAGACTCCAAAACGTTCCTGGGATCCATATCCTTGTGATGGAAGTAGTTTTGGTATTAAAAGATCAATGAGTCCAGTTCAAATTGCTGCACTCGACCTATAAACACCTTGATGGTTTGGCCCCAGGACACCTAAGAACTGTTTCTTCCAAAGTTGTCCTACCTGTCCTGTGTATGGTTCCAGGGTAGGGATGCTTAGGTTCCCCTCCCAGCTTCAAAGAGAACAGAGGGACAGGGACCCTGAGACAATCCATCTCAGTGATGGCCCGGTGTCATGAAAAACCTTCTCCCTGGAGATTCACCTGGTGCTTTCCCTACTGACTTTTCACAAGGCTGTCCAGAGAACCATGCTTGAGTAGGCTTTGGGGAAGTGACATGATCAGATTGTTTGATTTTGTCTTTTTGGTTTTTATGGTGAAGCTGAGCTCTTCTTTTGTATTTGGATACTATTGACGACTGAGGCTTCCAGAGGTGTGCAATATTCAGATCTGAGGCAGTTAAAGGTGCTTCCTCTCTAGAATGGGTACACTTATGGAACCTACTGGCATCTTCTTAAAGGAGCTGCATCTTATCCCGAGCTTGCATGATAGCCTAACAGGCTCAGGAAAATAACTCCTTGAATTTGTCATACATGGATGAGACAAGCGAGCGTGGAATTGATGGAATGCTAATGCAAAGGTAGACCTAATGAGAAGAGATACATCCACACTAACTGAGAAACTGCTAGTTACCCAATGCTTCAACATACTGAAGAGGAAGCTGCTCTCACAACTTGAGATAGACCAACTACACATTACATCCCAGACTCAAGAAGACCTGGAAGAACAACTGGATGTTCATTACAGAGCACAGCAGCTGATATCAGGCATAAGAACATGGATAAACTAGCTACAGTCAACCCTTGAGACTGATTACCAAGGCTCAGTGGAGAAGTACCATCAGATAGTATGCTAGAAGATGCCAACAGAGCCCTCATGACAATCCCTACTACCACCATAACTCAAACCAATGAATTGGTATATGCTACAGCCACTGTTATAGGGGACGCGGTGGCGCAGCGGCTTAATGACGCTGAAAGTGCCGGCCAGAAATGGCTGGAAACTTCAGCGGTTCGAGTCCAGCCTCTCGCGTTAAACAAGGTGAGCTCTTGTTTCTCTACCCGCAGCTTCTGCCAACTCAGCAGATCGAAAACGTACGTGAGTAGATAAATGAGTACTCTCACTCCAGTGGGAGGAAAAATGCTGGCAGCGACTCCACAGAGAGACGGGACCACAGTTGCCGGTAAAAGCGCGAAATTGCGCTCGCCCCGAAAAAAAAAAAAAAAAAAAAAAAAAAAAAAAAAAAAAAAAGGGGCGCGAAGCAACGGAAATCCCGCCTCCTGTGCTGCCAGCTGGGCTGACGCTCTAGGAATTAGGGTCTGGCAAAGTCTAATTCCGAAACTAGAAAGATGCAATTGCCTTGAAAACCGCTAGGGGGCGGTCACTGCAGGGTCAGTAATGACTGTGAAGCAGACCAAAAAAAAAAAAAAAAAAAAAACAGCCACTGTAATCCTGGAGATGCTTGGCTACATAATCAAGAAGAACAGCAGTACGTATCTGTGCCTGCCCCCCCGCCCCCCAGAGAATGAGGTTAAGAGAATTGACCCTAAGATCAAGACAACTTGGAGAGTAATTAGTCTGCACACCCTTCTGTAGTTCCACCAGCTGATTAAGGATAAGACTCGGCTACTGAAAAAATACATGGGCTTGACTCCATCTGAAGCCCTAGAGACTGCTAAACAAAGGCTCACAGCACTGGCTACCAGGCTAAGGAGATATACTAGAGAAGCAGAGGCCAAGAAGATAAATGCCCTGTTCTCCAAAGAACCATCCAAGGTGAAATTTATTTTAATGTACGTACCTGTTATTTTTTAACATTGTTGCTTTTATGTTGATGTTTTTTTTTAAATGATTTGCTTGTTAGGTAAACTCTGATGGGTTCCCCTGGGAGGAAGAGCAGTATAAAAATTAAATAAATAAACAGCCCATACAAAAACTCATAATTGCATTACTCTTTTTTGAAGCCTGATTGAACATGATTAATGTGCATTATGAAAGAATTTTAAAAACAGAAGTTTGATTTTTAGAAAGAATTAAGAGTTGAATAAAAAGCCAGATGATTGATTAATCTTTTCTATATATGAATGTCATTTAATTCAAGAATGCTTACTCAAATTACAAGAAGCATTTCGGATGAATGATGGGCAAAATTTGATGGATAGCCCCCAGACCATTATGTGCTGCTCTGGAAAGTCATCAGGCAATACAGAAAAAAAATCCCGGAAATGACATCTTAAATAAAGAACGGGACATTTAATTTTTTTAAAAAATGTTAATAGAGAAAATAAGTTTACAGTGCCTACAGTATTTATGAGGCTCCCATTGTCAGGAGGATCAGAAGCAACAAGATGTAGTCTTTCTGTGCAAGTCTGTGCAGCACCTAGTTTGGAACTACATTGCCTTCGACCCGAGACTCACATCCCAGAGGAAGCATGGAAAATGACATGAATTATCTCTACAGAGTGATTTCAGAGACCTGAATTAGTTTCCCCTCCACCACAGCTCGTATTGTCTCACTTTCCTTCTTCCATTTCATGCCAGCAGGAGCAGTGGTTTCATGCCACCTTAAAACAATTTGTTTCTCTGCAAGCAGGCTCCATCACCAATGTCATTTCTCAACTGCCATTTCATTGAGAAGTCCTCTTGTGACCGTGTGCCTGAAGGTGGATAGAGCAGCTGATGGCAGCGCTGGCCTTTCCCAAGACAAATCGAGGACCAGCAGATGGGGCCTCCCTTCATTCACGACAGATGTCAGAGCACACGTGTGAGAGCTCCAGGGACCCTCTAAGGGAAGGCCCGTACTCTAGTACTCAATTTCCCCTTCATGAGAGATAAACTGGCAATTACGCATCCTTTGATAGTTGATGGCCAAGTCTTGAACTTGAAAAGAGACGATTAGTTTGTATCCCTTCAGGGCCACAGCAGTAACTAGCCGGGAGAGATGGGGCTGAGGAAGACAGGGTGTTGTCTGCAGTTAGCGTGATGGTTTTGTCAGTTGCAGTCATTCGTATTAGTGGAAGTAATAAAGTGACAGGCAAGTTATTAGAAAGATATGAGACAAAACTGAGCTGAAGCTCCTTGCCACTCATCTCATCTTTGTCCTGTTGGGTAATGGGCTGCTATTTGTCACTAACTGCACCTCAGTTTGATCATATCTAGAACCAGTAGTATTTATTCCTTGTGAAAAGGTCACTAGAATTTACTACACCTATATAAAGAGAGAAATGGAGGAAAGGGTTTTACGATTATTAAGTCAGTAGTAAAAATAAGAACGTTCCTCCCCAATGAATGTGCATATTGACCAAGACAGCATTCTTTTCAAAGCTGCTTTGTTTGATAGCCCTTTCTGATCAAGACATTTGTCCCCGAACATATGCATGCAGCTTTGAAAGCTTCTGAAGCAGTAGCTTGTGGGTGTTTGTGTGTCTGAGAGACACTGAAGAGGTTTATATTCACTTTGTCAATGCATTCAAGAGAGTACCACATCTAGGCATCCGTGATGTAGCATCTACTTCTTCCACCTAAATATTATCTGCATTCATAAAAAGTACCATATAAAGAAAGACAAAATAATTACTGGCAATACGCTTCATTCCAGACACTTCTTTCCTCACCACAACAGCTTATATGTCCTATCAAAGATGTGTTGGAGAGAGACAGGGTAGGATTTTGCCTTTAGTATCTGTTATGCAGATATAAATGAGCTTGATGGCTTATTACCCTCACTTTGATTGTTCACTATGAAAAGGAAAATGATTGTGACAATGTTGCATGCTCAGTTGATTGCCATTGTCATTGTCATGTGGTACAATAGCAGAAGGCCTGTGATCAGCAGGAAAAAAGTAGAAGGAACCTAGTCAACTTAGGGAGACCTTTTTAAAAATAAATTAACACTATTATCCAAATGGCTCTTTTCCAGTCTCATCTTTTATGTGCTTATTAGAAGTAAGCCCCCTTAAGTTCAGTGAAATTTATTCTCAGATAAGCATGGACAAGATCACAGCCTCATTTTCTTCCAGTTAAACTTTATTTCTCCTATTATATCTTTCTCTACTTAATATATTTTTAAACATGTGTATGCACATGTTTTGTCATGATGTTTAGTACCATCTATGCCATGGAATGTTGTCTCTAGGCAGACTCCATAAATTTCCAGGTTTACTCAGCTTTTGGTTAGAGGGAGAGGATTCTTTTTTTTAAAACGCATTGTATAGGCAACATAGCAAAAAATGCTAATAACATTTGTAGGGCTGTGATGTATTCTATCTTTTTGTCTACCCGTATAAGAAATCTAGCTGGAGAAAAGATGGAGAAAATGCTTTTACTGTACATAGAACACAAGACAAGGAAGAAAATGTTTGATTACGTTAGTGCTTAAGAATAAGTGCTTAAATTCTTAGTGCTTAAGAATTTATGAGCACGTTTGTCAAAGATTTGGGTTACAAAATTTGACTTCATACCCTGTAACCCCCTTTTTCCACTGATTCAGTGTCTCACTTTATGCAAGGTTTTCAGGGAGCATAACCCTAGCATGAAGCAAGGGAAACCTGCACTTCAGTTGAGATATTGGTGTGATGAGATCACATATGTTCTCATTTGCTCTTCCCTTTCTACCTCTGCCCATGTCTGGATGGCCATATACTTTTGCACTCAGTAGTGTAGTGTGAATCAGATGGAGAAAGAGGCCTTGTTACTGTCAGGTCTGTCAGATTATTATTGGGTGGCATAGTAAATGGAGAGTTCATATAATTGTATTGTTGAAGGCTTTCACGGCCGGAATACGATGGCTGATGTGGGTCTTCCGGGCTGTGTGGCCGTGTTCTGGAAGTTTTGGTTCCTAACGTTTCTCCAGCATCTGTGACCGGCATCTTCAGAGGACAGGAGCGCAGACAGGAACAGTTCTCTCTATGCCCAGGATGATGTGACCCTTTTGTGGGTATTTATAGAGATCATCAAGGGTGCCTGCGGGGGGGGGGGGAGTTGTGGGTTAACGAGTGGCTGCTTGTTTTGGTGATCAGCATGTGTGTGTATCTTCCTGGGGGTTACCAACACCCCCCCCCCCCGCAGGCACCCTCGCTGATCTCTATAAATACCCACAAAAGGGTCACATCATCCTGGGCACAGAGAGAACCGTTCCTGTCTGCGCTCCTGTCCTCTGAAGATGCTGGAGAAACGTTAGGAACCAAAACTTCCAGAACATGGCCACACAGCCCAGAAGACCCACATCAGCCATAGTTCATGTAATTATTTCTTGCAAATTATCATTTGCATTTTCCAGCCATTTCAAGAGGATAGATCAGTAAATTCCCAGAATTTGGCTATTTCTGCCCTGAATAATATTTGGGGAAAAAGGATATTTGAAAATCAGAACAGCGTGGGCCACAATAAGGCAGATGCCAAAATTAACTGATTAAAAAGGAATGACATCTTTGCTGCTATAACTTACTTTAAAAGGAAAAAAATAATGCACACAACCAATCACATGCAGCCCTCCCCAGTTAAATTCTGGTTAAAAACAAAACAGGCCACTACTAAAATATTCACTGGCCGGATGCATACATTCTGCTATGACATAAACTGGAAGCGAGACTCAGTGAAGATCCATAGTTTGTATTGACTATAGCCAATAGATTGAGACTGTGTTTTTTGTTAGCTTAATGATAATTAGGTAGATGAGCAATATGCATAAATGGGGCCACATGATTTGTTTGTAATTTCCTGGTTTGGTTCTGTGTCAAAGCTGTGCCTCTGTTCAATCCTATTCAGAAAGAGAAGAAGAGGACCATCAGCAGCAAGGTGAATGGACTCAGTTCCAGTGTCAATGGGTGCACGTTGGAAGACCTGAAGGACCAGATTAGGGACAAATCGACATGGAGAAAATTTATGTGGTCACTAAGGGTCAACCTGACTTGATGGCACATAATCAATCAACATTCCTATGCATCTTTTGCGAAGAGAGGACTCTTTGGAAAAGACCCTGATGCTGGGAAAGGTGGAAGGCAAAAGGAGAAGAGGACGGCAGAGGATTAGATGGCTGGATAGCATCACTGAAGCAATGAGCATGAAATTGAGCAAACTCAGGGAGGCAGTGAAAGATAGGAAGGCCTGGCACAATATGGTTCATGGGGTCACGAAGAGTCGGACACAACTTAACGACTGAACAATGCATCTTTTCCTGGGATTAAGTGCATAGGGTTGCCATTTTAGATTGGCTGAATTATCTCTCCCCCAGTTTTAAATATACAGAAAAAAAATACCCCTTCTTTTTTTTTAAAAAAAAACCTCAAGGTTAATGGTGGAATTATAGGTTGTGATGGCAAATGTATGTCCCCCATCTATGTTTGCTGGAATTACCCAAATGCAAATGAAAGAAGCAAATACAACAAACATTACTTTGAAAAGAAGTAAAAACCCTGATTGGAATAAATTATTAAAATGGGACAAAAGTAGATCTGGAAAGAAGCAATGGCAGTTGGAAGTGAACCCCAACTGTACCTCACTGATCCACTACAAAATTTCTCCAAGCCTTTAGAGTTAAAAGGGAAGCACAAACTAGTTGACCCTAAACTAGCATTCTAAATATAACAAGACTCTGAGCACTTTCCCAAAATTTCAGTTGTGCTCTAGGGAATAATTCAGCCTAGCTGCTTAAGATGTTCAGCTATTATTCATGAAAAATGGAAAAATTACTTTCGTTTTGCACACTAATCATTAGAGAGCATGAACTTCTTTCTAATTTTGGTTCATATACATCATTTGCAACGTCTGTTTTTTACCTACCTGTTTCATTGTATAACTACAAAAGATTGAATATTGTGTAGATTTATTTCATGTTATTGGCAGTTGGAGTTTTGATGAAAGTCTTTACAAGTGATGAGCTGCTCAAAAACTTAGAGATGTTTCAAGATGGATTCCCCCTCTATCATCTATCTCTATCTATCTATCTATCTGTCTGTCTGTCTATCTATCGTCTATCTATCATCTATCTATCATCATCTCCTGTGCCACTGAATGCTGAATCAGGAACACAGTTTATACTTCCAGCTGTTGGCTTAAGTGCCAATCTGTTGTAATAATTTTTTCCTGTACATTAGATTATTTGGCATTGTAGATTAGAGCACATACTAGCATCACTCATTTGAGGCTGGGAATGTATGAGAACATTAACGAAGAGTGCTTGGGAAATCAGCAGAACTGTGTGGCAACCCACCTAGGCAACTGTGCATTGTGGAAGTCTTTTTGTGCTTAATTGTTGCTTTTATAGACTACTCTAGCAGCTCTACTCTATTGTTCCATTTTATTATTAAAAGATTCAATTTATCTATTAATGTCCTTAAAAGTTGCAATCAGCCCCTCCTCCAAATATTTTTCTCAACAAATGTCTTTTTGTCCTGTCTTCAAGAAAGAGGGTGCCATGTAACATATAATTTGAAACAGTATGGTTCCTAATAGAGATGTTCTTTCTTTTCTATTTCTCTTCTTCTTTGCAACGAGTCTCATGGCACTGATTCCCAAAACGTTGCTATCTGAGTGAAGTATCTGCAAGGGCTGCCAACAATGTGAAAATGGCAGGCCCTGCCCGTTTTTGTGTGTGTGAAATGCACGTGACACATGTCAAAAAGGGGCAGGAATTTAATCGCCTGATCGCGTCTACCATTTTGATATTGTTGACACCCCTATATCTGAGGCCCTCTGTTTTCTGGATTAAAAGTGTAAGCACCATTCACTGTTTCACTGAAATAATACTTTCCATTCTGCCCAGAAAGAATGAGCAACTCCTGTTAATTTTGTTAATACAAATTTGATAAATGTTTTATATTTCTAATAATGATTGTTTTTATGTATTTATTGTTTTAGTTAATTGCTGTACACCACCCACTTTTTGTGAGATGGGTGGCTATATAAATTTCATAAATAAAAATAAATAAATAATTTGTTTCTAGGGTCCTATTTTTCTCTTTGACTCATGAGTCAGAGATGCACTGGGTAACAATAATATCATTTAGATTACTTTGTGACAATTCCTTACATTGAGGAACAAGACTCCTTACATTGAGGAACATCCCTTCTACAGAACCTACCTTAAAGAATCAATTGAAACCCTTAATGGAGCCTAGAACAGCTGCAACAAAACTTGAAATAATGTTTTCTGCAGCCCAGTACTGAATTTGCAACTCACCCCCCTCTAACCATCAATACCTTGAGGGGGGGGGGGAGAGGGAGAGGGAGAGGGAGAGAGAGAGAGAGAAGCGTTTCACAAAATTTCTGCGCTCCCATGGCCAGAAAGACCTTTTGATAGCACACCTCCATGAGCTAGTATATGATCTGAAGATCACAAAGGTATGACAAATAATTTTAAACTCTATTTATGGTTGATGTATGCAGTCTAGAATGCCCATAGCCCCTTCTCTCTCCTACTTCAAAATCTTGGGAGACAAGAATGTTAACACCTAAACCATGTGCCTGTTCTTTTCCGATTCACAATTTTCTATCATTGTGTTTCATTTTCTGTAAAAAAACAGATGTTGTCTGTTCAGCTTATTTGCTGAATAAGGTCTAGTTGATGATGTTTAAGTTTCCAATCTACTTTACTAAAGCCATTTGACCTTTAGCAGAAACAAACGTAAAATGAGAATGCAGAACAGTGATTTATTCAGGAAAGAATTATTTATATAACTCGAGCATGTTTTTCATTAAAAATGATATTTATTTATACCATACATACTTCAAAAACAGTGTTTTTTTTTCTTTTTGTTCCTTAGATATCATTTAGCCATTTGTTTAGGTCTGTTTTGCCTTGTCAGTATTTCTTCTTGCTTTGTTCTTACTATCTTGAGGGTGTTTGCAAATACAGTGCAGGACAGGTAGCACTAGAGAGTTTCATTATGTTTGAGAAGAACACCCCTTTACTTTCTATGTTCCCTTTCACAAGCATACGGTACATACGCAGCATAAAACCAAACAAAGCGTCTCTCCATTCAATTTTATTTTTTTAAAAAGTAAGACTTTGGAAAAAAGACAAAGCACAAATGAAAAAAATCAAGTCAGCAAAAATTGTGGAGGTTTTGATGTAAACATATTTTGGATATAAACATACTTTGACATACTGGTCAGTATTTTTTAAGAGTCTATATGAATTCTGTAAATCATGTTGAGGCTTATGCTCACTATTTGAAATCAAAGAAACATGATTTAAAATAAGGCATTTTAATTAAGGAAGCCCCCCCTCCCCGTGTGTGTGTGTGTGTGTGTGTGTTTAAATACACATAGAGAATACTGCAACTATTGTTTTTGCTTTGTTGTTAGGGGGAAAAAAGTACTTAGCATACAAAGGCACCAAGCTACTTATGACCAAGTTGGGATTTACATTAGCTGTGACTAATTTCTTCCCGTTAGCTTTAATGGGATTTGGTCACAACGAACTATAGTTGGATTGGGGCCAATGAAGAGGAGGAATAGTTTCCTCTAATAAAATTAACAGACTGAGTTATTATACAATGAACAGTGGTTGGAAAGTACATAACTGGTTCAATTTGAAGGCTGAAAACAAATAACCATTTCTGGTTTTGCAATTACATGAGAAACTTCTAAGAAAGAAAAACATTCTCTTTGCATTAGCAATACACTGCATGGGGAAATACTCCTTAGGTGTCCTTTAAAGAAAGGATCTGTTATACGACACACACCATAATGATCTTTACTGCAGACCAAACTTGAGCAAATATCATTCACTCCGTATGCTGGGGTAATATAGGCTGCTAGTGTGGCTTGCCATGCTCAGACATGTGTAAACACCAGAAGCAGGAACAACTCAAATAGGGCTGGAATGCAGATTCTCCCTGTCTTCCTCTTTGATGCTCATTCCGAACTCTACTGTGGTTCTCTCTGACCAACCACTTTGGGAAGTACAAACAACTAAAACATTGAAATTGGTTCTGGATCCCCCCACAGCTACCAGCTTGTCTCTCCTGATGGGAGGTTATCCAACAAAAATGAATAGGACATATTTTCCAAGCTTTAAGTGCTTGTGCCATTAATGGCTTTTGATTGCTTCTATAAAAACATGCCTTAATCAGTCTATTGCACTTTCCAGTGCGGATCGGACAACTTTGCAGAGGCCAAGGTTTTCTTTTCAAGACAACTACAGCCCAAGTCTTCAGTCAGGACACACATCTTCATTTCAGGAATTCTTATTCAGCTCTTAAGTCACCAAGGCGCAAAGTGAATGCTACAGAGATGCATGACTTCTAGAAGCTCACTCACCCCTCCCGAGCCTTTTCTATTGATCTCTTCAGGGAAAAAAATATGATTTATAATGCCATTGTCTTCAGAGCTTCAACACACCCTGAAAGTGTGCCGGACTGGTGTGGGTAAACACTCAAAAGCATTACATCATACAACTGCATTTCCTGAACTTGAGCAGGGGAATTCGTTCTGGGCGGGGGAGGGATCAAGAGTGGCTTTGTGGGAACCCTAATGCAACCATATGCCTGTCTCCGAGGGAGAAAGCCCCACTGAGCGCAATGGGGCTTATTTCCAGGTAAATATATGCTGACTTGCACCTCTTTCCTAAAAGTTCATCCTTCCTTAGTTGAAGAAATGCCTCCATTGTCTCTTAATAAGTAGTTCTGCTTTCTTTTTTCTCTTTTTCATTTTTTAAAAATAAAACTGTGGCCTTCCTTTATGAATGTGCATAATCTTTAGGACCTGAGAAATACATCTATGTATATTATTCTGTTGCTCCCAAGTTCCTAGGATTTGTTTTTCCTTACTGCCACAATCTTAGCCTGTGGTTAATACCAGCTGATTATATTTTGGTTACTGAAAACTTGTGCAAAGTTGGCAGTTTTGTGTTAACGTGTAACACTTTTTGTTCAGCATTCGTGTGCCATACTGACCAGACACCACATGTAACAAAGTGTAGTTTCTTAATAAGACACTGAAAGTATGGCAATACTTTTAAGGGAAAAAAGGGTATGGATATTATTACACATCCCCACATCGTGTAAGAAAAAAGTGCATGACTGGATTTATGTAATAGTAACAAGACCAAAATAAAAACAAAACGAAACAAGGACAACCTGTATCAGATCAGGTGCTCTAAAGCATGCCAGCACCTCTTCCTTATGCATTTCTAGCAGGTAGTTAAAAACAGGACTTGTGTTTTCTTTTCTTTTTTTAAAAAATGTGCATTGAAGCTAATATAAATGAATTGAGCTAGCCAGCAAACTATTCCCACCCACCCCTCCCCACATATCTAACAGCTGGATGTAAATGTAAAAAACAAAACCCAAACAAATGAACAAAAGGTTAAACCACCATCAATACAATTGTTTTACATCATGGGCCTTTCAAGGCTCAATATATACAAGAGTAACAGCCATGCGTAATTGACGGACCTCTCAAAGGTTTAAAATACACAAAAACGACTGAAGTTGTCCTTTTTCTCTTTTTATATCTTTGCAGTGCTTTGTTTTTCGGGGTTTCGGTTTGGTTTTATTTTTTCCTCTTTCTTCTTCTAAGATTGCAGGCAACAGTCATAGGTGGAAGAAACAAGTCTCTTTGGAGATGACCATATATTTTATAGCAAAAGTGAGTTTTAAAATGCAAGTTCGTTCGTTATTTTCTTTTAAGCAGTGGAAATGTTATCCCAGGTTAAAGATACTATCCCAACCCACATAAAATAAAAAAGAACTTAACAAAACGAACACAAATTAGAAAAAAAAAGGGGGGGGGAAGCACCCGGTGTTTTTCTGTTTTGTTAAAAAAGAAAAAAGATATATATATTTATATATTTATATTTATATATATTTATAGAAGAGTCTGTAAATGGCAATTTGAAGAAGTATAAGGTCTTACTTCTGAGCTGGCATTGACCATGTCCATCTCTGAACTAATCTAGTGAGGTGAAGGGAATGTTTTTATGCAGGTTAGGGTTCTGACTGTGCCGATTTCGGCTACGGACTGAGGAAAACATCATGTTGCATCCAGGGATTTTACATCTGTGCATTTCACGTAAGTGTACAGTCTTGTAATGCACCCTGAGAGTCCCCTTGTTGCTGTACATTTTGTGGCAAATGTTACACATGATCCCCCCATTGTTCATGGAAACACTGTTGAACATGAGAGATCCCGGGACTTCAGCACTTAGGCCGACCCCTAAGGCTGCAGCCTCAGCTTTGTGTGATGATTCGCCACTGTCGCTTGCCCCGTCCACGTCATCAAGGAGGATGCCCTCATCACTTCCTGCATCAGATTCTCTGGAAGAATGGATGCTGCTGCTTGACTGGATGCTGGAGGTGGTGCTCAGGTCTAATACCATGTATTCTTCTGACATGCCCCGTCCATATCCATTCAAATGGGAGTCCTCAGTACCTGCTGGGGAAGAGGTGTCTTCCCGTAGATCAAAACCCATATGAGGTGGAGCACCATAGATCTTCATCAAGAATTCATCACGGAGGTCCTTGCTAAGTGAGGGCTGAGAAGAATCCAGTCCCATGTCATCCAGTTCTTTGGTCAACAGTTTACGGTGCAGATTTATGTTAGCACTGTGTCTGGGAAAGAAAGAGGGAAGAGATAGGGAGGGAAAGAAATATACAATATTGATTACAATTATACTGCAAACTTTACAAATGAAATAAAAACAGTAACAAACAATGTTCATGCAATAATACAACTGTTGCTCTTTTCTTAGAAATACAAGCATTACTTTACGGACACCATTGCTACAAACGCAAGGCAAGATGCTGCAAATCCACATTAATTCAATTTCTTTTCCTTTTTATTTTGTACGGTTATCGTACTATGTATCACACTAATTGGCAGTATGACTGATTATTATTTTTCTTTTCAAAAAGACAGCATCATTTGAACTAATGGGGAGGACATTCAATGGAATTTTTTTATCAAATCACAGCACTGGATCCACTGGTTCCTACTGATACACATAATCATAGGGACCAACTGGGAAAAAAGGGTAATCAGAAAAGAATCTTAAACTGATTTATCCTCTTACTGAGAACAGAGGGAAAAAAATAGTATTTTTGAGCAGGTCCAGTTAAAGCTGAATGAAACAATAACAAATTTGTAAGGAAACAGAAGAGGCCATTTTACAAGGCAGTAATCCATGTGCTTAAACATGTGGCTTTCTTAGTTACTAAAGAACTATCCACACTGAGTCATGAGGGGTGATTTGTTTCACTTTATTCTAAAAAGATGTTGAAAACATGATTCTATATTATTTACAAATGATCAAAGTCCTAGGACAGGAATGTGGAATTATTATAATTTTGTTATATTATTGTTTACCTTCTCACTCACTAGTCTTCAATTCTTAATATATTTTCTTAAAAAGACAGTCAAAAATGAGCCAAAATATCCTATTCAAACTTGAAACTTTGATTTGTACAACTTCTCTTCTTAACATTATACTTTCCATAGATTATCTGTCATGGTCTACAATCCAAATTCTAGCAGTCAGCCTGCACTTGACATCATGTGCCAAGTCACACAATACAATTTGTACAATGCTGGTAAACTCATGCCTTTTTCTAAACCCAGCTCCAATCCAGCAGAAAGCTTTTGGAGAGGGTGCAAGGCATTTAATGTTTACAGACCAGGGCTTCCAGTGTGTGAGGACACCCAGTAAACAGCACCAACATGCACAACCCCATCATCGATAACTGTGGATTACAAAGTAGATTCCTAAACTTTGATGGGGCAGCAAGATAAATCCTCAGACTTTGCCCTGCCATACAGAACTAAAGCAGAGGGCACATATAAATCAGCTGCACATTTACAAAGAGCAGATGTACAGCTGACTCACAGAAAAGATTTTAATACAGTACTTTTTTTTAAAAAAAAAAAATCTGATTTCCAATTCAGCTATAGCTATGCATAAGAATGCTTTCCAGCCTAAGACAGTGGTTGGCAATGTGCATTCCCAATCACATTATCATGTAGATGGAAATGCATGCCCTCATTCTTTTCTTCTAGTTCAAATTCAGGTCACGCTGGATGCCTGATGATCAGATGTGCATCAGTAAGTTGATGCACATTTGGATTTAATTGGGCTGGGTGGCTACTGATTTACAAAGCCAACTGCTTCTGCACATGGGTGTCCCTTGCAGGATTGGGGTGACTAAGTATGGGCAACCAAAGATGAGAGAATTAGATTTCATGTCATTTGCACATTGGCTTTAATATATCTACTAATTGCGTATCTCTCAACTAGCCATCCCAAAATGTACCCACCTGTACCAGAAAAACAAACAGAAAGTCAATTTTTTCATAGATAGATTCATGATATATTGTCATGATTAATTTAATTCATTAAATATAGCAGAGTAGGCTAACAATCTACTCTCCTTAGGAAGAAGACAGTTAAAAGATGGATTGATAATGAAGGATGGGTAATTCTGGATCCCAAATAGAGAAAAGCTACTGAGAGATACATCCATGGAATAGGGTGGTAGATGGTGGAGAGGAGGAGGAAGGTAACTTTATTCTCAAGAGTGAAAGTATAATTTCACACCAAGTATTGTAGCACTGATTTAATTAGAGAAGGGAGTTATACTATCCCCAACACTGCACTTATGAAGGCTGAGCTTACCTTGTGATAAGATCAGCTTTCTAATCTTTTGCTAAATCGAGATCACAAAAGGAGGAGGAAGGCAGAGACAGAGAGAGAAAGGGAGGGAGAGAAAAAAACAGGAGATAGATAGAAAGAAAGAGACAGAGAGAAAAAGAAAGAGAACAAATTCACATTCCAATCCAGTCACATCTGGCTTTTTAAAAAAAAATGAAAAGAGAATCTTTAAACAATAAAATACAGGCTAAAAATGCTTTGGCCATGAGATCATTTTCTGTCACCCATCATCTCACTTACACTGTTATCCTGATGGTTGCCGGACCAACCGCACAATCTAAAGCCATAAATCAAATCAGAGAAAAGCAAATATGCATTACCCACAGATTTGTTCTGAACAGATTCATGTAGGGTTCACATACATAAGTGATCAAGAGAAGGACAGCTTCACAGTCTCTTCAGCAAAGCGATTTCTTGCCCTTTTGCCACATGACAACTCAAAGGGAACAACTCTAAGTAAACTTAGGAAGCATTTTGCTGTGAACATCTGAATGTAGACTGTACTGCCAGTTATAGCGTGGGTTCAACAGCACAACCAAGTTTTCCATCTATGAAATGTGTTTGCTCCTCTGATAGCATCATGCAAACAGAGGCGCAGTGCTTCCTCCATGTACAAGCCACCTGAAAGTAATTTCTCGCCATAGCAACATGCTCTTTTCTAGGACAAGATCAATTCATTGCACACTGACAACTATTGCACACAAACATCTTGTCGGTTGTTATGTTTGTAGCCTGCATCCTCTCTCAGAGAAGCTCAGGACAATATTTTAGCGTCATAAGTTCATTGAATAAGTCACAAACAAACCAAAAAACCACACACATGCAGCTTAAAAGTTATATTCAGGTCCTCTAAATTGTACTCCAGCAACCCCATTTACACCAGGTTTAGACTGAGATCAGGGGGGTTGTCAAAGGTCTCTAGAGCTAAGTGGTGAACAGAAGTTAGATCTCCCACAACCACACTTGTAACTCTACTCACTGCAGTACATGAGCTGTGTTGTGAACCATCTGAAATGGCAAACATGTAATGTAAACTGAGCCTAGATTATGCTTTTTTCCTGCTAACATACAGCACCAGATGCCTTCTGTGTAAATGCAGCTAGGAAGTAGCATGCCTGTCATTTAGTTTCCTTCATTTGCTGCAGGCAAAAACCAACAATTGGATCTATATGGGAATAACACCGAGAATTACTGAAAACAAGACACAAATACGTATTAACATTGCATCATTGGGGACGCAAACACATACAGAGTCACAAACTCCCCCCTCCAAGTAGATGTTGCTTTCCTTGATGATGGCGAGTTCAAAGTTGCAGCTGGCTTCAGCTATCAATAGAAAGTGATGCCATGGCCATTTACTTATCATTTATAGCACTGGCTATCAGTAATCTAATTAAACTATGTACCAGTCCTTAATATCTGTCAGGCAAACAATGTGCAGAAATGTGGGGGCAAGTTCTGGCACTCTTTCTGGCAAGGTCCTTTTTCCGCTGTCAGTAGTACCATTGGCTTCTCCTAATATAATTACACTGACTTTTATTCAATTAAGTGTCATTCCTAGCTTTAAAAAAACTTGCTTTATCAACTGATTCAGGTGTAATGCAATAATAAGATGAACTCATTGCAGTGCATTAGCTCTGCTGTTCATAACTTCTGGATATGAGTTCATTCATAGCAGTCGATTTCCATTATGCAACCACAGTTCACAAGGATTGATTTCGTTCCATTCATTTCTTCATGTATATTTCTCATATTGAAAAATCATCCTCAAGTTCATATGTAAATCTAAACTGATATATTGCGAAGAAAACACTTTGTGTTTATTTGGATAGTTTTTTTTTTAACATGTTCAGTTTAATAGCAAAGCTGTGGAGTTTAAAGGTGTCGTAAGATTTTGTGAAACTGGCAGAGTACTGAACACTGAGCTGTATCCAGATTCAGAGTAGACTCATTAAATGCATGGGCCTTAATATTATTGTGACCAATTTGAGTGCCGCTGATTGCAGTTAGCCTGATTTTAAGCCTGACTACACAAGGGGCCCTATGTTATATGATACAATTTACCAGATAAGTGTCCCATGTGTTGAAATGGACTTCACATGTGGGCAACTCATTCACTTCTAGGCCAACAATCCTGAGACCCTTGAATCCAGAATATTCCTGAAAGCTCCCCTTGTTTTCTGTGGCTTTTCTCCAGTGTTTGTCCATTGAAGTTCTGGTGAATTGGAATATGTTAGGAACTTCTCCCAACCCCCAAATCTGAACACAGGGATTGCATTTTAACTGCATTGAACAAATGCCTTGATCCATTGGATCCTGTAAAATAATGAATCATACTTTGCTGGCCTCCTCTATGTAAGAGCCCAGCACAATTAACCACTGTAACCTGTCTGATTTACTTAATAAATGTTTTATCTAGTAGATAGATAGAAAGAGCCCAGCACAATTAACCACTGTAACCTGTCTGATTTACTTAATAAATGTTTTATCTAGTATTTAGTCCTAAGAGTAATCATTCTTATGCTTATTTCTAAGCTTCTATGAAACTTTTCTGAGGCACTTGGTTGTTCTTAGAGCTTTTAGTTTAATTCCTTACTTCAAGTATTTCACTAAAGAGAGGCTTGCAAAGATACCTTTAGGCAAAAACTACCAACTGAAAAATACCATTAGTCTTGTGAAAGGTTTTGGCGTTTCCCTCAAACTTTTTTTTTTCCTGTGAAAAAGAACCCCTAAATTCGTTTCGAATTTTACTGTAGTTTAAAATCTGGTGGCAATTCTAAATCTTTCCTTTCTCTTCTGGCACAGTTTTTGACTAGGAGTTTGTTCCAGTTTTTATGATCCATGCCCAGCCCTTGTTTTTCCACTATATAAGAAGTGCACAACTGTAGGGCCAGCATGGCAATACAGCCCTTAAGGAAAGGAATGGCTGCAGCCTCCAGAGTTCCAAAAATTGTTACTAAATAATCTTGAATTTAGAAAGGGGAAATTATTAAATACATAAAATAGAGCGCTGGTTTCTGGAAATTTCATTTCTATCCTAGCCACATTCATTACTTTTTAAAGTGCAGCACATACTCCTAGGCAAAGTGCAGCCATAACTAAAAAAAACAATTGTGCATTATAACAAGATGTTTACTTAAGTGTGCCTCCCAAACTAACATTACTAACACCAAACTAAGTTCACTCCTATCATCCCTTGTCTTAACTACTGTTGCTATAATATATAGAAAAAAGCAAGAAATGTTCTTTAAAGGTGACTAAATTAGGCAGGACTATTATATGTGGGCTGAGTTGGATGTTCTGAACCTCTCTGTTTCCTTCTAGTGGTTGACCAGAACATCCCAGGTACGGTTGCCCTGCCTAAATTGCATCAAATATGTTGGATTATCATCTAATGCAAGTTAAGGAAGCATGGCCCTTCAGATATTGCAGAATTATACATCCCAGAACTCCTCACTCTTAGCTATGCTGGTTAGGGGTGCTAGCAGGTATAACTGAGAAATATGAAGGTTTCCACTCATGATATAATGCTTTCTAACAAAAATCTTTTGTTTACTAGGAACTAAGATAATGTTGCTTGCTACATTCTATAGTATTATTTTCTATATCAGTCTGTGTAAGGTTACAGCCTTAGTTGATTAATTGATGATCAGGAGTTAAAAGCAACTAGCTTACATTTTTAAAATTACTCTAGAGAGACTGAAAAAGAAGATGAAAATTTGAGCAGCACTTCACATGTAAGCTCAAATTCCCACATTGCTTTTCATAACATGGGTAGAACCTGGGCAAAGTCTCACCAGAATGGGTTTACTGCTGACCCTCAGGCTCTCTGGCCTGGATCCGTCTTTTCCTTGACGTTGTTGCTGGTTCATATGCATAAAACAGTGACAAGACAGAGCAAGGAGAAGGAATTCTCCTTCTAAGTAGTGGTGCTCCTTCTAGATTCATTTGCCTAGGGGAAGCAGATGAATGGAAAGTAGAAACAATGACAGAAAGCACGGAAGGGGTCATAGGCAGGACAGCTTACTTGTGGGCTTTTTACATTTTGGAACTGACACTGTAGCAGGATTAATACATTTAAAGGGTAGGGCTTTGCAATTGTAGATTAACAGGTCCTTAGAATGAAATTTCTTGGAGAAAGCAAAATGGGGACCAAACAAGTAAAGGTTTAGATCTTCCTACTTCACTAATGTATAAGGCAAAGTATTAGTTTGGCGAGAAATATTATGGCAATGTTGATAAAAGGATTGTTTGGAACGAAGACTTCATTTTTACAAATTATAGCAGACTTTATTAAAATTACAGTGCAATTACACTAAAAAGTTCTTAACTATTTTCACTTTGGGTTAAGGCACCATCAATGTTTCTTCAGTTCATTGTTTTAAAATAGGGTGTTATACTAGGGCCCGGAAGACTGAGATTCAAATTTAACCTTAGCCATGGAAGCTCACTGGGTGAACGTGGGCCATCTGTTATCCCCCTGTATCCTCAGGGCTGTTGCTGTAGGGGGAAGACTGAAAAAGAGAGTGCCTTGTAGACTACCCTGAGTTCCTCAAGGAAAGGCAGAATCTAAATCTAAGACATAAGTAAATACATAATACAACTGCTTAAAAATATCAACCTAAACATATCACGAAGTTTAGGTCCTTTTTACCGTTTAAAGAACATTTATTTCTGGACTCTGCATTTTTCAAATACTTCCTCCATAATGGTTATTGATTCTGATATGTAATCACATATTTATTGAGTGAATTTGACTAAAAACGATTTAGCTTATTTTTCTATTTTGTGTGTTTTTTTTTTCAAATTTAGCAATAGCTTTTGAGTGCAATAAAGCAGCAGCTTAAAATATAATAGATATTCCATCTGTATGGTTATGGGCTAAATTCAGGGTGTCTTAAACCTTCAGACTTCAAGCCAACAAATCCAATCCCTGGAGGTGGGTTGGCCACATCTGACTTATAATATCCTCCTTACTTCATATATCACACAATTTGTATGTCTTGTGTTGCAGCCCCACTGCATTAATAGTGACAGGCTCTAATCCAGAGAATGTGCACATCCAATGAAGCTGTGCCACTGTGTAACAAGTAAGGCATAAAGTATAAAGTTAATTGGTTTTATGCACCACCCAGAGTTTGATTAGGGCAGTTTACAAATGAAATAGATACAAAACCAAATCAGTGAATATTTTAAAGTATTTTTGTTGTATAAAAACAGGGGAAAGCAACTTTTTTTGCAACTGGGGGAACCATACTTTCAGTTTTATTTATTTAGCTTTATAGCCAAGGGCTGTCACAATTTTTTATTTTAGTTTTAAAATATGCCACTCTTCAAAAGAAGGCATCCCCACTTGTCTTTTTTCAGTTTTTCCCATGGGACCAACCCTTTCAACACTTCCCCAGTTCATTTTTGGGGTTGTTTGGTTTTTTAAAACCAAAATAGGTGTGATATGCTTACAGGAGAGTTAACCACTGTTTTTATTTTTTCTTTTACAGAAAACCTGGGGGCCCTGTGTTGGGGAAATATCTCATTGTTTCTATTAGATGGTTTGTGCAAATTTTGGCAGAATTATCTTGGGGCTCCAGAGGCAACACACGGCATGCAGATCAGAAGTGTCCCACCTTTGTTCTAAAAAATCAAGAAATCTTGTAATATCTGGGTCAAAAAAGATTTAAGGAAGCACATGACAGATTCCGCATATGGGAATAAATCTCAGTCTGACAAAATATAAAATATGTGACAAAACAAACAGCTCCAAAGGCTCGTCAAAGAAGGCAATGACAATTAAAGTAGTTAATACAGTAGTTGATATTTGTTAAGATACTGTACTGAGCATAACCTATTCATTTCTTCTAACTTCCTAGTAAGTATGTTATGCAAATGTCCAAAATAGCCGACTCAAAATAGCTGACATATGGATTTTGACACTCCTGATTAATTCATCAATATTCCAAAATGTATTTGGAGACATGAATTCAAAACCCTGAATCTGGCAGTTTTGGCTTTGCTTAATTTCTAATTTTCACAACCTTAAGCTCCTCCGTTTGCTACTTTTTTAAGGCAGTGCTAACTTTTCTATGCATCATGTGATTGTGCAGAATATACACATTGTTGCCAATAATTTTCTCAAATACAAGTGGCTTGAATCTTTCTATTTATTATTTTGCAGATGTATAACCAATGTTCTGAAAACACTAAAGCACTAGTATGTGAGAAAGGTGCTGGTGAAGTTAATAAAAGTACAACTCAATACAACTCCTTCAAATCAGAAGTGTAAGCTGTTTCAGTTATTCACTTTTGCCTCTTCCTTAGCCAGCCCAGTGCCTTCAAATTGCTCTGGAAAATAAAGAGGGAGGCACTCAGTGGAAGGCCTTGAATTTTTTGCCTACCTGGGGAGGTCCTGGGGGCAGGGGGAGGAATGCATTCCTAGATGCTTTTGCATGTTAATGGAATTCAACCTGGAGGATACTTTTCTTAAAGCTTATGGTGTTCTCTGAAGGTGGCATCTGTAGCCAAACATAGATCATATTCATTTCATTCTGGAAAACTGCACAGCTAGACCCACTGACATGAAGAGAGAATTCTCAAATCACTCACTCTTCTTGTTACTGGAAGCTTTCTTGATTCAGGCAAGACATACATAGGCTTCAGAGAAGAAAGAAGAAAAGAGCAGGGCAAATCATATTGTAGCAAATACAACACAAGCCAAAAAGTGGGGATACTATTTCTATATATAACACTTTTCTGATTCTTGTGGGGATGAATTCAAATTTTCTGCTTCTTCACCTCACGCTGTAAATATGGGTCCTCCAAAGATGAAGGCTGTCTAAAATGAGATTCACTTGCTTTTATGTATGCCACATTCATCATGAAATGTTCCTTTCCCTTTTTGGCAAAAGAAGGGTGGCTAAAAGACATTTATGCTAAATCCACATAAATTGGACTAGTTTGGTCTTTGCTTTGTTTATGCTTGCATGTTTACTTTGGCCTAAAATTCAAAACAGCTTAGCTAGAGGGAATATTCATGATGCAGTTCAATACCCAATACTTTAAAGGTAAATAGATGATGAATTACTGCAGAAGAGCAACAATATACATACAGGTTCTAACGATGTTTTAAAGTAATTCTATAAAATGTTAATAAAACAAGTTTTTAATTTTAAAAAAATGTGGGAAGGCTTCATGCTTTATGTTTACTTGATCGCTTTTTACTTTTTTTGGCCACAACAGTATAATATAAGACCAGGTATACTGTGTACTGAACAACATGGCACAATACTGCAATTCTTCCTCGTATTCTACATTTAGAAATATATAGGGCCCTATTTTCCCTGTATTGTTCAAAATCATAATGAGCAGTTAATAGCAGTTGGGCTAATTATGGATAGAGACTGAAACCTAGAAATAACAAAACTATTTCTTAACTCGGTTTCCATGAATTCTCTTAGTCCAGCCTTTTCAACATTGAGAAAAAATACTATCCAAATGAATCTCACAGAAAAATATGTACATCCTCTTCTTTTCTGCAGGGTTCAATATCAGATGTTTCCATAACTGATGACGCTTAATAGGAGTTATTTTCATTGCTCCTATTTCAGAGCAGTAGTTGCTGGCAGAATATTGCGCCCCTCAGTGAAATACAATTCAACCCCAGTACCACGAGCAACATTTGTTACTAAAGCTTTTACAAATTGCATAGAATCTGAGAAAATATTAACCTTTTATAAGAAGAAAATCCAAAAGGTAAAAAACAGTTCAGCACCTATTAAAAAAAAAGAAGTAAAGAAGCGCTTATTAAATGCAGGAAATGAAGAACAAGCAAATTCTTGCAAATTCAAGATGTGGAACTTAGTCATTACAATCCCTTTCAATATGAAACCAATCATTCACACTGGTCACGAAGGCAGCTCCCTCTCCACTCAAATTATTCACTTGAAGATAAGCTCTCACCAAACTCTTTAGGGGTTTAACTAATTTACTGCACAGATATGGCACGTCTGTTGTAATAACAGGTAGGATGTGTTGGGGTCGGCCATTCATCAGAATTAGGCTTCTTTTCTCACTCTGCAGTGAGCGATGCTGCCTCCAGCGCGTCTCGCTCTCAGGACTCCCCATCCCTTTACGGCCCGTAATGTGGCAGGCAAACAAAATTGACAGTCTCTTCTTGTCAACAAGGAGCAATTCTCCTGAGGAGCCACTTAGCTGTGCAGAGGAAGCAATGTATTAATGTGCCTGTCCTGGGAATGTTAATCATCTTCTAGCTCCCTCTGACTTTGACACGAGCAAAATCACCAAATTTGTTTACTAAATGAATCGTAATATGCTAATAAGAGAGCATGACATATATGGTAAAGCCAAACAGATGGTTTGTTTACTCCACTTTGCAACTTTATAAATGTTGTAAGTCGGGAAACGTTAGGGAGAATTATTGGGTAGCTGGCAGGGGTGGCTGAGTCTTTTGCATACAAAGTGCAGTGCCAGAGCAAAAGGGAAGCCATTTTTATTGCTCAGAATGCACACAAGCATTAATATCAATACGACATCTGTGCGGGCTGGGCTGGGCACACTCCCCTGGAGCAAGCAATTCTTCTGAGTTTACCGGGACATTTTCTCTGGGCTGGGCCTTTTTGCCTCTGCAGCTTCTTTTAAAACTAAAATGGGAGAGTTCTCCACTCTAGCAAGGCTTGGTAATTCAGTACATACCTGTTGAGGTGTTAAATGAAATGACTCTTATGGTGTGAACAGAATTACATTTTCCGACAGCTGCATATGCTCAAAAGCATTGAGGTCAAGACATAATCTTAATAGATTACTATTGTTATTAGTTAAGTTCAAAAGACATTACAGACAAAAAGTATTACCTCTGGACCAGTTGCCAGAGTTACTCCAAAATGTTGAACTGTAGCATTTCAAGCTCACACTTTACAAGCGGGCTTGATGCAAACCATCTTATTATAGAGGAAGAAAGTGGTGGTGGTGGGGAGACTGAAAGTTTCTAACATCCCAAATTAGTCAGTATCACGTAAAGGAAAAAAATGACCAAGCATTGCCAAAATAAGCTAAGGAACTGTATGGAATAAGCACTGTGTTTAGATCATATCTTTATGCACAGTTGGCAGCAGACTAACTTAATTATAATTAGCAGTCCTAGTTAATTGTTTGAGATTATCAATTCTTCCCTCGTCTCCAGAATGTTTGCAAGCTATCTGCACAAAAGCGATTCATACATACCTGAGGAGCGTGGCTTCAGTGGCTTTTATGGATCTTCTGTATGCCATCCATGAAAGGCCAAATTCTTTTTTAATGAATACCAATTCCTGAGATTTATTGCATGGAAGATCATTTGAACTGAGAGTGATTTTTTTAAGCAAGACACTTGATCCAAAATTCATGCCAATTTATTCTCCTAAGAATATTCTCACAATATTTAGGAATTTTTGAACTCAAGCTCCATTAGGTAGAAGGATAGGTGGGACACAAATTTTAGAAAGAAACAGGAAATAAATTCCCTGAAATCTCCATCCATGGTATTTGACTTCACAGATCTATCTGCACTAATGCCATACTATACTACAGCCATTATGCTACCCATACACATTTGTATTTTAGCTACCTCGTCTCCTATGCCATGAAACTGTTATTTGCTGGTTTCAAATACTGGTCTGTGCTACCCAGAAATGGCAGCTATGCTGTGTACACACATCATCACACCACAGAGAAGTTACCAACCTGGCTTAAGGAACTGCACAGTGTGATGATAAAGAAATGACACACATTTCACATTAACCAGCTGGAATGATTTCACAAATTGTGCAGACGCATCCTCAGCCAATTCTTCTAAAGGGATTATAACAATGTCTTCCATTTCTGGAATGCACTGCGAGTTGAAAAGCTTATTCGCACATGCACCTTGATTTGGTTCAGCTGCTTAGTGCCGCACAGCCAGAGACTGAAACCGACTGCTGAAGAGCACTGAGAGTGTATGAAAAACTAACTGCATTCATTCTGATAGTTCAGTTCATGAATCAAAGTTATCATTAGATTCTTCAGTTAGGGAGTGATGAACTTTGAGAAGGTTTTGATCTATCTTGAATTAAGGTTATTATATTGGGAATAATTTAACAATGTAACATTCCTAGTTAGAAAGGAATTTGAATGAATTATGTAGACTAAATTTGAAATTACAGGAATGACATTAAAGTCAAAAGTTCTTGACTTGAAATAATATTTTAACTATGAACTGTGGTGTTGCCACGAAGAATCAAAATCTGGCAACTAATTTTGAAAGTTAAAAATCACAGTTTATTTAGGGGCTAAACTATGTTTGCAAGAATTTAAATTTGAATATTGTGATAATATTTCTAAAGCACTGTTGGTTGCATACTGTTCTGATTTCTCATCTACAATGTTTCCTCACACATTTTTAAACGTATTTTTAGTAATTGCCTATCTAAGCTTTAGTAGTTGATTACCAGCATAGATGTATCTATGCCAGTTCTAGCCTCCAACGTTGGGATCTAATGGAATTGCTCCATACGTTCTCTTGTTATTGGATATTAAATTTGGAGAGGTTTTTTTTTTAAAAAAAAACCCTATTCATAAGAGGCCAAGCAAAGAGGAAATACAAATTGAGTTTTCCTTCCAAGGACTATTCTGGAGCAAGAAGTGTAAGCAACTGTCCCAGACTGATGCTTATATCATATCTACTCATTCCTGACCAACAAAGGAAATTTCAATAAAGTAGTTTCACTGGTTTAACAGCAGTGAGCTCCTGGGATTGTCAAAGTGCAAAGGCTTTTCCAAGGAGAAAAGGAATCAGCAGCTGAAATATAATTAACCTTCCATTCTCAATGCAAAACTGCCACACACACAGGAGCTCTGCAGTCTGTTAGTGAAGTTATAATGGCCAACAGGCAGAAGGAAAATTGGTCAAAAGTTGGCAGCTGCTGTCATATTTTTAGAATTATGATTAATGACACTAATAATGCAGATGATTACTGATATGTGTATCTCCTGCAGTTTATCATATTGCACTGGCTGCCTACGTCCACAATAAACACGATGCTATCATTTACCTCTTTATTGAAGGCAATCCTTTCTCTTGTGAAGGAGCGCACTCTAATTACTTTGTAATGTTTTATGTCTCAAGCTTTTTACAGCTCTGGACCCCAACAACTGCTTCATATCTACTATTGATTAATTACAGAATGTTTAATCAAAATTTAGAACCTGATGTTGTCATTTATAAGCTTCAAGACTGCCAAGGTACTTAAGGTCTCATTCGAAGTAAAAAAAAAGAGTGCTGGGTTCAAAACAAATCTCCCAAACATGCAAGATATCAAACACGTTTACCTCTGGTATTTTGAGATTATTACTCTTTTCTTGGTTTCCTTCTATTTTAATTACTTATTGAACCCAACAGGCATTTCTTCATAACATCAGTATGCTTTAGAAGAGACAAAATAAATGGAGTCTTATTATTTTTTAATACCTAAACAGCTTATATTTCAGTTCCTATGTTTTACTTTTAAAATGGTTTCTGACTGTTGGGGGGCATGGGCATGTAGATTCACAGTATCCACTGCAGCTTCCTTTAAGGAGAAAGTCTTTATAAATGACAACACAGTTTTGAAGTGGTTAAACAAGTAGAAAAAAAATTCAGAGACAAATACATAAGATTTTTTTTAATGTGGATTTTTATGGCACTGTCATACAACCATTCACCGTTGAAGTTAAGTGTTTTTTTAATACCATTACTGAACTGCTGAAATGGATGCTAATATAGCTTGGAGTGCTAATGTCAAGTCCTGGTAATAAAAAAGACAGACTGCTGAATGAAATAATTTCAAGTAAAAAAAAAAAAAGAAGAAGAAGGAGAAGAACAAAAGTGCTCTCGCTTTCCACTTTTATTGAATTGGGACTGACTGAGCCAATTGCTTTAGAAGTCTGTAAAACACAATTACTAGTGAGCCGAGTGACCCAGCTGTGCCCCCTTTGTGACTGTGTAGGCTAAAAAGCCTGTAGAATAAGTGCAGTTTCTATATATGGTGATCAAACTTCAGAGGTTCCTCCAGCAGAGATGCTGACTTCCAGATTCATTGAATGGGCACCCTTTCTTAAGAAAGCTTGAAACTCACTGCAGGCATGGCAGCTAGGGTATCTCACTCACTTCTAAAATGCCTGTGCTCAAGAATGCAACTAATCATATGAGTTTTATCACTCTCAATCTTTAAAAGAAAATTAAAGGACTGTCAGCGTAAACCTGACAGCCTCCAACATACTTCCTGAGGGCTGGATGCAAAAACAGTACTTGAGATATACACCCATAAAACCTGCCTTTTTCTTATATTTTGATCTCAAGTTTAATTATGGGACAAAGTAATTTAGATAAATAAATAAGAAAGAAATAACTGTTCTGGTAAGGACTTTAAAAAAGTAAAGGAACTTCATAACCTACAAGTCAACAGTTTTGCACTATATCATGAATTTCACAATTTTTGTATTAAATTTGATATGGAAATTGGAATTTAGAAACACTATGAAAATGAATCGCTACCATTGCAAAATGTTGCTCAAGTGAATCCCAGCCTGACCTTCTTTGAATTTTACAGAAAAAGAAATACTTCTTTGTAATTAAGCCTATGGATTATGTATTTATAACATACTACTTTGGGCAAATCAAACATTTTTGTGGGGAAAATCTTTCTTGTCCACATAAGTGTTCAAATCTTTTAGGAGAAAATGTACATTAGAAAGTTAAATTATCCTGCATTCAAGCAAAAATCTTTGTAATAATGCTGATCTAAGAATATCTATCTGAAAATTTCTGATCCTAGAAAAGAAAGAATTAGCTCCTTTCAAATCTCACTAAAAGGCCTTGCCTCCCAAAGCTCAAGCTTGAGACTGATATCTTTACTAACCATTGATATCACTCCAGTTTTAGTTGATATTACAGTACTGTCTAATAATTGCACATTTATAGAGCAATAAAGGCAACAGGATACAGGAAACTGCCCTGTAAATATTGAGTTTTTATAGTGGGTCTTAACAGCTAATATTCGGGGGGACAGAAATGCAAAAAGAAAAGATGTAACAGTGATGCAACATTGACCTCAGCATCAATAGGAAGACTCTTCTTCAGGCTACTTTTGGGGGAGCCACATTATGGTTCTATGAAAATCAAAAAAGTAATTCTGATCTGAAAGAATGAGTGTGAAACAAAGGACCCTGATTAAAATGTCCTTCATACATGGCTTTATTTAAGAAGTGCTTTTAATCAATCTCTTATCTCTGCTGACCATCCTAATCCTTATGGTATAATGTAAGTTTAGTTCCAGTTTCCCGCCACCTGGGGCCAAAAACCACCTTTTAAATAAAAATTCTACTATGTCTTCTGCATCAGTATGTATGGTCTTCATTAAGTTTCAAGAAAAGTACCTCCAACTCTCTGAGAAAAGCAATTAACTTCATGATTTAGTCTAACTTTCCTGCAATATCAATTTATTTGACAGGATTGCATTGTTTTAAAATTGCCTGGTTACAGTCAAATCACTTTTAGTTGTGAACTTAGACACTGTTCTAACACTGCAAACAGTTCAGTTCTAACACTGAACAATCTGCTTTTCTATCAACTTCATTATTTCCCCACATATCCTTGTGAAGAACAATTTATTTTATCCAACTTAAAAAACTTAGTCCCACCTCACCCCTAGCACTGCTAACATTAGCAATGGTATTCTATATTTTATATGATACTTTTCAACAGTGTCTACAAATTGTTTGCAAATGGACTGCTACATCACTAAGAGAGATTTCACTGAGACCAAGTGGGGGGGAAAATCTGTGTGATTATACTGAACTATATATGCCTTTATCCAGTTAGAAGAGGCATTCACTTGGGACAATGGATGAAGAACTCTGCAGTTCATTTATCTCTGATCAGTCATTGAGGAACTCAGATAATACTATCCCATTTTGCCAAGAATTTTAAGAAAGTGGAATTCCCTAGCCACTTTCAGACCAAACTGTTTGCAGAGGAAGAGGAATGCAGCAGGGAAAAAAATGCAAAGCCAGCCATTATTTATTTCTGATTTTTTTTTCTTATGAAGTTAGAAAATTAACTAATCATAGAAAGAAGACATTACGAACAGAAAACACTGCCTGATTGCACGGTTGATTTGGCAACGCAAGAAACAAATTCCTCGCCTTGCAGAGCAGTCCCAACTCGCCAGTTAAATGGCTTCAAGCTAAAGCACAACTGAAAGTGTGCCTGGAGATGTATATTTTTCAAAAAGAAAAGAGGCACTTTTAAATTGTTTTATTAAATTATTATGCAAAGAGCTAACACCTTCAAGTGCTAAATTTTCTTTTATTAAGTCACAGTTAATTACATATGCATTTAAAGTCACCACAACCTATTGTAAAGTACCTTCTTTCTAGTAGTACTTATGGGCTCCCCAAAATTGCATACATTTGTTGGGAAAGCAGTTTCCAAAAGTTAACTTTGTAAATTTCAAAACCTAGCGGGATGATTGGAAAAGGGGGGGGGGTTTGCTGTTGTGTTCAAGAGGTGATAACAGGAGGCAGGTAGTATTTGTTCACATCTTCACCTTTGTTGATAATGTATGCAGTGGCTCATCGGACGTATTTAATGTTAATTTATTCAAGCACACCTGTACAGGGCTGGAAGTCAGGTAACTAGATGAGCAAGTAGGATGCTTCCGCTTTCTTGATCTAACTACCCAGAGGCCTATCTCCACACAAATTTAGTTCTGGAAACATCAGCAGATTTTAATAAACCTAATCCAGATGTCTTTCTCCATACCAATCAAGGAGTTTACAAGTTTAAATCTGGACTGATTTAACTAGCAACCTAATGGCAGAATCACACTTGGCACCAAGAGTTGCCTCATATTTATTTATAAGTCACCCTGAGCAAATATTATTTTGTTTTTAAATTTATTCAGGGGGCTGAATCACCTTTCCCACCTTGCAGACAAACACACATGCTTTTTGTTCTGTGAAAATTTAAAGAGAAATGTTAACAATTAGCATCCTTTACTCAGAGAGAGGCAAGGCATGAAGTTCCTTCCTTTGTAACTTGAAGCAGTTAACAGTGGTACTGCAGAGGCATTTATTTTACACGAATCTAGGAAATGAAAAAGTGAAGTAACAGGTCTGCCTGTGCAGAAGAGCCATGACCTAGAGCCGAGTAACAAGGAAGATTTACACTACCAATTGCTGATAGCAATAGAAAATGGATATTAACTTATTAGCATGTTTAAGAGTGAAAAAATGAAAGCAGTAAGTTTCTTCAACTTTCAAACATCTGACGGGCCCCCTGTGGGCATCTAGCTCTATTCAGCGGCAAAGTCTATGGCCATCCTAATCTCAAATAGGCCACTGATAAACTATATTGCCTAGCCATTACTTGTCCAAGGCTTCTCTGAAGCTGAGAGTATCAAGATTTTCTAGGAAGACGCCATTTTAAGTAAGACCCTATGTTTTTATTAAGAAGCCCTTCGTGTCATAAATGAAAATCATGTTATCCACATGACAAGTGGGTAAACAAGAAGGCCTAGCATCAAAGACAATGATCAGAATGCCATTCTGAATGCCCAGGCCCACAGGCAGAAGATAGCAAGGTTGTAACCAGATTATGCTGAGCTTACATCTTGACCAACTCAGTACCTCTCTCTATTTTTCCATTTCAGCTGCTAAAGCATGTTGAATATGAGAGGCCCTAATGCCTTGAAGGATAAATCAGATGTTATTGTAAAAAATATTAATCAGCGTTTAACATTTAAGTCTCTTTTTTCTTATTTTTAAAGCATATTATTTATAGAATAACCCTGCATGGCCACAAGCTTATTCTTTAGATAACTCTCCTCTTCCTTCTAATAAGACTATATTTGTTGAAAGAGATGAATTAAATTTCATTTTCATAAATACAGTCATATATTTGAGCCATTGAAAAAATGCAATTACTACTACAGAAGTGCTCAAATTGTGTCTTAGATTTAATGGTAACATGTGACATTCTTCATGTACACATTACATTAGAAGTTTCACAGTTCTGCTACCACAGTTACTGCTAGAATGGCTACAACTGGGTTCTAATGCCCATTAAAGTGATTGAAGGTAATTCCCTTCATTCCCTTATTATTCCTCTATTTATTTGGCAACGAAGTAAGAAAGACATTGTATGTTCAAGGCTTCCTTTGCTTTCTAAAGGACTAGACAGGTTGTAAGATTCTTTTACAAAATTTCCTTTAAAAAATAATCTTTCAGAGAGTCAAGGAAAAAAACCTTACTTCATAGAAAAGTTCATTAAGCTAAATAATACCTCAAATGCCTATCTTACCATTTAGAAATAATAACAAGCTTAATGTTGATCTGAATAATTAATAAACATTAATTCTTTATTTCAAATGTATTTATATATTGGTTGGTTAGAATTTTCAACATTCATTATGTTGTAACCAAGTCCAAGATCATCACTTAATTCTAAAGTAGCCTTTCTTCATCATATTGTTCTTGGTTCCAGTTAACCTTCCAATTAGCATCAGACTGTGAAATAATACATTCAAAAATAAGTGTTCCTATGTTTTATTCTTAAATCTATGCAAAAGCTAACAATGTTTTTGCTAAACCTACTGGATTTTTGAAATTTATATTTCCCAATTTTTATATTCTGAAAAAATAAGTATATTTTTGACTTTTTGGTGCACGGCACAGTTTGCATTTCTGAAGGTCACTTACTGTTATTTTAGAAATCCAGAGTATCTGTTATAATGGAAGCAAACTGCTTTTGTCTATGTGCTGTGACTGAGAGAGAAAAAAATCTATATTCTAGAACATGATAATTGATACCTAGGTTTTACTCTAGAATGTAGAACATCTATATATAAATTATAGTTAAGGATCCACTGAAGTTCAAAAATGTTGCTGTGATTCGTTATGAACAATTTAACTCAAAGCTTGGGGTAGTGAATTTTGTGACTGTTCTATATTTTCAGAGAATAGCTTTTAAAAAATGATCAGAAAAGGAATTTCATTATGATACACAGTCACGTGCAACAAATATTGCTGCCCATTAACTATAACATCTAAATTCATTTTTAATAGAAGAAATTTACCACAATTTTCTCCTAGGTAGATTCGCCTTTGTAATGTTTTACAACAAACATGACATCATAGTCCTTGTCAATTGATTTTCTGATATGAAAGAAAAAAAGTGTATTTGACTGAGAATGTAGTGCTGAAATGCAAGTTCCTAAGAATGTAGTGCTGAAATGCAAGTTCCTAACATGAACCTTTCACAAATCTTCAGAAAACAAATTACAGGACAGCAGGATTTGCAACTAAACTAAGCCAAACTACTATTCAGATGAAGTGAATTCTTTTAACTTTGCAGTGTTAACTATGCTTGTATACAAGTGCATCTCATTGAATCCATTGGAATTTACTTCCAAGTGAACACAGATCAGGATCTAAAGTGACTTTAGCTCACACAATGAACCTAATACAGTGGTACCTCGGTTCACGAACTTAATTCGTTCTGCAACTCTGGCCGCGAACTGAATTGGTTGTGAACTGAATCAAATTTTCCCATAAGGTTCAATGTAAATATGGTTAATCCGTTCTGACCCCTACGAATTTGGTCGCCAACCGATTTTTGATCGCGTCCCGAATCAAATTTCCCTATAAGGTTCAATGTAATTACGGTTAATCCGTTCTGAACCATATGTTTTTTTTTTAAAAAAACGCAAAAATATGACACAAAGTACAGTACGAAGAGAGAGAAAGCTAACCTTGCTTGACGCAACTTCTGGCGTGGAGGACAGGAAGGCGGGTGGGGAGGCGGTTATTGCTTGGAGGGAGAGTCCCCCTCCTTACAGGAAGCCGCGACCACGTGTCACGGGAGGGAAAATGGCCGCAGATCCTGTTCGTAACCCAATCCGGCATTCGCGAACGGAGGCAAAATTTTGCGACCGGAGCTGTTTGTGAACCGAATTGTTCGTGAACAGAAGCGTTCGTGCACCGAGGTACCACTGTATACTAAAAGGTTTCACTTTTAAAAGATCACTTATTTTTCATGTTTACTGTACATTTCTTTCCAAACTCCTGTCCATTTAAAACACACACACACCTCCCTCCGCCAAAAAAAACCCAGCAGGCTATTTCCCCATTGGGAGAGTCTACTCAGGACCCAGTTTCATAGTTCCTTGGATCCTGGCCTTTTTTAATATATTGCTATTACTTTTAAGCATTAAAGAGAAGTAAGTGTAGTTTGCTACAGTTCAGTTAATCACCTAAATGAGGGACATCCAATTTCTGCACTGTAAGAGTTCTACCATGTTTTGTGATGTATGTCAAGGGCACCTTGCAAATAACTGCCCAATGAAATAAAGGAGAAATTTTGGGGGGTTCATCCATTGTTGAAGGTGGGGGACAGCTGCAAACAGGGTGCTGGCAGGCCACACTTTTTTGCTTCTCCAACTCTGCCAGTTTATTTCCCTCCCTTCTCCTCCTCTAACCATACAAGGTAGAACAGTATGCAGACTAACCAAAGCTAGTTAAAAGAAACTAGGATTAAATTGTAACAAGTATTGGAGTTCACTGAAAAGCATAATGTATGTATGAAAAAGAAACTCTAAGTATTGCAGCTGAAACTTGGTAAGAGAAGATCAGAAACACATTTTTACCAGTTGTCACTAAACAATTTGTAACAATTTCACTTAGCAAGACATAGGAATTGATTGCAGTTCAACAGATTATAAAGCAGTTGTTGTTTTTCTTCTTTGGAATGCCTGTATTGTGCGGACACCAACTGATTATGCTCTACTATTGGTTAACATTCTCTGAGCTGCATTAGTTTTCTTTGCTTTTTAAAAAATTTCTATGTTTATATGTATGCATGAATATGCGTTGCATATTTGTTCCATGTTTAAGTTTATGCATGCTTAAATCCATAAGTTTGGAAAAGCTGTGTTAGCCTGCCACTGACCCACTTTGGCAAATTCCATTTACCTTACTTTTTTGGAATAAAAAAGGAACCAAACTATTTAGAGCCAGCTGCTTCTGTTTAAACTAAACTATTTCAGACTTGATGTAACATAACTGTTGTGTGATATCATCTAAATGTCCAGCAGAAGCAAAGGTCTTTATTAATTTTAAAAATATGTCTGAGCTCCTCTTTATTTGTGTGTGTAGTGCTCAGCTGAATGAATTGGGATTTATATAACGTGCAGGGTACGAAACACAGTCATATGAATAAAAGAATCTACATAAAATTGCTGCTTTCATTTATTTAATGGGGTTTGTCCAAATCTACAAGGCTGCATTTCATCATCATTATCATTATCATGCATGTTGATTACTAACAGGATGCTTAACAGGTGCCCTCATGAAATGGTAAAAACTATCATCAATGGTCACCACCTGTTTTGGCTTATATAAGAGTTTTCATGCCACTTCTCAAAAATTGAAATAGGAACTTTTAAATACTTGAATAAAGAAGAAATTGAATTTAACAGTAGTGACAGTATCTGGGTACACAGGCCATATGTATGTATGTATGTATGTATGTCTGCCTGTTTACCTTCTATCCATTTATCCCACATATTTACATTCTCCTATGCATGAATGATCTGTATGGAACAGCTAATGTAAGAGATAATCAAGCAGAGAAATGGGAGCTTTGTTTACAAATGGAAACAACAGTAAATTAAGATACACAGAAATGCAGTGAAGACCTACTGTCACATTATATTTGCACTTCTATTTCCAAGGCATTCATTATATTACATAATGTGATGGCATACAGATCTAAAATATCGAGAAAAGCAAGAAACAAAGCTAATGAAAGACTTTTTGGATTAAGGAAAGGCAACATAGTATCTTTTAGTTATTTTTGTATAACAACTCCCATTATCATTGTCCACTGATATGCTGATTGGGACTTATGAGAGTAGTAGTCAAAATATCTAGAGACCACCAGTTTTTTTACCCAATCTTATATTAAAGAAATATGCCATATCATTTAAATATACTTGGTATAAAGCCTATCCTTGGCTTTCTTAGGCGGCTTAAGGAAAAAACAGAAAATCAGTTAATAAATTCAGTTTTTACTGACCTGTCTCTGCTTCTTCGGGAGGGGAAAGCAGCATTGCAGCCAGCCACCGTGCAGACATGCATCTCTTTTAAGTGAACATTCCTATAATGGAGTTTCACGCTGTAGGAACTCTTGAAACTCTTCTTGCACACATAACAGATCTTGGGATCTGGACTTGAGCACAAATCACCTTCTGGAGAGAATTTCTGGGGGCTGTTATAATTGAATGATGAAGCAAAGCTTTCATGGAGAGCAGCCATGCTGGCACTGCTTCCGTTATAAAGTCCGTATTGGCTCATGTAAAACATCTCATATGTAGGGTCTGTAAACTCTTCCTTGACTTTAACTTCACTGTGGTGGGAAGCATCATTGTGGTTTTCATCCGGTCTCTCATGGTTTATCATAGACTTGTTACTTCTTTCATGTATCGTGTGTTCATCCCCTTCCATTGATTCCTCACACAGTTTTGGCTCTGACGATTCAGACTCATTTTCATAGTCTCTTTCATGCTCTTGGTCTTCTGATGTCATACTATCTGTCCTTCTTAGCTCTGTCCTTGAAATGCACCTGTTTTGCCCATTTTTTGAGAAGTCCTTCACAGACAACCCGGGGCTCATCTCCTCCTGAGAATGGCAATGATTGTCATGACCACCATCATTAGCTACACTTCTGTTATCATTAACTTCCTCATCTTCATAATCAAACTCATCAGCAGTATCAATGATTTCCTTCTCTATTTTTACAGGCATGCTTGACTTTCGTGGCTTTTTCTTAGGGGCAAGGTCAGCATTTGTTTCCTGGCTGGGCATCATCCCTGTGGGTAGTGTTGATTCTGAAGGGACAGAAGACTGTTCTATTGTGCCAGTTGCTGGCATTAATGGACTTGTTGGTAATGATGTTGGAGGACTCACCATCTCCCCAGGAGTAAGCAAACTTCTGTAAAAAGGAGGAACTGGCTGTACAGTCTTTAAAGCTGGAAATACGAGGTGGCTAGGAAGAGGATTTTGTAACACAGGGTCTAATGGGGGAGTGGTAAAACCCATTGGAGGTCGTCCTGGACTTGTTAATGTTAGATTGGACTTCGTACTTGCTATAACAGGAGTAGCAGCACCAGATGTAGCACGGATGAGATCCTTGTCTCGATTGTTTCTTAACATGGGCATATGAAGTCGGGGATTGGGGTTAGCACTGTGGCGGTTGCGACTTCTAAGTGAACTGAAGACCATGTTGCAACCTTCAATAGTACATCGATGTTTGATCTTAAGATGGACTGCATTGTAGTGGATTTTTAGGGTCCCTTTGTCATAAAAGGTTTTCCCACATGCATTGCAAAATACTCTCCCTTTCCGTGATGCTGATCCCATCCTTCTCATTCTGTGAATTCTGAAAGAACTTTTTGTATGTTCGGGTTTGGATAAATCATTGACTGGGGTAGAAGTCTGAACAGGGGAAACTGAAGTTGGCTCAGTTTTGGGCTCTACATTTGTGATGCTGGTCAAAGCATTCCTGCTGGAGGTCTGCTCATTCTTGAAAGGTGCTGGGGAAACTTCAGATTCACTGCTTTCATTATATTCATTCTGAGTTGAAAGACTTGGCTCACGCAGTCTCAGCGTTGGCTGTTCCAGCAGGAGCCCATTCGGAGGCAAGCCCAGTAGAGGAGCAGAGACTGGATTTATGTATTGAAATGGTAGCAGGAATGCTAGGCTGTTTGGGATGTTTTCAAAATGATGAATGCTGGAAGGGTTGCTGTTCTCCAAATGAGCAAGGAGACTTGGGCTCCTGGTTCGATTATTGCTTTCAATAAAAGTTCGTATGTCTGAGTCTGTCTTTGAAGATGGAACAGCAACTGCCTGCCCTTCTTTTTCTTGAATTGCCATCAGCTCCACAATGGATTTGGTTTCTCCAAACCTCAAAAACTGCTGAAGGGTAATAATCTCTTCTTCCCTGGACATGATGGCCCAGCGGTCCAGCACTTTGCCTGCAGCATCCTAGAGGCCATATCAAAGAAACAACAAAGACAAACACAAAAGAAGAAAACCTTATTGATTCTGCATAATTATTGATTTCGATTGAAAGTGCTGTGCTGACTGCTCATCAAACACTAAGCTCTGAATACTACATGCAAACACTTTGTTGAAAGCAAACTTTACTACCATGCAAACATAATTGCAGTCAAAGAAACATGGTTTAATCATGTCAGAACAAATACTAGTGTAAACCACTGGTTTTTGTGAACTAAACTCTACATCTTTTTTAAATAATAAAGGTCTATAAACCATACAATTAACATTCATTAGAATGAGAGGTGAACTTACATTGTGCATTGCACCAAAAATGGCAAAGACTGCACCTTCAATCATTGTTAAACAGTGTCACTACAGGAAATATTTGAAATATACATTTAGTAGCATACAATATGTTTCTTGGATAATACACACTGATCTGCGATTCTGAAGATTTTTTTTTTTAATTAATAAATATAATACATAGCTAGACATTATAACTGAGATGGGAATTTAAAAAGGCAACATAAAATATTAAGAAAAACTTTAGTATATTTTTTCTTCTTCCCAAGGAAGATTTAAAATTTAATTTTATATTAACCAAATTAAAAAAAAAACTTGGCAAATTCCATTGTTTTGATTCATGGAAATGCTGTTACTGTGTAATCTGAATTTAGTTAGAGAGAAAATATGATGACTTTTTGCCATTGTTAATAAATAAAAGTAGCAAGTATTTTTAAAAGTAAACATCTGATCATTGCAGATACCATAAATGTGTAAAAATGTGTTTTAATATTACCTTTTGATAGCAAGGGAAAAGTCCAGAGAGAATACACATCAGTAATCACCAGACTATGTGTTGTTAAATATACATTAAAAAGCATTTCGCACTTTCATTTTTGCTTGTAAGTATGAGATTTGCCTCAAGGTAGAACTTAAAAATTCTGCACTGTAATATCAGACCATCCTCTATAACAGCATGTATATGTGTAAGCAAAAGACTGTTTAGATAATAAATATATTGTTTCTTTGGCTATTTTTCTAGTTAAGTTCATGCCAGCTATATTGCCCACTTTTATAATTTGCCAGCAAACCCTTTTCCTGAGCCAATAGGTTTGTGACTCCTACTGAGATGCCTCTCTTTCTCAGCCTCCTTGTTTGTTGTTTTGGTCTCTTTGGTAGACCAAAAAAAAAAAAAAAAAGTGCAGGAAGATCCATAAGATGCTACTCTCTAGTAAACCATACAAAACAAGTGAACAGAATATTAAGACACCAAAGGGTAAAGAATGCATAAATAACAGAGAGTGTTTCATTTCTTCAAGGGGACAACACATAATTATGGAATTCATTACAGTAAAAAATGTAGCAGAAGTACATTCAAGGAAGGTAACTGTATTAATGCCTGGAGAGCTAAATGGAAATGTCATACTCAGAAGCATTTTGTGTCTTTATACTTATATGTAAGTTTCACAAAGATACCAAACTGGCCAAACTGAACATTAGGCTAGAAAGTGAAATACGCACTTTCATTTTATTGTAACATTTTTCATATGTCCTGCCCCAGAGCTATTTCTCTGGGAAGGAAAAACATTTTGCTGGAATTGTTCTTCAGACCTAGAGGAAAGGCTATAAAGCCTGATAAGGTGGTCATTGCCACCCGCTGCTCCAGGATCTTATCAGTAGTTGAACTTGACTTGTAGCCTAGGCAAGCATTTTCCTTAGCATGTACAGCTTCATTAGGAGCAATACGTGTGAGTGATAGATGAGGTTCTTAGCTGGTAGGAGAACACTGTGATCCATGGAAGGTAGACAAAGCCTTCAAACAAAGCAGCAAAGTTACAGCTGAGATGGAAATTAGAAGTTGGTAGGTATATGGGCTTGTTTTGCAAGTCAACTGGCAGAGGACCTGGATATGGTTTACCTTTTTGATTCTAACTACTAGTACCCCTTTGTTGGTTGGAGGGACATTTTGGTTATTTCTTGCCCAGATGTCCCCCAAAAGCTGAAAGTAGTTACGCAATTAATCAATGAGCAAGAGTTGAATGTAGCGTGAACTGAAAATATGAGTCCTGTTAGCCCTCTTAATAATCTGTATTTAGATATAACGAACACACGGAGGAGAGGCGGATCTTGTCCCAAGGTTTCACATAGTCTTGACATAGACAACTCCTCATATTTGGCTTTTCTATAAGGTGAGAATAATCTTCATATACAGATAAATTGTGGAAACATCCTATTTGTGCCCCTCTAACATCCTTAGAACACACTGCTGAATTTCAGCATGAAGACTGAAAGCAGTAAAAATTTTGGTGATGCAATTTTGGCTTCTTTTTTAGGTTGGGGAGTGATACTTGGGTAGAAACAAAAGCATTTTGCCTAGGGAAGCCTCCTTTTTTTATCGTTAAAATCCACCCAAAAAGAGGAGGAGGAGAAAGAGGAGGAGGAACAACAACAACAATAACAACAACTTTATGTAAGATTCTGGACAAGTCTTTCAAATTTGCCATGGATGTGGTGCAGTGAATTTCAGTCTTGTTCAAATATACATAGGATTGAAGCCTTATCTATCCCCATGCTAGATGTTCATTGATTGATGAACATCAATGTGGCAAGATCCTGGAGCTCTTTATGAAGTGTGTATGTCCAGAGGAGAGTTAGCTTGCACTTTCAACCTATTCAGAGTTTTTTCCCAATTTTCTACATTTTGACTATTTTACCTGAAACCGTTAAAAGGTTGCACTTGTTTCAAAGAAACCACAATGTTATAAAAATAAATTGATCATACATCTAAAAGTGGATATTGATGAATAAATAGATATTCAACCAATACTTAAACCAGATATATTTTTTTAAAAAATCGACCAATATTTCTCCAAATCAAGCATACAATAGCTCTTTAAAAAGCAATGATCAGTTGAAAAAAAATAGACCTGCCACTGAACTTTATTCTGAGGTATGCATTTCAATGAGGTAGTGGCTTTTTCTATACTTTTCCTCAGTTGTATCTTTTTTTTGTTCCTATCACATTAAAGAAAATTAGGTCAGGACAAATATGTTTTATATAATACTGCACATATGTGTTGTGTTATAATCAAAGCAATATTCACATAACACTAACCGAATAAAAATTAGTGATGCATTATAATTTAGAACAAGATAAGAAGAAATGGGAATATTTTAAAATTAAAAGTTATAAGGAACCAAGACAAGCATCCCTTTGGAGTGTGTTACAAACTAGCTTTAGATTCCTTGGTGTATTGTAATACTCAGCTTGAGGCTCATATCATTTTTTCCATGTAACTGGTTTTGGCTTCTCTCATGACTTTCCCCAGTGCCATTACATTTTACCAACATTTACTTTTTTCATTACAAAATATTCCAATTTATATTATTTCAGTCAACTCATGTCTGAATAGATAAACCCCTTGTGACTGTACAGACAGGAAATTCAAGGAGTGTCCATGCTGACAACGTCCACAAGATCCACGTGCCATACATCTGCAGCAGACGATTCTGCTTCTGGTTATCTAAAGTGACATACTAGTTGCTCCATTTCTACATAATAGCGGCTACCTTCCAATTTCAGAGAAAAAGAAGAACTTCTAATCCAAGTAAGATTAACGTCTCACAATACACAATTTATAGCTTTAAACAATTCTTTCACCCACATATTATTTCTTTCTCTATAATAGCATAAATAAAAAAATAAATCTACACACACACACACACTGAGTGCATTTCTTATTGGATCAGTGTAGTAGTGTCGAAGTTAATCATCCTGCACATATCTTCTGATTTTACCTGACCTAAAGGTGAGGATGAGATGTATCAGGATATGAAGTGTCCTAACATGTAGGTCACCCAAGAGTGAATGATGAGCTCAAGTTGATTATTACCACAGATGATACAAATAGGGTTAGAAACGTTGACCTTTCACCCCACGATTCAGTGTAATTTTCAGCACTTTAATTGAGGGAGGGAATATCCATGGACTAGGATGAAAATATAGGGGATATGATTTCCTGAGGGTTTCTGCTTCATAAATAAAGTTTTTGATACAACACGAACACATTTATATCTTGTTTAAGAGACAAACACATTTCCCAGAAATATGTGCTGCTGTATTTTTTTTTGTTCTAAAAAAATCCTAGATTTCTTTTTTTCTTTAGACAGAAAGGTTATATATTATATGACCTACTATACCTTTTACTAATTGCTAATTATTATATATCAATATTGGCAGATCTGCTATCATTTTCCTAATTTACTTCTTGACATAGTTAGCTAAAGCTAAATGTATATATCCATGTATACATATCATGAATTCATTGAAGGATAATTATACAGAAACTGAAATTAATCAAAAAGTATTTTAAGAAGCCCTTTAAAGAAAAATTGGGAAGCAATTAGGAATATTTTCTATTATTACTGTGATAATTTCTAAGAAGTATTTTAACAGCATTTATTTCATTATTTGTATATAATTAATTTTGGATACTGCAATTAGATAACAATAATTTAATAATGAGAAGATACATGTGATATATACCCAACGTTGTCCAAAATTAGCTTTGCAGTTCAGTGTACATCCCACTGAGTACTACTGAGTTAACTTTCACAAAATAATTCACTGAAAACTTAGAACTAGCTAGAACTGCACTGTTAGATCAATGTACTGTATGTATGTACAGTCACCCAGCAATATCCTTCTGAAGGCATAGTTAAGCTAAATTATTTTTCAACGTGGGCCAACATGTTATATTGTTACCTAATGGCCAGTTAAAATGGCATATTGTTTGAAATTAGTTTGACATCCCACATTTTAAAGGCCATGAAGTATGGGCATGGTTGATCAGTACATATGAGTTCACAATATTAAACTGTTGGATATTCCAAGGATTAGAGTTATCATACTACATACTGAACCACTGAACCTATTAGATTGTATTTACAATAGCAAGAAAATGAGAGAGATTAACCATTAGGAACCAGTGGACTGCTTTACACTGAATCTGACCATCGGTCCACCTCAGCTCCATACAAGAATCAATTCCAAGAGATACCAGGAATTAATTGAGACCTGTAAGCCATTGCAGTTAAGTTCTAGAGTGACTCTCATAGTATGACCAGCCACAAACCTTGGTTGCTCTGATAGCATTTCCATGTTTGGGAATAATATTGCTATCCATTTGTCCAACAATACATCCTTCCTTGTTTGTAATGTATTTTAATGCCCCTAACTGTATATTAGAAAAGCAGCAGCATAGCCTGGAGTTTCAGTTCAAACATATGAGAAAAGATTGCCAACATTTAAACTGCAGCACAGTAACATTAGCTTGATTCAGAGGGTAAAAAAATCTAGGAAGAACCAAAAAAGGAAATGAAAGCTAGATGACATAGCAAAGTAAACAAAATTAGCTCATCTAAGTAAAAAACAGTACAATGCAGAGAAAAATGTATTGAAGCTATTAAATGATCACATATTTCTAGGAGTTTGATTTTAAATCTCATTATTATAACAACCCCCTCAACAGAGAATCTTTCTAACAAACTACAAAACTACCAGTCTTGTGAAAATTTCCAAAGGCACAATGTACAGATCCCCAATTAATACTACTACATTCAGGATATGGATTTTCTCTAGAGGTCTCCAGTAATTCTCATTCTGATATGAATCTTTCCTGTTCCATAAGCTCCAGTCTACCTTAAATCTCCATAATAATTACTCTCTTTACAACATTCAGAATGCTTCGCCCTGAAGGACTATGGTATAATGAGGTGAAGCATTTGCAACAAATTATATGAAAATGCACAAAGTGAAATGAACGTGTCTCTCTTGTTTAAATGAAGTTCTGGCATAGAGAAGAAAGTTGGAAAATACATGACAACAAAGAGAATAATTTGGCCACTGCCAGTCTATGTAAATTTTAACAGGCAGATTTTACTTTTCTGTGTACATTTCCCCCCAATCAGAAGCCAACTAGCAGCATACTAACCAAGTGGGAAATATGGAAATGTACTCCCTTAATTCTTCTTGAAGGGCTAGGCCAATTTTTTAGAAATGCCCTAATCGTGTTAGTAATTGATCTCTATGCAAAAACTATCCTCATCCAAATTAGAACAGTTATTAGTATAATATGAATCATCAGTATAATATGTCCTAACTTTGTTTCTTGGACTAAGTAAATGATGGCTGACTATATGGACATACATGTTAAATGCAAAGAAGAACAAATGAGTGATGCGCAAGAGAACAATAGGCAGCACTGCAAATAGTATTCTGTCCTTTCTATAAAATATCTTTTAAAGGATAAAATGAGTTGTCATGACTTCAACAGTTAATTTCCAGAAATTTAGATGTTAGTCTTTTGACGAGATTAGATAGTTAGATAGATAGATAGATAGATAGATAGATAGATAGATAGATCGAGCGAGCTCAAGGATTTAACTTGGATATCCTGAGGCTCAACAAGAGTTGCAGCAATTGCGGTAAAGCAGTGCTTCATAGAATTCTTCTTCCATTTGATCTATCATGGATCTTGATCATGCCAGAACCATTAATGGCTGCTATGTATGACTGGATCAGACTTTCAGAAAGTTAGTACTGGGCCAGAGTCTCTGTAACTAAATTGTCTTCTTCTATGGCTGTTTCCCAAATAATTTAGCAGGATTATCTACTAAGGTGTGGAGACAGCAAAATATTTTTAGCATAAGGGATCATTGTAAAAATAATCAGTAATGCCAGAAGATATTTTAAAGCAGAAGTTGGCATAAACTTAATTGGTTACAAATGGATGAAATCAGTCTTGTTGTTAAAAATGTAACCTGTAAGATGACACCATTAGTAGCCTTTGAAAATCTCATGTTAGAATCTTCAAAGTCCTAATATCCAAAATGTATCCTGTTAGAAGTTTTGGAGTGGGATCAACGCCTTTGTATGGAAATCAGAGTTAAGACATATCTCTGACACACAATGGGCTACACTTTGGAAGAACTCCACATCACGATCAATATCAGCAAAAATCAGGAAAGATTATTTTGAAATTATTCATAGACAATATTAAATTTACTGGGGAAGGTGCATAAAAATGTTGGAAGTGCAGAAAAGCAAAGGGCATCCTTATGCAAGGATGGTGGTCCTGTGAGATTGTACAAAGTCAAAAGTGATCAGAAAGATTAATAGTATGGATACAGGAAAATTCAGTTATGGTTCCAAGATATGTTTACTGATTTAGTGAGGCAACTCAAAGAACTAAAATAATATAACTGTTCAATTCATAATAGTTGTGGCAAGGCTTTCCAATATTGGAAAAATTGAGAAGCTCCATCCTTAGATCTCTGATATAAAAACTGAAAAATTATTGTAATGAAAACATTGACAGACAAAAAAATGGGAGGTTTTGGAATATACTAGAATAGTTACTTTTGATTCAGTTTCGGAAAAAGTAACCCTTTTTGCAAAGCATAATAGGCCAAATCCCTCTTTTTGTTTACCCCAGTACATACAAAAGTTGCTATTGGAATCTTGACTTGTTCTTAGATTTTTTATTACTGTATGTTCATTGGTTTTTAAATTAATAAAGTTAAAAAACTAAAACTAAATCCTCCTCTTCTAATGGTCTGCCCTAAAATCTTGATGCACTGCTTAAGTATGCAATTATAGAAAAAACAGAATTCTATAGGCGAGTTCAAATTATTTTTTTCTCAACTTCAATCACTTTTTGGTGAGGATCCACATAGATACTGATTCTATCAAGGGTTCAGTTGATATATTGATTGTAGGCCAAATTGACATGGAAACTAAAACTTAAAGATTCATTTACAGTCTTAAGGTTCCACACTGAATTTGCATTAGAAGATGACCGCAGAAAGTCCCCATGTAGTGAAGTAAGTAAATTTTTAGGCATTGCATAATGGATTAGTATACAGTCTTTATTCTGCAGACATACAGAATTTTTTCTTTTTGTTTAAACATTCAGCTTTCCAGAAATAGTATAGCAGCACACAAATGCAGTTTCTCACTTTGTTGGAGAAGAAAGACTCCTGTTAACAGAGCAAATTAGTTAGCAAGGAAACACAGATTTCCCTGTGAAAATTGATTAAAAATAATCCTAATTCTTACAATTTGCATTGTCAAAACAGGATTCACTTCTGTAGTTTACGTAACTTTATAAGGATTCCAAAACCGTAGTTTAAAATGTTCTGTGCAATTTTTAAAAACACATTGGTTGGCTTTTTGTAAAAGATTTTCTCTGTTATGGAATACTCTGCAGTGTGGATCTCATGGGGCTCCATTATTCCTACCACTACATCACTGTTTTTTAAAGCAACAAAGGTACTACAGGATTTTTCTTTAAAAAGGTACAAAATACTTATTTTACAAATCTAATCTTGCTTCATTTAAATGTAACTAGCCAAACTTCTATCTTCAAATCGGAACCATCCTATTTTTCCAATAGTAGCACCAACTTTTTTAGTTTTCCAGAAACCAACTCTATATCTCATTTATCAAAACTCAAAAATTATCAAACATATAATCAATCACCTTAACCACACAAGCACATTTCTCCTTCAGCTCTGTTGATCAGTTCCAAGATTGGCCTACAACAATTGTGCTATCAGTAAAAGAGACTGAACAATGGTAATCTATTCAGGCATGATAAGAACTGATGTTTGGAGGCTGAGAAGACCTTCAGGAGGTTCTCCATGGAAGCAAGGCCAGGGAGATGATCAGACTGATGGTTTCTATGCTCCATGGCATTGCCTAGGAGGGGGGTCAAAACTATTTCTGAGTCATCCAGTCAATAATCAGAACTGGAAATTTCATCTGTGAGAGTGATAGGCAACTCTTCATCCATTTGTGAGGGCTGAATGGGTATTTTAGAGAATCTAGATAGTTGCAGTATTAAATCCTGGAAAAAAGGACGTGAGCCTTGATCATGACTGGCATATTTAGACAGACAATTAGAGAAGCCAACTGGAGATATATATGTATTTGCAGTTTGGACTCAGTATCATCAGTCTGGAGTTACACTCTGGATAATATAGAGCAGTGTTTCTCAACCTTGGCAACTTTAAGATGTGTGGACTTCAACTCCCAGAATTCCCCAGCCAGCCTTGCTGGAAGTTGAAGTCCACACATCTTAAAGTTGCCAAGGTTGAGAAACACTGATATAGAGACTTGAACACTGTTATTATTGCCATGGCTTCAGCAGAACAACTGCTACCTAAAGGATTAGTACACATTTATAAACACTCCTTGGTCTCTTTCACAGGAAGCAGAATCTTCCAATAAACAGGATCTGGGTGGCCATACAAGACATGACTGGTGGTTCACTGTCACTAACATTTGTATATGAGCATCACTGACTTCTGCCTTTAGCTCTCTTTCAGAAGTTTGCCAGCATAACTTGTCACTGAAGCTTAAAAAAAAAAAATTTGTACACACGCACGCACAGTGTCTTTGTCACGAGCTCAAAATCTTCACGCTCAGGACAAAAGTATCATGCTGAAGGAGCAGGTTACAAAAATCACACACAAACAAAAGCAGGGATTAGGGAAATATTAACATTGCATGAATCATGCATCGAGGTATTACAGACCTCGAAATGCGAAAGAAAATGGAGGAAGAAATATGTTGTGGCATGCTAGATAATAACAACCGTGCCTGGATGACTTAATACCCTCCTGTCCCTGAAGTCCTGACTTTGTCGGCAGCCCACTTCTCCACATTAACAGTAGTCATTTGGAGAGCAGCAAACGTGCCATTAGAAGCACTTTTACAAGTGTATATTCATCCACCAATTAGCTTAATGTGGCCGCTTTCTGCATATTTTCTATCCAGGCCTGCACAAATCTTATTAATATTTCCCCCTAGCGCTTTGACAGATTACCTTGTCATTATGCATCCTGGAGCCTTTTAAACAATATGGGTAAACTACTGTTTGCGAGGTTAATGACAATTATCCCCTAATTACTGCATAAGTCACTCAGTCCACTTTATCTCACGGGCAGGGTTCTGCTCTGTGTATCTGCCATTGTGTCACCGTAAATGAATCTTGTATAGCTATGTTTATCTGTCGCTGTCTTGTAAATTACACTGACAGAAGAATGAACAAATTACTGGGTATCATCACTTAAATACCATTTTGATTTTTTGCCCATTCTTCTTCTTTTTCCTTCTTTTTTTAATAAAGGAAAATTACACGAGCGGTGCTTGTTTGTTTGATTTTAACCTTCATGAAATAAAATAAACAAACACAAATTGAAATGTCCTGCCTTAAGAATCATACATCATATTTTAATTTCTCTACTGAGAGGCAGATAGATAGGATTTGGTAGAAGCTATACAAACAAGAGAGAGATAAAAAGACATTATAACCGTGATGCTATTATTAATTTCTGGCAGCTACCTCTATCATATTTTAATGGATTGAATAGGGGCTCACTATGGTTCAGTGTAGGAATTTTCAGTTCTCAATGCATGGGCTGAATTCCAGAACTGTATTTGTGTAGATACCTTTTGGAACAGAATATTTTCCAAACAAATACTTTCTTCCTATATCCCTATCCCATATTTTTCACGGTAGGTTTCTCTCTTTTTTCAATGCATTTTCATGGTTGCTTGCCAAAAGGTGCTGCAGTATGAATTCTAATTATTTATTTATTTAGATTTATACCCCACCCTACCATCCCCGCCACTTTATAGGGCAGCTTCCAACAATAAAACAACAATTAAGTTAGCATTAAAATTTCAAACTTTAAAATATTACTACTGAAGATATAAGAATTCAAAGAATAATGAATCATAACTATAGGTTCCTACAGATGTTGGCTCACTTGCTGCTGTGCTCAAGGCCAAGTGAATCTATGTGGGAGGCACATATTTTTCTCCAATTGCTGAAGACTGATCTGATGCCGTGACTGTAATATCAGGCTCCCGTGGGAGCTGACTACCAGTGTGCTGCCCAGGATTCTGCCTGTGCATGTTTCAGATCTGTCATCAAACAATAAAAGTGCATAAGGTTCTTATTTGTTTTCCTTTTTCCTCAGATATTTTAATCTAAATTTAATGTTCTGTAACTTTATTTTCATCATATGCTAGAGGATAGGCAGTATAGCATTTATGGCCACCAATGCTAGATTTGACTTTCTGGACCCACAAACTGAACTTCTGATAACTGTGAGTGGTCCAAAGTGAAGGGCTTGTCCATTTTTATTGCTGCCCGACATGGCCCCAACACATTCTTAAAAGATAAAAACTGTGGAATGCTGTGGGCCACTACTTCCCTTTGAAGAACTGCCAGGTACCTGGAAAAGAAGAGAGGGAGAGACCAAATGCTATTATCTGATAAGGAGATTGGTTTGAGAATGGAAAAACAGCAGAAGCTGGGATATGATCTGTTGGAATGGGAAGAAGTGGTAAGACTGGGGATAATCTGGCTGATGCAATAAATTGGGAACAGGCAGCAGGAGCACCAAGACTGACTAAGGATAACCAAACATGGAGAACGAAACGGATAACTAGAACAAGAGAGGGGAGCAGCTATGGAGGGCAGTGGAAAGAGGCAGAAAAGTTGAGAAAAGTTTGAACCTAAAAGAGAAATTAGTGACTCTGACTGGGGTTAGTGAAAGTTATATGCTGATAGTGTAACCTCTTAATCCAGCACATTTGATTTATGGAATGAGTGGCTCATGTGCTAAAGATAAAAGTGGGGACCAGATGTTTGAATGCAAGAGCTATGGGCTCAAATAAAGGTTTTGTTGTTTCAAACTCAAACCCTACCACTGTCTTATATTCAGGTTCTTGAGAAAAATATTTGCACTTCTGCTTTACCACAGGGTTTTATAACTTCTGATGGAGCATAAAACTCCAGGTTCGAAGAAGTAGATTTGTTTTGGAGCTCAGACCCTACCAATGCCTTGCCTTCACGTCCATGGATCAGATAGTTGTAATTTAGCTACATTAATCGGTAACTTGTATAAAATGGGTATTTTTGTGGCAGGCCATTTCTACTCTGGCAGAGATTTTTGGGAATAGACAACTTATCTCAGGGCAACCAGTGTGGAATAGTGACTCTATGACCCTTTCTCAAAATTCCAAATATACCTACTAGCTCTAAAAGGCCATTTCTGCTACAAACTATAACTTTTTTAAAAAAAGAAATTGTGCCTTAATGGCAGGGATTTTAAGGCAAATAAATGAATTCAGTAAAGCTCCTGTAACTGTTATCTATTTGCTTTGACTTCTCTTAGCTAGCTTTATTGTTCAGTTGGATGGAAAAGCAAGGGCAAGGATGGTTATAAAATGAAATTATTAATTAAATGCTCCTTCCTTCCTTCCTTCCTTCCTTCCTTCCTTCCTCCCTCCCTCCCTCCCCCCCTCCCGAGGACCAAGATGTAACAGAAAATCAAATAATGAAAAGAACATAAACTACCCAAATCAGTAAGTTTATAGCATCATAAATTTTTCCTCAACATTACCAAGTCTTCTAAACAATTGCATTAGACCTAGCACTGGATGTCTGGAAACTAGCAGGATGACAACGAAAATGGATACTCTGTAGTTTTACAATAGCAGAAACATTAATACTACAAGGTGGGATTATCATCCATTCTCCGTTAATAATTATACAATGGTCTAAAGAATGTGACCTCTTTTTCTGTATCAGAACAAAAGTGTCATTGTCAGGATTTAAACTGGAGGAATATTTAGAAATGTGGACTACATGTTAGGGCTGTGTAGGCATTTGGAGAAGCACATGTCTGTGGAAATGTCTTTTGAGGATGCATACATGTGCAGAGATAACCTCAGAAGTTCCTCAAGGCAGCTTTGCTGAGCTTTCAGGAGGATGTGGTACTTCATACTAATTTATAGTTTATATATTTAAGTTTTCTTTTGGTCTAGTGGTTAAGGCACCAGGCTAGAAACAGGAGACTGTGAGTTCTAGTCCTGCCTTAGGCATGAAAGCCAGCTGGGTGACTTTGGGCCAGTCACTCTCTCTCAGCCCAACTCACCTCACAGGGTTGTTGTTGTGGGGAAAATAGAAGGAGGAAGGAATATTAGGTATGTTCATCACCTAGGGTTATCTATAAAAATAATAAAAGTGGATAAAGAATCTTAAAAAAAAACTGGCTTAAATGTTAACAATTTAACTATGTAACATGACATGAATAGATATGTAAGACCAGTTTTGATTATTACATGAGAGATGTTCTTGCATAGGCTTTTTTTCTTCTTTCTTCCCTCCTGTCTCTTTTGTATATTAAACTGTATTAAATAAAAACTCATTAGATGGAAATCAATACAAAGTGGGGACATTTCAAATTCAGAGCTAAATATTAATCTGATAAATGTATAATGCTAAACATACTTAACAGGGTGCAAGTTCTGTTATAAATGCTTTTTGAATTCAGAATAAATAAGCTTTGAATCATTTTGTTAGAGAATGAAATTATCCCAGGGAGGCTAAACATAATACTTAACAATCCTAACTTTGGCCAAGATTACATCCTTTGGAGGCTAGCAATTCTTACATCCAAGAAGATAAAAACAACCTCAGACTACTGATTTCTTCAGCATCTCTGATCAAAACACCTCGCCTTGCTCCCTTTTTCCTTCTATGCAGCCCCTTTTCCACTGAAATTATTTACCTGGCCACAGCAAAGATTAAAAATGGAGATAAGCATGCCAACAGCCAACATTTTTCATTGGCCACTGGGAGATTTCTTTCTTCTACATGACCAGCATCCTGAACAGTAAGTCCAGTTTAAACAGAAGAGACCATTAACGTCTGAATATATAGGTACCTTTTGAAATCATACTGTTTGGGGGAAAAAAACCCAAGCTTCTTCTGTTTGGGGGAAAATTAGCTCAGCTTATTTTCCAAATTAATCCATATTAACCAGAATAAGCAAATCAGTAACAGATACGTTTGTGTTGCATTTCATTATTAATAGGGCTTACTGACTGAGATAGTATCTGATAGTATCCTGTAGTTAAGTAGATATTGTCCATAACTTCTTAGTACTTTTAAAAATAAACCCCTAAATGTATCAGATGACATGGAACCACTTCAGCTGTGCTACCTTCATCCAAAGATATCATGTCAAGGCTAAGGATTTGCATGTTAGTAAAATTCTGCTTGTCCAGATTGAAAGATTATTGCTGCTGTCAGATTTAAGCTGTGAACAGTTAAGGAAAATTACTATAAGGAGAAAGAGAAGCTGCACTCTTCAAGTGCCACAAAACACAACATTATTGTCATCTGCTTACCTGATAAACACTATCGGGTAAGGAGAAGACCTTTACCAAAGGTTCCAAATGTGAATCCTCTAATAAGTAGGTGCTAAAACTTGCCATTCTTTGTTAAATGATGTTCCAAGAGATAGAACAGTAGGTGACAGACTGACAGTCTCAGAAATTATAGCCCTTTCCGATGGGACAGGTGTTAATAAGAAGCAACAGTCCTTCATAACACTTCAGCCAAGATACAGTTCTTTTTCCTAAGAGTATTTAGAATGTATCCAACTTACAATATGAAGGGTTATTTCATAACTGATTAATTTGATATGCAATTTCACCAACAAAAGCGAAAATGAAACATGGAACACCCCAAAAGCTAGCTAATAACATTACTGATTACAGAAGGGGCTAAATAGAATCATTTCTGGCTTCAGGAAAGGATATCTGCTAAAAGGTTCAGAGGCAAATGTTCACCAGTTAAAATCCAACATTTCAGTTTACAGATTATGCAATCAACACATTGTGTGATTTTGTTAAATTCAAAGTTTTGAAAGTGTTTTCTTTCTATTGTTTCCTTTGTGCTGAGCTCATTTGGTAACGTTTTCAATTTAAAAAGTTAAGCTTAAGAAAACTATGTTTAACTAAAAATTAAGAAAAGCTAGGTTAATCAGCTGGTGAAATACAAATTGTTAAATATATCTTAAAACAATAAGACATATACTAGAGAGCATCAAAAATAATCATTAAGATTTATTCTTTAACTTTTCTAGATCACACTGGTGTTTAATGGAGTAATATGTGTGTTTAGTTGGGCAGATTTAGAAAAACACTTGCTTCCAGAGTTAAGCAAGATTTGTAAGTCATAAAGCTACCATTAACCTAATGAGTGTATGGAAATGCACTCCATGCATGTGATGAAATGAACTGCAGCTCACAAAAGTTTATGCCTTTTAATAAAATGTTAGTCAGAAAAGGTGCTACCAGACTCCTAATCATTAACCTAAAGCAGTGTTTCTCAACCTTAACTTTTAGATGTGGGGACTTCAACTCCCAGAATTCCCATGCTGGCTGACCTAAAGGAAACTTTTGGAACCAGCCTTATGAATGTGCCATAAATCAAACCAGAAGGCGACAAATGACTGATTCAATAAGATCCTGGGTTCTCTCATATTTATATAATTTATATCATTTTTGTCAGTTTCCTCTTCTAAACCTCCAGAGGAAAATGCACAGGTCTCATTAAGATCTAAGAAAATGGTGCACTTTATTTAGTTTTGCCAGACATATTTTACATTTCTGTGTACATTTATTTCTTTGGCCAATAGCTGATTAAAAAGCTCAGTAGCACAGTATGTGGACAAACCCAGTTGGTGGTAAAGGTCAAAAAAAGCATCAAAGGATTTATTAATCTGATCCCTCGTCATACTATGTATGATATTGTACCTCAGAAGCTGGATAGAATGATATTCTCCCATTCAATTACTATAGAAATAATATCTTGTTCTGGTAGCTCTTCATTTTTCAAAATTTAAGAGATGCATACACACATAGAATTCTGCAGCTAGAAGGGGACTGGTTTCACTGTCAAACAATGTTAAGGAAGTTTTTTTCTCACTTGCAAGCAGAATCTGCCTTCCAATAACTTAATCCATTATTGTGTTTTGCCCATGAACAATAAAGAATGGATCTTGCCCTTCTGCTGTGTGATATCTTTCAGGTCTTTGAAGAGGACTATCATACACCTTCAGTCTTCTCTTCTGAAGGCCAAGGGCTGTACAACACTTCAGATTTCTTCTCCAAAAGATGCTTTAGAGCATGCAGGAGCTCTGTGTCGCTGTCTTAAAGTATGGCAGAGAAGAGCTAGGTTTGTGTCCCTGGGTGCTTCAAAACACTTTTTAGACATCAATCCCCAAGGGCTGCACAATTGCACTAAATGCATCCAGCAACTTCACTCACTTTGTAGGACTCACTGCCTTTCTCCAAAACTATTCCAACATTCCTTCTGAATCCTGCTTAAAGCAAGGTGCCTAGAACCAAACAAAATATTTGAGGAGGGATCTGACCAATGCAGAATATAGTGTGATTATTTCTTCCTGTGATTCGGAAATGGTACTTTTGTTGTTGTGGCCTAAAACTGCACTTGCTTTTCTTGCAGACATATCTTACTGCTGATTCATATTCAGTTTCCAATCAAGTACTATTCCAATATCTTTTTCACAAATACTATTACTATAACTATGCCAGGTACCCTCTAGCCACATGGTTCTCAAACTGTGTGCCACGGCACCCTAGGGCAACACGGTGAACTCACAGAGGTGCCGTGACATATTTGACTACGTAATAAACAAAAGCATTAGTGAGTTTGCCATGGCGATCTGGAGTGCCGCAGCACACAGTTTGGGAACCACTATGGGTGTCTTGAACTGAGAAAGCTTGAAAAACTCTGCTCTAGCCTATACCTGCATATTTTATTTTGTTCTTAAGTGAAAACACTTTGCATTTGAAAGGGACATCACTGGAGAAGAAGGGTAAAAAAAGTAAAGAGAGATGACAATTAAACCCCAATCCTTTTGTGTGTGCATCATTGACTTTTTAGACCCCTGCAGATGATGCTACATTTGATACATTTCTTTTTGTTATTTTCAGGTCATTTCTCTAATTTGTCAAGATTATTTTACATTTCCTTTCTCCCTTCTACATAACTAGAAGCTATCTTACCAAATTTTGTGACATCTGTAATTCTGAGAAATATTCCTGCCATCTCATTATCCAAGTCATTAACACAAATATGAGAGAGTAGAAGGCAGTGTGGTGCCCCACTCAGTTCCTCTTTCCGGTCTGATGAAGAGCCATTGATGATCACTCTTGGGACATATTTTTTGAGCTAGCCATGTACTCAATCATCATACTATCCACACCACACAAAGCTAGCTTGCTAATCAGAATGACACGAGGTAGTTTGGCAAATGCTTTGCTTTGGGTCCTCCAAATTAGCCTCAGAATTTTATCTATATTGTTTTACAGCTTAAAACATAAGTCATTGTAAAATTAGTAAGTGAAGGGTAATGGAAATATTTTTACCCCAATCATTATATATGTACATGCTCTGAAAAATTCCAGAAAATATGCGTTTGCTCAAGGAAACAGGTATTCATAATACTTTTCCAAAATTACATATTCCAACTTTTTCTTAATAAAGACAAGGAAATGGTTATCCAAAACTGATATTTCCAAAAATATCTGGCTAGATAAGTGTCCTATCAATGGAATGCCAAGAGAGATATATCTAAAAAAAGATACAGATAAATCATGATCAGCTAAATGAACAACTTTCAAAGAAGGAAGAATTTGTTCATTAAGTCAATCCTGTATATATTACATGGGAAGAAATTATAGTACACCAGAATAAATTCGGCTTCATACCTCAGAAAAGTGTGTATGGAATCTAGAATGTTTCTGTTACTATAGTGCTTATTCTATTCAAATTAAATCATCAGCAAATTGGGTTTCTGATTTTTTTTAAAGAGAGAGAAAAAACAAGTGCCCAATAATGATTTTGTAAAGAAGAATCAGACTCTCACCCATTTTTGTTTCCCTTTATTTTAGAATTTTATTTTCACTATTAAAATTTGTAATCATACCTTCAAAGTATATGCCAAATGAATTCAGTATCTAGAATGTATGAAAACTAACCTATATGTTTGTGTACTATTTTTGCAGTATTCTTGGGCCCAAATACTTAAGCAGCCACAATTAATTCACATTATATTTGGCATAAAATGCCATTTGAAAAGTATATCTTTAAAAATGTGAGGTGTGCCTCTAACATTCAAGATGGCAGACCTCCTTAAGCCAGCAGGGGTTGGCAAATCTCTTAATATTGCATCTAATCTTTTTCTTAATATTATAAGCTAACCTCAAATCACTTGTTTTATTCCGTAGCTAAAATGTCAGAGAAGCTATGGCCACAATCTTATATATTCTTTCCTTTGAACAAGACTCATTACCACAGTGGGAAATTTTCTTCCTAACACTTGTTCCACTAGGTTGCAGGGACTGCTTGTTTGCACTGTACTCTGCCTACTTCATATAGCAAAGCCATCGGTACATGATAAATGAAGAATTTGTTCTTAAACCAGCTTTTGCAGAACTAGACACTGTTTTGTGGCTGGCCCAAGGTCACTTACTTGGTTTCTGTGCCTAAAGGAAGACTACAATCTGTGTTTTCCTAGTCCAGCACTTAAACCATTACACCATATTGTCTCTCAACAGGACAGTGGGAACTACTCCTGAGAAAACACGCAGCAAATCTACAGTAGCTGTAAATAGTTTGGGTCAAATATCTGAAATATGTAATCATTTTATATCCCTTATACATACAGCTGTTAAAAAACAAAGCACCACTAGCATTTCAAATTAATCCTGTAAACCCACATAAAGAAATAAACAGTAATATAAGCCTCATTTCAAAACAATATATTTTGAGCCTGAACCTGCAACTGCCACAAACAAGTCTTGCTTAGGGCATATGGGGGAAAATGCAATATTTTAATGAGTGTGATATTAATTGTTGAATGAAATATGAGAGGAAGGCATGCACATTTGTTAAAATAGAACTAAATATCCTAAAATGTACTATCTACACACACTGTCATGTCATAGACAAAAAGAAATCTTGTAGAATGTTAGTGGAAGGTCTTAAATGTGTTCTTCAATGCACTTTTACATCGTACTTTATTTGAAGATATGATTTTAACATTATTAAGTTTGGCAATTATTATTTCTTCTTTCTTATAATTAGAAAAAAACCTTGTAAGTTGCCAAGTCATGTTAAAACAACACTATTGTTGCTATGGAATGGCTGGGTTTGTTCATGACATGTTTTAAACTCACAGCATAATAATTAATTTAAGTTGGTAGAATTAAATAATCATGATGACCTGATACCTGGTGGTCTTAATCAACAGAGGATGAAGATGAAGGACCACACCTTTGAAAAATCCATTAATCAAAACAAATTACAGTATTTGAAGAACATCAAAGCCAGAGCCTGCGTGCATTCAAATAATCATAGAGGATAGCAACATAGTTGCCATGGCGTAAGAAGCAGGAAAACCAGGAGTGGGACTGGCAGGACTGGCAACAAAAGCAGGAGAAATAAAGGGAAGCACAGCAGTGTGTGTGTGTGCTGCTGTTGCTGCTGGTCCCTTCCACCCACCCATGTGCACGCACATCCGCACACACACATATATATAGGGGGAGAAGTGCATAGCTGAAAACACTGAATGCACTCTGCTACAAAGATAAACCATAACTGATAGAAGATCAAGGAATCATTAGAGATGGGACATATTGCTGAAATGATTCACAAGTGCTTAAAACCTTGCACTTGTGGAACCCCTCCCTGTTAAAGTAGCCTCATTTTTTTTCAGGCTTCCAACAAGCCTAAAAGAAAAGATGCTGCTGCTTTAAGAGTTAGATTAATTTTAGTAAGTGGATTCCTTCAAGCAGCTTATTCCGAGCCCTGAAAAACTACAGACTAATGTAGTGAATATCAAAGTGGGGCTGCCCTTGCAGGTCAAAGTACCTATCCCAAATGATTTTTGAAGTGTGCATAGCCCTACCAATCATAACACTGACACATGGTTGTTTGTTTGTTAAAGGCAGAGCGACCTTAGTACCATTAGTGGCAAGAGGCAGGGGTGCCTGAAGGCCATCAAAAGTCAAGATGGTGTCCACAACCACACAGTCAGAACCTTGCTTCTTTTTTACTTGTGTCATGCAATTCTCATAAAAAAAAGGCTTGGGGCTTTGATCATATGGTCATGGTCACCATCTTGAAAGTAGGCATCTTAATTATTTCTTTAGTGGTTTATCTTTGGCTTTAAGGCAGATGCATCTTACATAATTTCCCAAGCAAAGGAAGAGATTTACAACCAGCTATCTACACAGGTTCTGGCTGTCACTGAAAGCAGCCTCTTCTTGGGGTTTTGTTTTATTTTCCTAGCAGATCAAAATATTGCAACTAACCACCAGCCACTTTATCTATCTTTACTGCTGATGTGATGGCAGTTGCCATCAACTCATGAATTCTAAAAGAACTGTCCTTTTTCCTCATAACAGTTTTGGCTGTTCTGGATGAAGAAGCCATCCTATGCATTTGATGCAAGAACAGCAGGTCAAAGTAGTCTCTATAGTACAGTTGTTCCTAACACACAGTTCCTTCTCCAGATGAGAAAAAAAATGATGGTGGCAGATTCCCTAACTTCCCTGGAATGGACATATTACAGTATCTATATGCGTGCAGACATGCATAACACACATACATGCAGAATGGCAATTAAGCTCAATTAAGTGCAGTAATATTGTCTATGCTTATCGCTTAATTATAAGCCTATGTTGCTGAGAAGACAACTTAAAATAGGCTGTGGGTTTTCTGAATGTGTTTGTCTGGTTAATGAGGAAGAATGGTGCTAACCTGAGAAACATGCAAATATCTAAATAAACCAGCAGCGGCTGTTTTGCAAGTACTGTACAGCCGAAGATTATGACTAGCGCTTTCATGCTTAATTGAAAGTCATGATAAGGCTATTGTCCATGCAGTCTATAATTAGGTCTTAAATGTTAAGTTTATAGATGGGCCTGAAGTCAAAATGTCGGCAAAGTACTGGGCTTCATGCTACCTGTTAAACCATAATTTCTGTTTCTGAACCCAGAGCAAAAAAATTAGGCATTTTCTCCTGATAGGACAATGTAAATAAGGATTCTAAAGGAACAATTTATATAAAATCTCCAGTTAGAATGCTGAATTCTTTCAAGCACACTCCTTCAAAAATGACACTAAAAAGTATCTTCAAATTTTGAATGTTTAAAGTGATTGATTTATGCATGTGTTTGTTGGTTAAATCTTTTGCATGTCTCTCATTTTGTACTTTTGTTGCCATTATGCTTTTTTAATTTTGTTTCATATACTGGGGTCCTTTCTAGATAAGAGGCATTTTCTTTTAAGAAAGGAAATGAATACAATCCAAAAAATAATCTCCTTGCAGTCTTCTTGCCCAAAATTTCACTGCCATTATGCACTTAATCAATTGTGTATAAGCCATTCAATTAAATTCAGTCAGACTTCTGAGTTTGCTGCATCAGATATTTCATCTTATTTCTATTTATCGAACTTCATTCTTCTGGCAATACTTTTGCTTTACTTGGAATACAGCAACATGCATGCTTTTACCCTCTGCTAAACTGGAAGGTAAGAGTGAGCTGTGTAAGCTACAGTCCTAAACACTAAGGAAAAATTTCCATTGTCCATGAATGAAATTTGTATCTCCCTACTCAGGAGTGGGGAAAAAACAGGAAACAATAAGCCATTAAGATTGGGTTAAAATTAGGGCATAGCAGTTAATGTTTTTTTTCCATACTTTTAACTAACTTTGCAAGTTACCTACAAAATTTCAGTTACTGAGCTTTTACATATTCTAAATAAAAATATAAATGGTCATAAACAAAAAGTAAAGTTTTATTTACAGTATTTCTAGAATTCATGTTAAGCTTGAATTCTAAACTAAACCAAAAGAGAAAGCTCAAACTATAATTTTCAATTTAAAAATCAAAAAAACAAAAACAGACGTTGATTTCCTAAAAGTGAAAGAAAATGGGTTTCTTTTACACAAAAGTAGGGTTAAAGCCATACACTAGGATTTTTCAGACAAATTATGTACTGTATGTCATTTGCATTTTGACACAATTGAGGCAAATCATCTAATTTGTGCCATTTGTGAGATTAGTGCATGACATACGTGATGTTATTGTGACTTCTACCGGACACCTGTTTCTGGAGAAATGTTGAGTTCTGCAAAGCAACTACTCTAGAAAAAAATCATGGTAGTTAATTATGACACCAATTTTCACACTCTAAAAATATTATATGCATATAGAGAAAGGGTTTGTGGTTCCATAGACCATAATTCCATGTTATGAAAAATATACCACAAAATGATAAAACTGAAAAAATACTGTGTTAGGCTGTAACTTAGGGTCATGAAACCTTCTTTTGGCTCCTTCTGTAGAGAACAAGCACTCCAGAAATTGGGTGGGATCAGAACAGAATTTAAAATTGCTTTAATTTAAATGCAAATGTAATAAAGTTAAATTAACTAAATACAGTTGATACAATTCTCAGTATGTATTCAGTATTTTCCCTGCACTCAGAGTAAAAGTGACAATATGGCAACAACTTTTGGAGAGGGTCTGGAGGAGCCTGAGGGGTTGTACAGACCTGGAAGCCTCAAGTTGTCCTCTCCTACACCAGGTTAAGGGGAAAGTCCTCCCAACCAGACAAAGTTGCCCTGTCTTATAAAACGAAGCTTTCCTGCTTCAACTGTTGGGCAGCAAGTGATTAATCAATGAAGACGAAAACTGACAGGCTAGGGCAACAAGAAAAGAGATTTACTTTCTCAACCCAGCAGGATTTGCAAATGCAGACACTGCTATTCAGTGTCTGTTTATACATTACATTGTCTGCATTCATGACTGTGAATCTACAACTACCACAAGATTCTTCCCCGAGAAACTGGACACACACACACACACACACACACACACACAGAGCTGTCAAGCACCCAGCAGAAGGAAAAGAGTTACAAAAAGTACCTGTTAATTCATGAAGGAAATGAAACACAGCCCATATTCAAACAGATTTTAGATTTCAAATATGGAACTTGTCCTAGCTGGTTGGTTGCGTTTTTAGAATTCAGCTCTCTTCACAGCATCTTTTTCTGAAGAAATTACTGTTACCATATAACCATTTGACTGTAGTAGCTTACATTAATATAGTGAGCCGTGCTTAAAAATAACTGGAATGAAATGTATCCCCTAAAGAACTGCCGATCAAAATTCACAATCTTGAGCCATCCATGTGTGCGTGCCTGTGTGTGCATGTTTGCCTAGCACATGGTGTTATTTCACACCTACGAAAATATATTTTTCAAAATCCATGCTAAAAGTCAGTGACATAAGGCTAAGCAGAAGTATGTAAGTATGTCCCCTTAATCTCAAGGTATAAAATTCAGATGCTGGTGACATTTCCTGTCACTTGGGACTGAGTGCTCCGCTGATTCAATAAACCTGCAAAGTGCAACAGCCCTTGATGTCAGTTACAAGGTTTTACATAGCTACCATGTGAGTGAATCTCAAACTCCCTGGGAATTTATTCAGATGTGTTTGCAGCTCATAACAATTCTTCTGCCTACCACAAAACTGGTAAAAAAGCACATCACTTACGAACCTAAAACAACTTGATTTTATGTATAACCTGAAGAAAATGTATTCTAGATCTTTTATTTTCAGCTCTTATTTTTGAATGGAAAAGATACCTCGCATCTCCTTCCCATGCTCTGAAAGTATGCCTGAAAAAATCCTAAGACCATTTTAATTGCTAATCAAGAAACTGCCTGAGCTTGCTATAATTATGTTGACTTTCTAATTATGAATTAACAAATTATTTTAGGTTCAAGGACAGATTATTGTTTCTTTGAAAGACAGTCCATCATATCCTGTCAATCTCTTGATGCTTTAAAGAAATTTCATACTGTACTAAGGATGATATTTGAGAAATTCAATTCTAAATTCTTAACTGATGTGTGGAAATATATGTGCAGTTCTTTAAATCTTGGCACCCTGAATCCACATTATACTAAATTTTTCACCAAATTCTGCAGGACTGAAGCAGTGTGCAAAAATCTCAGCACCAAGGCTGATAGCATTTGTATTCTCATTTGGACACAAGTTATTTAAAAGACAGCTTTTAGTAACTTTCTGCTGTTCATAATGTAAAGCACTTTGTATTTATGTATGAGGGTTTTCAAAATAAATCTTTTATTTTTATGGAAGAATAAAAATGCTTCGAGACTCTCACCCTCAGTATAACTTGAGACTGAGCTTAAATGATATAACACTTTTTTTTTTTTTACAGCCAAAACATTTTTACCTTATTTGTAAAGAAATGAATTATTCTTGAACACACAAGCATCCTTGGCAAAATATAGCTGCGGTATGTTTACAGAACTTAGGACGCTTGATTTGAACTTTAGTGTTCTTTTTATATTAGCCTTAATTCCATATTCTATAAATGAGCTTTTAAAGAGTTACGAGAGTATGAACATAATTCATTCTAGAAAGGTTCGTGGTCAAAAAACATATGTGGGATAAGCAAAGTTCTTGTGACATTAATTCTGTTGCAGTCAAACAGGATGCCCAGGTGCCTGCTGTACACAGGCTCATGGGCCAGGGAGCTCCTGATCCATGTGCTTGCTCCAAGGCCTACACACCCAAAGGAACCCTCCCCCTTAATGTGAATGTTAAAGCACATGGCCAAACAAGCTTGCTTACTTCCCAGGAGCATAACTGACTAATGAGAATGCCTAGAAACTATCTACCAGGTGTGGCTCACCTCCAGCAGAATGCCACCCTGGTTATGCCTTTTTCAAAGGCTGACTTACAAACTTCTCCATGTCCTAACAATATAATGCTTAAAAGGCACTAGAATAATTATTACAGTTGCAAAACCATGGGAAATAGTTTTCATTTCTGTGGTATCAAATGTACAAACACTTTCCAAACCTATAGTGAAGAACAAATAATAGAAGTAAGAATTTACAAAATGTATTTATGTTTCTTGTATTTGGAACCATGGGTTGCAAAAGTTTATTGTCACTATAGAAAACATAGTTTTTTTGCCCAGCACTAGCGTTGGACTGAGTGAGATAGTTCATTTTGTTTAAATTATTTTTGGAGAAAATGTGTAGGACGCTGTGGGCAGAGTGATGACATTAGCATTAGGGTGGTACCCAGGTAGACAGTACCAGCATTTCAAAGCACCTTTCATTCCTGAGGCTTTTTTTTTTTTTTTTAATGTGTGTTAAGCCTATAGTAACGCTTACATACAGCTTTGTTTTATGGCAAAAATCAGCAGCACATCGTCTGGTAATTGAATGGCACAATTTCAGAGGGCTCTGGGAGACAAATATGGATTCTGAAATTGCATGCAACTCAGGGCTTGACTAAGCCTCTACCTAAATTCCTAAGGTGCTGGAAAAAAACTTCAATGAAAAGCCTATATTTTCTGTAATGATGCTATTACTAAATTTTGTACCATGACTACCTCCCTTAATATAGAAGTCCTTTGCTATTCTGGGAAATCTTTGGGACAGGACTATAATCCACTAAGATAATTAATATGCTCTTACTATGCTCTTGAGAAGATAAGGGAGCTCTTACAAATTAGATAAGTGATTCTGGGTCTAATCCAGCACAGTCTATGCTTTGAAGTATGACAACCTTTTTTAGGTATGGGCATGTAATGAAAGTATACTAGAGAGCATTTAGTAAGTAACACATCTAAGAAATCAGGAAGATTTTCATTTTTTAAAGTAAACTAAGTTGTGTATACTGGCCTCCTCTTTAGGTCAAACATGAAAACTTGTCTTGAAAAATAAGACATAACAACAGTTATTATAAGGTGAACAATATGTTGCTATGGAACATGCCACTGAAGAGAATACAGTAATGGCCTCTCTAGTTAATGTGATTAGAGCCATTATTGACATAATGCCAGGAAGACGCAAAGCCATTAGCATTATCCTACAGCTCATTCCCAGCCTCTGTTCAAATTTACTATTTGATCCACTATTTTAATTTTCTTCTATCTTATTCAGAGTGGCATTTTGCAAAATGCATAATTAAAAGCTGCTGTTATTCTTTGTACTTCACAAATTAAAAACATGGCAAACATTTGAAGATTCGTTTCTCAAAAAATTAATAAATCAGAGTCCTTTAATGCTGGAATTTCTGTGTACTGCAAGTTAATATTGGGGCCATTTTGCCATACAACATTTTGATTTACATGCTACATAAAATTTACATGAAGCTGCGGGCAGAGTTTACCTAGGGCAGTGTTGTCCAAACGTGGCCACTTTAAGATGAGTGGACTTCAACTCACAGAATTCCCCAGCCAGCCATGAAGTCCACTCATCTTAAAGTGGCCAAGTTTGGACAACACTGACCAAGGGATTCGGATCTCAATATAACCAGTAAGTGGATGTCTATATTTCCTATATCACTCCAAGAAGACTGCCAAAGTCACGAACCATTGTCCAGAGAAAGAGATACCCAGCAAAACAGAGTTGATAAAAAAATTGCTGGGCTGAGTAGCACTCCCCTTGAAAACACAGTTTTGCAGATTTGGGAATCTTCTCGATTGGACTTTTCTTGGGATGCACAAATCTTGGCTATGGCTAGGAATGACTTGGCTGAATTATTTCATATCTGGATTATCACAGTATGTGTCATGTAGGGTTCTCTGAAGAGGATTTAAAAACCACCATTTGTAGTCTACCATGCATCCAGAATATATCAACATTTATTATCAATAAAAGCTGCATATAAGGCCTTTTTGGTGTCTGGACCTTAATTTTGAAGCACCTTTTTGAAGGAGGCCTATCATTTTCTTACTTTCCTAAATCTGTTAGGAAAAAAAAATCTTGGTTAGAGAAAAATTCAGTTTTAATCTGGTTTTAATCTGTAATACTCTGTTGCTACTTTACTGCTTTAGTATGTTTGTTTCAAATTATAAATATACCAATAAAATTCTCTTAATTCTACTTTCTTTTCTCCATTCCGAATCTATTTTAATCACATTAATTATGCTCATTCTAGTGTTAAGAGAGCTGGAGAAAATATTTTCATTTACTTTTTAAAATTAAAAGTTTAAATTTAATAAATCTCAATTGTATGCCACCTGGTTTTTGTTTTTTTTTAATTACAGTGGCCCCAATTCTTAAATATTCCTTCATATGGATATTGTGGCGCGCTCTCTCTCTCTCTCTCTGTGTACTGTATGTACATGTATGAATGTTGTGTGTGTGTGTGTGTATGTATGTATTCCTTCTGGTTATATTTCTACATTTTTCCTATTCTACAATATGTTTTTGAGATGAAAGCCAAAATAATACATAGTATATCAAATGGGATACTATAGAATTATACAGAGATTTAATTATGGTGTCATTTTTATTTTCAACCCATTCCTATCACATATGAACAGCATGCTATATCTATATCTATACCTATCTATACCTATATCTACATCTACATCTGTATCTAATCTCTATCTCTATCTACACACACACACACACACAAATACACATACACATATCACATGGGAATTTCTTTGATATCTACATTAAAAGGTAAAGAAACCCCAAGTCAAGCTAACTCCTGGTCATAGACACATCTGTGCAGTTTTCTTGGCAACAGTATATAAGTGGTTTGCTATTGTCTTCTTCCTAACTCTGCTTAACTTCCAAGACGAAACAAGGCAGATAAGGGGGAAATATGATACTGTTGAAATGAAAATATTTACTGAATGAAATTATGCAGAATGTGTGTCTTTTGATCGTACCCTTTATTAGCTTGCGTAGTGAGTTCATACAACAGAGACCATGGTGCTAGTTGATTTGAATTATCTTTGCAAGTACCGTAATACTTCAGACTTAATCAGTTGAATTGTTTTTTATTCATATTACTGCACAATGCTTAGAAAATAGAGCATACTGTGGGTATTTCAAATTTGGATTATGTTCTTTGCAGATATTAAAAGCCAAAACGATATCTATTTCAAGGAAAAAAAGCACCTACTAAGGAACCTATGGGGACGCGGTGGCGCAGCGGCTTAATGACGCTGAAAGTGCCGGCCAGAAATGGCTGAAAGCTTCAGCGGTTCGAGTCCAGCCTCGCGTTAACAAGGTGAGCTCTTGTTTCTATACCCGCAGCTTCTGCCAACTCAGCAGATCGAAAACATACGTGAGTAGATAAATGAGGACTCTCACTCCGGTGGGAGGAAAAATGCTGGCAGCGGCTCAACAGAGAGACGGGACAAGTTGCCGGTAAAAAGCGCGAAACCGCGCTCGTCCGAAAAAGGGGCGCGAAGCAATGGAAATCCCGCCTCCTGTGCTGCCAGCTGGGCTGACGCTCTAGGAATTAGGCTCTGGCAAAGTCTAATTCCGAAACTAGAAAGATGCAATTGCCTTGAAAACCGCTAGGGGGCGGTCACTGCAGGGTCAGTAATGACTGTTAAGCAGATAAAAAAAAAAAAGGAACCTATTCTAATTCATAATTTATTAATATCTCTTTAGTTCAAAGGCAATATCTTTGAATTCTTTCCTATTTTTAAAAACTCCTTGGTGCTCCCAAACAGATGGCTTCTAATGGTAGTAATCAAAAGACCCTGGCTAGGTCCACATATTACACTAAACCAAAATTTAACCATTGTTTGAGCAAATCACGATTCTCAGGGTTCTCACAACACATTAAGTCATAAACCATAGTTTTAAAACAACAGGGGATGAGTCACTATGTAGTTATATATATTATATTTGCAATGTATGTATGTATGTATGTATGTACCAAATAAATAAACTTTAAAGTATTGCTACATCTTGGGATATCAGCCATGCCTATGCATCTGGCTATGTGGTCAGTATCCACAAAACATGAACTAGTAAAGAAAGCTAAATTAAAACAAGTGCATTCTTGAATTAAATACGGTGATCAGTACACAAAATGGGCCTGCTTATTTTTCAGATGTCTCCATGAGCACTAGATAACATCTTGTCTTTAATTCCTGGATATCTGTGAGAAAAAAAAAATGCTCAGAAATATAGCACAATGTCAGGTTTAGCCCAGGAAACTCCAGGAGACAATACAGATTCAATCCAGCAAGGTTTAATTGGCTTCTCACCATTACAGAATCTTCTCAGACTGAGAGCCGTTCCCAGGGTCAAACTACAAACATCACTAGCATTCCTCAGGGAGGGGTCAGTCTCATCCTCTTATCCCTTCTTCGCTTATCTGGGGATGAGAGTCCATGTTTCACACCCCTGCTCCACACTCCCACACACAAGGACTAGAGCATGAAGGGCTTGGTGCTCTCCGAGCTTGGTCATTTCTTGCAGACATTTCGTTACCCAACTAGATAACATCTGTACGAGTGGGTGAGGGGTTTGCTCCCCAAGAACTAGAGTCAGCAACTTTTGCTCTTTAAGGCCATCCTTCCTTAAGGAAAGTTGTTCTGATCAAACTATCTATATATTAAGTGTACACAAACTTAGAAATGACAAAGCAGGGCAGGAATTTGTATAGCTCCTATCACCCACTAGCAACTCTGGACTCGTTAGAATCAAGATAGTTTGCCAGTTAAAATCATACCAGCTCAATGTTTCTCAAGGAAAAAAAAAATTGTACTTATCTCCCAACTTTATTTCAAAATCTGTTTTTATGTGTAGACAAGTATGTGCATTAGAAAGTATTTTTTAAAACTGTTCAACACATTTAATGGTTTATGATAGTCAGATCAGTAAGTTTTCTGACATGGTCTACCCTGAAAGGCTGACAAGGAGGCAGCAATGTCTATCATTAAGGTTTCATCCATACTCTTTGCAGGATTCATTCTGGAGAGAAGGGAATGGCCTAAAAATCATAAAAAGGGTGTATTTTTGTGACGTCACAGACATGTCCATTCAGTTTTCTCGGCAACAGTACATAAATGGATTACTATTGCCCTTTTCAGCGTTTTTGCTAGCACAAACTAGTCTATAGCCCTGGAATTCCTGGTGATCTCCCATCCAGGTACTAGCCAAGTCCAACCCTGCTTAGCTTTTGCTCCCAAAGTGAGCCAAGTGCTCTTACTTGCTGACATTTACAAATCATAGGTAAATGTACAGCCTATAGATACTTACATATGTTATTATAAAGCCTGGCTATAGTCCTACATTCAATCCTTAGGGTTTCCAAAGGCAGGAATATTTATTTATAAGACTGAGAAAGACTTATCAGAACTTGGAGTCTCCAGTTGAAATAGCCTCATCTAAATTCAAATTCTGCATGCAATATTTTTCAACTTCAGCTCAATCCCCCAATTCTAGCAAAATAAAGAGGGAATCATTTGATGGTCAGAATCAAGAGTCACAGTAGCTGGGGTATATTATGCCTGCAGGTAGGACTGAAATTATCAGGATTTTCCCCCTCATCTGTTGAGAGGGTTTTATGTTGGTTTTCGTGGTGGGAACCTGTGTAACGAATAGATTTCTTCATTCTATGAGCAGTTTACATAAAGACAAAGAGACTTCATACTAATTTATCCTGGAAAAAAGGCAGCATTATTCAGTTTTAGTCCTTCTAATGAGTAGGTTATTCAAGTTTATTCTGCAGAAGAAATACTTTCTATACTTCTTCAGGCCAGAACATCTTGCAGATTATAAGATTAAATAATGTTTAGTGTAATAATTTTAGATAATTTAATGTATAGACATTTATTAATTAGGGAGTACAAGGTATAAATTAAATACGCGAAGTGCTGTAGGCTGCACTAGCTATGAGGGTTTTTCAATGGTTGTGTGTAGATCAAAATTAAGTAAATAGACTAAGGATTCCATCACTTTAATTTATTACCTTGAACAGCAAGATACCAACAGGATTATGCCAGAGATACTCATGTGCACAGCATGTTTGAAAATACAACAGTTTCCCACTTTATGGTGGGAAAAGTTATTAATGTACTTATATTCAGTTGCTAAAATCTGAATTTGTATAGCTATTTGAAATAGTTCAAGGTATATCACCTTTTCCTATGTGCCATAGGCACATAAGTGGACCATAGACCAGGGAATTTTTAATTTAATTCAAGCCATCAATATTGATTCATGTGAAATATTGTAAAGAAATTCAGTTCTAACAGAAAGATTCACTTGTCAAATTGGGAAAAAAATTGAATCTTATAAAGTAGCATCATGATTATACCTTAAATTTGGTGCTGCAGTAGTCCTGTTTGTCTCTGCATGTTCAGTCTTGGCTGCAAGAAACAGTAGGCAGTCTCTCCTCTTTCTTCTCATCCTACTGGTGATATAATTGAAAACATGATCCCCATGCTAACCGTGCCTTTGCAGTAGGAAGCTTTGGTGCACATGAGAATGTGAGTTGGAATCCTCCACGAATACTGTATTGTGTTTCACTACTGTATCTCCATGGCTCATCCTATAAACTACCCTATATATTCATACCATGTGCTCTTACTTCCCCTCTCCTCTTCCCCCATCTAGCCTACATTCCCCTTTTTCTGCCAAACACAGGATTTAGTAATTTCACATAAAGGGAAATTAACCCCAAGCAGTATGTTGGGGCTACATTTATCATTTTTGCAATTGATCTCCCATGTTATTGGTTATAAGTTAGCAAAGATAAATAAGACACAAATCAGTGCCAGTTGCAAATAGTGGCCATTTGTCCTATCAACAGTTTATGGGATTTAATACTTCAGGTCTGATTTTAGTGGGCTTTTTTTCTTCTTCATTTAATGCCAGAAAAAGCTGGCTCAGAAAGAACAAGGTAAAATATTTACTGTTGGCTATTAAACTGCATCTTTCAAGTTAAGGCTAATGTGCTTTCCAATCCAAAAGCATTACCAAGGGGTTAACGCTACAGCATTAAAATTTCAGACATTGAAACTCTGAAGAGCTTGGGAAAATCTTATAAGCAAAGGAGCACAAATAGAGTGATGTAGTCACTGAACCACAAGCAGTAGTTTTTAAGTGAAAAGTCATGCAAAGGTACAAAAGCCTCAAGTCTCTGGTGTAACAGGTACATCTACGTCCATCTCTCAGCTCACTCAAGTGCTAATAAACCCTCATCCATCCATTTGAGTGGGCCCATTTGCTCCTTGTAGGTAGAAATGGTTATTTGCTGTACAGATGCGATTACACACTCACTTCCTCTCGCCCATGATAACAGCATGTAAAACAAAAAAAGTGCCCTTTCCTATACACCAAGGTACTTATCTGGGCCCATGGGCTCTGCATACCAAGCACTCAATATGGATTGATGGTAGAGTGGTAGGGACACAACAGGAAATGGACAAGGGCACATTTCCCAGGTTAATAGCGTAATGATTCTCTGTTACTAAAAACCCAGGCAAGCTTTACCAACTCCTCCACTGATGCTTCTAAAGCAGTGCTGCTTCTCTTCATGGAAGAACATCTGATAAAATAAAGTATCATTAAAGACTGCTTCAAATTTTAAAACACCTCTATTAGTAGCACTTCTCAAACCTATTTCTGCATGGTTCCCCTCCTCTCCCTAATTCCCTTCACTGTGGAACAAAAATTAACATGTGTTTTTGGCTTCCACAGTTATTTCTTAATTTGCAGCCCTTTTAGAGAAGATTGAAATAAGAATTCTAGGAAAAGCCTTTGTTCCAGCCTCTAAAGCAAGAATGCTTGATCTTTTGGGTTGGTGTGCACATTTGGAAGTTTCTGAAAGGTAGTGTTTGCTCAGGTAATGGCTATCATGGCAATAGCCTTGTCCATCTACAAAACAAAACAAAACAAAACTTGTTTCTCTCTACTTGCAATGTTTATTTTCCTTAGAATAACTAAGGAGCCATGAGGGACACAAAACTACTGCTGGAAACAGATAATGCTGGAGGCTGTCATTTTGTTTTGCAGCATGCCATATTCTCGTTAAAAAGAAATAAAGAAATATAATTTTTTAAAAATGGCATATGGGGCAGGGGATTTGAAAATGCAAAGGGAAGTACCTGTAGCACCATGTTCAGGACCCCAAATCTAAAGCATTTTATACTTGAATATAATACGACAATAATTTATGAGCCATTGCTTTGTAATTGTGAATCCTTGCTAGTGAAAAATATCACAAAATTTATTGAAATTTGGTCTCATGCTAAATATTTTAACAATACCTTGTCTTTTATACATCAAAGTTTCAAAAAGGCAGCACAGTAGTTGGTGTATAGAATTCATGTAGGGTCAGAAAGAATTAACATATACCCTCTTCCCACTCACTGCCCACTGTCTGCAGGACAGAATGGCCAATTCTGGATAGGAATTCCTCTGTTCAGTGATGAGGGTCAAATGTAAAAAAAAAAAAAAATGTAAAAAGGAAAATATGTATGCATTATTTAAAAGATTTATACTCATCTCTTTTGATGGAACAACTCTCAAAATAGTAAGAACCAAACAATCCCTGTTTTCAGGAAGGTAGTCCAGAAAAATATGATACAGAAAGAAAAGGGATAGGGAGAAAACAGAAAGTAAAATAACACAAGCATCAGTTCTTAATGTTCCACAAATCTTCAAATAGGTTATATAATATTCAATAATATAGCTATTATGGAAATGGACGCCAGGGCAACTTAGATAATACCCCTCCTCCCAGCAAATTTATCATCCATGTCATCTATGTTACAGCCCTTCAAATATTTGAAAATAATTATCTCATAAGTACCACTTCCTCAGGGTAATCGTATCCACCTCCTTCAATCTTTCCTCATCAGACTTGGTTTTGAGGCCTTTCACCATATTGCCCTCTTCTGGATACCTTCCAAACCATTCATTCCTAATTATTTGTATCAAAGCTTGCAAGCATAGCAGTTTTGAAGCCATGGTTCATAGGTATGGAAATAAGACTGAAATGAGTGTAGAAATCAACATATGTTTTGCCGATGTCACCCAGAAAAAGTCTTCTGTGAAGTTCCTCCAGTGCAAGAAATTCCAGTGCAACCCAGTTGAAAGACTACAGATTATCTAAACATTTTCCTCCCCCCGCCCCACTTTCTGATTATGTGTGTTCTACAAAGAGTGGCAAAACAGTTCAGAAGTACGAGATGTACAGATTTGCTAAGAGATGTTACAAAAGGAGATATGTGGGTTCAGAAGAAGATTTAAAAACCTGGTATATCTTTTAATCCCATCCCACTCTGCAGGCGAATATATAGGATAGTACTTAGTTTTTTGAAATTTGGTCTCATGCTAAATTTTTTAACAATACCTTGTCTTTTATACATCAAAGTTTCAAAAAGGCAGCACAGTAGTTGGTGTGTAGATGGGACATTTTTACTGCATGCATACTCATATACACACAAAAATGCTCCCTGATCCTGACATATTGGAATATGTACAGTCAAAGAGTGCTTGAGGCAAAGATGCCATCCCAGCCCTTACATGTGTCTGCTTTCATTTGTCTACAAGTGTGCTTATAGATAAAACAAGCCATCCAGATGTCATCACAAGCAGAGTTCATATGCTGACTTCACTAAGACACAATTGTTTGCTGCCAGCACACAGAGTGATAAAGCTAAAATATTTAAACTCTGTGCTACTGAGCACAACTTTAGAGAGTCACACAGCATCTGATTACAGGATCTGATTTCAGGATTAATTAATGTACATTCCAATAAAATAATCACATTCTTCAAAACATAGGTACTTGGCATATGCTGTCTTCTGAACAACAGTTTGGAAAGAATGCACCAAAGCACACTGAACAGCCTCTAAGGAAACAAAAGATTTATTGATCATAAATGAAGGCAAAAACATTACACATAACAGGGAAGTACATGTAATAATAATTAGCCCCATTTCTGGTTCTGTGGTTACTTTCAATGACTGTGATGAGTTATGTCTCCCATGAGACTAGCTTAGGAATAATTCTTTGTAGGATAAAATGAAAGGACATACACAGCTCAGCTCCCTCCTGATTCAAAATGTGGAGATCAATCACTGATCTAATCAGAGAAAGGATGTCCAGAAAAACCCAATAGCTAACAGAAACATATACTGTATGCTGAAAAAAGGAGAAACAAATTGAAAGAAAGATACAGAACCAATACTCTTTTCTATGTGTCTGCGTGCATGGGTTACAATTCATTTTGCAATCACAACTGTAACATTTATTTTGCTAGGTTTATATCCCATCTTTCCTCCAGGAAAGGTGGGGCTTTGAACATAGCACTCCCATCTCCTCCAAGCTTCTTCCACAACAACAGCCTAATGAAGTACCGTAGGTTGAATTGAGAGAGAGTGACTGGCCCACAGTCACCCAGAGAGTTTCCACGGCTATCAGTGGATTTCAACTTGAGACTCCCTGGTCCTACTCAAACACCTAAACTTCTATCTTAGATTTGTCCCAGAGACTAACTCAACCCTAACTCCTGATTTTTTAATGCTTAAAGACAGAGACTTCAGCAGGAGTCTATATGAAAGTTAGTGTTTAATATTAATTGTCTCTTTCATTTATATTGTATCCTTCCTCCAAGGAACTCACAATTTTTCCGCATTTACCACTGCAAGGTTCAGCTGACAGACAGTGATCTGCCTAGGATTACCGAGTGTGGTTTGTGCCTGAATGAAGTTCTGAACCTGCTATACTATCCTGGATCTCTATTCAATTTGAGTTTGGAATCCTCCTCCAGATAATTACAACTTAAAGACTTGACAAGAGTGACTTAATAGACATTTTTTATTGTAAAAACAAGAACTTTACTGCTAGTTTTTGAAAGAATTACTTATTAGAAAGCCAGGGAACAGCTCTTCATCCCTGATTCATGCCAGTGGCATTGTTGGTATAGTTCAATGATTTATATCCTACCTGACAGGACGGCCTTCCCAAAGCAGCCTATAATCAATACAATTATAAATAAATAAAAATAAAAATATATTACAAATTATTTAAAAAACAAATATACATTGAGGATGATTCTTGCTGATCTTGGACTTGTGGTGCAGGGGATTGGAGAGAAGAGGGCATTCAACTAAGCTGATTTCTGTGCTGTCTGCCGCTTCCTCTCCCTTCAGTAATTCCTCCCAACAGTTATTGTTATCTTAGTAATAACTCTCTAAAGCTCAGATCTTAAACAATTACTTTTACTTGGATTTTATTTTACAATGCATTAGATAACCCAGTCTAACTGGTAACATAAGCTTGCAAGCTTTGACTTACACTATAAAAACTTGGTAACCTCTTAATGCCAATTATGCTAGTTTATAAAACTGTCCCAGGCTCTTACCCAGAGTTAATCATTCCTTACATAAACCAGGCATTTCAGGGCATTTTGAATATGGCCCATTTCCGATCTGCAGGGAGCAGAGGTTTGAGTAATTACAATATTTGTCCTTTTTAAGGCTGAAATCCTATGGATATTTCCCAGAAGCTTATTTCTGAAAAAAAAAAAACATGGATGGAATCACTCTATAAAAGATCTGAAGCACTAGTAGAAGTTGCTTCATCTTTACTGCCACCAAAGGTGTCCATAGGGTGGGGTGGGGTGGGGAGTGCAAAGGAAGAATCATCTGTTGCAATGTTGCAGCATAAACTGCACCATTAAGTATTTGCATGCAAAGTCATGATGCAAATTTGAAAGTGCACTGCTTGAGTCATGGTGTCACTATGCCCGTTTCATCTTTTTGGTATCTTTGTAATTAGCTATGGCACCTATGACTTCTACTGGGTCATTTTCCTATCCTCATTTTACTAGAATGAATTACTAGTCAAAGGCCCTGTGTGGGGAATAGTTGCAGGGTTTTCTGATTTTGTAAAGCTACAATCACATAAAAATTGGCTCCCAGCCCATGCTACAAAGTGCCAGTAGAACTTTTTATTATTCCTACATATTGGCAACACAGAGTGGCTTTAAGTCTTCTCTTGCCACATATTGTAATTCACTTTTTTTCAAATTATGTTCTGCAGAACTCTAGGACAAAAAACAAACAAACAAAGTATAGAGGAGGAGGAGGAGGAGGAGAGGAGGAGGACTTGTTCATTTGAACGCTGCCAGATGACGGTAGCAATTTTCCTGTGGTACAGCAGAAAGGATACAGCTTGTATTCTTGTGCAAATATGCCATCACCATCATTTTGCAGATCAGGGATTTTGATAAAAAGCTTTTCTAAAATACATAAACTTTAGAGCATAAAAATGGGACCCTACTCAGTACAAAATGTTACAACAATCTTAAAAGAAACCCTTTTAAGAATTAAAATCTCTTTTGAGTTGAGCTGGTTCCCTGGTGGTTTCTGGATATGCCCATGTACTTTTCTTGGCAACCATAGGGAAGTGTTTTGCAACTGCCTTCTTCTAGGATATTTTTTCAACATCCCAGCCTAACCCTAGGATTTCTGGTGATCTCCCATCCAGATATGAACCAAGTCCTACGCTATATAGCTTTCTGAGGTCAGCTAGAAGCTGCCACTTAGCATGGCACTTTTAGAATTATCTGAGCATAACTGATCAAGGAGGATTGGAAATGAACAGCAGAAATGGAGAAAGTGAATAGATGTTCTCCCTTTGAACAGCTATTTTCAGTATATTCTGCAGTTCATGCATACCTTTAGTGATAGAAAACCAAGAGATACAATTGGCCAGAGATTTTACTTATAAGTATGGACCAAAATAATGTAATGTGAAGCTAAACTATTTTACTTGGGCATCAGAAATATACATTGGATTTTATTATGGTTTATAATGATGAAGACAATTTTCAATTTTATATAACATCTCTTCCATATATATGCATATACCTAGCCCTGTTATAGAATTCTCATTCCTCAAATTAACATACTATTTAAAGCAAAGAGCCTTATTCACCATACCAGCCAAACCCGTACATTTTGTAGACTAGAGGCAGAATAACAAATATGTTCTACCAGCCCCAGAATCAAAGTGCATGCATCTGAGGCCAACCAAGTGACTTTCATAACGGAGCTCAAACATCTCTCTAGGGCCTCTCCACACTAACTGTCAAAATATACCATTTTAGTAACCTTTCTAGATCACTATCATATCTTCCTCCTCCTCCTCTTCTTCTGCAAGTTAGTTCCACCATATTCAATAAGGCTTAGTTAAAGATAAGGCTGCATACAACTGCTATCTTATAGCAAGGTATTTTTGAGTTGTTGCTAAATAAGTAAGTATAACAACAGCTCAAATGGTAAAAAAAAAAAAGACAAAGAAATGAATATTTTGAAAGCCTTGTATCTCAAAAATGCCTTTTCCAATTTCATTTTGAAAAAATTCTTAATTACCTAGAGATTACACACAAGAACTTTTCGAAAAGAGCTTGCATTCAGTGGACTATGCAAAAAGAAAGTGATTAAGTAACCCAAATGGTGATTGACAAAATAGTCGATCTTATACAAAACAGCACTCGTGGTACAAATCTCTTTATTCTTTTGCTTTCCATGATTGTTATTATTACCTTTATAGTTGCATGATAGAGTCGTGTGTGTGTGGAGGGGGGGGTAGGTTTTGGGTTGCTCCTAAAATAAGCTAAAAATCAAATCTCAAATTGGTTCCATAATAATGTTTACTGGTATTTTGCCTCTTTGGTTATGCTACCTAAAGAGGGGTGGAACAGAAACTGTGATGAATTGAAAGTTTCCAAAGATCAAAGGGTTTGATTGAACTTCTTGTCACATTATGCAGCAGCTGCAAATTCAGGTTAATCCTTGGCAGAGTGGTACACTAAACCCTTCCCATTGGATGAGTGTGCCTACCTGTATTTCTCCAAATATGTCTTTGTCTCATTCATCAAATTATTGGCAGATACATTAAAAAATGAAACAAAACAAAGTCACAAATCCTACATGTGAAGAAACCCTTTCACCTTCCCTTCCCCTTATGATACAGATCTGCTTTCTTCAACTTTTCTTTAAATATACTGGATTCCAGTTCTAAGCTGTCTGAGCACTATGGAAACTGGAATCTCATGTATCTGGAGGTCATATCAGACTTGGGAAGGCTGATACAGCATAAACAACAGCAGGACAGTTATGTGCAGTACAGAGATTCATACAGAAAGGCATTTTATCCACACCAAGAGCTAAGGAAGACTATGCCTAGGCAAGGTCTAAGAAATTGGTCACTAAAAAAAAGAAGAGGAAGAAGGGGAGGGACTATTTAGTACACAATCTGAGATTAACAAATCAGATCAAATCCATCTTTATTATGGTCATAAACCAGCATAAAGATTAATAAGAATTGATTTTTTAAGAAACCTGGTTCCTGCTTTAACCAGATGTTTTCGTACATGTCTAGTACAAGGATGGGAAGTATCAGTAAAGACTAGAGAGAGAGACTTCAGTGTGGCTGATGGTGCATTTCACATGATGGCCACGTCATTGTGGCTCCCTCTGTGCCACTGAGATATTGCTCTGCCTTGCTGAGTCTAGTAGTGGGGCTAAGGCAGATGAGGTCTGAGCAACATACCTTTCATCTGTCCCTAGTTCTCAAGGACTGAGATTGGATCTACTCCAAGATTGGCTTCCTTTTGCATATAATGCCCCAGAAATTAATCTGGCAGACAAAACCATCAGCAGAGAGGTTGTCTGTAAGGAAGCATGGCTGAAATCCAACTGGATGCTACAACGTAAAATGTTGTGGCCTTTTATCCAATTCTTTTTCTGTGTTTACTTCTTTTCTATCTCAACAGTTTTGTAGGCTCAAAGAAACCACAAATTCTAAAAATTAACCACAAATAGGGGGATATTAAAATTTCCTTAGTTTCTTTCAAAGCTTCAGCTATAGTTTGAGGGTTATGGATATTACTTTCACTTCTGTATAAGAGGTACCCAGAATAATGGTCTGACCAACATACAATTTGAACAACATACTTAATATTATTTTTACCTTATTGGAAAAACTACTTGTTATGCATATAAAAAACCCAATATAGCATTTCAGAAGTTCTTCTGTATGTTTTATAAAAATATATGAGATCTAAAAACCACAAAGAGTCATAACATGAACTGGCTCATTTGCTTCTACTTTATTGCAGTCCGGCACAGCAAGCATCTTTTTTAAAAATTCAGCATAGAAAACGGAATCCTACTTTAATCTGTTTGAACAAAGCTATATTACTAATCTATTATTTTGTTTGCCTGATTTAAAAAAAAATCACGTTCAATTATAACAAAAAAATAAAATAAAATAAAAAAGGAGGGGGAAACCTGAATCTCAACCAAAATCTTTGATTAGGAACAAACAACCCTACTTTTCTTCTTTTTCATCTCTGTAAGTATACTAGTTTCTGTCATGCAGTTGTTTCAGAGAAATACTATTCAGTCTGCTGATAGCACAGGTTTGGTTTTATTGTTTATTTCTGAAGTAAAAAAAGGACTCTCTTTAGTAGTGACTCTTACTTTGCATGCATCCTAGATTTAACCAGTTGGTTCTTGTTTGTCTCCACTGTTGCAGGACAAAAAGCTACTGGGCACCCTCCCTCCCCAACACACCCATTCATCCAACACATGAAAGCATACTATGTCACAAACTATGCCCCTTGGATGCATTTTTTAGATATACTCCTGGACTATTCAAGTTTCACTCCTGCAGGATTTTTTGGTTTTGTTTCTGTAAGTATACCCCTGCATAGCTAAAGAGAACATAAGAAAAGCATGAAAAAAAATTCCTTTGTCTTTTGGAAGATACATTTGTCAGATTTGTGCCACTCTATAAAATAACCAGCACATTCATGATTGATCCAACTCAGTATAAGCCAAATACCTTTCTTCATCCAAGTGAGCTGGAAAAGAGGAAGAACACATAGCATCACCTGTTCCTCATTTTTGCAGGTACACATGTGGTTGTAAATTACTGTATTTGATTTATTCTCAAAGTATCTCATGTTAGATGAGATATGAGCATTTGCTTCAAATGTCAGAACAGTTGTGGAGGATGCTGAAGAAGGATGAGTCATTTGCTCTACTACCTTCTCATTCTCTTTGAGAATGATGGTCATTGTTTAAATGTCCTTTATATTTTTTCCAGAACACTATGAAGTTGGCTTGTTCCTTCTTCCCTAATTCTGAAGACCAGCAGATTCTTTTTATCAAGGCCCAGTACAGATGTGGAAACAATACAACAGCATAAACAGGCAGATAACTTGAAATGTACTTTAGTGAGGAATTTCTTTACATTGCTCAGTGTTTCTATTTAAAAGCAAAAAAGTTGAGTTTTCCCATGATAAATAACCATTTCAACCATACAGCACTATGTCCTCTCCATGTGATTAACTGGACAAGTGTGAGTCAGACCTAAATTTCAGCTTAAAGTACTCCATGTTCATGGGTCTGATTTGCTGTCTTATTACCTCTGGACATTTAATATATTCTCCCACCACAATTTTTATACCTCAAATCTCCAAGTTTGTCCATGATGTGGGAGCCCTCTTCCTATTTCCCCAGAAGCTCTGTTTCAAGGATTCTCCCATGGTGCGTAGTTTTCTCAGGGACAGACCCTCAAGTTTAAGCAGACTGTTTTACTCCCCCATTTAAGTTTCCAAAGCTGGAGTGAGTTTTATTAAAATTAATCTTACTATTGTTTTTTAGCCCCTGATTTTTGTAGCTGTTTTAAGTTGCTATCTGTTATTATTGCATTATTTATTAGTTGTATTGCTTCATATTCAGATATGTCGTATACTGTCATTTTACATTTAACTTTTAGTCATTTCTTTAGGTGTTATGTAAGCTATTTGGGAGAAACTTCCATTTTAAAGGTAGCATGTTAATAAATAAATAAATTTAAAGAATACAGACTCTGAGGACTTATGCATTACTTCATATCCTCTCTACCAAGGAGACCAACATGACATTGTTCTCTACCTATATTCTTCTCATAATATTGCCATAAAGAATGCTTTTCTTAAACATCCCCAATAAGCTTTATGGCTCAGTGGGAACCTGAATCTTGCTCTAGCAATGATTCAACCCATTATAACTAGAGGGGGAATTGCTTACCAAAAGAAGCTGTTTTCAGTAGCATTCCCTGCTGACACATTCTGTGGGCTTTTAGTGCCTTGCAAAAGTGGACTCATGCCTGAAGTAGGTCTTCTGGATCCTCAAGCAAGACTGGACACCATCCAATATTGAATTAAGTGCACTTAACTTTGTCTCTATATTGTATTATGATCTACTATGGCATGACATCCCACTCTCACTCCTGCAGTCAGTTAAGTCAGATGAAGATATTTATGGATAAGATTATTCAATTCTAGAGTATTGTTCAAGAAAATACTTTTTATGTCAGCATTTGTCTCCAACTTTCAGTAATCTGCAATGGGTTGGTCTGGATTTGGTATGCTTGTAACATCAAAAAGCCAAATTTTGTATCTATGAATAAAATTAAAGAGTTCATTCATGACTTTCTATAATATTAGACCTCTTCCCCCAATCTGTGTGCTCTCCATATATGTAGTCATTAACTCCCAGAAATCTAAGCAATGGTCATGTTGGCTGAGGAATCCTGAGAATTTAAGTCTACCCATCTGAAGGGACCCACACTGGAAAAAGTCACTTTCTTGTCCTTCAACCTGCATATCTCCTGTTTTAGTGGACAACCACATCTTGTCCCAGCAACCATTATTACATTTGATAGTACAGACATATTTGAAATGTGGGGAAAGGAGACAATATGCATACACACACACACACACAGACACACACACACACATAGACACATTTATAATTTTAGGGTCAAAGACTGAAACAAATGTACCCAAAATCAGAAAAACCCACTGTAATCAACTGAAAATTATAAATACTGACAAAAGGTATCAAAGTACCATAGCTGCTCATATTTCAATGCAGTATTAATCTACTAAAGAAAAAACTGTGTTTCTATCCTTGAGGAGTTATTGCCTGGCTAGGAGTTATAACCACAGAAAGAAATGGCAGGGCTAACACAGGAATCTTGTAATATATTCCCCTTTAATATTCTGTTTTCTCGTCTTAACTACCAATATCTCCTTTTTACTTGCAAAACTGTGACTAGGGGAAAAACATTCTCTGTTTTTCAGAGTGGCACTTCCAGTTAACTTTATTTAAGGCGAAATTAGAAGTCCTGCCTGTTAATCCTCAGACTGTGATGGTAGAATGTGCGTCTGAGATAAGCAAATAAATAGCATTTTATAACCAGTGTCATCATCCTAACTTTTTCCTCAAATTTTGAAAAACAAAACCCAAAAACATGACAGCCTAAGAGGTAATTTAAGTATTAACAATATCACTGGCTACAAGAAAGAAAACAAAAAACTTAAAACTGATGACTGGCTAGATAGTAAGAAGACAGGGTTATCTATGGTAACATTTCACAATATATCATACCAGCTGCAAGCTGTTTTCAAACAGACCTTATAAAATAAACAACAAAAGTCATTAAACCCTGCTATTTGTGTGTGCAACCATTTTTTTGGTGTGTGGTTAATTATGGTCAATGCTGCTATAAGTCTTGATAAAGCTAGTAAGGACAAGGGTTATTTATGCCAACACTGTAAGCCATCATTGCTGATGAACAGGAACATTACTCATAAGCATCACTCCATCTACCACCTAAAATGTTGATGTTAAGACTACTGCAGCATTCCTGTTTAGAATCTTTCTGGTATTTCCTCTTTATCTCAATTGTTAGTTTGAAGAAGTTTTATAGAAGTTATAAACGCATGAAAAGCTTTAGGAAATTTATGGGCTTCTTCCCACTGCTGAGTTGAAGTTTCCTGGGCCAGAAGAAAAGTACGTCAGCATGAAATATGCTGTCACCATTGCCAGTCCCTAACCTGACTCTCCTGCCTCTGTTTCAAATCCCTGCTGTCACATGACTTTCCTCTAAGGTGACAAAGCTCAACAAATTTTATACACCTTGAGGTTATACTTGGATGGTGTTGGAATAAAGAGGAAAACAGTATTTTAGCACTGATATACTTAAGGACGATTTAAGGTTGTCTTACTCATGGCTGAAAATGAGATGAAGACAATGTCATGGAGCCACAGCACAAAACACCAGAGACAGTATGGTGTAGTGGCTGAAGTGTTGGACTAGGTGCAGGGAGACTCAGGTGGTAGTCCATCCTGAGCCATGGCGTTTTGGGCCAGCCACTCCCTCTGAGCCCAACCTACATCACACAGTTGCTGTTGTGGGGAAAAAAAGAGTCTTGTACTGCACTTAGATAGAAACACATACTACATAAAAATACTACTACTACTACTTTAAAACAGATGTTGCCAGAACACGTTTGTGCTGCGGGGTTAGATGGAAATCAGGAAAGGAGCCTTATCAATTAATAAAGAAAAATGGATGGTCCAGTTCTTTCCAGTGAAAAAGCCATCTATTTAAACTCAGTCATGTGCCACAGCATGTGTGCTTACTTTTTTCTCTTCTGCCTCTACTCCAAATATTTTAATCTTCCAGAAAGTCTGGGCAAGAGGGCAATGCTTTACACATATAAAAATGATCCCTTCAGACATAAAGCATGACATATAAATACATACACATACACAGTGTGGGTATTACATACACTGAATGTGTATGTAGAGTGGCTATTTAACAATGTGAAACAGTAAAAACTCCGAACACCCTGGCAACTTTGGAAAATGAAATCACCTGGTTCCTCTTTCACATACATTACTACAGAGTTCAAAAGTCCGCGACAGAAGATTCCAAAATTAGGTTTTGAGTTGTCTCCAGAATCTTCAAAGAGATTCAGTTCCCTCATCTAAGAAAGATTAATCAACTAGATAATTAATTTTCCAACTTATTAATAAATGTTGTTTGAACCCCCTTCCCTCCCAACACTTTAGAACATTTATCAAAAGGTAAAGGGGAAACCACACCACTAGTTTTCAAATGTTTGTATCTCCAAAATGCCTTGTCCAATTATGCATATACCTTCCAGGGAAAAAAAGAAGAGAAAGAGAGGGGAAAATAAGACCACACACAGAAGAAACACATCATGTGCAATACAGTCAGGTTAGGTTATGGGAGATGAATGTTCTCAAATTTGGCTTACTGTGGTGAACTTGGTGCAACCTTAAAGACAGTATCTACATAATATTTTGCTTCCCCATGCACTGAAATATGAAAGTGGAAGTATACTGTGATTCACCACAGGCATTTCCTTGTGAAGGATTGTAATAAATCTCAGCAAAAACACAAATATATCTTACTCAGGAATTTACAAGGATTATTTGTTTGCAATAACAACCAAACAATAATATGAATATTATAGACTTCTAATAAGGAATGATGGCCATCTACCAATGTGTCAGACAAGCTATGTCCAATTCAAAAGTAATGAAAGTCCAGCAAGTACCTGGGTAGAAATCTATTAGGAACGGTACATCCTTGTGAGACAGCAAGAATAAGAAGCGAAACTCAGTGCTACAAGTGACCAGATGATCCAAAGCTGTCTCTAGAGGAAAGCAGCGCCTCAAGTAACATTAACATCTCTAGAAAGTGAAGCATGGTAATTGGTGCTAAATTCGCATAATGTACTTCAGAGTGATGTACAATATGCAATTTCTGTGGTGTCCACGCTTTAAATGCAAGCTAAAGAAAGCGATAATGTAAGAAAAGATAGCTGAGAACTTGCCTTTATAATTCACTTATTAGATACCCAAAACAGAAAATTAAATTCAGCCTCAAGGGCTTCAGTCACTGCGACTATCTGACAGCTGGCTTTTCCTACCTGCTCAGTTTTAGTAGCTATTTCTCCCTTGCTACTTCTGTCTGTGAAAGTTACCAAAACTCATATACCTGAGTGGGAAGTGCCATGGCCTCTTCCAGTTCAGGTGTCCAATTGTGAGGTATTTCAACTTCTCCAACTAGAAGAAGAAGAATGGCAGATATAGTAGAGGAAGCCACCATGCAAAAAGTGAGCAAGTATTAAGGTCAAGGGGAACTTGTTTATTTGACAGATTAGTTATGAATACAAGCTCACAAAACAGTTTCTGTTAAGGCATCAGGAAACACTACATGTATGAACAGCCCTTTGGATAAAGGTAATTGCTTGGAAAGTTTGGTAAGAACCACAGAAGCTTTATTTTTATCCATTCAGTGCCTACCACTGGATGTAGTTTAAAAGAAGAGCTTGAAAAGGGAAAATGTGAATTTTCATACCAAGTACTGTAGCTTTTACAAAATACTGTATTTTATTTTACTGAGTGCTAATTTTAACTAATGATGCTTTTGAACATTTATATCAAGCTGCTGGAATCATCAGGGGATTCAAGGAAGGTATCATCACAGATATCTAGCTCTATTTATTGTCTGAATCTTGGAAAGGCCCAAAAGAAGATTTAACAAGAGTTAAGCATAGTCTGAAACCCTCCACTACATGCCAAAACAATGTAGAAATGTAGATCAACTCTCGAAGTTGAGTAACTTATTACCTCCTTCTAGGAGCAGTGGAAAAGAAAAGGAAAATATGTATTGTCTTCCAACAAGACAATATAGTAACCAGGGCCACACGATATGAGCAGCAGAAACCTTGACAACAATTGCATGGCAGCAAGAATTAGAATGTTCTATATTTTTTACTGTCATCTAATAGTCAACCACATTTTGCAGTCCAGATCTGGTAGGTCAACTAGTTGCACAATAGTCTCTCATCCATATTTCCACTTCCAGACTCTAGTCAGTGGGAATGTGGGCTTGTCAATGTGCTCCAGTATCAGTTCATTACAATTTTTATTTAGGGTGTTTTAACCCACCATTAAATTATGGCTTAAAACAAAGCTAAGCTTGGTAATAATGAAGATGGTTATGTTTTAATAATCCTGTGGTATGTCCTGCTGTTTAAAGTTTGAGATCAGCCAGGAAATAACAGTGCTATTACAATGAGCAACTTATTAATTATTTTAAAGATTAAGCTGCCAGTCCTAGTTATGTTAGTGTTATTAACAATTATGTGTGTGATAACCTGGATGCAAAAACTCAGAGGAGGACTATACTTAAAACTGTTACCCTGCAGCAAAGAATACATTTTGGGCCATCTTCCTTAATTAAAAGATTTCAATCTAAGTAATGCTCCAACCCATTCATGAGGTCCTTTGTTTGTAGCCATGCAAGTGGGTGCCAAGAGTTCCAAGAGAACAGCTGACTGAGCTAGTTCAGGTCGCTGATACAAATAACGCAGTCTTCTTGCTGACACAAGAGTAATGATAAAGGCACACGGCATGGGCAGAATATCCTGTCTCAGCCCAAGGGCTTGGATGGAAGACTAAGAAGAAATGCACATTTGGTTTTAGCTGGTTAAAATTTATCTGCAGTGTCTTCAATTCACAATCGGCTTACCCTGAAATATATTGTTCTTTCAAATCCCACTTTGTGTTTTCTAAAGAATCAACAGTGTGAAGTTCACTTACTCTTTTTAATTTTCTGAATCTGTTTGTGGTGAAGTATAACAAACAAAAGTGATACATTAGTGATTCTACAGCAAAAAAACTTTTAAAATACAAAATGTAACAATCTTTTTATAATTCAAATCTATACTTCTTTTCTATCTCACATACTTTCCCTTTCTCACTTTTCCAAAGAAGTGTACAAAGATAAAATGGAAACCCTGATCCAGCTCAAGCCAGTGTATGCCTGTGAGTCAGGACAACATCAGGACAACATTCAAACTCTAGATGAACAACAACAAAAATGTGGTTTCTCTCACCAGTAGGTAGGCAGCATACCACAAAATCAGATCAAGTATTAAATATAAAACATATAGGAAAATAATACATTTGGGTAGAAGTAAGACCAATAGTTCTGACTGGAATTTATTTGTAAAAGTAATTAGGATCTAAACTGTAAATTGATAGTTTCCTTTATGAATCTAGTTGATACTGTCTTATTTAATTAGATTAGGGACAATTATTTTGGTTCTAATTAATATTTGACTCTAACAGAAAACACAGTGCTATTTCAGATACATACTTTCCTATGGATATTAAACAATAGCCCTGGTATAGGCTGAGAAGAACTGGAAGACATTTTTATCTTGTGCATAGTGAGGTAGTATGGCTCAGTTTTGATTCTCAGAGCATGGGACAATCGATAGCTCTGGAAGTGAAGATTTTGTGATTTTGGTATTGATGGGAGTGATCAACACAATTACTCAATTGTCTCATCTGTTTCGCAGGTTGTCAGAATGTTAGAAATATGGAAGGAAGATTTCTGATTTGACCAGAGTTTATTGTGAGACAAAAAGAACTGAATATGAGCATTACAACAACCGTGCTTCTATCACAGATCTGCAGCTCCAACTAAGGCAACTGAGCACTGATGCAATTAAATAATCCCAACAGCAATGAGAGAGAGAGAACTGAAAGGGGAAAGAAGAGAGCTTCTTCCAGTGGGCTACCACTATCAGTAATGATTTGCCATTCGCAGAATTCTTATGTCAACAGGATCAGTAAACAAGTATTAATGTTTCTACTGTTGGAATCATCTAAGGGGAATTCAGAGCAGTTAGTTGCAGACAGCAAAGAATAGGATTGGAGAGGAGAATTGTGTCAGCCTCGGGAAGCTGGCAGGATACAGCTGATAGGAGAATGTAGGCAAGCAGCTTCAAAGCTGAGCAATTTATGACCCAAATGCTGTACAAATTTTGCACTCCTTGTAAGAGGGTCAATAGCAGCATTTGGTGAGCTCTAGGCATCCCCTATGCTAATGAACACCATCCTCAAAGCCAATAAATGGGGCCTCTGGGCAATGTAAAAAACTGGCATTAGCAGAAGTTTGTTATAAAGCTTGGCTTCTGAGTGCCTGGAGTGCCAAAAGACCCCCCTCCCCCCATCTGCTCAACTCCACCATCTCCCCTCTAGCCGTCTGTTTAGTGTCACTCAGTTGGGATGGATCCTGTTAAAGATCTGATGCTCAGTGAAGACTCTAAGGTGTCTGGAACGTCTGCCTCTAATCATAAACACTACAGCTGGCAAGGATGTGACGTGTGGGGAGTGGGGGGGGGGGAATCACCTTGATCCAGCACACATTCCCTTTGATGTCTGTGCAACAAGTTTGCTGCCCAAAGTAAAAGACACAGGGATTTTTTTTAAAGCCTCCTCTCCCCCTCCCCCCACAAAAATAATAATACAAAAATACAGAGCCTTGACATACTCAAATCATAACCATATGACTCTCAGATCCATGCCTGGGTTCTTTTTCTACTTTTTAAAAAAATATTTTGTTCTAAGAAACCAAAAGAAGAAGAATCTGACAATGATAACATGAAACAGGTTTGAGAGATAATGGGAAATTCAGAAGAAAATATGTCCAAAAAAGAATTGGTCTGTCACTACCAAAAATGGGAAAAACTCTCCTGCCAAAGATTGCTAACTGTAGTAACCTTAAGCAAGAAGACGTAACATACTTAACAGGAAAAAATATTTTTCTTCCTACAGTTTACACTCAGATATTGTATATAAACACCTCTTACCCTTCTTGATTTTTGAAGATAGCTATGTAAAATAAAATAATTTTTATTTGGTCTTTCACCACTCAAATCAGCATAGACCATTATTTCTGTAAAGTAATAGAAGTGACATCCCCCTTAATGCTACTGTACCACAAACTCTTTTAGCATTGATAGCTTGATAAACATATGGATATGAGGAAGAAATTAAGGACCTAAAGGAGCATGGCACTCTGTTTTTCTAATTGTGGTATCTTAATCTTATATAAGTCAATGGGCTAGTGAGATTGATTAGGTGAAATTGCAAAAAGCATTTAGTCTAGTCAGCTTTCAAATCTAAGGGGAAAATGCACAAACTGAGTTGCAAGTTAACTTGACTACATATCTCAAGAGGCAGCTATGTATTCAGAAATTTGGGTGGGTGGGGCAGAGGGAAGACAACCAAGGAAAAGTTTAACTTTCTCTAGACTAGGGGAATGATCTGTTTATTTTCCAACAGATATGCAGGGTAGTGACACTGATATACACGCATATCCATCTAAAATAAAAACATTCACTACCCAAAACTGGATGGTGCCTAATGTACTTGCTGACAGGGTCCACATACTGAGAATAAAGTTATAGGTACGATGTGAAAAAAGGCAGTGGTGACTTGGTTCTTCAAGAATCTCCCATTCGGGCAATAAACACGAAAATGGAAAATTTCTGCCAACTTTCACTTCCTTCTCAATATTCCCAGTGGCTGCATACCACTCTAAACAAGTACGGGTAGCCCCCAGTTGAAGAACAAGTTCTGTTCCCAAGCTCTGTCCTTAAGTCAAATTTGTATGTAAGCCAGAACAGTATTATTGTATAATACCGTATACATAGTATTGTATAATGAACTCAAACCATTGTCTATTTAACTCGAATCATAGGGTATTTAACTCGAATTTTGCTACAGTGGGCTCCATTCTTTACTATGGATTGTCTGTAACCTGGGTGTTCTTAATCCGGGGACTATCTGTATTTCTTTGTTCCCTAAAAGGCAGGGTGGCATCTGGGAGGGGCCAGCAGAGAAGAGAGGAAATAGCTATTCCATGGCAATGACCATTCTATACAAACTGCCCCATGCAAATACATCTGTAACTTTTTTTAATAGCTTTAATGGATGTGGCCTGAGTGGGACCTTGATATTTACTGTTGTGTTGTTCATTTCGAGAATGCACCATGCAGCTAAGCACACTTAATGACTATTCACACGCAAGAGTTTCATTGGCCATTATAATATTAAATCTTTTCTAAAATTAAAGGTTTTAGAGAAGCCCATTCCATTTTAGCATTTAAGACCAAAACTAAACGATTGCAAAAATAACAATTCTGTACATACTTTGGTAATGTATTACTTTCTCATATCAAAAATGGTAGGCAGAGATTTCTTCCTGAAAACAGTATAATTTGAATTAAACCTACGTTCTGAGAAGAGCATGGTAAAAAGGTTTCTCAGACACTTACAATATCTAAACCATCCTTGGTTTAAATTCATATAAGTTAACGTTTAGTTTAATAAGATTCAAAAAAAGATTTAAGCGACTGACAGGCAGGAATTCCAGGAACAGACAGACACTGGAGTGCACGTTTTGTTTAGGTTTGGTACGAGTATGTGCTAGATCAAGTTACACTGCTTCATATTGCACCATGTCATCCTGACACAACAAAAACAAAGGAGAGGTGACACACTGTCAATGAAACATAACAAGGAGAACAAGGGAGGGGAAAGTACCCTCTGTGTCATAGCTGGAAAATTTGGGAGCTGGCTTCCAAATCTATCTGAGATTTTGCAGGCTATCTGGAATGACAAGCATTTTCTAAAATCCCACTGAAGGCTGCAGATTCAGATAAGATTCAGATTTATTAAGTTTATGCACAGTTGTACTAGGGAAGAGTGCACATATATGTCGCTAACTGTGAGGTAGGTGAACTCAGGATTATAGAAGGAGTGATATATCCCTACATTGAAATGACAGTTTATTCTCTGTGTTACTGAAGTGCAACAGAAAACTAGATGCAAATGCTACAGCAGTCTTTCCCAACCTAGTGCTATCCAAATATATTGAGGCTGCCAGAATGTCCAGCCTCTGTGTTATCAGGACCTCCATTCCACATGCCATCAGAAATCGCTTGTCATCTCAAAGGTAGAAGGAAATCTTGACTGATGTGCAAAAGCTTTGAGGAATTGGCAAAAGCTTTGAGTGGGCTGATGCTGCCTTCTATACTAGAGACACAACAGAAGGCAAAAAAAAGAATTGATACCTGTCCAGATATCATGCAGACACTGCAATCTCATCTGTCTAATGTGACAAAATATCAGTTCTGTAACCATCCTAATTGCAGAGTGTATTGTGAAAGCTCAGCTGCATATCCGCTGAGCAACCAGACCAGAGACTTGCGCTAATATATAAAATGGGACAGTGTTAAAAAGAAAACATACAATTGATGGAAAATAATTACCTTGCAAACAATCAAAATAATTTTCAAAAACTTTGTTTTTCCTAAGCATGCTTATAAAATCCTCATCTTCTGAATTCCTCCCTGGATTTGAGGGTTTTGCTTTGATGGGTACTTTAGTGGAGCAGAACCAATTAATACAGAAATCTGTGTTACTTCCAGAGGTATATATCAGGAGTGTGGCAAGAATTTTTTAGAATATTAAAATAAAAAAGAAATCCTGGGTGGATATCGGCAATTAAAAATAAACACAGACTGCTTTTTTTAAAAAAATACAAAAACCCACCTGTGCTAATATACTATTTATTTTTAAAAAAATATTATTTCTTCTTACTAATATAAAATTGCATAATTAGGTACCCATGGATTTGTAGGGAAAAAAGAAAGAAAACACAATGAGTCGTACCATTTTAACAGCATCTATGTATTTACATACATATAGTGTACTTTTAGCTTTCTGAAAGCATTGCTGGTGTTCGTAGACATGTGACCTTTAATTATACTTTTTCTTTCCACAAAAGCAGTTTTGTTTTATGATAACAAAATCATAAAAGGTTATCATAAAACCTTCCACTTTTTAAAGTAATAAAAATAATTTGGTGGAGATTTTTTTGCTATTAAGCATTATTATTAGAGACTTGAGGGCACATGTTTATAATGCTGCCAATATTCTGAAATTTTAATTTTTCCCTGTAGACATCTGTTATCTGACAGTTTCTATCAAAATGACAGAAGAATAATGAAGGATTCTGGGGAATCCATTTCTCCAAAATGTTTTGCAGATATTATCAACAGGTACAGATCAACTGTAAAAAAACCCCACTGTTTACCTCTGTAAACATCAAAGGAAAAGGATTTAAAGTGCACCCAATTCTCCTAGGGTGATGGAATCCCACCTGCTGACCATGTCATGTGTTGAATCCTATTCGAAGTCATATAAAATAATAAGTATTTTCCCTAAAGGAAGCATCATTCCCCACTTCTTAATTGCAGGAAAGATAGTCTAGAGCTATTAACTAGAACTGTGCTTTCAGTGAGAAACATGCTCCCTGAAATATTTGCCTGAGATTTATATTTTAAGGAAGCAATTAGAATGTGGTTTCTTCAGAAGATGGCAGGAAACATCAAAGAGGAAACACAGGAACCAGTTGCATGCCTGTCCAAGCATTTTGCCACCCTTCTCCAAACAGAAAAAAACTATGAACTCAAGGTGCAAACTCCAACAAAGCAAGCGTGTGCCCACAAAGCATTCTGATAGCAAAAAATGCACACTCTCAATTACAACTAATCAAAGAATCCCAGATTTTGGCCCGAACTCCCCCACAGGTCTCTGCATTTGGAAACTAAATCCTGTTGTGAAAATAAATTGTAAATCTATAAATGACAGAAAGAGGATGCCTTTTCATAAATGTGTACAATTAACATGGTTGAAAAAATGTGTGCAGCTGCAAGAGACAAAATTTCTGGAATGTTGTGTGTGATGTTGATTCTTTTAAAGATCTGAATATTATGTTTGAAAATTTCTGTCTCAGACAAGGCGAGCATTGCTACTGATGGAAAAACAGAATGGAAAACCATTTAGAAGACTCTCTGGTAGCATTACATGAGTCAACCCCATTTTGTCCTTCTCCTTCTTCTAAATTCATAATAAAAAATACTAATGTGCTTTCCAGGGTCACTTCACAATACACAAATCTCTGGAGTGTTAAAGCAAACACATACACTAAAATTAAGGCTATTCAGATTCTACATAAATAATGACCAAATTTGTACTTCCTACTTGGTGTCATTTCTCTAATGTAAAGAGGCAAAAAACAACTAGAAAGGAGAATTTATATGAAGAGAATGGCTCAAGTTGGCTTTAAAAAATCCTGTAATAAAAGTGATGGTAATATAGATAGGTAACATCCAATCAAAACTGGTTCTTCAGAAGAAGAAGAAAAGATGCTGAAAGTGGGATTGCAGTTATGTATGTAGATAAGTGAGTTTTTGAGAGGGGTTCAGAATTTCCACCTCTAAGTGATACCTCCCCCAAATGTCCAGAAGCAGACCTAGTCTTGTAAACTCACAATCAGAATCAGAGAGAGAGAGAGGGAGGGAGGGAGGGAGAGAGAGAGAAGGGGGGAGATATTGAGGAAAAAGATGGGAGACAGAGAAAGAAGTAAAGATAATAGTTACCTGCTGTTGCTACTTATCACTTTAAACTGCAGCTGCTGAAGGTCACTCTTCATAAGGGGCAGGGGGGAAGGGCAGGCTGGAGGTTTACCTGTAGCATTTAGTTTGCCTTCAGTCCTTTCAAATTCAGCTAATATCAGTGGCAAATTGTGAACAGGTAGTAAATAATATAGTATAACAGGAATTGCTAATATCACAGTGTCTGCATTGTGGCAGCTCTTATCAACTCCTGGTGCATACACACAAACACATATTATACACACACCTACTTCCCTTGTGTGATTAATTCAGCTACATCTTCTATGGTCAAAAGGCTTTTGCAAAGCAAAGCTCTGGTATTCCCAACTTCAGTTTAGCTTTCTGTCATGACCTGAAAATTTAAGCAATTGCAAAGATGTTCTGGGATAATTCCCTAATATATTTTATATATCCAATGAGCAAGCAGGTATTCGGTGAAACAGGGATACGTGGGTCTTTTAAAAAGTCTTGGTGAACTCAGTATGGCTTCTGGCCTTTGGCTGCTACTTACAGTTCTACAACATTCTACAAAGTCACTTCTGAGTTTCCTTGTTCCTTCTTATTGCCCACCCAAAACCACCTCTGTGTAGAAAAGCTTTGCATCAGCTTTTGTATCATTACCAGCCAGGTACTAGATCAGCTGGCAGCCACAGATTTCAAAATGGACTTCTAAAGTGGCTACATGCTAATGTTTGTATTGGAGAAGCTTTTCTTTCTATCTTCCTTTTTGATTCTGTTTTCGAAAAACAATAGAAGACAATTAAAAATATTTTGCTTCCCACCCACACACCCTTTCCTTTTCGCTTTCCATATTATTCTTTCCCTGGGATGATCTATGACAATATCTTTTAAACCCCACAAATAACCCAATGAATTGAGCCTTTGGCCAGAGGCATTTGTACATTATATAAATCAAATAAGCTCCAGAAATAGACACAGAGGGACTGGTAATGCCCAGTGAATTCTTAATGCTTGGCTAAAATGATTTGGGTGCATTGCATGCAGATGTCAGGTATTTAATAAAGAGCTCCATTGTTCAGGCCCCTTCTCCTCCTCCATGGCTCCTAGCACTCCTTCAGGAAGGGAGGAGGAAGGGAGGGATAGCCATTCCAGCTGGGCTTGGAACCTTGTTGGAGTCAGGAAAACCACAGCTCATAAGCAAAGAGGAAGCATAATGTTCTACAAGGACAAAACATTAGCAAAAATGTCACTCAGCCTCAGTTCCACATGTTGGCTGCCATGGCCTCTTCCTCCAAGCATGCCCGATTGATATAAATTCCATCTGCTCAGCAGCCAAGTGACAGAGAAGAAATAGCAGCATCTGGTCTCCATTGCTATCGGGTTTTTGTTCCATGTTAGACCTTAGCTAGAAACATATGAAGAGATGAAGGCGCTGGCAAGCGACTAAAAGGCTGCACTGGCACAAGAGAGGCTTTCTGATGCTTTTCACACTTCACTTTGGATTTTTACAGAGAAAAAGGCGGAGGAGAGTTGATAAACTGTGCTTTAGGAGCCAAGGCCTGGAGGTCATTTGGTCTTTGAGTATATGTTTGTGTATTGTTGAAAACTGAACAGCAGATTTTCCTTTTAAAGGGAAACAAAAGTTAACTAAGAATGCAAGCCTACACAGAGCCCATTTAACTCAATGGGCGTTATTTCTAGGTAAACATGTATAGGATTGTACTGCACAAGAATATAACTCCTCAACTAACTCTGCCTCCCCCCCCCCTTTTTTTAAATATCCACTGGTTTGGATCTGCTCCCAAAACACTTTATATTCTCTGGAAGAGCAGCTGGGAAATGCCAGAACAAACCTGATTAGCTCTTGATTAACCCTATGATGTCTAGCAAGGTTGTTAATTTGCTGAGCTAAGCAGAGAGAGATAAGGATGAATGCAAATAACATTTTTTTTTAAAAAAATGTGGCTATTACAAATAAATGGTGTGCATGTAGAGAGGGAAGGAACTCTTTAATGTAGACAGTAAATTATGCAGATAGATGAGAAGAAGCAGTTACAGAATAGAGTTGAATCTCCTCTCTTACGATGCACGCAAAGACTGTAATCACAGAAAGTCTTGAGAGGCCAAATATATTTTTTATATTTACATAAAAAATATTTATATCAGAAATGAATGTAGCTTTTACTTATTTATTCTCCCTAGGCTATTGGAGCATTAGAAACTCATCTCATTTGGGAGATAGGACCACAAACTGACAGGAACAAAGTGAATGACCAGCAGTTAAAAGGACATCATAATTCACCCATACACTCTAGCAGCTATGAAATAGTGAGAAGACAGAGACAGTTCCAGAGTACACATAAATTTATAATAAAGTCTTAAAATGCTTAATTATTAATCAGAGTTAAGAGAAGCTTTTATGTAACAAACAAACAAGAAAACACCACCATGAACTTCCCGTCATCCATGTTCTGTCATCCACTGTCCATCAGGATGGACAATGATTTCCAGAAATATCCATATATAGCTTTCAGAACCAAACATCCGGTGAAAAACAGGTATAACGAAGCCTAGATGCTAGCAACAGGCAATCTCATGCCACTAACTACAGTGGTACCTCAAGTTACGAACTTAATCCGTTCCGTGACTCTGATCGCAACTCGAGTTGGTCGCACCACGAGGCAAATTTCCCCATAAGGTTCAATGTAAATACGGCTAATCCGCCCTCTGAATTTGGTCGCACCACAAGGCAAATTTCCCCATAAGGTTCAGTGTAAATACATACAGTTAAACAGGTGCCAAGCCTGCTCTGCATTTTCTTTGGAGCCATGCTGACAAGCACACCAAAAACCTTCCAAACACCACAAAACACACCACAAGCCTCATCGAACGTCTCCTTGCTACCACGATCTCGCCCACAGGAAGCCGCGACCGCGTGGCAGCAGGGCAAATGGCCGCGGATCCGGTTCGTAGCTTGAGGCGGAGTTCACATATCGAGGTAAAGTTTTGGGGCCGGAGCTGGTCGTATCTCGAAAAATTCGTAAGGAGGGGTGTTCATAACCCGAGGTACCACTGTACTTTGTATATCTATCACTTTGGGACAGTTGGATACATAGAAAATTATCAACAAAAGAGGAGCTATGCAGTGATGGCTGGCTGTCATTAAATACATGAATGCTCAAATGATGCGGAAAACTCATTTCTTATAATACTTTGGAATGATATATTATGCTAGAATAGCAATTTTTTAAGGAAAAAGTGTTGCCCTTTCCTGGTTATTAAATGTCATTTAATAATATTTAATAGTTATTTTAAAAAGTCATTTAAATTCTACCATCTACCAAGTTTCTTTGAATCAGACACATAGACAGCCTTGTATATATATTGTTCTGGATAAATCTGGTCTCCTAACAACTAGAAATTCTAAGAGAGATTCCCTGGGATTGGATTTGAGCATTTCATCTCAGCAGAAACTATCATGGCAACAGGACTAGGCTGAAGCAAAAATCAGGTAGTTTATAACTTTCCCTCAAAAATCTGAACAAGGTTCAGATAAGTGATGCACTGGACTTTATTCAATGTGTGAGTTGGCTTGTGGGAGAGGTTCCTTCCATCTGTTCCCCATATGCTAACAATGGTGCAAACTCTTAACGTAGTCCATGTGGGCTATGTGATATTATATAGTCACTTGAATACTTGGGCACCGCTGAATGAGAACACTGTGCAAAGAGTCCTTTGCCGTTATCAGCATGCAGAGCATTCTAACAATTAAGAAAAGATAAATTAAGGAGCCCTCCCCTATGAATAAAGTAGGTCTAAGTCCCCAAATAGTTCACCAAAATTTTCTTCAGATTTTTATCTTTTAAAAAAATCTATAGAAAATCTACCCAATAATAAGTAGATTTTTCTTCTGATCCATGCAACTGTATCTGTGACATAGCTGAATTAAACATATAGTGGAACTGTGTACTATTATAATAATATATTAACTTTAAAAAAAAATCACTTTTTTGTTAAAGCACTTTTATGTATTTTTTCCTTTTTTGTAATAAAAAATAAATAATAATAATAATAATAATAAAAAACCACACAATGGAGTGCATATAGACACACATTATCCGTTGGTAAACAGCAGTATAAATTCATTTGCAGAAAAGAATGAATTCTAAAGTAACAGTGTGATTACCAAAACACGAAGAATTTAAGGAATTCACACTCCAACAGTTATCAGACCCACTCACCCCTTGCTAAGTGAAAGTGGAAATTAACATTATTATTTTATTTCTTCTTCTGAAACTGTATCAAAATAAGTTTTTTTAATTATCTCTAGAAAGTTATACACTAGTTATCTGTTTGTTTCCACGACTAATTTAAGGTCCTGATTTTATCCTTTAGATAATGACTGCCTTCTTTCAAATATTTCTCTCTGCATGTTCTACTCAGTATTTGAAGCCTAGCATCAGATTCCTTAAACATGTAACAAATGAAGGAAAGTTGCTAGGAGCAAGACATTTTCTGTAGTGGATCTCAATTTGTGGAATGTTTTTCTAGATGAAACCCATCAGTCTTGGGCACAATGTTCTTTTAGCTATTCAATTAAAATATGACTGTTCAAAGTATTTGGTTATACTATTCCCTTTATGGTTGTATTCTTTTCAGGATAAATGGTATTTCAAGTTATTTTTTAAGATACTTCTGAATGTTGTAAGCTTCCTTGAATTTACCTTGTTAACAGAAGGTAGGTAGATTTTTAAAATAATAGTATAAATATATTATTACTAAGTACTTTAATACTAAGCATGAACTGTGTGAGGTTCAAACTGCACGGCACTTGGAAACACATCTAATATTTAAGTATACATTATCATGTTCATTTTACAATCATTTTTATGGAGAGGAATTTTCTTTTCTACAAATTGTAGTTAACTTCAGTCATGAGCATATCATTTATTGCTTGCTCGGGTGAAGGACCAGATGGCACTTCGCCATGCTGACTGACCCCCAATTTATATCCAATTTCCATTCAACAGATTTTGGGCGGCTCATCTAAAAAAATGTCCTCAACAATGAATTGCAACAAATCCCCAAATTAAGAATTAAAATGAAATTAACAATAACAATTGATTAAAACTAAAATGTTTAAAAACAGTCCAGTGAAGTAACATTTAAGCCCCAGATGGGACACTTTAAAGCATGATCATTGCTGCTTTCCTGAAGGCAAGAAGTATACAGTCTACAACTGTGGTGGAGGCAGACTGTACCAAAGACTTAAGAGCAGCCACAGAAAAGACCTGGTTCTTGTTTCTCTCTCCTCCAACATCATGTGGGGGAAAAATCCAAAACATCTCTTCCTGGACTGCTTCAATTAAAAAAAAAAAATCTTCCCCTGTTTTAGAACGGCAGGTGAGTTTAGGGATTTTAAGGCCAATAGGCAACTGAAGCTGTTACAGAACATGAAAGTACATGTGTCCTGCTACATAATACTCAAGCAATTGCTCTCTGGACCATCACTTTACTCTGTCTAACAATAAGGCTCTATTTAGTAGCATCTTCTCAAGTAAGCTGCGTTGCCGGGTTCACCATTTCTGACACGGACACCACTTTTTTTAATCTAGTAAATACAAACCAAGAAGCACTGTAGCACAAAAATTCCAAACAATTTTCACTTCCTTATAACCATTTCATTATCTAGGAGGATTATTCTTTTCTATACATGCTTGTATAATGCTTTATAAATATATTATTAGGCCACCTTCAACGCCAGCTTGATAAATAGATAGGAAGGATGAGAAGGAAATAATTGTTTTAAAGTTTCAATTCTTTAATATTTCAATCCACAGGCTGAATATTAAAAACATAAACAAAAAATATTCAATATTCTTTCTTTAAGAACATAAAACTTTTTTTATTTAATCAACTAATTTGTATGTTGCTTACTATATCAAAAGTGGCAATAAAATCTAAATCAAAAACATCAAAAATATCTTAAAAGTGTTGACACAGCCTATTATGATCTTGAAAAAATATCTTCAGTGCCTCAATGTCTGTCCATAAATTCATCTACCCGAATAATCAATTGAACTGCTATTTCTATATCTATCTATGCATCCCAGGGGCAGGCATACTGGTGCCCTTCAGATGCTGTTGACTGATTCTCTCACAAATCTTTGGTTATTCTAGCTGGAACAGATGAGAGTTGAAGTCCAAATTATTGGGAAGATTGCATACCCCACTCTACTCAATGTGCCTTTCTTACTACAAAACACAACTAAGGTACCAACCTTACTATAATTCACAACTCCTGCAATATACTTGAAAAAAAGCTTTTTTCCCCCTAAAAGGCTAAGGTCAGGTAATGGTAAATGGTACTATCAAAGCTCTTTAGAAGGTGAGACAAACTTTGCTTTTAATTCCCACTGGGCAATCAGCAAAGCATCACAATCAATGTGGTGTATTATATAGTATTACATAAACTTAATTACGCTATATTATGGGCAATACAAACCACTGGGGTAACATCACTAAAATCAATATAGCTAATGCCAGAAAGAACTCTATGAAGCTTATTGCTCATGCTGGTAGTCGATATGGTATTTCTTAAAAGGCAAAGAACTTTGTGAAGATGGAGCTTTGTTTGTGTTCAGCTGCATGGGAGTAAGAATGGTGCAAGTCGACTACCTAGCTGTGAAATGCATCAATGTAATTTCCTGTAAGTCAGATCCTTGAAATAATACAGCTGCTGCAATGAGTGAATAGCTGATGGAGCTTCTGCGAACCTCCCTAGCAGGCCAGAATATTGCTCTAGTGTGAATGACAAGTGATGGGCCAAATCGCAAGGGAGCTACCAGTGAGTTATTAATGGTGACAGGTACACTACCTGGGAGACAGGTTGAGAGGGGAAGAAGATTATTTATAAGCGAATAGTTAACAGCTGTACCTACTGCTAAGCATTACATGGATGCCACAAACGGTAGAATTCAAATTGTGGGTTATTCAAGCACGAACAACTGCCTGTCACCAAAGTTGCAGCGCTTCGCTACAAATTAAGGTGGGAGAGATGAGACGAGGCTGGAGTGATGCCTCGATCGGGAAGGCAATGTCATCACAGAAGCTGAGATAAGAACAGAGAAAGGGGCAAGATAACTGCTAGGTGAATTATGATTCTTAATAATAACAATGAATTGGCAACAGCAGCCTTTTAATTTTTCCTCAGGGCTTTTCATAGAAGAACATATGCTGAATGGGTCTAGAGCTGACAAAAATAAACGAGGAGAAAAGCACAGTAAGACAAAAACAAGGAAATGTCTTCAGATAAGTTTTTGCTTAATAGAGGAAATAATAAACGGTGGTGGGAGAGATAATCTTTTTGCAGGATGATAGTGGATTAATGGAACACCAATTTGAAAGAGCCTGATTAAAAAGGATTCCTCTGTTTTAAACAGCATCCATTCAACTGCTATTCCATAGCACAAATATAACCATAATATATTTGCAGAAACAAGACAAAATTGTGCCAACCCGTCTACAAAAGCCATGCATTGTCTTATTTTACTCACTTATCACCTTCCCCGCCCCCCGAGGAGAGAGGGAAACAGCTACAAATATTCCCCCGAGGAAACAACTACAAATATCTGGAGTGAAGAAATTTTATTTCTTCTGCTGCCTCCCTCACACTGAGATTGAGATTCTGAATCTTTTTCTGCAGGAACTTCTGTTGAGTGCCATGCAGATAAGTAATGCATGTCCCCAAAACTTCCTTTAAACACAACTGAACTTTTGTTTGTTTGTTTATTTATATTTCAAATTTGTCACTGCCCATCTCACTCAGTGGGGTGACTCTGGGCGGTTTACAGTAAAAACAGAGTAAACATTAATTAAAATAGACAAAAACTAATTAATTAAAATATGCTAAAAAAAACAAAACTTCCTTTATGATATATTTAAAAATATAAATTAGGTGTTAAGAACTTTTTATGGAAATTGTATCATATGATCTATGCTTTTATGATTAAGGCTTTTTTTTTTTAAATAGCGGAACAAAATAAAAGTTAGATAATTATTTAGCTGCCAAAGATTCCTGATTATGCTATGAATAGAGATGGGCTGGTATACCTTTCATTAAAACCAACAATTTTAAAATAATTAGGTTTCATGGATTTCAGTTGTGAACATTTAAGCATTTAATTCTAATTGGAACAAATACAACTGAAAAGTATATAAATTGTGCTACGATATACCATAATTTTTTTAAAAGGCAGGTTTAAGTACTAAATATGTAAGATATTAGAAAAAATTAGATTGCTTAAAAGTGCAGCTTTGAGTTGTCACTTATAATTCAGCAGTTACAAATAATGGAGGATTGGACTGAAATGAAAGATGTTCCCATCACCACTTACCACTTTATTCCACTTTACTGCTTTGGCTCTAAAAATGTAGGCATATATGTTTAGGCATAATTGTTTGCAATGGGAAGAGAAGGCAATTTTTAATCATGTATAAAAATGGTCACAGAAACATTTACATTAATATAACTTCTGAATATTCTGTTAAACATTTTAATTTGCCTTTTCCCATTTGATTCATGCAAAATAAGTACTAGATTTTGTGTTCTGTTGCATTTAGTTTCTAAAGCTGCACTGATACAGAATCTGATCTGACTATACTGCTCACTTTTTCAGAGGTAGTCGACCAAACTTCAAAATCAGTTGATTAAGTAGTGCCAGAACCATGAGCTAAGTTTCATAAACAGTGGTGGAACTAATTAAATGCACCCTACGTTTTAGAACTCTGCCATCACAAGGGAGAATTTTTTTTTTTTTCCTGCAAAGAGGGCACAGAGAAAACAGGTTTAGAAGAAAACTGCAGGAATAAAACAAAGGATATGAATTCAAGGAACGATAATTGGGAGGGGAAAGCGAAAGGGATTGGGCAGAGTAGAACAAAATTACATGACAAGCCAGCTGCTTCAATAGTTATAACTTAGCTATAGTAAAGGAATAAAGTACTGGTCAGGCAACTTGTATCAGATCAACGGTACACAGGCTAACACAAATCAGGCAGAATTGATACCTTCACTGTAAAGTACCGGTCAGGCAACTTTTAGAGAAAAGTTAAAACTCTACAATCAGTGAACCAGTCGAAGCATTTCTACCAGAATGAATGCAAAGAATTTTGCTGCCTAATGTATACTAGGTAACAAAGAAAATAACATAAAGACTTGTTCTACAAAAATTAAGGCAAAATTTCCCATTTTAACTATTCATAGAGAGTGATTATGTATTTATTCGATGACTCATTTCCTAACATCTGATGCATGGAATATCCAAAGGGATATGGCAAGGCTCTTTAAATTAGGTTCAAATAAAAAAATACTACAAATAGCACATACATACAAAAGGGTGGGGGGGGGGGAACAGAATAAAGATTGCCTACAAAAAACAAAGAAACAAACCAAACAAACCCAAACTAAAATATCAGGAACTATTATGTAAAAATACAAGTTTTGCAGAACCAGCCATTGTTTAATTATTGATAACATTGTTAAAACATCATTTCCTTCAAGGTAGAGATATATCCTGGAAGAAGAGTATCTATTAGCATTTGGGTTTTTTGTTGCCAGATCACTAATGGTTAATGCAATAGCATATATGAGATAGCACATACACTTTCCCCTTGCCCTTGGTAAATAGATTCTAGCATGATCAATGTTTTTGGCATTTAGGATAATATACATCTGGCACACAAATCTCTTGGCATCTGAGTAACACCGAACTTATGCATACAAACTGGCTTCTTTATTTCCAAAAGAAAATTCTTCCAGCAGGACGTTCCCACAGCTATTGAAGCACGATACTGTGTTCTTCTTTACAGATTTTGAAAAATTAGAATGGTAGCATCTTTGTTTTTTAGCTGTTACAGAAACTCCATATGTTTCAGCTGCTTTTGTGGTCAGGAAGTACAACAGCAAAAGCAGAACATCTATATCTATAGAGATGACTAAAAATTGTTTAAAACTTCCTTCATACCCACAATCTTGTAAGAATGAATGATCATCTTGAGTTAGCTCTCTCATGGTTTCCCTGAAGACTAGGACTGCCTCTTCTTATTGATCATTCTTCATTGAGTTCAGTGATGCCACTAGCAATTATTAATCATATCACTGTTGAGTGATGTCATGAAGACCATCAGAAAGCAAGCAAGCTAGATCATCTTTATTTTCATCCATAGCAATGAACAGTTTCCTTACATGCAGTAGCATGTTGCTATGGGTTACCTTTGGATTTCTACAATGACCAGTCATTCCTAAATTTTCAAATATCCTTTCCAAATATGGTTTTAGAGAATATTGGTGCTATATTCTCAATTATTGTTTTCAACCAGGAAAAGCTGATAGTTTGTCATGGCCACGAAGGCTTCCAAGTGTTATGTCTATTTTCCATTCCATTCCTATCAAGAATTCCACCAGATGTTCAGAATGCACATTTTGGGTTATCAATGTATTAACAACTGATGATTTTTAGAGTACTTTAAAAAGTAGTTTCATCTAAACCTAGTTTCATGTAAAGATTTGCACATCCCTTAGGATTCAATTTGGATGTCTGTCCAGAGCTCTGGATACTTATTTATCCAGATTGAACCATAAAATGTCCAACCTGAAGCTCCAGTCCCAATAGGCTGGGACTGTTTCATTTATCTCATTTGCTTATATGGGACAAACACAAATAGTAACAATTTTGTTTTACTCCCATTTTCAGCAGAAAGAAATCCCACCACATAATAGGATCCCACCTGTATTATGGAATCAAGCTTCCCAAATTTACACTATGCTCATTTATGAACTACATTTAAGACAGAAAAATGCCAGCAACTTGATGTTGCTTTAGGACAATTTTTGTCAAAATTTAAAGCAATACTACTCCCAGCTTTGAAACAGCAATGCCAAATTTCTACCCACCAGTGAAATCATATATTCATTCAGTTGTTCCCCTCTTTCCTTCTCTACCAGTGGCCAAGAAAGCAGCTTTTCTAAGAATTCTAAAGCTGAAATCAGAGCTCTGTGATGTGCAGATCTAAAATAAAGCCACATTGAATGTATTGCTTTACTGCTAAGATTCAAAAGATATATCCAAGTTACCCCATTCTACCTATAAATTTGGGATCCATCTGAACTGGATACACATCCTTGTATCTTGTTTCTATCACACTGCAAAGCTAATCATCATTGACTTAGCTCTGCATATGATATCTTTTGTTCCCGAGTTTTGTTATCCTGCCATCTTTACCCTTCTTTTTGTTTCTTCTTGTTTTAAACAATTTGCAAAATGCCCAGAATTGCTGGGAGTTAGGAGGCATATAAAATTATTACTGTTGGTCACATGGTCAGCTAGTTGTTTAGACTGGATTTGGCATTTTTATCCACCTATCGAGTCCTTCCCAAGGACCTGGGATAGACAGATGCTGTTGTTCGATGGTGTTAAAGGTATTGACGCAGGATGTAAACTGTTCCAAGTAAAGCTGCCTTTTGCAATTGACTGATGGTGATTTTGTCAATGCCAATGGTCTTCAAGTGGTACTCCAGATTTTTTGGGATTGCACCAAGGTGCCTAATACTATTGGTACTATCTTTGCTTTCTTTTGCCACAGCCATTCTATTTCTATTTGCAGGTCTCTGTGCTTTGTGATTTTCTCCAGTTCTTTCTCTTCTATTCTGCAGTCTCCAGGTATTGCAATGTCCACTATCCAGACTTTTTTGTCTTTCTTATCAACAATTGTTAAGTCTGGGGTATTATGTGGCAGGTCTTTGTCTGTTTGAATTCTAAAGTCCCAGAACACTCTAGCTTCTTCATTTTTCTATTACTTTGTCTGTTTTGTGGTCCCACCAGGCAAATGGTATTTCTTGCAGATATTCCAATGCACAATTGTTGCTATTTTGACATGCCGTTGTTTGTAGTCAGTCTGGGCAATCTTCTTGCAGGAGATAACTAAGTGGTCCATTTTTTTTCAGCTTCTTTCCAGAGGCGGCATTTGCTGTCTGTTGTTGTCTTCTCAATTCTGGCTGTTATGCATTTGTTCTTAAGGCTTGGTCTTGTGCAGACAGAATTAGCCCCTTTGTCTCTTTCTTCAACTTTCTTGCTCTTGGCCATTGCCAGGTCTTGTTGTTATCTGCTTTGCCTGTTAGTTTTTCTGTGTACTGGCCATGTAATATTTTGCCTTGCCATGCCTCTTTTCTATTTTTCATTTGGTCTTTCTTGTAGGCCAGCTTGCTTTCTTCAGTATTCAGTAAACCTTCATGGTGTACTGGCTTCAGTGCATCTTCTTCATTGTCCTTCAGATATTCTTCTAATGCACTTTTTTCTTCTTCAACTGTCTGGTGTACTTGCAACATTCCACGCTCCTTGGTAAGTAGAATCTATCAACATCGCTGTGTGGATGAAGGGCGTGATTCATTGTCATTATTTTTCTGGTTTTCCTATCCAGGGCTTCTCATTCTGCTTAAGTCCAGTCCACTATTCCAGCTGTGTATCTAATGACTGGAATTGCCCAGATGTTAATTGCCTTGATGGTATTTCCTCCACTGAGTTTGGACTTCTTCACTCTCATGCTGTATTCACTCCTAACCTTCTTCTTGACTTCAATGTGATTGTTATCAGCTTGAAGGATGCCCAGGTATTTGTAGGGATCTTCTTCATCTTGATATTATTTCCATCTTGACTCCTTCAGTTTTCACTATTTTTCCCCTGTTTATGGTAAAGGTGGCACATTTGTCCAGTCCAAACTCCACTGCAATATCTTGGCTGCATATTTGGACAGTGTTGGGCAGTGATTCTATTTTAGATGGTGTTTTTCCATACAGCTTCAGAAAGCCCATGTAAAGGAGGTGGGATAGCCTGGCAGAAGTTTTTGATGTTTGATAGCCATGGCCTGACTTGTTCAGTATTGTGACAGAGGAATCAATGCAATGACAAACAGTAGTGGTGATAGTGAGTCTCTCTTGATATTAACCTCTCCCAGTCTATCACCATTGATCAGCAACTGTATCTTCCATTGTGCCATTGATCTTTGCACAAAGCCTTTGATGTTTCTACTCATTCTTGTTATTTCTAGGCACTTGATTATCCAATCATGTGGCAGGGAGTTGAATGCCTTCTTAATCTACCTACATTCAAGTTGGTCTTCCTTCTCTTGCAGTCTTCCAAAATCAATTTGTCAATTAGAAGCTGATCTTTTGTCCTTCTGCTGTTTGAGTGGTTTCCTTCCTGCTCAGATGGAAAAAGCTTGATGCTCCTGGATTGCATCAGCTACCACACCAGTTAGCAATTTGAACATTGTTGGCAAGCAGGTAATTGGCCTGTATTTGTCTGGTGCTGCCCCCTTTGTTGGATCTTTCATTATCAGGTAAGCTTTGCCAGATGTTAACCAATCTTTAATTTTCAAAATCTTCAAATTATTATTATTATTATTACTATTATTATGAAATAACCACAGTATTTCATGTCATCCAAGTTAGCATTCTCCAAATACTGGTTTATTGCCAGTATTTGTAATGTTATTTTAATCAGTTATACAACTTCAAAGATGAGTTTTTGTATACTCTATGGGTGGGTTTTTTGTTTGTTGTTTTGTAGCCAATCGAAGACAGAATTCAACGGTTTCCTGAGTGCCTGTCAGACGTTTCCCCAACTGATAGTGGAAGAAGAAGCCTTACTGTTAAGGATTCAAGGATACTTCTTTGATAAGCTGGATTTATTTCAAGAACAAAAAATGTCATTAAGAAGAAATCAGCAACTGTCAAGCATAAAATGCAAGTCATATTTATAGTGAAAGCACAGCTCAAATGTTGTATTTCTTTTTCCCACAATGGGCTGAAAATGTCTTGGTTCTGGGTGGAAGGAGCAGTTGGTACTACTGTACTGCTGTGTAACAGATTAGTCTGATCCCAGGATATCTGCTTCTTCTTTGCCTCATCTAGTCTTTATACTATATCTCTTTCCATTTACTCACTTCTTTACTCCCTTGTTCATGGAGGAGCCAGGAACTTCTCTATTCATCATACCCTAGGTATGATGACCTGGAAGGGCCCGTGACTCTTTCATTGCTTTCATCTGTGTATTGGCTAGAACTGGAAAAAAAGCCCTCTCCTCTTACCTCCTCTTGCCCAGAGGAAGGGGTGGGGTGGGGGTGGGAATAAATTCCATTTCCTCCCAAAAGGAAACAGCAGGCACTGAGTAGTAGTACAATAGTACTGTTCCAGCTTACATACAAATTCAACTTAAGGACAGACCTTGGGAACAGAACTCGTTCTTCAGCTGAGGACTACCTGTACTGCAAATGGAATTGTGCACATCAACATCATCTGCTACTTCTCAGGATTTTTATGCATCTGGGTAGCCCTTCCAATGAATCAGGTATTCCAGTTTGCCTCTCATACGCTGGGAATCCAAAATACATTTCATCTTGAAAAAATTCCCCACCTACCAAGTTGGGAGGAGACAACTGAGTAAAAAATTTAAGATCATGAGGCATGTGTGCTCTAGCACCAGGGGAATGGTGAAAAACTGGATGTACAGTATCTTCACTGTAGCTCAAAGCTATAGATGAAAAGCAACTGGGTTGACCCAGACATCTACAGGAAAAAGTCCTATAACAGAGGTCATGTAGGGGAAGAATCTGGCAGAAAACCAGATATGGTCCACAACAGCAATGGGGAGAGGGGAGTTGTTTCTTTTGTAGAAAGCCATAGGAAAATCCCCTTTTCTTTGAAGAATACTTGTGCTGGTTGGGATTCCTGGAGAAAGTGGAAGGCCACAGGAATTCTGAAGGATGGGAAAGTTTTATATTACAAATATGGCAGTATAACGCTGACATGCAACTGAAAGAATGGCCTAGGTTGTTGTAAGTCAACTCAGCCATAGGCAAAAGTTCAGGCCGGGTGTTTTGCTGTTACTTTACACAGTAACAAAAGTACTGGTCCAGCATGGCATCCATCCTCTCAGTTTCACCACTAGACTACAGGTGAGAAGCAGAAGAAAACCTTGTGCCAACCCTTATGGAAAAAGGGAGATAATGGGGTTGCTTGTATTAAGAATGCTCTTTCTTGGGTCACTGCAGTGCAAATTGCTGGCTGATCAACAGTTATCACAAGTACATTTTAACACCAATTTGTATGTATGAGATAATTTTAAAAAATGTTGTTTCACTGATATTTTGGACATTCAACAAGAGTACAGATGATTCCCATAAAAAATTAGTTTCTCAAAATGGTATAGGGCTTTGCACATGGTGATAAGGTAAGTAAAACAAGGGAGAAAGAAAAAAAAACAGGAAAAGAAATACACTTAACCCAATTCACATGTCTAGCTGACTGATTGTTTAATTGTAATTTACTTCTGTAGCATATAAACTTCATCACAGAACTATCAGAATGTTTCCATTCACTAAGAACAAACAAACAAACAAAAAAGCCACAAAATAATTATAAAACACATGGCATACACCACAGTTGTGTTTATTTTATGACAGTTAACTTTATTTACAGTGTAATCTGGTAAGAATTAATTCTCAAAGGACTATATACAATATATGCCCAGGTTTTTTCCTCCTCCTGAAACCACACACTAAAGCTATGTTGTCAACCTGTGTAAATAAACTATCCTAAGTAGAAATCTCTTGTTTTCTACAGACAAAAAGCAATACTTTTTTTAAATGGATTATTATGAATTCTTGAGTGACAAAAACTACACATTGCAATAGTAGTAAAGGCCAGACTGGTTTTCAAATCATGGTCAGAACATGAAATATTAAAATGCTTCCTCTGCCTCTATCTTACCCTAGTTGTTCAAGAATCTCTGCAGCTTGAGAACTTTGTGCAAATCTTTTCTTTTTCTTTCTCACAAAAGTTGTTATTACAGTAAAATCTTTTCAGAGGTGTTTGGAAGAAAGTGAAAATTCATTTGAGGAATTGGCTCAACTGCATTAAGTTGTTATTAAGTTGGCTCAATATTCGAAGCCAATCCATTAAGCATTAAGGAGGACTGATCTGAAGTAACAAGGCTGGGCCCCAAAGAGACTTTCAGGGACCAGGAAAGAAGATTTTCTCTGAAGTCTGCTCCACAGAAGTTACTGACTTCTCTTTACCCCTATTCTCCTCTCCACCATGAAATATACATGCAAGGCTAGAGGATGTGCACAACATATGCAGGGATTTTTTACTGATTGATTGATTGATTGACTGATTGATTGATTGATTGCTAATGTTAAACCTTGAATTGCATTTACAAGACACAGAAGTAAAACAGTAAATGTCCCTTTGGTTCTTGCATGGCAGAGGCTGCTCACTGACCACTTTCTTAATGACTTTCATTATTGGTTTTCAGAGTGGGCAAACTGTACAGGTAGTCCTTGCTTACCAACTGCCTCATTCAGTGACCATTTGAAGTTACAATGTTGCTCTCTCAGTCACATGATTGCCACAGTCACGCGAGTGCCATTACAGTCAGTATGAGTTGTCCTGTGTCTGACCTGTTGTTTTTCTTTTCTTTCCCCCCTGCAGAGCAGAGAAATAGGAGAGAAAGGGATTACAAGAGAGTAAGTAGGCACACAATGGGGAATACACCAGGCTATCTGCCTAGTGTGCTCATGGCTGTTGTGCCACTGCATTGCTTTTGATGTGTATTCCCCATTATGTGCCTGCTTACTCTCTTGTAATCCCTTCCTCTCCAATGAATGTAAATCCAAACATTAATTTCCTTCTTATTAGTTATCCCAGCACTGGGGTGAGCACTCCAAAGGGCGAAAAGGAAAAGGATAGCACAGTCATAGTCATGTGATTTCCCACTTAGCCACTGCTTCACTTAGCAATGGAGTTGCCAGTCCCAATTATGGTCACTAAATGAGGACTACCTATACTTTCTTCAGTGAATTTCCCTAAGATCTGCCAAGGTCTCTAGTGCAGTGGTTTCTGGTATTCAAAGGCATTCTATTCCAGCATAAAATCATGGATAAGAGATTTTGAATCTATGGGAATTGAGGGGTTGGTTTCAGAGACTATGGTCATTCTCTTTTTCCACAAGCACTTCCTCCCAAAATGGTCTGCAAAACATGCATATACTGTACTTGATCCTTTTTCTCTCTTAGTCCTGGTGAATCTTGTTGGGTCAGCCTGATCGCAATACTCCATGCAGCTTCTGCACAGTATCTGGTCTCACCCATCAGGCAATTGAGGGAATACACACTCCACACAGGTCTTTTCTGATCTCAAAGGAGGGGCTTCTCAATCACACTGTTGGATATTAGATCACTCATGATGATCAAAGTGCTGCTGAAGCATTGCTGGATACTTCTGCTGCCTCCAGACTGTTCTCAGCAATTGGAGAAAGCCATAAGGAGACCATGGGCACTGCTGGCATTTAGCATTGCAACCAAGAGATCACAGCAAGTAGTCTGTAGGCAGCACTCTCATCCAACAGTGCTGCCCACAGACTGCTTGGGGTGACCTCTCAATCACCCCACTGGAATGCTTGTACTGCAATCAGTCTCCAGGGAACATTCGTATCCAGTGATGCAATTGAGAGACCCCTTCACTGAGATCAGGAAAGAACCTCAAGGAATAAAGAAGTCAGCCTGAGACACTTTGTGGAGTCTGGTGACTCCCTTCATCACAAGCTGAATGAGTCACTCCCCCCAAAAAGAACTAACCCAGCAAGATATGCTGCAGATGAATGAGGAATACCAAATGCAAACACACTCTTCAGACAAGTAAGATACTTTAAAACAAAAACACATTTTGCCATTTGGCTCATGTGTGAAGTACCAGAAAACAAGACCAAATCTGCAGATCGATCAATCTATCTATCTATCTATCTATCTATCTATCTATCTATCTATCTATCTTTGTATATATACCAAAGTCTGGTATCTAAGGTACAGGCATGGATTTTCATAACCACAGATTATGAGAATGCAGATAAGGAGGACCACCCATGCCACAAAGAACCACCTGCAAAGCTCTCGTGGCTCTGCACCTGGTAAAAAAAATGGGGTGGAAAATTCATCAACATTTCCCCTAGTATTAATGAAGTCATTCCCTTCAGTCAAATTTTCAGGGTTTATGGTGAGAAAGGGAGTAATGCTTCTGGATATTCAAGATGACACCAAGGAAGTTTCCTTTCCTTTCAGTAACACCAATTTTAAATCAAGTTTCCTCAAACCAAGACAGGAGGGATTATCCCTGTCTGACCACACATGTGACAAAAATCAAAACCACTGCCCTTCCATTAAAAAATTGGCTCTACATATCTCAGTGTAAACAATTTAAAGCCAAATCTACAAGGCTACAAATATACACAGTTTAATATAACAAGCAAATTTAATTATCAACATTGTTATAGGACATTTCCAGATGGAAACCTTGCAACATTTTGGCTATGAATGCAATTCTCCTCACAATGTTCTCTGTTTTGGAGAGCTAAGATAATTTCTGCTTCTTTCCTAGTTGATTTGTAAACTGCCGCATATCAAGTATGGAACTCACTTTTCATCTGAATTAAGGATATGAGGCTGCGGGGCTTCCAGTGAGGATTCATGGCAAACTAGACATCCCTGAAGGAATGAGGACAGCACTGCGGCAGAGACTGGTGGCCAGACGGTGAATTCTGGCCAGTGTAGTTCTTCCAGATGAAGGAGAGATTGTGAGATCACCCACTTCACTCTGGACAGGTGCTCCTCATGAGTACACTACAGGAACTGAGGTTTTTGTGGTCAGCTTGTGAGCTAAGCGACTAGGAGGGGATAGGGATTTCAATCAAGCTCACAGCTGTAATGCAGCCTATATGGACACATGACTCACGTGAGCCTCATTTCTTAAACATTTTTGGATGTACAGATAAAGAGAGATTTTCTGAGCAGCAGGATAAGAACATTCCACTTAGTGAGTCAACATTCTTTCTGGGTTACAAAGAAAAAAAAAAGTTTAAAGATTTAAAAACTTGTGACAAAAAGCTTAACAAGGAGTGGATGTAAGAAAGTTTAAAATGGATAAAAAGGATAAAGTGCTTTTAAACAAATTGGAATCGAATTGACTTCTTTGATCAGAGAAAGGACAATATATATGTTTATTGCTGACTGGAAACACCTTATGGACTTTTTGAGTAAAACATAAAAAAATGAATTTATGTTTTATGGTTTTGATGATTAGACAGGATACAGTATAGAAAGAAGAGAGTCATGTTGTAACCACAGAGTAACAGGTAAATTTATAATTGTACTTAGAACTGCTGTAAGGTTATAACTGCCACTTTGTATCTTTTTTTTTCTTTTCTATTTTTTCTACTTTTTCTTTCTTGCACTTTTAGCTTTCTCTTTGATTTCTTTTTCTTTTCTTCTTCTTACTTTATAATAGTTTGCATTAGTTTTTATTTTCCTTTAAAAAAATCTTTAATAATGTGTGTGTGTGTGTGTGTGTGTGTGTGTGTGTGTGTGAGTGTCAGCTGGTAGAACTATAGAAGGTTGTGGAGATTAAGGATAAGACTCGGCTACTGAAAAAATACATGGGCCTGACTCCATCTGAAGCCCTGGAGATGGCTAAACAAAGGCTCACAGCACTGGCTGCCAGGCTAAGGAGATACACTAGAGAAGCAGAGGCCAAGAAGATAACTGCCCTGTTCTCCAAAGAACTATCCAAGGTATACTCCCAACTGCAGACAGTAAGAGCAGAGCCACCAACACAGAAATTGAACAGTCCTGGAAGAACATATGGGAGAAAGAGAAGACACATAACACAAGTGCAAAATGGCTGCAGGACCTGAGAGCAGACCACAGCAACCTCCCAGAACAGGAACCAGTCACCATCACAGTAACAGATATCCAACAGTGGGTCAAGAACATGAAGAGCTGGACAGCACCTGGCCTGGACATGATCCATACCTACAGGCTAACGAAACTAACATCAGTGCATGAATGCCTAGCAGTACAGATGAACCAGCTGCTAGCAGCAGGCTCCCACCCAGACTGGCTAACACAAGGAAGGACAGCGCTGATCATGAAAGACCCCCACAAGGGAACAGCACTGTCCAGCTACCGGCCAAAAACCTGCCTCCCCACAACATGGAAAGTCCTTTCAGGCATCCTAGCCACCAAGCTGCAGGACCATAAAGGCCCAGTACATGAGCACAGCACAGAAGGGCATTGGGAACAACACCAGAGGCTTGAAACACCAGCTGCTCATAGATAGAGCAGTCGCCTAAAACTCAAGGTGTAGCCAAACCAATCTGAGCACAGCCTAGATTGGCTACAGGAAAGCCTAGGATTCAATGCCACACACATGGATCTGTGAATGCCTGGTGCTATACAAAGTTAACAGGACACTGAGGACCTTCCTCAAGAACTCGATGGGACCGTAGAAGACAACACTGTATGTCAACTCAAGACAGCTCACACAAGTGGCCATGAAGTACGGCATATACCAAGCTGATGCGCTGTCCCCACTGCTGCTCTGTATAGGCTTCAACGCCCTCCTCCACAAAGACTGGATATGAATACAAGTTCCGGAGTGGAACTACCACCAGCCACCTCCTCTACATGGATGATATCAAGCTGTATGCTAAGAGTGAACGAGTTATTGACTCGCTGATCCATCAGACATGGATCTACAGTGAGGACACTGGGATGTCATTTGGACTGGAGAAGTGTGGCTGGATGGTAGTAAAGAGAGGGAAAGTACTTAAGTCTTATGGGGTGGAACTACCAGTAGCCACATAGCAGACATACGGACCAGCTGCAAGTACCTGGGTATCCCACAGTCACATGGAAACCACAATGAGGAGGCAAGGAAGACAGCAACATCCAAGTACCACCAGAGGATAAGAGAGGTCCTGAAGAGCCAGCTCAATGGAAAGAACAAGATCCATGCCACCAACATGTTTGCCCTGCCAGTCATTGGCTACCCTGCCAGTAGAGCAAGCTGGCCAAAGGAGGACATGGAGGCTGCTGATGTGAAGACCTGGAAGCTCCTCACAATGTACGGAGGTTTCCACCCCAAGTCCAATACCCAGAGACTGTACACCAGCTGGAAAGAGGGCAGGCAGGGTCTGGTGAGTGTCAAAGCCACTGTCCTGGATGAAACCCAGAACATTCAGGAGTACATCAGTAAGATGGCATGCACAGATATGCTGCTGAGAGAATGCCTGAGGCAGCAGCAGACATGGGAGGAAGTTCAAGTGGAGGAAGTACCATGGCAAGACAAGCCCCTGTATGGGATGTATCATCGACAGATAGCTGAAGTGGCTGACATTGGGAAATCCTACCAGTGGCTGTAAAGGGCTGGACTAAAAGACAGCATTCAGGCACTGATCATAGCAGCATGAGAACAGGCACTAAGCACCAGATCCATAGAAGCAAGGGTCTACCACACTGGACAGGACCCAAGGTGCAGACTGTGCAGAGAGGCCTCTAACACATAGTGGCAGGGTGTAAGATGCAGACAGGAACAGCATATACTAAATGGCACAACCAAGTAGCTGGTATTGTGTACCTGAACATCTGCACAGTGTCTGGGCTAGACCCTCCCAAGTCCAGATGGGAAATTCCAGAGAAGGTCATGGAGAATAACAGGGCTAAGATCCTATGGGATGTCCAGATCCAGATGGACATGCAGGTACTGGCCAATCAACCAGACATCATGGTAGTAGACAAGGACCAGAAGACAGTGGTGGTGATAGATATAGCGGTGGCAAGTGACAGCAACATCAGGAAGAAGGAATATGAGAAGCTAGAGATGTACCTGGGCCTGAAGGAGGAACTAGAGAGGATGTGGAAGGTAAAGTAAAGGCCAAAGTAGTCCAAGTGGTGGTAGGAGCACTTGGGACTGTGGCTCCTAAGCTGGAAGAGTGGCTCCAATAGATCCCAGGAACAATATCTGAACTCTCTGTCCAGAAGAGTGCAGTGCTGGGAACAGCTAAGATACTGCACAGAACCTCAAACTCCCAGGCTTCTAGGCCCGAAGAGACTGAGGACGACTCATATCACCCACAGAGGTGAGAGGGGAATTTTTCTGTCTATCTGTCTATCTGTCTATGGTTCACTTTCAAGCCAGCCATTATTCTCTCTGCCACTTTCCCATCCATAGTGGTATGTTCTTGGAGTTTCTAATACCTTTGCTTCCTATTATACAATTATAATCATGCATGGAAGTTTTATTGTAACCCACCAAGAGTCATTTGCAAAGAGGGGCGGGGGAGGCAGAGGGAGATTATATAAATACAGGTTTCCCTCACTTTATGCAAGTTTACTTTATGCAGATTCACTATTTAGTGATTGATAATTTTCCTCTAAGAATTCATTTTATGCTAAAAAAAAAAGCGCTAATATGTGATCTATGTCAGAGTAGTCAATTTGCACCAAAGTTCTGGAAACATGCCAAACTTATTACTGCCAAAATCATTTGAACATTTTCTAGCCAAAACTCCTTTCTGCCCTCACTCACATATTTACCATTGTGTTGTGCAGTTCTACTTTTGCTTCCTGTCTCCCACTTACTTCCGTACTTGCAGTATGGAACCTATTACGACTTTTAATATGGGGTCAACATGGCCATCAACATCTTGTCCAACCCCCTGACCCAAAATGACAACGACAAGGACCTCTCTAACACCAGAAACCAAAGTGGACATATTATGTCATGCCAAAGTTGGGGAAAGATCCTCTGACTTAGGATAAGCTTTATCAAAATGATTGTGCACAATATAACAAAGAATGCTAATAAAATTCATAGTGCTGTGATGCATTCTACCTCTTTGTCTGCCATGATAACTACACATGTTAGAAATCCAGCTACAGAAAAGATGGAGAAAATACTTTCACTGTTTATAGAACACAAGACAAGGAAGAAAATATATTTGAATAACATAGTACTTCAGAATAAGTACGAAAAATTTATGAGCCCATTTGTCAATGCATTGGGGGTACAAAATTTAACATCACACCCTGCATCCCCTTTTTTTAATTGGTTCAGTGTCTCACTTTATGCATTCTCACACACACACCCATCCTTTCTACAAAAGCAGCATGGAAGTTCTATACATTTTCTGTTATAAAATTTAGGGAAGGGGAAAGAATCTTGTAATTTTAGGATTTGGCAATTATTTATACCTAAAAGGTAATTTTCCATAGCCACTGACCCTTTAGAATTATGCAGGGCAAAAACTGGTGATCTAAACCTTACAATGCAAAATAATTTTAAATGTTCTATAATATGAGCACACAAGCTTTCAATATATTCAGAATAAAAGTCAATTTTCATTTCCTATTATTCTCAGAGCTGTACTCAGACTGCTTTGAAGGCAACAGTAAGTGTTAATGACACTTACTCCTTCTAATAAGAGACATTCACACGTCACTGTTATTTCTTATTATTACATAAGACGGGCACTAGCATCTCACTGAAAGATTAGTGCTGGAAGGGAAATTATCCCCCTCCCACCCTTTAGACATCAAGGAAAAGCACTAAATCAATCGATGCCTGAAAGATGGCAAGAGGGATTCTCTGGGGCCCCTTTGTGTGTGTGTGTGTGGGGGGGGGGTTTAAGTCTCTATGGTCCTAGGTTTCATAATTATCTAAAGCCAAATCCAGTGACATGCTAAAATAAATTAAACTAATTCCTAACTTCAAGAATTTACAAAAGGAAATATTCAAGTTAAGAAAAAGCCCATGCCCATCCAAATGGTCTGAAAAAAATGGCACCATGTCCTGTAAGCATAAATGTTTAGAAATGACATGCACTGGACTTCACATTTAAAACATTCATATGAAGATGGTTCATACTGGCTTTTGGGGGATTCAGATTTCCTTAGAACATGTCCAGATAACAGATTTTCATAATCTACTGACCTCAATGCAATACACATAAACATAAAAAATACTGTGTGAGTGCCCATTATACCTATGTATTTGAGAGATAAAAAGCTCAAATCCATTTCCCAAATTACAATCAAATGCACATGCTTTTCTGATTTAAGTCAGCACAAGCATTATCTCATAAATGACTTTATACTGTAGATCTAGGAAAGTAATAATTGACGATAACCAATCTGAATAAAATCAGATTCTCCCCCTAATAAAAATCTTACATTAAAATATTTGATAAATTTTTTAAAAATAATAAAACTCAATTAAAAACCTTAGAAATATATTAAGCTAAAGTTTCTCTTTAAAATGATATGAAATTAACTTTCCTTACATATGTTTAGAATTTGATTGGTTCTGCAACTCTTTAGGGCCTCAATAACCCTTAGAATAGCAAAAAGGGGTGTGATGGAATTTTCTTTGGTTTTATGATTTCTCATCAGCTTCAGCAAAATACACACAAATGTATGATTTCAGGTCTTGGCATGTAAAGAGCTCTGTAGGTTAACTTTTGAAATTCCTGTGTCTCTGTTGCTTGAACTACAGAGCTATTTGAAATAGTTGTAAAACATTTAGAAAGTAAACCTAAATCTCTTCGTACTCAATGTACAGTGGTACCTCGGTTCACGAACGCTTCTGTTCACGAACAATTCGGTTCACGAACAGCTCCGGTTGCAAAAATTTGCCTCCGTTCGCAAACGCCAGATCGGGTTACGAACAGGATCCGCGGCCATTTTCCCTCCCGTGACGCGTGGTCGCAGCTTCCTGTAGGGAGGGGGACTCTCCCTCCAAGCAGTAACTGCCTCCCCACCCACCTTCCTGTCCTCCATGCCAGAAGTCGCGTCGAGCAAGGTTAGCTTTCTCTCTTTGTACTGTACTTTGTGTCATATTTTTGCGGTTTAAAAAGAAAAAAACATATGGTTCAGAATGGATTAACCGTAATTACATTGAACCTTATGGGGAAATTTGATTCGGGACGCGATCAAAAATCGGTTGGCGACCAAATTCAGGGTCAGAACGGATTAACCGTAATTACATTGAATCTTATGGGAAAATTTGATTTGGTTCACAACCAATTCGGGTTGCGACCAGAGTCGCGGAACGAATTAAGTTCGTGAACCGAGGTTCCAGTGTAATTTTCAACAATTTGAAGGTCCGTTGTCCTGCAATTTTTCACCCTCCCTTCTCTGTATCAGTCTTGTTGAAAATTACACTTACTTATTAAGTAATTAAGGCACGGTTGTGCCCTTATTTGGAATGAATAGGCAAGTGAAATTCCTAAAGTCTAAAACTAACTGAGCTCCTCCTATTTTCAGAAACATCTCAAAACAGAATAGGAAAAAAACATTTTGCTTATATCATAAATTCAATTTCTATGTGCTAATAATACCTAAACAGCATTATAGATTTTTATTTTTCTTTTGTAAATCTATTCCTGTATACCAAACTTTACAAAGACTAACAAATGAAAAGTTAATTTGGTATCTAATTCTCCTTATTTTATAATAATAGTATCACAAATTTGCACTATTTTTTAAAATTTCGTTTACTTTGTAATGGGGGGTGGGGGTGTCTATTAAGATACACTGGACCCTTCCATTTTTACTCTGGGCTCAGAGTTTCAGTTTTACTTTTTTCCCCTTCCTTTTTTCCTTGGTCTCTGTTTTCTCCAGAAAAACAGTTGTTGGGTTATTCTCATATCATTAGTTCACCCCTAAAATTAATCAGTTTCATTCCAAAGTTTATTTTGGTCGATGACCAGTACAGAATAAAACAATCAACTATCTGTTTAAAAAAAGAGAAATGTTTTAAAATACAGATTTAAAATACAGGCTAAAAGGTTAGAACAAACTATTATTGCTATTCTTACCAGTATAAACTGTGTCTCTAAAGCTAAGAAATAGAGAGTTATCTGTCTGGCTTAACATTACGGACATAAAACTAAGAATTTAAGACAGCAGTTGTCAAAAAATAAAATCTCCCTCTATATACTTATTCAGCGTTATTCAAGGGTTAGCCTTGAATGAAGTTATAATTAAATATTTAGTGCTTTCTTCTCTTTTTGAAAAAAAGTTAAAATTTCAGACTCAGTGTATCCAAATAGCTTTTGTCTAACTACATTTTGGGGGATGTGATATTAATTATAGTAAGTCTATTTTTAAAATTCTAAACACAGAATTATTTTAAAATAAAATTATACATTTATCACCAGCTAGGATCCCAATAGCTGAGTAATACTGTTAAAAGAAATGACACAGGTAAAATAAAAAAGAAACACATATGCTTTTGGCTTAAGTATGGATTTTAATAACAGGTTTTGCCCCAATAATTGGACTTTATGCTTTAGCAGTTAGAAAATACCTGAGCATACACTTTTGCTCCATAAATTTAAAACACATCAATGGGTTGCAGGAATGCTAGGCAAAAAAAAAAAAAATTAAAGGCCATGCAAGATTGAATTCAGCCCAACCCTACTTAGGCCTCTTATAATGAGCAGCACTGTTTTCAGTATATCAAGTATATTTCCACTCTTGCATGTACTGATACATTGCTCTATGCCATAGTTTTTCAATAGTTTTTAGCCTTAAAAGTCAACCCTCTGCTGCATATCAAATGTGATATCAAAAGTGTTACATATTTCTGGAAAAGATGCAGAAGGGGGAAATCTAAGGATTTCTATACTGTACTTAAGATCTTTTTCTCCACAGGGATTTTCCAGGTGTGTATGGAGGTAGGGGGAGCAGAGCAGAGCAGTGTGATGTGCATACACAGTGCATGCCACTACAATGAAACACTGCAAAAACAACCCAGTTGTTTTTCTCCTTGGTTGCTTGGGATGATGATCCAAGACAAAGGCACAGTATAGCAGCCCTGAGCTTTTGGAGGGCGGGGGCAGTGCCAACTTTTTCTTATAACTTCCTGTGCCAGGAAGAAGGTCCTCTATTTTATAAGGCCTTATGCTATGGTCTAAATCCCCAAAGACGACATAACAGCAACAGCTCTGTCTATCGTTGGTATTTACCTTGTATTCATAGCCTGGATATATGAAAGCACTTTAAACTTCCATTTTGAGAAAGGTCACCCAATCTCTTTCTTCTTTTGCAGCTTTTACAAATCCATGTTATATTTGTTTATACATTCATTTCTAATTTGTCAGCTGGCATTGTAACTTGATTTGGGAGTCAAAAACCTACCTGAGTGTAAAATCTATTGGAAATTAAATGATAATTTATTACAATATTTTCTGTTCCTGGCAGACCAGATTTCAGAATGATCTAAGTTGTGCTGGGACTATTCGATCCAGTCACCCAGTACTGTGTATTCTGACTGGCAGCAGCTCTCTATTATTCTGGACTGGGATCTTTCCTATTGGAAGATAGGTGTGTGTGCTGTGGAGTCAGTGTTGACTCCTGGCAACTGCCTGGACTGCTTTCTTGGCAAGATTTTGGAAGTGTAGTGGTTTGCCATTGCCTGCTTCCTAGGGCTGAAAGAAAGGGACTGGCCCAAGGACACCAAGCTGGTTTTGAGCCTAAGGTGGGACTAGAACTCACAATCTCCCAGTTGCTAGCCTGGTGTCTTAACCACTACACCAAACTGGCTGTCATTGGAAGATACCTCAAATTAATGCAAAGAGCGGCTCCACACTGCCCTTCATCCCTTCCTTGATGAATGGAGGCATTTTGTATAAATAAGCAATGGAAGGTTATGTTTTTGTTTTATCAGCTTTTGCTTACATTTAAGAAAATTTTGTGTAAACCAGGTTTTACGTAAATTTAAAACTCCATCTATGCTCATACAACTGTGTCTGATTGAGGGTTTAATTTAACAAAAGAGAAGGCAATGACAAGTCTACCATTTCTGGCACATATAATAACTGATCCGTTTGGGGTCTATCTTATGGATGTGCAACCTTTTGCTCACTGCATTTTTTAAGGGAATAAAAGAATGTAAGCATTTGTAATAGTAGAGCTTAATTCATTTAATTTTATATATATATATATATATATATATATATATATATATATATATATATATTTACATATTATTCTCTATAGGCATACACCAGTATGATTCTTCTTTCCCAATTGCTTATGCAGAACATTTGAGAACATAAGTAATAACTGTACTTACCTAGGTCACTTACCATATTCTTTTCATTTGCCCAGCAACTCTGCCTGCAAGCCAACTGCTAACCAAGTCAATATGTGGTAAGCCTTCTATAGCTGTTTTAACTTGCTTTGATAATTATTCTCTTTTTTAACAATTAATATTCAGTACAGAGTTACTGTATCTGATCATCTTTCTGAAGCCTTGAAGGCTACAGTATGATTTAACTTCATCCAAATAAACTGACCTCTAACGTAACGGTGTATTGTGGAGCTTTACAGTGCTCAGCTATGAGACTCACAGAATAGCTGTTGATAACTTTGCCTTTTAGATATTACAGCAAAGTTGTGAGAATGGCTTACTTGTGGATTCATTCCATGGTGCAGCTCTAACTTTTAAAGCCTGCCAGCAAAAGGGCAAGGCAAAATTACATGGCTCCTTACCACTACATTGTCAGTACTGATCTCTTGGAAAAGACACAAAATTCCCGCACCACAGTTCAGCTCACATATTGGTGAACCTTTGGAAGGCTCACTGGTGCTGCAGAATGAATTCAAACACCTAAATACTGTTAAAATGATATGATCAGATTTTAAGATGTCACCAAAGTATTGCCTGTTTTTGTTGAAACAAATTAACTCAGCTACCTGTCCGCAATTCTACCCCGTTCATGCACAGTCATTCTAATAGATATCTTAAAAATAAAGTTTTGGCTATTTTTCTGCAACATTTACTCAGTACAAGCTTTCTTTTGCTATGCAGGAGTTACAGAATACAATCTCGGAGTTTTGAACATTTCATTTGGAAAAAAATGGCCTTTTTTAAAAAGCACTGTGTAGAAACCAAATCTACTTATCAGGATACTGGTCTTTTCATTCACCTTTTAGCAACATTATTCAGACCATAGGAATCTATAATACACAAGCACACATGGCATTGTTTAAGAGAAAAATGTACATCTGTGAGCAGAAGGGATATGTATGAATCTGAAGTGTATGGGAATGCACATATCCATGTTTTCACACAATGAAAAAAAGAATTATAATTTTACATTTAGACAACTGCCAACTGGTTAAAGGCTTGAAAAGATATAAAGGATATTAATAAAGTACTAGCAATTTTGTCGCCTCTAACCTGTTTATTAGGTTTTATGTAATAGCCTTAGCTTATCCAAAACCGAGAGATATAACTGGAGAATTAGGATAAAAACGAAAGGCAGAAGTTATTAAGAACAAAGCTCTCATTTGATCTTTTCAGTGAAACTAGCACTCTTGTCCTAAGTTTACATTCCACTCACTTCAGCTTAACTTTTACTAAAAAATTCAGATTTGGAATATATAAAAGAACAGATTTACAACAAAAACACAGGCTACGTTGGCCTTAGTAAAAATTCAGAATAAAATACTGAAGATGTCATGGAACTAAGTACACCCCACCATGCTTCTTCAACAGATCGAAAGCATGTTTTCTGAAGAAGTGGGACCTGCCCCTCTATACTGTGTTTTGGAGATATGCATCTAAAACTATTGTTAGTGAGCATATGCACTTGAGTTTGTATCTCTTTTCTTCCAGTGAACAGGCATTTTGGCATGCTAATATAACTGCACAAACATGAAATTCCAGAGCACTGCTCCTTCTTACATTTAATTGTCTTTCTAAATATAAACTGATCAGAAATGTTTTCTTTAAAACAAACAAACAAACAAACAAACAAACAAACAAACAGGCTTTCTAACTTGTAACAAATTATGTTCTACTTCTTATGCAGGAGCAACAAATCAAACATTTCTATCAACATCTAATAACAGACCCTGGTATAGGAATCAACAAGTAGCAATGAGAAGGCTCTTCAGCAAAATATAATATTGGGGCAAACAGACTTCACCAATGATCCTTATGAGTAAACACAGTTTCCCTCAAGTTGAACTTGACTCCTGGTAGTAGTTTTTTTGGCAACAATAGTGAAGTGGCTTACGATTTCCTCTTTCAGGATGTTTTTTCCAATTTGTCCAACTTTGATGTCTAAACTAGAATCCTGATATTTCTTGGTGGTCCCCCATCCAAGAATGTATGTATGTATGTCTTTATTTATTGGGCCTATATGCTACTCCAGTCATAGTTGACTCTAAGTGCCATACATGTCCAATATAGTAATTAAATTAAAAACAAAATGCATAACAAGTATATAGCAAAATACCCTGAGCACTGCTAATAACCTGTCCCTCTTTGCAAAAAGGATTAAGGACAGTATCGCAGACCCCAAATGTATGCTTGAGAAGCCAAGATTATATTGCTTTTTAAAAACTCAGAAGTTGAATGAGAATCCAATCTCCATCCCAGAGAATGGAATATATTCCACTGTCTCCGCAGATGACAGTCTTCAGGGTAGAGACCTGGAGGGTACCTTCCCTTCTAAATCTTAATGATGGGCAGAAACCACTGAAAGGGTGGTCCTGAATATATCCAAGTCCTAAGCCAGTAATGCTAAAAACCAACACTTTGAATTGCATCTGGAAACAAACTGGTAATCAGTGCAGCTCTCAAGCACTGATTTTATATAAGCAAATCAACTAGCACTCATAAGTAAGCCACAATGATCTGGATTGGTTGAAGTTTTGGAGTGGTCCTCATGGCAGCCCAATTAAAGCAGTCCACATGTGAGATGACTTAGACATGTGGGACAAGGAACGTGCTCCATCAGTTGCACACAAGACGAAGAATGCAAAGTCCCTCCTAACCACAGCTGCTGCCTTTGAGCAGAAGCTATGGGTCCAGGAGGACCCACAGATTATAAGCTGATTCTGCCTGGGAAACATGACCTCACCCAGGATTAAAGATAGACTAATCAGGTCTGCCCATGCTTATATTTTTTTAGCTCAATGAAGATCAGCTAGGTGCTGCCACTTGCACTAATTTCTTCTTGGTAGAATAGGGATGTTAGAAATACACAGACGTGTTCCTGTTTTATACATAGCAATATGTATTTCAGTTCATAAAAATTCTACAAACCCAGCCGCTATACTCTTTGAATTAAAGTTTCTAAGGGTTCAGTGCTGAACAGTGTAACTAGTAAATAACCTCTACTAAACACAGATGAACTTGCTTCCAAGTAAATAGGAATAGGAGTCACCGAATGAGAAGCTTCAGATACTTCCATGTGTGAATGGCAGAAGTTTGAGGAATATATTACCGTTCTTTTTTTAAAAGTCATTGAATGCATCTAATCACTGTCAGTTCAGACATAGCACTATACTGTAGCTAATGAAGTCAGCTTATTTTTGGTAATACACATAGGTTGCATTCAGATGATACATCCCTAGACAACTGTAGTTCAGTTGTGAATGTGCCAGAGGGCTCTTTTTCTGAGTTCAGGCCTGCAACCATAGCTTGTTTATAGATTTCTGTATCATCCCAAACATGGTACAATGGCGTCTTCTGGCCAGGAAAAACTAGAAGAAGAACCAATGTTTTGTTTTAAGCTTCTTTCTCTGGATTATTCTGGTTAGAAGAAAATACTGTACTCTATTTGAATCACGTGGTAACTTAAAAATAAACCAGGAGCATTTGCAGCTAAAACATAGTTGGCCATATTGTCCAAACTGAACCAGTTTAGAGCTCAGGCTACAGACTAAGCTGCAGATAATCTAAAACAGAAGTATCCAATCTCTATCATGTACCCGCATCGTAACAAAGCATGCAAGCTTAGAGAGAAGCTTATTTCTGAAACATTAAACCACAGTTTCACATTACCTCCAAACACAGTGATTGTTTAAACACAGGATGTTATTGTTTTGCAATCACTGTGTTCTGGTTATAAATATAATATGCAATTATAGATAATAATTTGATTATTTTGACTTCCTTTAAGCATTCAGTTGTATACATGCTTACCTGAGGATAAGTTCAAAATTACCAATTCACAATTTGGTTAAAGTTGGTTTTTCAATTTATTGTACACTATAGGAATTTAACAATGTAGGCTTATGCATACCTAATCAGAAGATCAGTGAGACTTACTTTCAGGTAACTGTGTACAGAAATGCACCCTAAATCTTACCTACATACTTAAATAAGGGCTATCAGTTTCAAGCCATCATAAGAAGTAATTACAGTGAAATATATTATGAGCCACAGACCCTTAAGTAACAAGCATAAGTAACCAGGATATTCTAATGGAATGCAATGGTGGCATAATCTATATCTCTATTATTCTTGCAGATACCAGACAATAGCCAATAAATGTTGTTCACTACTTTTCCTTATGTAGAAGTAAACTATTCTGAAAATCATACAGTTAAAAGTGAATAATTTTCATGAATGGATTTATCATAAGGACAATGTTTAGTTAATTCTATCCTCCTTAATTTATTATTTTAAATAATATTTATTTTCAATTCAGGCTAGGAGGGCTAGAAATTGTACTAGTTTCAGAATGAAACGTTGAAATCCTAGAAGCATTTGCAAGTCATACAGCTCTTGCTATGCAGTAAAGATATGCAAGAGAAATGTTTTGGTGACTTTTTCAAACTACTCAGGAAAAATCACATTCCAGTAACGTTATTTCCCCTTTCCCCCAATTCCAGTAACATTCAGCATATCTACTGCATTACAAGGGAGAGATGAAACGAAGAAATTATGCCTCCGTTGTCGTTTTTTAAATCCTGGGGCTGCCCATCTATTTGTGGACTAGGTTCCTACCTGAAGGATGTAGCCCCGAACATAGTCCCGAAGAGTCCATCCCAAACCATGAAGGATGTGCAGCACTTCTTCCTGTTTCAATACACTGAACAGCCGATCTAGCAGAATCTTCAGTCTTACTGGCACAGCCTGAGTACCATAGAGCATCAAGCTGCTGATGTCAAACACAACATTGGATTGTACAATCTCCACTTGAGTTGGATGGTACAAATGCTGAGTGCTAAGCTTGTCCAGAGCTGAAAGAAGGAATAAGGACAGAGAAGGGTAAAATGAGAACAGTTCATAAATTTAGTGTCTCTTTTTCTAAATATTTTTATTGTTAAGGTAGGTAGAAGAGGGAAAATATCTATTTGTACAATGTACTCTGTTGAGAAATCGCCATGTGGAATGAAATGCAATAGTATTAGCTTTTAACTTTCACTTAACATTTTGCTGTTTGAAAGTACATTTTTAATGTATACAGTACAGGCAAGCTTATTTGCACACACAGACTTCATACAGTAATGTCTCTCGCTTCCCCCTTTTCATTCGATAACTCCAAAATCAGTTCAACTGTTTTTTGTTGCGTTAAGCTTTATTCTGAAAGACTCAAGAATCATTAATGAGGCATAATGTTTAACAAAATGGACTTCCTTTATGATACTGTATTTTTTAAAATACAATTTTTGTCAGTTTTAAACACTTTCTTGCAGGGAGTCCTCTTCCTCCTTATGCACTTTGGTATCTTCTTTGCTGTGGTCACTGGAGAGCTCATGTACTCTTGATAAATTGCTTTCTTCTATCCCAGCATAAATGCCCTTATCATTTCCCTACTGGCTTCATTCAGCACACTTGCCCCCTGAGATACTTTGTCAAAGAACTCTGGTTTCCTCATATTTCATTTCTTGCTACTGATTTGTCTGATCTTTCCTATTTTAGCTGTTTAGTCAACCTTGAATAAATAGGTTTTTAAAAATTAATTTAAAGTTCACAAAAGATAAGGGATTTGGCAAGCTTGGGGACTGAAGTCCTCTGTCTTTTCACAGAGCATTCACACTGCAGAAATACGAAAGAAGGTATCAATACACATATCATTAATTATTTGGTTTACTTCAATTTGAAACTCCTCTGTCACTAACAGTCAAGGAAAGCACTGTCTTTTCAGTGTAATTATGGAATTGCTGCAATATATAACTATATCTCCATGCAGTAACTCACTATATTTAAACAGTGTGATCACCTGATAAAAAACAACTTAGGAAGTACATATGCAGATATAAACAGTCAATCTTCTAACTATTGTTGGGATACTCTGGAAGTACTCTGCTCTCACACACCTTTTTCAGTTTATTTTATCTCATTACAATCATATAACTGTGATCTATTCAGCAAACCCTTTTTGGGGCATAGATTGATTTCTTAGGGTATTTCTATGTACCCTGCTTACGTGTCTTTTTCTAGGCCCCGTATGGCACTAAAGCAAAATCAATCACCACCAGAGTTTTATCCACACAAAATTAGAGAGCACTAAGTAGATTGCATTTCTCTCTTCTCACCCCTTCTTGATATTCAGATTACTATGAGAGCAGCATTCCAGGGACTCCAGAAGATCACCTTCCTAAGGCATCTGATACTTATTGCTACCCTGGGATAATCTCTTCTGCTTATGGCTTGCATTCCCAGGGATGCTACTATAACTGGGTCCCAGGTGCTGATGGAGTGGTAGAAAAAGAACTGACATATACCCCTCCCCTTGGAAACGTTTCCCTCCCTATAGGTATCATCCCATCCACACTGAGAAAATGAGGTATAAGCGAGGAGTCTGAACCACAGAACATCACAAAATACTCTTTTTATTCTGAAAATACAGGAAATCCTCAGTTAATGACCGTAATTGGGACTGGCAACTCCATGGCTAAGTGACATGGTTGTAAAGTGAAAAAAAATCACATGACCATACCAACTTATGACAGCAGTTCTGGCAGTTCCGGAAATCGTTGTTAAGTGTGGTATCACGTGACCATGACTTGCAACTTTCTGCTGGCTTCCCCATTGACTTTGCTTGTTGGAAGCTGGCAGTGAAGGTCACAAATGGCAATCATGTGACTATGGGATGCTGCAACTGTTGTAATTGCATGCTGGTTGCCAAGCGAATGAATTGTGATCATGTGACTGTGGGGGACACTGTTCAAGGACTGGTTGTAAGTCTCCTTGTTCAGCAACAGCATACCTTCAAATGGGTGCTGAACGAGTGGGTGCTAAGCAAGGACTACCTGTACACATTATGATGTGCCAGTTCTGTATTCTGAAGCACAAATTGCTGTTTTTGGCAACACTATTATAGAGGCAATATAAATAGCATAAAGCAACACATTTCTTTTAATGCCAAAAAAAAGGGGGAATAGTAAAGTAATTTGGATATTTTGTGAATACAAACCACTTAAATTCTCAAATGAGCAAAACAAACAGTGGAGTTTGCTCAAGCTGTTAATTATATGTAATTTCTCCCAAATAATATTCATTTATTCACAGTAAGGTTTTGGGATAAGGGAGACTACTGCATAGCCTACAGGAGTATATGAAAATCATATAGAATATTCTTAACTTTTCAGTTTGACGATTCAGATGTATTAAGCAGGCTCATACAATACATTTCAGACTTTTTTTTTTCCTGGGAAGATGCCAGAAGTGGTGTCATATTTTCCTTTGGAAAAGTTTTCAAGGTTATTTTAATGCTTCACCTTCATAGTCCCAAGAGAGCCTCTATATGTTTCACACAGGACATGAAACCATTGTCTTGAGTTCATGAATCATATATAAGAGCACTGTTTTCAAAGGTAAAGAGATGTGCTTGTTTCATTTGACCTCTGAATTTTCCTGAATGGAACACTGCATTATTATAAATATTTTCTCACACTGCACTTTTACATTACTAAGCTCTTTTTTCTTCCTTCCTTTCTAATGGATTGCTTAATATACTTATTGACTAACCATGCTGGACTGAAATAAATACAGTATTACTATTTTTACGCTTTATTTTGAGGGTAGAATTTTTGCTATCCCCTATTATTCTTTATAGTGGAAAGAAGCTGATAGCTACCAAGTAATCAAGCAAGGATAAATCAGAAAATGATAATTCAGCCACTTTTGAACTGATCTTTACTTCTCTTCAAGAACTTTGCCTTGAGGATAATCCTAAATTTAACCCTCTAATTGGACACTCAAGTTTTAGAAGTGACCAAGAGTTTGTATATTTGCACAACTAATAATAATAAATAATTATTTATTAAATTTATATGCTGCCCAACTCCCAACAACTCATTAATCTAGGCTAATGAGTTGAGTAAAGAAAGGACAAATCCTATCCTCCTTCCCCTTCCCTCCAAAATAATACTTTTTACAGGTTTTATAGGCATAGATGTTCCTACTTGTTCACAAGGAGGAAAAAAAAAAAGGTAACCGTTACCAAGGGTAACTGAAAATAGCTATACACGCATATATTTTTACTTTAAAAAAAGTCCCAGCATGCCCATACTAAAATGCAGCACTACAGGGACTTTCCGTCTACATTGTCTTTCAAATAATGTTTATCTTATCAGAAAATGTGTGTAGTGTCCTGCCTATTTTGTGGGAGGAGAGTTCACAAAGGAAGTTTTTGAAGAAATTAAAAGAAAAAAGTTAAACAATTTTATGCATTTTTATTGTTTTTTTCCCCCAAAGAATGATCATCTGTTTGTGTCATCTTGCATGGTCACTTGACCACTGCTTATCAAGTTATCATTCTTTGAAAAAAAATGTAAGTGGAATCCCTACACCATTGTGACTAAACAGATGCAATGGCTTTTGGGAAGGGAAAGGAAGGAAAGGAAGGGATTAAATTGCCACCTCCAAAAAACTAAGTGAACTTTCCCTTTCCCTTGCCCCCATCCCATGAATTCTGGAATCTGCCTTTCCTTGTCTAAATGGGGAGTGAACTAAAGAGACCTAAAAAGTTCAGAAGAGCACTAATATCCAACATAGCTATCCCTGGAGAGAATGGCCATTATAAAGTATTTGTTAACTACAGCTGGTTTTATGAAGCATGTAACTACCTTGTTACAACAGCTTGACTAGCTAGTAGTCTTTTTTGTCACACAGTTTAATGGGTTGGTTGTGACATACAAAATCCTGCATACTCTGAGATCAGAATATTTAAAATACAGCATTATCCTGTATGAACCTACCAGGAGATGCTTTGGTTGACAGAACACAAGAAGATATTTTCTTTGATGGTTGCTCCTAGGTTCTGAACACTTTTGTTTTTTATTTTGGCATTTAAATGGACTTACAGCTGAAGCAAATTAAAACTGGTGCTTATTAGTAATACTTGGCAAGACATGTGTAAAGATACTTCAAATTATGTCTTTACACTTTACAAAAAAGTTCCATAAACAGCTATTTGTACTGGGTCAATATGTTAACAATAATTAATTTAAATTTCAGAAAGTACTTAATTTTTTATAGCATCTCTTATTAACCAGCTCAGCATCAGCTTCCTAGAAATCTGTGTGTAGTTTCCTTTCCTTGGTCTTAAGATATTTTGCCACTAAGGGCTTGTGAACAGTGTTTGTGAAGTGCTGCGTACATAGGACCATATATTAGACAAGTCACTAGGCTGCCAAATGACTTAAAACATACCAGGTATAGAACTGCCTTAGTCATACGAAGAGTTCTCTTGGGTGTAGCAACAAGGCCACATGATATCCACTTATGGATTCCTTTTGTGCATATCGGCTAATGATATGTTTCCTTCTATTATTTGATCACTTACTATATTTTTATCTTAACTTGCAGGCAAAATAATGATCAAGGGAAACAGCAATAAAACATAACCATAGTAACAAACTTGTAATTATCGTAAAACATTCCAGAATGTAGTGGCGTGGGTAGTTATGGGCATGCCTTAGTACGTCCATGAATACCTCTGCTCCGTGAACTGCACTACTTGCCAGGCTGCTTCTGGGTGTGATTCAAGGTGCTGGTTATGACCTATCAAGCCCTATATGGCATATGACCCAGTTATTTGAGGGACTGCCTACCTCCCAGGGTGTCTGCCCAGCAAATTCAAGCTAACAGGATGGGTGCATGCTGGGCTCGTTTGATTAAACAATGTCACTTGTCAGGAGCCAGAAAACATATCTTCTATGTCACAGCACCTGTCCTCTGGAATGAGGTGTCCCCAACATCTGGATGGCTCCCATCCTGTTGGTATTCTGAAGAGCCATAAAGACCTGACTGTTCTCTCAGGCCTTGGGCCAGAGTGGTTGGTGCCCCCTTAGGTGGATGCTAGCTGTTGGTGGGATCTTTTGGGGTTTTCCCAATTTGCCATCTTGCTCTTTTTTCTTTTTTTTCCCCGAGTCTGGTTATTTTGTTTGCTTTTGTTAAATAGTTTTTATATAGTTTTGTTGTATTGTAAGCCACCCAGAGTCATTTAGAGTCAGGCAGCATCAAATCAAATCAATAAATAAAGGTGATAAAGGTAATGAGGAAACTCCAATAGATTATAAAAGAAATATTCAAATGTGATTCATAGCACATGTAAATTTTTGGAATAAGATGTAAGTGAATATATTTGTTAGCCTTGGAATCTAATACCCAAGACTTGGACTTTTAAATTACTATATAGCATACCAGTTTTAACACTGCAGAAGGAAAGAAGGAAAGGGTAAAAAGCTGATTTTCAATGTATATTTTATTGGGGTTTTGAGACCTTGGACGATTCAAAGGAAATTAAATACACACTGTGCATTAAAGTAATGGCAAGTGGTTTACTCAATTTATCAAGTGCCAGAAAGTACAAAACTAGATTTCTATTTCACATATTTCTTAACAGATTAAACTTACCTGGAGCTATACAAGACCTCTTGTTGACCCAAAACTACTGCCACAGATATGCACACTGAGAATCGTTTTATAGGTACCACAAAACCTGAGCATATATTGAATTATGGCCCAAGTTTAGTCAAAAAATACAGATGTGATTCTTGAGACAAGTTGTCTTTGATCATGAAAGTTAGCAGTTGAGGTACACATGGTGAACCTAGTAGAAAACTTGAAATTGCACACAAAATTCAATAGCATTAACAATCAACCAATTCAATCCAATCTGGGACTGTATTAATTTACATTGGATCCTATGGTTCCAACATTTTTTGTATGAGAGATGAGCAAGGAATGAAACTAAGAATCTCCCCCTGCCCAACTTCCCCCACCAACACTGAGCTTTTTAAATCAATGGCTTCAGGATTTATTATGTTGTAGAACCATTTATAGAGGACTTGGTTCCAACTACATGTGATAGTTCCAGAGAAGACCTTAAAGTGCTGCCTATTCACTCATTTTATACATAGACAGCTGTTAGAATGAACAGTGAAATGGATATCTGAATTTAAATGTTTTCCATTGAAAGTGCAGTGTTCACTCTAGATTTTGAGAAACCTTTGTGAAAGATGTCCTCAGCAGTGGCAGCTCCCAGAATGTTTCCTCCTTTTCATTACTGTCACCACAGCTCATTCACTTGCTCTCATCTTCCATGCTAAACCTTGAACGCAAGCAGACAATGCCAATGAAATTTGCAAATCCAACTTCTGGTCTTGCTGTGCAGATAACAGTGATCCCCTATTGGATGTGGGACCTGATAGGTGCTGCAGGTTGCCAAAACATTAGCTGACTGAATACAATAGCAGAGAAAACTACTGGTATTTTGACAACATGCAAGCAACCATAATAAATGTTTTTTGAATTCAGCAAACTTATCAGAATGTATTTATAATTTGGTGTTGAGAATATTATAGGCTTACTGGTAATACTGCCCTATCCCAAGCCTCTTTCTTACCGCCCTTGAGGATATTCTGAAGAGATGCCTCTTCAAATGTTCTAGTAAGTCTTCTACTTTAAGTACTTTGGTACTTAAAATGTACCAAAAGGAAGAATTGAGGAATTTTAGATACAGAAATATCAAACTTATATGACCTTCTCATTTTCAGTTTTTTCAGTGCATGAGCAATGGTTTCAATTTCTGCCATGCCTCAAGAGCAAACTCATTTGGATCTAGAGATTTTAGAATATCTGCCCAATAGGAATGCTGATGGAACATTAAGCCATGGCTGTACTACCATTTTTACAGGGACATAAGGATTTCTCTTACTCTTTTCTCTTCTGCAACACCATCCAGGATGAACAGACTCTTGTTATACAAAGTTTCTACTTTTTGATTTTATTGCTAGCATTACCAGTTCAAATACTGCATTCCTGGTTATTAGATTAATATATTTATTTATTCTGGATCACTGATCATAATAAAGATATGTTTGTAGGTATAGTTTGCTAAAATGTAGTAACAAAATGCACGAACAGTACTTTGAATTCAGCAAAACTGTCAAACACCTGTCTGGCAGTTCCTAGCCATTTGTTTAGATAAACTAAAAAGAGTCCCACTCATACATCTACTGAATTTACACAAAATAGAAAAGGTTATTTTAAAAACTGTAAATAAAGCCTTCATTAATTTCTATCTGTATGATCTGATTCCAAAAGTAAAAATTTAGACGGCTACTGATTTACGTAGCCGAAAGCAGAACCACGGTTTGTTCACATATGATGCTTGCTTCTGCATTTTTTCATCCCTCTGTAAAACTTTGAACCTCTTCCAGCTTTGACACACTGCCTCTTCAGTTAATAACTATCAAGTTTCCCTTGTCTCCTGTCTACTTTTCTTTGAGGCAATTGCGCACTCAGCACCCCGAGATAATAACACACATCTATAAGATAAAAGCAGTGGCATTAATGTAATTGTCTGCCTCTTTCTCTTTAGCCTAATCTTTTTTTCCTTTCAGTTTTGACTGTCTGTGTGACACCTGTTTTTGTCTCCTCTGATCCTACGACAGGTTTTCCGCTGACAAGGTTTTTGCCTGACAGAGATTCTGCCAGACAAGAACATAATAAAATATGAAGAACTGCTTGTCAGTGTTTCTGCCAATGCTCGCATGAAATAACCGAAAAGGAATATCCTGTGTGCGTTTCTTTGCTTTCTTTTTTCTAAGGGGCCCTGAAATGGTCATTGGCTGTTGGGAAAATAGACTTCCCCATCAATATCTACAAGTTAAACAGCTCCTTCCTTCCTTCCTTCCTTCCTCCCTCCCTCCCTCCGAAATTATGAGGGAGGAAGGGAGGGAAGGAAGGAAGGAAGGAAGGAAGGACTTAATTCTCCTTAAAATGTTGGTATCGGAACTATTCAAATGGCAGAATTATGAAAAATACAAAACTTAAGAGACTGATCATATAACCAGACCCTGGTAGCAGGCTTTGTTGAACACAAGTCTTCTGCACAGAATGCATGCTTATTTATTATATTTGCTACCCACTCCCTTAACTGCTCAGGTGACTTACAGAAATAGTAATAAAACAGCAGAAATACAATTAAAACAATTATTAAACATTTTAAGCAATTCAATTTAAAGGAATGAAAATACACTTTAAAACAATTAAAAGACCTACATGCACAAGTGTATTTTGAGCCCCCTCCTAAATTGTAACAGGGAGGGTGCTTGCATCAACTCTAGTCAACTCCACAAATATGGGCCCCATCACAAATAAAGCATAATTAAACACAAATGTTAAACATAGCCACACCAGGCCTCATAGAAGATACCCACTAGTCTTTAAAGCATGTGACTAACTTAAACTGGGTTCAGAAAGCAACTAGCAACCCATGAAATTGTTTCAACATGAGAATTATGTGGGAGCTCTGGGAAGCATAATTCAGCAACCATATGGTATATTTTAGGCCACTGTTCTACACATAGATATACTTAATTTTAGTAATTCTTGTTTTCCATTTATCAATGAATCAATGTGTATTGCCAAAGATGCAAGAAGCTTTTACTTTTATGGTCACATTATATATTCTAAAAATGAAAGCAAATATTTTATAGTTTGGGGAGAGTCTCTGTTGCGACTGTACATTATTTCTCTACCAGACTGACCTAATTTGCAAATCTGTAGACTCACCTAAGGCTCCATTTTATGTAGGTAATCCTGTTGCAAATGTAACTTAAATACCAGCCACATTTTTCCTCTTCTTCCTACCCTTTATCTTTCTTGGATTTTTTTACCATCTTTCCTGATGAAGAGTTCTTGGAAAGACTGTCTAAATCTTTAGTTGGAACATTAATATATTGTTTTAATATATTAATTTTCAACATAAAAATAAGTATGCACTTCCATACTCTTTGTGATAAAATTCATTCAACAGATGATTTTTCTTCAATTCATAGTCTTTACAGGACCTTAGTCACCCAGATACTTCTTTTCACTGCTTTCCAGAGCAATGGAAAGAGCTGTAGCTACTTCATCCTTGGCCTGTATCTGCATTTCCAGGCTTCTGACCCATTTGGTGCTATGGGCAGTAGGGAATGGGTCTTCATCACCATAGCTAAGAACTCTTCTAATAACAATAGCCATCATCATCAAATTAAAGAAATTCCAGAATATTTGGTAGAAGCAAGTAGAAGAAGATGACAGTGTGTATTTAAAAAAAAAAAAAAATCAAAGGTTACCTATTTGTTCATGTGAAAATACCAAAGCAGACCTCACTTTCCAAAGATAGCACACATTTCCAACAGAATCTGTTTTTTCCCCCATCTACTACATTAGAGGAGAACTCTGAAATCACCTCCCACTATCTACAACTTTATTGTTTTTGGAGGGTAATGTTCTCTTTAACAGAAAAGCACACAAAAAATACAAAACAATGAATGCACTTTTGAAATAGCCCTATAGAAGTAACTAATGTTGATTTCCTTTGTCCATGCTGCTTGAGTATGCCGCATACTTACAACCTGATATATCCAGTGTGCACTGCTGGATAAGTCAATAATGATTTCAAGCATTGCAATTAGGAGAATATAAGTTAATTAAGGTAGTTTTACAAGCACCTCCTCATAACTGACACTCGTCATGCTATTATAAAGTCCATAGATATGCCAATAGTCAGGTCATGATTATCCTTTTTAATCACCCTTCCTTTGTGCCCTGCAACTAACAGGACACTTGTGAGTGATTGTCATAAAGTTCATCTACTGTGACCGTTTCACATTTCAGCTCCAGATTAAATATACTCCAGTAAATTTGAGTGCAGTCAATTAGACTGTAATTAGAGAAATCTTTAGCATTGTTAAGGGTACAATCCAGAATACATTTCCTATTTCTGAAGCCCAAATGGGAATAGGATAATTAAGAAACCTTAAGGAGTCTGCTCAGCTAATCTTGGAATATATTCTTTAGCAAAAATATTACAAATGTAGCCAAACTTAGTGCTTTTTTTCCTTCTATCCAGCAGTTTTCAGCTGCAAATACTGAAATGCAAAGGAAAAGTTACCCAAACCTATATATCCTCAGAAGGAAATATGACATTTTTATTCTTGTAATCAAATACTTCTGCTTTAATTTAATGGTGTTACCTTTCAGCACAGTGGTGGAGTTTGTTTCACTTTTAACACTTTCAATTTGTATTCTGTTTAACCTGGTGAACTTTACTTAATTAAGATGTTCCTATAAACAATTAAACCTCCTGTAGGATCATTAGAGAGATATAAAACTTTATGATGTAATAAAACGCAATAAAATAATAGTCACAGCACTTCAAGTGTAGCAGAAGGTGCTCTTAGAGGCAAATAGGGTGTTTTCTTTGTCTAAAATGGAAAGATTTTTAAAGCATGTGATTCAACTGTAGCAACTTGTTGCCTGCAGACAGGTATCCAAAATACTTGGTTTGAAATTCTGCATCATAAATAATTTAAACTAGATAAAAGTATTTCTAAACAGTTTCTAGTGTTATAAATAAAAAAGGCATTGGGCAGCTCTTCAGTCTTTGCTTCCTTAAAGATATTCTATGATAAAAGAGATAGTGGGATAAGAAATAGAATATGTGGACATCTACACCTCCACATATAATTTTTATACAACAGACAGGGTGATTGCATAATTAAAGCCATATTTGGAAGTAGCATGAAAGTCAAATTGTATGTTACATTTCATATACAGCACAGCACTCAAGTGATTCTTTGTACGCAGTACCCAGATCTGGCGAGGGCGACTGCTTGTAGACTGGAAACGTCTGAACCGGGACGATAACTTGCAGGTTCAGATTTAAACCTCTGCACTTTGTTTCATAATGCACGTCTTGTTTGTGAGAGGGGAGTGTTGAAAAAAGTGGAAAGAAAGCTTCAGCTTTTCCCGCTTGCAACTTAGATCAGGACCCTGAAAATCTAAATTACTGGGGTCGGGGAGTGGGCATTCAGCCGCATGCTATGTAATATATATAATGTAATATATAGTTTACCCTAAAAACTTTAAACTCAATATCTGAAATTATATACTTTCATAACTAGATATCCAAGTGAACATTGTCAATACTGGTCCAAGAGTGATACCTGTCACATTTATTAAAAAATTGAATTAGCTACCAAGGAATAAAAATGAAACCTTTAAAGATGTTTAAATCTAGTGCCTTTTAAGTGTTTTGGGATGACAGCTCCCAGAATTTCCAGCAAGCACAGACTCCTAAAACATCTGGCTGGCACCACTTTGGAGACACCTTTTTCCTTTACAAGCTTCTTAATTCTAATAGGAAAGCAAATCCAAGAGTTAACACAGCACACTATTTCCACATACATATAGCAGGTTTACTATTTTCACATACACACAGGAAGATGGAAATAACCACTCCAAATGTGGGTAAAATGTGGGTACCAGACATGAAATCTGGCTTTCTTTTTTCCACACACACAGAAACACAAAATAAACGTGCTAAATTTCTGTAAACTTAGAAACCTTGGAAAAAGAGGATCAATCAGGGTGTTCAATTTGGATTCTTCACCGAGCGGGCAGGGGTAGCACATGAGAGTGATAGATGGAGCACCAGCCACCAATAATGCAATCACAGCCCCCAAAGGAAGATACACTTAACACTTATCTCAATGTTAATGAAAAATGTTAAGCTTATCATATTAAAAATGATTCCATTAAATAAAAGAGTAAAGCAAACTAATAATGAATAAGTGAACGAATCCTGTTATTAGGAGAACTAACGGACAAAGATTTAGTTGGCTTGATCTTCTGCAATTACTTGACTGTATTAAACATTAGCTAGCCTCTAAAGTTTGCTAATGTTTCAGAGAGACACTAGGCACCCATAAAGTGGGGACCCACTATGTTGGCCAGAGTTCTGAACAGGTTGCCTTCAAAAGAATGCATGAAATTAGGCTGAGGGGTTCATGTGGCCCTAGGTCTGAAGGTTGCCCACCTGTCCCATACTTGGTGGAATTAAAAGCAATAGAGAAATCCAAGAGAAACTACCAACATTTGACTATCCAATCTCTTGTTCAGCAAAGTCCCTCCCACAGAAATCAAGGCAGTTTCTGTCCCACAGCTAGGATTAAAGCCAGACTGAAATGGTTCTGGAAAATAGTTTTTAATCTAAAACTGGCTGAATAATTTAAGTATATGCTATTTCCCCCTATGAAATAAGCAAATCACAATTTTGCTTTACTTTGGTGTGGATCATGCCAGTAATTATTTTGCTTGTGATGCTGCTATGTTAAGAAAATACTTTTTTTTTCATTGTTACTTTTTTTGGTTTTACTTCTTTTTCCATACTCAGTAGCACTGATCTGCATTAAATCAAAATGCTTATAATATGCCAATGTTAGCTGTATTTTTTAAAATCCTGTAACATGTTTCAGATTTTTTTTCTCTCTCTCTCTCTTTCAAAACCTTCTGACAACTCCAAACCTAGGAAATGGTTTAGCCAATTTAAACTATTTTAAAAATAAATAAATCTGTCTCCAAACTGAAAAAACATATGCCAAGTTTCAGCTGGACACAAATTAAAACAGTCTAGTACTTTAAATCCTTTAAACACCAGAGAGTTGCCTGAGAAACAGCCAATTCCTTTTTAAGAGCCACCGTTGTAACGATAGGTTGCTATAAGCTATGTAATTGTTGGCCTGAACATTAAAAAGTACTGATGGCTGGATTACCTCTACAACATAAGGGTGCAGGGTCAAACTCAATAAGCCGTATTAATGCCAACAAAAATACTTATTGTGCTGCAAAAAGAATCCTTTGATGAATCCATTCTTCACCTGACATGCTACATTTAGAATCTCTGAAGAAAAAAGGAAACAAACTCATATATTAAAAAAAAAACCCTTCAGTAAATTATTAGCAAAAGTTCCTTGGTTCTCAAAAAGTGATAACGTTTTTCCCAAAACAGAAACAGTTGGTGAGGGGGAGGTGGTATGGCCAGGGAGGAGACATGATTTGCTTCACAACAGCTGGTACCATTAATACTGGCAGTTTGGTCATTGAGGTACAATGCCCCACACAGTTTTTAAGAGCATCCTTAATCAACATGCAAATTACATGCCTTTTTTTGTCCTTTTCATCTAAACCAGGGTTCCTCAACCTCAGCAACTTTAAGATGGTGGACTTCAACTCCCAGAATTCCCCAGCCAGCATGAGTTGAATTCCACCCATCTTAAAGTTGCTGAGGTTGAGGAACCCTGATCTAAACCAAAGCAGTTCTGAACTGATCTCTAGAGGTGCTTATGGGCTAACTGAGGACAAATAAACTGAAGCTTAAACCAGAAAAGACAAAACAGCCAGGAAGGAGACACACTAGAGTAAGAATTGTACTTATTTTATAAAGGCAATATTGCCTCTGAGGAATCATGTTGGATTCTTGGATTCAGTGTTGCATTTGGCAATGGCAGGAAAAAGAAGTGTCTGTGCTACAGCTTAACACAGTTTAGCAACACCTAGACTTGATTACTACAATGGAGGCTACATGGAGCTACATATCTTTCAGTTGTCTACTGAAATTCAGTTGGCCTGGAATATTACTGATCTTTATTAGAAGATATAACTTACGATGATTTGATAAATTCAGACCATTAAGTCTTACCTTTAAAGACTTTGGGACTATGACAGTTAATGAACTATCTTCTCACAGACCAGACTGCTCGCTCAGTTCTAATTCTTCACTGGAAATAAGAGTGGCCAGGGGAACAATGGGGATTACTCAGGGACTACTCTACCATTGTTCTAGAATACTTTGAGGTTCAGATGCCTTTCATTTTGATTGTCTTCCAGCTTTCCAAGCTATTATTTTTAATTATGTTTCCAACTAGTGTGTAGGGTGATTTACAAAATGATTATGGATTTGAAATTCACAGACATTTTTTTCCTACCGGTTCTCATGCAACTGATAAAAGAAAATTTACTTCTATTTTTTGTTTCATAAGAGAATATAATTTTGAAGAAATGTTCATTGGTAGAATGTTATTTATTTGCACTTAGTCTCTTTGGGTTGTATGCAAATGTCTTACTTTTCACTGTCCAATCATCTCCAGCAGGTTGATGCTTCCCTGGCTTCCTATGCTTCAGTTATATTTCAAGGGAAGACATGATAAGGAAAATGCTCTCACTGGGTTTTTCAGATCAGGCAATATGGCAGCCCAAGAGGCTTCACTACTATGGAAATATGTTTAACAGAAAATGGTGGCAGTAGCAGAATCGTCCACCATCTCCTTTAATGAAGTAAAGTGAAAAATATAATGATGCATCTTGGGGCCTTTGCAAAAGAGTGGTGTAGAAGGAGGGAGAAGGAGGAGTTATAGTAGTAGTTGCACTGTGGTGGGAAGGGTTGAAAAACCACTTGTCTATTTTTCAAGTAATGTACTTCCCTTTATTCTTTCATCTAGCATGGAAATTTCTGATAAATTCAAAATCTTTCTGCAGGTAGACTGGTCAGTAAGAAGGCATACAGAGAAATATAATTTTATACATTAAATGGACAGTCAGAAGTTTCTGATTAATTCAAAATCTTTCTCTATGTAGACTGGTCAGTAATAAGGCATAAGGAAAAATATAAATTTAGTGTGTGTGTGTGTTTGTGTATTGATGTTGTTGTTGTTGTTCAGTCATTAAGTCGTGTCCGACTCTTCGTGACCCCATGAACCATACTGCGCCAGGCCTTCCTATCTTTCATTGCCTCCCTGAGTTTGCTCAATTTCATGCTCATTGCTTCAGTGATGCTATCTAGCCATCTCATCCTCTGCCGTCCTCTTCTCCTTTTGCCTTCCATCTTTCCCAGCATCAGGGTCTTTTCCAAAGAGTCCTCTCTTCGCATTAGGTGACCAAAGTATCTGAGCTTGAGCTTCATTATCAATCCTTCCAATGAGCAATCAGAGTTGATTTCCTTTAAGATTGACTGGTTTGACCTCCTAGCAGTCCCAAATCCAATATTTCAGGCCTTTCAGAGAGACTCGAGACTATGCTTCACAGCAGAGTCTATTTACTCATCCATGCCTGCATGATACCTACTCTTTAAGAATCATAGGATGTAACCAAGTTAGCTGGTTAAAAATTGAGGTGGCAGAAGATGGAAATCGAGTAAATAAATACAGTCTCAGACAGCAACAGCTAACATGATGCTCTAAGACAGTTGGAAGTCAACAGACAGACAGACAGACAGAAATGGCTAGGAGCTTCAACTAGTGACATGAAGAATACCTTTACTGTAATGTAGTTTCTCTTATGGGACTTCTATCTCCATTTCCATATTTGCGAGCTTTAATGTGACATAATGTGAACAAGATATTCATTTTGAATTTAATCTCAGACTAGAATATAAATTTAAATTCACATTTAATGCTTGATGTGCAATTTTGATATTGGTAAATGAGTATGGTTCTGAACAGGCACAGAGATGAATGATGAATCTGGATTTCTTTCTTGGAATAGTAGAGCTTTTTCTCAATGTAAAAGAGTATATTATGTATCTGTGCACACACTCTCCACAAACAAAACAACATCATTTTGTACTCCTAAACAATAGGCTACAAATACAAATTATTAATAAATGTGTATGTGTGGATGGATGGATGGATGGATGGATGGATGGATGGATGGATAGATAGATAGATAGATAGATAGATAGATAGATAGATAGGAGCAGAAACTGCAAAATAATCATAATGCATTTGTGGTATCATAAGAAAGAAATTTGAAATTAATATTATTTTCATTATCTATGAATGCATTCCACATTTTCACAGCATCAGACATTGGAGGGTTCTGATAAGCAGGCCTAAGCTCTTCCTAATATTTTTAGAAATTACCTTTGGTAACTACATATCACTCAAATCAAACCTTCAATGCATAGATCCTTCAGGACCACCTTATTGACCAAAAGTAATCAATAGGCCTAACACAATCTTATTAATTAAAAAAAAATACAAAAGGAGGATGGGCTCAGTAATTCAGCTAAGTTTACCATAATTCAGTAAATTACAGAGTAAAAGCATCTGAAGAGTTTGAAATAGTAACCAGCAGAGGTCTATGATTTCAAAATCTAGGTACTCAAACTGCAAAGCCTTAATCAGTCTTCAAGGAACATCCTCTAAAGATTTTGGAGAGTAGCTAAATTAGAAAACCCCAAGTTGCCTTGCCATTTCCTGAAGATATCAATTTATACACATATGTTTGGAATGTGTCTGTGCAAAATTTATCTGTATATATCACAAGTTTTGCTTCACCATGAAACGTAAACACAGTGATTGGATTTATTCAAAGAAGACCAAGAAATGTACACATGTTGGCAGGATGCTGTTCTCAAATGTAAAATTTTTGTTTATCACAGACAGATACTCATCTCCCGAATAGGAATTTTAAGTACCGAGCCCAAGAAATGTATTAAGAACAGTTGTTTTATTTTTATATATATACCTCCAGCTTCTCATACTGTGGAAAGTAAAGGCCAAAGTGGTCCCAGTGGTGGTAGGAGCACTCAGGGCCGTGACTCCTAAGCTGGGAGAGTGGCTCCAGCAGATCCCAGGAACAACATCCGAGCTCTCTGTGCAGAAGAGTGCAGTGCTAGGAACAGCTAAGATACTGTGCAGAACCTGAAACTCCCAGGCCTCTGGTAGAGGACCCAAGACTGAGGAAGACACATACCACCCATAGGGGTGAAAGGGGAATTATATATATATATATAAAACAACTGGATAGTGGCTGGATAGCATAGTGGTTAGAGCATCACCTTTGACGCGGGAGACCGGGGTTCAAATCCCAGCTGGTACCTACCTTATCAGTACGGGTTCTTGGGCAAAGACCCCCTAATGCTTCACCTGCCTAACTCAAATATGAGAGTGACGTGAACTAAGAGAGTCATGCTGGCTCGGATGTTGCCCAGATTAACATGGTCCATGTCAGATGTTGGGGAACGAGGACAATCTGATAAGCAGGCTACTGGAACAAACCCTACATGGATGAGACAAGAGAACTTGGAATTGATGGAATGCTACTACAACAGTAGAACTAATGAGAGAGGATATATGAAATGTATGAGGGAACTATGGATGGACAGAAGACCTACATCCACAGTAACTGAGAAACAAGTAGCTACCCAGTGCTTCACCATAGTGAAGAAGAAGCTGCTCTCACAACTTGAGATAGACCAACTCCACATTACAACCCAGACTCAAGAAGACCCGGAAGAACAACTGGATGTGCAGCCAACACCTGACACTGGAATGTCACTGCCACCCCCTCCTGTGATGGAATGGAATTATGAAGGTCAGGCTCAGGGAGATAAGCATGTTCTTAGTTCACCGAGGAGTGTGGGAAGTTCAAGACGATGAGGCTGGCACCTCCCTGAGGAATTCACGGTGTTGTGGCTGGCTGGCTTGGGAGCTAGGTTTCAGTCTGGAGAGATTTTCTGTCTAGAGGTTGCAGCTAATAAACACAGTAGAACTGAATTTGCATCGTCTCTTGGAGTTCTTTGGGCTAGACCTGACATCAATTCCATTCCATCACATCTCCATTACAAAGCACAGCAGTTGATATGAGGCATAAGATCATGGATAAACTGGCTACAGACAACCCTCAAGACCGATTACCAAGGCTCAGTGGAGAAGTACCATCAGATAGTATGCTAGAAGATGCCAATAGAGCTCTCATGACAATCCCTACTACCACCATAACTCAAACGAATGAACTGGTATATGCTATAGCCACTGTAATCCTGGAAATGCTTGGCTACACAATGAACAGCAGTACATACCCCCCTGGAAAATGAGGTTGGAGGCTAAGATCAAGGCAACTCGGAGAGAGGTTAGTTAGCTGGTGGAATTACAGAATGGTGTGGAGATTAAGGATAAGACTTGGCTACTGAATAAATACATGGGCCTGACTCCATCTGAAGCCACAGAGACTGCTAAACCAAGGCTCACAGCACTGGTTACCAGGCTAAGGAGATACACTAGAGAAGCAGAGGCCAAGAAGATAACTACCCTGTTCTCCAAAGTGTACTCCCAACTGCAGTGCAACAAGAGAATAACAGCAGAGCCACCAGCAGCAGAAACTGAACAGTACTGGAAGAACATATGGGAGAAAGAGAAGACACATAACCCTAAGACAAAGTGGCTGCAGGACTTGAAATCAGACCACAGCAACCTCCCAGAACAGGAACCAGTCACCATCACAGTAACAGACATCCAACAGCGGGTCAAGAACATGAAGAGCTGGACAGCACCTGGCCCGGACATGATCCACACCTATAGGCTAATGAAACTAACAGCAGTGCATGAACGCCTAGCAGCACAGATGAACCAGCTGCTAACAGCAGGCTCCCACCCAGACTGGCTAACACAAGGAAGGACAGTGCTGATCATGAAAAACCCTCACAAAGGAACAGCACTGTCCAGCTACTGGCCAATAACCTGCCTCCCCACAACATGGAAAGTCCTTTCAGGCATCCTAGCCACCAAGCTACAGGACCATAATGGCCAGTACATGAGCACAGCTCAGAAGGGCATTGGGTACAACACCAGAGGCTCGAAACACCACTTACTCATAGATAGAGCTGTTGCCCGAAACTCAAGGTCTAGGCAGACCAATCTGAGCACAGCCTGGATTGACTATAGGAAAGCCTAGGACTCAATGCCACACACATGGATCTGTGCATGCCTGGCACTATACAAACTGAACAGGACACCAAGGACCTTCCTCAAGAACTCAGTGGGACTGTGGAAGACAACACTGGAACTCAACTCAAGACAACTCACACAAGTGGCCATCAAGTGTGGCATATACCAAGGTGATGCACTGTCCCCACTGCTGTTCTGCATAGGCTTAAACCCCCTCAGCCAGATAATCACAAGAACTGGATACGGGTACAAGTTCAAGAATGGAATCACCATCAGCCACCTCCTCTACATGAATGACATAAAGCTGTATGCTAAGAGTGAATGTGTCACCGACCCACTGATCTACCTGACACAGATCTACAGTGAGGACATTGGGATGTCATTCAGGCTGGAGAAGTGTGGCTGGATGATAGTAAAGAGAGGAAAGGTAGTTAAGACCGATGGGGTGGAACTACCAGTGGCCACACAGCAGACTTAGAGACCAGCTATAAGTATCTTGGTATCCTACAGTCACATGGAAACCACAATGAGGAGGCAAGGAAGACAGCAACATCCAAGTACCAGCAAAGGATAAGACAGGTCCTGAAGACCCAGCTCAATGGGAAGAACAAGATCCATGCCATCAACACGTACACCTTGCCACTCATCAGATACCCTCCTGGTATAGTGAGCTGGCCAAAGAAAGATATGGAGGCTGCTGATGTGAAGATCCAGAAGCTCCTCACAATTTATGGAGGTTTCCACCCCAAGTCCAACACCCAGAGATTGTACATGAGCTGCAAAGAGGGCACGTGGGGTCTGATGAGTGTCAAAGCCGCTATCCTAGATGAAACCCAGAGCATCCAGGAGTACATCAGTAAGATGGCACACAAAGATGAGCTGCTGAGAGAATGCTTGAGGCAGCAGCAGACATGGGAGGAAGTTCAAGTGGAGGAAGTACCATGGCAAGACAAGCCCCTGCATGGGATGTACCATTGACAAATACCTGAGGTGGCTGACATTGGGAAATCCTATCAGTGGCTGGAAAGGGCTAATCTGGCACTAATCATAGCAGCACAAGTACACTCACAAAGCACCAGATCCATAGAAGCAGGGTTCTACCACACTAGACAGGACCCAAGGTGCAGGTTGTGCAGAGAGGCCTCAGAGGCAGTCCAACACATAGCGGCAGGGTGTTGGCAGGAACAGCATATACTGAATGGCACAACCAAGTAGTTGGCATTGTGTACAGGAACATCTGCACAGTGTCTGGGCTAGACCCTCCGAAGTCCAGATGGGAGATTCCACAGAAGGTCATGGAGAATAACAGGGCTAGGATCCTGTGGGACTTCCAGATCCAGATGGACATGCAGGTACTGGCCAATCAACCAGACACCGTGGTAGTAGACAAGGACCAGAAGACAGCGGTGATGATAGCTGTATCAGTGCCAAGTGAGAGCAACATTAGGAGGAAGGAGTATGAGAAGCTGGAGAAATATCAGGGCCTGAAGGAGGAACTAAAGATGTGGAAAATAAAGGCCAAAGTGTTCCCAGCGGTGGTAGGAGCACTCAGGGCTATGACTCCTAAGCTGGGAGAGTGGCTCCAACAGATCCCAGGAACAACATCAGAGCTCCCTGTCCAGAAGAGAGCAGTGCTAAGAACAGCTAAGATACCGTGCAGAACCCTGAAACTCCCAGGCCTCTGGTAGAGGACCCGAGATTGAGGAAGACACATACCATCCAGAGGGGTGAGGGGGGAATTTTTATTTTTATATAAACACACACACATATACATATATATATTGAATGGGATGGTTCTTACTCCTTACTCATGTGCCTTGAGAAAGAATATTTGTAAAACAAAGTGTTATTGCACACATGCACAAATTGTTTTTTTCCCCCAAACAAAACAGTTCAATGATCGAAACAGAAACATACTTAATGACAATCCCTTCCCTGGCCAAAAGCAACTCCCTGAAGTGAAATACTTGTCTATTTATTTCCCCCTCCCTCCTAGGTTCACAGGAGGGGATGCACGGTCTTCCTTTCTCTTTTTATAATGCACCCAATTACCTTCTTTTTTGTGATTTCACTTATTTATATCTATTTTTTATTTCTTAAATGTGGACCTTCATTTGCCATAAATGGTGCTAAGGCAGGAAACAGCAGTGACATTAAAATAAATAAATACCAATCATCAACATAAAAAAGCTGAAAAAATAACTGGAGTCACATCTTACGTGAGCTCATTATTCTGATGTTCTATCATTTCTATAAAGTGATATTGATACGCAAAACTCAGCAATCAGCATATTGATGGAACTGACTCTTCCTCTTTTTCAAGGTTATTTACAAACCACATTTTTGCAAAAGGGATTTCTGCATGAATCCATAGGCATTCTCCCTTCAACACCACATACTGGTTGCAGACACTAGCTGAACCAAACTACTTTCACAGTCTCCTTCTTTCAGCTGTTCATTCATGTATAAATTCTACCCTGTAGTTTGTGCAGTAGTAATCTTTCTCAAATATTTACATTTTTAGAAAAGAAAGCAAACAAAGCACCAAGTACATCCTCAAATACCCTGCAAAACAAGGAATGCCCTTTGGCAGTTTCCCCCCAGACTGCTAGCAGTTATAAAGTACGTCTTTTGCTAAAGGAGAGAAGCGCGCAACAACTCTGCAGGCTGCACAGGTTTGTGTTAAACCCAGGGTTACAGAGTGTTTTGTTCTTTTAGATTTTGTTCTCTTCGGACTTAAATCTCTGATTAAAGTTTTTCTACTAGTGACAAGAAAGCACTAGTTAGGTTGTCAATATTAGGTGGCACATCATTAGTAACAAGCAAGAGCGTGTTATCTTGCAACCACCTAGCTTTGGCAGCACTGATGACAGAGTAGTGCTGTGCGTTCCTGAAGTATGGGTTACCATGTCTTTGCTATGTGCACTGTCTTAAAACAGTGACTTTAAAGGGTTGACTTTCATCGTAGATTAAATTCTGTTGACCAGAATTAAATTCTATTGAGTGCAATAGTGAAGGAATGTGTTTCTCTGTTAACGTTCCCTAAATATATCTTGTACTATATAAACTGTAAACTGCCTTGTTTATTTTACCTTCCTATACTAATGAGTTGCTGTGAACCCTGGCAACTGTTTGAAATATTTGTGAAACAGGTGAGCAAAATGTGCCAATTCATACACCACTTTACTTAAATGTCTTAAATGTTAAAAGGACCCATTGAACCACATGAAAGATTTAAAATAACCAAATAATCCAATAAAAATGAAAGGATGAAGGAGAGTTTAATAAAGCCAATGATAAAAAACTGTTTCAGAATGCTTAAACAGGGAAATTAAAATGTCGTACAGGTTTTCCTATCAAATCAAGATTTGAAGATCATGTTTGCCCTGTCCCAGACTTCCCCTCTCTGATGCTGCTGGCCAAGCTGTCTGGGAATTCTGGGAGTTGTAGTCCAATACAATTTAATCCAGATAGCCATTAAATCTCCTTGCTGGTGGTGGAGGCAGCACATTGTTAGAGAGAGTCAAAAATCACCACTCTAAGGAAAAAAAACAAAAACAAAAAACCCTCACTCGTTTTTCCCTGAAACTGTCCAGTTTTCCATCAGGACTTGCACCAAAAGAGCACCTGCAAGATTCCACAGGATCACTAGTTCCTTCCTCATTGGCCAAGTGGTCAGCAATGGATGTAGAAAAGAAGGGGGGGTGGCCAGAAAGGATAACTAGCAGTGTTCTCATAGCCCATTCACACAAGATTTTATAGCTTACTCTGAACTCTGACTGCACTCTCCCTGCTGAGACCCCCCTTCCACAAACCCTCTTTCCCCAACATCCAACCTCTGCCTAAAAAGCTTTCCACCTCCCCCGACTCCACCCACTGTCACTTCAGTTCCCTCCTCCAAATACATGTCCCTTAAGGAAAAAAACACATATACTTACGCTCCTTGCAAGGAAAACAAAGCCTTTAATCTGGGAGAGAAACAATAGAAAGGAGACAGGCATTCCCAACTCAACAAGACCTCTAAAAGCACCAAGGAGCAGGAGAAAGGGAATGAGAGGGGTGCCTGCTAGTAACTTAGAGGACATCTTTAGTTTCTTGACAAATTCTACTTTTAGTTAGAAAGTTAGAAAAGTGGTGAAAGAAAGAAATAACCAGTATGATGTGAGTTTTCGCTCATTCTGCATCTTATCAATTGCCTCTAAAACTGGAAATTTGGTGAAGTGAGTACATGAACTGCTAAAAGTGAATCACAGGTTATAAACTGAAGCATTGCAATAGATTTCCATAAGTATTTTATTTAAGGTGGATGAATGATTTGCAATGAAATGGGAGGGGACAAGTGGAACTTTCTTTTCCTTTCCCACATGAGTTAAGAAGATTCAAGCAAAGCATCCTTCAGCTTGTGCACTTCATTATAGACCATCATGGATACTATGCACTTGTTATGAAAGATGAAGAACTATCAAGGCGTTCATCACTGGAGAATATATCACCTTAGTTTGATTATCCAGACTTTGAAATATATACTGATATACCAAATTCCTATCAGCCTCTACTGGCTGCATTAAAATCTGTACTGATTCTATCTTAAAGTGGCATAGGAAGGAATACAGAGATCAGTACTGGGTAGAAAATTACCAGCTATTTAACAATTGTTTACCCAAAGAAACAATACAGCCACCATAGCCATTACTTACTCTGATTAGGCTGGCATTCCAATCCATAGTTCTGTCACAGTGTTTAGAACAAACAAAACATGGGGTTGACATATTCCCTTCTCCCGTCACAAACTTAAAACCATGAATAATGAAGCCACTTCCTTAGACAAGTCATAGTTGACATTCAGAGTTTGACTGTACTTGACCCTGAAATTCTCGAGTATATTCTCAGCCACACCTAAGGATAAAAAGGAAGGGCAGTACCCAGGCCTGATGCTTGCTGCAGCTCGTTCTCTACATGCTAAACTATTAACTAACCATTAACTATTAAAGTGATGTTTGATCACATCTAATGTATGCAATTTATGAGTAATTCAGAGAGCTAAAGAGCAGGTACAAAAGTCAGAAACAAAATCAGTGAAAGATGCTAATTATGATTTAACTGAAATACAGTTAATTTTTAAAATATTTATTGGCCTAAGATCTATTTCATGTGCACTTTATGTTAACACTATTTACAATATGTTCTTATAGTATGAACATATGAATATGATGAAAACTCAACTCTCTTTACACTAAGTGATGTCTCTATTCTGTCATCCAATAGGAGAGCCAAGACAATTTTGGTCTCACTGCCAGACCTGAAGTTATGCTGAAATAGATCTATAAAATCTTTCCATAAAGTGCACTCTGAATTGCATGCCAGCCTCAAGCACTTTGTCTGAAAAGGAAATATTAGCAAATGGCAATAGGTATTAAAAACCTACAGGTTGAAGACAGGTTCCCTCAATAGTATTCAGAGTGCAACTCCTTTTAAGACAAGTGGGAGCATGATTCTTAACCCCATCTTTCGCATGTTCCTTTACTACAGCTGCCATAATATTTTCAATAAACTTCTAGCTTTATGCTCTGTCAGTGTTGACAAAAATGCACATCACATGGGAGAAGTCTGCTTCAAAAACCAAATAATGTAATATATCCGAAGTAAAAGTGTCTTACCGAGCTGCTAAGAGTACTAATCTTTCTACTTCTTGTTAGAGGCTAGGATTCTTTCAGGTATATACAGCATAGTGTGTTTTACTATTTAGAATATTTATGACCTGCTCATTTTCCATCAAGATACTGCAAGCAGTGTCTATCCAGGAATTCACAGGATAAACTTGCTTACTTCCATCTGAGGTCGCTTGGGTTTGGAATAACAGAATAATAGCTTTATTATTTTCAACAGATGATGAAGGTTCATTCTTTCTTTTGATATTTGATCAATGACTATAAACAGCTTTGTTTAATGTAGATCTTTCTAGCACAAAAGCAATGTACGCATATGTCTAGAGTTGCAGACATGCATACAAACACACAAGAAAAACATAATAAGAGAAACAAACAGCAAGTAAGTTCTTACCATGTGCCACCCAGCCATGTTTACACTGATCACAGGTTCTCAGGTTTATCTTCCCTGGTTGGAAACATTCACATGTGCAATTTACCAATGTGCAGCGTATTGCCTAAAACAAGAAAAGTTTATAAAAAAACTTTTATAAGAAAGTCTGTAAAAATATGAAAAAAATACTTGAAAAAGAAGAATAAGTAGTAATTTTATAACTAAACCATTCAAAGTTCTTCATATACGTTATCTCAATATTTATAACTCTTAAAAAGATTTTTGAGGAAGGCCGGCATTGTAAATTCAGGAGTCACTGAAGAGATTAATGACATCAAAACAACTGACATTGAGGCAAGATTTGATCTGTAGACTTCAAAAATCATAGTTCACCCTTTGACACAATATACCAGATCTCAATCTACATTTAACATGGAGCTACGAAGATCTATACACACTATCAGAACATTTCCCTATTTTGACCTAACCACAGTATTAACATACTCCAGAAACCTCTTTTTTCTGGCATGTCCACATACTGTTGTATGTGTTATATCATCTCTTTCCCAACACATACCTGAGACAGCCTTAAGTTATCCTTAGCTGTTCCAGGCTTATGCAGACAGGTACAATCAAATGCGCTTCATCAACCATCATGTCAATGGGACAGCAACTATGTGTAGCAACTATTGGCCACTTTAGGCTGTTGTGGACATAGCTCTCCTCTCCTGTTTCTGGGCACTGTCCTCCAGAGCTGTTTTGCTACCCACTCTTCTGGGAAGCAGAAAAATCTAGATCTTTCAAACTTGGCTTTCTTCCTGAAACCACTAGATCTATACGCCAATACCCAGCTTGGAGACCTGGATCAGCGAACCAATGGATGGAGCTGTGAGGTAATGCTTGAGAAAGAGACAGTCAGTTCTGCAACTTTACAGTGCAATCTCTTTTGAATGTGGGTTTACCATTCTTTCAGAAGAGTGGTAAACCCATGTTTGAAAATCACTTATTAGATCTGAGGAAGTACAGTATAGTGGTGAAAGACTCTTGCTACATACATTGTGCAACCTCTCTCCTTGTCTTATTAGGCTACTTTTAAACACAAGTTTACTGGTCTGTCAAAAGATGGTCCATGGAATCAGGGACTTGGCACATAAAGATAAATCTCCCAACCCTCTCCTGTTACCTCTCCCGGCCTGGGAAAAAGCTTCCAGAAGCTTGTTCAGAGCCTGGAGAGATGGATTTTGACAGATGTCTAAACTTGCTAGTCTAGACATCTCTCAAAACTCACTTCCCAGTGCCAGATGACATTGGTGAGAGGGCAGAGACACAAATCCAGAAGAATCCACTATCCCTGTCTTTAAAATACTTGTATCTTAAAGGGAGCCCCAGTTGGTAGGATTCTTCCCATGGCAGGATAGAGCTCGGAAGTGGAGGCAACCAATGTGAAGAAGAGCCCTTAAAATGCTTCCACGCGTTTTAGAATAGTTGGGAATCTGATATCTTCCTATGGCTGCAGCCATTTACAGTACACCAAATGCTATTCTGGATGATTCCCAATTTTTCAGAGGAGATTTTTAGGTGCAATCTCCCCCCCCCCCCCCCCCACAGTACAAACACTGAGGCTGCAGAATCAGTGTAAATGTGGAACATCATATATGGTCCAATGGATCTTAGCCATCAAAAATAAGCAGAAACGTTAAGAGTATTTTTTTATTCCTTAAGTATTTGTTGGAAAATAGTTCAACTTCTCATTTCCCTATTTTTTTAATATAATAAATATTAGAACAAAATTTGACATAAAATGGCTTGATGTTTGCTTTTCTAAAAAATTCATGCAAGGGGATGTCATAAAGACTAAAATTTATCATTATTCCAGAGTTACTTCAACTGTAGGAAGCATTAGGTCATCACCATGCAGCCATGGAAATGAATAAATACAATTTAATAGTGGAGACCAACATCCACATTTGGATTTCAAATGTAGGATAATATGTATATGTTGCACATATTTTCTTATAAGCTTACCAAATGCCTAAAGGAATTTTTTGAAGTCAGTTATATCTTCATATTGTAGCATGTCATGCTGCTTAAAACTGAGATTGAAGTATGTGTTGAAAGATACACAAATACAGAGCGAAGTTTCCTCTACCCACACTCTGTTCCACCCCCAAGTATCTCATGTTTCTTTTCTGAAGACTTATCTAATATTTAATATAAGCATCAGCTTTTCATTGGGTCAATATGTTCCTAAGCACCAATACAATATGGAGGTACTGAAGAAAACTAACTTCAAGAGACCTGCACCAGCTTAAATTTACCTTTATCACTGCTTCATTTTACAAGATATAAAAGTTCACCTTTTGACAACTTAGAAGATTCCTTTAAAAACATGCCCCTTCTTATAACAAAATGTAAGTAGGTAAGATTGAAACATATCTGGTATGAATAAAAAATTACTTTGGAGGGAAAAGTTGAATAATTTGAAAAAACACATAAAGCAAATACATAAATAATAACCAAGTCATTATTTTAGGCCAAGACCTCACTTTTTAAATAATACGTAAGATGACCTGTGCCCCTAAAACTAGTAGCAATAAAAGTATGGTATGCATTTAGGCTTAATTTGCACACAGGTTTTTGAAATGAGGGAAATTAAATTCATCATTCACACATTAACAATGTACTATAAGTACTAAAGATGCCAGGAAATGATCATTCTGCCAATCTGAATGCAACCATTTATTACACGAAGGTCAAAGGCAGGGAGAGGGAGCTTTTATCTGCAACTGCAGTAATATCAGGAATTCCTGAATGATGTTTTATCTGATTTTTTTAAATTGCAAAATTGTACTTTATAGGATTGTTTCAGGCTAGTGCTTTTGGATGCAATCATATACACACTTAGGGCATTTCCACACTTAATGTTTAAGCTGCTCCTGTCCTGGGTTTATGCCAGTTTGATAAAGCAGCCTAGGAAAATTGTGTCCAAACTGAAAAATCCAGCAACAGCTTGCAGGGTATTCAGTCCAAACAGCAGACTACATTCTCCCATTGGACAATTCCCTACTACTGTGCCCTCCCACCTTTCTGTTCTTTCCTATGGGTAGATCATCTTGGACATATATACTTTTATATCTATGTCTGTGTGTGTGTGTGTGTGTGTGTGTGCGCGCGCCACACACACACAAAGTTAAATTAAGCTTATATATACGAAGTTAAAGCTTCAAAATGTACATGTATGCAGGCATAACTACAGCTTTTTGAAAAAAACTTCTTTCTTACTGCCTAGTGCTCTCTAATATATTTTAGAGATATCTTTATCATGAATGCTGTAATAGCACAATGGCTATAAATCTTCCTTGAAAATAGAAGGGTTTTGACTTCAGGTCCCAAAGAGCCCTATGGGTTATTTGAGAACTGGGGGTAAAATTCTTCTATCTCAGGTTACTGATAAAACAATAAAAAATTTTCCGCTGGATTTTTTTTTTTAAAGAAGCACAGGAAAAAGTAGGAAATTCAGAGAAAGAGAGAGAGAGAAAGAGAGAAAGAAAAGATTTCTACTGGATTTTGAACTGACAGCCTTCTACTTACAAGGCAAGTGTTATAAACATTGTACTACTAGGGCATTCATGGTAAAAGGCATCAGAGAACATGGTAAATATTCACCCAGTTGAAGAGATGTTCCCGCCTGTATGAAGTAGCCAGTGAACTGGAGCTTGCCAGCAACAAGCTAAAGCACATTATACAAAATAGACAAGAGCCTTGAGGCAACATAACATGGAAAAGTGTACTTTGGAAAGGGAGCGAAAAACATGCCATAAGTGTCATCTGTTTCTGCCCTCCACAAAGAGTTGTCGTCTTGTTCTGGCAAAAAGGCAACTGGGGAGTGCAAGTAAGTCCTTACTTAGGGGACAAATCACATTGAATATATAGAGATCAATTTCCATATGAACATGTAGGAAATCAGATCATTTCTCAGGAAAATTGCCTGGGTGTGAACTACCTCTTTTGCTAACACTGAGAAAGATATCACTTTGTTTTTCAAACTGCATCTCTCTGACTAAATTGGCTCACACCCCATGTAAGAGGAAGAGGACTGAACTCCTAATAGGCTGCAGCGGGAAGGGTGTATGAAAAAACACTGTTGCTCATACAGAACACTTCGCACAACCTTTTGACTCTTGTCCTTAACATTATCAGCCAAAGCTATCTAATGGAGCAAGTATCTATCTCTGTGAACAAGTAGAACGGAGACTATTTCCAAAAGAATTAACATAAATCATGTTTTATAAATTATTTCCTTTGTTCACTGGTCTCTAATAAAATCTTATTATCTCTTCCATGATCATTCTTTTTGAAAGTGTCTCCTGCCTTTCTCTCTCCAGCTGCTGCTTTATATTACTCTAAAAGGGACGGTTAAAAGGAGGGGGAGAATCTTGCTGTACTGCACCTGACATTTAAGTGTTCCAACCAATGACAACTGACCAATTGTTCATTAGTGAGGTTGTAAAACACTGTTGTACCTATCAATGATTAAAGGAATTAGAAATATGAAATATAAGAGCACCCACAAAACTGCTGACTAGGCAAGAATAATATATGTGACTGTGGGTTACAAGATGAAGGGGGTGGGGGGAATCTACCAAAAGGTCCTTCTGAGTGTTCAATACTTTATTGACTCAGTAATATATCAGATCTCTCCTAGTCAGTAATGGTGTCTTTCTCTAATATGTTCATTAATTAATGAACTCAGTAATTAATTGCACTGCAAAATAGCAAGAGAAAAAAGTGGAGCCTTTATGCTAACAAATGCTTTCCTTCACATTTTATTTTTTGCATATTTTTAACAAATTATTGTTTAAATAGATGCATCAATCATCGCCCAGTTCATTTGTGTGTATTGTTAAAGTAACTCTATTAACTGTTAAATATGATTTCTACAAATCTCTATCTTCCTTCTTATTCTAAAAATAAAAAAGAAATCACAAAGTTGATTGTAAACATTCAAATTAAATATTATAGTCTGAATTCAAAATATTCCATTATATTTGGGGCAGAGTATTGCCTTTGAACTGTGGTGCTGGAGAAGACTCTTAAGAGTCCCCTGGACTGCTAGGAGGTCAAACCAGTCAATCTTAAAGGAAATCAACCCTGATTGCTCATTGGAAGGATTGATAATGAAGCTCAAGCTCAGATACTTTGGTCACCTAATGCGAAGAGAGGACTCTTTGGAAAAGACCCTGATGCTGGGAAAGATGGAAGGCAAAAGGAGAAGAGGACGGCAGAGGATGAGATGGTTAGATAGCATCACTGAAGCAATGAGCATGAAACTGAGCAAACTCAGGGAGGCAGTGAAGGACAGGAAGGCCTGGCGCAATATGGTTCATGGGGTCACGAAGAGTCGGACACGACTTAACGACTGAACAACAACAACAATTGCTGCATGCCTATTACACAGAAAAACAATAGACTTGGGAGTATTTTAAATACCTGGATCATTTATTCAACAACAAAAGTAATATTTTAAAACACTTCAGTTAACATTGCTATATATAATTGCGGTACTTACAATATCCTGATTCTAAATGCATTAATGGTACAATCCTATAGATCCCTTATAGCAGAATAAGTCCTAGTGAACTCAACAGGATTTTCTTGTTAGTAGGCATACACAGAATAGCATAGTAATAGAACAGTTATATTTGCTACATGATAGGGATTTAAAGGAAGAATGGAAGGAAGTAGTAGCATTTTCCCACCATTGTTCCACGACTTTTCTGAAAACTTTTCTTTCCATTGCAACCAATGGAAGTGAATTAATTTGTTACAGCTCCAGAGTTGATATACTGCTGTTTTTTTCTGAATAATCAAGGATCAGAAGAGCTTTTTCTAGACATGCTTTCCAACACATTCTGGTATGTCTCGTTTTCTCCTTGTGGCAATTGAGAAAGAGTTCTGCTTTCATATCTCATATCTCTGCTCCAAGGGTGGGTCTTTCCTTCTGCTCTTTCATTAAGGATCTCATGACTGAATTTTTACATGTGCATTAATATCATTGACTTCATTTGGATTTGCTTATGCTTATGCTAAATAAGTAATGTTACTTTAGAACTACACATTTGTATGATGAAAATAATACTGACTTCTAACAAATATTGTGTAATATTTATCACACCCTGTTATTCTTGAAAGTAACTAAAACAAGTCAAATAGTCAATTGAGGCTTATGCAATGGTAGCTACTACCAAGAGTGAATTTGCCCTCTTCCTGACTAAGATATAAAGCTTCTGTAGTCTGCCACTTAGATACTGATGAGATACACTAAGCAGAACACTATATGTTTAACAAGTCAAGGATATTTTACAAGAGACCTGCCCTATGTTTGTAATAAATAAGATGTGGTATAGAATAAATGAAAGTAACAATGTTAAATAAATAAAAAAATGAATTTGTTAATAAATTCACAGATTTCATCAAATGCCACCTTCTTCATAGAAAGCTGTTTGAAAGATAGGCAACTATAAGTTGTAAGTAGCTCAACAGACTGCATATCAACATATACTTTGGAAAAGTTCAACTGAGTCAAAGTGAAAAATAAATCTGGGGACAGTCCAAACTCCAAAGGAGTTCCTTCCACTGGGAACCTGCAGCACAGCCTTCTCAATGGTGGTATCCACCTGGTAGACGAACTTGCCCTCATACATAAAAACTACCTTCTCTCTAATACATTTCCATAAAGTAGTAAAATATTGGCTCTAAGAGACAGCATTCAGAGCATGTTTGTTTTTTTTAAAGATCTTCATTGATTAGTGCTATTTTAATATATACTACTTGGATGTTTTTAGCTCTTGCTTTCTGTTGTATGCTACTCAAAGCTGTTTGGGGTAAACCAGTATGGAAATATCAGTACTAAAGAAATACATCTCAAGTTGGGCTTCTAAGAAAGAAACTAAAAAGAAAAGGGGAGGGGTTAAAATTCACAAGATTTAGAATGGTTGGAAAATATAGAGGTTTTTTAAAGAACTGAAAACTATTAGACCTCAATTATAAATCCAGATTACACTGCACAATTGTAGAAACAAGTGAGGCCATCTGAGACCAAAGAAATGAGTCTCATTCCTTAACACATAGCAAACTAATTTTGAATGGATCAGCTGTCTAAATGCATGTTCCAAAATATATACAAACGAAGAAAAATTGTGTGTCTGTGTAGGTGATAAGTAGTCAGACACATCATCTAATGTTAACAAATGCCTGAATACACCTGAACATAAATCTGGATCATTTTCTAAATGATTAGACACAGAAAACAAGTGTAAAAATATTCTGAATTGTTACTATAAATAATATTAAAAGAGAGCTGTCAAACAAATTGAAAATATTACTTATTATTGTCTAGTTGCATTGTACTAAAATTTACTGCAGATATAAATTCTACCTGAATAACAAGTTGGCATTCATTTTGATAAAGTAAATGCAAAATCTGTTTTGCTGACTGAAAGACAAAACTAAACACTATAACCATCCAAGGAGTTATTACAGCAGAGATGTAGGAAGGGGACTGAAATGAAATCTTAGCTAGGATGCCAGAGAAGCATTTCACTCTGCCATCTAAATAATCCACAAGTAGTTGGAACATCAAATACATTTTCTAGATGGCAACCTGGCATAGTATTTCTTGCATTTCCACTAAGTTTATAAATGCCTGCAAGAAACCTTTACAGTATCATTTAAGAAGTCATAATTCCATTCAGATTCAACTTTATGCAAGACGTATCAGAGGGTCACTTTTCCTTTAAAATCCTATTTTTACTAAAATTGTGTTTAAAGAGAAGAAATCATCCTAAAATAAAGCACTTAATTTTATTGAGCACCAATATTTTCAGCACTGCTTCTTAGCTACTTCCTCTTTATGCCTGCCTCCGGGTCTAATTCAAGGATATAAAAATGCTGCCTGATATCATATTACAATATGTTAGCATTAATGGTAATGGTCTTCTTTCAATAACGGGCTGGATGTGTGTGGCAGCCTGAGAACAAATGAATCAGTCCAGTATTAATTGATTAAAATGCTAGTGCTGACAGAGAAAATAATTGATGAATTGATACTGTGGTTGATGAAATTACTCTTGTTTGTACACTAGTGGGGTGAGGAGAAGAAGAATTGATGAACTGAACCTGGTATTAATTGTTTGAAATGCAGTAGATAATAATGGAATCTTGTAACTTGAGGTTACATGAAGGTCATCTATTGCAATTCAACTGCCTAATTTTAAGGCAGGTCAGCATCACACAGAAATATGGGTTTTTGCAAGTAAAATTATAGGGGGGGTTGTTTACTCCTACATGCATTAAAGACACCAGGAAATCAAGGAACATACAACCTGGTAAAGTTTGTGCAGGGAGAGAAAATGTTTCTTTTGGCTTAGACTATTGTTTTTCTCTATGAAGCACGTTGGCAGACTATAAGCAAACACCCTTTTTTTATTCAGCGGCTCACAAGGTAGGCGGCTTGATGCACAAAGTCAAAAACTACATGCAACTCATATTTCATCATGTAACTCATATTTTCAAAACAAAAATCAGTGCAATCTAGAGCCCTGCAGTGCAATCCAAAACAGAGCACTGCAATTAAGATAGGAACAATCCATCTATGGAAAAGGATAGGAATGCGTTGCAAGTATTTGTATGATAGATCTGAATGTCTCCCTTAACTCATAAAACTAAAACTCTACAGATCTTTTCAAACATTAAAAATGATTACCCAAGTTGGAGACATTAGACTAATATCTAACATTTAACATACCAATAACATATTAGGCCAATATCTAAACTTAACATCATACCTGTCTTATAGAATATATATGCACATCGTTATACATACATGTTCTCCTGAAGCATAATCCATAACTCAGTCTTGTCTACATAGTAAGTAGGACAGTCAGAAGTAGGGTTTTATTAGATTAAGGCCAACTGATAAAAACAATAGTAAAAGGTAGGTGGGTGAATGTGGATTTGTATAAAGCAAAGTTCACCAACATTAGCACAACGTAATAAGTCCAGCTTTGTTTCTAGTGTTAGAAAGGTCCTTTTCATTTTCGGTAAGGGTATTGGACAAGAGGTGGATGGCTGTTTTGACCCTCTAGTAACAGCAGCAGCTACTGCAGGTATGGTGGTAAGAGGGAAACAGGATGCATAACTGTGACAACTATGATAGTAAATGTGTGAGTGAAGGCAGAAAGGGGTTTTGGCTAGAAAATGTCCAAGCAGTTTCGGCGGGAAGAAGTCTTGGCATGTTTCTGAATCTCTGGCACAAACCGAATCTGCTGGCACAAATCTCTCTTTTTTTAATGATGAAAATGATCAGTTGTATAATACAAACTCACATAAAGCGAGGGAAACCTGTATGTATATAAGCCTTAGGCACAAAAGCCAAGTGGGTGACTTTGGGCCAGTCATTTTCTCTCAGTGCTAGGAAGAAAGCAATCGCAAACCACTTCTGAAGCAGCTGCCTAGAAAATTATATGGACTTGTCCATGTAGTTGCCAGGAGTCAAGACTGGAAACTATGTAAGTGATACTAAAGAAGAGTACTTTATCAACATACACATCACAAACTGCATTTAGTATGAGATGTTGTGAACAACTAGCTAGAAATGTGCATGTGTGTGGGTGTTTTCCAAATTTATTAATCAAGGATAAATATGTTATGATGTGATAACAGTACTGAAACTTCAACCACAGAAGCAATGAAAAGATAACTGGTAAATGATATAGTGGTTCTCTTTTGAGTGAGAACAGTATTCCATACTATGAGCAGAAAACTAGTTCTCTATTACCCACATCTCCTTCTTTTACATTACAAAAACAGCAAGGCTTGAGTAAACAGTTCTCACAATTAAAGATATCAAGATGCTTCTGTGCTGCAAGACTTTAGTACTTGCAAAAAAACTCATGGTCGATCAAAACATGTCACTCCTGGCCAGTAAGAAAGTAAAGACATCTCAGCTCATCTGTTGGTCAGCAACTGAGGGATTCATCCTGTCCTACAGCCTCAAGCCAAAAGAGAAATCCCTTCACCCAACCAACCAACCAACCAACCAATAAATACATACATACATAAACAAGTAAGCAAGTAAACTGCAAGTCTCTTGTTCACCTATTATACTAAATATATGGTTTGGCATTCTGATTCCATATTTTGAACTCTTTATTGTCTGTTGCTCTGACAGCTTGCCTGGAATACAGGAGCTGGGAAACAGGTCACTCCAGGCATTTCATCTAGTAGCTGTAACAGACAGATCAATGACGTGTCAACTCTGCTACACAAGTAAATTGATTGCAACATCTGGAAATGCCCATAGATATGTAGTTTTAGTTTTTGTTTTTCTTAACTAAAGGGCTAATCATATGAAGGACTTCAGTGTCCCTATTTAACGTTAACACTCAATGATGCCAATCACGACAATATTTTCTTCCACATTGTTTCTTATTATATCATTGTAAGCCTATTATATTTAGGTAATGTATTGATTACTAAAACTATGATGTTCTGTTTCTGTTTTTGTATGGCTTAATGAGTTGTTCTATTAAGCTTTTATGACAGAATACATATATCTATCATAGAAGAAATAGACCCACTCAGGAAATAGACTCAAGGGGGAGCATCTTACCCATGGAGACAACCATTATTTTCATCCGGTTTTCTTGATAAAAAAAGTTACATCTCTAAATGGCATCTTAACTGGGGAATTAATGGCCCTGTTCTATGCAGAAAACACATAGTAGACATATTGCCATTTGTCACTCAGTCAAGCACCCTGGCTTGACTTTTATTTATTAAAAAACAAAGAATTCCATGGACTGCTTTAAACAGAAAGTAAACGCTAATTTCCTCCATTCTGCAAAGTTCTCTTAAATCCATTTGTTAAACTTCTGTTTATCTTTAGATATTTGCCGCATAAAACATAACAAATCTAAAATACAGATTTTTCATATTCACCCTCAATATAAACATCAACAAAAATATGACATTCTTATAGAAGCATTGAAGATACATTTCATTATCAGATTAAAAGATTATATTAATATATTACATGTGAATGAGAACATTTGATGTGGATGTCAGATACATTGGTCTTGGGCCTGCTAGTTGATATCTACCCACTCTCTAAATTTATTTGACTTCTATTTTTCTTTCGCACCAGAAAAAGTGTTCCAGATAGTTAACGGCAAAACACTAGAAAACAATGAATGATAAGATTAAGATTCTATAGATGTTTCTTTCATGTGCATATCAATTAGTGATGTTGCAGAGAGAGAATGGTTACTGAGGGGTTTTTTTAGTTCTGATCAATTCAGAAATAGATCTATTTCCCCCATTGGAAATAGATCTACTTGAGATCTATCTGAAATAAACTACATTGTTCCTTCCAAACTTAATGATAGAAAGAGGTATCTGGATATTCTATATGAACTGAACTGTCTTTTCATTAAGCCTCAGTGTTTCCCACAAGAATATAAAGCAACATACAGATCTCTGGGAAGAATGCAAAACAGTTCCTATTAATGGCATCTAAGACATGAAAACATTGGCAAATACATATTATGGTTATTACTCAACTAGACGCCCTTTAATTGAATTACGGCATGTGAATTTTGTTTTTAAATTTCATGAACAACTTTATTCAGAAATTTGAGCAAGTTTTCGAAGACTTAAAATTGTAAAGTTTTAAACTCAATTTTTCTTGGAACTCATTCCTTTACAGCAAAAAGTATCATCCTGCTATTGGTGGTTCCCAAATAAAAGAGATCTTTCCCTTTGCCTTTCAATATTGCTGTTGCTCCTGCATCTTTCTATATCCTTCTATATCCCCAGTATCAGTCAGATGTAGCTTTTGAGTGGTTCAGTGAATCTTAGCATTGTATCACCAGTTTTACATCACATTACATTAGCATTGTTTCCAACTTGTATTTATTTTCCCTAATACAATTTGAAAGGTGCTAATATCATTATATTTCTCTGTGGCATTCAGGAAAACAGTACTAATATGGTATGATGACAAGAATACTAACAAGATATAATATTCTGTGCAGAGAACAAAGATTCTCTTTAAGCAAACTGTAATGCCCAGAATGTTTTGCAAAGCTGCTCACGATTATTCTTTGGGGAAACCTTAGAATGAAAGAAATATTAGAAAATAAAAAAGAATGCGGATTTGAAATATATTGCACTACAAAATACTATACTTACATAAAACATTTTTATTTACCAAAATAAAAAATGCTTTTATTATTGTGGAATGTTCTGTAAAAGGTAAAATACAATGATTCAGAAAACCTATACTGAAAAAATCTTAAGGGTACTGTTTTTTGCAGAAATGCTAGGTACATGCATTTATTTTATTAAAATATGTCCTTATCAAACACAAGATTGTTCTGCAGAGTTACTGAATTAGAGATGTTTCACATGTCCATTAAACACTGAAGAATACATACACATTCCTCCATGGCTTTGCACATTTACAGAATGAATACTTCATTTCTCCCTAAATATTTTCATGGCAAGAAATATTGAAGTAAAAATGTGCTTGGCCAAATACGATTACCGCATGGTATGAAACAGATCTTAGTCAATGTGGTCCAATGAGGCAATGATTCAAAGTCCACTTTGCTGCTAACGTATCAAGTTTTTTTCAGTCACCATTTGGGGAAAAAAGTACAAAATATATACATGATGCACCTCATTACTTATCAGCTACCCATATTCCTTCCTAGTCCTTGAGTGTTCATAGAACCAGAATAACACAGAAGAGCAGTATTCTTAATTCTGAATGATGCTCATTTCTATATTCTCACTGTTGCATTACAATTTCTAAGCAAGAGCCCTGCACCTGAAGTCTGCCAGCTTAGTTCAAATCAGTTTGTGAAATGGAGTTCCTGTTGTCTTGATCTCCTGGCTTCCAGCCCATGTGTAGCCACACATTGAGAAGAGTCATAAGAAAAGTACTTACGTAGACAAACTACCCAATATATTCCAATGTGTGAAATACAGTGAGTATATATATAAATTAAAAATGGCCTGTAGTATCCTATGTTTACTTTTCTGGGTTCTTTAAAAGAAGAGACAAGACTTAGCTTCTCTTGATCCTTGTTTCTTCTGTCTCCTTTTTAAGGTTGCTTCTCCTTGGCTATGCCAAGCCAAGAGGAAAGCTTCCACATTTCCACACTTTTTCATCATGGATGCTTTGCCTCAGGGCACTTCCCCATATGAACTCCATATCAATTTGAAACCAACTTTGGAGCTGTGTGTCAGCTGTGTGTCAAGACCTAAACTAGTGTATTTCTGCAGTGCATTTGGACTCTGCAACTAGTATTAACTTTAAACACTGTGGCTTTTTGGAGTTTGCAGTGATCCATTTCCCCATTTGCAGGAAACCTTGACTCTCCCCACCTCCAAGCTACGGACATCAGCTGCTCTTACCTGTGTTTTACATGAATGTGATTTGAAGTGTTTGTTTACATCCACACAAATGCACACAATAAGAATATGCATGGCGGAATGGGTGGACATCCCTTTTCATATGGAGTAGAGGTGAGGAAATTTGGGCTTTGTAGGACATGTGGCAACTTGTGGGGTTGGGAGGAGACCAGGTTTGCTCATCACTCTCAGCACTGCAAAGTTGCCAGAGAAGAAGATCTTGTTTTATCTAAAAACTGTTCTTGAAAGATCAGAGAGTGAAAATGGTGGTGATATGAAAATGCCCTACTCTTCCCTCAGGACTATAGGGTAAAACTTTTTCACATTTAGTCTTCATCAGGAACAGGCTATTTCTCTATCACCCTAAATCTTTTACTCAATCTGTGGAATACTTGATTTACAGATTTCTTACTTCCTGGGACTTTTCCTTACTCAACCTATTCCTTAGATTGGCATAGGGTTTAATTGCCTGATAAGCTGGCAACTAATCCTGGATAAGAAAGTTAATACTTTAAACATACCTTGGAAAATGTCTTTCTACATTTCAGAAAAATTTATAGAGTCCTCAGTATGCTTTAAATTAGTATTAGTACAAAAATACTAATCATTGGATTTTAAAATATTTTTATTTAATAATAATATTCTAACTGCTTCCTTATGATTGTAAAAACTGTGAAAAAAGACCAACAATAAAAAAAACCACGCTATCAAAAACTGTTAGACATTGCTTGTGTATTTTAAACTTTGGCACCAGAGAAAAAGAGAGAGGTTCCAATAATTCTGAAATAAATTATTAAAACTTTCCTCTATGGTCAGGACCCAATATTATTATGTGTAACTGCTTATTAGAAATAACCCTTATTGGTTCTCTCTTAAGGACTTTCTTTTATACATAGTTTTATCCTATAATTTTGTCCCTGTTGGGCATGTTGCCTAAATTTAAACACAAACAGTCAAGCAATGAAGAAACATTAACACATTTACTGTGAACAAAAACTCCCAGTTGCACAGTGAAATTTTAATACATTTCAGCTTATCTCTTTTACTAATGGGTAGAATACAAACCCTGAAGGAATTCACTTTGCAAACTGGTAATTACACTAGATTCACTTTTTAAAAAATTTAATGCCCATGTATAGTCAAGCAAAAATCATGACAGCCCTTTCGATATAAGTTACAATAGATATGTTTCTTGGGAAAACTATAATGAAAATCTACAGCAATTCTGAAAGGACAAATTACTTGGAAAGGTGTATGAACACACACACACACACACACACACAATCTGCCCAAGATTTATTGGCATGCTTCTTTTATTTATAACTTCTTTTTTAAAGGACACGCCAAATACGTTTGACACATTCATTTCAAACCTATAAAGAAAGAATAAAACAAAATCAAATTTTGGCTGCCATGTTTACATTCAAATTTGTCCTTATATTATTAGCAACTAGGGTAGGGCAAGAAACTTCCTCATAGATGTGGGTGGAGCTTCTACACCCATGGAAGGCAGCCACTAGCTTAGCTGGTGTGGCATATAGATTCTAGTCCACCCTCAGCCATAGAAGCTGATAAGGTAACTTTGGACCAGTCACTCTTTCTTAGCCCAACCTACCTCACAGGATTATTATTGTGTAGGAAAATGAGAGGAGGGAGTGCTATCTAAAATTCCTTCAGCTCATGAGCAAAAGGTGAAGTATGAATCTAATAAATACGTAACATGTTGTCTACAAATATAAATCTATGCACCCTAGGGCTTTGTTTTATTCCTATTTTTCCCAGAGCTAGCCTGCATACTGGATACACTTTTGGTGGATGGGGGTAGGAGGAGAGTGTTAATGTTTTATAATATTTATATATGAAAATAATAACTGAATAAGATTATAAAGCCTAGCTTTGCACTCTGAATTGGTCATAGTTACAGAACAGCTGCCATAGGTAATTTGCTACAGGTGGCAGCTTTCAAGAACCTTGTTTAGAATGAATAATGGGAGGTCAGTTGGTGAAGTTGACCAAGAAAACATCCAGGTTTAATGGCTGATGGAAACAAAGCTCAGAACTGAAGAGCAAGTGAGAATGCTAGGAGAAGACAAAGCTGCTACAAGAAGACCTGAAGGCTGGAATTATTAGTTAAGGAGGATGGGTAGTCATGCACTGTTGCTGAGGTATCAATGAACTTCCTAGCAGGCAGCACAAATCAGTACCACAGGACTTTAAGCAAGGAGAACTTGAACAAGTGCTTCCTGAAATAGCTGAACCTAGAAGCCAGAAACAGTATGTAGAAATGGAGGCCGAGATATTCTGCTGTACATTTGCTCCTGTTGTGAGAGATTAGTTAGGATTAAAGTTACGGAAATTTGTTTCGAGGAAAAAGTCACCGAGAGCTCATTTGTTTCGAGAAGAGTTCCTTGACGGGAGCTGTAACTAAAAATATTTAATTGTGGATAACTAAATACTGTACACTTTAGCAATTCTTTTCTCAACTCTTTGAACAGCAACACCTCTAATATGTAAATAATTTCTGTGGAAACTATTTAAATTTTGTTCAGTTTATTACTTTTTCTCTAGTGGTGGTATCTACATTCTCTTGAAATGCCACAGTGATTTTATTTTGGTGATAGTGGGTACAGCATTCCTCAACAGTGAGCTCTGTCTCAGAACACTGTAAAATAACGTGGCAAGGAGGTACACAGATGTAAGTTCCTATGTTTTAAAAAAGGAATGTAAATGAAATAGGGACTGTATTTTGCCACACTGAATGGGGGAAAACAATTTTTCTAAAGGTTGTAAAGGTTGTGGTCTGAGGGGGAGGCACTGAGCTCTGGTTCACACGTAATCCTAAACCATAATGGGTGGAATAGCACACACACTGAGCTAAAAGTAAGCCATATTAGGTCTTAGCCTTATGTAAAAACTAGCACGCATCTTGAATCTTAAAACTCCAACCCCATAATTAATAAAACCTTCCTTAGGAACTAATACAGTGGTATCTCGGTTCACGAACTTAATTCATTCCGTGACTCTGGTCGCGAACCGAATTGGTTGTGAACCGAATCAAATTTTCCCATAAGGTTCAATGTAAATACGGTTAATCCGTTCTGACCCCGAATTTGGTCGCCAACCGATTTTTGATCGCGTCCCGAATCAAATTTCCCTATAAGGTTCAATGTAATTACGGTTAATCCATTCTGAACCATATGTTTTGTTTTTTTTTAAAACCGCAAAAATATGACACAAAGTACAGTACGAAGAGAGAAAGCTAACCTTGCTCGAGGCAACTTCTGGCGTGGAGGACAGGAAGGCGGGTGGGGAGGCGGTTACTGCTTGGAGGGAGAGTCCCCCTACCTACAGGAAGCTGCGACCACGTGTCACAGGAGGGAAAATGGCCACAGATCCTGTTTGTAACCCGATCTGGCGTTCGCGAACGGAGGCAAAATTTTGCAACCGGAGCTGTTCGTGAACCAAATTGTTCGTGAACAGAAGCGTTCGTGAACCGAGGTACCACTGTATAACTATAACTACTAAGCTTATTGCTGTTCTCCAATGTTGGTTGAGAAAGAAGTACTGGAATTTCCAGAAATGTTTCAGCAACAATAAATAATAGATATAGTTCTGCTTTCACCTACTGGAAGGCTGCTTATCTTAAAAATCACCAGATCCCATCCAACACCATATTTCAAACAAATTCTTATTATGGGTGCACTCTGAATAGTCACAAATGGGGCTGTTCTATGTCGCAAGAAAAAAAATGTGGTAGGTGTAAAGGACTACAGGCATACTTCGTTTTATTGCACTTTGCTTTATTCAGCTTTGCAAATATTATGTTTATTTACAAATTGAAGGTTTGTGGCAACCCTGCATCAAGCAAGTCTATCAGCATCATTACTTGTGACAACAATGACTGAAGAGGGTGCAATTATAGATTGCAGATATATATATATCTTAGATAGATAGATAGATAGATAGATAGATAGATAGATAGATAGATAGATAGATAGATCGACCGACAGACAGACAGACAGACAGACAGACAGACAGACAGACAGATAGATAGATAGATAGATAGATAGATAGATAGATAGATATAATCTAGCACTGAGAACATGAGCCCCTATTCCTGGGAACTCATAAAAATGTATTGCATGACTGTGCAGAATGAAATCTATTGCAATTTTGGTGGATTTCCTTTTTTTTTTTTTTGAAGACTTGGATAGAGTGCCATATGTTTAGCATGCAATTTTTGAAAGAGGAAGAGTACTTCATCGTAAGGGAAAATCTTAAATCAAATTGATTCAGAACAAACTCATATAACATTGAGAAGATACAACTATAAAAAATGCTGTGTACAATATATCCTTTGTTTTACATCAAATATCTTGGAGATAGAAAGGTGAAGGATGTACTACTGAATTTAATACAAGCAAACGCACACCATTATTCAGTTAGCTTGACAGCCAAGCTTCCTTACAAATTGTTGCTTATTTATATCTTTGTGGTGGAAAGCAGCCAACCTACTTGCACATTTTTGTCATCATAACCTCTCTGGAGCAACGAATGGAGCAGAGAGTATCAAGAGCTGCTCAATCTTTCACTCGTGACCTGAGAGGTTTCAGATAACACCCCAACAAAACCCTGAGCTCTTTCATAATTTATAGCAATGACTTCTACATTGGGTCAAATGGCATCCAGTTTGATTTAGAAGGAGCAACATATCCTCTTGTGCGGTTAGAAAGGGCAAAGACTGATGTGGCAGGAAGGAATTCTGCAAGTGATATAGCTGTTACTTTTGTACATTTTAAACTTATTTTTAACTAATATATTTACTAATATATTTCTAGGTGTGAGAGCTAGAGCGAAAGGGGTTAAGCACGTACTCTTATCCCCAGAACAGAGAGGAAGAGATAAGAGAATGAGACTGGCACCTCCCTAAGGAATGCAGGATGTTTGTGGGGTGACCCTGGGAATTGCTCTCACTCTGAGAAGATTTCTGAAACGGGAGTGAAGCCAATAAACCTTGCTGGATTGAATCTGTACTGTCTCCTGGAGTTTCATGGGCTAATCCTGACACTAGGCGCTAAATCATGCTTTTTTTTTTTCTTTTTTGCCTTCAAGTCAGTGTTGACTCCTGGTGACTGCTTGAACTAGTCCCCACAGTTTTCTTGGCAAGGTTTCAGAAGTAGTTTGTCACTGCCTCCTTCCTAGGGCTGAGAAAGTGTGACTGGCCCAAGGTCACCCAGCTGGCTTTGGGTCTAAGGCGTGACTAGAACTCAGAGTTCCTAGTTTCTAGCCTGATGCCTTAACCACTACACCAAACTGGCTCAAATCACCCTTTACCACTGATGATATTTTAAAAATAAAGATAGGTTCTCATGCACCTTCAGACACAGTCCTTACAAATTTATCTACAGCATCCATAAACTCAGAAATTAACTAAAGCTTAACTGATACTGATACAGCTATCAGTTTCATACCTATTTAAAATTTACTTCTTTGCTCAGACATTTTAAAGCATTATACTGGATCGTTTTTATTTATAACGTTTTACTACTATTGGTATATTGTAGGTTTTACTTTTCTTGTGTATAATTCCATTACTTCCTAGAGAAAGAAACGGTTAGAAATGCAGCTTTTTAAAAAAATTAAGCAGTTAGGCACCCTCCTACGGAGGATCAGGAAAATGGAAAATTAGGAACTAAGGCAGTGATAAAAGATATGGCAGAAGAAAGAAAGAAATATTCAATTAGCAAGAACTGCATACAAAAATTGAAGATAAAAAAAAAAATTTGCCGTCTAGATACACTGGGATTACAACTCTTAGCTTTCATTTGGGGAAGCCTGGTAAAGAAAATAAATGAGAACAGAAAAGAGAGTATTAACAAGAATGTAACAATGAGTAGAACAGAGTGAAGAAAGAACACTGAGAAATTAAAATAAGATCTTAGGAGGCTCCAAGAGGCTCCACTAAAGAATTGTCCACATACATCTTTTACAGTAGTCAAAGGATTTCCCTGTAAGGAAAAAAAAAAACATGAATAACTTTAAAGTTATTCAGATTTCAGGTTCTGGCAAACTGTCAATATGTGTGCTGATAGTCCCCCCCCCCCTTTTAATCACATTTTTGTTTGCATTTTTTCATCATGAGTACAATAAGATTACTTGAGCATGTCTTGATTTTATACTAATGCATTGTTGACAAATGCATTTGGTGAAATAAGATACACAATGAATAAATTTAAAAAGAGACATTAGGAAGCCAAAAGAAGCCATCTACAATCTGGCTAAAAATATTACTTAAAAAATATGTCAGTTATGTACAAATATAACTGAGGACTCTGAACGGCACACTAGCTTTTGATTAAAAACAACCAACAGTATTTCTTAAAAAGTATCAGCAACTGGAAGTGGTGCTCCATTAATATTAAGTACATGCCAATACATTAAAAAAAGAAAAGAAAATATGTGGTGCCAAGTTTATTTTGGCAAAATGGTAAGACATAATTTGTAAAAAAGAATTTACAAATTCAAATCCTTTCCAATAAAAGAAGTAGCGTATCTGAATCCAGCCTAGCTGGATCCTAAAATTCCACATGCATATGATATGCATAGATGTTATTCATCTGTGAGTTATCATTATACAGTTCTAGCAAACTGCTCTCTTTTTCTCTTTCCACTATAACATTTTAGGTATTTCTCAAATGTTTTCTCTCTTTCAACTAATGGAGACATGTACATTTCTCTTCCGTTCTGTAGGTTTGTGTATGTATCTCTTTTCACTTTTGTTGAGATGTTCCCCTTAAGATTTTTATCCAGGCTCTGCACTGACTTTCCAAATTACATCTGGTTATGTCTCCCAACTACAAAGTTGACAGAGAGTAGCTTGTACAATTTTTGCAGAGTGCTATATCAGACAACCTTTAAGAGGCCAGAAGCATCAACTGGTACAAAATTTAATCATTAAGTTACCGATCAGCATACATGTGCTGGTTGTGAATTGTTTTCCAAACACTGTTCAAGATGTTGTTAACTTAGGCTTACAGCTGTACTATTGGATGGTACATTTCTCTTATTATGAATCCTGAAAGTGTTAAGGGCAGCAGGAGATGCCTGCTTGCTTTCATAGACCCATCTGTCAAGGGGTGGTCTTCTCCCGAGCTATGGAGTGTATTACCATGGTCCATTTTCAGGAAAGAAGTTATACCCAGGTCATTTATATAATTTGCTTCATTTATTGATTTGTATCCACCCATTTCCTAGTGAACTCCAAGTGGCATAAATAGGAACATTTTCTCATTTTATTCCCACAACGAACCTGTGAGATAGGTTTGGCTAGGGTTTAAACTGTTTATTACTTCAGAAAGTAGCTCTGTTTGTCTTACTGATATACGTTTAAGAAATAAAATGATAAATGACATCAGGAAAGAGGATGGGTTGCACACAAATGATCTTTTTCCTCACTCTGTCCACCTGAATGAAGACAAACATCACATGCTTAATTTTGCATATGACAGATTGGGGCTCCTATTCTCTCCACTGCTAGCATAGGAGCCCCAACTTAGGTCACTGTAATAGTTTAAACTTGTTTAACAGAAAATTATGTCAGATTTTTAGTCATAAATTAAAAATGTTATATATATAATAGTTCACAAATATTCTCTTAGATAACTCAAAAGATTCAAGTAAATGAGCATCCTTTGTCTGATTGGTACATAAGAAATTCAGCCCCTTCTTGAGTGACTAATGAATTTCATTCTCTGATTTTGGGGTGTGTGACAATACCCTTCTTATCCACAGTCAGGATGCAGCATGATTGTCAATAATTAAACAAGTCAGGAAAACAATGGATTTTGAAATCCTTTCCAATCCGCTTAAATTGCAAAGCACAGAGCACATTACATATGCTCTGATCTAGGTCACACACCCAGAAGGGAGGTGGTTTATAATGGAGCAGTCACCAAACTTCTAGGACACTGCCCAAATGGCTCTCCCATAGGGATGCACTGGGAGAACTGGGGGAGGGGGGAGGGTTCCTCTGCAGCTCCAGTCCATTTTCAGACTCGATCTTTTCCTACACCTTCTCCCACCACACAAAATTTGGTCTCAGAAAATTCTGTTATCATAGTCCCTGTGCTTAATTTCTTTCTAATATTCTATTGAGTTTAAAAGAATAAAAACTTGAGATATGCCTTTAATTTTCCTTCTCAGTGTGAAAATAATATTAAATATCAGTTATGATCAAGTTAAGACTACGGCTGTTCCCAGTAGGATATTATATTTAGTACCTTGGTGTCATATTTTCTTATCTCTGTTAAGTTTTCTTATCTCTGTCCACCCAGCTAGGTGTGGCACTGAGCCAATCATGGCTGATCCCAAAAAGCGAAGTAGTCAAGACTGTGTAAAAGAATCCTTACTATTATATTTTTATTTTTGTTCATAAAATGTTTTGCTTTATACAATGCATACAACTACTGTATGCTAAGAGTATACTGGACTTTTATTATTTGTTAAAGTTGCAATTTTGTCCTTGCCAGCTACGTCTTTCTATACTAACCATCTGGTAGAGTTTTGGTTTAGAGTGGAGAAGGGGATTATAGTGGTTAAACTCCAAACTTAATTTTACTCTGTAATGCTTTTGTATGCAATATTTGCCAGTATCGGCTTCTAGAATGGAAGCTGATTCTATTTCAGTGGGCGGGTTATGTCAACTTAGATTTTTTGTTGTTGGAAAGTATTTTGATATATGAAAATCTTTCTGAAATTACTGGAAAAAAAATTCAGCAAATAAATTTCATATAGATAGTATGTTTATTTATTTGTTATATATTTATAAAATTTATATGCCACTGCAATCTAAACTGACTCTTCACAGCTTATAACAAAAAATAAAATAGTATACATAATAAGAAAACAAAATAACTTAAAACCCATTGACAACTGTTAAGAAGCATCACCCCCCAATGTCTCTTAGAAGAGTTCCATCTTCACTTCTGGAAGATGTCAGAACCAATCAACAGGAGGCCATACAAGAGGGCTGGTCATACTAAGGAACAACACTTCTGGGCTTCAACCCCTCAACAGGGAAAAACAGCCAGCTGTTTCTCCTGTCACGAACAAAGTGGTCAGGCCAACTCCAGTGGAGCGATGCGGTCCTGTAAAGTTAACTAGGAGCCAAGCAGTAATGGCCTTTTCAGCTTACAACCAGCACTTTAACTTGCACTCAGAAGCTAATAAAGACCCAGTGCAAGGCCTGAAATACAGATGTAATTTAACCCCATGCTGGTGAGTACCCAGGCCACTGCATTTTGCACCAACTGAAGCTTCCAGGTGGTCTTTAAAGGCAGTCCTATGTAGCAGTAATCTAAGCAGGGAGTAATGAGGGCAGGAGTCACTTTAGCAAAGTCCTCGCATCCCAAATAAGGTTGCAACTGGTATACTTGCTGAAGATGGGCAAAGGGCCCCCTGGCCAAAAAGGGCTACTGCTGATCCAGCATGAGCTATGATTGTAGGAGGACCCTAAATTGCAGACTAGCTCCTTCAAGAGTATTGCAACCCCATCCAGAGTCACCACTGGGACCATGGAGGAGCCTCCGTGTACAAACAGCCACTCCCTCTTGCTAGAGTTCAATTTTAGCTGTTGTCTCCCATCTAGACATCAGGCACCAAGACAAAAATTCGACACCATCTCCAGTATAAAATTTGAAATTATCCTGATGTTGTTTTCTTGCCCCTTCCCTGCTAAAACAAAATAATATCAGACTTACTGCATAGTTAAAATATCGTCACAACTCTTTCACATATGCTAATTTGTCTTCTGTTACAATCTGGGTTTGTTATTGTTCCACAAGGAAACTGTACTAATTACTTAAGGTCATTGTTTTCCCCCTCAAAATAAGAAAGTGTTTACACTGATTGGATGTACACATTACAATAAGCATAATTAACTAAACTTTATTGATTAAAGTTAGCTGGATTTACAGAACATGCTAAGACATAGACCACAACCTGCAAACTACAGCACCTAGATTTATGTAGCACAGTGAATTGTGTTGCAGGATCCTAAACTCTGATTTACTTCAGTGTGCTACCAACTGCTATCCTGGCAAGAAGCTTTAATTGCCAACCATGTGCAAACTGAGCATAACTCAAAAGTAATGAAGGCTAGAAACTGTACTATACATGTTATTATTATGTATTTCTAATAGTGATGAAAAAAGTAAATTTTCTTGCTTCTTTCCCAGGAAGGTTTTTAAGTGGCAAATTGCCTTCCTTATATAGGATCCACTGCTTTATGTAACTGAATCAGCAAAAGTTTATGTTCCAAGATATAGAAAGAGATTTCTAAGCCATTTCAGGAGAATAGTTAATGGTTATGAGTTCTATTAAGTTTATCTTAACCTTATTTAACTTTATTTTCAGCAGGATTTGAGTTTCTTCCCCCCTTTTAATGGAATCAAATGTTTGCTTTTAGAGGGTGTTGTCCTTTGGTTTTATAGTGATTCTTGGTACTATAGAAATATAAATCCTACATTTGGAACAGAATACAAATACTGTAGTCTGCACTGATTTCTCTTTCATATGAAAAATAGAGGATTTTTCCTTCTAAGTAGAATTGCTCTAGTCCTTTATCATTTTGGTAGCCCTTTTCTGCAGCTTGTCCAGAACCATACTCTTAGTTACATCACAGAGCTACATATAACAATTACTGGCACGTTTTTCCCCCCTCTTTTCTTATGATCCCCAAAATGGAAGTTGCCATTTCCAGCAGCTAGATGCTAGCTTGATGCTTTCATTCATCTATCTAAACCTTTTTTGCTCTGTCATTGCCAACTCAAACATCATCACAAATATGCAAAGTTTAGTTTTATTGTCTGCACGTATAGTACATCACCTTGCACACTGTTATACTGAATTCCTTTTGCCATCCTAATTCCCAGAGTTTGGAGAAATCCCTTTGGTTTTAATCAGAATTATTCTATGTCACTAGCAAACTTGGACAATCACTACTCCTTTGTAATGACAAATTATTTATGAATAAGTTGACAAGTGCCAGAAAAAAAAAGTTGTAGCATTCTGCAATATAATGCAGATGTGGTTCCAAAGTGGTCTAAAATAAAAAAGATCCCCTAATGTCAAATTGGCTTCATAGCAGTCCAGGAACCCAGATAGTCATGCTGTCATCTGTACTTCCACATAATGAATATTGTAAAGCTGTGTGGGACTGGAATACAATCTTAAAGGCTAAGGCACCACATTCTTTTATTTTTGTGTGCAAAAGGAAGAATAGATAAAATTAGATTAGGTAGACTGGATCGCTATGTAAAAGATACTTTTGCTTAGTAATGCTCTCAAGGAGATATTTAACTTGTTGTATAGATGTAAAAAGAAAGCAGCTGTCAGTTTAAGTGCCATTTTTGTCACACTTTTTAATAATATACTATTCCTGTAATTATACTGTGGTTCTTTTATATTTAGTAAAAGCTTGCTTAGTTTTACAATGAAAAACAATTTAAGAAATTATAGAAACAGACTGAACACAGTGGTTCATTTGTTGAGGCAATTATCCAGATCCTTGTCAAGGAAAAAGAGAGAAAAAGAACAAAGATGGTGATGTGCAAAAAATGTTTCTAATTCTATGCTATAATGCTTACAATATGTCTGTGGTTGTATTGGATTATGTTAATAAACTGCAGTCAAAATGTATTTGTCACAACACAACGGAAGGGTGCTATCAATTGTCTTGCCAGATATTTTAAATTAGTCACCAAAATGTCTAGCCAAGGTTTTCTCTATGACCCTCATTTGAAGGGTGAGGTCTATTGGACAGAGGTTTTTTTTCCCTGTGAGACTAGACAATTCCTCACCCCCACCCCTCACTGCATTATCTTGAAGAATCCGAATAATAATTGCAAAGTGAGCAAGGGTCCACTTGCCATTTTAATAGGCATATATACTTCTACTTAAAATTTATTTTCATTTTTATTTTAAAGGTCATTGTTATTCTCCAGTTTTCTTCAGAAATTCTCTGACTGTAAGTCATGGATGGTATAGAAACACAACAAATGAGCTTTACCAAGGAGTTTAGTTGCAGTGTAAACCAAGTATCTACAAAATAGTTTCTGCTTTTACTTTGTTGAAAATCAACACCAAAACCAGCTTTTTTTTAATAGCAATGAGAACTGTCCAAAAATAAATATATCTAATTTTTTATTACACACTCTTTGTATATAGCTTGAAAGAGAGCATTCCAAAACAAGTTAGGTATTCAAGAACTATATTGTATGTTGTGGTAATTATTGAAAAAAATCAGGCAATAGCATTTTAATTTTTAAAGATAACAAAATAAGCTTTTGGAGTGGAAAATACTCTCTACAAAATCAAATGTGTGCAATTTATTTTGTCTTAAGGATGTATGATAGATTCTTGAACAGTGGGAAATACTTGTTTTAATTTCTCATCACAGATGACATTAAGCTCTTCTCACTATTAAATTATATAATTATATCAGCAGATGTCAGTGGAAGATGTTGTTGAAAGATGTTTATGGTACAATATTTCATCTAACAGGTATAGAATGAGAGGAAAATTAAGTGGAAGCACACAAATGCATAACACAAAACAAAACTAGCATTCAAATGCAAACTATGAAATGTGAAAGTGCTGCAGAACTTCTGAATGTAATAATAAAAGATGTGGATCCTGTTTCTTCATTCCCCACCTCCCTACCACATCTGGATATAGTTTGGTGAAGCAATTGCCAGAAACCAAATAATAGCTCTGCCTGACTAGTTCTTTTCTTTTACATATAAACAATTAATGGAATATGCAACCCATTTTCAAAGTGTTCATATTCATTAAGCTGTTTCCTGAAATTAAATAACTGTTTTATAATACAATACTCACACACCAGAAAAAACAACCTTCCTTTTCCTTTATATTATTAAAGAAAAAACAGATTTCTTACTTGGTTACCGGTATTCTTCAAGGGATCATCTCTATGTCTGTGCAGACTAATTTTAGGGACTTTCTAGATCTCCAGCCAAGGACTGAAATTGGTGTCACCTCCTGCTTCTTCTGAGCATGTTTTGAGGAATGGAGTGAACAGAGTGCTTAGTTCTTTCTCAAAATCATAAAAGGAAAGGGACACTTGTAGTAGACATAAGGACTTGATCTGACATCTATAATATATTGCTTGATAACTCTCAAAGTTTCAATCATGGCTTGTTATGAGGTTAAACTCCACTACCATTACTGCCTTCATATTTGTTATCCTGAACATCTAACATTTTTCTCATTAAAGCATATGATTCAGTAGCTTTAGCATCAGTTATCATACTGAGTGACATATAAACGATTCAGAGCCTAGGTTAAGACATTGCAGTGAACTATTACGTGGTTTGTTTGGTTTTGGCTTAGGGTAACATGTACAGTAATTCCAGCTTCTATATCCCACAAACAATGTCATGGCTTAAATGTATGGTAAATTAGGCCAATTAGAATTAATAACCATTGTTAACAAACCCATGCATACTGTGATGTGTGAACCCAACCAGGCATTCCATGAACACCTCTCGGTTTTGAGTATTCTCTTTCCTTTTTGTGTATTGAAAACCCTCTTTTCACTTTTGTAATTGTATAATTAATAGTTCAGGGACATAAACACAAACACTAATCCAATTCTGACATTGAGTTAAAGGGAATCTCCATCTTTATTATTCAAATGACATTATCTTCCATAAGATGTACACGCATGTAGCACAGACAACTGTTTTTGGGGGTGGGGAAAACATTATTGTGTATGTTTGTACTTTCATATGACATTGTAGACAACGTGCACGCAGTGGTCAGCATGAATAATTCCTCAGTATAAGTACCTGTATTTGTGTTGTAGGTGTACATCCTGTGAAGGTTCATTTCTACTTATTCAATATCAGTAGGGATGGGCTGAGATTTATCAGAACTTCTTAGAATCTGAGTATTTCTTATTGAACACCAGAATAAAATTCAATTATGAAATGCAATAAATAAATAAAATCTCACAATTAAATTTATAGACCATGACTGCAATCTTACACATTATTACTCAGGACTAAACTTTATTGAACTCATTGATTATTTCTGACTACATAGTTTCTACTTGTAATGCAAAATATTAGGGCAGTGTGACTCATTCAGAATGTTTCAAAGCATTGAGATTATCAGCACAAACACTATTAGGGGCTTTCCTGGGTCATTTATAGATTCTTGCACCAGAGCTATCACCAAAGCAAACCAGCAGCTGCTTTACTACCAATCTAGCAGAAGTCTTTGGTACATATGCACCCTTTGAAGAACACCCTCAAGTAGTTCTATATTGCCATGCCTCTAAGGATTAAATGGAGGAGCAGAACTTTATTATTTAGTACTGACCTTGCTAACTAGCTGTTCATTGGAAATAAGAGACAGAATGCAATTCAGTATGCTGGCAAAATTTCCAAACTATCCTTAATGATAGTCCCATATACAATATGTTTCAGTAATCTACTTAAGAGTTACCAGAGCTGGTAGATTAGCCATACAAAGAAGAAAGAAAGAAAGAAAGAAAGAAAGAAAGAAAGAAAGAAAGAAAGAAAGAAAGACAGACAGACAGACAGACAGACAGACAGACAGACAGACAGACGACTGACTGGAGTGATAAATGAGATCCACTAACTATTGCCTCTAGTGACAATAATGGATCCAGGAGTGCCACTAAACTGCATCCTTTTCAAGGAGGATGAAACACTCATCAGAATGTGTTGATTTTCACTTACCTAGGCAGATGACCTATCCAGCAATATTACTTCTGCTGTTTCTAGAGTGAGATTCAGCTAAAGTCTAATTTGGCATTACTTTTAAATGGATCAGTAATCAAGAGCTGAGTGTCAAAAAGAGATATAATACACTAGATGAACAATATAGCAGAAAATTTCCGGCAGAAGCTTGCTCAAACAAAGCAATAGTCGGTGTTCTCATACAGCTCTCATTCACTTCAGTGGGCTTAACAGGACTTCTCCTTTATAGTTGCGTGTGTATGTATCCATGTATGCATATGTGTGTGTGTGTGTGTGTGTGTGTATTTCAAATCACATACAAACCGACTTCTAAAGACGTCCCATTGAACACTGATGTTATTCTGAACAACCACCAAAGAACACTCATAAAAATTCCTTTATTTCAATATTCTGCTTTCACTGTGGCCAACCAGATACCTACAGACACTTATGAACAGTATACAACATCACCCCTTCCCACCCTCTTCACATACTCACAGTCTCCAACAATGGGTATTCAAACACATTTGGTCATTGATGTTAGAATCACACACCTACTGAATTACTAGCACAGTTATCATGGTTGGTAGTCACTGACAATCTAGTACTGGATATGAAAAACAAGCGGCACTCATCTTTTTGGATGCAGAGAAAGTTTTGATAATCTTAATTGACCTTTCCTGTTTAAAGTTTTAGAAAATATGGACTTTGGTGAGAATTTTATAACATCAGCAAAATCAATATTAAAGCACAAATTATCATCAATGGAGTTTTAACGAAACCATGTGAGATTCAAAGAGATACAAGACAAGGATGTCCACTATCCCACTGTTGTTTATCTTGGTCTTGGAAGCTTTAAATAGAGATATAAGACAAGATGAGGGATAATGGGAGTAAAAATCAAGAAAGAGATATATAAATTGAGAGTTTTTGCAGATGATCTGGTGCTGGTGTTAGAAGACCCTCTAAAAGGGATAGAAATACTAATGAGAAAATTAAAAGTATTTGGTACACTAGCTGGATTTAAGGTTAAACAAAAGACAAAGATGTTAACAAAAAACATGAAGATACAAGACCAAATACAACTGATGAATAAAACAGGTTTTAAGATGGAAAAAAAGGTAAAATATTTGGGTGTTAATCTGACAAATATGAATTGTATGTTGTTCAAGAATAATTATGTTAAGACGTGGAATGAAAGTGTGGGAGTGTGGAGTCGAGGTATGAAACATGGACTCTCATCCCCAGAAGAGCGAACACGAGATAAGAGAATGAGACTGGCCCCTCCCTAAGGAATGCAGAGGATGTTTGTGGGGTGACCCTGAGAGTTGCTCTCAGTCTGAGAAGATTCTGTAACGGGAGTGAAGCCAATAAACCTTGCTGGATTGAATCTGTATTGTCTCTTGGAGTTTCCTGGGCTAATCCTGACAGAAAGTAAGAAAGACATGTTAAGATGGAACAAATTACAATTATCATTGTTGGGAAGAATCTCTGTGATAAAAATGAACATCCTACCTAGGATGCTATTTTTGTTTCAGACAATACCGATTATGACTACTGATTTACCATTTAAGCAATAGCAGAAGGATATGAGTAATTTATCTGGCAAGGTAAAAAAACCACAAGTTAAATATAAGATGTTGCGAGATGCTAAACAAAGAGGAGGTCTAGCCTTACCTGATTTCAATTGTACTTTGTCTCTTGTTATTTAGTTTGACTGAAAGAAAGGGTGTTTCTGAGAAATAGCAGACTATTGAATTTGGAAAGACACGAATTGAGATTTGGATGGGACAGCTATTTATGGTACGATAAAGTTAAGGTTAATATAGATTTTAAGAATCACTTTATTAGACGTGCCATTTTGAGAATCTGGAATAGATATAAACCTAGATTGTGTCTGCAAATACCCCTATGGTTATCTCCACAAGAAGCATTTTATAGGAAAGAAATGGTAACTAAGCAGAATATGGCGATATTCTTTATATTCACCAAGGAGAATTTAAATAAAATCAAGAGAGGATTTGACATCACAAGGACATTCATGTCACTGGTTTTCATATGTGCAACTTGGAGAAAGATTTAAAGTTGATACAAAGACATATGGTTTTGAATGAAACAAAACTGTTTTTGAAACTGAATTGTGTACTAATGATGAACATTTTGTTGCTAAAATGTATAAGCTTTTCTTGAGATTTGAAACAAAATACGAACAAGTTAAAGATTGTATGATAAAATGGGCTAAAAGTTTTGGATATAATATAGAAATAGAACAATAGGAAAATGTGTGGATGAAAGCGTTAAAATTTACACTGTGTTGTAACTTGAAGGAGAATTTCTATAAAATGATGTATAGATGGCATTTGTCACCAGAAAGATTATCAAAAATGTATAAAGGAGTTTCAAATATATGTTGGAAATGTGAACAACAAGAAGGGACTTTTTACCATCTTTGTGGACATGTAATAAAGCTAAAAAATTTTGGACTCAAATTCATGTATTAATCCAGAAGATTTTGAAGGTTAATATATAGTCAAAACCAGAGACTTTCCTTTTGGGACTGATGGATAAACAATTGGAAAAAGCTCATGGACCTTTGTTTTTATATATGATAACTGCAGCTAGATTTTTATATGCTCAAAGGTGGAAAGACTCGACATTACCTATAGCGGAGGAATGGTTGGTGAAGGTGATGGAGTTAGCCAAGATGGCAAAATTGACAGCTTTGCTTAGAGAAAAAACACTGATTAATGCCAACTGGAAGCCCCTTTTGGACTTTTTTCAGGAGACAGAAAAGAAATGAAATTACGATATATGGATTTGATGACTAGTTAAATTAATATATTATACAAACTATGTATGTTAAGAAGTAGTTTTAGAGTAAGAGGCTATTATACAATTTATCTACATCTGCTGTATAAGAAGTTGGAAGTTATTCTTTTTGTAGTTCTTTTTTTCTCTTCCTTTTTTTTATTTTCTACCACTTTTGTATTCTTTCTCTGTCTCTATCTTTCTTGCTCTCTACTTTTCTCCTTGATGATTAGTTCTTGTTTGCTTTTATCTTTATCCTTTTATAACTTAATAAAGTTCTTATTTAAAAAAAAGTAGTCACTGACAATCTTATGCTGTAAGTCTAGGCATCATCAATACTGCACTTTTAGGCTACTGAAATAGGTAGAACTTGGTTCCAAGTAAATGTATTTATCATAACAGTAAAAGTTAAAGTGGTCAAGCTGTAAACTGTCATGAATATCAAATATAGCAAAAAAGTGAAATCATATTTTGAGTGTATGTAAGTATGATATATCCTAAGTGTGTCTAACAGCTTTAAAAATGATACCTTTTCTAACATGCCTCCGTTAGTAAAATGATTTTAATAAAGTTCCAAGCAATACAAAATAATATTCCATGACACTCTTTCATGAAACAAATTAATTTGGATGTTAAAATATTTAAATGGAAAAATGGAATGATAGTGAGCCCACATATCTGTGAGTCAGCCTACAGATTTAAGCTTTAAAACTGTAATTGAGCAACATGTAAGTAGAATATATGGATCTCTTTTTTCTTCAGATGTAGTTCACTTTAATCACTACCACTTGTTAATCTCTTTTTATTGTATTATCACTGCTATTTTTTCTTCTATTTATTATATTTTGGTTGTTATAATGGGAGAGAGAGAGAGAGAGAGAGAGAGAGTTAATTAACTTAGGATAATACTGGTAACTCCTCTCTTTGTTCACATCTTGACAATAGTAAAAAAAAAAAAAAAGGAGAAGTAGTAGTCTTGATTTGTAGTCCGTGGAATTTCAGATAGTCAAAGTTTGTGCAATGAAGGGTAAAAAGCAGTCTTGGGTTTCAGCAGGAGGTTGGTTATGTAAAAGTCAGTACAAACTTATAAACTGGTATCAGCACTAAATATATTACGCTTTTTTTTTTCTTCCTTGGAAAATTCTCTCTTGTCTCATTTTTTTCCCTTCTCTTTACTACTTTACTTTGCTTCAACTCACCATGCCCAGGTTTACATCTTTATAAAGACCATAAGCAGAATATCAATAAGGAATAGCATGAACTTGAACAGCTGCTCATGTAATACTTTAACAGTGAGACTCAAACGCACTTTGTATGTTCCCAATTGTGCAAGCAGAACTATTAGTATTTTTCCTTTCTTATATAATGCTCTAGCGTGGATGTAAAATAGCCCCACAATGAACAGACTATACCTAGAATGAGGTTTCTGAATCTGAACCTTGTTCTTCAATTTGACAAGCAATATATCTGGCTGCAGACCCAAATGCTGATAAATCTATAACTATTTAAATAGTAGGTAGAGGTAGGTTATCCTAGGAGACCATTTTTTCTTAACACATAAAAAGAATATATTGTGTATTTCATGTTGCTCTTCACTAAATTTATTTTAACAATGTTCTCATAAGCTATACTTTCAATAAGACTATTGAATATTATTTATTTATTATACAGTATTTTGATGTAACCCACTCCCTTAAAAGAACAGAGTGGCTTACAGAAATACAATTAAGGTGGCAAAAGAACACTAAACAACAAATCTTGAAATATTTAAGTGTGTGTAAACGTATGTGTGTGTGTGAAATATTTAAAACAATACATATTAACATAGTTGAAACAACTAAAAGGACTGGAATAAATAAAGTTATTTATTCTACTTCCTACACTGTGATGAGAAAGAGGCTTGCTTCAACTCCAGAAACAGTTGGACCACCACAGAAAAAGTAGAATTAAGCATAGAAGTTAACTGATCTGTAGCAGGACCTCCAGAAGATGTCTTAGTGATGTTTTAAAAGTATGGGGCAAACTTTTCCAACATACATTTGAAGTGCCTTTATACATTCCAGATAATTTCTCTGGAGTCATATACCAATGATACATCATTTTATAAAAATTCTCTTTGAGATCGTAACACAATGTAAATTTCAACCCTTTTAACCACATATTTTCCCATTGATCCATCTGTATATTATAACCAAAATTCTTAGCCCACTTTATCATACATTCTTTAACCTGTTCTTCCTCTGTTTCAAATTTCAACAAGAGTTTGTACATTTTAGCAATTACATGTTCATCATCAGTACACAATTGTATTCAAATTCTGACTTACTTCACTCCATACCATAAGTCTTTTATTCATTTTAAATCTTTCAAATAACTGTAAATGGGAAAACCATTGACAACTATATCTTTCTGCTAATAATTGTTCTCTGATTTGATTTTAAATCCCCTTGATAGTTTTCCAGAAAATCCCAATACATCAACCATTTATTTTTATCTGCCATTTCTCTTCTATAATATGCTTCTTGAGCTGAGATCCATTAAGGTGTTTTCGGGCACAACCTGGGTTTATATCTATTCCATATTCTCAGTATGGCATGTCTAATAAAATGATTTTTAAAGCCACATTAATTTTAACTTTATCATGCCATAAAAAAAAAACCCGGATGTACAAGCTGGGTTTCGAAGAGGCAGAGGAACTAGAGATCAAATTGCCAACATTCGCTGGATCATGGAGAAAGCACGAGAGTTCCAGAAAAACATCTACTTCTGCTTCATTGACTATGCAAAAGCCTTTGATTGTGTGGATCACAACAAACTGGCAAATTCTTAAAGAGATGGGGATACCAGACCACCTTACCTGTCTCCTGAGAAATCTGTTTGCGGGCCAAGAAGCAACAGTTAGAACCGGTCATGGAACAACCGATTGGTTCAAAATAGGGAAAGGAGTACGACAAGGCTGTATACTGTCACCCTGCTTATTTAACCTATATGCAGACTACATCATGAGAAATGCCAGGCTGGAAGAATTACAAGCCGGAATTAAGATTGCAGGGAGAAACATCAATAACCTCAGATATGCAGACGATACCACCCTAATGGCAGAAAGTGAAGAAGAACTAAAGAGCCTCTTGATGAGGGTGAAAGAGGAGAGTGCGAAAGCTGGCTTGAAACTCAACATTAAAAAAACTAAGATCATGGCATCTGGACCCATCAATCCCTGGCAAATAGAAGGGGTAGAAATGGAAGCAGTAACAGACTTCATTTATTTGGGCTCCAAGATCACCGCAGACGGAGACTGCTGCCATGAAATTAAAAGACGCTTGCTCCTTGGGAGGAAAGCTATGGCAACCCTAGATAGCATATTAAAAAGCAGAGACGTCACCTTGCCGACAAAGATCCGCATAGTCAAAGCTATGGTTTTTCCAGTAGTAATGTATGGCTGTGAGAGCTGGACCATAAAGAAGGATGAACGCCGAAGAATTGATGCCTTTGAACTGTGGTGCTGGAGAAGACTCTTAAGAGTCCCCTGGACTGCTAGGAGGTCAAACCAGTCAATCTTAAAGGAAATCAACTCTGATTGCTCATTGGAAGGATTGATAATGAAGCTCAAGCTCAGATACTTTGGTCACCTAATGCGAAGAGAGGACTCTTTGGAAAAGACCCTGATGCTGGGAAAGATGGAAGGCAAAAGGAGAAGAGGACGGCAGAGGATGAGATGGCTAGATAGCATCACTGAAGCAATGAGCATGAAATTGAGCAAACTCAGGGAGGCAGTGAAAGATAGGAAGGCCTGGCGCAATATGGTTCATGGGGTCACGAAGAGTCGGACACGACTTAACGACTGAACAACATGCCATAAATATCCATGCCATCCAAACCTCAGGTCATGACAATAAATACTAAAATAATTGAAACAATTAAAAGGACTGGGATAAATATGTATGTTTAGAGCTTCTTCCTACTCTGTGATGAGAAAGTGGCTTGCTTCAACTCCAATAACAGTTGGGCCACCACAAAAAAAGTAGAATTAAGCATAGATGTCAAATTGATCGGGTAGCAGGACCTCCAAAAGATGTCTTACTGATGCTTTAAAAGTATGAGCAAACTGTGTGGGAATAGTGGTCCTGTAACTTAGTCCTGAATTTGATATATAGCACAGAATTAATGTAATGAGATTAAACATTTTAACTGTGATCTTATTATAAATAGACTATTTATGTTAACTCTATGTCTATATCAAGCAACTATATTGACCAGTTCTTTATATTATCGCATTTTAACTACACGTTAGAGCTTCCATTCTCTGAAACAGGTTACAGTGAAGAAGTTTGATACGATACACTAGGATTCCTATATTTATATTTGTTTGATTATTTTTATTTCAGTCATAGACCAGCATAAAACTAATAATGTAACAGTCACTCTAAAATAGAAATAAAAAAAAATAATATTGATAGAATAAAATAAAATAAAAATAAAATTATTAACATAAAATTACAAAGTACAGGGATTAAAACCCAGGAGAGATTTGTACTATTCCTTTCCAAAAATTAGATTTCCAGAATAAATAACAATATAGTACTTTCCTTTTTTCAAATTTAAATCTCTTGCTTGCCTTTTTTTTTTTAAATCTTTCTCTGCTAAGTCATTTTTATTTTATGTTATCTGCTTTAGCTATTTGTTTTAAATGGAAATAAAGTAGCCATTTATAAAACAGGAGAAACTACATCATATAAAGGAAGAAAAATGCATCAGCTGTTATATGGGTAGAGATGATGAGGCCTAACTAGAACATTTTCAATCATCTGAGTTAATGTCTTAATGTATCTTAGACATGGATACATGCAACTTATAAAATAAAAAAAAAATACTGCCATGAATTGTACTCTTGCTCAGTATTCAGAAACAAACCCTGCAGGCCCAAGTTCATTCACAGTGGGTCAACCCCAGTGAGCATAATAGGGCTTACTTCTCAGTTAACATAAAGTACAGTACAAGGAATTGCACTGCCGGATGATTCTGAATTTCCAGGCAGGCAGCAGAAAAAAGTTGACCAAGTCACTCATACAGCACCATCTGCACATCTAGCATGGTGTATTTTTTAATCAGTAATACCTCCAAATCTTTCACTCTACTCAGAGGACAACACGAGTATTCTCTGCTGTGTCTCATACTCAGTACTGTATTACAGTGTTATGTTCCTTGCAGTTTCATTCTGTTTATGCAAAGCAGAGTTGTATTTATTGAAGGAAAGGGGGGAAACTGCAAAGGATGGGAGAACCTAGGTGGCTACAGAGTGACTAAAGTGTGTAGTAATTCAGCAGTGTTTTGTTATGGTTTAGGATTAATCTGGGGAATGTAACATCAAACCACCACTTAAGAGCAACAGTCCTAATTTCAGCTGCAGTGTATAGGTAGTCCTTGACTTACGACCACAACAGGGACCTGAAAAGTAGCCATTAAGCGAGGCATCACGTGACCGCACCCAATTTTGCAACTTTTTTGTGGTAGTCGTTAAGTGGTCACTGCGATTGTGAAGTGAATCACATGGTCATTAAGCAAATTACGAGGTTGTTAAGTGAATCACACGGTTCCCCATTGCTTTTGCTTGTCGGAAGTTGGCTGGGAAGGTCGCAAATGGTGATCATGTGACCCCAAGATGCTGCAACAGTCGTAAATACATGTCGGTTTCCAAGTGCCCGAATTGTGATCATGTAACTGCGGGGACGCTGCAACACTATTGTAACTTCAAATGGTCGTTAAACAAATGCTCGTAAGTCGAAAACTACTTGTATTTAAATGCTGTCCTACCCACGTACAAGAAATTAAATCCACAAAATTCAAGTGGAATTTAATTCTGAATATGCATAGATTATACTTTTAATCAAAAGCTTATTTTATAATTTTGTCTATTTCTTAGACATTGTGCAGCTCATCCATTATGCATTTTCCCCACCAAACCATATTTATGCCAACACAGGAAGCTAATACTCTTTCAACTTGTCTAAATAAATGTACAGACTAATAAATGTATACACTATGCAAAAACGGTATTTTTATTTTTCATAAAGCCTAGACTGCATCTGAGAATCACATTTTCATTCATTAGCCTCTCTTATAAAATTCATAAAAGAATACCTGTCCTAAATTCTCCAAAATGCAGAGAGTGACAATCTTGGGAACATTAGAGTTGGGTTGAGGAAAAAGGGTGGATAAAGATAAGTTATAACTGTGATAAAGCATATCCTTTACTTTGTGGCCAACTCCAAAGTCACAGTCTTAGTTATTAAAGCAAAATAAAGTAGAAGTAAAGAAAGCACACTAAAAAGATAAAACACCTACTTCCGAAGACAAGTATGTCAGTGAAAGGAATACGGTGAGGATCTATTTGCTTGAACTTGATAAGGCTTTTGCGGTCTGCTACATTAGTTAAGGACAAATGGAGGTAGAAACTCTAAACCTACCAGGCAAGATAACTATTGCAACATGAGAAAAATTATTCTCTGCATTTCTTGTCAGCATTTACATCTAGCTGTCTTGGTTGTCACATGGTCAGTGAATAAAGCGCTTCTAGGAAGGGGTCAGAGGGAGAATGAGAAAGAGAAAAAAATCTTATCTCAACATCAAACTGTGCCTGGTGACAGCAGTGTCTAGGCTATAAGTAATGTTCAAAGGATTCGACAATGCCTGTGACTGATCATTCTCTTTCCCTTGCCATCACCTGCTGATTTTGTCCAGGTGTTTTATGGCTATCTGGAGGCTCTGGAGAACAGACAGAAAGAAGACTTTGCCAATTTCTTTTGTCTGGGATTGTGAATTCCTTACACAGATGGTGGACAGCCAAACACCAGACTCATTTGCCTTCACCCTCCAAAGGAGAAAATGACAATGCTCTTCTCTTCCCAAACACCACCTGAAATATGCTGGTGGTTAAGATATAAGTAGAAAGGGTTTTTTCCCCCTTCAAAAGAGAAATGACTGAGGTTTTTTCTATGTGTGCACTTATCCATGTGTTTATAATATCAGAACTAGTACAGTAATAAACAGAGAGATAAAAGCCGAATCATTACTATTATTAATTTAAATGCAGGAGCAAAGGAATTATCTGATATAACTGAATACTACAGTCTTTTAGTATATTTCAAATAATAGAGAAAAATCCTGCTTACAGTGTATGCATAGTTGATATATATAAAGAACTTCTCAAATTATCCTCTTTTTAGAGTGACAAATGTTATCCACTAGTCATGGGAAATCTCAGATGTCTTTTACAAGATGATGGTGAACATGTGTCCCAATATTTTGTTATTTAAATTTACAAATCTTTCTTGAATTTCAGCCAAAAGGATACATAACTAGTACTACAATTACAGATACCGATGGAAAGTACTGTATTCTTTCCACTACAAATAAAAAAGATATTAGTTAAACATATTGTCTTTGCTTAAATAACCCTGTCATTTTTTTTTGCACAGTATAAACGTGCAACATTTGAATGTTTAAAGTAATTATTACTTTATTTGATTAGGATTTTAGTACTGATTTGCAGTCCCTTTCTTTTGCTATGATCATTCAAACAATTGTAAAGTTTAGACCACTCGGAATATCACTTATGCAAACCACAGACCTAAATATTAGATTATTATTACCTAAGTGGAAAAACAGGAACTGAAGCGGGCAAAGGTAAAAAGCATAAATAAATCTTAATTTTTCTAACCATATGTATGCATATTATCAGTGTTTGGATTTCTAATGGCTACCAGTCAAGGCCTTCAGAAATATTAAGAAATGGCATTTATCTTAGACATAGAACATAATTCACATTTTTTAAATTGTCAGTTCAGTGGATTTTAATGAAAGACTCACTGTTCAACATTCAGAAATATCAATGAATCAAGCTATGATCATTTCACAACTCCACATATTTTTACATATCAGTTTAAATGCTAGCTATGTGAACATCAAACACGTACAAGCCATACAACAGACTAACAGATTGCCAAGACTTTTGCTTTAAGTTAAAATCTGGGATTTTTAAAGATATAATCCATAAAGGAGTGGTAAATTTTGAAATGTTATAATTCATTTATAATTTTTATAAAAATAAAAAAGAATAAAGGATTTGTTTAAAAGTCTGAGCCAAAGACTTATTAGTCTTAATAGCCTCAAGGCAAATATTTATTATGTCATATTTCATCCAGAAGCAAAATTTTACAAGTCAAGTTTATAAACTGAAAAATCAGATTTTTAATGCTGCAATTAATTATAGTCAAATTGTTCCATTTACATCTGTAACACTGAATGGAACTGTTACTATTTATTCATTTGATTAAAATACAAGATATTGTGAAAATTAATAGTTAATTCTATTTAATGATTCTTGAGGTTCATGAATTATCCCCTCAATTACAATGCTGAAATGGTGTAAATTGTACTGCTTAAGCATTTTGTCTGAAATGGGAAAAAGGGTAGTTTGGCTTAAATACAGTTCACTGGCACAAGCCAACTTCCAAGTATGCTTTATGATTGCCTTCTTTCCCTATAAATATTGTAAAGCTAAATCACACTTGAAAGACCTCTGAAGGCGTACATCATTATATAGTTATTAATCATATAAAGTGGGAGAGGGGGAGAAGTGTTGTCATGTTTGCCACCCCCACTTTTTCTGTGGCCCCCACAACATCCTACACCACCTTCCAATTAAGAGTTGGGATTCCAAATAGGATGGGTGATCCATACTACAACATACTCCCAGCTTCAGAGGTATACTCTGCAACACTTAAAAGATAGTAGGAAGACAGGAAGATCGGAATAAAATGTAAACATGATTTATCAGTAACAAAACTTTAAATGTGTGGCAACATGCATCAATCAATAGAACTGGCAGAGTTGGCATGCTCCATGTCCCATCTACCAGGCAGTGTCACCTTGTGGGACCTTCATGACTTCTCTACTGCTGTGCCTGACTTGTGGAACAGCATTCTCCTGGCAATCTGGATAGCCTCACCCTAATGGCCTTTCACAAGTCATTAACGACCTGGATGTTCTCACAAGCATTTGGGCTGGGAGGTTAAACAAGCTCTGATGTTTGACTGTTTCATTTAATGATTGAACAGGAATGGTTTCTTGGCTCCAGTTGTGTGTTACAGTAAGAACTGTACTTTTGATTTTATGAACTATGTTATTTTATTTCTTTGTTTTAATCTTTGTATACCTCTCAGAGTCACCTTTGTGAGATGGGCAGCTATACAACTTGTATGTATGTATGAATAAACAAATAAATTCTTCAGAAGTAAGCTTCACAACGTACAATGTGAATGAGCTCTACAGAGGTTCAACTGAAGACAAATATGTAGACCAGTGTTTCTCAACCTTGGCCATTTTAAGATATATGGACTTCAACATGCTGGCTGGAGAATTCTTGGAGTTGAAGTCCATACATTTTAAAATAGGTAAGGTTGAGAAACACTGATATAGGGCAAGACATCTCAAAACCAAAGCAGTCATAGTTTTCTTTCATTCCAATTTTAACGATATAGCCAAAACTGAAACAGGCAGTTACTGATGAAATAATAACAAGTTTTATTTTTCCTATGACTTAATCTACTAGGCAAAGCATTCCAATTAGCTTCCAGTCCTTGTAAACAGATTTTTTTCCTGCATAATTCCATTCAAACAGCTACTGTCTCTTGTCACCCTAGTAATTTATTTTTACAGCTTATAGGTGACTATTATTATTGCCTGTTTTTTGTTACCTTAAATTGATTTTTCCTTATGTATAGATATCCAATAGCACCAGAGAAGCTTGAAAATCTCCTGCAACCCTACCAAACCAAGTGTTGTGTTTCCTAGCCAGCATTTATCAGAGCTTATTTCAAAGATCTCTTCAAAGCATAGGCATAAAACATAAAGTTTTTTTTCACAACTCAACTTTAGATATATGTAAGTGTGAGGTTTTTGATTTTGATTTTAATAAAACAAAACCTAACAATATCTCCTCACTACTTTGGCTAGCTGAACACACTACTTGTACTTCTGTGCCTCTTTAAAAGCTATTTGGAAGTTCCCTGTTATACCTAACCCTAAAACTGGGCAATGATCATAAATAATATTTATAAGTAATCAGTAATTATGCTTATGTTTCCTCATTGGGTTCTGCTGTGTGAAGCAAAGACTAAAAATTTCACAAATGTCAGCTGTCACAAATGTAGACAATCAGTTAATAAGTTCTTCAAATTGTAGCAAATTATCTTTCTGTCCCTTCACCAGAACTATTTAGCCCTGGCATAGCTGTAATTCAATCTGTTTCCTTTCCATATTTTCTTCAGGATAGAGTGAAACACCCAGCTGGGCAAGGCCACCTGCCTTGACAATTCTTCCACTGATACCCAAAAAGAATGAATATGAGCCAATTATAATTAACCATAATTTCTCCCAACATAAGATTCAATTCCTGATCCTCTTTAATCTCAAATTAAGAAGAAAAGAACTAAATTAATGGGATTAGAGAGGTTTCATCCAATATTGATAATCACACTACACAAATTAATGTTTTTGTGGCAAAAGCACACTTCAGATATACTCTTCTTTGCTTCACAGAGTTTCCAGCAGCTGACGAGAACGTCATTTTTTACCCAATTTTACATATACTATCCAATCCTGTCTTCTTCTCAGCTGTTCTGTGAAATTTCCTTATGAAAAGCACACAGAGTTCTGGAATGCAAGTATAGCTGATTATTAGAGCCAAGGGCCCTCACAACTTAGTATGTCTCACACCATCCTTTCACCATTACATTCAACAGTACCTCCTTCAAAATGCAACAGAGGGTGCATCATGCCTGCCTGATTATCTACCTGGTTCAACTACTACCAACTAAAATCATTATGGGCTGAAATTAAGTGTGGGGATTCTAATCCATGATACATTAACCAGTTTAGGCCTTCTGAAATGTAACAGGTAAAATGCTCTCTTTAGTATCAGATGAACAGTGGTACCTCAAGATACGAACGCCCCACCTTACGAAAATTTCGAGATGCGATCAGCTCCGGCCGCAAAAATTTACCTCAACATGCGAACTCCTCCTCAAGCTACGAACCGGATCCTCGGCCATTTGCCCTGCTGCCACGTGGTCGTGGCTTCCAAGAGGAAGTGCTAATGAAATCTGAGCGCGAGGACAAAAGCCCAAGGAAAGCAATGCAGAAAGAGGAAGTGCTAATGAAATCTGAGCACGCGGGGGTGGGGGGAAGCTCCTGCTCCTGGCTGTGTGCGCGCAGGACATAAGCCTTTCCCCCCAGCGCGCTGATATTGCTTTCACTGTGCTTTTGTTGCTACGGAGAAAGGAAAGAGCGCGGAGGAATCAGTGGGGGGGGGAAGCTCCCGCTCCCGGCTGTGCGTGCGCACGACATAAGCCTTTCCCCCCAGAGCGCTGATATTGCTTTCACTGTGCTTTTGTCACTATGGAGAAAGGAAACAGCGCAGAGGAATCAGTGGGGGGGGGAAGCTCCCGCTCCGCTGTGCGCGCTACATAAGCCTTCTCCCCCATTGCCTTCACTGTGCTTTTGTCGTGCGCGCCAAGGACTATGCACAAAGGAAAGAGTGCGGAATTAAGAGGAATCAGCGCGGGGGTGGGGAAGCTCCCGCTCCGCTGTGCGCACTACATAAGCCTTCCCCCCCATTGCTTTCACTGTGCTTTTGTCGCGCACACGCCAAGGGCTATGCACAAAGGAAAGAGCGCAAAATTAAGAGGAATCAGCGCGGGAGTGGGGAAGCTCCCGCTCCGCTGTGCGCGCTACATAAGCCTTCCCCCCCCATTGCTTTCACTGTGCTTTTGTCGCGCGCGCCAAGGGCTATGCACAAAGGAAAGAGCGCGGAATTAAGAGGAATCAGTGCGGGGGCTGGGGGGGAAGCTCCCGCTCCCGGCTGTGCGCGCGGGAGCCTTTCTCAGATTTCATTAGCACTTCCTTTTTCTGCGCTAGGGCTGACTAAAGCGCGCCTGGGGAATTTCCTAGCCGTGCAACACCGGCTGACACATTGAACCTTATGGGGACATGTGCTTCAGGATGCGACCAAATTCGGAGGGCGGATTAGCCGTATTTACATTGAACCTTATGGGGAAATTTGCCTCGTGGTGCGACCAAATTCGGAAGGCGGAACGGATTAACCGTATTTACATTGAACCTTATGGGAAAACGTGCTTCAGGATGCAACCAATTCGACTTGCGATCAGAGTCACGGAACAGATTAAATTCGTATCTTGAGGTACCACTGTATTGAAAAATGACTAGATCTCCATCCTACTTTGCCTGTTTCCAGGTAAAGACAAAAAGATGATTAAAAAGATTAATCCAAATAGTTTGCTCTAAAAGAAGATTACCTCAATTCAACTCTCTATGGTAGAACATGTGGCCTTTGTCTCAATAGATCTTTGGCTGATAAAATATTGTGAAAGCCCATCAGAGAATAATGATTGGAAAACAAATAAAAAGGTGAAGAAGGTGTAAAACCTATTAAATGAAAAGCAAACAACATCTATTATCCTCTTAAATACACTTATTTTGAAGTAAATTTCTTTAAAGAAAATGGAGCTGAGAGAGAGAGAGAGAGAGAGAGAGAGAGAGAGAGAGAGAAGCAGTAGTATGATTGTACTGCCTCCAGACATATTACAGTAAACTGTTTGGTCATCTTCTGCACATATACCTACAGCCCAGAACTTCTATGACTGTAATCAGGAGGCTGAGTGTAACTTTTGATCATGTACACATCCCTCATTATTTCAACCCAGGCAACAACTGTGATAGGGAAAGAGGGATAAGAGACAGGGTTGTATGCACTGAAGTTCTGTTTGAGGCATCCTTATTTTCTTTTTTAATAAAACCAGACCACTGGTATTCCCTTGTTTCCCAGTCATTGCATACCCCTTTGTTATGCTTTGCTGTTTGCTTAAAAATATAAAGTATATTTCTAGGTGCAACTCTTTTTTTCCTTAATTATTAAGCAGGAAAACGGTAATGACACTGGCCAGAATATATATTGAAGTACAGTGCCACAAGTCATCCTAATAGATACTTCAGGGATTCTTTAAAATACTACTTAAAACAGTAGTAGGAAGGGCTGGGGCTTTTCTTGTCGTTGTCTGAAATTCAGTTTATTTAAGATTCAAAACTTTGCCAACTAACAATGTTCTTATTGAGAAATGTTTGTGATAATGATACAGAAAAGATTATGTGCTGCTGCTTAACACATACAGCTTTTTAAAAAGTCAGGCTGTGTAATAAATTTATGCTGTGTATCCTAAACTGACCAGACTTAAGTCATACTGAACATAGTTGGATTTATATGGGAATAGGATTATGCTGCAAAATATTAAGAGACCGTCCTTTATTTATGCAGTAGCGTTAGCCAACCTAGTGGGTGGCACAGTAAGGTTTAGCCATAATACTCCCTTGAGAGCGCAGAACAGTTTTATCTACTTTCATGGAAAGGAGCAAGCTGGATCTAAAAAAAAAAAAGAAGAAGAAGAATATTCATAGCTGCCAACTAATTCAGTCCTTATTTGAGGTGGTGCCTGGAAATGTATGTTTTTCTCCTACATACATACATATCCATCAAACTATTCCCTTTTGGGGTAAGCAGTGTTATGCTAAATGCAGAAGAAGAATAAAGAGGGGAGAAGAAATCTAACTAACACTAGTTTATTCCCAAATCATTCATTATATCTGTCTATACCTTTCTATCCTTGCAAACCATCCTTTCTTCTACCAAGCTCATATTCTAATTCACATATTGTCCCCCCCTCTTTTTCCTGCTTTAAAATTGTCACTTCTCTCTCTTTCTCTCTCTCTCTCTTTTTGAGGCTTTCATGAGCTCTATCAAACCACAACTTCCTTGGACTTTCCTTCCATTCAACCCATTCATATTTCTTTCATATATTTATTTGTAATTCAATCTTCATTCACTCTCTCTATATGGATGTTGCTTTTACTGTTTTCTTTTATGTTTGTATTGGTGTTTCCGTGAACTGCCCAGGATTATGGTATGTAAGATGGGCGGCCATGAAAATCTCTTTTATATAAATAAATGACCCCAATGAACTACTTTTGTATTTTATCCACAATCATGCATTCCCCCATTCATTCTTGACCATACATCTTGACCAACACATTGAAGTACCTCAGTCCCACTGCATTCAACCTACTTCTGTTTCTCCTGACATTCCCAGTTCTCACTTCCATAGAACAAAGTGTGCAAAGACACTCTCTTATATATACTCATTGTCATTTCTTTTGATAAATATTAATTCCTTCCAGAGACTACATACTATCTACCATGGTCAGCCAGCATTTGCTGAAATAGCAAGACTATTTAGATGAATAGTTTTAGTCAACAATATTTCTCATAATAGCATCCCCTAAAAATTTCAGAACAGCATTTACTATAATGCTGTGAATTATTATCTATATATACATATACATATATATAGTTTCACTCACAGAAAAGAATAAGCTAAGTTCTCACAGAAATCTTGTTACTGTAAAAAAGTTGCATGGTTGAACACATTAAGTGTTCAATCTCACTTGTTCCGTTTTACTCTACAAGCCAGTATTACTGATCAGGAAATGTTCTTGGTTTATAATTTCCAGTTTGTTGGGAGCAACAAGCCAGTAGCCTCATATTGGTGCTTCACCCAGGGCACAGAAATAAATCTCCAGGAACTCAACTAGACCTCAACAGGTAACAAGTAGAAGGGTCACAGATAAGGTGGTTATGTCCATTGCAGTTAAGAATGTCAACTACTATATATAAAAAACAGCCCTAGAGTTTCAATCCTACATCTCTTTCTCCCACATGGTAATGGACTTTTTGCCACTTGTGTCTTGGTCTTGAATCTGGAGGGCATCTTCCGAGAGTTTTAATAATAGTCCTGTCTTACTCAGACCCTTTGCTTCCAACTCTGGCAGTTTCAGCCTTGACACCCAGGTTCACACTCTTGCTTAGTAAATCCCATACTTCTCTGTTTAGTGTTTAGCTGTGAGTTTAGTAAAGTGGGACCTGAATGAGCAGAGAGACTGTTCACAATAAAAAAAATTGCTTTCCAGATTTTATTTTTAGTTTCTCATTGTTGTTTATTTTTAGTGAGATGCCTTTTCAATTTTATTATTTTTCAACTGCTTTGAAGAAACTTTGCCTGCAAAAGGTGCTAGGAAAAAAACAACAACAATCATACAGCCAAATGCAAAGAGGTCCAATACAGCAGTCACTTGATTATCTGGCACCTTATCAAGTCAATGCTATCAGGATAGAAGAGAACTCTGTATCATTTCCAAGTCTTTTTGTGTGTCTGTTTTTAAGGTCTTCTTGTCCACTGCTAGCAGGAAGGGTGTGATTTCAGAGTTTTTGGATTCACAGCCCTTTCTGGCACATTCCCTACCCCGCTCCTGACACACCTTTGTACAACTGAAAGCGCTACTTTCTGTAATAGCCTTGTCATTTGCCACTGAATAATGTTCCTCCATAGAGAGGCAAACATTTTTTAGAAAAACACAATAGTTCTTTAGAAACATTAATTTGCTTTTCAAACAGCCTTGAGAATGCTGTCTGAGGATAGAAAGGCAGAATAGGAATATTTTAATAAAATGTGAGATACCAAAAATCTTGCTACCCTCCTTCTTCAACAGTTTATATAATAAATATCTTAGGCCAGGTTGTTTTTTGTTTTTTTAATTTTTTTCTCCTCCCTCCCCAGTTTGAGTTCTCTCTAGAGTCATTTATAACTGAAACAAAGGAGGGAAAATACGTTGTCCTGATAATCTTTATCACTTATAACTAAATGGCCTCTGCTAAAAAATAATAGTAATGATTAAGTCATTTGTCTTATAAGTATTGTGGAATTTTCATGGTATACAATTTAGCTAATAACTAGTTGAGGCCAATCTTTAATAAGTCACATATTTCCATTGTCCCTTCACCCCCTGCTTATGCTTTTACCACATCCTAACAAAAACACAACCAGAACTGGTGAAAAACATATGGTTCCAACTAATGAATCACATACTTTCCCGCAAGTACAGTAAGTACTACCAGCTGTGACAGTCCTGCTTTGGCAATGGAACCACTGCAGTACAAGGCCGACACATCTGAAACCAGCTGTACTAAAAAACCGCAAGCAATATAAGTCCGTCTGCCTTCTCAGGGGCTTCTTTGTCTCTGTCTGTCTCTCTCTGTTCTGTCCCTAGGATTTGCCAGCCATCTTTGTTTTGACAGGACTCTGAGTTTTAAGAAATTTGAAGGAGAAAAAAATAATCCGCTGATTCAGGAAGCTGAGTCTCTACAAAACGATAAGGAGCTCTTTGTCCAATCTGAGTATACATCAGGAAATTTAAAGAGAAAGTATACAAACTAGTATGTTCTCTGTTTGTACTAGCCTCTGTATTACTCAGTTCTAGGCACACTCCAAAGTAGATTTTAATTAGAATAAGCAGGTTTTGCTTCCAAATAGATTTGAATATTAAAATAGTTGGATATATATTTACAGATGAACACATATGCACACATAAAAACTGTATTTTACTAACAGAATCAGGGGCACTAGTTCTTTTCATATCTGTGCTAAATAACCACAGAAATTGACCCTTGTAAGAAACAGGACACTGGGCTAATACAGAATCAATATATTAGTTTATGTATAGCTGTGTACTTCAGACAGCCCATAATAAAAGTGGCAGCCAATTAATTAGTAGAATGTCAAGAATTGCTTGTAAATCCCTGAGATATTATTTTTCCATCCAAGTCCATGATATTAATTAGCGGTGTGCTACCCAATTCTCTGCCATCTCTACCTTGGGGTCCAAAAGCTGCAAGAGGATTTAAGGTAGGTCACTCCCCAAGTAGCTCTGAACATGAGGCCAGCTTGTAACCTGCCTAGAGTCACTTACAGATTACTTATAAGCCTAAGTTACTTATAAGAATGACAGTTACTTGTAAGCTGCCTAGAGTTACTTATACAGTGAGATCGGTAGCATATAAATTGATTAAATAAATAAATAAATAAATAAATAAATAAATAAATAAATAAATAAGATAGCAATGCTTTTAGGAATGCTGAAGAACACCATATTATTCCCATGATTCTTTATAGAACTGTAGAGCAGTTGCTGCAATTTGTATTTTTAATCATGTGCAGGCACATACAATCTGAAAATTAAAAACCCCTTTCCACTACAATCTGAAAAGTGTTGGTGGATAAGACTTTTTAACTGATACTGTTCAGGATCTGAAATCCTTGCTTAGTAATATATAATTAATTAATTTCATATTTAGAAAACAAGGAATATATGTGTTTTTCTGCAAACACAAACTTGGCCTAGATGATCCATTATATTGAATATTTATAATTGCTTGAAATACCTATTTTTTATTTTGTTAAGTTATGTTGTTGAATTGCTTTTATGACGGCTGCAGATTGCTTTTTTATCCTATTATCTATCTAAAATGGATGTAAATGTTTCAACTAGCCAAAAAAAAATCTTCCATAGTATAGCAAAATATTAGGAGAGCACACTGTAAAACGCAATTGGTTGGAGAGACAAAATGACATGACACCTCTGTTCCAGATTTCTCTGTAAACCTGCATCAAATATTGTTTCCAAGGTTGCCTCAATCATTCATTAATGCAATTTGATTGGATGAGTAGGATCAAGATGACAGAATAAGGAAAAAGTGATTTGGAGATTCACAGACCCAAGAATGTTGATTGTTTGGTGAGTACCTGCTTAGAAAAAAAATCTATTTATTTCAAATATGTGGTTCAAGCACAAGTCATATGTACACGTAACAAAGGAATCAGTACAAATCTAAAAGCATTATTTAACTGTCTATAATGAAAGATTTTAAAAAGTAGTGAAGCATACAAGGGTGATGAGAACTTCTGAATGTGCATCATATCATTTTTTTGCTAGTGTCAGGAATGAATCTTGGGGAAAAAATGAACATGGAGGAAAAGGAGAGAAATCAGAAACATTTAAGTGAAAGAAGAACAGCTGAAGGAAAATTAATTTCTCAACAAAATGATGGAAAGACAATGTAAGGAAAGAAGATGTGGTAGTTGCTTGGAACAGAGTTAAATAATTATGAGGCTGGATGAAGGAAAATGCATATAAGACAATGATTGCTGCAAAAATGGGAATAAGGGAAATATGTAATTATATATGGATAAAAAGTTGGAAAGATATTGTCAAAGGGAATGGTTAAATTTAAAAGAGGCAGAGAAAATACAGAGTAGTTATGATGAAATGGATGTAGAGGGTTAAATAAGCCTACAACAGAATGGGATTAAAAATAAACATGACAAAACGTTTTGGGATAAAACTGAAGTGAGGAAATGATGGAAGGAGGGTTTTTTAGAGATTTGTGTCAAAATGATAGTGGTATGTTGGAGAGTGGGATTGAAACAAATGCTATAAATGTTAGTATCCAAGAAAAAATGAAAATGAAATAATAAATGTTGTATGTTGAAAAAATACAAAAGCAGCTGTAGATGGTGTAACTGGGCAAATGTTGAAATATGAAGTGGCTATATGATTTAATATGTGTGAAGAACTGTGTGTGATGGCTGGAACAATGCTGTTTCGTTCTCCTATACAAAGGGAAAGGTGGAAAATTTTAAGGCAAAAATTTCAGAAAGATTATTTTAGGAAGGATTTTGGTAGAATTTCAGTTGAAAAGGTACAAGGGATGACAGTGTGCAAAATTTGAAAAGTGCAGTGTCGCCTTATGCCAGGCAGGAAGTGTGCTGAACAGATTGTTGCTCTTCAGCTGTACATTTGTTAATTTACAGAAACCAAATTATAAGTGAATAGGCTTGAATTGTGGAAAGTTTGGCACAAATAGAGAGCTGAAGGTTGGTTGTAGAATGCAATAAGAGCAGTTTACAATAGCAGTAAAAGCTGTTTGAGAATAAATGGAATGCTTTGTGAATGGTTCAGCACTGAGCAAAGAATAAGACAAGGATGTTTGATATTCCTTTGGTTGTTTCATATATTTTGGGAGACTGTGAATCCACCCTAGGCACGAAGCCAGTTGGGTGACTTTGGCCCAGTCACTCTCTCTCAGCCCTAGGAAGCAGGCAGTGGCAAGCCACTTCTGAAATCTTGCCAAGAAAACTGTAGGGACTAGTTCAAGCAGTCACCAAGAGTCAACACTGACTCGAAGGGGAAAAAAAGGAATGGTGGTGATAGTAGAGGTTTCTTGGTTGGAGACACAAATATCAATTTATTTTTGTAAGCAGACAATGTCATTTTGTTGGCTAAATATCTGAATAATTTGCAGCAAGTGTTAAATTGCATGATGAAACAAGGAATATGAATCTGAAAATAAATCCATCAAAGACTGAGGCAGTTGTGTTTGGTAAGGAAACTGGAGTGAACAGATGAAATTGTGTACCTTTGTAGAATGTTTACTAAATATGACAATATGGATGGAGAAATTTTAAAACATGCAGATACTGGTAGAAAGGTGATGAATGGTATGGGACCTGTTGCAAGGAATGAATGTTTATCAAAAGAAGTGAAAATAGCTCTGTATGAGCATGCTTTTACTCTCTTTGTTATATGGAAATGATATTGGGGTATGCTAGGAGAAATGTAAAATAAAGTTGAATACAGTGAGAATGGGGTACTTAAGAAGTGTGTGTTTGTGACAAAAGAAGAAAAAAATGGGTCAAGAATGAATGAGCACTGAATGAATGTGGCTGGTATACAAAAGTGAGCAAGCAGTATGAAAGTATGCTGAGGTGGCTTGATCGTATAGAGAGGATGAATAAGGTTTGAATTGCAAAACAAATATATGAAGGAAGAGTGAATGAGTCAAAAAGGGTTCTCAAGACTGAGAAAGTGGTGATTAGATGGATTGTTGTGATTCTCCAAAAGAAAGAGGTGAGAAGTGTAAACAATAAAAGACAATGTGCAAACCAGTGTATGAATATGATGAAAGTAAGGATGGGTTGGAAGGCTAGAAAGTTATAAAAAGATATCATGAACAGTGCTAGTGTAAACTAGTTTTAGCTATGTTTTCCTTTTTATCTCATACTTTTAATTTCTTTGGCTTACTATTTCTTATGCTTATTCTGTCCTCTGCATAATGAAGCTTACCCTGAAAGGGAATATTATGATGGGGGGGGGGGGGGAATACCAAATCTTTTTGATAGAATACAGTTTCTACTTCTAAATACACAATGATGAGACATTTTAAAGGGCAAAAAGGGTACAAGAACCAATGCACTGCTTCCTTAATTCCTCAGAAATAAATAAATACACCTTAAAGAAAGTCCAATGAATTGCAATGTAGGAAATAGCTAAGAATGGGCACACCTTTTTAAAAATTATACCTAAGTGACTGAATGTATTTTGGGGAAATGTTTATGTTCAGTGCATATGTTAAAAGTTTTCAGTAACTGCACATGTATCACAGAAACTCCTTCTTAGTAATATATACCAATATACATCTTATGCACGCTGAAAATACAAAGAAGAATTCCAATTCTTTCAAAGAATTGGAAATAATTATATCATTCTGCTGAGTATGAGAGTATGGCATGTATGTGCAAATAATATATAAATGTACAGAAGTACTGCAGCATAAGGTGAAGCAGAAAATCCATTTAATACTCTCACAGCAGAAACATAAATTCATTTGTACCATTCGAAATGTATATATGAAAGCATATCTCAACATAGTATTTGCTACATATTTTTCAAGGCAACTATTTCCAGAACAATGTGTTAGAAGAATTCTACTATAACTCTTCCCTGATGCTGCCAAATTTTCCACCAGCAATGCTCTTGTGTCTTTATCCGCCTCATAGCAAACCATAATTCAGAAGATGAAGCTTTTTCAAGCTGCAAATATAGCAATGACAACAGCTTCACCAAAGAAATTTATGCTTCTTTGTTAATTGCACAAGAAAATTGTCAGACCAGTGTTGGCAAACAGTTTCACTTTTTGCCAGCAGCATACCCAGCGAAAAAGACAAATGACTTCATTATGGGATGCAGTATTCCTGAATACGGAAGGATTAAACTATGCCCTAGGCACTTTTCTTTAGTAGTTTGTAGCTGGGTTTATAATCTACCATTGCACCATGCCTGTCACTGGAGGATAAATTCTGTTGTGGATTCTGTACCTGACGGAGGAAATGTACCTTTTGTGGAGGAGAAATCAAGGAGAATGTATTAAAGTAGGTAACTCTGGGATTTTTTAATACTTTGACACAATCAGACTTACAGTATGGACTTTCTTCTTCACAAATTCCAGGGGGGAAGAACATTTCTGAATTCTATTTTGGGGATCACAATATATGTGATGTTAGTGACACGTGTACCTTGAGAAAAAGTAATTGAAAGTAAAAAAGTCAGTAAAAATGTTAGTGTCAATCTTACACTTTGCCCAGAGCATTAAGCATTTATGTTTACACTCAACAAATGTATGATTCTTAGCTACTCACTTTCCTTAGCTTCAGACTGGGGAAAAAGCCAGTTCCAAGGTTCGGAATGGTTCTCTTCTCAGTGTAAATGGTAGAGGTGTGAGAAGTAAATGACTTCTTTCTCAAAAGGATCTCTCTCAGCTCCACATATATGGCAACAAGCTATTTATGTCTGCAATGAGCTCTGTCTCTCACTTGGTGATAAATTATACTGCATGACAACAGGAGTTGAATTCAACAGCAGCTCTTGTCCTATTTGGCAACTACTTCCACTAAGCCCATTTTCTAGAGCAAGGGTGTCTGTGGGACAGTGTCAAAAAAGGGCAGTTGTGATCACAAAATCAACAGCCTGCTGCTTTTGTAAGGTGTCAACATCACCCACATGAACAAAAGGGGCAGGGCTGCAATTATGTGGTAATTGCCAACTTGACTTTCTTCCCTCCATGGACCCCCTGCTCCAAAGCCCCTTAATATTCTGTATAATTTTCTGGAGATTTTCAGTGGAAAATAAATAAAACAGGTATATGATGCCTGTTGAAAATTCAGATGTCTGCACCTTCCCCGCTGTTTTTAAGCCTAGTAATTTGTGGTCCCTTTCTAAGCAGCTCTGTAGCAACAGACAATGAATCTGGCTGGTATCCATCATCAAGGAGAAGGTTTCTCATTAGGGAACATGGATCACTTTGTAGAACCTGGTCATATGAGTACACTCAGAAGCCTAATTCCCTAGCAGGGCCAATGGAACTCTATTTTTGGGGGGCGGGGGGTTATTTTGCCCTCAAAGAACCATGTTCTTCTCCCTTGCCAAAATGTAAGGAATTGGCTTGGGAGAGTAAAAAGGTTCTGTGACTATTTACCAAATCTTTTGAGAATTTCTCTGTGTTAGTAAGGCCCATAGGTAGGTAGCAAGGAAGAGGGTGTTTTTAAAATAAATTGTGAGTGTCAATGTTGCCTTTGACTGAACCTTTTGTTTCAGACTTAAGTTCTCCTTTCCCTCTTTTTCAGACAGTAAGGAGTAGCGTAACAAACAATTCATCACATTTTGACTGTAGAAGCCAGAACGAAAAAGAGTTGCCAGTTCATACATAACATAATTTAACAATACAAGTAAAACCTCAGTGAACATAAGGTTCACATGTTGCTCTTTCTCTTCTTCTGACATGGCTACAAGGGGATCAGAAAGTTGGAATTCTACTTAAGATAATCCACACTGTGTGTTATTCCTACACTCTAATTTTTAGTCATCCTTAACTGCGATTTGTTCTAGCAAACCAACTCCTTAAACTATAATATAATATATACACTTCAACATAGTTTGTAGAGCTCAGAAAACATAGCAGGTTACCATTAATTTAAAATTGAAATGGAGGCTTTTAAATTCCTATTTGTGATGTTGAGAAAGAGGGTGAAGAGCTTTATTCTGGCTCTATCCTGAAATACTAAACTATGGTTTAGCATAACACCTAAATTGCCTCAAAGTACAGCATCAAAGGCATGACTCTTACTCCTCAGATCAAAAGTTGGACAACTGGAGAGTAAATGGTTCAAAATCCAGCAATCACAGAGCTGGTCTAGCTATAATCACTTCCACGTCTAGCCTGGACTTCTGTCCAGGCAATAGTCCCACCAGTCTAGCCTAAATTATGGGATACCCTAGTCTCTCTCTCAAGGTTTCTTTTCCAACATGCTTCCCAATGTTGTATACAGATCCCTATTCCTATCTTAATAGTTTGGATCTGTATTATCTGTATTATAACTGAGTTTCTTTCTGGATTGATTCACCTATATACACCTTAGTGACTTTCCTGCCTTTGTGCCTGCTTCTCCCCAGATTTCCAAATTCCTATGTTCTCAGCTTGGATCCTCTACTGTGTCTCTGGATTTACTCTTCCATCTGACCCCTAATTTACAATCCTCTTCATGCTAACTTGGTAATACCAATGACTTCATTGGAGTAAGTAAAGATGCATAGGACTCGATCATTCTTTTCTGAATTCCATCTAAATATTCCATAGGCTATATCACTGGGTTGTATCTCAGCTATATCCCACTCCTGTTATTTTGGAACTTGGCTGTCTACAATCAACAGTCTTCAAGAACAAGGATCTATTGTTATATGTAATGTTCATGTAGTCTTTAATATATAGCCCATAATAAACCCTGACTAAATTGTTTTGTTTTCCTTGCATTGTTCAAAAAGAAACAAAAATTATTTTTATCAATGTCATATGACAATAATAAATTAAGAACAGTGATTACTCTATCACACAGTGCTGAAAGAATATCTTGGTCCATTGCAGCCTTCTGATTAAGATAAATAAATGAAATATATCTCTATTTCATTTTCAAAACAAAACTGCATACTTTCAATAATAGACCGTAAAGTAAGTTATCAAAATTGCTTCCAATTTAAATGGTGACATTTTATTTTAACTGCAATGGTAGATTAAAAAAAAAACAAACAAGATTGGGGCCACAATTCCAGGTATGTTGAAGGCCTATCCCTCTTTTGGATTAAGTTCATGGTGCAAAAAATGTTCTGTTTTGGCACATTCCACTTATTCAGGCATTGTGCCATGGCTTATCTGACTTATTTAAAATTAAATAACAAAACTCTCTGTGTAAATTCTCCCTATTCTTCAAAATATTATTCTAAATGGCATTGTTACAATATTTACTAATGTTGCAAAAATACTACATTCATGGATAAATGAGTCCAAACTGATCAGAAAAAAACATGCATTTTTGTAGCATTTTTTTTTTTTAACTGTTTTAAAATGGTGCAGTATTTCATTCATTTTACAAACTTGGGGTGTAGTTTAATATTTTATATACACTGAGCTGATTTGCAAATAGTAAACTATGGCTCATGACTCTAATGTTTCTTACCCTCCTAAAGGAAAGAGCAGCTTTTGTTTATATTTTCCAGCAGTAGGATTACTGATCATGTTGGAATGTAGACAAACTATGATTAGTGGTAATTATCATTTAGCAAGACAAGCCAACTTCAGACTATGTTTTACAATAAGTGCTGGTCTTTGTTTGCATACAGTGAGTGATTCGGATTAGCTGAGAAGAAAGCAGAAGCTTCTTATCTCATCCTTGCCAGCATGCTGGAGGATGGTAACTACAAGAGCACAAAGCTCATTCCAGCCTAACTATGGATGGTATCCAACGAAATTCTGCCACTGATAGAACAACTTCCATCAGCAAAACAGATGGGATCATCCCTCTTTCCCTTACAGAGTTGAGGGCCCATCCAGAGCAGAAGGCTACACAGGGGAAAGAAGAAAGTCCCATTATGTGAGCCAATTTGTAGGTAACTACATATCAAAATATATCTGTATTCTTTTACTAGACTTGCCATGAATCAAGGGTAAACTGAGATAGTAAGCATGCTGTAATTAGATTAAATTAATATCAATTTCCTACGACAATAAATAATTTCTTCCATGGCCTTTCATATGAACATAAAGATAGCTAAGGGAACTGCATTACAATGATTCTGTGTTTTCTTAGGTAATTGCCACATACAAGGGAAATTCAAATCTCATTGATTTTTTATGTACACCTGTGTATTCTATTAAGTGCCATCAGAAGGTGGCAAAATGCAGGTTGGATTACTCTACCGATACATGGATAGAGAACTGGTTGAACAAATGAAGCCAACTAAGTCAATGGTTCTTTAGCAAGCTGAAAGGAAGTGTTAAATGGCATACTATAGGTCTCCATTCTAGGCCCTGTGCTCTTTTACATGTTTATAAATGACTATAACAAAGGAGTAGAAAACAAGATTATAAATTTGCAGATGACACAGAAAGACAGAAGAGAGCACTGTCAAAATTCAGTAGGATCTTGTCAACCTGAATCAATGAGCAGAGACCAGCAAGATGAATTTCAGCAGGGAAAAATGGTGAAAAATGAATTTCAGCAGCGACAAATGCTGAAAAAGTCTACATATGGGTAGGAAAAGCCAAAGGCATTAACAATATCATCCTGGAATCTCACTCATTTTATTGGATCTTCTTGTACAGAAGGGACAATGTTTGGCATCTAAATAATAAATTCTAATTGGTCAGTGTGGCCAGTAGCACATGATGATGGAACCTGCAGGCCAACATCATCACAAGGGCTTCGTTCCCATCTCTGCCACACACTATGATTAGGATGTTCGATTTTCTTTGATAAAATCCCATAATCAACTAAAAGAAGACATTCATCCCATGCTGTTTTAGTTAGAAGGCCAAACATTTCTTTTAATCCTGAACTCTCTTCAAATATGGACATTTCTTACTATAATTGAAAACAAAACTGCCACCACTCTATTTACAAAAAAGATGCTGACAGCCCTCTAATTATAACAGTGTTGTCAACTTGCTGCTTACTGGAACAGGGTTTTGTTATGTCTTCTTTCTTCTCCCTCTCATTCTCCCCCTCCCATCTTTAAATTTCAGTGCTCTGCTACTAATTATAAATGTCAAAAGCAGAACAAAGCTTGCTGACTTGAATGGCTGGTGTCTGCACATGTGCACACACAGAATTCATTAATGATTTCAAGGTGCATAAAAAGATAATGATCTTTAAATGGTACTACTAATAGTTACCTTTTATGTTTCTGTTAGCCTTTTTACATATTACTAGGTAATATTAAGTGCAAACTCTGAGTGATATACAAGCATGATTCATAGCTAGCTGGATAATTATGAGTTCTCTCAATCAATGTTTTACAGAAAAAAAAAAGAATAGACTCCGTTTGGTTAAAGTTCTTTCTAGGTCTCTAATGTAGTAGTTCTCAAAGTGTGATGATGAAAATAATGTAGCAGTTCTCAAAGTGATGATGAAAATAAATTCATATTTTAACATTTTTAATTTCTAATTCAGTAAATATTGACAGATATAACCCACATAAACCAAAGCTCTTTGGGGTCCTCAATTATTTTTAAGAATGTAAAATAATTACATCCCAAGACCAAAATGTTTGAGAACTGCTGCTCTAATGCATGTGTGCTGATTGTATCATAGTGCCACTTGGAAACTTCTGTATTGTACAATCCAGGATATGGATATGGAGAAATCACTACCATCATCTTCAGAGAAGAGCATCTTGGAAGGAGATAGAGACTTAGATTGAAGAACAATGACAATACATTGCTAAAAAGGAGAGGAACAGATCCATACATCCATAGGTATATGAAATAAAAGTTGCTTGGTAAGGTGAGATCTCTAGCAATCAACAAGAGGTTCTATAAGAACTTCAAAGAATGGGAAAGGATTGTGTACAGCAGCCAGACCAGTACCTCTCTGCAGGCAGTAATTACAGAGTCAGGTTAGGACTGAGATATCCTAGACATTCCATTAAGATTAGTATATACTACCTCAGAGAGTAAGTATGAGGATCAGTGGTATGAGGGAGGACCTTGTTTTTTCAATTTGTTAGGCATTAAGGCTATTTGTGCTGAAAGACTGGATTTTATTTTATTTTTTGTCTGCTTCACAGTCATTACTGACCCTGCAGTGACCGCCCCCTAGCGGTTTTCAAGGCAATTGCATCTTTCTGTTTTTCGGAAGTAGCCTTTGCCAGAGCCTACTTCCTAGAGCGTCCAGCCCAGCTGGCAAGCGCAGGAGGTGGGATTTTTCCGTTGCTTCGCGCCCCTTTTTCGGGGCAAGCGCAATTTCGCGCTTTTACCGGCAACTGTGGTCCCGTCTCTCTGTAGAGTCGCTGCCAGCATTTTTCCTCCCACCGGAGTGAGAGTACTCATTTATCTACTCACGTACGTTTTCGATCTGCTGAGTTGGCAGAAGCTGCGGGTAGAGAAACAAGAGCTCACCTTCTTTAACGCGAGAGGCTGGACTCGAACCGCTGAAGTTTCCAGCCATTTCTGGCCGGCACTTTCAGCGTGAAAGACTGGATACCACTTGCTTAACTAAGTTGAAGATTGCTCTGTATGGACCTCCAATTCAGCTAGCTTTGTAGCATATCTAATTTGACAGCCATCTGAACGGGTTTTAACAAGAAGAGCTTTGAATATCCGTTTAACAAAGCAGCTAGGTAGGGGGGACTATTTTGTTGAACCCTGACTGTCCATTGGCACTCGTGCTTTACATTCTAAATGGAAAAAAAAAAGTAAGTGGGGGAAATACAGCTCAATTCATAGCACAGCTACATAGCACAAAGTGAATGAATTCCTTTTTTGCTCTATATAATTACAAACACAGCATCCTCTCTATTCTTACTTCACTGTTCTATGGGAACAAGAAGCAGAGCAAGGCTGACTCCATTCGAAAGACTCTTGTTGCAACATAATGACAATGGCTTTGCTGTGAAGTCTCATCTCCGTTGCTGCCACATTGCTGGAGACCAACCTGGATAAGAATATTTCCTAATTCCTACTTATGTCTTCACAACAAACTCTGTACTATTTGTTGGAGCAAGAAGCATAGTATTTGAAAGAGCAACTTAGCATAACTGCAGATTCAGGTATTAATACTGCAAATATAATCTTTCCAACAATAATTAACATCATTTGTGACCATCATTTCATGTTATAAGACTAAAACTGTACGCCATAAAATCTATTGCCAGGCATTTTTGTAATAAGATGAGGAAAATCAGATCATCTTTGCAATTTTCATATATGCAGCCAATGGTATTTTAACTTTTTTTCTTTTTAAGCAGAGTGCTCTGCTTAAAAAATGGCTCGATGGCTCTGTCAGAAATTTCCCTTTCTCAAAAATTGCTAATCCCATACCATGAAAATGTGCAATACTATTCTATGAAAATAAGATCTGTGGAATTCATTACAACAAGACAGGGACCTGGATAAATTTATGGAGGACAAGTCTATGAAGAGTTATTGGTCTTGAAGGTTCAGTGTTACTTCTGGGATGGAGGCGGTAGACCACCAAATTCTAGTTACAAGGAACAACAGAAGGAGAGCAGTATTTATTTATTCATAACATTTATATACAACTTTAGGCTAATAGGTCTCTACTGCTTGTGAACACTCTAGAGTGGTTGGTCACTGTGAGACCAAAATGCATGACTATGATATGCTCTGACCTGATCCAGGTGGATATTCCTATATTCATTTGACAAAACTTCACTGGTTATATTAAATTGGTTACACCAATGTGTAACTAATGTAATATAACCAATGAAGCTTTCACTGGGCAGGATGTCAGCTGAGATTATCTCCAAGTTCCCTTCTAACCACTACATTCATCCCTGGCTGAAATACATGCTAAGTCTTTCTTTTGTTAGCCTGCTTTCCAATGGTTAGATAACCCATGCTTTGCCTTGGAATTTTTAAAAAACATAACTGAAGAAATCATGTGAAGGTTCTAGTGCCTTATTGATACAGGTATTCACTCCAAAAAAATAATGCTAGAAGAATTATGATATAAGATCAGATAGATCATATTCTGTTACCATAAAAATATGCCAATACAACAAAATGTACCCATGAGTGGGTGGGTAGTATTCAATTACTATAAATAATACTAAAGAATAAAATGCAAATCAAACAAGCCAGAGAGAGAGGGAAAAAATCTACTTAAATTCCATCACAATGTTAACATCCTTACTATCTACAGCATGCAGCCTGTTGTTTATTCAAGTTTGGTTATTTCAGATATATGAGAGCCCAATTATTATGCCACTTTTGTCATACAAATATGTGTAAATTAGTTGATTGCTTTGGGGAGGGGGGTCAGGTCACACATTTTAATGATCAGAAGTTAGCCTCCAAAGCTAAGTCCTATATATAGGACCTACATCTCCTAATTTTTTTTCTGCTCTCAAGGTTTTTAGATGGAAACCTTTTCTGCTATAGGTATAAACATTCTTCTCTAAGATAATGGCTTTGATTCCAATATCCTGCCCCCTCCTCCCTACAATTAGAACTGGCCTGATTTTTTGCCATGCTCAACAATTTCTGAGAGATGGTTGAACATGAGAAGGAGAGGTATAATCCTTGAAAAATCAGAGTATAGACATTTCTGATAATTTAGGGAAGGAAGAGATGGCTTACCTACTTTACAGATAAAATAGCTGAGAAAAAGTATATTCTCCCTAAGTTTTATACTTAAAAAAAAAAAAAAGCTTCATCACTACAAGATTCTCTGTCTCTACAACATTATTCTTGCCACATATTTCTTCTTCTGCTTGATCATGGTGCCCAACCTGGGTCTCAAGTCTTGAGAATGCAGCTCCAGTGGCCTTCCAAAAATTGTCACCAAATTGTAATTTTTAATATCAGAGAATCTGGAGATTATAAAATACATGGGGAGTTAATTAGATTAACATTTAAATGATTTAATTTTAATTACTTTTTCATGTAAAATAAATTAAATCAAATTTATCTTTTCCTTGTATGTTCCTGTATTTTGAAGAGTGGTCCCAATGTGCCTTTCAAAGGTCAAGGACAGTCTTTGGAAGTTGCACCTTCCTGTGCTAGATCATCATAGGAGATGGCAATTATCTTCCAAAATGCTAACCACAGTTTCCACAAGGGAAGGGCCAAATACTCAGAAAGAAACTGTTCTTGTTAGTAAGAATTCTCATGCACAAGTTAGCTCCTTATGTCCTGGCCCCATTTCATGCAGATAGTGTACTTACTGCAAGGATTTAAAACCTATTATTCTGTAATCCAAACCTTTTTGGCTCTTGCCTCAGTGTTTTTTAATAAAAGTTTCACTTTAGCTACAGTAAAATAACCTGCCAATGGCCTTGAAAAGGGAAAATTTCTTATATTGGTGCAAATTAGAATAATTATACCAAACTTTATTCCACATAGCAGAACTTAATTCCTCCAGAGTTTTTTGGTTCTAATTCTGCAAATTCTTCAGATGTTAACAAAACACATGAGGTAATACTAATCCTTTCTTGCTGCAAAAATGCTAATGACTTCTGCTTTTGATGTACTGGTTAACAATGTGATAAATCTGCTTCTATTTTATTAAGTGCTAAACCTCCATAGTTTCTCAAGAAGCATGTACATGATAGCCAAATGGCTCTAAAAAAAGATACAATGTAGACATACATGAAGAGGGACATCATGTACGATGCGTGCAGGATGACAGAGTGTATTTTGTTAGAGCTTTATCCACCTTTCCTTCAAGAGCTCCAAGTGGTACACATTGTGCTCTCTGCCCCCACTTTTAACAACCTTGTGAGGCATGTTGGGCTGAAAGAAAATGTCTGGCCCCAAAGTTACCAAGTGAATTCCTGTGTCTAAGGGTGGGCTAGAACCAGGGTCTCCCAGTGCCGGTCCAACACTTTAACCACTACACCCAGTGGCTCTCCCAAATGAAACAGTTGAAATCTTAGTTCTAAAGCAGATGGAAGGGACATTAGATAATGATCGGAAGGAAAGAAAAAATGTGGTAATGTCTGTAAGAAGAGATCATAAAGTAAATTTTAAGTTCATGAGTCAGATTCCTTCCCAGATATTCATGGCATAGATTCCCAAATCCTACTTAATCCTCATTACTGGTGCTCCTGGCAAGACAATCGTTCCCAATCAAAAATCACCATTTTAGGAATACAGAGCCCCCACCCACATTCTCCGTGAAGTGTCTGATCAACTCTTGCACCAGGGGACTGCTGGCAAGGTTTCATAACATAATCTGCCCTTTCCCCACTGGCTAGGCAGCCAGCAGGAGGCAGGGCTTCAGCACTGAAACAACATGGGGTTTATCCTAATTGGAGTAAGGACTTTGCATGTAGGAAAATATTTTGAATCTGACAGGACACAATAACAGCAATACTATCAAATTAAGTTCATAAAGAAACAGATAACTACAAAGGCAGTGCAACGCAGCCCTATTTAACTTCTAAACGGGACTGGTAAAGAAGACAAAAGGGGAAGCCTAAAAAATGTAATTTTTCAAGAATGTCTTCAGAACCATCTTAGTAGGAGAACTGCTAGAATAAGAGATGGCTTCATGTAAATAGGCGGATTTAAACATAGGTGAACTAAGGCCCAGGCACACACGTTGCAGCCTTCTGAACTAACAAGAGATCCCACAAACAGAACAGATCATTAAAAAAAACTTCAAGATCATGAGTTCAAGACAAAGGTTTGATCATTATTCAAACACATTTTAAATAAAATGCTATGGCATTTTTTCTTCCAGTTTTACTAACAACGCCCTTTACACAGAAGGGGAAAACTGAGGCAGTCCTAAACTAAATAATGAACAGCTACAGATGAGAAAGTACTCTTTTAGAGCCACATCTAGTAAAGAAGAAATTAATAATTGCAAAAAAGGAGAAAGAAGATAAAATTGGAGGAATTTACAGACTAAAATGAATTAACAGATTTACTGTCTCTTTCAAACACATTTTCTTAAAAAACCTACAGCTTACTTTCTCTTTATTTTATATAAATGTCACATTTCCTGGAATGACTGTTACTACCTGGAGAAGGAATATGGATTACTGGGTGCCTAATAAACTCTGTTATACTTTGCAATAAAGGCTTTTGACTATGCACACCTTAATGGACATCCAGGTTCCTAATGCATATTGTGGGATCTAAATCATGTCTAGATATCCAAATTATATTCTAGGATCAAATCATGTTCATATCTGACCAGCAAGAACAATTCCTATTGACAATCTGCCTGTCCTACTGCGTATGATGAGCACAGGAGAATGCTTTGAGCATTTACAATGGAGTGTAGAATAAATCTGAAAAGAAGTTTAAAAAGAGGCAAGTATAGTGCACTCTTTCTCAGAATAGTAACTTAGTATTTTAGAAGAGGGTCTAGAAGATCTTTTTAGGCACTCCAAGGATTGAACACTCCAAGGTAAGGTAACCAGCTAATGATTTACACTACATATTTTGTGTAAATAACAATAAACAACTATTTAAAATGTTAAATGATTATTATATTATGCAAAGGCAATGGGGGGAGTAGAGGTTTGACAATTTGAGGGGAGAAATTATGTTTAAGCTGTGAAGCAAACGTCTCTGCTGGCAGTTTGCACACTGTTGTCTGGAGCGCTGTATCCCCTGTACTGTCAATCATGTGCCTTAGTCAACAAGAGAGACGTTTTTTAGGATCAGGTCACACTTGTGACATTTTCAAGCAGGAGATCAGGACACCGACCAGTGCATTATGTGAAACTTAGGAAAGGAAGCAAAGCAACAGAAAGGTGAAGAAGAAGGCATTCCTGAGGCTGGATACACTTTTTCCACAAAAGTGTTATTGCAGTGCTGACTGTCAACAGGCTTCAGTTTTAGGCCAGTCATACAGCTCCCTTTTCTCATAGTAGAGAGGGATTTTCCTCCTCATACAGTTTAGAGCTGACACTGTATATCACAGTGCTCGGTGAATAAAGTATAAATGCCAGATGAAATTCTAGGCCTGACTAATGAATTCAAAGTTAACAAATCATGTATTTAGAATACATCTCCAAACTTTTTAAAAGATTTCAGATGTGCAATTGCTGATCAAACATATCCCTTTGATTGGTCTCTGTACAGAAGAACTAGAATGTGGGCAATATAAATCAATTTTTAAAAAAGAATCTAGAGACACTTCAACACATAATATCAGCTCTTGATTCAAAATAGCTTCAGCAGATAAGATAAATTATGCCATTTAGTGCATGAAGCTCCTCATGAGGGAGAATTCTGTGCCAGTTATACCAATACTACATACAAGATTTCTGGCCTAATCCAGCAATGGCTTTTAAAGTCGATAAGATTTTAAGATGTTATAGTAATAAGCAGTATATGCCTTGATGCTTATCATGCATTAAAGTCTTATTTAAAAATACATAATTAATTTCTGATTAAACTGGGATGTACTTCTGAACATAACAATTAAAGTATTTTACATTCCATACTTGTTCAAAGAACACTGTTATTAACAGTTCAAGATTAATTGTTATTAAGAGCTATTTTGACTGGTAAAAATGTGCCATTTTAACTAGATAAATCATTAGTTTTTGAATAAATAGAATGATTTTCTTCTTCTTGTTTTCTCGGTAAAGTAATAAACCTTTAAGTGAGGGCTTTCTGGCATGTTGTCATAACGTAATTAAGCAGAAAGCATTCCTAAAATTTAATTTCCGGGGGGGGGGCAGCTTCCTCATTTAAACATTAGATAAATCATTTTTAACTAAACAGTAAAGGTTACAACTTCAAAAAGATCACAACACAGTTCACCTGCAAGGGGCAAAATTCTGTCATCTTCAAAGGCACTTCTAACACTTAAAAGGAGGAAGAGGGAGAGAGGCTATTCTTCGTAAAATTGAGTAACTTGATGGCCATACTATGCTTGTAACGCCCTCTGGCAAGCAGTGGACAGATTTGCTTTTGTGCATTCTAATAATAGTAAGCTGTGATTCTGCATTCTCTAAGACATAAAGTTCATCATTTTTTAAAAAAAACAAACTTGGACAAACTGAAATAATAATCAGAATGGCATTGAATATTTCTTTCCATTTGTCCCAAAAAATAATATATTTTCTGAACAAATCTTACACTTAGCTTTCAATTTCTTTGCCTTGAGTATTTCAAAAGCTGTCTTAATAGCTGCTCAAAAATAATATTTTTAAAATAAGTTAAATATTACCAAGTATCAATGTTTAGATACTTAATTATAACATTCTAGCCCACATTAAAAAATGTTCCAAAGTAAAGCAAAGGTACACAGATCATATGTATCATGCCCCAGCTCATTCCCACGGCCCCAGCTCAATACATCTCCATAGCTGGCCCAGTCAATGGAATTCTATCCCCCAGTGATGAAAATGGCCCCTTCCTTAATGGCATTCCAGAAGCACCCGACAACCATCCTTTTTTTGTGGAACCTTTGGAGGAAAAGTTGAAGTAATAATGGCTGTCATTTTTTTTCTGGAGGTTAATTTAACTATTATGTGACCATGTAGCCCTAATCCTAAGCAGCTATACACTATAAAAAAAAAAACCAAGAAGCTGCGTTACAAGCCACCTTAACCCACAGACTGTTGAATAATCCAGGATCACGGCCACATGGACTTCAGTGGGAATGCTGTTCCAGTGGGTAGGGGAAGCAATAGAAAAGGCCCATCTTGAATGGCATTGCTGCACTCATGGGACCTGGAGCATGCCAACTCTGCCAGATTTCACAAGACAGGCAGAAAGAACTAGAGAAAGATAGTCCAGTACATATCTTTATTATGCAATGCAGTAGTATATTGTCATCTGAACTTTTTTTCTTATTTAAAAGGAAACACAGATTTAAGCAAATATTTCCATTAAGATCTCAGTGAACCCAATCCAGATTAACAACCCTGTGTCTGGAACTTCATATGAAAAAATTCCCATTAAAAAATATGGGATAGATTTTTTAAAAAAACTTTTTTGATAGGACAATTCCTCTAATTGTATGTAAATTGTGTCCAGATCTGTATAATTGTGTGTACATTCTTCATATAGTGCAAGAAAACAGAAAATACACTGTAATATTTGAAGTCACATAATCTTCAAACTGTTATGTGCCCTGCATTTACTTTTAACAAGGAACTCAAGACATTAACACTGTCATATTGTTTAAAAAATTTTAAAATATAAAATGTTCCGCGTCTAAGGTGAAAGAAGGCTTCCATGGAATAGGGCTTGCACATTCTATGTAAGCCATTTCACACTATTGTTCAACTGGGCAATGACCAATTGCAGACCAGAAGAGTGTAAACTTCATATCTTTACAGAGAAATAATATCTCTTCTGAAACACCTCCCTGCCATCCAACTGATATAAGGATTCTGAATGCACATAGCCAAAGGATATCCTGGGACAGAATTGGCAGTGTCCGGTGGAGAAAACAATTGCTATAGCTGACAAACAATTACTAAAACGTAATTCATATCCAGACCTGTAGTTTCATAGGTACAAACCCATTTTGAAATGAATGATTTCTATCACTTGAATTGGGAAGGTTTAATTTGCCTCCTATTTTTGCACATTCCCTGACAACTGTGATAATATCACTATGGAAAAAGGAGAATGGAAGTGTAATTCCTTTGTTTTCCTTGTGGCCAAAGAAGATTTAGCTCTTGCCAGAACTTGGGACTGGGGCAATTGATCTCATTCTGTGTCAAAGTTTCCCAGTGCTGTCTCTCACAGTATTTGGATAGTTTCTAAATCTTCCAGAGCAGTTTTTTCACAGTGCTCAGAAGTCACCTCCGCTGTGTCCTCCAGGGACTAAAAGATTCAAATCCAATCCTGGTTATAGGTAGGTAGGTTGGTTGGTTGGGAGGTAGGTACCCACTGAAATGAGCTATGAACATCTTCCCTGTCCATATCTGGAGTAAGAGGAATTATGGGGTGAGCCAAAGATTTTAAAAGAGGTGCTGTATATTGGGGTGTATAAATGGATCATGACAGTTCTTTCTTTCTAGGGTTTTCCTTTATCTATACTTTTAAGGTAAATAAAACCTCCTCCTTTCCCTTTTCCATTTTAAAAGGACAACCATGACTTGGAAGAACAGCAAGCAACAAGGATGACTTCCATGTGCTTGAACATGAAGCTGCGATGTGCTCATGATGCTCCTCCCCAGGTACCTGCTCTCCCAATCCAGCAAATCCTCGGTAGGTATTAAACTGATAAAAGAGAAAAAAACCTTATCTTGATTAAAAGAAATAAAAGGAAATCCACTCCATCAGAAAATCATTTGAGTTTCATATCCTCTACAAACCAACATAATACAGAAAAAGCCTTTTTCAACATTTCTAGGTTATGAGGACTCCAGTGGAGCAGTGAATATATTTTCAAGCTTAGTTGGACTATATATACTAAACAATAATAATAAATGACTGTGGATTCAGAATGATCGAGTCTGAGTAATATTCATACTACTGATAATTTTGTTCTTATTCTATTATTTGATTGTCCTAGTCCTGAGCCAGCATAAAGCCTAGTAAATAAATAAATACATAAATTCAAGAAGGTAAATACAGAAGATAGTCCTATGAATAGAAGGGAGTACTTTTTTTCTTCTAAACAGACAAATTGCCTTGATGTTTAAAAACAGATTGCTTGCAGAGAAAAAAATTAAAAATAGTAGTACAATACCATAGTTCAGTAGCTCTGCTTTAGAACCTATTCCTTATCTTTTCTTCAATTAAGCAGTAAAATTTTATGAAGAGGAGGATTTTAAAATGTTATGTACTACATGATGAAATATGCACTCCTAAGGAGTGACATACTAACAAGCTTCATTCTGTATCAAGCTACCAAACATGGTACAAACCACAACAGTTATCATGCTAAGTCAAAATGAACACACACACGCAAAATATGGTTTACTGTAATGTATGAACCCATGCATTATTGCCTAAATTACCTCATCAAATATGTAATTATCATTCTTCTGATGGAATGAACAATTAAAACAGCTAATGTATGCAAACTTAAAAAGTTGGATGCACTTGTTTATGCCTTAAAAATGTCAAAATGTTTCTAACTAAATACATTCAGGATTGGCATGTTTAATAACAAAGGTTAGCATTTTAATACTAACTTGGTCGGAAACCTGTACAGTGTGCATTATGTTAAACTTATTACAGAAGCTCCACTCTTTATCCTGGATGAAATGGATACTAGTTTTCATACAGTTGTTTATTTATTGCCTTGTATGCTGCCTTACATATGTGTGTGTGTGTGCGCGCGCATATATATATGAATAGTATGTCAAATATACATGAGATGTATTTTTTCAGTTGTTCTAAATTAAATTTATTTCAATTTTTAGCTCACTTTTGGTTTTTTCTCCTCAATAAACCTTAATCACTCTCTCCTACAAAGACACAATAACATGCTTTATATGGATTTCACCTCTTGGTATTTTACTCTAGGAAATGGCACAATCTACAAAACTAAGGTCCAAAGCCAAAATCAGACCAGACTTATTCAATTTTGAAACTTTAAAGATTCATACTCCTGACTGAGTTTTATTGTTATTTCAGCTTTGATTCATGGTACTTTCAATTTCAAAGGTATTACTAAAATTGGCACAAACATGAGAAATTTTACAATTTATTGTATTGAGCCAGTCAACTAAACAGCCCTTCCAAGTTATACAAAGAATCATGCTTGGTAACTCATTAGATTGTTCTTCACATTGAATTGCTAAAAAGGATGATATATTTATAATATAGCTTGCAATGCCATAAAACAGCCCATCAATCTATTTTATTCATGGGAAGTCCACATAAGGCCACTAGGCTGTTACTGACAATAAACTTTGGGCATGATTTTGAAAAGACCTGCATTATAGATCATGATTCATAACTTTGTCTAAGAAACCAAAGAAGACTAACAAGGCAAAAAGCAGGTAGCATTTCTAAAACAGAGAAAATTGCATACATAATACCATTATGTATGTAATACCGTTTCTATAGAGCCTGCATAATGGCAACAGGAAAATGGCATTCTTCATGCCTGCTCATCCTCCAGTAAATTACTAATTTCAGTTTCAAGAAATGGAGATGATCTATACTGAAAACATGGTTTATAGTAAAGTATCTATCTATCTATCCATCCTTCTATCTGTCTATCATCTGTAATAGATATGTATACATAATATACAGTTGTGTGAAAAAGAAAGTACACCCTCTTTGAGTTCTATGGCTTTACGTATCAAGACATAATAAAAATCATCTGGCCCTTAGCAGTTCTCAAAAGTAGGTAAATACAACCTCAGGTGAACAACAACACATGACATATTACACCATGTCATCATTTATTTTACAAAATGAAAGCCAAAACAGAGAAGCCATGTGTGAAAAACTAAGTACACCCTTACTGCTTCCATAAGTATGAAGAGGCTAAGTAGCAGCCAGGTACTGCTACTCAAATGATCATCAGCAAGTGTGACTACCTCTATAAAAGCTGAAGTTTTAGGAGTTTGCTGGTCTTGAGCATTGAGGTGTGTGTTAACACAATGCCAAAAAGTAAAGACATCAGCAGTGATCTTAGAGAAGCAACTGTTGCTGCCCATCAATCTGGGAAGGGTTATAAGGCCATTTCCAAACAATTTAAAGTCCATCATTCTACAGTGAGGAAGATTATTCACAAGTGGAAAACATTCAAGACAGTTGCCAATCTTCCCAGGAGTAGACGTCCCAGCAAGTTCACCACAAGGTCAGACCGTGCAATGCTCAGAGAAATTGCAAAATATCCAAGAGTTACATCTCAGACTTTACAGGCATCAGTTAGCATGTTAAATGTTCAAGTTCATGACAGTACAATCAGAAAAAGACTGAACAAGTGTGGTTTGTTTGGAAGGGTTGCCAGGAGAAAGCCTCTTCTCTCTAAAAAGAGCATGGCAGCATGGCTTAGGTTTGCAAAGTTGCATCTGAACAAATCACAAGACTTCTGGAACACCGTCCTTTGGACAGATGAGACAAAAGTGGAGGTTTGGCCATAATGCACAGCGCCACGTTTGGCGAAAACCAAACACAGCATATCAGCACAAACATCTCATACCAACCGTCAAGCGTGGTGGTGGTGGTGGGATGATTTGGGCTTGTTTTGCAGCCACAGGACCTGGGCACCTTGCAGTCATTGAGTCGACCATGAACTCCTCTGTATACCAAAACATTCTAGAGTCAAATGTGAGGCCTTCTGTCCGACATTGGGTCATGCAACAGGACAATGATCCCAAGCACACCAGCAAATCTACAACAGAATAGCTGAAAAAGAAAAGAATCAAGGTGTTGTAAAGGCCCAGTCAAAGTCCAGACCTCAACCCGACTGAAATGCTGTGGCGGGACCTCAAGAGGTCTGTGCATAAACAAATGCCCACAAACCTCAATGAACTGAAGAAATGTTGTAAAGAAGAGTGGGCCAAAATTCCTCCACAACGATGTGAGAGACTGATAAAGTCATACAGAAAACGATTACTTCAAGTTATTGCTGCTAAAGGTGGTTGTACAAGCTATTGAATCATAAGGTGTACTTAGTTTTTCACACATGGCTTCTCCATTTTGGCTTTCTTTTTGTAAAATAAATGATGACATGGTGAAATATGTCATGTGTTGTTGTTCATCTGAGGTTGTATTTACCTACTTTTGAGAACTGCTGAGGACCAGATGATTTTTATTATGTCCTGATACATAAAACCATAGAACTCAAAGAGGGTGTACTTTCTTTTTCACACGACTGTATGTATAAATACACATAAATCACTGCATCTCACCTTCCTTCTTGATGAGGAGCACTTATATTATGGTCTGTCCAATGCCACATGAAGACTTTTTTAAAAATTTCCCAGGCATTTTAAGAACCATGAATCTTGATCTTCTTGTAGCTGCTGATAGGATGAGACCTATTAAGTGCCAATAAGTATATTTGATGCATCCACTGACAACATAGTCAGTGGATGCATCACATATACACAGCTACAGTTATATATCAAATGAAAATTAGATGTTTCTAAACAGTCTTCATGTGCCCAACAGTAGGATACAGTACTGTAATCATGTGTTATAACAACAAGGTAGCAATGTCCAAAGCACAGAGCTTTGGTAAGGACCAAGGATTAGAAAGCATAAAATATTTTAAGATGCATGAAAACTATTTTTAATCTGAAAAACAATTATATATAATATTGATAATATATTCTTTTCAATCTCTCATCTCACACTATGCCATGCATTATTAAATTCCCAGCCAATAAAGCATGTTGGATCATCTAGAGATGAACAGTATCTCAAATTATGTCTATTTTTTCTAAATACTGTCCTTTTCTCTACATTTGTTTTTCAACTATCAAGCACCTTGTTTGTTCTGAGAAATAGATAGATTTCATATGTTAAAACAGGGAGGGAATTGGGGAAAACCACCTTCTTTTCTTCATCCCAGCAGCTGTTATGGAATTCTAGGTAACATTTGAAATCCTCACAATTTACCTAAGCAAAGCTATCTGAATGGAAGCAGTCTTCTTCCATCTCTTAGAATCATGACTAAAAGTAGATTCCAAAGCTTCAGTGCTACATACCTCCACTGCTATTTTAATTTTAGTTTTTTGCTTAAACTTATATTTAATTTAACAGAAGTATTGCTGAAATAGGAATTTGTACTTATCTGATTTGTTGAAGTGCTTGTTAAAAGGACACACTCAGCCAAGGATGTTGAACAGAGTGTATTTGATAAGAGATAGAAATAATCCTGGAATGATATTGTGGAAATATGTAACAGAAACAAAAAATTAGGTTACAAAGATGCACTTATGCCCTAGAATGCCATGCAAAAAAGGAATAGAATGAAAAAAGAAATCTCCATCATCTACAAGCTTTCTAACTACAGGTCAGAAAGATGGTACAGATCCTGTTTACCTGTGATTGTTTTGAAAGCACCATTTAAAGTTTCTAAACCAACATTAAGAGCCAAGTTATCTACCTTAACCCTTTTACTAATCAAACAATACTTTCTATAGTTTCAATCTGAATTTATTATAAAAATATTGGGGAGGGATTTGCTGTAGTACACTATTCATTTATAACAAATAATAGCAGGCTATTTCTAGATCTCTCGAGTAGTGCCATATTATTATTCCATATTATGGAATAATATGGAATATTATTATTCCAATAGTTCCATATTATGGAATAATGTGGCAATGCTCCCAGATTTCAGTAAGAGAAGATGAGCAAGATTTCAACAGATTTAAACCTTACACAGACTTGGTTCTAATAAAAAATAATTTATATATAGTTTCCTACTTTAAGCTATATTATAATCTTTTGTTTTTTTTAAAAAAAAGTGGTATATTTGCTACAAAAGGCCTGTCATGTTCCCATTTTATTTTTCTGAAGTCTTTTTTTTTTTTAAATTCTTAGCAAAGTGACAAGAAATACATTTCTTATTTAAAAAAAAATATGAAAAGGTAAGGAAAATTATGCCTCTATATTACTAGCTCTCCCAAAATGGTCCCTGGGTTCACATCAGGAATCAGTACACTCAAGTTCAGTAACAGCTTTCTCTTTACAGAATGACATGTCAATGCTGTCTTGGGGTTGGCTAAGCCAGATACCAATTTCCAGACTTTGGAATTGTCTTTGCCAGTTTATTAGAATATCCAAACTGTTTTATTTTCTGTAAGTCTGTTCTTTGCTTCAAGATCAGCCTAGTTGTTGCATCTTTTTATTCCAGCACTGATTTTTGTGTGTGTGATTGAGACTTGGATTTCCTGGCTTTGCTTGGCATTCTCCATATCTTAGCAACAAAGGGCTGTTTCCCTGGCTTTGATCTGGGTTTGAGATTATAATGTTTTTGATCTACTAAGTATCAGCTCAGAAATGTTCCATGACAACAGCCAAATTAGTATTTGCAAGTATTGTTATTTTCTACCACTCACATATGCCCATAAATGCAAGCTTTAACATCTGAAAGCAACACTGACTTATTTTCTTAACTCTAGGTTTTCATTTTTTTTTTGTAGATCAATATCTAGTATTATATTATTCTTCGTATAATCAAAATAAAAGCTTGCCCATTCATTGAAATCTACTGGGAAGGCTTTTTTTTTTTTTATATCATATTCTTATTACATCTAAACTGTGATCTTCTGGGGCATGGGAGAGAAAGTTCTTTGAAGATATGCCCAGCTAGAGAAGCCTGCTGCTTACCTTGCTCCTCCTTCATCATTTTTTGCTATTTTATACAAAAACACTTCTAAAGGTTTAGACTGTTGGTCTGTCAATTGTTTCTACAGTATTTGGAAGATTCAGTTTTTAAGAACATAATGTTTTGGTTTTAGTAGCAGATTGCAGAGCTAAGATTTTCAAGGTGAACTGTGGAAGATACACAACTGGAAGTACTCCTTAAAAATCTCTTCCTAAAAGCAACTTGGCTCTTGCTACACACATAATCAGTTAGGAAGAGTCTAAAAAGAAATACCAAGGATTCAGATCTGAAACTCTTCCCTTTTCCAAAGGGACTTCAGTAGAGTGGCAACATTATGCCATCATTTGTTCTAGCTAACTTTATTTCCCCCTACTGAGAACAATAGAATGAAAATATTAACAAGGAAATTGGCATTTTTCCTTGCCTGTCCAACCACTACTACCCTTCCATGGAAAAACACAGCCACATTTTACTTTCATTCTGCTAGCAGGAGCCCCATAGTAAGTGGTAGTTCATCTGCCATGACTTTTCCTTTCCCTCGCTGGATTGCTCTGAAAATACACGTGATGATGAATGGCTTCTAATCCTGATGTTTAACATGTCTGCTGTGTTTTTATTAAGCAGAAAAGCAAAGTATACAGTTTTAATAAATAAATTTAAGAGTTACCAAAACTAATAAAACACCATTTTAAAATGTAGTTTAAGATGTCAGTAAAATCCTTCCTTGTCTTACAAATTTTCAGATTTGAAGTTTATCTGCCGCTGCTTAAGCTATGTTTTTTCCCTTAAAACCATGGATCTCCTGAACAAATCTATGCTTTCCCATTATGCATAAGAAAAGAACCAAAAACATGACGGAATTTGTGAAACTGATAAAGCCATTCACACTGCACTTTAACAATTGTTAATATTTGCAATATCATTATCATTCCTATATCTAGTACCAAGTGACTCAAAATCAGGTCTCTCTCATTTGAAAAAAGGAAATAAATTACTGAGTAATAATATATACAAAAAACATTTAAATGGTCATTTCAAAATAGGAAGACATAGAGAAATGACAAAGAATTTTGTAGCACTTTAAATACTCTTTGTATTTCCCTAGAAATACTTAAAGAGTAATTGTCACATATGACATTTTAAAACCAGCTGTAGTAAAACCAATAATTATGGATGTACCATATTGGTAAAATCAAGAGAGTGGACTATACATCAGCTAAAGGATGTCACAAAAAAGATTACTATGAATACTGTCAAAAAGTGTTGCACAAGTAAGGCAATTTTGATACAATTTTGAAGTATCACATCACTTTCACAGGAAAATATTTCTTTAAATTTTGGACAGATTGCAATAGACCATTAACTCTTGTTTATTTAAACTTTTCACTGCAATTTATAAGTTTTTTTTTAAAGACCAGGAATATGAAATTTGGCAAATACGTCATGATCCACCCCACATGCACCACTGCATGCTATAAAAAGGCAACCCAAAGTTCAGACCTTGAACACAAATATTTCCAGAAATGTGGTTGAATTTTTATGTGCATTTTTTATTAGATCACCACAAATAATTACAACCCTATTGTATTCCTGACTCCAATTAGTACGAATGGCCTGTTTTTTATTTCCCCTTGTCAGTCACTTAAAATGGAACCAGGGAGAGAGCAGAATGAAAACACTGCCTTAGCTCTTAGAAAAGAAGAGCATTTGCATGTATTTTTGTTAAAGTAATCTTGAGCTACTATTTTTTCTAAATTTCTCCAGAATTTTAGAGGCATCGGGTGTGGGGGGGAGGGGGGCTGAAGAGACTGAATTCTGTGCCACTCCATACAACATTCAGTTGCTCTCCTTTGGAGCAGATAGGAGGCTCGGGTCTCTCTCTGTTTGTGTGAAACGGACACTGCATCTCTCCCTTAGACTTTTCCTGTGGGGTTCATCTAGCAGGCAGGGTGGGGAATAGTTGTCTGAGCTGTACCAAGGTCAGCCTGCAAGAGCTGACAGCTTCTGTCTCTGTACAAAGAAAAGAATCAATACTTTTGGACTACGGCTGTGCCCTCAGTGTAAAACAACAAACATGCAGCGTCTGACATGTTCCTAGGTGATTTGTGGCAGAACCTCTTGTCTGATCTGTATCCAGGAGCTGCTGTGTTACTGCTCTTTGCCTTTCCTCCTCATCTCCCCACCCCCACCCACCCCCAGTTCTGTGATGTCTAATGCTTTACTCAGGTACAGAGGCGTGTATTCTACCCTACAGCTACTTGTCACTCAATAAATCACACCTACAAGCACAGTCTGCACAGAGTGATCTGGGCTTTAACAAAGGATCAGAGGGACAAAGTGCAGGCAAGATACTGTAATTATAACAAAAATAAAACATTCAGTGAGCTGTAGCAAAGACAGAGGCTCTAAGGCACTGACAGACTGTCATCAGAACAGAGTCCTGGCTTTTGCGTCTGTCTGATGTTGCGAGGGCTTTTTATTATTATTATTTTATTTTGCTTCCATTATTTATGAACTTTGGCACCTTAAAGTTCTTCTTTCTATGTCATAGAACTTTTTAAAAGTTGTGCCCAATAAAATGAAGGGATGTACACAATGGGGAACGCAAATGCTTGGGCCAGGTTTAAGTGTTACATTCTTTCAAATATCCATTATTATTATTAGTTTCATAGGTTATTAAAGTAGGAAAATGGGCATCTGGCAAACCATACACAACCCAGGGCAAATGAAGAATAGGAAATAGTCGTTGAGACAGATTTGATATGACAAATCATTTCAAGAACTATTTGGTTGAAAGTTTTACAGTTGTCCCTGAACCAAACCAGAAAAACATAATTCCTGTTACAATTGCATTAGCACATCCTAAAAGAAAAGACATTTGTAGATATTGCCCAAACATCTTTACATGTGCCTGCATTTTAGGACTAACCCATATAATACATATACTAGAAATAAAGTCAAGGTATTAAAATATTGCTTGTGCAGGCCTTATTAAACCCAGCCTATGTTTTATATAGCTAGCATCAATCTGTTTGAGTTTTTATTGTCTTGGTTTGTATAGAAGCCTCAGATAAACTGAATACATACTGTAGAATTCTACATCTGTTTGAAAGCATCATATTGTACTGTTTCTTCATTTGTACCCAACTCTGTGACTGGCACATCATCAATTCAAAATATATTAATATTTATTTTATAGTTTTTGTAACAACTTTCATTTTGATGCCTCTAAAACTAGCCACCAGAGGCCTTTGAAAATATCTAAGTGCAACCACTGGGGTCAAGTGTCTGAACAGTTTTACAATTCTTGGTTGAAGTAGAAACAGTAGCTGATGGTACTTCAGTTCTCCAGCAAGTTTCCAAAATAATTGCATTTAGAGCCAATATATGCACCTGGATCTGAAGGATAGAAAGTGAAGAAAAGGTAACACTGAAAAACTAATTTCTAGGTGTGGATACAACTTCAAATAATAAAACAGTCTTCAATTGTATTTTTATTTTTGCTAAATCTTATATACATTTTCTGGGAACCATCTTCATTGGGCACAACAGGCATCCTTAGAAATACATATGTCAAATATTTTATTTAGTTATTTATAGCCCTCCCCCATCCATATGGACTCAGAGCAATGAATAATGTAATATCAATTATACAAGTAAAAACAACCAGTATTTTGGAATTACTGCCTACAATGAACACCCAAATACAAACAACTATGGTTAGAAACAAAGTTCTGGTCTCAACTTTTTAAAGACATCTTCCTTATGAAATTTTTGGAAAATTAATCTGTTTCCTCTATTACAGAACTCAGGAGAACTACTATACCTTTGGCAAAAAAGCAAGATAAAAGGCAGCTATATTTTTGGGCTACAGAGAACCAAATATATTGTATCCCATACAAGTGTTTCAAAGACTCAAACATTCTGTACCAATTCCTTCTATCACTAATCATAATTCCTATCTTCTTCATATCCTTCTCTGTAGGATATATACAGAACCATACAAACCACTACTATGAAGCAGAGATATACTCAGACACTTATCATAAACCTTTTTTTAGTTCAGAACAATGAAACAACATTACCAACTTTCACTACAATTTACTATGCCTTACCTTTTAATACCATAAGGACTGCATCATTGTAAAGAAGCTTACTTAGTTTAGTCCTATGCTTATTCTGCATCCACTATTTTAGCTCTCTTGTTATTGGCAATAAAGCACAGAGATACTGTATTTTTGAAATTCCTTCCCCAAGATGTTAAGTAATTGCCATTTTTTAAAGATGTGTTTATCTTCTCTCTTCTGTTGGTAAAACTGTTTGTTACATATGATTTTTATTATTTTCTATTTTCTGTTTTCATTGTTATACTTTCAGTTACTCCAAGAATCCTTTAACTTAAAATGGAGTAACAAATGTTAAATAGTCTGCTATAGCTTCAGAATTTTGGGTTAGGAAAGCAATCTGGTGCCCTTTTGATATTTTCAATGTTTTGGATGACACATCAGGTTCACAAGGTGGCCACTGATGAAGAATTATGGGACTTGTACTCCAACCTGGGGATACCAGAATATCTACCTGTGACTCAGATGATTTCATCCTCTATAGCAAAATCATACTTTATCTACTCAGGAGTTCTTATGTTGTGCAATTGTGAACCAATGGTTCAAAAATAAATTAGGTAGAGTAGTGAATTGAAAATGGAGCATATTAGGAAAAAGCACAGAACAAAACAGTGCAAAGGTATTTAATTTATAATATCACTTATTTAAAGACCAGAGATATAATATCATGTATGTTTGTTCATGCCTAAAAGTCTAAGTCTATTTTCAATTCTCCCTTTTGAAAATAATGTTCTGGCATATCTGGGAAGGAGGCAGCAACAGCAGACTATTTCACTCCTCTCTCTTGCTGTAGATCTCTTCTGATCCTTTTTTAATGTTTCCAGAAGTAGTGCTGGGTCTAATTAGGCAATTTTCCTTCCATCTCCTTTTGTTGTTTTTCCCCCCTACTGCAATCCATTGTTCACAGCCCATTACAAATTCCTTTGGATTCTTTACAAGCCATGAACAAGCCCACAATGTAGCACAAGAACTCCAACTTGGAAAGTATTTTTTAAACGTCTGGATTTACTCTCTTAAATCCAGCCTGAGCACATTTTCTTCATGAGTGTGAAGTTTAATCCAGAAGGCAATAAATAAAGCAGAACAGCAATTAATTCTATAATTATTATATGATTATTGTTACCGTAATTTTAAGCATACACACTGAAAATATAATTAAAAGCCGATGCTGTCTGCAAGTTTAGCATTTAGGCATTTTAACATTCTGATATTAAAACAGAACATTATTACAGCTAAACTGAAGTTTCACTGTACTTAGATTAGATTTTTAGCATACGGGTGTATGCTTTTTATTTGTTTTACTGCAAAAGGAAATCAATCCTTTTATTTAATCCTTTGTGTTTTATAAAATCCTTTTGTATTTTAATCCTATACCTATTCTTTTATACAGTAATCTTCTACCACAACTTAAACATAATAGCAATATTTACAAAGTGAATATAGTTTATTTTAAACTAATCCTATACAACCTATATGTCATCTCAGTTTAATCTACATCTATTAAAATACATAGAATAAATAAATGGTTCAAATTTCTTGAAAATACACGTAAATTCTACTCTGCTAATACTAAAGCTCTGATAAATAAAAAAAATTATGTACAAAAATGTTTATTCATTCAAACCTTGCTCTAAGTGAATTACATAAATTAGCATTTGAACTAAATATTTCAAAGAAAAGCTGTTATAAACTCACAGTTTTTCCAAGGCATCAGCTCAGCCAACAGCCTTTACACTGACTCCATTGTAGAATCCTAATGTAGATAACCATTTAAAAAAGCTTTTTTACATGATAAAGGATTGACAATAAGTATTAATACTGTATTGAAAGATTATGCTTGCAGGAGGTCAAAAGAACTGAAGTTCTGTACATGAAAAAACATTAAAAAGTCATACTGGATCAGGTCAAAATTCTGCCAGTTCCAGATTTTATTTTCATAGTACTCTGGCAGATAGCTGTACAAAACCCACAAGTGTACATGAGTACAAAAGAAGCCCCTTATGTCTCCCAAAACCTAGCTTAGAAAGATATATCGCCTCTGATACAAAAGTAAACTACAGTCAACTGTGACAATTACTGTGGTAGCTATATATTACATTATCCTCTGCATGTATGGCTTTATCCACTATAAATTTGTCCATCTTCTTTCAAAGTTGGTAACTATCATTAAATTGTAGTATATCCTACAGTTGTGCTTTCTTAAGAAGCAATTCTTTTATCTGCCTTCAATTCCATCCCCCCTTTTTTTAATGCTCACTCATCCAGTCCAGAAATATTTCTTTTAGATTTCCTTGTTGACTCTTTCTGCTCTAATAACGCCAAATAATTTTTTGTTACCAATAGTTTTGGCCATTTGTTCAGCCCAACTACAGATCATTTAAGAACAAACATCAAGTACAAAATGTTTACATTTTATGTACACATTTTCATAGGCACTTATAAAAACAATCTGAAAACTGAAATTCAAATTGACTAGATTGATGAATGGAAGAATGACAAATTGAAATTGTTGATTGCTAAATGACAATTGTTAATATTTTTCTTATTTCTAGTTCCAGGGAAAGTTCTTCCTTTTGTTAAGGAGAATTGGAAAGAAAGGTCTAACAACAAGCAGCTTAAAGACTCCGTTTTGCTCAAAGGCCTGCTGAGACCTGGCCAATGGGAAAAAGAATTGTGGTGTGACAGTCTTTGACTGTCTAAAAGCACTTTGTATAACCTCCAAATAGAAGAGACAGAAGAATGTTAGATAAAACAAGCTGCAGTTTATTCAATGACTTTTTCAACAAACTGTGATTGAAACATGTAATAGCTTAGGAGTGCAGCTGCAAGAATCAACTATATTTTCCTTCAAATAGTTTGTATCCATATGAAAAATGTTTATCCCGAAAGATATCAGCAACTGTAATGGGAATGTTATACATTTTACAGAGTCATACAAACTAACAGTGCATATCATTCCTCTTAGCCAAATATATGGTATGATTTTACAGTGTTAAAAAGAAATGCGTTCCTAATCTTGCTTATTTTAATATACATGTAGCTAAATGCTCAACAATTATGACACACGGAATGAAATCTTATGGCCCACTCAGAAGTCCTATTGGATGTAACAGTACTTATTTCTCAGGACATTGTGCATACTAACTTGGGAGTAAGAGTTATTGAACATAACAGACTGTGTTTAGATAAAAAACACAAGACTGATCTCTGAGATATTCTGTAGGAAACAGTAGCTATACTATTTAGACAATTTAATAACCATGGAAGGAACATGGGGGATCTTATGTGTTGGCACGCCCTCCAACCTCTATGAAAAAAAGCCACAAGACAGAAACAGATGGTTGCACCAACACTGATGCTCCAAGTGACAACTAGAGCACATTCTTAGACTGTATTCTTGCTTAAAAAATGGACTTTTTCTTTGTTTGACTGACAGTTTATGTCAAGCATGTTCCCACAACTGATAAATAGGAGATGAAGAGGATGGGGTCAGTCTATACATTCCTATTTCTGGTCTATACTCATGTATGGCTAGAGCTAATTAATATATTTCCAGCACAATTTTTTCCAGCAGTATAAAAAAATGGAATTTTAAGACACACTGCCAGTACATATATGAAAATATAGTTGTACATTAACATTAAACAGAGAAACAACAGTTTCTACTATTATACATCACAGTCATACTTTATTCTTAAGAAGTGATAAGAAAATTTAGCTTAAATAAACGGTTAAGTGATCCTTTCAGATTAATTTCAAGCTATGCTCATATAGGCACCAATATTCTGCTTCTGGATTGTAGAAATAATAAATATACAAATAGATAGATGCATGCTTACCTTTACCACACAAATTATATAACTACTTGTACTGGGATTTTTAAAAGTTCAAGAAAACTTTACCAACAAAACATTCCTGTTTTAAGCAATGAATGGTTGAAAAATAGGGCTGCAAGCTTTAATTGAGCTAATGAGCAGATTAATTACCTAAAGCTTTCATAGAAGATTAAAATTGGCTTCTCAGTTCACCTGTGGGATGCAGCTGAATGAAACTCAGAGGTGCCAGAAGCACAAACTCTACAGTTTGCTCATTCTTATGCCAAATTTTATGGCAAAGTTTATCTTGAAGGTTTCATCATAAGCTTAGCATTGTAAAATGCTTCCTTTTAAGACATCAAGATAATAAAGATTTCAATTATAAACACTACTCAGTCTTTGTCTTTGCCTTTTTTTTCTCTCCGCACAAACACGGACACACAGTTAAATACTATTAAAAAAAGATGAACATGCCATTTTGCAGATCTTCACTATTATACTCATTCATGCTCTCGCGTAAAGATTCCAGGCATTCCAGTCCATAAAAAATTAGCTATGACCTGTCAGTGATAAAAGGAATATATTAAAACTTAAATTAGTAGAAGGCCAAGTTGTTCATATTTTCATAAACAAGGTATCATAAGCACATGAATACAGCTGGTAGAAGTTAATTCATTTGTTCAATTTATCAAAATATTCACCGGAACAAAATAAAAAGACTGCACATGTAGCTGAAAATAAAGATAAAATTATTTACCTTATACTTTTACATGAGATGGGTATGCTTTAATGTTCTGGAAGATGATTTTCAAGATTTACAGTAATCTGTCATTTATCTCACAGCTGAATATTTTATTTATATTTATTTATTGTATTTATATAGCTGCCCATCTCACATAAAATGACTCTTTATGAATATACCACAACTAAGGAGTGTTCCTGGGAAAAAAAAACTCTGCAATTGTCCTCATCATTGAAAATGTCAGGATATGAAACACACCTCTCTCACACCCACAACTGATGATCTTCAGAAACAATGAACTACATTAGGAACAATAATATGGAGGGCCTGGATTGTTCAGGGTCACTGATGAACTGGGGACCCTCAACATGAGTTCAATATTAGCAAGCAGGTTGGCTTGGAAAGCAGAAAGAAGTGAGAAATCACATAATTATGTTAAACTTGTAAAGCTTAGCTTTAAAATAGTAGCCTTGTATTAATATACAGTCTGCATTTGAATGTGTAGTCTATACCTATAGCAAGGTAAGAACATGCTTTTGCATTGCCTGGTACAATGGGAAATACTGGCTTATTCACAAGCAACTTCTGCGTGTCTTCCCCCAAATTACATATCGCCTTTAGGTTCACATCCTATAGTCATCTTCCTAGGAGTAAACCTCATTGTTTTCATGGCATTTTACTCCAAGCAGATGGTAACTCCCATTTGGGTTTACAATAAAAACATTTTTATGTAACTTATCAATATGTAGGTAAAATGAAAGAAATATGACCCACTATACTTGTACTGTTTTCTAGAAAAAAGATATTTAAAAATACTTATGGTCACTACTTAATTATAAATTAGACAGAAGTCCTGTTTACTTATGAGGTTATAGTATAATATTTTAAAGTACTCTTGATAGTTCTCTTGTTACACTATCTACACTGTAAGTATACAAGATACATTTTAAAAACTCCAGTCTTGATAAACGTAGACTTCAATAATATGCTCCATAGTTGGGGCAGAATGAATTGGTAACTTACAAAGTTACTAAGCGTATAAAAAAAAAGAGAACATGAAAATGATTTCATGAATAAATTTAGTAAATGACGCTTGGCCTTTTAAAAATATTGGTACACTTCTCCCATGGTTATTGTACCAACTACAGTAACTATGGGAAAAGCAACTACAATGCATTGTGTTGCAGGAGGTAGCATTAGCCGCAAAGGTGCACATTTGGATGTGAAAAGGGACTTAGAGTAAGACAGCTGCTCCAAAACCACGTTGTACATATTTAAGTCATGAGGAAGAAAATAATAATATTCTATATACTGATCTTCACTGATATAAATAAATGAAAAATTACAACAGTACCAACTCATGGGACAAAGTTATTTCTGAAACCATAAAAAATATTACTCTATAAATCCAGAGGAAATAGTTATCTCCTTGTCTTGGTTTTCAGTTTGCAATTAATAAAGCCAACCCAACCCAGCAGGCAATATTCCAGGGGCTCCAGGCTAAACGGGAAAATCCTCTGCGAAGAATGCTCAGATCTGCCCCACCCAGCACCCTTGGAGATTCGTGGGCAACTGCCCCTCTCTCTCCACACACATACACGGTTTCTTAGGCCGCAGCTTCTCTTCCATCTCTCCATTTGAGAGAAGATACGAAAAGTCCCTTCACCTTGTTTTGTCCTTGCTTGAAACACAAAAAGGGTACCAATAGAGGTGAATATGTGTAGCTCAGGGTTGAACTGTGGAGTCCTTGGGGTTCTCTGAGCTTGGTTCTTTTCTTGCAAATGTTTGCAAGCAACATCCTAGGTGGAAGAGAAGCAAAATAGTCCAGGTTCCTACAGTTAGTTTCACACCACGAAAGAGCAGATATGAGCCTGTGTGGTACTGTGCATAGATTCTTTAGTTATGCCAAGTGAATACATTAAAGAATTTAGCTGTACCTTACCTCAGGGCACTCAGCTCACAAACTTTGATGTTGTTTCATCTGCCCGGTCTATGACTGTTACCTTATACATTTTTGGCCATAGTACCAATTAAAATAGTAAGATAACCACAAACATTTTTAACATGCCTCACCCCTCTCCTTCCTTTGCAATACTTAGTTGCCACCACTTTCAAAGCAGTCACTGGGGGAAATGTAACAATCTCATAGACCTTTTGAGTTCTGAAAGTTAATAGCACCTCCTGATAGTTGCCATAGCGTGTGTGCATTTTTAAATAGTGTCTTGGGGGGTTCTCAGATGATTATATGTTTTCACAGCAGAGCAGCACAAAGGGAAAATAGATTCTTTGTGCTATATGCCCTATGTCCATTTTCATTATAAAGGTTTCACCAAAAGTTGCAAAAAGTTTCTATAGGAGGCCAGTCTTTAAATATGCTCTCCAGATAATCACTGATATAGAAGGTCCTGAAGGATTTTTTCAATATTAGATAAAGCTGCTTCTTGAGGATCCACTCCCATAAGATGTGGGGATGGTGATTAGCATAGGGGGAATTTTAAGAAGAATTAGAGAAATTTATGGACCACAAATCAATCTGTAGTATTCTATTTACAGAAACTGTATGTAAATAGGAACTGATTCGGAATGCAGGGAAAGGTTATCACCTTTATGTATTGCTTGTATTCTTCCTAAAATCATTTACTGATCTATTTTTGGAAGCATGTCGATGAAGATTCTCAGTCATCCAGGTGGAATTATCTGGAGATTGACTCACGGCAACTGGACTTCTTTTCTTTTGGTTTGATACGTTTCGCTGCTTGTCCAAGCAGCTTCTTCAGTCTAGAAGGTTGGTTAGTGGGGACCCCATAAATGTCCTCCAGGGTGGCTGCGTTTATCACTAACCAACTAACACACTAACTAATGAGTCCATCATGATAGTGAGAAACACAGCTACCCTGGAAGACATTTATGGGGTCCCCCCAACCAACCTAAAACAAATACTGGAAGATTGTACTAACAACAGAATAAGGTTCAAGAAGAAAGGTAAAATAATGACTATGTTACAAGGTTCTCAACTTTAAAATACTTGTATTGATAGTTTTGCCCAATTCCTGGAGGAAAGGCTCTTTCTTTTTCAGGTTAAAGAGTGCTCTCAAAAAAACAACCTAAATTCCATTCTTTCTACTCCTACTGTGTAACTCTTCCATTTATATCAATTTAACCTTTTAGACAGGGAAAGAGGACAAACCAAAATCCACACTATATGTAGGCAAGTATGGACAACATTTAAGAAATTCTCCACTACTATGATATTACAAGATTACTTAGCTACTTAGGCAGATGAGAAGCTTCCTATTCCATTACTTGTAATTGTTAATAGTCCAGCTCTATAGCACAATAGCGCCATAACAAAGGAGTATGCTGTTTACTGTTTTATGTCCATGTGTCTATATGTACATATGATCCTCATTTTCTCTAGTGTATGACAGACTTGTGAGATGCAACACAAATCCATCCCTATTTTTCTATATACACGATTCCATGAAGCTTTAAGCTTAGGGTTCCTGTATCCTTTTCTGCAGGAATGGCCACCAGAATTGGGTTATGTGTATGTGTCTATGTTTGTGTGTGATTCATTAATTAGGATCATAGAAAGTGATGTTGCTTATCCTAATAACCCACACCCCCAGCACTTAACATTAAATAGATCACAGTTCTTAAAAGCTTCTCACATTCTAGATCCCAATTCCAGCGTATAATAAGCTATCAGCAGAGCTTTCAGTTTCCCAGATAGGAAAAGGCTGTATAAGAAATTCAATTCAGCCCTAACACTGATACACACAAACTTTATTTCTTAAAAACTGTTGCTAATTGGCCTCCATCAGTCTTCAAGGGATTGCTGTTTTAATTTCTTTTGTATTCACAAATTATTTCTGAGCATGCAGAAAATCTGCCTGTTCTATGTCTATGTAGCCTGGTTTAGATAGACAGACAGACAGACAGACAGACAGACAATTATGGCCATTGACCAGACATAAAACAGCAAAGCATGTGGGATAGCCAATAGTGTAATAAGATGACACCTAACCTGACGCTGGCTCACTAACTTTATCACTGATGAGCATGGAACTTTGGAGTTCTTTATTGACTTAAGATGATGATGATGACTATCTATGTTTATTTTATTTTTTATTTATTACTTATTTATTATTAAATTTACATGCCGCCCATCTCCCCCAAAAAGGGAGATGTATAATGGGACTGGATGATTGGAATCGCCAATTGATATGAACCCTTTCAGAGCAATTCCACCCCATGAGATGTTCATAGCTGCTACTTCAAAGCATATTAATAAAGACAATGTTCTGTAATGTAATGGATGACAGAGACCCAGATTCAAGTCTACCTTTAGTAGTTAGGAGACTATGGGTGACTTTGGGCCAGACACAGTCTTTTGGGCAACCTACCTTACATTATTATGGGGGGGGGGAACGAAGGAGGGTGCTATGTATATCACCTTGAACTCCTATAGAAAAGTGAAATTAAAAACAAAGACAGAAAGAAACAGAACATTTCCAGCTGGTTATATAGGGTTCTGTAGGTACAATCATTAAATGGGAACAAAGAGCAAAAGTTTTTGTATCTATGTGCTGCCATCTAGTGGTCATCCAGATTTTTGAAGCCCAGATCTGGTAGCTCTAGTTTACGTGAACTGTATTTTTTTTTGTTACATGGTGTTGTCCCAAATAAATGTTAATAACATCCAAAGTGCTATCTATGTGTTTGTGCATATGTGTGTTTTAATGTCCCAGCCAATGCTTCTCATGATGGGTAGCTATAACAACAATCTCTTTGAACATCAAAGGAGCCCTCCTTAGTTTGCGTAAGAATTCCAGTTCATTACATTATATGGGTGGGGTTTATTTTTCTTTTCTGTTCATTTGGGACATTGCAATACACTAATACATAGCCTAAGGACAGCACTGAGAAGCAAGAGCAACAGGTTTTGTTATGTTTGGGGTATCTTGGTGCTATTTATATAATACAGTGGGTTACTTCAGCTTTTCTACTTTACTTATGTGTTATTTTGAGATATAAAATATTTTTAATATGAAAGTATTATTATATTTTTCTGCTACTTTTACTAATACTGTGCATTCATTTATTAGTTTCCAATAAAAGTATGAATTGTGAGAAATTATAAAATAGTATTCTTCTAATTCATTACAGTAAGTAGTAATGCTAAGTATATCAGAATTATTCTTTTTATCATAATTCTACAGTATTTCCAGTCCAGCATATTAGGAAGATGTTGCAATACAAGAACAGTTTTGATCATTATTCAATATGATAAATGTACACTTTGAGATCATTCCAATTTGAAAATATCACTTAAAACTAATAGGATTGCTAATATTTAAGTCATCTTACTGCCATTTTGAATAACTGAATTTAAAAGCCTTGAATTACTATCAACACTAAAATATGCATTCAATTATTCTAGATCTACAGTATTTTTTTAAAGATAGGTAAAGAGTGTTGTTAGGGTGGACATCAGTTATTTAGCAGAACTTTGAAATCAGGAGTTGGAATATCCCATATTAACAGTTCAATGATGTAGGTTCTTAAAGAATATTAAGATATTAATTATCTTAAGATGATACTAATTCAATAAAATTGCTTTTCTCATATTTGTTGGACACACAAAGATCAGGACAATCACTAGATGGCAGCAAAGAATACAGGAACCTTTCTTTACTATCATCCATATTCATGTGGATTTCTGCACCTCAACTCTAGTAGCCCTAAGTAGCCCCTTTCCATTAACATTATGTTTTTAGCAGTAGCATTGTCATAGGCTCAACAATTCAGTCATGTGTTTACATATCATTTATACTGTTGTGCAGAATAATTTGGGTCTGACTAATGCTGTTTTCCCTCTTAATCCCTTCTACCTATCATTTGCCTCAGTTCATGGACACTTAGTGATATATGAAATGAAGTTAACTACATTTATACACTACTTTTCATCTGTAAATTATCGAGATTCTCCTCACGTTAACTCCTTATAATATAGAGACCTAAATCCAAATAATTTAGAATGTATATACAACTCTAACCTCAGTATTTAACTGCAACAAAGAACGCTGGCTCTATTTCTGAGTCATTTAGGAGCCCATGAATGAATGAAGTGCACAGCATTTGTGTATCATGAACTCCTGAACAGTAATGCTCTGTTCTCCATTACAAAGTATCCTAAAGAAGAAAGGAAAGATCCTGGAGAAGCCATGGGAGGAAAGCCTGTACTGAATTCTTTGTTTGACAGTAGCTGTCAGTTTCCCATGTTCCCACCCATGTCCTGAACACATATTTATTTTGCATACACAAAGGGAAAAAAACAGAAGGAGAACACTACCTTTGTGTCTCCATATGACTGTCAGCAGCCACTTACAAAACAGCCATTTCTGTCTCTCCCTGCTGAATCAGGTGCCCCATCCTCACTCACCTTCCTCCTCCTTAAAATCAAAAGTATTAAAAAATGAAGAAGTCACAGCAAGAAGAATCTAAAAGAGTGTTGGAAGTCACATCTGCTACTTACTACTGGTGCAGATACTAGTTGCTTTAACAAGGGTGGCAGGGGATCTGCACCCAAGTTGGGTCAGGTACAGATGTTGGCTTATGTTCAAGTATCTCTGTTAACTGCTCACTGTTCCTTTCCCAAGATCCTTTTGCTTCCAAGGCAGAGAAGAAAGGGTCAGAAAGAAAAGAAGAGGCAGAGAGGCTGAGTCCAGAAGACAGAAAAATAATTATCAGAGATAATGATCCTACCTATCTCTAATTTCAGTCCTGCCCATTATTAACATGAAGCTTGCAACATATTAGTCCTAAATACGGCATTTGACCATAACTGTCCTATTTCAAATTAAACCCATTTTCATTTAGAGTTTCAACTGAGCCCTCTTTCTATGTGACCAGCAATCCCAACATTAACTTCCCAATGCACTTTAAAGCTCCCAGGAATTATTTATATCCTGGATACATTTAAAATGCTTACAGAAAGAATAATATTCTTTAGAAGTAGTTGGGAGGACACACCAATAGTTTTTAAATGCAATTTCTAGTAATTGTGAAGCAGTCCCATCATTTCCAGAATTATTTTTACAAAAGTATTGCTTAAGACCCCCTGGCAGACATAAAGTAACAAAAAAGCAGTAGAAGCTGCACATGGAAAAAGCTTAGGAAATCGGTGAAAACGAAAAAGCACCGTTGCTGAATTCAGAAAGTGCAGCCTTATTTAAAAGGCACAAATAGGGAAAGCTATTAAATATTTAACAAGACAAAAGCATGCATAGATGACTCAATAGAGAATTGTCTTTGAGACCATCAAGCCACCAGTGTAGACTTCCAAATGTGAAATACCATACGAAGTTTGTTAAATTTGAAGTAGCAAATAATTCAGCAACAAGTAGTAGAAAAGGGGAAAATCTGTTTGGAATAAGGTGTGTGACAATCTTGTATTAAAAGACAAGGGTGATGCACTCACACTTGTTCATCGTTGCAACATTACATTATAGGGTTATCAGTGATCAGTCAATGCAGATAGCATTTTTATTTACTTGGTCTCAGGTGTAATACTGGTTTATGAAGGCAGCTTACAATTTCAACTGCAAGTATCAAAATCTTCTGTGATTGAGCTTCATTTATGCACAACAGAGGTGACAGTTATTCTTTTTTCTTGGATCTGATCACTTCAGAAAACATATATATGCATGCCAGTGACGGGACAGGTCATATGATTCCCCCCTCCCCAAATATCCCTAGCATATGCTGGCTATGATAGGCTGAATGAGGATGCTCTTGCTTCAGAACCATCTTTCAGGTGGGCTGGATACTACCACCGCTTTTAAAAATCTTTGCAGATGCATCTGTTAGTTTGTATACTCTGCTGCTCTTGTTCGCAATTTATCCCTGCTGCATATATGCACAGTGGAACACACACATTCAGCCACTTCAGCCTAGATAATGTATACTTAATCTTTAACATGTGATATATCTTGATATATGGCATGCAAGCTTCTTAATACAAAACAGCAAGAAAGGGAAAATGCTTCCTTAACACCTCCCTTTTATGCCAAAGTTTTTAGACAAAACGCCCTGCATTTTTTAACACTGATCTTGTACAATTCTGCAAGACGTTATTACACTATAAATGCATTCCATTTACTGTATCTGTTTCACTTCTGGTCACAAGCTAATAATTTTTTTTCCCTCTAAAATGCACACAAGCTGCTTGGCACATGTGCACAGCAAATGGAATCTGAACTTCACTTAACAGCCTCATTTATTCCTGATGGTTTAAATTATTTCATCACAATTAATGACACCCCCTCAGCTTCCTGTGCAGTGTTGCCAGATGTTCAGAGACCACAAAGCCACTCGATTCTTTGACGGCTTGTGACAAGTTGTCCTCTGAAGGACATTCCCTAGGTGCTGGTTCCGGATGACACCCCCACTGTTTTGTATCTCTCACTAACTCCCTGAGTCACAATGGCAAGAGGTGTAGGAAGGCATGAAGAACCCTGAATTGCTTTATTAAGGGCATATTATGTGAAGTGTTTTGAATAAGAAGAAGCTTGCCATGTGAGACAGGAGCTTCAGACTTTCAAAGGAAGCACAGAGCCAACAGTTGATGTTGACCTTCAAATATTCTACTTTTTATCACAGAAAAGAAAAGTGATTTCAGAATAGATTGCTCATCCTCAAATCATAGAGACCCCCACTTGAACATTTTCAATGTGCTGCGACTTCAATAATTCACTATTCCAGCACACCAACATTGAATGATCAAGCTATGATTTGCACTCAAGGGAATTTACAATATGTTATGTTGTTCTGAAGGGGCTACTGCTGAAAAAGAAATAGTCCCATGTGCATATCGGGATTCTTCCTATGTTCTTGGCACTTGCACAAAATCTTCTGATGTGTGAAGCAACTACTTCAAATGGTACTCATCCTCCCAACAGTGATAAAAAAAAAATCAATTAAATAACTGATACTACGCTGCCCTACAATATCACTCCATACCTGCTGTCTTGTCTGTCTAAAAGTGGACCTATCCTACAGTTTTTAAGATCCATGACAAGAGTATTTTGTTGCCAACTTTACTGTTCCTTTTTATTGCTTTTCACATTTTTGTGTATTTTTTGTGAATTATATATTTTTAGCTATGTAAAAATAAAACAGTTGTGAAGCTTAAAGATTCATAAAAAGTATTTGTCACATTGTAACCTATCAGCAGAGGAGAAAAAGCAAACAATATGCATTTATATAAAAACTAGAGAAGTATATATTACTGTAGCCTGTTTCATCAACCATTATAAGAATATATAGCAGATCCTCTAACTCTTCTCTAGACCTCTATACCTGGCTGAAAAATAGGAGACAGTTTTGCTCAGCTAAACTTTAATAGAAAAACCCAGAAGCCACCCTACTAAACAGACTAAAAAGAAAATATAATTTTTAAGGAATATATTTTAAAGAAAAATTAGAATGGTAAAACTATCAGTAGAAACAATTCTCTTATTTCCTCCTGATTCTGTGTCTGGCTATTTATTTTTATGTAAGGTTTTTAAGGGAACATTCACACACTCATATTGCTAAAACTAATCATCTAGGGAACAACAACAAAAACTATTTTAAATTGAGGAAGTCTTTATTCTATCAATATTTAGAAATTTATGATATATTTCATTTTGGCTAAGCTTTTATTATGATTTGCTTAACATTTCAATAGTCATTAAGAACAATTTAGTAGGTCTTACTAATAAACATGCTACATTTGCAAGCGTTAAGGGTGTTTCGATAAGTCTGATAGCCATACAAACTGAGTTACATTACATTATGTATTTCCACAATAACAAAAAAAGTAAAGTAACATCAAATTAAATTAAACGAAACTCAGCTTGTTATCTAGATGCATATAATTAAAACAACTAATTTTTGTCAATACTGGAGATGTACAAGGGTCCATCTCCCCAAAAGTTTTACCTGTTTGACATAGGGAGTCTGGATTGGTGGGAAGGGATGTAGAGAAGGAGCTTGAGTAACTTACAACTCTCATGTAGGGATATATTGCTTGTGTGTCCCTGGCAGATGTGGAAAGCAGATGAAATGGGCAGGGGAGAATCAAATATCCCATCACTGCAGGTTTGCTGAGGAGAGAGAGCACTGCAAAGATTTCACATCTGGCAATCATTTGTCAATAACTAGAAAAAGAGCAGCAGGAAACTTTTTGGCTCTTGTGGAGGATAAAAACCAAAAACCATGCATCACACATAGATACTGCACCGATACAATGATTGCAGCATTAATTGCACTGCCCCGACTTTTTTTTTTTTTAAAGAATACAAAATATACTCCATCTTCAATATGCTCTATTCCTTGGTTACTGTTTTTAAATGCAGTCACTTGACTTGTTAAAATTTCAGAGTGTATATACTTGGTTTTTCTCCCTCCTTCGAAATAAACCCTAGGGCCTATGTTTGAAAATCAGAATCATTCAAGCATATAGATTGCCTGGTACTTTGGGCAGAGAATCTTGCGGTTTAATCAATAAACAGAATTAAAATGAGAAACACTGCAGTATCTAAGGCAGTAATCCTCTGAACAAGTTTCAAATTTTAAAAGAGGAGATGAAAGAGAAATGGAGATGGCGATACCACTGACCCTGAGAGATCACTAGTATCTAGAATCAGCTAATTCTAAGAAAAGAGATGGGTCTCTTCCCAGGAGAAATAAGAGTTCTGGCAGAAATTCCATTGGGAGTGAATTTGGAAGTTCCACTCTCACTGGGATCTGCAGCAGTACAATCCTTTTTTTGGATTGTTTTTAGGACAAAGATTTTATACTAAATAAATAAAACTAAATGCTTACTAGCATTCTTTAATTTTTGCCCAGGCAAAAATCTACAAAAAATATTTCAACAGAAAATACATTACTGAAATTTACACATGCACACTCTATTTTTTAAATCTTAAAAAAAAAAAAAAGCAGAGTACTCATTTGTTTGACAAACTCATAAATTATAGATGGATGCATACGAAAGTTTTGTACATTATGAGACATGCATAGTTATGTACTTTTCTAGAATTTAAAAATATCTACAATAGAAAATAAGTTACATCTAAATGATGCCTTCCTAATAACAAAATGGATTTTTGCATATTTGCATATTCTCCCCTTTGACATTTCTGAAAAAAAGAGGATATAATGCAGTAAGAGTTTGCTTGTTTGTTTATTTACAGGTAGCCCTCGACTTATGACCATTCGTTCAGCGACTCTTCAAAGTTACAAATGGCGCCCGAAGTTACAGCTGTTGCAGCACCCCCACAGTCATGTGATCAAAATTTGGGAGCCTGGCAGCCTGCTCGCACTTATGACCGCAGGGGTGCTCCAACTCCCCCCACCCACCTATCTCCCCCCATCTATGCCCTTTTGCCCCTCTGCCACCCTGTGCTGCACCACCACAGCTGACCTTCACCGTCTTCTTGCTCCCCCTGCTGACAAGGCGTGCTCAGCCTGGCTGCTAGGCTGGGCTGGGCTTCAGCTGTGAAAAAAACGAATCCAAACCCAAAAGCTACAGTGTGCCCAGCCCCTCAGCTACAGTGTGCCAAAAAGCTGCTTTGCAAAAAGCTCCTGGAGTGCAGCGCACCAAAATGGCCCTTTGCACTGCGCTCCTGGGCAGGGCTGGGCTTTTGGCTTTTGCCAAAAAAAAAAAAAGCCAAAAGCCCCACCCTGTCCCATGGCACAAAGGGGCACTGCAGCTCAGGAGCTGCTTTTGGCCTTTTTTTCCCCCCACAGCCAAAGCCCAGCCTGGCCTGGCCCAGTAGCCAGGCAGGCCTGCCTTGTCAGCAGTAGGAGCAAAAGGACAGCGAAAGACAGTGGGGTGGCAGAGCATAGGGCAGTAGGGGTCTCCAAGTGCAGGATGGCAAGGATGACAGTGGCTGGGACTGGGCTGGGACAGCTGCAGCTTTCTGGGCCAGGTTGTGGCAACCAGCCCCAGAGCTGCATTGTTCTGGGGCTGCTTGCCACCCCGCAAAACAGGTGCAGGGCAGTCAGAAGGGCAGATTTGGGGGTGGAGATAGGTGGGTGGGGGGATTTGGAGGCAGTCCCTTACCTTACTGAGGATCAGGACTGGGAGGGACCAAGCCTTGAAAGGACTGGGGTGGGTACTCACTTCACAACTCACAATTCTCAGTTAACAACAGAAACCAGGACTGCCGGGATTGCAGTCACACTGCTTAGCAACGGAAATTCTGGTCCCAATTGCGATCATAAGTCGAGGACTACAGACAACCCATAGTTAACAACGGAGCCTATTGTAGCAAAATTTGAGTTAAATATACAAAGATTCAAGTTAAATACACAATGGTTCGAGTTAATTACACAATACAGTGGTACCTCAAGATACGAATTTAATCCGTTCCGTGACTGCTCGCAAGTCAAATTGGTCGCATCCTGAAGCAAATTTTCCCATAGGGTTCAATGTAAATACTGTTAATCCATTCCGCCCTCCGAATTTGGTCGCATCCTGAAGCAAATTTCCCCATAAGGTTCAATGTGTTGCACAGCTAGGAAATTCCCCAGGCACGCTTTAGTCAGTTTCACCACTCGAGCCCTAGCGCAGAAAGAGGAAGTGCTAATGAAAGGGCCACCTGGCGCCTCTTCACTAATCTGAGCGCGTGGGGGAAAGGCTTTCCTCGCGCGCACCACGCCAAGGGCTATGGACAAAGGAAAGAGTGCGGAGTTGAGGAAGAGGAATCAGTGCTGGGGGGGGAAGCTCCCGCTCCCAGCTGTGCACGCCACAAAAGCCTTTCCCCTGTGCGCTGATTGCTTTCACTGGGCTTTTGTCACGCGCACCATGCCAAGGGCTATGGACAAAGGAAAGAGCGCGGAGTTGAGGAAGAGGAATCAGTGTGGGGGGGGGAAGCTCCCTGTGCGTGCCACAAAAGCCTTTCCCCTGCGCGCTGATTGCTTTCACTGGGCTTTTGTCACGCGCACCACGCCAAGGGCTATGGACAAAGGAAAGAGCGTGGAGTTGAGGAAGAGGAATCAGCGTGGGGGAAAGCTCCCGCTCCCGGCTGTGCGCACCACAAAAGCCTTTCCCCCGCGCGCTGATTGCATTCACTGGTCTTTTGTCGGTGCACCACGCCAAGGGCTATGGACAAAGGAAAGAGTGCGGAGTTGAGGAAGAGGAATCAGTGCGGGGGGGGGGAAGCTCCCGCTCCCGGCTGTGTGCGCCACAAAAGCCTTTCCCCCTTGGTGCACTGACAAAAGCCCAGTGAAAGCAATCAGCGCGCGGGGGAAAGGCTTTTGTGGCGTGCACAGCTGGGAGCGGGAGCTTCCCCCCCCCAGCACTGATTCCTCTTCCTCAACTCTGCACTCTTTCCTTTGTCCATAGCCCTTGGCGTGGTGCGCACGAGGAAAGCCTTTCCCCCGCGCGCTCAGATTAGTGAAGAGGCGCCAGGTGGCCCTTTCATTAGCACTTCCTCTTTCTGCGCTAGCGCTTGAGCAGTGACACTGACTAAAGCGCGCCTGGGGAATTTCCTAGCCGTGCAACGCCTGCTGACACATTAAACCTTATGGGGAAATTTGCCTCGTGGAGCAAGCCTCCTTGCTACCGTGATCTCGCCCACAGGAAGCCGCGACCACGTGGCAGCAGGGCAAATGGCCGCGGATCCGGTTCATAGCTTGAGGCGGAGTTTGCATGTCGAGGTAAATTTTTGCGGCCAGAGCTGGTCGTATCTCAAAATTTTCGTAAGGTGGGGCGTTCGTATCTTGAGGTACCACTGTACTACTTATACAGTATTATACAACAACTTACATATAGTTCTCTTGCTCTTAGCATGGGGAGTATAAAAATTACATTCATTCACAATGATTACGTGGAACATTAAGCAATCTTAAGAGAATATGTACCTGTGGTTAATTTTGTGAAAGAAATATGTTGACTGTTGAATTAGCTGGCAAACTCATAACAGTTAGTTGCATTCTATTAGGGGCAATATATTTTCCAAATAATTAATTACTATGAGGATTCCATTACAGCCAGAATAGTTAAATAATTACAGGAAGCAGCATCTCATCTAAATGTTATGGATATTTGTATTTGTACTCCAATATATCTAAGGGAGAAAAGTAAGCAATACCAGGACAGTAATTTCCTGTCTTAGAAACATCACAATATATTTCAGATAAACTCTCAGAGTATTGTTGAATCATCACTTTTTTTCAATAAATGATCTAAACACTCCTGTGGTGGAATCCATCAAGTTAAACTGGAATTTAATATTATTAACTAAACAAATAATGAGGATTAATTGCAAGAGGCTGAATACAAGTAAGAAAGAGGAAACTATTCTATTACCAGAAAGTTGTCTTCACAGCCATAATGATGTTCTTAGATCTGAAAATGCAATATTCCCACTGATCGTGCAAAATTTTAAGTATCAAAATAAGAACATGCTTTTGATCATTGTAACCTTAGATAACTGTAAATTATACCAGATTCCCACTTGGAATAGCTATGTTTGCCCTGACCAAAACTGATAAAAGCAGTTATATGATCAAATGGAATACTTGGGAAGAATAAGAGTTATTTATGTATTAACTGAAATTAAATCCTGAATTCTTATCCATTATTTTAAACAGCAAGTTTCAGCAACAATTAATTTTGTGTTGGTGAGCTTGCAAGATGTATCTGCTACATTCACACTTTACATTTTTGAGTAAGCATTTTAAATTATTTTTTATATACTTCAAAATGCAGAAGTGTAGCCATGTCAATAGTGTTAAATTTTCATTGTTAAGTATTACTTAAAAAATTAAATTACTACATATTAACTACTTCCCAACACTAACAATTTAACAACCCTAACCATAAGAAAAACTTACCAAATAATCTTTGATTTTACAAGAAAAAATTAGAATGTCATGGCTAATCATGTGATTGAATATGTTAATTAATTAAATACTGCACTTAAATTTAGCAAGGAATTTTAGTGGTCTTCTACCATTCTAATATCACTGAAACCAAATAGCTAAGAATACTGGTAAGCAACAGTTTTCCTGGACCACAGACACAAATGTTTATTCATACAAACCAAAGTTTGCTTACAAAATGCTACCATACTTGTTCTGCTTCCATATAAGCATATATTAATATAAACCATACTGCAATACATACACACCTGTCTAAAGCACTATGAATGATGCCACTTAATTCCATGGCAGGTAATCTTTGGCGGGGTGTGAGTGTGTGTTAAGGGGCCAATTCCATTTTTAGAATTGGCTTTGGTTTGCAGGCAAAAATTAATCAGATCGAAGGGTATGTGTGATATTGTTCACTGTATCTTTCTATGACTTCTGTCTCTACTTGGATGCTGATTGCCCATAATTCTCAACCACAATAAATGGGGATTCTAACTCAAAGTTCCTCATCTGGAAGAAACTGTTGTGGAAGGATACTTGAAGGTATTGCATCACTTCCTTTTGCTGCAGCTGACCATCTCTAAGATTATGTTGGCTTCCTTTACAGCACAACCTGAAGTTCCGGGATCACATGTGGCATCCATAAACCTTATTTGTTATCAAATAATCATTTTAATTTGATAAATTAGAAACCAGTACATACTGCTTAATATCATATGAACTCTCTTCAAACTTTAAATGAATGAACAGACCAATAAAATGAAACTTAGTTTTCGTCCTACCCCTACCCATTACTTTCTGGAGTATGAATCTAGCACACCAGCCAAGTGCAGCCCTCTGCTGAGAAATGTTGTACATCCTGGTTTTACAGGTTGTTGCAAGAACTATAAGAAGATGGAAATGCCTACTACATGGTGACTTTGCAATGTCAGCCATGTAATTAAGATACAGACATAGTTCAGGCATGCACAGTGATTCAGTATTACTGTGAAAATTCTCTGTCAATGTATTGGGCCACACTGATGGCCCATAGCATGTAGTTGAACACTGAGGACATGATGAAAGCTGGTCTTAATGTTTCAAAAAAATGAAAATGCAATGAACTACAGAAGTTATTATGTATTATGTAATGAGATGTTAATGAATGACAAAAGAGAGAAAGCACAGTATCAGGACTGAGTGCTGAGATCCAGAAATCCCTGAAATCTGAACTTAGTTGCAAGACTACAACAGATATAGTTTCAAAAAGGTAGTGGAAAATAAGGGTAGGATGCTACTGGGTAGGATCTATTTCTCTTCTGCATTTGTTTCTATACACAAAATGATTGTTTTGTACTTTGACTTTGTCTTTTTGAACCTTTTATTTATTGCCCAAGAAGATGGGAACTGTAACTTCATAACTGATAAAAGGGTAAGACAGAAAACTTCCTTCTCAGTTTAATCCTGGAGGAAAATATGCCACATAAATTGCAGTACCAAGCTGAGCTAGGCTGATCTTGAAAATGCAATCACGGTTGGATCTGATTAATATTTGGAAGGGAGACCACCAGGAAATAGAACAGCTATAGGAATAATCTGTGTTGTCAAGAAAGCATCCTGGGAGAAAGCTGTTGCAAGCCACTCCATGACATGGTCAAGGAAATTATATAGAACAATCACCTTAGCCCAAAGAAGGCTTTATTTTTAAACTTCAAATACAATAAATGTGCAGCTTTAGCCCCCTTTCCCATATTCTTCCTTGAGAGAATGAAAAAGAATTGTAATATCTAAGTGGTATAGGGCACACCACAGCATCCATGTCCCCATCTCTCCTGACTTACAGTCTTTTTGTAGCTACTGTCAATTTTCTGGAATACTGTGTTTCCATTAAGCCCAGTGACCACAGAAGCCAGAACAATCAGTACTCTTACAATAAAGGGCCTTTTCAGGAAATCACTCCTGCTCTACTTACAAGTAAATCTCACTGGACAATCTGAACAGGAAGTAGCATGGCACAGCTTACTGGGCTGCTATTCCCCAGCACTCTTTCAAGTTGGTAGCTGCCCTCTTAAGGCTGACCCCTTCCAAAGGCAGCACTTCTAGCACATCAGATAGCTCACTGGGAAGAGTCTAACCGTTTCGTTCTAACACCTAGCAAGAAGTTCTCTCCCTTAATATCTGCTCTCAGGGTTGTCCAAAGCTTCCTAAAGGAGGCCTTCACAATGCATGGTCCCATGTACAAAACACTAATTTCCAACTTTTTAAAGCAATTGCATATTTTGTTAGGTTCACAAGGTTCACCTTAGCCGTCCTTAGTTGCACATGCATGTGGAATGAACAGCCACTTCATTCTGTTGGGGAGAAGATGAAGCAAAATGGTTGGGAACAACATCTGAAGCAGCTTTGCCAAAGACATGCAGTTACTTCACTAGTTCGTTCATTCATAAACAAACAAACAAACAGGTTTTGTATGCTTTGTACTATCCTGTTTGTGAATTCCATATTTTTGGACAGAATCCTGCTTTGCCTCACAGAACCACCCTAGTTAAGCTTGAGAGTCATCTGAATGGGGTATCTAAGCCCTATAATTTAGGCAAGAAAACTAGAGAAAATTAGAGAAATAAATAGAAGTGTACTTCAAGCAGTACACTTTTCAGCCTTTTCATTTCCTTTATCTGACCTGCAGATTTTTACCTATCAATATTAGCAACCCTGTTCTCATAAGAGTAAACTTTATTGCCAAACCAATAACTCCCTGTGTGGCATTCTTGCAAGAACCTGCATATGTCTTTCCACACTACAGGTATTTCCTACCGCAGCTTTACTCAAATATATGCTGTTACTCATATCTCTCTTTCCACAACACACAGTCTTAGAGGAGATACAAACAATATCCACCCAGAGACTACACTACAAATTGCTTGAACTTTGAAGATCAGATTACAGCATTATCCATGTCACCTAATTAATTGTCACCTAAGCTGTCATTTAAATCTAAAGGTGTTTAAAAGATTGGAAAATGTAGTTACTAAAAGAGATGCTCAGGGAAAAGCCTGAGCACATGCTCATCGGTGTTACCTTCTCTGCTACTTTGGGAAGCTTCAGGGGTTTTTTTTGCAATGCTTCAGGCCTGCCTTTGATTAATTCTGATTAAGATTCTGTTTTGACAGAGGTGGAGTGAAGAAATATGTCAAGTGCTTGGTTGACCATAACATAAGCACCAATGTCACAATGTGACCATTCTTTATCAATCTCCTAGAAACATAATTTTCTGTGGTAGCTTACCCAGAGTCTCTGGGGACATTCAAAGTGGGGCTAAAATTCTTTGGGGAAAGGAGTATTAGCATTTGGTGGTACCTGTCATATCAGCGCAATATTACAGACAAATATATATTATACTTCTTTTTCAATCCCTCCTTTTTATCATTACATTGTAAATTTTATCCTGTCATATCTTATTTATCCATAAATATTCATTTTTGAAGTTTCAAATGCTGTAAATGCTTCAGACTTCCAAAAATTGTGTAGATGTTGATACCTGCATTAGTTTTAATAAACAGATTCCTAACTGGCTATATCTTCCATATCTTGGCAATGTTTTTCTGCATGACAGCAAACATAGCCTTATAGTCACAACTTCTCTTTTTTTATAATGAGATATCATTATTTTAAAAAAATACAATCATGGGTAGAGACACTCTGAAGGCTCATCTTTGCCTCTCTTATCTTTCCAAGTTCAACAGATAAAAGGCAATTCAAATTAAAGCTTATAATCATCCTACCATGAAAGTTTATACCGAACTACAATTTGCAGCCAGCTGCTTGAAATATATTGTACTATTCTATAATGTTTACATCACACCCTGAGATTTCAAACATTTGGGCCATTTGACATACATATGTGAAGCTAAAGAATATTTTGATATGTGCTAACCAGTACTAATTTTTATATAATGTGCATTAAAAACAGTAGCAGGACTGACATATTTGAGCTTTAAAGATTGGATGATGTTTCTTTGATACAGAAAACATTTCTGTTCTGTAAAGCTGTGGGAGGGAGGGAGGGTAGATGGACTAGCACATTTTGAAGCAAGTGGTAAACATATTTGCAGAATTGTTAGCTCCTGAATATTTGGATTAGATCGCACAGGTTACTTACTGGCACGCTAAAATTGTTTGTTTGTTTTTTTTTATCCGTACTCAATCATTACCGATTCTGCAGTGACTGCCTGGACGAGTCCCTGCAGTTTTCAAGGCAAGGTGTTTCGGAAGTGGTTTGCCAGAGCCGCCTTCCTAGAGCAGAGCCCAGCTGGCGAGCGCAGGAGGCGGGGTTTCTGTTGCTTCGCGCCTTTTTCAGGCATGCGCGGCTTCCGCGTTACCGGCAACTGATCCTGTCTCCTTTGCAAGGCACCGCCAGCATTTTTCCTCCCACCCATTTATCTACTCATGCAGGTTTTCGAGCTGCTGGGTTGGCAGGAGCTGGGGAGGACGCAGGAGCTCACTCTGCTGTGCAGAGCTGGGCTTAAACCGCTGAAGTGTCGACCATTTCTGGCCAGCAACTTTCAGCATCATTAAGCCACTGTGCCACCGCGTGTTTAGGATTAAACAAAATATTATACTTGGAATCAATGAATGTGTATTACTTTTTATTTTCAATTTTATGTTCAAGTAGTTATAGAGAATCAGACTGGAGGAAAGTAGCGTTCTTCCATTTGATCAGGCCCATCAAACTTACCAAGAAAATATTTTGGATGATCATATAAAAATATTTTGATGGAATGGAAAAAAGGAGGAGGAAAGTGATGAATCATTCCTTCTTTAAAATAAGGTGTCTATATTCAAAATTTATTTTTAATAATGACACTGAAAAACAGATATAACTGGAAGAGGCTTCAATCCTACATACACTTACCTGGAATTAAACTTCATTTTGAATAGCGGCACTAATGGCTGACTAAAAATGGACGGACTGAGCTATAAGCTTATTACAGGGTACACTGGCGTAGCTTGGAAGACACATCCAAATATTCAACTGCCTAAAATTCACAAATGGACAGCTTCATGTCTTCTGCCACTTAAAGATCAAAAGCCTAGAGAAAGCACCCAATTATCATATGTACATCAAGGAGCTCAAGTTCAATTAAACAAAGGTGCTCAAGGGTTTTTGGCAGATTTACTGCTTACGTCAAAAAAATGCAATTGCACTTGGCAAATCTACATTTTTACACCGTGAAAGAGTAATTCTTTAAAAAGTGGGCTTATTAATTATTTTGCTATGTACTAAAATATAGAAAATATTGAATATTTGAAGAATGAAATATTGAATATCACAATACTGAAGAACAAAAGCTATAGACATGTGCACAGAGACATGATGATGGGGTTACAAAAAGGATTGCTTTTAAAAAGTTTCATTTGTTCAGGAGGGAGTCTTCTGTGAAGCGACTGAGGACCAAGAAGAGAGATTTACATAAAATTTATCTGTCATGTTTAATCAAGGAACCCCCACACCACCACTTTATTTGTATGCAATATATTCATTGATTTATGTATTAGGTGTGCTGTAATTCTGTTCCCATTGTTATGCTCTCTTTCTTTCTTGGTTAGCTTGGAAAATACGTGGAAGAACTCCATGCCACTAACCGTTTCCATTGGCAATCACAGGTGAAATGTGAGGGTGAGAAAGGTTTGCAACTGACACCCATCTACCCCATATTAATCAGAAATAGTACTCATGCTTATTTGGCTTTGGAAATGTTTATATTAAGTAACTGGAGGATATAGTGTCTTTCTTTGTATAAATACACATACTTAAAATGTCCTAGAAATAGAAAGAACCTTCCTTTTAAGGGCAAGCCTTGGTAGGCTAGAACATATTGTAAGACAGGAATTATCTTAGTATCATCACAGGTAAACAGGATGCTGACTTTTTGTGAAAAAGTGTGAAACAGCTGATGGAAGGCAACTGGGAAAAAGTTGATAAAATTGGCAGTTTTCAGATAGATAGATAGATAGATAGATAGATAGATAGAAGAATGTTACAGAAGTGGGTGTCTTTTTCAGCAACTTTTTTTTTTCTTCTCTAATTTTTTTTTTCTTCTCTAAATATTCTAGTACATTGTGCTCCTCATGAAATGAAAAGTAGGAAAGTAGGAAGCTGACATTTTGTACATATGTAGCCTTGGGACACCTCTAAAAGTTTATCAACTTTGATGAAGAGAAAAAATACAGCTATTTGTTTGTTTCTACATCCTTGAAACCAGAGGCTAGGAATTCAGGTCCTTTATAAAATTTGGGAAAAGAAAACAGACATTTACTTACAATGTGGTCTACTTAAATTAGGTATGAGCTATGTTTGGAGGTTCAGAGGCCACTATAATGTCACCAGAATTTTACAGGCTTTAAAAAGAGTTTTCAGATGGGAATTCAGGTGTAGTCAAGACAGATTTCAGGCAAGAAACATTGTAAAGTCAGACTTTCAATGATTTCCAGTGCTTTTGCAATGTATTGGGCAACTCTCACCATCACCATAGCCACTATATGATTTTGCAAAATGTTGGAAGAATTTCCATTTCTTAATCCCTGCACAGTTGAATTAGAACACTAACAAGCCATTTTTCTGTTCACCAGAACTTCTGCCTTATCCTTTCCAGGTTTGTAGTACATTTCTTAGGCAATCTTATCAAAGAACCATCATCCCTCTAACCAGTTTCAGATTAGTTTCAAAATCCCAGTTAAAAGAAAACTGCCCTCCCTTCTAGCTAGCTATCTTATTTGTTTGTTAATTAATACTATTTGAATGCCTGCCCAATTAAAGACTTAATCCTTCCAGTTAATTTCACAATCCCTGAAAAGAACTACGTGGCTTTATTTTCTCTGCCTACATAAGCAGCCTGCGCTGAATCCTAGGATCACTTGCCTCAGGGCTGAAGTGCACCATTTCTGTTTACCCCCTCACACAGAAGCTTGAAGCTGCTAAAAAGGTACCTGGCTGAAAAACTGTAGTGTCATGCCACTATAACTGCCTTCACTGAGAATTAATGCACCTAAAAGACAAAAAGAATTATGTCTTTAGCTACAGCTTTTCCCCTGTACCTACACCCTGGATTCATTCATTCATTCATTCATTCATTCATGTATGTTGGAAAATGGGCAGATAATGTTTACAGCATATTTATTTATTTATTTGTCACATTTATATGGCTGCCCATCTCACACAAAGTGGCTCTGGGCAGCGTACAACAATCAGCTAAATCAGCAAATAGATAAAAAACAGTCATTATAAAAAGGATAAAAAGTAATTATTAAAATAAAAAATATTATCAGAAAATTTAAAATATACAAAGGAAAACACAATTTCTTTATTCCCCTTTCTGTATGAAATAGATGAAGCAATTTTTGTTACTCCTGCAGTTGCTCTAGCTCAGGGACAAAACAATTTTTGCACCCTCTTATAGAATCTAGGAGTTTTGGTCAAAAGTATGAAGTAGAAGGAAGTTTATGATAATAACACAAGAATTTCAGATGAGACCTGTTATATAGGCAATTTATGGAAGCACAACCCTTATCGGTTTCCTCCCATTTTTTTCAGTGTAAAGAGACAGAAAGTCACCTCTTTGTGAAGGTGGGGCAGTGTGCATTTGTTAATTGGTCTGGTAATTGGAAGTCCCTTTATCAATGTGAGAAATAACTCTCACATCTATATTTGAATTTAGTAGGTCTATAAGTTCTGGACTAGAAAAAATCCAGAGAACCACAAGATGGAAACAAAGAAATAAAGACATCTAACTCTTTGGGATAGCTTGAACCAGTAGCCCAAGTTTTAAAAATACTGTTGTCATTGTTGAAACATTTCATCAGGGGCATCTTTGTAAACTGCAATGCTTGAATCTCTACCTGGACATATTCCTCCTCAGCTTAAAATTTGACCTGGAACATTACTATAAACTGTGGGTAGAGAGACCATTACTTTTAAATTCAAAGTAGTATTCAAGGCTTACCAAAGCCTTTCCAGCTTATGCTATTCTATATTATGGTATTAAACACTTAGATTCCTATTTGCTGCCTTTTTAAAACACATGAAACTGTAATTATCTTAATACAATCATCTGAAACTAAAAGCTTTCTTTTTAATTATAGAATACACAGAGAGAGACATTATAGTAATGATAGGCAGAAACACCATATGATAAGTACAGAAAGATAATATAGTCCTCTATAAAATTATGACCGCATTACTTTCGATTTCTCAGGAGACTTAAGGTGTTCTCTAACTTCCACCTCTGTTATCTTTTCCACTGTTTATTGCATTTGCTGTCTTTCATACTGTTAAAATGAAAACAAAAATGTTTTTTCTATTATGACAAAAATACTAGATAGCCAATCAGATTCGGCTATGTGACAACATTACAAAGTCAGTTCAGAGCACAAGCCTTCCTTTTGTCTCTCTAAACAGGAAACCATGCAGCCATTTAATTTTGACTACCATTACATTAAATAATTTAAAATAATGTTTTCTGTTATCCCATTGGTTAACACATCTTTATCCTTATTTTCTACACCTATGAAAACTAATCCAAAGAGGCAAATGTTTATTACAAGCATTTAAATGCCACTTACTGTAGAAAATGTCAGAGTAGGATTTATTACAATACTTATAAAAACAGGATAAGGATGGAATACAAGCAGAATAAAATGGAATAATCCACAGAACTCTATCTTATTGCTACCTGTGACATTTGCAAGCCATAAATACAACAGATTTTACCTATCTGCAGGCTTGCAGATTGCAAGGGCTAAACACCCTCAACTAATTGCCAGTTGTTCAGTTCCCACACATGACTAGGTTTCCATGAAAAACTTTAGAAGAATTTTCCTGGAGATAGCAACAACTTCCCTTCCAGGACTGTTCCCTGCACTGGGCTATAAAGCTAAACTTGGAAGGCTTGGGCAGGGGGCAGGGACAGATGGGGGAAGGAGAGTAAGCAGTCTTTGAGGAAAAACTGCTTATTTCCATTCTTCCTGCTTCCATCTCTCATCAGTTGTGTATACCTATCCTGTGAGATCCAGCAGGAGAGGCATGCTCCAGGTCCTGTCTGTTAGAAAGTGTCATCTGGCAGGTCCCCAGAGACCTTTTTCTGTTGTGGTGCTCACCCTCTGGTGCATCATTCCCTGGAGATCTGACATCCCTCAACCCTACTGGCTTTCAGTAAGGCCTTAAAAAACTGCTTCTGTTCCTGAGCCTGGGGCCCAGGCTGTGTAGTTGAGCCTGTATCTTACTTACGTTGATTGTGTTGTTGGTTTTATCTCAGGTTCTATATTTGTTATTTATTGTTTTGTTGTTTTGTTTTATCTTGATGTTTTATTCTCTGTCAGCCACCCAGAGTCATATGTTTGAGATGGGTGGCCATATAAAATGAATGAATGACTTAAGTAAGTCCTGGGAAAAAAAGAAAAACCCGATTCTCTGAGGGTGGCCAGAAAATAGACTTTTTTCCTGTTTACAACACACCACCTTGCAGGCAGCATTTATATAATTAACAGGAGTGAGCAGGCCATAGTAATATAATTAAATACTTATCTGATAGCCCTCAATTTTTAAAAAAGTTACAAAGATTAGGGCAGTTAGCAACAGTGGAAGGCTAACAAAAAATAAAGAACCTATTGAGAGCCTGGAACCTTATCACACCAACATTGTTTCATAGAGCAAGTGCCATCACAGGCAAGACTCATCTTGGCATCCCACTAACCAACATTCTGCAAGCCATGGCAGAGAGAGCAAGATCATAGATGTATAGATTTACATAGATTTACATAAATGTAAATGTAAGATGCTCTTCCCTTAGTCACAAATAGTTAGAGTTGGTTGGAATCTGCCAGAACCAAAATCGAATGGATGGATGGATGAATACTTCAGGATTTTATATACTAATACCAATACCAGTATCAGAAAGCTGGGTCAATAACCAGTGGAGGTCAGTGACAACCAATGAAGATCTTTTATTACAAGTATTAATATTGGATGTTAAGGTAATCACCAATATCCTAGCTACAGCATTCTGTACTAGCAGTAGCTTCTGGACCAGCCCACACAGCACTACAGTAATCCGGTTTTGAGATTAACAATGCTCATATCACCATGACCAAGGTTTCCTTATCTAGGAATGGATACAGAGTTACAATACTAGTTACAATGATGGACCCAGGAGCAACCTGTTCCTTCAGAGGAAGTGTAAGCAGGTTCTGAAGCCTTGTTGAGACATGGGTTTTCTGTAAATGAGTAAGATCCCAATTAGCATGTTCATCTCAGTATCTGTACTTGGCAGAAGTATTTGACCTGTATTATTTAATGTGAAAAAATTAAATTCTAGCATATTTTATATGTTGTGAATAGTACCTTAAAAGCCTACAAGCTCTGATATAAAGAGAAAAAAAGGTGACTTGAATGGAGGGCAATAGGCAATAAAACAATATGCAATGGCAATATACTTTTAGCACACCAAGGAAAGCAAATGAATACTGTGATAGGTCCAGTTTCATTGACAGTGGGAATCTGTAGAATCACATCTAGCAACACTGTTCAGTCTGGCCACTTGAGGGTTACATGGAAGAACAAGAGATGCTTCTTGCTCTCATTCTTTCGCAGCTTCTCTAGCTGCCCCTCTCTTTTCTTTTCAAGCTACAGAAACCAGTTACGGAGAGCCAGAGCTCCCTGTTCCTCAATTTTTTATACCAGCCACCTAAAAACAAACAATCTGATTCTGAAACTGCCAAACTTGCCTGAAGTGGAACATTTTCCACAGAAAAAATTTACTTTGAAAATTTCTGCGCAAAATTTTCTGGCCCACATCTCTGCCACTGCATTCAAGCACTGGATTAAGTCATATATTACCTCACCTGATTTTGATGTCAAGAAGAAATAACAAGGGGTGACACCTTACTCCAAATCTAATAATTATTAAATCCAGTAGCTTAATAGATATATTAAACAGTATTTGAGACAAGAGGTTACTCTGCAGTGTATCACAGGAAGACCACCAAGAAGACAACCTTCTTGATACTATTCTCTGAGACCTGCTCCACAGATAGGAATAGAATAATTGCCCACTCTATTGATTCTTAAGTGGGCAGAAGTAATGAAAAAAAATGGTCTCTCAGACACACAGGCCCTATGGCCTGAAGGGCTTTATGGTGCACCTTGAATTGCACCTGGCAGCTCACGTAGCAGAGGTGCAATATGTGCGTACCAAGATGTGCCACAACTGTTCTCACTGGTCCATTCTGGACCAGTGTAGCTTCCAAGTGGTTTCCAATAGCATACCCATGCAGAGCATATTACTATAGTCTACATGTGATTGGACTAAGGCATGAGTAACTGCAAGAAAGGGTTTCTGGTGTAGGAAAAGGTACAATTGGCACACCAAATGAATCTCTGCAAAGACCCTTCTAGCCACAGCTGTCATCTGCTTATCAAACAGGAGCTGTGAGTCCAACATTGTATACCAGCTATGAACAGGGAAGTGCAACCACATTCAGAACCAAGAGTAGAAAATAATTGGGAGCAGAAGAACCCTTCACCCATAGGTACCCAGGCTTGCCAGAATTGAATTTGAACCTGTTGTTCCCCATCCAGACCCTAGCAGCTTCATTTATCTCAACAGCATCACTTGGTCAAGATGTATAGCTGAATATTGTCTGTCACCATGTTGGCATATGACCTTTCCCAGTAGTTTCATGTAGATGTTAAACAGAAGAGGCAAAACATAAAGCCCTAAAACATCTTGCAAACTAGGCGGTTGGGGCTGGACCTCTCCCCACCTGTCAACCCCAACTGTAATTGTCCATAGAGAAAGGAAAACTACCACAACACTATGACTCCCACTCTCAGACACATAGCCAGTCTAGAAGGATGCCATAAGTGATGATATCAAAAGCCAATGAGAGATCAAGAAGAACCAGGACAGTCTCATGACCCACAACAAATTTATCTAAAAAGGGAAAGATGGAGATGGATGAAAATGATCCAGAACCACTGGGCCCAACAATGGCTTCTGGAGATGATAACACACCACTATTTCCTTCAAGGCAGTGGGATCACCCCTTCCTCAAGGATAAATTACTACCACTTGAATCTAATCATATATCGCCTCCTGGAAGACCTTAACCAATCAGGAAGGGCATGGATCTAAAATGCAGGTGGCCTAATGAACAGACCCAAGGATCCTGTCACCTTCTTCAAGCATCACACAATCAAAGACTTCCCAGGTGCCTTAACAAACTCAGTGGATCCCAAGTCTAACTCAGAGCAGATCTCAGTGATTTTATCTGTCACATGCTTAGAATATTCCTTGCAACAACCCTACAGATATTCTTGTGACCTCTTTTCCCACCTGGGAATAGGTTACTTTAAATGGAGGGGGAAGGAGGGAACCCTACACTTTGCTACCGTTATCACCACAATATAAACCCTAATATAGGTTTCTACACATGCTCAGTTATGTTCACTCTTTATCTTTCCAACTGCAGTCTAAGAGTCTCTTCTGTCAGGAAACTAAGCAGCACCACAGGATTGATGAGCAGGAAGATGCTGCAAAGGTGCAATCTGATGCAAGGCCCACATCACGCACCCATTCCAGGCCTTGGATGAACTTCCTACCAGATCCCCAAGGAAAACCTATCTGTGTCTATTACAGGTAGTCCTCAGTTAACAATAATTGGGACCAGAATTTCCATTGCTAAGCAATGCAGTTGTAAAGCCCATCATGTGACCATGTCATTTAGCAACAGTAATCCTGGCACTCCCCACTGCCACCATTAAGCGAGGATCGCAGGTCGTTAAGCAAGTCCCAGGTGGCTTTCAAGCAGGCCATAAGGCAGGTAAAGCCCAGTGGGTGGCGTGAGCATGGTGTGGCCAGGGGTGATTGCTGCCAGGTGGGAGAGGGTGCATGAGTGTCCCACAAGGTGTGAAGCAAGCGTGGTGGGGCTGGAGGTGGCTGCTTCAGGTGGGTGAGGGAGCGAGTGACTTACCTGAGTGACTTGCGACCTTCCCTGCAGGCTTCTCCATTGACTTTGCTTGTGGGAAGCCAGCAGGGAAGGTCACAAATGGCAATCATGTGACCACAGGAAGTGCAAGTGTCATAAGTGCAAGATGGTTGCCGAGCGCCCAGATCACAATCACATGATTGGATACTGTGACAGCTTACAAGGACCAGTTATAAGTTTCCTTTTTCAGCACTGTCATAACTTCAAACAGTTGCTGAACGAATGGTCAGTAAGCAAGGACTACTTGTAGTTGCCTGGGGCGGACTGATCAGTTTTATATTCCTGCGGTGGGGAGGTACAGTATGAATAAGCCAAAAAAACAACCAGAGAGTGATCTGACCATTACAAATGACTATCTTCAGATCATGTCACAACTGCCCCAAGGCAAAATCCCGATCAGATGTGACCACCTGTGTGTGCTGAGCTCTCAATAACTTGGCCCATGTCCATGACTGCCAGGGTGATCATGAACTCATCAGTGTGCCAGACTCTACACCGGATTAGGGCAAGTTAAACATCTCCCAAAGCCAACACTCTTGGGGATTCACTGTCAACTCCATTCAGGCAGCGATGCTGCTGCACATTAGGAAGGTCAGTAGAGAGTAGCAAAAAATCCAAATGCTCCTATAGCCCAACGTCAATCACAGGGTCTCACACCCAGTTATTTCTGGTGCAGAGCCTCTGAAAGCCCTAAGTCCTCCCAGATGACAACTGACATCCTATCCTAGCCACCCTGGGGTTACAGCTAATGCCAAACCTGAAACCCAGGAAGTTATATCTCAGAGAGGAGAAATCTGCCTCCTAGCCTACTCAGATTTCAGTTATACATGCCAGGTCGACTATCTCATCCACTGTAAGGTCACGAATAAAGGGAGCCTTATTATATACAAATCTCATATTTAACAGCAGCAGCCAGACTTGGGCCATGAAGGATCCAATCACTTGGCATCGAATATGGGAAGCCAAAAGATGAAATTGGTCTTAAATAACAACTTCATCTTCCCCATGTGGGGCCCACTCCCAGATTTCAACTTTATCTTTCTCTGCCTGTCACTGTCATTTCAATGTTATACCGGGCCTATCTCTTCCCTCACTCCCTCTGTTTCTTCTACCTCAAGCTCTAGGAACCATCTTACACCAACAACTTCAACCAACCAACCAACCAACCACCCTCAGCTCACCATAATCCCCCTTGCTTTTTCTGTAACACACTTAAGCATCATCAGGGTAACCCAGGAATTCACAATGAATCACTGCTAATTCAAGTCCTGTTTTTCTGCACCCGGGATACTAGTTGTCAGATTTTCAGGGTGCAATTTACTGAAGATAATACAAAATAACTGCATACTTAATCTGCAAAAGGCCATCACATACTCTATCTTTTGTAATTCTAGATTAATAAAAATAAAGCAGCAGTCTTACAACAGTGTTCCTGATTTTAGGCATGGAGTGTCCGCCCTTCTTTCTTTCCCTACTGAGAAGTCAATTCTGAGTATAATTAAAGAAAAAAACAAATGTTTAAAAAGGAGAGATATAAACATTTAAATTTAGTTTCCCATGAAAATTTGGTCTACAATCAGTATTGAAGAGAAGTTAATCATTCCTTCTCTTGCTATGAAAATAAGTTATTTTGAAGAAAGGCAAAAATGTCAAGAATATTAACCAAGGATAAGAACACTGTTTCTCCATGGTAGGTCACCACCTTATTTTGCATTTAGTGAACTTCTAAGCAGCACAGGTTCATAGAGAAAACATCAGAACAATTTCCATTTCAAATACCTCAAAAATACATTGAGAAGTGTAACAAAATTTCTCAGTGGGAGTTTTATACATTTGCAATTTAAACTATTTGACAAGCAAATGATTATTAAAACAATTCAGAGCTTAATTAAAACATTTGCAGGGAGAAACATCAATAACCTCAGATATGCAGACGATACCACCCTAATGGCAGAAAGTGAAGAAGAACTAAAGAGCCTCTTGATGAGGGTGAAAGAGGAGAGTGCGAAAGCTGGCTTGAAACTCAACATTAAAAAAACCAAGATCATGGCATCTGGACCCATCAATCCCTGGCAAATAGAAGGGGTAGAAATGGAAGCAGTAACAGACTTCATTTATTTGGGCTCCAAGATCACCGCAGACGGAGACTGCAGCCATGAAATTAAAAGACGCTTGCTCCTTGGGAGGAAAGCTATGGCAAACCTAGATAGCATATTAAAAAGCAGAGACGTCACCTTGCCGACAAAGATCCGCATAGTCAAAGCTATGGTTTTTCCAGTAGTAATGTATGGCTGTGAGAGCTGGACCATAAAGAAGGCTGAACGCCGAAGAATTGATGCCTTTGAACTGTGGTGCTGGAGAAGACTCTTAAGAGTCCCCTGGACTGCTAGGAGGTCAAACCAGTCAATCTGAAAGGAAATCAACTCTGATTGCTCATTGGAAGGATTGATAATGAAGCTCAAGCTCAGATACTTTGGTCACCTAATGCGAAGAGAGGACTCTTTGGAAAAGACCCTGATGCTGGGAAAGATGGAAGGCAAAAGGAGAAGAGGACAGCAGAGGATGAGATGGCTAGATAGCATCACTGAAGCAATGAGCATGAAATTGAGCAAACTGAGGGAGGCAGTGAAAGATAGGAAGGCCTGGCGCAATATGGTTCATGGGGTCACGAAGAGTCGGACACGACTTAACGACTAAACAACAACATTACCAGAAGTAATTTTGAGGCCTGTATGTGCAAATTGAAACCAATTTGTTTAGAACACATCTTGAAAGAATTAGGAACAATTTCCAAACCTCAAAACATGTTTATATTTTAATGGAATCAAAATCCACTGAGAATTATCTTTAATCAAAAGAATCTATATGTTTTTCCAGAAGATATTCACATCAATGAACTGCTTTATCTTAATTGTAATATTAGCCCAATTTTAAAAAATAATTTTGTAATTTTATATATAATTATACTTTTATTTTATATCATGGCCCATTTTCAGCTCAACAATGTCACATTTTCATTCCTAAAATTAATCCTTCCTTGCTGTGCCATACAGTGTTTGAACACAATGCTAATACAAATGAATATTGAAAGAATAGTTCTGATAATTGGAAAAATAAGATGATCAGACAATTTCCCCCCTTTTTATACTAGAAAAGACACTTTGCAAATATTTACTGAAATGAAATATTCTTTAGCTTAACAAAAAGGTGCTGAATATTAAGGCAGTTTAAATTTCAGAAGCTTATTTATTTTCAAAGTATTTTTAAAGTTTTTATATCATTAATCCTATAAGGAGTTTATAAGACAGTTTAGCAGAAGGCCCAAGATTATCAAGGAGTCCATGGCTGAACCTGAACCATTGTCCAGAACATAATTCAGTAGAATTTCTAACCAGACTTCCAAATTTCTGTTTCTCTAATATACTTTTATTTAACATAGACATCATAAACCAAATTAAGCTACATTCTGAAATGTTCAAGATAAAAGTAAAGTCTCCTTTGAGTCACACCTAATTCCTGGTGACTGTGTGAACATCTTTGAATAGTGAATTCAGAAGTAGTTTGTCATTACCTTCTTCACAGTCTACAATCCTGGGATTTCTTGTTCATTTCCTATCCAAATACTAATTAGGTTTGACCCAAGCTAGCCTTCTGAAATTATCCAAGGTCAATGACCTGCCACCTAACCATGCATCATGCTTAAAGCTATATAGCAAGAAATTTTATTATGTATATTAAAATTGAATAAAGCAGTTATATGCTTCCTGAAGAACAAGGAGTCCTAACTTCTAAGTAAACATCTTTAGGATTGTGTTGAAAAAACTCCAGTCCTATGAAAACTTATTTGAGAGTAAGTTCCATTTAAAACTGTATATTTATTTATCATATGTAAAATGATAAATAAAAATAAATTGTAATTCTGTGCATAGTTCCTAGATTCTCATAGCTAGAAAAGAAGTCTATAAAAAAAATGGGATATTTTTCAAGTAAGCATGTATATAATCTGGCAGCAAAGACAATACACAGAAGTCTTTAACCCATACTATTAATAACTTGTTTCAACTAATAATCAGGTTTTTTCTTATGAATATATGGGACCTTGAGGTGGACCTCAGAATACAACAAGCCTGTATTTTTTGTATTATCTATGTTTCAAACTTGGATTCTTTATTAATAAAGTGACAAATAATGTAGATAATATTTGAAATCTCAGTGGTTATACTGGTAGATAAGGGACAGGATAAGGAAGGTGAAACTATGGTTCAGTAAGGACTTTTCAGTAACAAATGGAGAATTATAAATTATCTTGGTGGACAAATTATTGTTCATTTTTTCAACCACAAGTGGATGTGCTCCATTTGGATTGTTATGAGAAAGGAGTAAAAAACAATCACTGCACATTTGTAATTTAACTCAGCCACCTTCTTTCTCCCACACCTTATTTAATCAATTATATCAATTATATCAAGTTGCTTCTCCGTTCCAGTTTTCTTGGTTGATATTCCTGTTTAGAACATTTGGTCCATTCCATGACCATTCCATGACTCTTAAGTGTATATTCTTCCTACATTTGGTGAGGAAGGCTTTCTTGAGGTTAGGCAGATCTTTGCTTCTCCTTAAAATTAACTTTTGATAGCATACCCTGAATTTTGCTCTCCAGACATAAACTTCTAGTTAGCTTCCTTTAAAAGTTGTGAATATGTACTTTCCCAATAAACAAAACAACATTAGAATAAAAATGTGGGGTTTAAATGAAGTTATACATCTGGTATTCTAATAAGCTATTCCAGCACTACCTCCTACAGAACAAATCATTTTCAAACTATCCCCTGTGGTTTCAACCTGGGTATTTTTAAAAATCACACTCTATGTGTTAATTGGCTTATCCAATGCCAAGATATTTGCTTGCCTTATCAGCAACAACTGTTTTTTGGCTTCAGTGTTTATAATCCTGCCCCACAACTGTGTGCATGTTATTTGTGCATGAGCATGTGTGTGTATGTATACGTAGATATTTGTAAATCAGGATAAGCCTCTGTGCATCTAATAACTGTAGTCTACAAAGTGCATGTTAGTCTTTAAGATGCCACAAGACTTATGTTGTTTTAGGTGTTTAAGAACATTTATTTTCTCACATCTACTCATCAACTGAGGAATCCACTGAGCATTACAGAAAATTATACAGCATGTTCTTAAACACACATTTCATTGTCTCAGGACTCTGGGCAGAAAAGAGTGGAGAGGATAACATTTTAAAAAGAGAGGAAAAATAGGTAGGCCATGTGCTAGAATGCAGTAATGTATCTGACATGAAGACAGGAAAGGCTTTTGCTCAGTGACAGAATAGAATGACTTAATTACAAGCACCTTTAGATAAGGCTGGGAGGGTGTTGCTGACAGCAACATAGAATACTAAGTTAGATGGACCATCAACCTGATTCCATTAATACAACTTTGTGGTTTATGGAAAATGTTCTGTGAATTTCAACTGTACATTTTCCACATGTTGAAGGATATCCATGGTCTTAACCTCCAACACAAAAAATAGCTCACTCAAGTATATACAGTACTACATAAAGCAATTCCTACTTTAAAGCTCCATTTGGAAGCCACTCCTAAATACTATTTCAGAGCCACTGGCCCTCAATGATATGGAATGAAAATTTGCCCTACAACACACCTTCTACATATTTTTACAGTATTGAAGAAGGTTTGTTTGCCATTTGTGTCACAGCTGATAAATTTCTAAAGAAATCAGGACCATCCAGCAAATATAGCTTGATCTTACTATTATCCATTTGCCCATATGTATTTGTGTGTGTGTGTGTGTGTACTGTGACATGTTTAGCCTGCCTCTATGAGGTTGGGCTGAGAGAGGAAGCCTTTTCACTTGTTCCTCCTCATGTGTAAGCTTTTATATCAGAGCATGTTAACTCTACATCTCTTACACACTGTTTGCCCTCAATGCGAACAACAATTTCTGCAGATGAAAGTATCTCGTCCTACATAAACATTCCTTCCATAATTTAGAGCTCTAGTTTTTCAGTATTTTAAAACTTTTGTGGCAGAGTCTCAAAATGTTCTCACAGAAAAATCTTAGTACCTTACTTTATTTCTAAAGAGACTTGCTCTTAACTATCATCTAAACCATGTCTTTTTGGGAGTATTCAATGATTTATTACAATTAAATACCCATTTACAAATCATTTTTAAAACATGCAAAATAATATGAATAATTTTCCACTTTTCTTTTTGGGTAATCAATTAAAATGTTTCATGTACAATATTTTAGAATAAATTCTTGCACTCTCATGCATTCAAAATAGTTTGAGGCTGAAGATATACAGTTTTAAATGGGTACCCCTTAGAAAGTATGAAATGCTAATGAGAGTTTCTGAAATCTGAAGGACTGAATCTAGACATAAATCATAGCTTTGCTATAGAGCTGACTGTTTTTTAAGTTTATGACTCCATAAACCTTGTCAATATAAGTTTTTAAAAAGCTGCTATCACTATTAGACCATCATAAAAAGTGTAGTAATCAGATTAAACTTATGTTTATGACATAATTGCTTGTCTTATACACACAAAATAAATATATCACACAAATGCATGTGTACCATTCTGTATATATTAAAAAAATAATGAGATTCCCAAATGCTTTCAATAGCTTTAAAAAAATCCACTAATAGACAATTCATTGAAAATTGCAATAACATAAACCAATTGATTGCAACTGCTGTTATTGACACACAGTAACCATTTTTATAACAAACATTTTAAGAATTGTGGAATTTAAATTGAGTATTCAATGCCCAATACTCTACATAGTTGTGCACCTAAACAGAACAGAGACATGCTAATACAATCTGAATGTTTAGAACAAGTAATTCCTAAACTGTGGATGAGAGGACAAGATAGGACTTTTTAAAAAGTATACTACTTACACTGCTTTCACATACTGTAACATGCAATAATGTCAGTAATTCTCATTTTAAATATATGATTTTCATTCTTTCAATAATAACTGAAATACTTTTTGACATTATCCTTATAGTAAAGGCTCTATTTAACATTTTGCAAGAAAACTCCACTGAAAACTGGGAGTTTCCCTCTCCCCTGCCACTCCTTCTCACAACCCATATCTAATCAGGAAAGATGGTCAAGTTCTGAAGATGATCTGAGGAACAGATGGGATAGCTATGGAGAACCACACAGATAATGGTTATCTAATACATCAGTAACTTCTCCACCAATGAAAGATGCACAGTTGACTGAATCAGTTTTAGTCACGTATACTTAAACATGACTAGACGTGCCAAAATTTGTTGGCTTGCATAATTTCTCTAGATTATGGACATTAGCTTGCATACAACAGTTGGACTACGGTTGCAATAAATCTGAGCTTTGATTCCACTCATGGCGTCCTGATCAAACAAGCCAAAACTGACTGGTATTGCCTCTGTGGTTAGCAGGGAATGCTACAAACAGAATACAAACAATGAAGGCTGATTAATTTAGTCTATACCTTTTCTGTCTTACTAAAAAGCATTATGTTACAGCCTTGATTGACTAAAGCATGATTGCCTGTGGAGGCCAATTTCTATGAGCCCATCTAGTGATGACCATGGCACATGGAAGACTGCAACCTGGAATATACAGAAATAAATGGTAAACAGCATGAATTAGGAAATGAAATAAAAAAGAAAAGTAGATATAGAATGTGTCTATTAAGAAATTTCATAGTGGGGGAAAATGTAAAGCATCTGAATTAAGGTGATTTGATCCTGTCAAGTGGGATAGATGAATATATTCAATGAAGATGTAGGTTTAATTATAAATAAAAAGGTTCAAATCTATGTCATAAAATATAAATTGATGACATCTACATTGTTGTGGATATGGGTGAATATCAGAATCTATAGCTTGGTGGCATAAATTGGGTGACATGATGAGAAAGTACAGAAAAGACCCAAGAATCAATTAGAATGGTGATAAATAAGTGGTTAATATATACGTTTAGTAATAGACACATGTAGGAAAGAAATTAATAAAAAGGAATGACTGATCTGATTATTTATAACGAAAGACAGAGAAAACGGGGGGGGGGAGAGGAAATGAAGGAGAGAATGCAAAATTACTTTAATGAAAATTTTATAAATGGAACTGGGTGAAAAGGATAAACAAAGAGTAAAGTGACTTAAATTAAAAATGAAAGTGCTGGAATTATCTGGGATGAAACTGAAGGGAGGGAAAGGTAGAAAAATATTTTAGAGATTTCTATTGGAATGACAGGGATATGTCAAAAAGTGGGATTGAAATGAACGCAATAAATGTTAGCTTCCCAGAAAAAAATGATAAAAGAAATAATAAATGTTGTGACATTGATGAATGTTGTAAAACTGTAAGGCTGCAGATATACCTGTAGACTATGTAACTGGGGAAGTGTAAAAATATGGACATAATTTGCTTATTGAATGGTTCTGCAACTTATTTAATAAGTATGTGAAGGTGACTGGAATATTGCCATTATTGTTCCTGGTATACAAAGAGAAAGGTAGCATGAGGATTATTTTGTTAAGAATGCCTATAAAGGTGATCAGGATAATTCTGACTGAAAGGGTGCAAGAAGTGGCAAAGAGCAAAATTTGGAAAGTAATAGTGGAGCTTTATGCTGATCAGGGGCTAAGCAGACCATTTTTTCTTTTTCAGCAGGTCGCTGAGAAATATATAAATAGGAGGAAGTTTATTGTATATTTGCTGATATAAGTAAAGTTTGAATTATGGGATATTTTGCAGAAAAATGGAATTGAAAGTTGGTTACAGATTATAACAGCAATATATGATGAAATAAACCATGCAAATTAATAAGTTGAATGTTTAGCAAACAGTTCAACACTAAGCAGGATGTATGATATTCCCTTGGTTGTTTAATGTTTTTTATGGATAAATGTATGAGGAATGTTTGTGGTGATGTTGTAGAGATGTGTTGGTTGGGGATGTGAACATGCACATACTTTTGTACACAGATAATACAATGCTGTTGGCTGAGAAACCAAATATTAGACAGACTATATGATGCAATATGGGCCAAGGACTGGAAAATGAATACGTCAAATGGTGAAAAACTAGAGCAAGTAGATGAATTTGTGTACTTTAATAGAACATTTCCCAAAGATGTGAAAATACATGGAGAAATTTTGAGCATGCTAATGTTGATAGAAATGGGATAGGTAAAATGTGGTCTGTTATAAGCAATGAATATTTTTCAAAATAAGTGAAAACAGCTTTGTATAAGAGCACGCTTCTGCCCCCTTTTTATATGTGAGAGTTTGGCAAGTCAGAAGGAACATAAAAGTTGAATGTAATGAGAATGGATTATTTAAGCATTCTGTATGGTAAAATGTGAAGAGAATGAATCAAGAATGAAGGGATGCTGAATTAATGGGGAGCTGATACAAAAGTGAATGATCAGTATGAAAGAAATATACTGAGGTGGTTTGACCACATGTAAGAAATAGCAGAGTGAAAATATAAAAAGAATGAATGGACTGTGACAAAATGGAAGACTGAGAAATTTGTATTTGGATAGAGTTGATAAGATGCTCCAAAAAGAAAGAAACAAGGTTACAAAATAAAAAGATGAGGCATGAAGCAGCTTGTGGATATGGTGGAACCAAAGATGGTTTACAAGGATGGAGAAGCACAGTGAATAGCAGTCTAGGTATAAACTAGATTTAGCAATATTTCCTTTTATGTTTCTTATCTCACACCTTAATTCCTTTGGCTTACTTTTTAAATTCCTTTTCTGCAGTATACATAGTGTTTCTTACCCCAAAAGGGAAAAACAGAATGGGGTGTAAGCATGCAACACATACATATTCACAGCACACACAGGGTCATGCAAAAAGTGTAAAAAATGTTATAGTACATCCAAACTTATACAGATAGTCACTGTTAAGGAAAACAAATACATCAATTTGCATTATTCTTATTAATAAAAAGTGGTAAAAGCCACACCCAATATGTTTCAAAAATCTAGGCATATTAGTAAACCTAATTCACTGCACTACCAAACTCTTTAAGCCAAACTGTTGTGTTGACACAAAGCATGAGGAACTTGGCTGACAAAATTCATTTCCTAGCATGTCTAAATGAAAGATTAGGGTTATTGGGTATAGTGAATACAATTTCAAATCAGGAATCTTCTCTCATGTTCTTCACCTATTTATTAATTCAGAGACTGTATGTATGTATGTTCGTTCTGCTCACATCATCTGGGCCTAAAAGCTTAAATTAACATGAAGATCATAATCTTTATGCACACCCATTCCTCACCACCAAAAAATCCCTCATACTCTCTCCTGATATGTATTTGTGTATGTGTATATGTGTGTGTCCATGTGTGTCTGTGTCCATGCACATGTGCATGTAAACTCACAGGAAAAATGTTAACTTTGAAAACACTCTGAGACAAAGAGAACAGCATCTGAAGATCCTCCAGTCCTCCACCTCACTAGCATCCTCCACTTCTGAAGATTTTAACTTACTTGTTTTTCTATATAAAATGAATTCAAATGTATGGAATATAAGTACCACAAGTCAAGGGCACAAGAGGGACATCAGCCCAAATCCATCCTGTCAAAGATTCCAAGCAATCAAGACTTAGGGAGACAACCAAGCTACAGCAGGCTTTACAACATTACATTAAAGCATAGGACAGATATAGTTACTTTTCCAGTCCCTCAGTGCTTCTGTATTAACAACATTATTTAAAAGTTTGCTTGAAATCATTTACTGGCATCTAATATAAATAAGATGGTGTTAGAATTGCCTGGCTTGTTTACATTTTTAAAGTTGTACAACAAGAATATGCTCTGGTCTTTTTACAGCCTTAAAAAAACCCAAGTGCTTCTGACCCACATAAACCATTATTGCAAAGAAATGTTTTTTTGAAAAAGGATAAAGGAATGAGGGAGTAGTAATGGTAACATACAGTACCATGAGCGACTTTGGCCTCCCAGTCAGTGGTGTACAGTTAACAAATCAGTTCTGGCCTTCAGCAGACAGGGAAAAAAAAGGAAAGGAAAAAAAACAGCTCTGGGAGTAGGTTATAGCAAGTCAGGAGGGTGCCGAGAAACGGAGAGCTGCCAGTTTATATACAAGAAGGCAATTCAACTCTCTTCTGGCGCATTCCTTCACTCTATCTCCCAGCCTCACTGCATGTGTCTTGTCATATTTTCTTCAGCTGTTAATTGTCTGGAGTGAGAGATTTTAAACAGCCACAGTCAGGGGAAAAGTGAAACCCTTCTAAGTGACTATCGCAGCCAGTCAGCTTCACACACCACTGGATAACATTTTCCAAGGGAACTGTTCTTCTGATAGTTCCCAAGTCTCTAAGTCACACTCCCCGCCTCCCCTCTCCCCCCTCCACCCCCATCTCTGAACACACACACTCCCCTTGAGACCTCAGTGCATTTGTGGCAATAAAACATTCATGCGACTTGGAATTTTAACACAATGCCATTTCCCTAGTTTAACCTGAAAGGAATGCACGAGTCACAGCAAACTACATCACTCTGCCACTTAACCCTGCCAAAGACAGCGTTTTTTGGCCAGGCTGGGCCAGCTCTGACGGGAAAGGACTACACAGACCCACACACAGAGCACAGAGGGGCCACCTCAGCTTCCACAACTTGGCCAGCAACAACAGGCTCCTCTCATGGACTCAGGGCTGCAGCCCAGTCTCTTCAACAGATGACACACTTGTGTCACCGCTTAGACCTCTGCAAAGTTGCAACACGCAGGAGGAAAGTCCAGCTAGTTTGGTTGCTGTTCTCTTCGCAGCAGCAGCTTCTATCAGTTGTGAGAGGCTTGGCTTTATTACAAGTACTGTTGTGATTAAATATTATGGCTCCCATCCAGCAGAGAGAGTTAAACACATTTATGTCTTGCTGATTTCAATGATATTTAAGCATGCTTAATTGTACAGGGGATTCTACTCTATGCATTTAACCCTGAAAATCTTTCCAGTTCTTTTAATCTAAGCTTTGTTTTGTTTCTTTAAATGAGCTTCAGTGAGAAATAGGTTGTAATCACTACCTAAATAGTGTTGATGAGGCTAGTTATCAAAGCTGACATTGCATTTATAGTCTGGCAAGATTTTCTTTTTACCATTGTTATTTCTGTAATTAATATGTATTTTTAAAAGGGAACAGAGAGGTCTTCTTCATGAATGTTGGGAAACACTGATGGGAAAGTGAAGTTCTCTTAACCTTTTTGGGCAGTATGTCAGTATTATTCTATTACAGAAAGGAAACATAGTAGCATGAGGAAGTAAGCAATTTTGTACCTATTCATTTAATAGCTTGAGTGATACACATGGAGTTTTCTTTTTGTTTTGAACTCCAAAATTATTTTCTCTTAGTAAATCCACAATGTTCGGAGGAAATGGTACATTCACTGCTTTGATTCCATTTCCAACTAAATTAAATTCTTCTGTATATTACTTACTGTTTTTTAAAAAATGTGCACAGTACTAAATAGTTGCACCTCCATGACTCCATATGTAATTTTTCATAAATGATTATATAAACAAATGTAATGTCTGGAACACCAAGAGCCACTTCCTGTTCTAGAGAAACTTCTGGAACACAAGAACCACTGTCAGAACATTGTCCAGGAAGACTGGGGGAAGAATTGCTCTGTCTTGGACATAACTAATATTGAATTTCAGTAGTATGGTTTAGTGGAAGGAGAACTGGAACAAAATCTGGGTTAAAATTCAATCAATTTCTCTAGATTTGAAATTAGTTTGGGCATTATAGACTGAATAGAATATGGGTTTTCATTGCAATGGAGTATTATTTGTTTCTATTAATTGCTAATGTAGCACACTGAAAGTCATGGTTTTTCAGGAACCATCAGTCTTTGTTTCTATCAAGGGCCAAGTTCCTGCAGGGATAATCTTTTTGGGAGTCACGTGGTAGCTGAAGCTGAATGGAGAGTAGGAGGAACCAGAGCCAGAAGGGACTAGAAAACTATTCTCTTCCTGATCCTTATCTCTCTCTCTCTCTCTTTCCATCACCCTCTTCTCTCTCCCCCCCTGTAGTAGCCTGCAGGGAAGTAATAAATAGCTCATACCAGACATCTGGGCTGGTCTCTTGCAGAAGGCTTTCAAAATTAGGTTGAAGATCACATGGGTATACTGTAGGTTATTCATACAAGACTAGCAGAGATGGGAAAAAGAAGTTAAAATGCTAGAAATCATACAATGGTGGCAACCTCACTTTGGAAAATTATGATGTAGGAAGTTGAGCACAATCTAGGTAATCCCTTGCAGTGGCCTTCTGAAATTGACTCAATGGATGCATGGAGCCTTATGTCTGCTGGTTGCCCACGTCCATGTACACTCATGGGAAAAAGAGCTTTAGAAATGCCATAAGTTACATGGTGAAGATTTAATGTTTTACAGGAATGTCAGATTGGCAGATCATGACATAGAAAATCTAACAATTAGGATGGACAAATCCTATTTTTGATCTATATCACATTCATATATAGTCATCCATAAATACATGCTCTCTCTTCCCATATTAATGTGCAATTTAAAATGCATTTTAAAATGCATTTGAGATATTTGTTATTTAGCAGAGGGCCATACTGCAACGTTTGAAGACTGATGAAGTTAAATGGATAGCTATATTCCAATTCATAGATTAATCTCAGAGATGCTGATGACCTATTTACGCGGTTTCAGAATACATCTGGTCTTTACATGACACAGAATGCTTGAATAGATGGGCTTTTGGAGTGACCCAGAAGATTTTTCTTATACCTTTATCATCCTATGGATCATGTCAGTTTAAAAAAACACAGTACACTACTTCAAATATTCCTCATTTGTTTTATTTTGCACATCAGAGTTTTAGGATCACTAAACCTTTTCTATCATATGAAAGGACCATATGATTTATATCATATCACATGAAGATATGATACAAACCTGGGAGTGCACAGATGAAAAAGCACAAGGTATGAAGCTGTCCTAACTATTTTGGTATGGCGGTAACTCTCCCTTATATGCAAATCATGCAGCTAGTTCATCTGGACAACAGTACAAAAACTATGGGTAAACCAACATGAAGTATGACAACATTTTTACTCCCCCAGGAATGGAGTAAAAAATCTACCTGTTTCGCCATTTTGGAGACCCTTCTTCAGATGCACTCAGAGTATATGTTTACTCAGGGATAGCTTCTCAATTATGGGATTCTCCTCCAGGAAGAGTTGCTCACGATGATGATCGTTCAATGCTTGGCAATTTCTAAATCTGAATCTAAATCTAATATATACCAAATAATCTACATTATTTGCAACTGTAACTGTATCTGTTGGTATCTGCATTTGTATCTAGACAGTTTGGCACACATGTTGGTGTTAATCTTAATTCTGCTGGATGTTTCTAGAATTCTCTTTATGTTGTTGTGTTTTACTCAAATATGTAATTTTAAAGTTTTGTAAACTTCTCAGGGAATCTGTTGATAGGCATGATGTAATCAAAGCAATAAAATTCAGCTAAATGAACACTTATAAACAACAATCAGATCTCTGGGAAAAAGAATAAATACTCAGAAGTTCTGTTCTACCCACAGCTAGCACAATAAGAACATATGACAGAAGGGATTTGCAGAGTTAGTTTAACAGCCACTCTCAGTGATTGACTTTGATTATTTCAACTTGAACCAGATACATTGACTTTGTCACATCAGGTCTATGCTAGACTTAGCCCCCTTTGACCTCTCAGACATGATGAATAATATGAGAAGATGCCAAAAAGACACTAAGTGTTAAGAACAAGATTTAACACATTTATAGACCTTTGGTAAACTGAGAATGTCCAATATTTTTTACTGTTTCCAACAATTTTTGAGATGTCAAATTACAGTCAGTTTAGCTAGTCAATGGAAGGATGCCTATCATGTGCTCAGATTATCTCTAAATTACTATTTTAATTCACCTTATTATGTCCATACTGGTCATCACAAACCCCACTGATAGCTAATTAGTTTTCACAAGTCTTCAGAAAAAAAATCTATGTAGAAATTGAAATAATTTCCTTGAAATTAAACTTCTTTACTGAATCCTAAAATCCATTTTCCCAGTATTTTGCTATTGAGGTATAAAGGTATTTAATAGTATGTTAAATGTTATAACTCAAACTTGTTCTCTGTTCCTCATGCCCCATATAAGTGAAGATGCACTAACTTCAACACAGTAAAAGTTTAGTCATTGGTTCATACTAAAAATAATTGGACAAAGTCATGCGTATCTTAAGCCATTTGATTTCAGTGGCACAAAGCTGAAATCTTATGCCTCAGACTCAGTGGAGTTTACTTCTGAGAAGACATATATTTTATTGCAATGTGTTAATAACTTTAGCTAGATTCGGGCAACTGATTATGATGTGAAAACCTTGTTAGCCAAAACAATACATGCAGCTTCACTAGATTTAAAAAGCAGTTCTTCTTGGGGAGGAGAAAAACCTAGAAGCAATATTGAAAAGTGGTTTCCCTCCCAAGAGATCTCCCCCCTGCTCAATAATGAGCTAGAATCTCATGTAGCATATTCATGATCCCTGAATTTTTGTAACAAAATAATTTACTAGTTTTCACAAATTCAAAAAATATATAAGTTTCTACATAAACATCTTGAATAACAAATGTAGCTGCATTCTTCAATACTTGTCAAAATTAAATGCAATTATTTTCAATAGAAGCCCATGCAGAACTAGTGGTCTGATTCACATCTGGGGACTATTTTGTCCCTTCAACAAAAGCAACATGGATTCCTTCTTATTCGGGTCTTGGAGCCAATTCAGGGCTATGAGCCAAAAGAGACAGCTACAGAGCCTTGAAAAGAGAGATAAGTGAACAAATCTATGTCTCTCAGTTACATTTCCTCTTTAGGCACTCCCAGCCTTAGACAGCCAGCCATTTCAGATCATTGTCACCCAAATATATAGCTAAATCAAAATAGTCTCATATAGGCTTCAGGCAACTACAAAGGCACGTGCTTGGATAAAACTGCTCTCTGTGTGTATTACAGAACATGGAGAAATCTCCAATTCCCCACCTATAGCTACTAACATTTCCTAGATGTGCTAGAGAGTCCTTCCACCTTCATGACTGATTTTGGGAGCGGGAGGAGGCAGATTTATTCTATAATTTTCCATTACAAAAGTAATCAAATGCACTGATCTACTCAGCTAGCAGTACAGACGCTTGTCTGAACTATTTTAGAGTTTTCCAATGCAAACTGTACATCTCTACTCAGAAGGAAGTTCCACCATATTTAATAGGACTTATTCCCAATAAACTGTCCATAGAATGTAACTTCAAGTTTGTATGCACTTAATAATAAGTCTTGAAACTCAGGAGAACTTAACTTCTGAAAAATAGCATAATATTCTTAGAGAATTAGTATTTCATACTTTACCCCCCTTTCTTAGCCCATCCTTTCAATGCTCCTCCCTAGATTCATTATTTTACCTTCATTGTATTCTAGATTAGTTGTTTCACCTAATAAATATCATCATTTTTTGAGCACATGTTAGAAATTGTTGTTTCTCAGACTTCCTACAAAGTTTCCCCTTGGAATTGCTGATGATACTGATATGAAAAAAAATGAGTGGAATTTAGTCTTAGAAAGACAAACTCTATCTTTTCCTCCCTCTGAGAACTCAAGAGGATTTTGTGCAATAATTATTTTTCATATATTACACAGTCACCATAATTTCTCCTCCTTTTTTATATAATGTCAAAGATTTATCTTCAGAGTCATTCAGATGGTCCTCCAAAGCAAGCCTGTACTATTAAATAAGCTTGCAAAGGATGAGATACACTTGTACTAGCCTAATATAAATAAAAAGATAAATATATATGCATATATGGCATTTCATGGATCTGGTTTGTCTTACATAGCACAATACATTCAGTGTTCTTGGAACAAAATAACCTGCTAGTACAAAACTATGAACTTGCTTCCCCATGTTTTAATTTCTTTTTGTTTCAGCACCAGCTTAATTAGCTCATTAAGCACCCTTAAGATACAAAATTGTTTAATCCCTTCACCTCAACCAGGCCACACTAATTCAACTCACTCTCCTATCAGCAATTATTTACCAAAGCTTCCCTAGTGAATTCTTACTAACTTCCTTCCCATGAGCTTTAGTATGCAAATCTTAATTGTTCAGTGACTATCTCTGATTGAATGTATCTCAGACCAAGGAACATTACTTCCTTTATTGCAACAACTGTGATTAAAGGATGGGTAACTTAAAACTATTGTTTGGCATTCAGAACTTACAATGTTCTTTATTCTCTAACAAGACAATTTGTTCCTAGATGATGCAAACCAGTGACATGTACAGAAATCTTATTTCTCAAATAGGAAATCATTTCTCAAATGTCTGAACTCAGTGTTATTGGGAAAGAGTGTCCTCTCATATCTGAGTTTCTTGTAACTTTTTCTATACTTCACTACAAGGGTTTCAAATGTAAGGGATGGTATGGTTACAAAAACCAAAAGGATACTATAAAAAAACAAAACACAATAGGAAGTAGTTACAAAGGAAAGTCAGCTTTGTCTACAAAAATAGAGTAAGTTCTACCAGTGAATATCCCTAACAGTTGTAGAAGCTGAAAAGATGTCTTCAAATACAACAGAGTTCAGAAAAGCTGCATGAAAGCCAAGAGCTGAGCGAAGAGTTTAAGGGATGCTACTTCACTATAAGGCAGGAATGGGGCATGTTCTCTACCTGCATCTTTCTCAGTTTGCCATGGCAAGCACATACCCAGAACAAGGTATGGAAAATAGGCTAGTAATGAAAAAGGAGAGACAAGGAAGGAATTACACATCTTGCAAATCATTTTTGTCAGGCTTCTATGAAGCAGGAAAATGATAGTTTCTCTTCTAGTTTGCTGCCAGTAATTAATTCAGATTCTGTGCCAGATTTCACAAGCCACCATACTACAACAACTTGGCTATAAATAGAGACATGATTTATATACAAATATAACAAAAGGTAATGCATTAGTAAAAATCTCTTTTGAATTTATCCTGATATCTATAATTTTCCTGACAGCAACACAGAAGTGATCCCTGACTTCTTTTTTTCTCAGTCCAGGTTAGACCCCATATTCCCTAAAGTCTTTCATCTAAGTGCAAACCCAGCCCAACTTTGCTTAGCTTCATAGCCCACATAAGGTTGGCCATCTGCTGCCATCTGCTGAAATGTAACAAAGTACAATCAGGATAATCCTGTCCATTTTTATAGTTCAGATGGCAACGGTTGGATGGTAGTTTACATCTCCAACAAGAGGTTTTAAAATCTATGGCTATATATATTATATTATTTCTGAGTTGGGAACTTATGCAGAATTTCTGGTTTAGAGCCTAAATCTACCAACAGAAACACCCACATTGATCTGGTACCAAATATGGATAGTGGAAGTGCAATTTCATATGTCCTTTTGATTCTGTATGCTGCCACAATATATACTGTACATTTCTAATGAATTACAATCTTTGCCCAATCAATCAACATAAAAAGTAAAAGAGCCATCAATCAAAACAAACAAATTATAAGAGGAATATAACTTGAAGACAACAAAAAGATATAATCACAATATTTATATTAGAAAATCCCCGTGTAGGATTTCAAAAATGCTGCAAGTTATCATTCTAAGAATCTATAAATCAGAATATTAGCATTTTATTAGCAATTTTAAATGAAATGAAATCTACTGCTAATTTTATGAGCATAACCTTTTTTACTGGAATAACTATATTACTAAAGTAGTTTACATAATGCTTCACATCATTTCAGGATCCGTGAAACACCAAAACTTTACACTGTTGTAGAAACAGATGAAGCAGAAGTAATGAAAAGAGGACATTGTTTTAAAACATGCCAAAACAAAGTTAAAGTTGGGTTCCAACAATATCCAAGACTACAACTAAACAACAAATTACATTTCAAATGGGACAAGCGCAAAGCATTGTTGGTCTTTGTACATGTGACTAAGAGCTATCAACTATGGAAATAAAGCCTTCAGATGTCTCTTTCTGCTCAGAGCGATGCTGCTTTTTAATGCCTTCGCATTTGTACAGCCCCAAGATAGAGCAAAATCTCAGCATTTTGCAAAAGAGAGAGAGAGAGAACGAGAACAAGAATTCAGTGTATTCAATGGGTATACTGAAACGCACTCATTTTTCTACATCTAACCAAGCAAATTGTACTAAGGCATCTCGTCTGGTCACATATGGATAGGATTCATGTTACAGGACCTAGGTGCCTTTGCCTACCCCTGCATATAGCGAAACACAACTTGCTTCAGTGGCAAAAGAAAAAAACTGGGGGTGAAAGCTGGGGTAAGCAGGCTGCAGCCCTGTGTGTGGCCAAGGCAGCAGGAAGCAAGGCAGGGAGAGGGAGAGAGAGCGAGAGAATGAGCCCAACATAACAGTGGAATAGGCAGCTGGCCTAAGATGCTAATTCAGCGCTTTAACAAATCAATGCCACTTGAAAAGTACAATGCAAACCCTCACTGGGTGGATGTCAGGGGACTCAGAAAATGCATTCTCAAGTATTTCACATTAAGAGGGAATAATGTGTTAATTTATAACTCTTCAACCTATACACTCGGATTATCCATCTGTGTCAGCTGTTTGACTTCTTAAATTTATCAAAAACACGTGCAAAGGGAGACATCTTCTGCCTAAGCATTGGGAAGCAGAGCCTGAATGGGGGGGCACCCCCTCGAGGGAGAGGGGGGGTTAGAGGATTCAAAAGGAAAAGAACAGCCAAACGAAGGGCTGTTCCCTGACAGTCTGATTGCATTGTGCACCATCAGTCAAAAGTGGCATCCTATATAGAGGAGAATCTTGAATCAGCAACCAAAGGTGCCATCACCAACATTCACTTGAAGAAAACTCCATGATTCCCATATAAGTTAAAGCCATTATTAAGTTATGGACTGCAATGAAAACCACTGTTCCATATACTTAGTGAATTAACATTGTTGTCCTTCTTATGGCCAGTAATGGAATGTCAGAAACAGAGCACAGAATAGAGAAAGCTATAAGCTGCTTAAAGAACTGCAGGGTTTTGATGTCCTGATACAGAAAAATTCTTCCATGAATTCTAAGGGAAGCTATCTGCCTAATAGGATGAAATTGTGAGTAGCCTCACTGCAGTTAGTCCTGTAACCAGTTTCAAAAGTGACGTCTTTGCAACTGGATATTACTTTTACACAGATAATGATGTAGGCATCCTTCATGAAAAGAAGTTGAAATTAAATGAAGAAAACCTTCTGTAAATATGACTAAAAGTCTGATTTACAGTAAGAGTCTTTGAATTATGTAGAGGCCAGCTGTTTATTCCACATGCAACTTGGTTAATTTTTCTTTCTTATTCCACTGAACAAAAGGAGAGGAGAGGAGAGGAGAGGAGAGGAGAGGAGAGGAGAGGAGAGGAGAGGAGAGGAGAGGAGAGGAGAGGAGAGGAGAGGAGAGGAGAGGAGAGGACCACGTTAAGGGGAAAAAAATCCTACCTAACCTTATACCTAATTTGTACTCCTTCCTATGAAGCTCAGGTGCTTAATGCTTACAGGTTGCACTCTCATACCTGTTTCCTGTCCATTCTGTTCTTATGCTTTGATATGTATAGAATCAAATCCATTGTTCACTTATATGACAATATATTAGATGACAATATATTGTTAGAAAAAAATACAAAAGAGAAGGATTACATTTTAAATCCTTCTGAATGAGAACAATCAATCCTATTCAGAAGCCTTTATTTCTAGTACGATAGATTTGTGAAAATTTAGTATATTCGTTTTTTTAAAAAAAATCTATAATCTTTCTAAGCAAAATTAAGAGAAATCGTTGATGATTTCTTATCGCAAAAGACAGAAATCAGACACTGTTGTTTTTAAATGAAAAATAGCTTCCTCAATGATTTCAGGTTGTCAGTTCCACTTGGCTATGTTTACAGGGGACTCTACGATAAACGCCTAGGTCATTGTGGACGTATTATTGTGTGCACATCAATTATGCACTCAAAACAGAAACAGACACTCTCTTATTTTCACAACATTCATATGTAAATAATATGCTGATGAATGGAAATTAGATGCTACAGATGAGCTCTAAAGTAGACATCTCTCCATCTACTAAAAAGAAGAAAACCAGCAACTGGTCAGGAAAGAGAAGGGAATGGGTTTCATTTTCCAACACAGCCAGGTACTACAGAAAAGGCCGGGGGGGCGGGGAGTTGGCCTCACAGGAGTAATATCCTGTGAACAAGAGTGAGATGGAAGGGGAATAGGGTAGGTGAAAGGGATTCTTTGCAGAGGAAGGAAATGGGGAGAAAGAAGATTCATGGTTTTAAGTGCTCACACACAAAATCAGAGCAACATTAAGTTACCCCATAGAAATACTTTTCAATTTTTATGGAATGGGGAATAAGATGAAGGATTTTCCTTTCTTATGCTGATCTTTGATCATAACAACAAATGTGATTTGATTTGTTTTACTTTCCTGAAACAGCAAACAACACACTGTACTTCATAGAGGTCTGTAATGTACTTGGGGCATTGGACTGTTTGTTTATAAATCTAACCCAAACCACTGGTGTCATCTTTACGTACTATGTGCAAGATTGGTCCCTCTTACACAAATTATGGTTTCTGTCTACTTCCCAGACTTTCCCCTAATATAAGCTATCTATTCTTATCATTGTGGTACAGTTAATCCTTCTTTCTCTTCCCCTCACAAACGGCCTGACTCACCTAAGGGGTTAAAAGACTAGAGTGCATTTGTGACTTGTCAGTGACATATAATATCTGGGTCCTTCATGCAATCAACTTTTACTTGACATGTATTTGCTCATCACAGGACCCGTATTACTACTGGGAAAATGAAGAAAAACCTAAATTAACACTTGACATTCAATATGGTCAAGTCCTTAATTGGCTGGGCTTCCTGAGAAAGCAATTTTCTATTCCCCAAACTGTTCGTGTGTCATGTGTGGAGTGCAGCTCTTGGCCATCACTGCTGTCCCTCGCTCACTCTAATGAGAGCAGATGAATTAGTGCTACGTGACACGATTTTAGCAGGGCGCCTTCCATCTCCCCCTCCCCTCACTGGTATTTTGCTGCACCAGTGACAGCTGTGCAGCAAAAAAGGGAAGGGAAAAGGCTCAAAAATTCTCCTTGCAAACAGCCACGTGGAGACTGATTGTTGAACATAAATACAGTTTAAATGCTTTTGTTTTGTCTTAAAGATGCCTTTCTTATGATGGGTGCTTATTATGGTATTTCTGAGTGGTGGATGGGGGTACCTTATGGATCAATATAATTCACTTACGTTAGCTGCTGGGAGGCCACATTAACTTTCAGTCCTTTCCCTTGTTCACGTATTGCATTGCACATAATCCTAATTAAAAAGCAATGTCTCTCAGTGTCTGCAGAGCTGGCAAATATTTAATAATCCTTAGCATTTATTTAATGCTTTAAAATGATAAAATGTATTAATGTTAGACATTTTGAAATAAACATGCAACTGAAACACAGAAAGAGATTGTATCCAGAGAGAATACACATAATGCACAGATGTATCGTAGGTAGATTTCTATCCCTAATCTAGAACAGCTTCACATTCTTAGATTTATTTATTTATTCAATTTCTATAGCTGCCCATCTCAATCGAAGTGACTCTATTCTCCCACTAACAATAATGTTTAAGCCAGTGCATACGCTATATAACCAAAGGTCTTGGAATATTATCAGGTCTCTGATTATTAAAAAGTATTTGTATATCAACCCCTTCAAAATAAACTGAAGTGTGATATATAGACAGGTGAAGATGTACGTGTACAAAAATTGTCCATACACGTACACATACCCAATAAGATTATCCAATAAGCTTACCTTATACAAGTCACTCTCCTTACTTTAGTCACTGGGAAAATGAATTTGTCATTTGGTCAATGTTCTGGTTTTTGCTTTAGCGCTTTCACCCAGAGAAAAGCATGTCTAAAATATGCATTTGTGCAAAATAACTAGATACTAAAAAAAAAACCCACTCATCTACTGTTAAAACAAAAGAAAGGCAATAATATACAGTACACACCATACAACCTTAAAAAAATTATCTTATAGTTTGTCCTGACTGCTTGAAAGTAGGGCAATAAAATAATCTTTTGCACAAATATTAGAGACAATAAAATTTTCATATTTCATTATAATGTTCTTCTCAAAAGTTAAGCTGTGACATTTATGTCACTTTTTACCTAGGCTTTAATTTTTTCTGAATATATAACTTAAATCCAAAGTATCTGAATAATATTTCTAAGAATATGATCACACCAGAAAAGATGCTTTGGAAATGTTGCCTGTATCTAAAACACCACAAAACAGTTGGATCTTAGTCATCCATGCCTACAGATCTAAGGCTGACCTTGTGTAGTTTCATTAAATGTTACATTAAAAAGTTACATGGCCAAAAATGCAGAATGTATGGAAAATTAACTGAAGGAAAACAGATGAGCTATTCACATTACACTTTCTGCAGTTCTGAGAAATGTAAGTATATATGATGACCTTTCCTCTTTAACTGAATTTATAGCTACGCTTTAGAATTCTCCATGTAATTTAAACATATCCTTCTAATAGCAAAGGTGTGTTTCTTTTACCCAGCAGCAATAGAGATGCATAAGTTCTATGTGTGAAGCACTTCTAAATAAGATAACCCATGTTTAAAAGAAGGTGAGAATCTCATCTCTTCTTATCTAAATAAGATATCTCAGTTTAAAGGTGAGAAGTTAAAAAAAAAAAAAGGCTGCAAAAAGGCAAGTCATTGAAATATTTAAATGCAACAGGCATTCCACTAATTGATTATCTTTGTACTAGAGGATAACTAAACATAAACATTTCTTCACCGTAAGGATCAGAGGGGACCCTGGGTATAGTGTTTGTACATTCTTTAAGTATCTTTCCTCAACCCCAAACACTCCACTTCTGTGCCATTCCTAGAAATTCCAGCCAGCATGGCCATTGTGTTACAGCCAACTACAACCAGACAGAACCAGACTGGAAAAAGCTGACAAAGTCAAACTATATATTATGAAAGTAATTATGAAAGTAATTTGCATGATCTTGCTTATGCAACAAGTCCTATAGCATCACTGGGAACAAGAGGCACTGCTAAGTACTAACAGCTTTATGGTGACACTTCATGCCCTGGGTGCTCAGCCAACCTTTAGCCGCAATTTCCATGGAACTGTTAGGAGATGGTGTTAAGTGACACATGGTTTGATAATACAAAAGGGTCATTTTTAGCTCCACAGTTATCTCTCAATGACTATACTGAAAAGGCACAGTCTTGCAGTTCCACGGTAACAATTAGTATAAAGATCATGATTGGTGTTTGACTGCTAAAATGAAATACTGTACAAATTTTGATTCTAAGAATCAAAAGAAATAATATCATAATGTGGTATTATGGTACTCATCTGCTGAGCAGAATGTAGAAAAAGCAGTAGAGAAAAACAGTGATCTCACTGAAATGTACTGATACAAAATAAAATCTGGATTTATACAAATATTCCAATAACCACGTCTGAGAAGTTATTGTATGTTGCACCTGCTGCTTCAACATCCTCAGAACAAAACCTCTTGCATTTTTCCCTCAGTGCAGGGGCTAACTAGGGGTGGGAACTTGGGAAAACAGCAATAATGGGAAAGCAGCACTACTGCCTTTACAACTGCCTACAGTAAAACAGACCATTAAGAGTAGTCTTTTGATTAAAGGCAAGCAAGTAACAGCAAAGTGACATGTTTTAACCTGACGTTTTGTTAAGAATGAGCATGCTTTAGGAGTTCATAAAAAAATGAAGAGGGTTCTGTGGTCCATTAAGGATCAGCTGAGTACCACTGATGTTACTTCTATGTAAAATGTGTCACTCTGGAAGTTTCCAACTCAAAAGCCCTAAAGCCTGTTTACAGTGCAAAGAAAGATATTTCTGAATTTTTGTTTTATTTTTATGCAGCAGCACATTAAGTTCTCTCAGCCATTTTTAGAGTCTAAGTGAAATGCTTATTCTATTTTTCTTTGGAAAGCCTTGTGAACATCTATGCCACCCACCCTGAGCTGCAACAGCTTACATTTCAGCGTATGCAGAGAAGATAAACACAGCAGACAAGGCAATGATAATGAAGGGGGAAAAATCTGCCTGGCACTTGAAATAAGGGGCAGAAATATATGCATATAGGGTAGGTTTATCTAGCCAGGCAAAGAGTATGAATGCAATTTTTCAGGAATTAATAGCATTTCAAATAGTACTTCCCCACTGCTTCCTCCCAACCCATGCTGAAACTCAAGATATTTTATCTAACTCCCAGGTGAAAGATTTCAAAAAGTGGTAAACTGCAGCTGTGTTGACATTTTACTTAAAGGGGGGAGGACATACCAACCAGGATCATTCTGACACACTTTGCAGATGCTTCGTTACAAGCGGCACCAGTCACTTGATTTGAAATACTTGACTGGGCTGCAAAATGAATTTTACTAATCTCTGGTTTCTGCTACAGTTTAGCTTCTCCAAGATTTTGGAAACAAACCATATTAAGCTATCAACCGCATCTCAATGAGAACTGGACACTATCCAGTTTACTCCACTCAGCCTTATTTAACAATAGCAAATACCTTGTCCCACCCATTACATACCATGCACATATCATTTTAATAAAGGGCCTACTTTCTAGAAGAAAACAACAAAGAAAGAAAATCAATAACAGAATAGACTTCACTTTGAAACACAAACTAATTAATTACTTCTTTGGCTGAGAAATATTAGTATTTGATTTGTCTGGGGAATTCAATTATGAGCAGTTCTTTTCTATATAAAGCTCTTTTAATATAACATGCAATAAATATTAACAACTTAATTCTGCACTAACAGGCTGATGCTGAAAACTGTCACTAGTTTAGTAGCTGCTACTCAGTGTAGATTTCTAGTTGTTAGCAGTATGATGCATAGGAGTGACTGTGAATAGTCCAATCGCACAAATAAAACCCTTAGATTTTCACACAAATTCTTTAAAAAAAACAAGACTTGAGCAGTTTGGCTAAAAATTAATGTACTCAGTTCCATGTCTACAATGAATCTGTATGTGACCAGCAATTAAAAATAAGTATGCATACAACCTATACACATTTAATCATGGTCCTAAATGCTGACTATCCACTGCAAACAATATTTTTTGCATGAAGGATTTTATAACTGATACTTCCCTCCCTGTCACAAGTCTCTCTCTACTCACCATGGCTTCAGTGCAGGTTTTTATGGAAATCATTACAATTTTAACTGATAGTCAAAGTTGAGAACTCTAATGCATAAAGCATCTACAGTTTTAAGAACGATACTAAAAGGAAAGAAGATGAAAAAGTTGGGCCTAAGCCATTTAAGACTGGTAGCAATAATAGAGGTGATCGCTTATTTTTGCAAGGTTAGATACCAACTTACACACACTACTTATATAGGCTACATCCCTTATTTTCTCCAGCACACAGAGAATGCTGGCAGCAGTGTCTGAATTTTTTTAACTGCTGTAATCGTAGGATTCCTTGTGACTGTCTACAAACACAGGCAAGAATACATTGGGGGGCAGGGAATGAGCAAGATTTCTAATCCCAAACTGGACCTAATAAAGCAAATTCCATTGAAATCAAAAGTATTTTTTTCCAAGCACTATTACGAGGGGAATAAAAATTGGCTATACATCCTGCTTGGTGTCATTGGCAAGTGAGTAGATATGTCAATAAAACTTGTTGACAAGCCTAAGTACAATTTTATCTGCCTCATGAATCCATAAATTCACAGCTGGAGTTTGTATGGATTGTAATTTAGCAAAACAGCTGTAGCTTCTGTTTAGCTACAGCCCCAGCTTATTGATAAAATGGTGCCACAGAAGAAATGTCATACATTATCAGATTTCAGCTAGCACCAGCCTATACCACATTTTCACCCTTCCCTAATGTAATATTTTATATATGTTTTCTCTTCAGTTTGGATATTGATAAATTTCATGTATTTAGATTTCCATATTTAAGTATTACTGAGGTTGCAGTAGACAGGAGAGTTGGAGGGTCAGCTGGAAAAAATAGGAACTGTTTGAGACAGAGCTGAAGAACTGCAGTGCTTTACAACATCTAAATGATCGATTTCTGCATTCTGCCCATTTACTCATTTACAGGAACATGGACTGAGGATATCATAATACTGTTCCAGAGACAATCCCTGCCAGCAAAGGATTGTAAATATTAGGGCCCAAAGAAATCTATATTGCAAAATAAATATGCAGGGCTGTCTCTTAATGGAGCAGCTACACTGACCATATCTCCTAAAATCTTTTTGATGCTGTGTATGGACCTGAGAACTCTATTTGTGGAATTGGATAGAGCAAAATATAGGACAGCGGTATTTTAAGATACATATATTTATTGTATGTTCAATAATAATGGTATTCACTGATACCTTCCTCCATTTCCAGCTAAAGTTGGTCATATTCACCTTCCTTTGAAAGCACTACTTTACTAAACAAGTCTAAAAAAATATGTATGTAGATACTTTAACTATGTTAAAGTATTATAAACTCTTGATCAACTCTTCCAAGTAAATTTTATCTTTCAAAAATATGTGTCATTTGCTGCCTTTCATTCACCTGGATATACAGTAATTTATTCATTTCTCCAGATAACAATGTTTTTTCAACTATTCATAGGACTTTGACCAACTTGTCTTGCATCAAAAATTAACTTATTTTTGGAATTCCAGGGGAGGCATGGCGAACTAAAGACATCTCTGCAAAAGCGAAGCTGACAACCACGGCAAAGACCAGTTCTTTGCAACCTCTCCAGATAAGAGATTGCCCACATGTACTCTGGACAGCTTCTCCTTTCAAGGAGACTGCAGGAGAGCGGTCTTCCACAGGTTTGAGTGTCAGGAGACAAAGGGATTATCCATCTTGCTCGCAACCATGGCAGAGCCTTTTAAAGGACACTAAGTTCACAAACCTTATTTTCTAATCACTTTCAGAAATTGTCTATTAACCATCTTAAAGCAATTAGAGACCTTCAGAATGACAAGTTTGAAAAGTTGCCAGATGAGTTTAACTTCAACTCTGAACAAAAGAAAAATTCATCACAAGCTTAAGTACTTAAAGAATTTGAAATAAACAACAAGAAGCTAAATAAGATTTTGATCTAAAAAAGTTACAAATGGATTAAGGGTCCAGTTAAATTTGAAATATTGACTTTTACTGTAAGATTTTGGAATTAACTATAAAAAATAAATAGCTTCTTGTGGGAATCAGAGTTATTTTGGCTCTCTTGGTTCATGACAAAGATAAGCAATTTTATGATTTTAGAAATTGGACACTAGACAGGACTAAAGATTCTAAATAGAAGGGGAAAAAATACAAGCTAACTTTTGGTGTTGGTTAACTGGGACTTACAAAATCACACAAAACATCATAGCATTGGAAATATTAAGGGAGATCTTTGAAGAATGGAGCCAGAAATTAGAAGCTACAATATCAACAGTGTCAGTAATGATATCCAATTCTATGGATAGATTATGTTCAAAAGATGTCAATGAGGGAATGACAGATGTGGAGCAAATTTTGTTCGACAAGACAGAGAAAGTATCAAAAGTGGAACTACAAATGACAGGCCAAGAGCATGATTCGGAAAAGGATGCATTATTGGATACACAAAAGAAACTGGCTGAAGTTTTAAAATTAAAGGGGAAATACGAATGATTAAACCAATAGGATGACCTGGAAAATGTTTTCTTATTGGATCTACAAAAGAGACTTGTTAAACCCTGGAAGAAGTCTGTGAGATGGGATAAAGAAGAATTGAAGAGAAATCAAATCCTACAACAATATTTGAATGAACTAAAGATTAAGATTGTTAGAAGTAAAAGAAAGGAATATAAAGTTGGTTTATTTGATCAAGATTAAAATAATACATTTATTTGCAAAGTTCTGGCAACCTTTTACGGACTTTTTGTGGACACCAGGATTGAAAAGTTGATGTTTTACGGATTTGCTTAGAGATAAGGGTCAGGGATATGGGATGAAGAGATATCTGTTTGCAATGGCAGAAAATGATAAACTGACTTGCTTATTAAAAGAAAACTCAAATAACTATTACCTTAAAGAATGGAAACCATTGAACTATTTCCAAAATGCAGGTAGGGTGAAGCTTACATGGGGATTTGAAGATTAGATTATAAATGTAATGGGATATGTTTTGACAAAGAATTATTCCTACTTAATGTATTAAAAACTAGCACCTATGATAGTCTTATTATTCCTAAGACCAGAGATAGATTGGAAGTTATCTATTTTTTATATCTTTTTTTTCTTTTACTTTATCTCACTTTTTCTTTTCCTTTTCTTTATAATTTGTATTTCCAATTTTCTTTTTCATTTCTAACTTTTAACTTTGTAACTTTAAAATTTCAACAAAATATTATTAAAAAAAAGAGAGAGAGAGATCTGTTTGCAGCCGTATAGAGGGGGAAGAGTTACTAAATTTGCCTATACTTGTTGTAATGAAGGTTAGAAGTCACTTCTTTATATATTTCTTTTCTTTTATCATATTTTTTCTTTTTTTCTTTTTATTTTTTCTTCCACTTATTCTTTCTTACTATTCTTTTTTCTTTCTTTAAGTTTAGTTTGTTTTAGTTTTTACTACTGTAATCAAAATCCTTAATAAAAATTATATTAAAAAATTAAACTACTTTTTTTTAAAATTAATTTATTTATTTATTTGATTTGTCCCCACCCATCTCCCCTACAATGGGGGAAGAAGATAAATGGAAGAAGATAATTTTCATTTCATGTTTGAAGCCAAAGTTATTCTTAACTTCATTTTCTTACAAAAATAGCAGATGGAAAGAGAAAGAAAAATCCATTGGCAGGTTGAAGAAACCACTAAAATGAAATACTAGGTTGCATTCGTTTTGCAGTAATTTATTGATAGCATCATACCAAGAAGAGATAGAATGCAACAGGTCTTTTATTTATCAAAATCCAGTTCATTATGGCCCTCAAAATAAGAAAATATATTAACACTGGCTAAGACATTAATTTTATTGGACTTTGCAATTATCTATTAAATCATGTGTTCAGCAGCTTGCACCTGAGTATTTTTTTTCATGTATGCATAAAATAGTGTTTATTTCCAAAATAACCCAAGACAGTTTTGCATTACATCATCTGCAAAAGTGCACACCAGATCTCTATGTCACAGAATTTGCTTTGCTTCATTTGTGTCTTTAAAGTACAATGACAGCCCCAAATATACTGCTTAGCACCATTTTACTGTATGGGATCTGAGGTTCATGGCTTTTCCAGGCAGTGAAAGACCTTGAACCATATTGCCATACTAGTTATAATCCCTAATTTGCAGAAACAGACATGCTAGCATGAGAAGAGATGTTCGGTTGGTGTAAGAACAAGCTATACTGCAGAGGCTCACACATTGCAAATATAATGTGAAAGTAATGTTGCTTGCCAATTTTACCTGCTGCCTAGGTTGCTATCCTCCAAACAACGATTATTAGTTTTTACTTGTAAAGCATAATCCTATATAAAAGTAAGCATAATTTTCTCAAAGTAATCAGGGAGTTAATTATGATTTCCTACTGAGGAACAAAAACGTAGAAATTTATTTGAAAACAGGTCCTTAATCTCCATTCTTACAACAAATACTGCTTTATCCAAATTAAGTGGGAATATTACTGCCCCCTTCATCACATTCATTCATTCATTGATTCGATTTATATAGACATCCATCTCAAATATATGACACTGGGCAGTTCAGACTATGAATCGAAGTTTTATGTACAGAATAACTGCACATATTAAAGTTCCAATCCTATGCATACTTATGTGAGAATAAGTACCATGGAAGACAGTGGGATGTATTTCCAAATCAACATTATATTGCATTAGGGTGATATTTTATATTCCTTGTGACAGCACCTAACCAACTCTGGCTGTTCCCAAAAAACTAAGCTTAGTTATACCAGGTCAGTACTTGGATGGGAGACCACCAAAAAATCCAAGGGTAGGCTATACTGGGAAATTTAGAAAACAAAACAAAACCTACACAAGGCAATGGCAAACCACTCCATTACGGTTACCAAGAAAACTATGTGGAAGTGTTCACAATATGGCCAGAAGTTCAGCTCAGTTTCATGGAGACTTTATATTTACTTGGAAAGAAAAGTGATTTTTTTTCCCCATGGGAAGGTGGCATATAGTTTGCAAAGTAAACATCTATTTTTTTTTTTAATCTGCACTCAGTCATTACTGACTCTGCAGTGACTGCTTGGACGAGTCCTTGCAGTTTTCAAGGCAAGTGTTTCGGAAGTGGTTTGCCAGAGCCTCCTTCCTAGAGCAGAGCCCAGTTGGCGAGCGCAGGAGGTGGGGTTTCCGTTGCTTCGCGCCCTTTTTGGGCGAGCGCGGTTTCGCGTTTACCGGCAACTGCTCCCGACTCCTTTTTCCAAGGGGCCGCCAGCATTTTTCATCCCACCGGAGTGAGAGTACCCATTTATCTACTCACATGAGTTTTCGACCTGTTGGGTTGACAGGAACTGGGGAGGAAACAGGAGCTCACCCTGTTTAACGCAAAGGCTGGACTCGAACCGCTGAAGCGTCAGCCATTTCTGGCTGGCAACTTTCAGCGTCATTAAGCCGCTGCGCCACCGCGTCCCCTGAAACATCTATCTTTAACTACAATTATATTTCTCAATCACAAACAGAATAAAAAAAAAAAAATCATGTTACTGACTCAGTATATTGAATGTCTAGTTTACTAGGTGTTAAGAATGATTGAATGACAACATTACTTCCACACTGGCTGGAACATGGATGAGTGACTGAATGTCTCTGTAGCAAGTGTTAAGTCACTGGGAACAAATTATAATGGCCATGCACAAAGTAAAAAAGTATGCCCTTACACAACTTTTTCAATTGGAGCATGAACATCCATGCAATAGATAGAATTTGATAAGAGTGAATCACCCAAACAGTAGATGCAGTGGACTATTAATAGCGGACCAGTATAATGATATTTTAGCCTAATTCTATTACAAACCTCAAAAGAATTCACGATACTTTGAGGTTCAGTGCTTCTTATGCAACACAGTCTCTAGACACAAACCATTAACGAGCAATTGGCAGAACAGGTAAGCTTATTTAAACAGTTTTTTAATCAAAAAGTTACATGTATGAAGTCAGAATAGAAATCAATATGCATTTTTCAGAAATCAGTACTACTGTCTGGATTTTTTAGCATGGTAGTTTATGGCTGTATGAAAGTAAATATGGATCCAATCTGTTCTAAAAGCCATTTCCATCATAATTTAGAATAGAACTTATCTTTTCCAATGCATAGTATTTTTAATCACCTCAGCAGGTGAGCAGAATCTTACCTTGTACAATTAGCATTTAAAATGAATAACTGCAACCCACTGCATTGAATATAAGCAGTACTGATCTTAATAATCAACTATGAATGATTTCAGACTTAAAGCATAACTTGAAAACCCAAATAAAGATAGTCAGGGGATTTTGGCAGGATAGACTTAAGTGTGCACTTAAGAGTTTATCTAGATTTTAAGCTGCTGCCATTCCATGTTTCTTTTCATTTTTTTCCCTTGTAACATCTAGATTAAACCTATATAGTTGTGGAGTAATGCAAAGCAGATTGCATGTCATGTTTATCTAAAGAAATGCAGAATAGCCTCAACTCCCTGGCTCTTTTCCTATTTAGTTTACCTTTATTTTTTTTCTTTCCCACAGAAATCAATGTAACTTAACAATACTTAATTCTCAATAGATCTCATCTAAAGTCAGCAAGGAGCCTTGAGTTCAAACTGGATTATATTGGCACAAACAGGCGTTTGTTGTATACCTGTAGCAGATTCAGGACTATACCCTCTGTGCCTAAATCTTTTCATGTTTTCAATATGGTTTCAGCTCAGTCAAATGCTGATGTTCTCATAAAGTACAAGGCAAATTTCTCTTGGTGTAAAATGCTGATCCTGAGTGATGAAGGGCTTTTATTCTCCTCTTCCTCCTCTCCCCTAACTTGCTGATTTCTAATTTTAAAAAATTAAAATAAAACAATACATAATCTGCAATGTACCTGTTAAATCATGACAGAGTCACCAAAATCAGGCTTTGCAGGAGTCACAAATGAGGAATTCCTTCCTGAATGCTTCCACTGAATAAAACTTCTCTATATATCTTGCCTACAAAATGACAGTCATATGCTACCAGCTGCCTGCCAAGTGGTGTACGATATTGTGGATGGGTGGAAATCTCACCAGAGTACCCTATTTCTATACCTGATTATCCCCAGAATCAACCACCTTTTTATATTTAGAAATACTTAGAATCAAATTTTAAAAACAGAATTACACTGTTCCCTTTCAATGCAAAAATAATTAAATCCACACTAATTAAGCTTCTCAATTTAATATTAGTTTTGTTATTGCATAAAGCCAGCTGGAAGTAATTACTTTTTTTCCACGTGTAGTCTTCATTAGCATGTGATATTTTCCCCCCTCCAGACAACTAGTTCAGATGATCTTGGCAAATGTAAGTCTTGGCTCAATTGTCCTGGGAACAAAGAGCTACTATAAACAACATTAATAACGTTGACAAACTTTTCATGCTTACTAAATATAAACAACAACAATAACAAAAATCCTACCAAGGCTAAATTCCAGTCAAACCCTGAGAATACTTCCTAGGACGTAACTCTCATAAACGTAGTGAAACTTGCTATGAATAAATATGCATAAAATTATACTCTTACAGTTCTCTGATCTCTGTAGAAGAATATTAAATACATACCTATTCAACTTTTCCAGTATCCGTAGAAATAATTTTTAATAGTTCCAATAATTTTTATTCCTTCACCCGTAGGTATCTGCACTTTGTATATTGGGGCATTCAAACTCAATCATACAGATCTGCAATAAATGGTACCCAACTGAACATGACAATTCTGTACAAGGAAAGCAGAATATTTTTTATAATAAATTGTACCAGATTTTTGTCTAGCATCACAGAAACAATGTTCTGGCTAAAATTCTTACTGGCCAGACAAGATTAGAAAGAAAATGCCACCACTGGAAAGGGATAAAGTGCAGACTGTTCTCTCTTACTTCTAATATTCCATAAAGATTGGATTGAGCAGTCTACCATCATTATGCTCTCATAAACCAAGTTACCTGCTTCCATATTTTTATCTTGCCTCTCCTTACAGAGGCAAAATAAATGGACTTTCTGACTGCCAGTGGCTAAACTTGGGTGCCTCTATGAAAAATGCCAGACAGAGGTAGACTTTCAGTGGCTTGTCTACAAAGTGTCATTTCATCCACAACTCAGCAGTTTTTCTCACTCTGACATCTGACTGGAAAAACTGAAGCAAAACCAGGAACTCCATGACATCCACATGGCGTTATGGAATAATAAGACACTCACAAAGCTGCTTTCTTCTGTAATTTGACAAGTTTCTGATTTGCACCCCACATTATCCTGTTCAAAATGTGAAAACTGCTCTCAGCATTGTAATTGCAAATAGTTCGAAATCTGATAGGACAAAGTGAGGACCAACCAGAATACGCTTGGCCCTTTAAAAACACTTGCATGTATGTATGCAAAGGAATGTATAGCTTTTGTGCAGATTCAATACTGATCTTTACAGAGAAACAGAAGGCTGTGTTTTCCCCCTCTGCAGATTTAAACTGTGAGTTTCATGTGACATGCGGATGGCACATGAGGGCAATTGATTTTTATTCAAAAAATAGCTTTTGGCCACAAGTAACTGTGTTCATAATTCATTTATAGAAAAAAAAATTCCATGATAAACTGCTGGTGCTGAAATATTTAAAAAAAATAAAAGCTGTCCTCTTTTTCAATTTTTCTTTCAGGTTTTATATAAGATTAACCATATTCAGTTGTGACAGAAACAGCAAAAATGTTCTTTTGAGTGTCATGTGGCAAAACAGCATGCATACTTAAGTTCCACAGATTCTACTTAATGTTTCAGCATGATATTATTCAAGATAGCACAGAAGCAAAGGCCAACGATTTCAGTGAAACGTATTATCAAGAAAGTGAGCAGCATTGTGCTGGTTTACATTCATTTGGATTGCATTCCATGAAAACATATTTTACTAAAATAAATTTAGAGGAGAATTGGCATGCATATAGGTATGAACACCGCAGTGTGCCACAGATAAATTTCCACATTATTTTAAATAACTAGAACAAAGTTAATCTGCACAAGTGACTCTTTTTCAGGTCACAGAAAATCATGTCACTGTACTAGTCCCTCCAAAAGCTGTTATAGTTCTTAAAACTATCATACATACATGACATCTAAGAACATATGTGTTCCAAGCAAATGAAGAAAATGTAGTCCTTTGATAATATTTTGCTCATGACGGGTAAACTATTCAGTCCAAGAATGATCACTGATTCACATAGGATGGGACAAAAACACATCAGGACACAAAACAGCAGTGTTAGTGATATGATTTTATTTATATATATGTGTGTGTGTGTGTGTGTGTGTGTGTGTATTCAAAATTGCACCTATCAATTTTATCTAGTTAATCCCTTTAATGGCCAAATCTGAGGGAAAAAAATCATGGCTATTCAGAATAAGCCGGGGGGGGGGGGAGAACACTAATATTAAACATTTACACAAATTCTAATATACACAGAGAGAGGAACTAACATAATACAGAATTTGGGGTCCAAATTTCTTTGTGGAATGGCTTTTATAGAGCTAGGCAGTGCTACATTAAGTTCACCTTCTCAAGAGTGTTTCTCTTCTTAAATTAAAACCCATTTTCCCTGCTACTTTTTCTCCTCTGTAAGCATAGCGTTCATTTAACCAGCACAGCTGTTTCTCTTCACTATATGGGCCATATGAGGGTACACAGAATCTGATATATTGTGTGCCAATCCACATTCATAAATGTATGTAGTATAAGCAGTAGTAACTGTACCATTCCCCAAACCACAAGTAGTAGATGAAGGTGGTGAACCAGAAGCTGTTTAATATGATCTACGCTACACTGAAATAAGCTATATTTCATTAATTAAGGCAATTCTGAATACCTCTAAAAGAGATATTTCCTTCAGATATTTGTTTTAGTTTTCAAAGTACATGGGGTTTTATTCACGTAGGTTAGAGCAGGATCTGCCATCCCTATTATTACAGAAAAACACAATGAGTTGGTCGCTGTTTTTTTCACTGAGGTTTCAGTAAAAACTATTCCATCTAATAGAATCTGTTCTTGTATACATCCATATTCTCAGGACTTGTAAAATGACAGATGTGAATTAAGCATTCTGGAATAATTATCTTGTGAACTGCAAATAATCAATTTGCCACTGAAGTTGAAACATAAGGGGAAACAGTATTCTAACTTGGTTATTTTCACCTCTCCTCTGATTTTTTTAAACCTCCCAAATTCATTTAAATTCACCCTAACTTCTGAAACTCTATCGGTGACAATCTATTGGTCTGTGTGAATGAAAATTAGCCTCACCGTAAGCACTATTACTGGTGAAAGGGAGAGAATTCAAGAGGCTTTTATTTTGTTTGTTTCTAACTTATGACGCCAGGCTAGTATCAGTAAACCCAGCGTTCCTTTGCAATCGCTTACCATGTCACCATGACCTGGTAAATGTGAATTTTTTCACTATCACTACAATCCCTGCAATCCTGCCTCAGCTGGGCAGGATTTTGTCCCAACTTCTCAAAGATGCTTTACTCAGCAACTAATTATTTAGGGTTAAAAGTCAAGGCAAGCCATCCTTTAAGCAAGAGGTGCTGCTTTTCTATCTTACTGTGTCTGTCATCTAACTCTCTTATTCTGCATGAGATATACAAGCTTCCAAAATTAACTCTTTTAAACCTAGCACCTACAATTTACCTTAGCCCATCACAATGATTTTTCTTATTCGCTATTCAAACTATTCATTACGTCATCAAATTAGATGCCATGTGGATTCATGTATTACTAGCTGAAGACAGCTTTAAAGTTAGAAGAACAAAAAAAAATTACAGATACGTTTAAAAGAAAATAAATACATTGGGCTTATATGCATACATTAAATGTCTTCCAGTGTATAAAACACAATTATTTTTGCTCTCAACAACAAATGAGAGTGAATTTCCCATGCACCCATCAAGTGTACAATACCGAAACGATAAAATTATGCTTGTATGTCAGAGTGTGTATGTGGGTGTATGTATTATATATATAGACACACACACACACCATATAGGATATTGGCATGCACACATTAGCCCTACATCTATTAGGCAAACCATTTTCTAATCCATTATTTTCAAGTAAACTCCAATAGGACTCTCACAGTTATGTCTATTCAGTATATACATCCCCACATGCAAAGAACAATAATCTTATACCTTCATGCTATATGTCTACAGATACACATTTACAGGTACACAGGAAAGTAAATGAAAATTGTGATGACACGACTTTATATCTATGTGCGTTCAATGTGAATGAATATGCTGCGTCACTTTTTAAATGATTTCTTGCAACAATTTCAAGAGGAACCTTATTTGTCTTTTGCAGCAGAGTATTCTAGCACCTTAATATTTAAAGTTATAAATTCTTAAGATTATGCCTTCATAAAAACAATGTAACAGCACACACAGGGCTGTTGATATCACACATATATGCAACTATATGCAGCATATTTACATATAAACATGTTCATGTATAAATAGAAAATGGAGACATTATTTCTAAAGAGTTTTCAAATAAGAAAATGCATTATCTTTGGCATGTGTATTTGTATATTATTTTGAACAGCACGTGTGCTTTATATTCTTTTTAATAAATGGACCTACGTAACCCTAACACTCATATTACAAAGAACATCAATATGCTCATATAGAACACTTTCTAAAGACCAAGCTTATCATACTTAGGACAACTTATCAGCAACAAATATCTAAAAGCAGCATTTATTTTTTTCCGAATAAACTGTATGACACACACAAACACAGGCACATATGTATCTCCAGCAGTCTGAAACAGTTACTCTACTACTGACACTTCTGAACAAACTAACAAGCAAGGCAAAATAACCCTCAATATATATGAAAAAAAATATGAAAATGTCCCAACTGCTAATGTTTGTAATAAAACGGCCATCATTCATATCTTTGCTACAAGCTTCTCTTATTAAGATGTGTCCTACAAAAAGCCTTTTGACAGTAAGTCTGTGAATCAAATGCACAGTGTTTTTTCATTTACTGCAGTGAATTACAATTTTATATTATTTTATTTTATTTTAAATATGAAGCTTAGAGAATTTGTAATGCTTTTATATGTACAAAAAACAATTATTTTACTCTTGGTTCATATAATTCGTAGATAAATGTAACTACCCTTCTGATTTTAACTACTTTCTCACTAAGGGGTAATCAAATATTATACTAGCAGAATTATAATGAGGTGCCTTGCATTCAGATTTGAATCAAGTATTCCTACTACACATTTGAAAACGTAAACTTTTTCTGTGTAGAATATTATTGTAGCAAAATAAGGAAGCTTTTATAACCAACCTTTCCAATACATTGCCATTCTTCATTCTTCCTGATGGGAAGATGCATCCATATTATTACAAATACACAGATCTGATCTTAGTCTCCCCAGCTTACTTTTCATCTATCTATAAAATGATTGTTACAGTAATGAAGTCATTGTGCTGATGAGAGAATTGAATGCACAATAGGAAAATTGTCACTAGTAATAATGAGTGAGAAGTTAAATAAAGCAAGAGTACAAGATATCAGATATTTGTGCTTTAATAAGATACTGCAACACAATGAAATTACGTTGCTAATTCTGTGGCAGCACTGGATGAATTTAAAATTACTATACAATGGCTCACAGATGAACACACAATCCTGGTATTACCCTTTTAACTGGCTGAAAAGATACCTTCAAGAGAGTTTTCTCCTTTGGATTTGAAACAGGAGATAAAAAAAGCTTTTATACACCTCTGGCATTTTTTTATCATTATGGATTATTGCTGTTTTTATATTATGGTCAAGTTCCTTTAAAGCGTTTTAGAATAGCAGAGTCCTTAAAATAAGCTGGAAGGAGGAAAATGACACTTTTTTTTTGGATAATGTAAAAAACTATTAAATCAGAAAAAAAGAAAGGAAAAAAGTCTGTTTTTATTCAATCAATCAAATAGGTCTTCTTTTCTAGTTCTAAACAGAGCTGGATATGTGTGTTTGCATATGTATATGTACATACAGTTTGTACTGAAATCTGGTCTCTGTCCAAATCAGTAAAAGAACAGAAGTTAAAGGTTTCTGGACGCTGTCCACCTATCGTTGATCAAAGTGACCCAGAGGAGAGCATCCCCCCTTTGAAAAAAAAGTTAAAATACATGTTCCTTGAAGTTATCTGCACTTATTTCTGTATACAGAAGAAGGATGGCTCCTTTCAAAGGATCTTCAAGCCAGTTGGGCTTACTTTTATCTTTTTTTCTAAGGTACACATGTAGAACTAGTATAAGGTTAAATGGCCATATTTAAAACTTTTGAACAAGATAGCTGTAAATCCCTAAAGCTAAATGTTCTAATATAGCCCATGAAAACTGTCTTATACCAAGAATGATTTATTTATATGTATTCTACTAGGGCATACAGCAAGTAAATGAAGATAGTTGACAGCACATATAAACTTGCCTATCTTTATGCAATTATTTATCTCTACTGTATTCTCTGAAAAGACTTATCTTAATATAAACTAAGGTTTTCTACTGCTTTCCAGGTACCTGTTGGTTTTCTGTTACTGTATCATATATCTATTTTTGAAATATTTGATACATCCTTCCACCACATAGGAATAAAACTTGTTTCATGTATTTCATATACAATTTATTTTATTAAACTATGCAAAAGTTTTATTTGCAATGCATGTATCTATTTTACCAAAAGTTTCTTCTACTGAACAAAGAGCTAAGTTATCAATTACCGTCATATTAAATCAATCATAGGGAAAAGGGGGATGAACATGACCCACACTCACAGTATTTTTATAAGCAAGAGAAAAGTTTATAGCTGAGGCTGTCAGAAATATGTTCAGATGCTGTAGCAGCTGTAGTTTATCTTCTGGATACACTGGATATACAGAAATACTATCTTGGAGAATAATCAGAAATTTAAACACATTGTTATCCTTTGGAAGTGAATTAACTAACTCTTAAAAAAAGAATAGGGTAAAAAAGAAATTCAAAATTCTTATATGCATTCAGGCAGACAGCAGCATTCTAACCAACATTGGCACAAAGGTGAAACACATTCTTCCAAAGTAAATATGTTCAACATTACCACCTTTACAATGCTACTGTGTCTGCAAGTGTATTTCAGTGGAATGATCGACACTGAATTCAGCATCTGCCATGCCATATATATATTATTATTCTTTTTCCAACCCAGTCTCAGAAAATAAACATGACCATATGTGTCCAGTAATGAAGGGAAAAGAGGAAAAAATCCTTATGCACAACAAAACTAACAACGCTAGAAAATTAACAACTGAATAGTGGACGAACTTGCATTTTTCTAACTATATTTGTCTGCTTATTTGCCTAGAAGTGTCCTCCTTTTACTTGTTGAACTCTGTAGCCTGACATTTACCACTTTCTATTATTCCAAAAACTATGAATGACTTTCTCTAGAAAAGTCAAACATTCAATGGGAAGTCTAACATGAAGTATGTGGTTCAACTGTAATTTACTAATATGGCTTTAGCTGAATTAACTCTTTTGTTGCCAAAACACGAGGAAAAAAATAATTATCCTAACTATTAAAGTTATAATAATATGGGGGTATTAAAAAAAAGAATGACAGTTAAGTTAGGATGGATATCTTACTAGAAAATGAATGTAAAAACAACTAAAAGAGATCCAAATAAACTAATAAATAATGTATTGGAGTCTAGCATGAAATGTGGGAATTGCTCTTTTCGGTTAATCTTTGCAACATATAAGAAGTTGCCTTTTTAGCTTATGTTGATTGTATTTCTGTACAATAAGCTGGTATCACTTGTAATCAGGGTCCCTCTACAGGATAAATCTAAATATACTTTATTTGAACACAGCCATCCTATGGAAAGTGCTTGTGCTATTTAAACTCTGTTCTGTACACGACTCTTCTACATTATAAACTATATTGGTCATAAAGGTGTTTTCTTTTTCTTGACTTTCCAAAAGGTATCAGCATTTGCTTTTTTTTTTCACTGCAAGAACAAATTATCTCTTTTGCTACAACAGTGAGAGCCTATTTATGTCAATGGAATTCATTCATTTAAAAAAACTGACAATAAAAGACCTCTCTGAATAATAAAAAATAGCTCACAACTTTTGATTGCTTCAACTTCTTGATTAAGGGAATGCGAAACAACTTTTCAAAACAAGCAATTTAAAAAAAAAACACAAGAGGGAACAACTAGCATATGCTTTATTTTTAAAAAAGTTTCCTTTAGAATTCCTATCCTTTTAAGTGAGTCTACCCTGAAAATCCCCCCCCAAACTATGTGCGTGTTCATTTCATGCAGTAGGTATTTCACGCAGAAGAAGCAAACAATTGCAAAAGAGAAGCCACAGCGTGTTGGGCACGTATCACTAAGAGTTTGGTACCGATGCATCCACCAGCCCTGTGATTAATTATCAGTTACTACTGGCCCTGCAAGAACATTTTAACTTTCCCAGTCAGAATGTCCATACCAGGCTGCCTTAAATGCAGTCCCCAGTTAAAGAACTGCTCTGGGTAGCACACCAGGATACAACTCCAGAGAAACTGTATGTGTGTGAGAGTCTAAGAAGAGAGAGACAGCGAGAGAACAAGCAGCAGCTGGAACTGTTTCATCGAGCGACCCTCAGCTCTGTGCTAACAGGAATTCCAACACAACTGCTTTGTCCTCCTCTTTAGGATCCGGACCACGCTGTTTTCTGCCACCTGTACTCAATTAGACTGTTCTGCCCCCCCCCCCCAGTTTAGAATTAGTTTTCATAAGGGGGCTTACATATTCTGGGGGTGAAAAGGAAGAAAGGAGTTTTTGCTGGGATAGTAAGGGGCTTTTTTTTTAAGTTAAAATAGGGGGGAGAAAAGAAAATGAGGAGGGTGGGAAAAAAGGAAAGAAGACAAAGCAACAAACCAGGGTAAATAATCTCACTTTAAAACTTTGAGAAGGGGGCTTGAATTTAAAAAGCAACATTAGGCTTCCTTATTTGCTTGTTTCTATTTTTTTAGGAGCCCTTGGGGGATGCAACAAAGTAAACCCAGACATACCAAAGAGTAAGTTATGACATTACAGAAACTATGCAGCACTGAAATTAAAGAAACACAAAATGCAAATGATAAAAGGATGAAATGCAAATTTTAAAACACACAAAAGTATGCACAACCCAGCAACAGCAGCAGCAACAAAAGTGACCCTTCAAGATGTGACAATCAAAGTAAAGTCTCATACCTGCTGGGACATTCTGAATAAGAGGTTAGTGTCAGCGTTCTGCCATGTCCCCATGAAACCCGATTCGGTTGTTGCCGTTCTTGTTGTTCCGAACTGCATGGAGTTGTCACTGCAGGAGTCTCTTAAAGTCAAGCCTCTTGCCCTCTTTCGTTCTGTGTGTCTCTGAATGTCTCTGTCTCTCACATCCACTTCTGCCTCTTCTGACTGAAAAGTGAAGGTGGATTTTTTTGAGTCTCTTGGCAGCCAGTAGCAGGAGTGTAGTGTTGTTAAGCTAGCTGCATTGTGCATTTCATTTGGGAAGAGGGGCTTTGGGGAGGGGGCAAGAGCTTCTTTCGCACCTTCTGCACAGTTACCCCTATCATTTATGCATACACTGTGACTCCCCAAGCTCGCCTTTGCTTGGTTTTACAGCTGCCTGTCAGGTGTGCCTGCTGCACTGAGGAGAGACCCAACCATCAGCTTCATACTCTCAGCCACTGGATGTCATTGGATAGCAGAGCAAAAGAGAGTCAACTGCACCGTTCCACTGTCAGGCACCAAATGACATCTTGCATTAGCCCACTTCAGTCTTAACATACACATGCACCTTCTAAGTCGCCTGCTGATCAGAGAAAATTCAGAAGACCAGGCTGTGGCCCTTTCCTCTTTTAACAATGCTGTCAAGAACAGCATGTAATTGCTGACACTTCCCTGTTAAATGCAGACTGTAAACCTCCTAACAGAGGCGAGAGAAGAGGGCAAATCAACTCCTCACTCGTACAGACAATTAAGCATGCAGAATACTACACAAAGTTGATGTGGCTTTAATGGAAATATACATATACATACATATACATATATATACACACACAAACATATTAAAGATTGATACAGACATCAGAGCTTCTTTGCAATCATCCTAATCCAAATTTCTCAAAAAAAGCTCTTACCAAGAAGGAAGGGAGTGGAAAGCAATATGATCTTCAAATTCTTTTAAATATAAAACTAGAAAAATTACATATATGTTTCATCTCTCACATCTTTTTCTCCCCCTCCTTTTAACTGCCTAAATGCCTTCAGGAGCAGAAGTCAGAGGAAAGAGAAATGTCTCCCTTCTTTTCTATAAAGATTAAAAGTAGCTTTTTTTTTTGGTCCTATTTAAAGTTTATAGATGAAGACTATGTAATAGCCTTTAACAGCCTAAAGAAGAAGAAGACAGGAGGAGCAAAACAGTTCTGCTCAAGGAAAAAAAAAGGCATTTTTCTATTAAGATAACCAACATTTATGAGAGATCATAAGAAGCCAAAAAGCCACTGATATCAACAACTTTTTAAAATCATCTGTATTTAAAACAATACATTGTATTTTCCCAGTGCTGTTACGTAGGTTGCCATCCTATGAGGAAAAGCTGGAAGGAGGGGCAAGGAGTGGGGGGGGAGAGAGAGAGAGTGAGCGCGAACACCTATATGGAGTACACAAACACTGTAACTTCAAAAAACAAATGTAAAGCAAAATTCATGCTCTCTCATAAAAACAACTTGCATTAAAAAAGAAAAAGAATCTTGCTTGTCTCAACTGAAAGTGCAAGGAACATTAATCTTCTAATAACATCTACAATTTTAGAGGACAAATGTACCACTCCTGCAGCTTTTCCTTAACTAAAGAACAATAATAAACCTTATTCTCCTCAAAAGCAACAAAAGGATCACGAGAAAGCTTCAGTGGCAGCCTTGTGTCATTAGTGCGCAATGAGAAAAGATGAGGAAGCGTGCACTATGTTGACACAAATGTGTCTTCCTCTTTAGATCCTGGCATCTCCTGAAAGCTTTTCTGTTAAAACTTCCCTCCAGTTCACCGCCATTAAGCACACAAAAGTCTCAAAAGCTGCAAATTCAATATCTTAGAAGCAGAAACGAGAACTCAAAGAACTGTTGCCTTAAAATATATTAAGTCCACCTGCAGTCAGGAAAAACATTCTTGTTGCATGGAATGGGGAGGGGGGGTGCAAAAAAACAACAACAACAACCCTGTGAGTCAATTGTGCCAACAGTGGCTGTACCTTTACAGCTAACTATTACCCACTCAAACTCCTTCTCAAATTTGCTAGCCTCTTGCTTTCTGAAGTGGTACTCAGTGCTTTAGTCAAGCTGCCTGCTCAGCTCCTGACCTTCCCACTAATGGCTGTTATTTGTGGGAGGCTTAAGGACAATGTCAATAGCCAGCTCCCTGGCTCTGCATCTCCTACGCAGTGTATCTCCCCACCTCTCTTTTTCTTTCCCTCTTGTCCTGCAGTCCTCCCCACTCCCAGGGAGAGAAGGGTGGAGGGGAGGAGGAGGAGGGAGCAAAAACCCACGCACACAAAATCAACTGGCATGCAGCAGCAAGCACCTGCAGTAATAGACTCTTTTATTAAAACTGTTATTCTGCAAGACTTGAAAGTCCCAGTGGACTGGGCCATGTCAAAGCCGATATAATTAACTAGAGGCTCAGCAACGGATCAATTACCAGACAAGCAAGTGATAGTGAAATCAATGAAAGATCATCAGCCACATTATCAGTGTTGCAACTCATTAGGATAAAACTGAGAAATGTGCTCAAAGCGAGCCCAAGCAAGGTGGCATTACAAAACAAAGGGCTAATTTGGAGACCCTGCTGTGAACAATCTGTAACAGAATTAGCCTTTTTCCCCCCTAAACTGCACAGCTCTGTAACTAAAAGTGACAGTCTGAGAGAAGCAGTTTATTAAGACACCAACTCCAAGTTTATTTAGTTCATAAACTCTCTCCTAGAAAATCAATACAGTCTGCACAGGGTTATTAGGCTGACTAGCTAATACATCCAAATCTGGTCTTCCCAAGCAGCATCTAACGGAGGAAAAATTCTCAACAGCTGCAGAGGATGGCATAAGAAAAAAATTATCCCATAGAAGCCACATCATGGCATACGACAGTAATACACAGTACGGAAAGGGACGGCTAGGACAACACTGATGAAACTAACAAAACAGCATATTACAGTCTTCCTCACCACTAAGTACATTTAATGACACATTCCTATTAAATGAAAAAATTGTTCTAATTAGATATATTAGAACTAAGAAGTAAGCCAACATATGCCAACTGTCTCCAGTACAGTGCCCAAGATACCAGTCATTTTAGGATTAACAACAATCCTTACAATAATGAAACGCACAAAGTACACTAAGGATTCTCTACTAAAGCTGAGATCTTATCTACACACTTAATTGAGAGTAAAACCATTTGGATAAAATAAGATACATACATTCAGATTTCACCACCCTATATTGTTTTGTTCAAACTTAGAACCTTACCTGGAAACTGCTTAACATGGATGGATGGTCAGATGTAAGAACTGTACAAAAATGTATTTCACCGCTTGCATATACAGTGAGCACATTCTGAAATGCCTAGGGCACTGATATAAATACAGCAAAATATATCAATGTGGTAACCCATATTTAGTTGTATGATTTTTTTTTCATAGAAATATTTTCTGTATAGACATCTTGCAGTACTTCAATTGCCCTTAACATAATGAAAAAATGACTCATTAATTTGCTCTAAAATAATACTCTTTATATTCAATCTCCGATGTTAATATTTCCCTTTGAAATTTATTATTTTTTCCCCTTGGTGCAAGAAAATTGTTACTGTTATTTTTTAAAATATTGTCTCACAGGTATGGGTGTTTTGTGTTGACTCACCTGACACTGATGGGGTTTTTTTTCCTATACTTCCAAGAATCATAAACACTACAAGTGTATAAATGTACTATTATCGTAGTGTTTTGAACTAAGCCACCATAGGTCATGTTTTTTAAAAAATCTTGAGCAAAACTTTAACAGATTTATATTTTTTAAAACTAGCTCTATTCTCCAGGGTCAATATTTTACAATCTTTAATATGTTATAAACTGAAAGAATTATCATAACATTTTTCATTCTGTATGACGGGGTCGCTGCCCTAATGAACAACCCATTCTTCCAAATATAGAAGAAACTGAGTGACATAATTCCCTGAATATAAAATGATTTTGGTATCAGTTTTAATTTTAAAAAGAACAATACATCTGCATTTCCACAATTAGGTGATTGCTACTTCATATTCAACACATTAATAGAAGGGAATTAATCAACACATATTGTAGTTTAACTTTTATAAATTTTTTGTACATATTATTTATTCATCCTTATTGTAACATTTAAACATTATATTTACTTAATTAGAAAATGTACACATTTAGAAATAAAGATAATGTCCTTGTGTCTCACTTATTTTATTCGCAATTCATCTGTATCAATAGAAGCAACATGAATTATCTTTAAGGTCAATAGCATGTAAAAATCTTTAAAATGTTATTTTCCTGTATTTCAAATTTTTATCAGGAAAACAACTACAGATTTTTAAATCACTTTGATGTATACATGTACAAAAATTCACATTTTGGTTAGTATGAACTTACAAGATTGAGGGGAAAGAATGCAATTCATTCTGAAGCACAAGAAAGAATGTGCTTTTTTTTCTATAAGGATTGCTATTAGCATTCATTCCCACAATTAATTGTTTACCACTGGTACTGACATTTACAATATTTGCTTTTCTAATATCTAGGAACTTGTTATAAATGCATAAATTAACCATACATACAGTAAATTTTGTTGAAGAAGGAAACTCTCACATTTAAGGAAGCTTGCATAGGATTGCAATGTGAAGCTTTCACCTGAATACTAGGAAAATCTAATGTACAGTCAAGAACCCTCATAAAACATGATTCCCAATCATGGAGAAGCAAACAAAAGTAGAACCCCATTGCAGGGCTCCTTGTATAATTGAAGTCAATAGACTGTATTCAGGTATACCATCTGACTAGGACCTTTATAAATCATAAATATATAAAAATTAATTAATATATCTAAGAAGCTTTAGCTTCTCTTAGTCATGTTATTCCATAACAGAATGCTAAATTTAGTAACATGTAGTTCAAAAACATCTACTTCATTAAAAAAAAAAGTTGAAATGTTATCAGAGGAACATTCAGCAGCACAAGAGAGAAGTAAACCTTCTACCACAGGAGGCCATGCTACCTCCATCTTTTTTGTCCTATCATCAGCAAAAACATTTTTATTCATATGGCTTTTTGACTTTTAAGCTGATCTGCAGAGTTTCATCTGATGGGTGTTGCTCTTTATCTTAAAAACTCATCAATAAGTTGAGTTTTCAAGTATTGATTATTTGGGTTTTTTTAATATATCTATATTTTATGGTTAGTGATCTTGAACACTTGTTTTTGTAAAAAGGAAACATAATAAAGAAGGGGGAGATAAAGAAAAAGAAGCAATTTTCACCTAATATTCTCTGAACTGTGTATAAATAAAAGTAATAATTAAAAATAGTCTTAGAATGAATTTTTAAATTACCAGCTTAAAATACGTATTGGAATGTAGCAATACTGGAACCCCTCTATGAACATATAAGCTAGAAAAACAGAAATTACACACAAACAAAAGAGTAGAAAGGTGTGAGCTTTCTCATCACTTTGACTAAGTGATGAATCAAGGAGTTTTAGCAGCAGTTAGAAACATATCTAGGCTTGAAAAATGTTAGATTTGCTAGGGGAAAAAAACTGACTTAATTGGCAGGGACTGGGTATATATGTTTCAATACGCTTTTTTAAGACATATACTTGTCTGCAAAGAATTCTGTATGCTCCATTGATTTACTGTACACTACCTGTAATTCCCAGAGTCTGCTGCAGCTGCTAACAGATTTTATATCAGTAATAACAGTAAACTGCCCTTTATCCTTCTGTTATTAACTATTCATTTTCTAGGCTTGGTTAAGTAGATTGCTGGGTTAAAGATCAGTGGTTTTTCATGTGACACACTCCAGTTTTCATGTAATAGTCTGTTAGGACAAAAATGTCCCTGTTCTTATCATAATAATGAAATGGGTCCTCCATATCTCATGACAATCGGCCCTTGATTACATCTAAACAGCCAAGCTTAGATAAATTTTTAGAAGATTTTCTAAATGCATGCCCTGAACAGATTCAGCAGAGGAGAAAGAACTTTTTCAGCAAACACCAAAAATGATTAGCCTTGCATGCACAGGAAGAATATAGGAAGAGGATCTGAATAAGAATCAGTGAGTCCACATTGCAAATGGGCTTTATTCAGTTGTCCAGGACTACTGTCCATCCTTAGTTTAGTCATCCCCAACCTGTTGTGTTGGGCTCAGGAACCCCAGCTTCACTGGAAGGGCCAAGGAGGAAAAGTGTATTGTGCTTCAGTGTATTGTAAGGTTGAGTTTGAGGCATCCTAGGAAATTATCTTAATCATTTAATTCTTAAACCCAACTTTGGCTCTAACCCCTTAGGAGCACAACGTAGGCCCATCCATCTTGTCCCTCTGTATGCTCTGGGTACAGGCCACTTTCCAGAGTCATTGGTTGATGTTTTATCCGTCCACTTGTACCTGAACATTTTTACTACCGGAATAATAATAAATCGTTAACCTGTACCCTTCTGCAATACAAAGCAGAGATGTCCCCTGCCCCCAAAATTATGCCCCATGTGAAATGCCTAATTAACCTGAGTATTTTTATTCATATGACACCACAGGATCCCATTTTGTGGGAACAGATCTCCACCTTTGTTTTAAAGGTACAGCACTTGCCTTCATCATCAAATTAATTCCAAGTATAATATTGGGTATATTGCAGAGGAAGAGATGGTAGGAGTCACTTAAATAGGGTAAGTAACTATAACCCAGTTTGGAGGGAAAAACAACTTTTGATTTTCCATAAAAGTCTGAAGTCCCCTCTGCCTTATCCTGAAGCCTTGAAGTATGTCGTGGTACTTTCAAACATATTGTTGAACCTGCTTACTTTTTTGTTTTATTAAGTTTTTATTAAGTATCATTAACACATTATTTAACAGTTGTAACAGCTTAACATTATTCTGTTTTGCATCAACATTTGTACTGCATACACTGAAATAAAAGATCCCAGAAACACAAGGAAAAAGAGTTGCTTGAACTCAAATTTCCTAGCTCTAACTCTAAGATCCTACTCAATTTTTATCTGCATTTTCCAGTTGGATGTGAAAGCAGGGGTTCCCCCCTCCCAACACTACTTTTCTTGTTGTCATATACTAATACTTATAGTGCATTTCATTTTTCAACAGGGAGTGTCTCTCCCCAGGAGCTCAAATGGAGCAGAAAGCAGAGTGATCATTTGTTAGGCCTTTAATAATTGTCAGGGGATTGCTGGTAGGGCTAGGCACCATGACACATAGCTCACTTTATCCTGATTTAATTATAAGATAAATCAGGATTAACCTGGACTCATCAGATTATATTTCTGTTGGATTATAAAGCTCACAACCAGTCTTAAACTGCCTTTTTGCCTTTTTCTAAGTACCTCCAGCCACAAATTCCATTAAGAGCCATATGTACATAACTTTATGCAATAAAGAAAAAGATGGGACTATGTGCTATTACAAGAGCAGGGATATATTAAAACTACACAAAGCTGGCAGGATGACAGTAGTTCCGAGGTGGCATTTTAATAGAGCAAACAGCATTTTCTTCCCTCAAGAATGTAAGTCAAGGAATAGCTCTGCAACATCTGTTAGACTATGAAATGTTAACAGATGTCTTAAGTGAAAAAAGTAGAAGAATCCATACAGGAAACCTTACGCCAAACAGATACTGCTAACTTTCCACATATTACAGGGAAAAAATATTGGCAGCCTGCTTCATTTCTGTAAAACTTATAAAGCATTTCTTCCGCTTGGGTTTTCCTAAGTAGGAAGATACTGACTCATAGCTAAAAATCCATTTAAAACATATCAATTTCTAATAATGACACATATTTTTGAAGCTTACATTCATATACTCATGATTTTTAAATATTTATGCATAGCTTTTTATATACTTTTGCTTTGAGAGATACATAAGGGGACTTTTAAGTGGATAGACTTAAAACAAAAGAACTTACAGGGACTATGTATTTTTAAGTTGCTTGCTGTAAGATTTATTCGGACAATAGCCAACATCACTGACATGCCATTGCTACCATGAGCAACAGAATTTCTGTGCTCTTCACATATGACTATAACATTTAATTTAACATTGAAACTTGAATATTATTCCTCATGCAAATTATAGCTCAAATATTAAATATATCATTATTAACAGGAACATTACAGCTAGAACATTCCTGGTCTCCTTAAATATACTTTTATGCAAAGTCTACTGTAAAAAACTACTTTGCACATGTTTACACCTAACACCACATATGGTTAGCTCTGAAAAGGAAAGGAAAAAATAAACGGGTAAACAAAGCACGAGACTAGTAAAGAGATCAAGAATTTCTCATCTGTATTAAATAAATAAGGAACACAGGTTGATGTATACTGTATAGAAAAGCTATGTCTGGTTTTTGTATATTATCTTTTATTATGCTTTCCAATGTTAAAAAACAAAGCATACCGTATGCACATAAGTATGTCTCTGTGTGAGAATGTGTTAATATATGCATGCATAGCTTTCTTTATTGGCTAGTTTCTCCATTAAGTCTCCTCCCAACTCCATTTTCTTCATGATAATTATTCATAAGGATCCAGACATTTGGAAGCTACCAAGGGAAAACCAGCCAGAATTGAATACAATCTGGTCTGCCACTTTTTCTTGGCTTGTTAGTCATGTCCTGTTCATGCTTGCATTCAAGCCTTCCTATACTTTCAATGATTTGGGGCTACTGATTCCTGGAAAAACAAAAGTCTTTAATTTGTAACTATTGTTTTTTCATCAGAAAAGCTCACCTGATTCTCCTGTATTTAGTAGAAAAGATTGAAAGCAGCAGTGTGGACCAAGTTGGGTGCATCCTTTTCTAAAACTGCTCAAGGTTTTTTGGGGTGGTGGTGGCAGGGAGCTGAAAACAATTACAAGCAATCTGGACCTTTTACCTATTCAGGTAAATGAAATCTATCAAATGTAATCTTAGTAGGTGTCTGATTATTCCTCTAGGAAGATTGTTAACTCCTCTAGCAAGCTAAGATATATCAAGATGGGCTTGTAAATTTATGAAAATGTTTAATCCACACCTTCATTGTCAGTCTGGTTCCTGGCCAGGTTATAAAGATGTGGAGACTTCTATTTCAATGCAGAGAAAGTGGGGCTCAATCAGTTGATCTGGACCAGCTACAGCTCTTCTGTTATTCCCATGACATGTGTACTATTATTGTGCTGAAGATACTGAACTCCACAATTCATTGACAGATTACACAGAAACTGGCACTTTGATCTTGAATCTTAATCTGGGGGCTATAGTACAGTAAACCTAACCAAGTGCAGATGACACTAATAGGGACCTTTCGGGGTTTCAGAGCAATCTGTTATCATGGAATAGGGTTTCCTGGTTTGATCAAGAGAAAAGTCTAAGCAGGCTTCACTGAAATACCAAAGATGTTTTTTCATATTTCATTTGTTGCCAAGAATCTGGTTCTTTCTGACCAGTGCAAAATTCCACATTGATTCATCATTCTGAAACTTCTAGGCTAGACTATGGTAACTTTTTTTTTAATGTAGGGTTGGTTTTAAATATGACCTGGAACTTCCACTACCCCAAAATGTGGTTCCCTAACTTTTTCTATTCATGTTAGAAGAGCACTGTGACTCATATTGGCTGCTTGAATGTTCCTAGCCAAATTCATGTGGATGACTTCAACAAATCCAGACAAATGCAGTTTCTGATATCACTGCTAGGTGAAATAAGTATGTTAGGTCTTGTTTTGTATATCTTTCCTTATTCTAGATAGAACAGAATTCATTTCATATTATGAGTATTACCAGATGGGATTTCTAATCTGCTCAAAGAGTAGACTAAGTTTCCCAGCAACCAATTGATGCCATTGCTGCAACTTTGGTCCTATCTACCTGCTAATATAGGTAATATATTTTTTATTTTTTTTTTGCAAATAGTAAACTTTGATTTGCAGTAGCAAATAGTACTGCAGAAATGGCTGTGGTTTTACTCTGCTGGTTTGCACTGGGCAGTCTTTGGCCACAGCCATACAGCTGCTTTGCCATGCTTCTCTTCCATCTCAAAACTGGCAGGAAATCAGCTGCTTTAAATCTTGCAACCCCTACAGGCATGCCCTTACAAAAGGATCTGTGTTGTGTCGTACTGTTGTCCACAGAGTTTTAACATTCAAGATTCCAAGGGCTGTGATTGATAAGAGTCCTCAGCTGAAATTTAAGCCTGCCCAGCATACTTCACCACATAAAATGCCTCCTCTAACTGGCATGCATAACTCTCCAAATACTCCATGCACTGAATTTTTTTTCTTTCTCACATTACAGTATCTTCAACTGACCTTTTTTTTATTCTTAGAAACTGTGGTCAATCATTCAACTGTTCAACCTTAGTGCTGATCACTAAGAGTTAGAGTTTTAAATCTCTTGGTGGCAATCTAGTGGTCATCTGGATTTGTGCAACTCCTGAAGGGCTGTTGAAGTGTGAGAAAGTGGTTTAACTGTGGCAATTGATATGGGAACCATAAATTACCCTAGGAATATTATGTGGGAATAGGAATTGAGGAGCTAAGGCTCCTGGGAACCATGGCCACTGGGAAGGAATTCCCTGCTCAGCAAGCTATAGGAGTACTAGAAACAATCCTTTCAGTTGCGTTTCCAATTACTTGCTTTAAGCCAGGGTACCGGCAAGTCAACTTCAGGGCTTTAGATTCTCTACCTCAACCACTTGACCTGTTCAAAAAAGACAAAAATGTTCAGAAGCTGGTGTCCTAGTTTCCCTCACAGACAAACAACAATTGGGGAGCAGGAGAACAGGTCAGGGACTAGATGGAAAGTCCCACAGGAAACTGGCAGAACCAATTGGAGCCACACATTTGCCAACATTAAACATGTCGTTTCAGGCCACCTCCGCCATACACATCAATGTGCCCAATAGTGCCTGCACACCCAGTGCCTGTAAGCAGGATAAAACAGAAGCAGAATAAAACTACTTTCAGAGAGAAGTTCCTACAACTAGCCTTGGGCTGTCTCAAGTATGGATGGACAATGAGATACAGGCAGCAGCATGCAGACGTCTCCTCTGGAAATGGTACTGGGCTATTCTCATGTCAGGGAAAGGAGGCTGTCTGGATTTATCCTGTGTGGTCATCAATGGCAGAGCAACAAGAATGGCTCAGGAAGCCAAGGTAGAGGATTGTAATGTCAAGAAGTATGCCACCATGGTGGGCAGATGAGGCCCTTTCAATTTACTATCTTTACTGCTTTTGGGGGGAGCAGAAAAGGTTTTGCTTTAAGCATAAAACTGAGGGGGTGGATTGAGACATTCAATAACTGGCCAGTAGCTGAGCATTTATTGACTGCTCACCTACTTGTCAGGAAAAGCACATTTTGATTGGCTGTAGAGTCTTTACAAATGCTCCAAACTCACAGCATAGAAGTGTTGGTCATGTGCATGTAATTAAAATGGGGAAAACAGTTGATTGAAGCCCTGCTTCATTTAGTTCTGATTTCATAATGCCTGAGCAATAAGATTGCTGGTCATCTGGAAGTGGCCTTCAGTCATATTTCTTAAGTCTGAATTAACAGGTCCAGCGACTGAGATTTTGCTGCCCTAACACTGAAAGGTAGATCATTTCAACTAATGCATACTAAACTGTCATGAAAAGTGTTCTGAGCCATTTCAAGAGGTTTTAAAACCAAATACTAAAACTAGAGATCTCTGTACACTTCCAAAGAAATCCCATTAAATACAATAGGAGTGACTTCTGAATAGATACACAGAGAATTGTGCTGTAATTTATTATCTAATGATAAAACCAACTGAACTGCAAGTGTCACATCTGCCCTCTTTCTGTCCAGAAGACACAAGTTCACTACCATCACCAGACAAGTAGTAGGAGCTGCTGTCACATCAAAGTCCTATGAATACACGGAGAAAAAGATCAATCTGCAGAGAACTGCCATTTGTTAAAATACGTCTTGCACACAAAGCGTTTCCACCCAGTGCTAAGAATTATTTTCATTAATAAAGAGTTATCTCAGGAAATGTGGATAGAAAACAATTGGGCCAAATATACTGCTCAGTCCAAGGTACCAGCTGTTGCTTGATAAAACAGAATACTGATGGGCATGGGAAATTGCAACTGATTATTTTTCTAATAGAAAACAGTCTAGCCATGCAGTTCTTCTGTATGTATCAAGGGACAGGTAATTTCATCTATCAAAAAACAGAAAAATGGGGCCCTAGTTGTGATCTAGTTTTATGACATCCGAAAGCACCTTCATACATATTGTGGGCCTTCAAGCAACATTAGCGCTGGAAGCTTAGTAAGATTGATCTTGGAGCTTCGTGGTCTCTTATTGTCAACAGTACATTATAAAACCAATACTAAATACTTTATAAACAGGTCTCCCTACAGTGTATTAGAAGAACAGTGCATATTTTATACTCTATAGTTTAGTAGCCACACATCCATCAGACAATTAAATAATTTATAAGGGGCTTAAAAGTGCAATACAAGTCAATAAACTTTTGCATACTTACAAGCTGCTAGCTACATCCAATTTACTAGACTTTTTAATTACTTGAACATTCACAATGGAAAATTGCTATTTTGTCATTATATACGAGCGTGAGGATGAATGAAAACATGAGAAAATAGCTCATTATATATTACATATTTCAAAATAATTTTCTCTCAGCTCATTTAAATGTGTTGATTTAAATATAAAATTAAACACATACAAATTCATCTATAATGCATTTTGAATGCTTCAGAGTTTTACACAGAATTGATACACATTCAGAATACTGTATTATTATTCACACAATCAGCCAGATGTTTAGATTGGATTTAGCATTTTTATCCACCTATTGAGTCCTTTCCAAGGATCTGGGATAGGCAGATGCTGTTGTTTGATTTGTTAAAGGTATTGTCACAGGATGTAAGCTGTTCCAGGTAAATCTGCCTTTTGCAATTGACTGATGGTGATTTTGACAATGCCGATGGTCTTCAAGTGGTGCTCCAGATGTTTTGGGATTGCACCCAAGGCGCCTATTACTGTTGGTACTATCTTTGTTTTCTTTTGCCACAGTTATTCTATTTCTATTTGCAGGTCTTTGTATCTTGTGATTTTCTCCAGTTCTTTCTCTTCTATTCTGCTGTCTCCAGGTATTGCAATGTCCACTATCCAGACTTTTTTGTCTTTCTTATCAACAATTGTTAAGTCTGGGGTGTTATGTAGCAGGTACTTGTCTGTTTGAATTGTAAAGTCCCAGAGCACTTTAGCTTCTTCGTTCTCTATTACTTTGTCTGTTTTGTGGTCCCACCAGTTCTTGTTGTTGTTATCACAAAGCCCCACAACTATATTTTAGCTTGGGGAATTTCCCCTGCTTAACCTTCAAGCCTAATCAGCCAAGATGCAGTTACCTGCTGTCACTTGGAAGTCTTATAACAGCCTAAATCCTGTAACTCCTTGTAGAATATTTATTAAAAACATCATAAGAGGTGCAAGAATTTCTCATCCCAATTAGATCCAACTTAATTTTTTTCTGTCATGACCCTTTTAATTATTTGTTCAACATGAACATTAATAAAGGGTCATAACAGAATTTTTTAAAGTTGGATCTAATTGGGATGAGACAACTTGCACCTCTTATGATGTTTTTAATGAATATTCTACAAAGACTTACAGTATTTAGGCTGTCACAAGAGGTTGTATATGATGTGCATAAACTAGAATGAGGGATGTGGAAATTAGGTTCGACAAATGTTGCCTACCGTACAATTAGTCTCCTTATATATTTCAAATTTGTTTTAAAATTTCTCAAGCTTTTCTTAAAAAACAAATAAATGAAAAATACAACAAAGATGGGAGTGCCCCTGAATACACTAGATGGCACATCAATACAGAATCATTTTCTGTTGCCACAGAACATTACAGCTGAATAGCTTCTTCGTAAGCACATAACAGAAGAATGAGTGGAGAAATGATTGACTGCAAGGGCCCAGATGGAATGATGGATGGAGTTAGAACCAGTTGAGAAAGTGAGATAGACAAGAATGCTTTACCATTAGGCAGAGTAAAGCAGCTGCCATAGGGAGCAGAAGCTATGAAGCATCAACAAATCCAGGAAGGCAGAGTTGTGTGTAGCAGGTAGCCTGTTCTGCCCTTCTAAGTTAGCCTGTTGTCTCTACATGTGCTAGAAGATACTGTGACATCACCAATACTGAAATATGGTTTCGGTTGGCTTCTACATATGGAATGGGAAAAAGTATAATCTAGACCCTTTATTTCAGAATATTTCATGGAAGCTGACAGCTGGGAAAAGGTCAGAAAGAGATGATTGTTTGGAATGCACTTAGTTGCATTGGTGTGGGAGCTGACAGAGTTGTTTAGAAAACAGGAAGAGCAATGTGCATGATTATTTAACAGATTATAGATCATTTTTATGAAATTAGAATTTCTCATGGATGTTATGCATGCTTATTGTAACAACTGTGCTATATTCAAGGTAAGTTCTAAGAACAGTGTACTTTCCATAATGGCTGTGAAGTACAGAGACAGGTTTATAAAAAGGTGGCTTCTATTCTCTGCAAACAATAGAAGTAATTGAATAACACATTTATTGGAGAACTACTAAAGGGTATTAAAACATAGTAATCTAACTGATCTAGTTACCCCATGACCCCTAGGGTAAGGCCTTTTAGGGGATCCTTATATACATATAAAATGGAGTTGAGGGTACATAGATATGGTAATTAAAATGTCTTTCTTGCTTTTTGTGAGTTGTACTATTTCCATGAAATAAAATAAAGAGTGTGTGTGTGTGTATATGTGTATAATTTCAAATTAGGTCACAAAGTGTTTTGAGGGAAAATCTCTTTGTCAAGGAAGTTATAGAGAATTGGGCCGACAGAAGTGTAACAACAGACTGCTTTTCATATAGTTTTTCATGATGGACCAGGAAGAAGAGAGAGAAAAGCAGACTATCCCACTACAACAAGCATATCCAAGAACTCACTCCGGCTCACAAAAAATGTTTTATTGGAAATGGTAACCATTGCCACCTAAGATACAGTTTAAGTATTAACATATAGGATTGTGGGTACAATGGTTTCATATCCTAGCCACATTAATGTGAGTAGCAAACATATAGAACCCACAATAGACTACAGCTCTAAGACATCTTCACAGACTATTCCAAAATACATCAGTCGCCTGAGCCCACAGCTAAACCACAGAAACTTTCTTTAAGATTCTGAGAATGGAGATATAAACATGCATACACCACACATACATAAACATATAAGTATATGTGTGTGAGACGGAGTTAGAGAGATTATTCTTTTCAGAATTTTTCCCAGCTCCCTGAACAAGCATGCTTAGAGAAAAAGGATTTCGACTGTTGGATATAATAGGTTCATTTTTCCTACCCAAGATTTAAGAGGCCGTATTTAGCCAGTGCCATACCTGCTCTTTTTATTTCCAGGGTAGGCTTCAAATTCTAAATTACCAGCACTGAGGGACTTAGGAACATTTGTGGACCTTTTAAAGAACTGCTTCTGAAATGCCAAGTTCTTACCGTTCACAAAGATGCATCTCCACAGAAATAGTTGATCAGAAGACCTGCTAATTTTGTTCCAAAATTCTTTTTTTTTTTCTTCTTCTCTGCCTCACCATTCTGGGGCAATTGTATTGTACTGAAGCCTCCAAAACTGTGGCTTTATTTTGTAAACATATTTAATTGTTTTAAAATATTTCCAATTAAATGAAAATATTATAATTTAATATTAGTTAAGAAATATCAATAAATATTAATATTAATGAATATTTTAATGTCTATTTAATGTCCCTGTCCAGATCTTACAAACATGTCTAATTACTATATCCTAACACTGGTACTGCAGTGTTAATTTCTTGCTATCCAGCAGACTGTAGATCTTTGGCAGAGAGACCTTGTATAAAACCTGCTACTGGAAACTTGCCATATTTAAACATGCACTCACTTGCTAAGCCCCAACACGCAGCTAACCTTCCAAACTGATTCATTTGCTTAAACTAGCATCAATTGTTAAGTTAAATGTAGCACAGAGTCCTTCAAATTTGGTTCATTAGGTCTGTATCTTAAAAAAAAAAGGGAGAGAGATAAATCTCTAGCTAAATTGGTTAAATTTAATCTACAAGTAAGAGCCACTTCAGCCATTCCAAGAAAATTTTGAGATGTTAAATGACTAGCTTACTTTTTCCACATATCTAGGTCTTGGCTGAAAAGGAAAATAGAGCTGAACATAAGTCTCTCTCAAACAACTGTCCTCATCCTAATATCCTGAACCTATGTTGGTCTACAGTTTCCATAATTTCCAGCTAGCACACTTGGAGAGCACAAAGTCAAGATACATTTTTCTAGAATGTATTAGATTATTCTGACTTTGAAGGAATAACACACAAGAGACCAGTTATAAGAATTTAACTGACCTTAGCTTTGATTAGAAAAAGAAACAGAAACAGAAAAATTAGAAAAAGCACTATATAAAGCAGTGCACCCCTCACAAGACAGTTTTGAACGTAGCAATGTTATGACTTCCAGGGCAATTATAAAGCACAACTCACTAGGTTCTGGTGGGTTATGCTCCTACATATTCTATACCTTAATTATCACTGTTTCTGTTACTGATCTTAGTCCCAATACCATCTTGGAAATCTTAGCAGTCACCTGATGAAGGCATGACTCCATTTTCATCTACAGTATAGTATTTTCTGTCCATGGGTTTGCAGAAAAGTTTGGTTTGGAGATATATGGAATATTTATTTATTTTTTTTCCCTTCCAAAGTGTTTTGTAATTTTATTGCTGAACTGAACTATTATTTTAATTTCAGATAAGCACAAATCATTAATTTTTGCAGTACAGTAACAGATCCCACACTGCACTTGGTTTACATAAAGAGGTGATTTTCATATGAAACAAAGGAGTGTGATTGTGCTTCAAAGTCCAAATTTAACTTGCATTACAAAGTTTCTAACATTATAAATTGCTTGTGCAACATGCAGCACAAATGTGTGTGTGTATTCAATGACAATTATGGGAAGGACAGTATTATAAAACTAAACAGTGTTTCAAAGTCATATTTTTGTACTGATTCTTTAAAACAAACTTTGTCTGCAGACATTCTTCGGAACACAAAGGAAACCACTGGGATTGCATAATCCCTCACACAGGTAATCTACCTGCTAGATATTTACATAATAGACTTCACATTTTTTTAGAAATATGTATGCATGAAATGCCACAGCATATAAAAACGTCTTCCAAAGTCTGTACAAGATACAATCAAGGAGCACAGATCATATGTATATGTGCAAAAGGGTGATTAAATGAAAGCAAGACATCAGAAGAGGCACCATGGCTCAGTGGCACAGCATTATAGCAAACCCCAGCTTTCAATCTCTAGCTTTCCTGGATGAGAAGATCCAACAACAGATTATGTACAGCAGAAGCAAAAAACAAAAACCTCTGAGACACTCTAGCATCACTGCTAATCAGAACAGATAACATCAGTGGCAGATATCTTGTGGAGCAAGGACAGGGAGATCGACAAATGCCATTTTGTCAACAACTGTGTCTTTCATTTCAGTTATTCACTGAGGTGGAAATACCTGATTATGATGATGCTCCTATTCACTCTTCTTGCTTCTTTCATTCTCCCAGACCTAAGAGATTGCTTCTTGGTGGACAGTCCTAGGGAAGATATACAGAAAGACCTAAACCCATATGAGGTAGGTCCATATGTCCCTTTCAGAGGACTGAAATCTTAAGCAGCGCATATGCATGAGCAAACTTCTTTACTTTACAATAGCAAAAAAATATATTTTTAGCAAAAGTGGCCAGCTACTATGGGTGGGCCAGTATAGTAAAATACAAATAACAATATTTGCATGTATAAAGAAGTACTCAAAATGCAAAATCCTTCATTATCCCTTATCTCAGGAATCCTTTCAACTAGTCTGGTAAGCAAATAAATTATTACTCCCAAGAGTAGATACAGTCAGATGCTAAGAGAAAATAGCTACCTAGTGAGTTCTGGGCAGAGGCTGGGCTCCTTGGTTCACAGCCACTGCTAACTGATAAGATATAAAGGTACTGGAAAATAGAAATAGATCTCCCCTTTATTCTTTTATTTCATGGATAATCTGATAATTACACTCTTAAATTCTTACGACCAATACAAGCATATAATAATTAGGGCGATAGAAAGCTTTGAAAGATGGAGTTCACAATGTATAGGATGCAAAGGAAGAACCTCTTTCTGAAGCCACTTTTTTCCAAGGTTTGCATGGTTGTGTTGGGAGTTGCTCTTAGCTGTCTCCACATATTGGTATATGAACAGATGTTTTGTTTTGCCGCAGAAAAAGGGGGAGTGATCAAAAGAATCAGGATAGTCAGCTGCAGTTCTCTAATTGATCAAGAGGCTGAACTGCACTCCTCAACCAGTCCAGAATTGCCCATGTCTGATCTAGACAAATTCTGACTGGTATTCTCAAAATTCATACATAAACATATCTGTAATATATTTTCTACAGCCTTTGTGTCCTTTGTACAATGTCATGATGATATTGATGATGATGATGATTTTGATGTCACTGTACAGTAATTTGACACTATATTAGCCTTCCCTGCTTAAAACTACAAAAAATCATACTGGTTAGAAATTAATTAGGGCACCATGTCAGGAAAATTTGCTGTATAGGTTTGAGTTAAAGTTCAACCTCTGCCTGTATCCCAAGCAGAGATTTTGATTGAGTGCAATAGGCCTTACAGCCTATTCAAACTTACAATGGTGCTGAACAAGTAGTAGTTATGACGGGTCCTCGAAGAGTCCTAGTGGTGCTGTGATCATGATTGCCAACGTTCCCTGCCAGCTTCCCACAAGCAAAGTCAATGGGGAAGCTGGCAGGAAGTCAGAAGCTGTGTTCACGTGAGGTCCTCGCTTAACAACCCAAATGGTCCTCGCTTAATGATGGCAACAGGACTGCTGGAATTGCCGTCACTAAGCAGCACATATGACATTGCACTTTATGACTCTGTCACTTAGCAATGCCAATGCCAATTCCAATCCCAATTCCTGTTGTTAACCGAGGACTATGTGTATTTCCAAGTATAGAATATAGATGCAATTCTAGTCCTACCTGCTACATAATAAGGTTGCCGTAATAAAGTAAATACCAGATTGTGGTATTAAGAGTTCTTTTGGATGCATTATTCAAAATCAAGATCTTGAAACTGGTGTGATCCCTTAATAAGCAATAACTGGATACATGTTGAATAATAATATCCTTAACTTCAAGATACAGGAGAAAAGAAATATAGTATCAGAAGGCCTCAGCAATGTCTTTGTAACCTTTCATTAAAACCATTTTTATGCACTTTTAATTTCTACTAATCCATGATCTCCCCAGATTTGAAAAAGTGAGCTCACTGTAGAGGCAAGATTTCAGCACAATTCCCAACTTCACAATGAGTCTTTCAGCTAAGGTATTCCCCTAGCTATCTTATAGTTAATATTAAAAAAACAAATTTATATGTATCTAGTTTTCCTTTACACCAGGTACAATATTAAATGGATTAATCCAATATCTGTTTACTCAGAATCAAATATATATGATTTGTGTGGCGAGCAGCTTCCTGTTTTGTTTCTACTGATATAACAGTAAATGCACTCACCTCCAAAATGGATCAGGCCCAGGGCTAGCAACCCTGAGGATTTATACCTTTGCTTTCCCAGTTGGTTCCCTTTTTAAATTCATCTCCAAATGCCAATATGAAAAAATCAAATGCAACAGATTTATGGGACACATAATTTATAATAAATGAATAAACTAGATATGATCCTGGTTCTCCTATTATTGACATAGCCACAAGTTCATATATGCTGATTGCACGGCTGATATTGCACATTATTCCAAAATTAGTACTGCTGCTCCCCCCATTACACAAAAGGACATATCCGATTAGAGAGAGCAAATCTTTGGTAATGATTTGTTTATTTTCTGTACCCTTTAATTATTTTAAGTTTAGAATGAAACATCGCCAGTTGTAAAGAATATCTGCACTCTTCACAAACTGTTTCTATTTAGTATCCCAGGGCCACACAACACTTTTTTTTCTCTCTCTCTCTCTTTTGTATACGTCTAAGACTTCTTAAAATGAGGGGATTCACCTCTTGTTTCATGCAAATTCAACTATTTCATCTCTGACACCTTTTTGCTCTAGAGAAAACTGCTTAAGAAGAGTGTGATTGAAAGGAGATAAGTAGCAATAGCAGATAAGTGGCGGGTAAGCATTTGAGGGTGTTTAATCCAAATCATTTTCCAAGTGATTTCCCTGCGGTTTTGTGCCTAACATGAAATTAGCACCTGAGACTAAGAAGTTTGGGAAGAGATTTGCTACCTAGGAATTCTCAGCAGAAAGCTAGGACTGCAGTTGTGTACGGAGTGTATACTGGATGTAACAACTGTTAATACTGGCTTTTATGAGAATGCTATGTTTCTTCTCATTACTGATCCTGCAAACTGGAAAGAGAGAACCTCTTTTTGTTAGCAGAATATTTTTAAATAAGCACATTAAATCCACCTTGCTAAAAACTTGGCAAACTTCATTTACAAATAAAACAAGCCTAATAAATTCAAAATAATGGAAGGAGTTTTTTAAGCAAGAGTCTTGATGTAAAACAACAAAAGGATTTTCAGGACAGGTTTGAGACCAACACTCAGGTATAAGCAAGCTATATAAATCACATTTTGCACAGCAAAAAAACCCTTGGTTCCTCCTGGTTACTAAGAAACTTGTATGCAGAATAGCTAATTAGGTTTGCACTCAGAGTGACCTTTGCCAGTATGTTTTAAGGCACTGATGAAAAATTAATTCTTAATTATTCCCTGCTGTAATTATTCCCACACATGGCAAACTATGAACACTTCAAGTAAGTTTTCATCCCATGTGGCTGCTCAGATTTTAAGGTGAGTTTTTATATAAGTTTGATTAGAATTTTAGTGGCATTCTAATAAATCTGGGTATAAATTCTGTTTGAAAATTCTCTTTAAAAAAAAAAAAGCCCACACCTGGCAGTATAAATAAGAAATCATTAAATAACAATAAATCTCTATAATAGTGCAGGATTGTAATATAACATTGTATTCAAAGTGATTATTTCTGTTTTTGTTAACATGTAAAATAACTGAAAATCTAATCATGCCAAGATAGTAACATCAGATCAGGAAACTGAGACATAAAATTCACACACAGGAGGTTCATGCTACAGTATTCCTATGTTAGCAACTGCAACATAGGAAATTGAATGGTGAAATATGATGATATAAGGATTATACGGAGGAGGGTATAACAAACCTTCACTTTTGGAGAAGTAAATTTAACTTCTTCTATGATTCTGCAGTGTATCACCTTAGAAGCATACTTACATATCTAATACAAAACAAAAGTTCCTTATTCTACACCCCAAATAAAATGAGGGTTTGAAATAAAGGAGGAAGAGGAAGAGCAGGAAAAAAAGAAAGCAGTATCTGTTTAAACCAGTGTTCTCTGAATGTGCAGCTGATAGACATTTACAGTAATCCATTATTGCAGGAATCAACTGAAGAGCTATTTGCTCATTCTAAAACTTCCCATGCCTTATTTAGCTCTTACAAGACTTCATTTGTCAAAGTGCAGACACAGTGCTGATGTCGCATCCAATGGTGCATTGCTATAGTGAAGATGAGCTACGGTGAAGCGACAGGCCCAGAGTACCTTCCCACTGTATGTGATTGCTTCCACAGCCTCTTGGGATGGGTAAATTATTAACTGACACTTTCACAACTAAAGTACTGTCTAAGATAAACCCATTAAAATGGTTAGCCTAGCCTACAGAATAGTCCCACACTTGCGAGGCTGCTAAATCTGTGTCAGAGTCACCATTTGACTTCACTTTTTGATACTGGTATAACCTGTTTCGCATATTCTCTCCCTCTGACCCAATACAAGTTGTTTGTTACAGATTTCAAATGGATGAAATAAATAAAGTTGCTCTTTTTTCTCTTTCTCAGTTGTTTTTGTTTGGTTTTTTTTTTGTCTATACTGAGCTCTGTAGACAAAAGAGCAGCTAGTAAGGAAAAAAAAAAGACTATTAACTGGAATGATAAGGCCCATTTATCATGGTTACAAACTCACTAACCACTTTGTTATCTATTGGGATTTACTTTTACCCAATCTACTGCAGAGAGGAAATCTAATAATCAAATAGGAAATATATATTTTAAGCAATATGTTATAAACAAACAGAATTAAGCACAGAATTGCCGCCCTCAGTCCAATGAACTCTTATATAAGTTTTCCTCAGCATTGTTTGATCTTTTAAGCACAACCCACAGCAATTATCTTATTTTTGATAATTGTGAAGGTGTGAAGGTGAGAAAAATGCTAAAGATAATATTTGCATCTTTAAAGCATTTCTCTTTCCATTGCTTCCTGCTGCCCAAACACATATATGCTTATTAAATTGCTTCACATACTTAGCAGCATTTACAAAAATGCTGGAAAATTGGAAAACATTCTCACAAAAAGAAATTATAATAGACATGGTATAATAGACATGGGGTGGAATTGGAGAAAATAGGCATTTACAAGATTGGGGTAAAGGTCCAGAGAACGCAGACTTGGCATTTGCTTGGAGACAGATGCATCATTACAAATCTCACCAAATCCAGAGTTTTCTCTTCAACATGAGTCATGCAAAATAACAGATTACATCTGAGCAAGCCTAGACAAATCTGGACAACCATAAAAGGTGGCAAAGATATCTTTGCCTGCATCCAGAGGTAATCCAGAATTTTTGTGCCCCAGATTTGATAGCTCTTTAAAAGTCAAAGCTGGGGAAAAGCTCAGCTGACTAGCCTATTTGGATTCTGATATGGAACAGCACAAGTATCATATTGGTCAGTAGGTATATTTGGTCCGTAGGTATATTTGGAATTTCAACAAAATATCACGGGTGCTTTCACAGAATATTCCTGCTTCAAAATGGTTGTCATGGATGGAAAGTATATAAATCATATGGCATTCATCTGCTCAAAGGCAAATTGGTGAGATTCCCCCTACTACCACCACTTGTCTGCTCAGGAGGCACCACCACTCCCCATACATTAGTCTTTTATATGGTCAGTGGGTACACTGCCAGAAAAACCCTCTGAGCTGCAGCCACCTTCCATTTTTATTTTCTAGGAAAACTTTGGAGCCAACATGTGGCCTAAAGGTATTCTTGGAAATAATGAACCAATTTCTTTTTTTTTTTTAATAAGAGTTTCTTTTAATGTAATACAACAGGTAAGGCAGAGTGGACACCATGTTGGGGACCTCCAAAATTAAATAAATTAATTTTAATTAACCTTTTAACTGTTGTTCACTGCCCAGAGTCACAAGATTGAGATGGACAGCCACACAAATTTAAATAAATTCATAAGACAGAGGTACCCATTTATACCCACTTGTATATGTATCCAAAGAGGAACTCTTGAAAAAGAGAGAAAGCATCCAAACCTGTCAGTGCCAAGATAGTATGAGAGTTTGTAAACCAACCTCAGATCCAAATATAAACTGAAAATCCTAACGTCAAAGAGCCATTTATCAAATGATACCTCAGATATTAACCTAGAGGCTCTGCTCATTCCAGCTCATGGAATGCTCAAAGTTTTTTTTTTTTAATGATTGCTTGTGTACCATCAAGTCAGTGTTAACTCTTAGTGAACACATACTTAGACCTTCTCCAGGTTGATCTGTCCCCAAGCTGATCCTTCAGGTCTTCCAATGATGTACCCATCACCACTGTAACTGAGTCCATCCACCTTGCTGTTAAGTGGTCCACTTCTCTTTCCTTCCATCTTTCCCAGAATTACAGATTTCTCAGGACAGCCAGGTCGTCACATAATATGTCCAAAATATGATAATTTATGCCTGGGCATTTGTGCCTTGAGTGAGAACTTTGGGTTGATTTCTTCTAGGATCCATTTGTTTAATTGAAGTTTGTATAAGAAAGAAAATATTTCCTTTCTTGCTATATCAAGAGAATGGAATGCCATTTACTTTGGGTAATTTTGATAAGTGCTCTCATCTTATTATACACCACGCGAAAATGGACTCACATTCTCTGTTGTTTCTGCAGGCATTTTTTTTCTGCTTCGCAATAATTTTCACAGAGGTCAGCCATTTTTGTTAACATGGACTACCAGCTCTGATTTGGGCCACACCAGCATTGCACATCACAACTATACTAACATTTAATGTTAGTCATGAAATGATAACTTGGCTACTTAAATGAACATGACACCAGCACTTACTATCTCTCATAATCAGAGCTGGAAGGGACCTCAAAGGTAATCATAATTTGTTTCTTTTAATTTTTTATAAGCCTCCATTTGAAACAAAGTTTTCTCAGGATAGTTTACAACATTAAAAAAAAACAAACCTAAAACCAGCAGATACAATCATTTTTAAAAACTGCTGCAGAATAACTGCAAAAATATTAGTATATTGAAAGACCTGGGAAATAAAGATGTCTTTGCCTGCTACTAAAAAGATAAAATAGGGATAAAATATAGTTTGGAAAGGGATCATCAATGAGAAAGTTCACTCTTGGGCTGCTGCTTGGAGGGCATCCTTGAGGAAGACCTCAGATAATGATCTAAAGATTCATGTAGGAACCTCATTCTAATCCATCCTTATGTGAGAAATAAAGTTGGCAAACCAGTAATTCCCAAGGTTGAAAGAATTGCTATTGTCAACACATATAGCTGGCTCCCATGGCCTTGAAAACAGGAGCAAATCCATTGACTCAGAAAGGTAGGTGGAAAAGGCCTAGGATCTAAGAACAGGATTTGTACCTGTTTAACAGGTAGAATATACTTTCACATTAAAAACAATTCTGTTTTTCAGCAACACTGTCATTTTCACACAGCAGGCAACATATAACTGCTACTTGTATTTTGTTTTGGTCTCCACATGAATTACACCCTTCTCATTCACTTCCTTTAAATACATGAATGTGGAAACTCCTTTTCAAAGAATTTCTCTGTCCATTGTTGCTGCATGGGAAGATAGAATGAATTTTAATGGTTTCTGTTCCATAAGATTGTAGATGCACATTTAATGGTCACTTGAGAAGTAAAGTATAATGGAAAAGCAACAATCTCTGTTATAGGAAAAGATTTAATGTAGATTTGTATTTGTGGTCCAGTTTCTGCTGAGGACCCTGGAGGTTGGATTGCTGGTGGCCATGATCTCATGTTGCTTCTGGTAAATACTATGTCCATTCAGAATAAGACCATATCCCCCTACAGTATGGTGATGGATGAAGGGGCAGATCTGGCTTGCATTGTAAGAACTAGTTGGCAACAAGGATATCATCTTGTCAGAGATCTGCCATCTTGGGTTCTAATCCTTCAGCAATCCAGATACAGGGTTGGGGAGAGGAAGTCACGGTGATTGTTTTGATGCTTTTGCACTGACCAAATATACACTGCTCCAATAGGATCAGAGTGTGAGTCCCTTAATATAAAACTGGGCTGTAAGACTGGCTGCTCAGCAGTGGGGCTTTTTAAGCCCCTGCATCTCATTACAGAACTGCTGGTGGAGTCTTCCAGGTTTACGGTGCTAGAGGACTTCAACCTCCATTACCCAGGGATAAGTTCTGGTGGTGCTCTGGATTTCATGGCAACCATGGATTTGCTCCAGGTTATTTTGGGCCTGATTCATACTGGCAATCAGAATACGGCACATGATGGAGGACAATGTCACCAGACCTTCCCAGTCAAGCTGCATATTACCACAATCCTTGACCTTTGCAATGACAGGGGACCTTTTAGCATGATCTGCCCCTTTGCATGACGGATATGGATGGTTTCCTGATAACACATGGAATTATTCAGAACAACCAAGACATTATCAATTGCCAATTCTTGGGGAGCACATTGGTATACTGAGAAGCTATAGGAAATACAGCAAGTGAAGGGATGTCTAGAGTCATGGTGGCAAAAAACAAAGCATGAATAAGATCCATTAGAGATATGAACCAACATTCAGGTCTACAAGATGGTGATAATATCAACAAAGAAGGGTTATTTCTTCACTATTATTGTGTCCACAGATCTCGTCTATGGCCCTATTTTGGATAACTTGTTCTTTGTTTGGTATAAATTGTCAGGCCAGTGTTTCAGCTGGCTGCTATGACATGTTTACCAGACCTTTTCCAGATAAAATCACTCACATTTGCTCAGAATGATACACCACTTGGTTGGAATCTAGTATGATGACTGAGGTAATGTCTTGCAAAGCTATTTGGGACTCATCTGATATTGTGGGAACTGATGAAATGGATAACATACATTGTAGTATGAGTGCTGCCATCTGTGGTTTGGATCTATTCAGATGGCTGTGAGAGAGTAAGCAGCTTGATTCAAGAAGTGGCAAACACTTTTTTAAGAGACAGTATGCTAGCTGGCTTGAAGAAAGTGGTACTGTGCCCTCTCTGAAAGAAGTTGTAGCTTGAACTGCTTGTATTGGACGATTAGTGCCCTATCTCCAACCTCTTCTTTTTCAGAAAGTCTGTGAAGAAGATAATAGAGGCTCATTACAGAAGATCCTAGACAAATCAGATTATCTAGATCCTTTTCAGTATAGATTCAGATGTGGGCATGTGTCAGAAACAGCATTGGGTGTTCTAGTGGATGACCTTTTTTGGGGACCTATGTGTGTATGTGTATCCATCCATCCATCCATCCATCTTTTCATCATTTTAGGCTTCTCAGTGTTGTTTTTTTATTTATATATATATATATATATATATATATATATATATATATATATATATATATATCATTCACCTTGCAGGACTGTCTATGAGGGTTCAGAGTAATAGGCATTGTTTTGGAGTGGTTCCTCTCCTATCCTAGTGGACAGTTCTAGTCACTAGTAGTACGGAAAGAACAGTCAAGCTCATAGTTACTACTGTGTAAGATGCCTCATGGTTTGCTCTCTCCTTTGATGTTTAACAACTATATTAAGTTTCTGGAAGACGTCTCTTGGTTTGGGATTAAGTATTATCACCAATTTTACATTATCACCTGAGGTTGAAAAAGAGATGCTGTTGAAGTCCTGACCTGGTGTCTGAAGATTATAAGGGTCTGTCTGAACTGGGCAGAAAGAAATCCAGAATAAATACCAGCAAGACAGAATTCCTATTTGTCCAGGAACACCCTGGTTCAGAGATGGTCCCAGGTTTGTTCCTCTCTAAAGGAACCGGTCTGTAACTTGAGGGTCCTCTTGGACTTACAATTCCTGCTATAACAGGTGAAAACTGGGGCCATGAGTCATTTGCCCAGCTGAGACTGGTCTGCCTGTTGTATCCCCTTCTGGTCTGTGAAGCTCTGGCAACAATAACTCACAATCTTATTATCACACAATTTCAGTAGATAACTCCATATGAAAATAAGCTGTAAACCAACTAGAACAAAATGTGGCTTCCAATATGTTAGTGGGTGAAAGTCACCACTGCAGTGTGACAGTATACTCTTACTGCATTGGTTGCCTATTAATTTCTGAATCAATTCAAAGTGCTGGTTTTAACCTACAGTATAAAGCCCTGTATGGCTTTTTCCCAGAATGCCTTAGATTCCATTCCAAATGAAATCTGCCCAGCCCATGTGAGAACATAGGGAAGTGTTTCTCAAAGTCCTGCCCCTGTGAGAAGTCAAAGCAACATATATCTGAAGACAATCCTTCACTGTAATGGCTCCTATCCTTAGAATACTCTGCCCATGGATTATACTTGGCACCATCCTGTTAGGACATTATTATCCAAATGGATGTTTGGAAGTTGTCTGCCATTGGTTTTTGTGATTTTTTCCTATTATGTTAACTATGTTAGTATGTGACTATTTTGATATAGTGTACTGTTGTTGATCTATCAGGTTTATGGTGTTTTAACTCTATTATAGTAAATTGCCCAATAGTTTATGTTCTGGGGAAAATAGTCTTGATTTTTAAACAAAACTATATTGATGATTATTGCCTAAAAATGTCACTGGCCAAGCCAGTATGACAAATTGCATATTTTGATAGAGGAATGTCCTACTGTATCTTTTTCTTTATGGATACTATCAGAACCTTTGACAAATGATTCAAATAGTGATAGAGGATTGGTTTTTAATGTAAGGAGAAAAAGAAATAAAAATAGAAAGCATAAAGCAATGATTTATTTTATCTTAACAACTTTAGTACGTCTAAAGTTCAAGCAGGGCAAGAGCCATCTAACATAAAACAAGTTATTTGTGTAAGTTCAAGTACTGTTTTATTTTTATACTCAATATTACGTCGATTACAAAGAATCACATTGGCTTTAAAATGATGTCTCAATATGGGTTGATAATAAAAGTTAAACTTTCTCTTTTACCTCTCATACAAATTTAAAAAAACTATTTAGAAAAACGTGTGTGTGTACACATGTGGCTAAATTCCACATTAAGAACATGTGATTTATTCAACTGTTTCTCTATATTATAAATATATTTAAATGCTTTTGCATATTTTTATGATTATGCATGATATTTATAATGAATTTAGATTTTAGTTTCTCCAAAAGACAAGCAAGTTTTACAAAGAATAGATTACTTATTATAATTTCTACCGCAACATGGAAAATGTTTTTACCGTATTTTTCCGACTATAAGACGATACTTTTTTCTAAAATCCTTACCCTAAAAATTGAAGGGCGTCTTATTCAAGGAAGTCAGCCAAAGAGAGAACCGCCCGGTTGCAAAACTGCCCATACTTTGTTTCTGCACACAGGCTTCCTCCTATTGCTAGCCTCCAATCACGAGTGAAATAGCTTGTCTCCCAAACAGACTTCCTCCAATCATGAGCCTTATGTAACTGACGTCAGCTGATGCTGAACAAACCAATTACAGGAAGGCTGTTTGCAGAGACAAGCTATCGGCAGTTTCACTCATGCTTGAATGTAATCAGTTATGCAAAAGAGCATGGAAATAGAGCTGCAGAGAGATGGTTTGGACCTCCTCCCACCGAGTGTATCAGGTAAATGTTAACTAATTACTAAATAAAAATGTGTTCTGCACTATCTTTAAAATATTGATTTCTTAATTTTGGGTTGGAAAAGTGGGGGTCGTCTTGTACATGGGGGCGTCTTATTGACGGAAAAATACGGTAATTTATTTTTGTTAATACTTTATTAATGCTTTTAAACTGGTAACATCTTTTTAATGTTACCAATTTAAAGTAGGTACTGAAAGCTTGCAGGACAAGAAGCATAAAAGGTACTGTATATGTTGAGAAAATATCTAGTTAACATGCATTTTACTTAGTTATTAAAGGAGTTCACAAGAGAATCATACACATGTCTATTGAGAAGAAAATTCCATTATATTCAGCAGGATTTACTTGCAAGTAATTGTGTACAAAATTGCAGTCAAACTGTAAAAAATTAAGACAAGTGCCTATTTATTTTGTTATTTATTTTTCTGGTTATTCTATTCATTTTGAAATTTGTGTTTAAAAATCTCACATCCTACCTTTTTGCTCAAACTGAACACTCCGCAAATAAGCATAAACTTTTAAGAGTTATGCCATTCCTAGCAAACAGCAACTGTAACATACAAACCATACTTATGTGCTGCAAGAATGGACAATAAGTCAGTAATATTGTTGTATCTACTATTCTGGGCAAATTAAAATAAGGATTATGATCTGAGTCACACATTGCTTAATGTGATTTGCTAGATTTGTTTTAGCAGGTTATAATGAACCTCAGCACAGTCGTTTACAAAATGGAGTTTATGGCATTATTTTTTTTAAATCCAGTCAATTGTGGTACATGTAATAAATAATGATTAAGCAACATTTAGTGCAATGTGTGAACCTAGATGTAATACTACTTCTTCTGCAAATATATGGCCAATAACATCTTTCCCAAAAAGAATGAATGACAAACTAGAATTCCCTAACACAGAATAGGAGTTTTCAAAAAGCATCAAGAATACTCAAAAAATTCCAACCCATTCTAATTTTCTGGGGAAAGGAAAGGATAACATGCTAACAAGGACAGTTACAGGGCTGGTACAAAGACCTTGATAGGTCCTTGTTCTGAGAGTTGATCTAGAAAAAATGTAACTTCAGTACAAAAATTAAATGAGAGTCAAATTTTAATCCAAAAATGCATGTGATCAATAGTAGATAATTAGGTGAGGACTTCTGGTTTCCCATGTTTATCATCTGGTGGAAAAGGAGTCAGATGATGTTTGATTACACTCCCATCATTCTTAAAATTACTATACCATACTAATAGAAGTTTGATTCTAGCATCTGGAAGGCCACAGTGTCCTTATCCCTGGATTAAAAGTGTTAAGAGACAGAGAGACCAGAGTTCAAATCTCCTATCAATCTTGACTATTACTACCTTTCAAGGTGAAGTTCTCCTTGAGCTGTTACTGTCTTTTATCCTAAAGCACTTAATCAGGTTGTTCTTAGGTACTCTGAGATCCTTGGGAAAAGGGTAGGACAAAAATGTAATAATAAATAAATTATCACCTGCCAGAAGTTTAAAATATGATTTTCCAATAGAATCAGCACTTTTCATCTTTGCTATGAAGAGCAGAAGGATTATAAGCACTTGTAATTGCATTGTCAGGAACTGAGCCCTTGGCTCAAGAGCCTTGTTACTGATGGAAAACAGCAGGCAAAAGAACAGATTAAAGTGATAGCAGGCTACAGTCACCAAATCTCTGGTGGAAGCTGAAGATTCAACAGTTGAAGGTACACTGAAGTATCTTTCCTCCCCCCCCCCCCACCCAGGGAAATAGTATACTAACTTTGTATGTGAACTGGAAAAATTTCTAACGTATTCAGCAAATGCTAGATGATAATAATGTAAAGGAGGCCCAGAATAGTAATTAATCTCAAGGTAAATGAAAAAGACTAAACTTGCCATTCTTTTGCATAGAAATGGTTTGCGTTGTGCAGTAAATTACATGAGTTTTAAGATAAATTGTGGATCAAATTTGGAAAAACTACTTAAATTTCATATTAAGAAAAAAAAGCTTTATATATGCATTTCTAAAATTTCCTTTTAACTAAAGCAGACCATAGAAGAAAAAAATTGTAATCCAAGATGAAGTATGCTGGTGTCTTTGGTTAACAACCACTCATTCAGTGACTGATTGAACTTGCGGTGGCACTAAACAAGTGGTACTTATGACCAGTCCTCAGAGTTCCAGCCATTGCAGCATCCTCACAGTCACGTGGTCGCCATTTGCAACCCTGTTTGCTGGCTTTCAACAAGCAAGGTCAATGGGGAAGCCAGCAAGAGATCACAAACAGCAACTATGTGACATCCTTGCTTAACAACAGCAAATGGGATTGCCAGAATTGCCATAGCTAAACGGCATCACGTGACATCGTGCTTTACAACCGTGTTGCTTAGCGATGGCAATTCCAGCCCCAACCGCCGTCATTAACCAAGGAATACCTGCAATGTTATTAAAATATATTTTGAGATTTTCTTCCTTGGTACTGAATTTTATTCTGCTGTAATGATCACCATCATAACACTACAATTTCCATCATGAATAGCTATTTCTTACACGTTTTTACTGAAACACAACAGGATTAGAATTTAAAAAGTGAAAAAATGTAATTTGTGCTCCAGTCCCCTCTTTTAAACATTGTCATCTTGCAGGGCACAGGAAGTGTGCCTTGTCACAGCCCCCACGCTCTGGATAAGCATCCCCCCAGAGATAAGGACTGAGGCTTCTCTCCTAGGGTTCTGGAAAGCTCTTAAACCTGGCTTTGATCCCAAGCCCGGGGTTAATGTATTAATAAATGATTGTATTTTGGGCGGCCCTGTTTTGTTTGATTTGTGTTGTTTTGAACATAGTTTTAATCTGGTCTATCCAATCTATGTGGTTTTATGTTCTATCTGTTTATGATTTTTTGGTTTTATATGCCACCCAGAATCCATTGGAATTGGATAGCTATAATAAATTTGAATGAATGAATAAATGAATAAGATCTGTAGAATCCTCTTCAACTTATTTTTATATAAGTGATTTAAATAATGCAATAAATGGAGATACTTGAGCAAGGCATGTTATGAGATGGTTCCTATATCTGTGCTAATTTCATGGTTTCATTCAGGATTGAATAATTAAATCACAATGACTGGGTTCACACATCACACATCATGGTTTTTAAATCACAGTAGTACAGACATGTTTTACTAAAAACCAACACATTATATTTAGCTTAACATGACACTCATTTAACGTTTTACAGAAGTGTTTTCCTGTTTTGGATAATTGTAACCTTTATATTAGGATTCAGTAGGTTCTTCTAAAGTAGTTGTCATAATCAGCAGGAACTTCTGCCATGTGTGTGCCAACAGAATATATCTTCACTCCTGTAAAACTCCTTAACTATTGAACTAGATTTTTGCACCAGTTCTCACTAGGTCATGCCTCATATTTTAAAAAAACAACAAACTATTAAAAAAGACAGAAAAGGAACAAAATAACTTCAGAACTGAAGAACCAATGTTCTCAAGACACTGCTTCAAAAATACTGAATAGCTCAAACAATATTATCAAAACATATTCAAAGCATAAGATCCTAATTATCTGACACTACATTTAACTAATTCCATACCATGCTCTGTTAACCTAGAGTTGTAATATTTTAAGAAAGATTTAAATTACTGTACATTTTCTCATTTCCTTTACATTTTTCACCTATAAGCACATTTGGTCACAACTTTAATGCTATTTTAATGTGTTTTTATTTTCCTGGGCAATGAATCCTATTTATCTTTATAACAATCAATCAATATTATTTTTAATTGAGGTTAATTTCTTTCAACTTTGCTTAACAACTCCTTCTGAAGCACTGAGAATGGGAGGAGTGATGCACCTGCTAGGGAGCTATAAACATCCCATAAACTAAGATGGTAACTAACACATGATAATCAGACAGACCTGATGCTTCTCTAATAAGTACAGAGCGTAAGGTGTTGTTATTTTTTAACTAAATGCAGAAGTGAAAAGTTCTTTGTGCAGAAAGAGGAAGAAAAGTTATATTGGTCCTTACTCCCATGTTCATAGTTATTTATATTCACTGAATTTTTCATTTATCTTAACTTTAAGTAAAAAGTAGTAGTCCATGAGAGCTAATAAAATCCAGTAAGTAAGATTCATATAGTGTCTTTCTGTATCTGTCTACTTAGAAATAAGCCCAATAGAGTTCCAGGTTGCATAAAATCTAATTGATGCTTTTAACCTACTTCATCCCTTTGCCCTCTTTTTTTTTTCTGCTTTTTCCTTTCCTGGATTTTCCTTATCTTACCTATTATTGTTTTCATAAGCATTTAATTGCACTAAATTTTATTGTACCTTCTTATATTTAAAATATTTTATTTTGGTTTGCAAGATCTATGTCTCACAAAGACATTTTTTGGTTCCAGCTTGATCTAAAAGCCGTAACTTTTTTTGATATACAGTCAGAGGCCAAAAAGAAAATTAAAAAAAAAAACATGCAAGTAAATAAATAAATAAATAAATAACAACAATAATGCTAGATTAGGAGTCCTAAAATGGTGTATGTGAGACTATTCAAAGCAGTGGGAAGATGAAACACACCCCCTGTGATCAGCTACTGCTTTGGGGCTCCTCAGTAGCGCCTTAGTAGCACCATAAGATTTTAGAATGAGTTGCTATTAAATGAAATGTTTTCCTGTATGACGCATCCATTGTAGTGAATTCCATCGTTATTTCAAACTCAAAAATCTATGAAACCTTCAGTCCATGAACTGAGGTAAAAGTAAATAAGTGGGAGGAAATAGCACTCTGAGGTTACCACCAACACTGCAATTAGATGACCTCAGACAGAAAGAGAGGAATTTGTTAAATTTTACCAAATGCCACAAGGTGTTTCCATTTTCTTGATCATGCTTACTATTCTTTAATCTGTTGCAGCCATCTAAACTTATTTTCCCAATTCTTCATTTTTACCTACCTTCAGAACATGACAGATCTAAGAGATGGCCACCCAGGAAAAAGGATATCACTTTGCAAACTAGTAAACAATTACTTTTTAAATGTTGTATAGAAGAAAATTGTAGTGTTTGAAGAAGTAAGAGATAGCAATTCTAGATCTGCACAGATGCAGACAAGGTATGGAGCACCTAAGGCTAATTCCCCCTATCCCTGTTTCCCATTCCTCTACCCCAACTTTTCTCCATACAGGCAATTATCCTTTGACAATTCAAAATATATCATTATGCCCACAAAACTATGTTGTCTGGCTTTCTTCACAACCAACGTGCTTTGCTATTTATGCTCTTACTAAGCTATACTAAATATCCTGTAGATTTTGTTCATTACTTGGTTCAGAGATATCTAAGAGCCACTGCCGATGATCAAAGGAAAACCTAGTAATCTGTATTATCTTGTCAGGTTAGAAGGTAGATATTAATCTGCTGCAACACAACTATTCATAATTGTATGAATACATGAGACAGTGATCACTCCTCCTCAAAACAACAACGTTTGGCACACTGTTGATCATGCTTGATTTAATAGTATAATATAACATGAAAAAATGGCTTTCTGTAAAAGCACATGTCTAAAATGCTTGTAAATGTAAAACCTGCACATACACACATTTCATACCCTTTTTCTTTCATAATGTGCAGACCTATGAAGAAGCAATTGTATCAAAAGAAACGAACAGACTAGCATCCTACTGAACCAAGAAAGTACAGTAAGTCAAATGGCCTCCTACTAACAGAACAATCCTAAAAACCCAGGCAAAGGGATGTGATGTGGTAGAATCATCACATCCCTACAGCCAAAATAATATAGTCCAAATAGAAAGATTTTTTTTTAATTTCTCTGATTGGACAGAAATAAAAGCCCCACAATGAGAGTTATAGTTAGGCTGTTTTTCTGTGTGTGTTTGGAGAACAAAGGGACTTTGGCATTTCATTGTCCTGCCTGTAAGTCTTTCTCCCCTCTCCTTTATATTTACCAGATAAGTGGAATTTCTAACTCTTCAACTCTGATGGACAGAGATTAATTAGGTAAGCCACACACATATCACTGGCAGTCCTGTGGTATACTAAGTTTCTGCAGCAGTAAATGGAAAGATGGAGAAATCAGGACATGTTAGAAATAGCAATGTATCTGAAGATCCAAAATCCGTTTGTTTTCCTGACATTTACCCCCCCCCCCAAATTGCCTGACATTAATCTATACTTGGTTTTTATAATATTTATTTTCCAAATAGTTTAATTTGATCTGAAACAAATTAGGGATCTTAGATATTTTCTACTTTGATTGGTTGTTGATTGTGACATTAGGGTAATGCTCCATTTACTCTTACTATTCTAGCACAGCTCTCCCCATGTTGATGTTCTCCATATAAGTTCAAAGTCCAAACTACAAAATTCTTCTGAACTCATGGGAACCGGGTTCCCGTACTAGTAAAAGATTCAGAGAATTGTGAATACTGCAACACTACCAGTATCTAGACTATTCAGATTGGAAAGAATATCACTAATATTTTATGATTTTGTATACAGAAAATCCAGACAAGAATATTTAAATAAAAACTATCAATCAAACTGTATTTAATAACAAGCATATATGTTAATGTCCCCACATGTTATTTTTCCTTCCTTAGAATGTAGGAGAGGGACAAGAATATATTTAAAAATAAATTACCAACCCATGCTGGAAATGATACCTGAGCTCTACAGTACAAGTAACTTCTATATCCTGTTTAAATAAATACCTCATTTTCCCCCTTATTCGTCATTTTGTTAATTCAATGGCAGTAGAACTTTTCCATTCCCTTCTACTGCAACCTCTTCTTAACCCCTACAAAACTGTTCATGAAGTTCAGGAGACTATCCAAAGTGGGATTTAATGTAGCATAAAGTTCTTCAGATGAAAGAAAAATTAATAGCTCCTTTCCTGTGAATAAAATCACTTTCTACCCATGCAAAACCATTCACAGTAATAGGTTTCACTACATAACTATGATTTTTTTGACTAAGCCACAATTGACTGGGTTCACACATTATGCTAAGCCATAAAACCAATGTTTTCAAACCACAGTGGCTAGGTTCAGACATCATTTTAAACCAAAACCAAGCAAATCACATTATGGTTTATCATGATGTGCGAAACCAACCAATTTGATTCTCTTCCATACTGAGTATATAATACAAAGTAGGCTAAATAAGGTGAATATATATGTATATATTGGTCATGTGTTATCAGAGAATACTGTAATACCACTTACTTTTCTTTGTGATTTTCCAGTTTACTTAAAATCTTTTCAGTAGAAGTAGAGATCCTCTTTTTTTATTATTATTTTGGTATTTTAGCTTGGAAGATGTACTTGCCAATTATTTTTGCACTAGTGCACATCAACAGGAAAAGGCTGTATCTTAGGTATGAGTTTTATATTCCCGTACAAAATAATTGTATATTCTATGAAGACTGATTCTTTTTCTGGAGAAATATACAGCAACACAAGGGAAATCTTGTACAGGCAGCATAACTGAAGTGGCAAGATACAATATTAGAAAAACAGAGTTACTTTCATTACTGTGATGCTGTGTGTCAGAATGTCTCTCCTTAATGAACCTGTTTGCAATAAGACTCAGGGTGCAAAGAGGCTATTTAGAGAGTCTATTGTGTCTATAGTGAGTCCTTCAAATATCTCTCCACCATTAGACATGCCGCATTGACCAATTCTGTCCTGATTGCTGTTCTTTCTAGTATCAAGGGACTTTCTTGCCCAGACAGACTGATGGATCAGTAACTGCAGTTCATAAAATGTTTACACATACCCATATAGTGATACAAGTAACAAAGTCCCAGATCACAAAGTGCATTGAATGTGGCAATGTCATCTGCAGGCTTATGACTTTCCAATATCAATGAAAGGATTTAAGTTAAACTTAGCCAGTGTTGCCTGCCTGTCACTTTTCAACAAAAGCTTCATTCACTCTCCCTCCTCCCTTTCAGAGTTTAGCCAAGATTGCAGCTCACATGGGAACATTTCAAGCAAATGCTCCCTATATCACAAGGATTTTTTAAAAATCTGCCAAAGACTTTTCTTAATTTGCTGATGGCAGAAAAGGACAATGTGTGTCATGCCATCAAGATGCAAAAGCTTTGCTGTGAATCAACAAAATTAAACACCATGAAAGGTTTATTCCTAAAATAATATGAAAGGAACAATAGATATCCATCCATGAGAAATTGCAGATGATCATACAATCCTATAAACTGCTCTAAAACACCAACAGAAGCACAATCCTAAACAAATGTACATCCAGATAATGCGTTCGTATCACAGGTCAGAAACTGATATACTTCTTTTGCACCTGAGTGCCATATGAACTCTCAACAACTTTTTTTGCCTTGTCTAATTCATCTGGCTACTAATTGTTCTGCTCCCATTATTTGGCCAAGGCAGGTACAGAAAACTTTGAACGTAATTATATTAAATTATTCAACATGAATAGGAAACTGATTCATATTACTGCCACTGACCTAGCAAAAACATAAAATAAACAACAAGTTCTCCCAAAGTCATGGAGCTATGAAGAATCTCACATGAATTATCATGTATATCTTTGAAGAAAGGAATAGAGGCACATTGGGCAATTGTTTTATATCATAATTTAAGGAGAGGTCATCCTATTCAAGCTTCCATAAATGAATTTACAAAACAAAACAAAACAAAAAAAGAGCTCAGGCCAATTTTTTTTCATTGAGCTAATTAGTGCATTTTATTTCTTATTCGCATGTTATTTGTTATTTTAGCTGTTCCACTGATAAGTGACTACAATAAAGAATTGATACATAATATTTGGAACTCAATCCTGACTTCCTGAAGTGATCCTAGCTCATATACAAGAACAAAGCAACACTGGAGTGGGTTATCCGTTTCACTGTCCTGAAAAATCATTTAAGAATAGCTTCATTTTTTTCAGCGCATTCCTGTACTTTTTTACAAGCCTGATTTCATCTCATATATTCTTTTTTACAGTAAACCACCCAGAGTTGCTCTGTAGTGAGATGGACGGTGACAAATCTGAAATATAAATAAAAATATGTATAAACGCATTTAATAACACTGAAATATGCTTGGCTGTTATCAATTATTAAAAACACTGTACAACCCAAAACACATGCATTAATGCCATCCTTTCCTAACCTGCAGCTTTCCAGATGTGCTCGGACTGGAGCTATGGACAATACAATTCTAGAAGCTTTATTTTTAACTTACTGCACACTATGTGCTCAAAGATCACTTGAAATTGGTAGGAGAGGAGGAATCTGGTCTGTCTGGAAAGTTACAATATAGACATAGGATATATGTTAACTAAATTAATATCCAATATATCCTTACATATAAAATTTTCAGGCAGAATAAGTTATACGGAAATTCATATTTCCTTCCATGGCAATCAGAAACTATATTCAAACTTATAAAAATATATAGTTTCTCAGTCCCATTCCTTTTCTGTCACACCCATGCAATAGCTTCCCAACAGTATTGCTCGTGATATTTTTCCCGGAAGACTACCTTGCAAACAGTAAGATGCTGCTAATTCTAGTTTGGCTTCCTTTCTTGCAATATTTTCAAGACATGCAAGTCAAATCACTGCTACTTGTTCCCCTGCTGGAAATAGCAGGATTAAACAATAAGTTAGGAAGATAGAGAACTGCAACACCATGAGTCAATATTGTCTAAACTGACCAATGGGGTTATGCTGGCCATATGTGTATCCCACATGCACCTGGAGAATGAACCTGGGACACTGAACCTGGGACACTGAACCTGGTAGAAGGCTAATGTGCATCCCTGTGTCTCCTTGTCAGAAGCTACTCGGTGCTGGTACAGAGATGAGCAGCAAAGCTTTTGAGTTTATTCCACAATTCAAAAACAACTTGCAAATTACATCACGTCCACAGCATGAAGGCAACATGAGATGGGGTTAGTTCAACTAGAACGTGCTTCTTCTATTTCATAAAAGAGGAAAAGGTTCTACTTGTTCAGTTTCTAAATATCCCTATGTACAAATCAGAATGATCAGAAATTTGTTCACAAATTCACACATTCTGACAAGGTTAAATGGTTGGTCTGCTGAATATTAACATTACAGAGAGTCCCCGGGTTAAGAACACCCGATTTACAGACAACCCATAGTTAAGAATGGAGCCTATTGTAGCAAAATTCAAGTTAAATACACAATGGTTTGAGTTAATTACACAATACTACTTATACAGTATCATACAATAATACTGTTCCAGCTTACCTATAAATTCAACTTAAGGACAGACTTTGGGAATGGAATTCATTCTTAAATGGGGGACTACCTGTATTGTTACTTAAATTCAACTCTTTCCTTTCCCTGCCCCATTAGAGCTTTGTCAGAAGTACACAATCATTTTTCATTCCAGAAGAATTCCAACTCCGGCAAAATAAAATTTAAATAATAATAATGACCACTTCGATTCCTTTTTTTTTTTTTTTTAAGCCATGAAGCATAATTGTAAATCTAAGGGAGATATTTAGTGATTTCTCATGTAGGAGAAATATTCCCTTGAAACTTTTCTTTCATGCCTTGTACCTGATTCAATTTCCAAGTTGAACTGTTATAATGAATTTGGAGTATCAACATTCCAAGATGTCAGTGGTTTTTTTTAATTTTAAGACTTTTTAACAACAAAACAATTTAAAAATGTCAAAACGGTTTTGTGAAATGCTTCATCTATACAAAGCAGGATTTCTAATGTAAAAACAATGTGAAAAGAATTAAACCCAAGTCTAATTATAACTTCATTACTAGCTTCACAAAAACATATTTTCATGGTATTATGGCTCAAACCTCAACAGTCCACAGATGTTCTGCCATTTCTAGTAGAACAATAAAAATGAGTAAGGAATCACATTGTTGGCAGGGTTATATTTAGACTGAGGACTCAGATTTATATAGTGAACAAAATCTAATAGGCAGCCTCTGTCTTAAGAAATCACTTTAAAGTTTCCCTAAGGTTTCCAGCATAATTTTGTTTGACCTTTAATTAAAAAGACCACCACAACTAGGCCCTTGGGTCATCACTAAAGACAGGTTTTACTGTACATTTACAAATGGACCTTTGCATACTTTGCAGAAAAAATACACACATTGAACCATCATGAAACATGTACAGAAATCTGTACAGGTATATACATTTTCATACAATAAGAAAACTTTCCATTTTTCCATCAACTGTAGCCAGTATGTCACAATCTTAGGACAAGACATAAGTATGTGTTTAAAGTTAATTAGGGAGACATTAAATCTAACGTGCACAATATTTTCATACCCAATTAAGGTATTCTATAGTGAGGTAGGCATAGTTTCCCTTACATGTCCATTTGTAAATGCACAAATGTTTTTTAATCAATAATTTAGACTACAACTGAAAAAAATATAGTTAATGAGAATATATATATGCAACATGATTATCCTATTAGAGTTTTCTTTAAAATCACTTTAAACTACCTGAGTTTTTCTTCTGGTTTTATTGAATTTTACTACTGTGGGAGATATTCTGGCAAATTTCTTAAGGGCACAGAAGGCAATCCTTGTGTATTTTTTTAACATTATATAGAATAAAATGCTATATATTCCCATAATGTGCAATATAGCCAAATTGTTGTTGTTGTTCAGTCGTTAAGTCGTGTCTGACTCTTCATGACCCCATGAACCATATTGCGCCAGGCCTTCCTATCTTTCACTGCCTCCCTCAGTTTGCTCAATTTCATGCTCATTGCTTCAGTGATGCTATCTAGCCATCTCATCCTCTGCCGTCCTCTTCTCCTTTTGCCTTCCATCTTTCCCAGCATCAGGGTCTTTTCCAAAGAGTCCTCTCTTCGCGTTAGGTGACCAAAGTATCTGAGCTTGAGCTTCATTATCAATCCTTCCAATGAGCAATCAGAGTTGATTTCCTTTAAGATTGACTGGTTTGACCTCCTAGCAGTCCAGGGGACTCTTAAGAGTCTTCTCCAGCACCACAGTTCAAAGGCATCAATTCTTCGGCGTTCAGCCTTCTTTATGGTCCAGCTCTCACAGCCATACATTACTACTGGAAAAACCATAGCTTTGACTATGCGGATCTTTGTTGGCAAGGTGAATATAGCCAAATACAGGGAATTTAAAATTGTTCATTAGCAGTGCAAAGCTGAACTGAAGAATAGGCAAGTAGCTCTTGAAACATAAAACTTACTTAAAATTAGAATAAGTCTTCTAAGGACATTAGTCAAAATCCAGCCTTGCATACGTGACTCTCATTCACAACTGAGGTTTCCAGTAAGATGAGCAAGGATTCACAGTCAAAATATGAGGATCAACAGGAGAAGGATAGATGTGAAAAATTTACCTTGTGTACAATCCTATGTTGTACATGAGAAAAATTAGGCCAACTAGTGATTGAGCATTAAATACTAAAATGACTTAATTATAGAACTAACAAATAAGCCAACAAAAAGTGGAATTACGGGATAATAATTTGTATTCAATTTCTTGAACTTGGTTTCAAAACATAAAATTCAGATGTTGCATGTAACTATCATCTTTGGAAGAATAAATATAACATTATGCACACAGCACAACCTCTCATACTTAACTACCATACAAATTAAATTCAAACCAAACATAATTTTCGAAACCCCTCCTTTAAAGACAAAATATCCTAAAATCAGTGCTGAATTCTAGTACAGCATTCTTTGTTACACCAAAATCAAACTGACCTTCACTGCTGGTTTCCAACAAGTCAAGTCAATGGGGAAGCCTGCAGGAAGTCACAAGTCACAGTCATGTGATGTCATGTTTAATGACCGCACATGATTCACTTAACAACCACAACTGGAACTGCCAGAACTGCTGTTGTAAGTCAGCACAGTCATGTAATTTTTTGCTTTATGACTGTGTCACTTAGCAACAGAGTTCCCAAACCCAATTACAGTTGTTAACTGAGGATTCCCTGTACAGTTTACTGTGAAGTCATCTACATTAGAAAAGTTATAATTTATAAGGTTAGCTTCATGCGGCCCTAAAAAATCCATCCAAGAGTTTATAGAGGTAGATGTCCTGTCCCAGGCCAACCATGTACAAACACAGAGAGAGGTGGTTGCAAACTTTACTGATAAGTTTGTAAAATAAATAATCAAGTGGCAAAGATAATGTGAGTACAAATGCACATGCACATACAGTAAGGAAAACAAATCCCAAAAGTCCAGCAAGCTTGCCTTATGAGAGTTCCAAATCCAAAACAGCAGGCACTTGAGTGGTCAAGCAAAGTCCAATGGTCAAAACATTGCAAAAAATCAGCCAGTCCAGGTCCAAAGTCAAAGCCAAGGAATTTCAAGTCAGGAGTCAAGGCACACGAAGTCTGGATTAATAGATGGTTGCTGCCAAAGGAGAGGCTTGAGCTCACTGCTCTTCTTAAATAGAAGCAACTCTGGTGTTGCTCATTAGGAAGGGCACAGCTCCTTTCTTGCAAGAAGCCCTGCAGAGTGCTTTTGCTCTGCTCTCCTCTCTGCATGGCAAGCCTTTGCACTTGGTGAGTGGGGGCGGCCATTCAGATTCCTCATTCTAAGAGACCGATGGCAGCTGTGCCTCCTGGTTACCAGACGGCCCCACCTCCACTGTCTGCAGCTCCTCAGACAGTGGTTCGTCCAGCAACTTTGGAACTGGCTGCTCATTGTCGGTCTCCTTGTCTGAGTCCGAGCTCACTATGACAGAAGAATTTGATGGCAAGTGCTACAGAACAGAGATGACAAGACTCATTCTTTCACTAATGCCTTATAAATATGATATGATAGAACACTCAGCATGTCTCAGTTGCTTTGTATTATTTCAACAGTGCAACAGTCACAAATCTAGTTTAATTGGCAAGTTGTGACATTTATGGATGCCATGCACTGCTGAACTGATATTTGGCCCTTGATATCTACTGGTGAAATTAGGCCTAGAAAACTCTTTTAAAAACAGATTGAGAAACACCATGGCTCACATTTGGAACTATCAAACACTCACCAAACTACAGGAATGCCCTGGATCTATCAAGCTGAAGGAAAGCATAAACTGGCCTTTGCACCAACCTGAGGATAAAGGTTCTTTGATAGATGGCACCCTTGCTCCCATGAAATATATCATGGGAAGAAGGAGGCAGATCATCCATTGACTGAAGAGTTCACTGCTATGGGGAACCTGTTTCCATTTCCCTACCAGAAAGACCCCCAACTGAAGTTGCTTTAGGATGGCAGAACACAGGAAAGAATACTTTGACTGAGGACTACTGGGTGTTGTTGCTTAGGGCCATGCGTATTTTTACAGTTTCTTGCAGAGGATCATCCCATCAAAAGGCAGAATATTTCACCTACTAAATTATTTTTAATTGAAGTTTGAAACAAAAGCTACATAATATTTGAAATACTTCACTTTCTGAAAGCCTTGACATGTAAGGACAGAGAAATTCCAAACATAATAAACTACCTTCTTCTGAATTAGACCATTGGTCCATTAATTTTCTCTGCTCTGTAAGCAGTGTCTTTTTTATGATGGTAAACACATTTGGTTTGGGCTCATTACTTGGTTACAGAAAGCATCATTCTGCCCAGGTCCATTGGGTAGATACAGATTCTTCGCTTTTTATGTTAGTGGCCTACCATAGTAATAGGCCATAATAGTTAGCAGACTTGATTTTTAAAGGAGAAAGAATTTCATTGTTTTAACCTATGCGTATTATGCCAGCACTTTACCAGTCAAAATGTTTTATTTAAATTTTCAGTTGAAACATTGAAATTAAAACACTTTGGAAATTATGAGACACATTTGGTAGTTTTGAAGGTAAGATACCTTGTGTATGAGTTATTTTAGAGGTTAGAGTTTCCCATAGCAAGAATGCTGATTATGTCAACAAGCAGCTGCCACCTGGGACCAAGCCTGAGCAGCAATGTCCAGTAAGCCATGGGAGAAGCAAGAAAAAGAAGCAGTGAATTTAAATTGCAGTGGATATAAGACGGAATAGAACTCTCATGTTGACAAAAGGCAATCAACTGCTTAAAAGAGCTTCATTCCAGTATGCAATAAAGATTCTTATCTAACTTGCCATGTCAAGTATCTGGAGAGCTTCTGCTGAGTTTGAGCCAGGAGGTTTGAAACCTACGGCATTACCTGACATGGTTTTAGATCTGCAGGGGTAGCAAACTGAGCCTCCTGTTAATCAATTGATGATGTCACTGAGTAGTTTCTTTTATACCAGCATCATCCTGCTATGTATTTACTTACTTACTTCTGGGCAGCTCACAACAAAAACCAATGAAAACAAAAAAAAGAAAAACCTGCTGCCACAACTCCCTAGATGTAACCCACAACAATCTCTTCCAGTTCCAGCTTCACCCTATCACAACGCTTGTGGGAAAAGCCAGCTCTTCACAGCTTTCCGAAAGGTTAAAAGGACAGGAGCACTCAGAGACAAAAGAAAAATACAATGCTGCAAACGTATGAATACCATTGGTATGCAAAATGTCAGAAACATAGACAAACAATGTCGTCAGAATAGAAATTTCAAAATTTAACTTCTATATACTGGGAATTGGTGAACTGAAATGGATTGGAATGGGTCGTTTTATATCAGAGGAGCACTTAATCTTCTACTGTGCACAAGAAAATTGTAGGAGAAACTGAATAGCCATCATTATTAACAAAAAGGTATTAATGTCAGTGCTTACATGCAACCCAAAAGGTGATAACAATTCAAGTTCAAGGCAAGTCAATCTGTTTCGTGGTGGTCCAAATCTGTGCCTCAACCACAGAGGAAGCAGAAGTTGAGTAGTTATATGGCTTCTTACACAGTATCTACACAATGCCCCTCAAAAACATCACACTTATAATAGAGAACTGGAATGCTAATATTGAAAGTAAAATAATGGAATAATGGAAGATTTAGCTTTGATGTATGCAATCAAAAAGGAGACAAATACAGTAAGAGTTCTACTAAGAAAGTTCAACATTTATTGCAAATACCTTCTTTGAATAACGTAAAAGACAGTACTTTATATGAACATCACCATATGAGCAAGAATGAAATCAAACTGACTACATACTCGATAAACAAAGCCAGAAAACCCTTTTTCAATAGAAAAACAAAATCTGATGCTGACTTTAGCTCAAATCATGAACTTGTTCTTGAAAAATTACAACCTAAACTAAAAGGGAAAAAAAATCATCAGACCAACAAGATATCATCTCAGCAATATTTCATAAGATTATGTGGTAAAGGCAAATAATAGATTTAATGGATTCAGTCTGATTAATAGAATGCGTGAAGACTTCTGGGTGGAAGTTCATGGCATCCTTAAAGATGAAGCAAACAAAAGTATCCCTAAAGGCAAAATGGCTGACTGATGACCTGCTGAAAATAGCTCAAGTAAGGTAGAAAGCAAAAGGCAACAGAAACAAAAGAAAATTTGCCTGACTGAGTTCCAGAGAATAGCAAGCAGAAAAAGGAGATATATCTGAATAAGCAGTACAAAGAAACTGAGGATAATAAGTGAACGGGAAGATAAGAGATCTGTTTAAGAAAACTACAACTATCAACCATCCAAAGTTGGACATGAAAAGACAAAAAAGGCAAATACCATCTGGACAAAGAAGATATGGAAAGGAGATGATGCAAATATATGAAAGAACCATACAAAAACAGATCCCAAAATGGAACCCATATACAAAGTTTGATTACTAAAGTAGATCCGGAAATTCCAAAAAATGAAGTTAAATACTGTTAAGGTGCAGGAACTGATAAAAATCACATGAGAACTGTTTAAAATCTTATAAGAATGTGTCATTAAACTGCTACTTACAGTTTATAAGCATGTATGGAAAACTCAACCTAGCTGGAAAGGATCAATTTATATTCCAGGAACCAATAAGGATAGTGCTGAAGAATGCTGAAACTACCAAACAATTGCTTATTTCACATGCTAGCAACATTATTTTCAAGATTTTACAATCCAGATTTCAATGATACATGGGAACAAAAACTGGCAGATGTCCAAGCTGGATTCAGAAAGGGTGGGGCACTTGAGAACCCATTGCTAAAATCTAATGCATAAACAATGAGGCAAGGGAGTTCCCAAAATGTCCACTGTCTCACCAAGAATTGGAAGGGAATGAATGACTGAACAACAAAAGTAATAATAAATATCCAAATGTATCTAAAAATCATATTGTACTTCACCAAAGATGAGATATTAAAGGGTACCTACTGCCAACTGAAATTGGATTTATGGATCTGAAAGAATCACCCTAGTTATTTTCTAGCCAATGTGAATATAAAAGCTATTCTAAGATATGTATACATGGCATAGGAAAGTTCATATATATGTTCTACATCTTAAGCCTGCACTCTCCCTATTTTTCTTTCATATCTTTTCCTGCTTGCTAATTTTAGGAGAAATTAAGGTGAATTTTCCCAATTTCTCTTTTATAGGCATCTATGTTGGCTGGCAAGCTTTAATAATCTTGTAGAAAGATGCTTCTTAGACAGATTTTCAAGTACTTCTAGCCAACTTAAAGGAATGTTGCTGCTCCATAATATTTACTGGAAGACTGCTTAATGTAGGCTCTACCTATTAGGAATAATTATTTCCCTTCAGACTGAGCAAATAAGTTACTGATATCCCACAGCAGTTAGACAATACTAAAATACCTGCAGTTATATTGTCCGAGTTGATAATAATAAAAAGCCATCTAGTTGTTTTAAAAAAAACAAACACACTCAACACTATAGCATATATAAACATAATGAATAGAAACATAGTTTGTAAAACAGAAACATCTGGACGACGTTTCCCCAACATGATGACCTCAAAATGTAAATGGAATTATCAATTCCCCTTGGCCACACTGGTTAGAAATCATACAATCCACATATCTGGGAGGTTCCAGGTTGAGAAGGCTGATCCACACCATAAATATTGCTGCAATACAAGTTTCACTTTTGTAGGAAGCATTAGAAGAATGGTAAGGAATGCAAACAAAAAAAAACACACCTCTTATGGCAATTAATTAATTAATTAAGCACTGACCAGTGTAATTATATTCTTTTTTTTCAGTTTGAGCTTTAAAACTATAGCTCAGAACCTTCTATAACAAAATCTGCTTTCCATAATTGTTACAGACTTGTAGAGACAATATTGCAACCTTCAAAGAAAGTCTGACGCCAAAGGCTAACCCACTTGCCAAGAGCGTCAGTGCAAGATCAGAGTGTATGAACCACCTTGCATTTCACCTTTTAAACCACTCCAAAGAGATGAAACACTTTCTGCATGAGGAATACCTACATTGCTTAGTCTTTGTGAGTCTGGCGAAACACAACAAGTGTAACGGATGTAAGAAAGAATTACAAAATTATCCTACATGGTGTGATCAAAATGGATTTTTAAAAATCATATTAGGACACTATTCTAACAAATTAATTTTAAAAGGCACTTAATATTTATTAGTCATACGTGGGAAACAAGGTTGCAGCAATCCAGCTATGCTAACACCCAGAATCACAAAGAAGGCATAAAACAGGTCTAACCAATCTCACCTTTTAAATAATGTCACTTATTATATGCATGTTGGCTTGGAATACTAGCTTCAGAGATAGGTAATTCAAAAAGATATTAAGCTTTATAATTTCTATGCCTTTCCTTTGAATTTCTACCCAATTCTCACCTTTCGCTTAGTATTAGAAGCCATGGAAAATACTGTTTTGCTAATGTTCTGGTAATAGTGGTGTCTACTATGTGCAGTAATAATATTTTAGGTACTAGGATGGTTGCCAGAGAGGGTTCAGGAGGTGGTGGTGGTGATTACTATTAACATCTATCATTGTATTCCCAAGGTACAAAAACAATGATTCATTTTCTACTTTTAGGAAAAATCTAATTTGCATATCATATTTGAATTCTCTATTTCCTCCAGAAAGTCAGGAATAACAGCATGTAAGTTGCCTATTTTATCTTAGGAATGAACTAGTCATTTATGTCTGGCTAAGAAATATAGCTAACTCAAGGGCACCATTAGGAAAGGACTTGTCCCATGTGGCCCCCAGTCCCCTTTTTGCAACTTTAGACAATCCTGTGCCTGCACAGTGTAAATCACATGTACATTCATATGTATACATAGGTTGAGTTCATGTAACAAGTAATCCTCTATAATGAAGTTAACCCAACACAACCACCTTCGTGTCCATATATCATGTCATGTCCAAACAAACCGTATTATGGCTTATTCTCTGGCTGGGTTCACGCTACATATAACAGCACTACCAGGTGACCAATGCTTCCATCTTCCAACTCTTCTGATACCACTTTAAAACTCATCTGAGACTGAACTACACTGCTTTGACCGTTTGCAGATTTTAGGGATGCCAGGAGATTATGAAAATAAGGAGCTTTACAAGTCTAGGGAACTACCAGCAAATTGGTGCTTGACCTTTCTGGCCAAT